>OX637317.1:7505000-10005000 GCA_951799385.1 Hyppa rectilinea
AATTGCCTGTCGATTTAATGGAACAATTAAGCATTATTTTGTAAAAAATAAAACTAAATATGTAATTACAGTTACCCTCCGAACAAAGCTGTGCCCTCCATTAACAATATGAGTTCAGAACAAGATACACATCAAAAATCTTTTGTTTTAGTATAGAACATTAAGCAGACAATACTCTTGTATTGACATACATATCTTTTTTTCTATAATATGAAACGAATAAAGAGGATAGGTTCTTAATTAACAGATATTAATAAAGTTAATATGTAAAAAAAATGAGTACCTGTTTATATACCATGGGAATATATAACTATATATTAAATAGGTAACAGTAACTAAACTAAAACATAATTACTCTCAGTCGTATTTCCAAATTACATATCCTATTATGGTTGTCAACAAAAGAAATCTGTAATAACAATTTGAGCAGTGTAAAATAAACTCGTTTTATAACAGCTGCCCCTAAATAGATTCCAAGGAAAAATAAAATCAAATTACACATTTAATGTAAATAAAATTACATATATTTTATTATTGTATAAGAAGGATTTAAGATCACGCTATCAATGTCTAATGGGTCTAGCATTAACAATAGGGCGGTTGAACTACTCAGAACCATATTGGGCATGAATGTAGTGAAATAAAATTAATAAATAATAAAAAAATGCACTATATCGTAACAGGTTCCGCACCCATTGCTTATCTCCTAGTACAACAATAACCGCTTGGTAGCTCTCACCACTCTCGCGGGATAAGCAACTGAAGCTATTCTTTTATTAGGTATCTAGATCAGCGTGTTGAAGTAAATGATCGCATGGAAAATTCTATACTTTATAAGGCTTGTTGTTATAAATAAGTTTATGTCCTTATCTCTATTATTTTTGTATGCGCCAATACCAACCAGTTATCCTTAATACAATAAAACTTAACATTTCATTAACTACTTGCAGAAATAATTCGACTGCAGTAGAAAAACATGCAAGCTGATGTTGGTATTAATTAGATCACAATGTTTATAATTTAGCTATAACTATTAGATATTAACATCTTATGAGGTCACTATTTGCGGTTACGGGTAAAGGCTGAAACTGGCAGTTATTACTCATCTTTATACTTAATTTTTAAATATCCATCTACTACAATTAATAATAATACTAACTTCCATAAATTGCTCAGTTTGGACTGTATGGCGGTAGTAATCCGATGACTCCCAAGAAAGTCGTAACTGTAACTATTTTTCGTATTTATGCAGGCTTATTAAACTATGAATTTAAGTCCATATGCTAACTATTTACACAAATATGTGGAACCAAGCCGGCCGCGGGTCAATGATGCCTGGGGTAGTGGTGACTATTATTACTGTACCTGGAATAATATACGATTTTGCTGTAGGTCATTTAAGATATATAAATGATAAGATAAATGTTACATCGAATACCAAGAGTTTTAATGGTAAGCCTTTTTTATTTTAAAATTACCTGTTAAATCGTTTGTGCTTGTTGTTGTGATGTTTATTGAAGTGGTGAGGGGGACGTCGCTCGTTGCGATATTTGTTGAAGTTTCCGCCCCAATGTGGCTTATTCTGTTTTTCCTGAAAAACAAATGATTCTAAATGTTGTACTCTTTATTTGAATGGTTTAAATTTTAAATTTAATTCTATTTTTTTTTAGATACGCTTGCAATAATACTTCGTGAATCGAGAAGTACCTTAGCTTTGTAAATTATTCACTAGAAAGAGTTGTTTGAGAATAATAAAAAAAAGGTCTTAATATTCAGAGAAAATTCCTCTCTCTATAAGTTTCTACAGGATTTGAACTATAATTTGAATCTTTTATGAGGAAAATAATACTACTTTCATTTTTTAATGTAACTATAAATCATTTATGTATATCGTTCTATTTACCTGGAAGGGATTGTACCCATTTCTACTGTTGTTGAAGCGGTTATTATAGTTATGGAATTTTTTCACTTTCTTGTTGCGCCCTCGATCCATTTCATCCGAGGCGTCGAGAGCTCGCTTGCGTTCATCTCGTCTTTCTTCGAACACCTATGTCGGAAAGAAACATGTTATTTGTGTACTGCTACGTACGGCTCGGCGAATCGACTTAAACAAAAAGTACTACTTGAACATATAAAAGAAATAGCTCACCTGTCGCGAGAGAGCACTGTGGTTGCCGTTCCATGAGGAAACGGGCGCGCCGTAGCCGCGGTGCGAGACAGTCTGTAAGTGGCGCATCGTGTCCAGCGGCGCTCGCACCGCGCCGGCCGCCGCGCCCGCCCCGCCCGGCCCGCTCGCCGCGCCCGCCCCGCCCGGCCCGCTCGCCGCGCTCGCAGCGCCCGCGCAGCCCGCCCCGCCCGCCGCGCCCGCGCAGTTTGTGCTGCTCGCGCCCGGCGTTCCGGAGGCTGCGCCGCCGGTCGTGGCACCCGCGCCGCTTCGGTCACTTAGCGGTGACATGCTACTCACGCTTGTGTTAGGGCTTTGATCATTTTCTGCTCTTCGTTCCTCCTTTTCCTTTACTCTGAAAAGGTAATTTGAAATAATATTAGATGCGATATGTTCACAACCTTGATCTTGTCGACTGCCAAAATAAATAAGCGTAGTAAAAAGATTGAAAGACTATTAGAATAATGATCGTTAATTGCGTAGGTGTACCCCCCCACGTACTTTTTGTTGGTGACGCCGTTGAGGCTGGGGCTGAGCAGCGGGCCGCTGTTCTCGCTGGAGACGGTCCAGGCGTGGTGCATGCTCTTGGTGGTGACGACGAGCGCGCGAGGCGACTCGCAGCGGCTGGGCTTGGGCCGGCGCCCGTCGTCCCTCCTCGCTCCGTCATCGTTCAATCTATCGTTTCGCTCATCTCCACTTGATTCAGAATCATACGGGACCAACCTCGATCCCGTGCAGCCGTTCCTCGGCGAAAGACCCGATGAATCACTCCTGTTCATTTGCTCCTCCAATTTTTCCAAGGGGGATTTAGGCGTCTTGACTAGCTTGCTAGTTGATGCTGATTTGTCCACTACTTTTGCGTTTACGATGGATCTGAGATCAGACTCACTTTTGGACACCTTGGGTTTTACTTGGCTATCATCACCATTTTGACGTTTAATTACAAAATTTATCTTCTTATCTTCATCTACTTTATTGCCATTTTTTTCTATGCCATTCAGAATCTTGGGTGGCTGGACTATTTTCTCTACTTCACCATTTTGTTTTACCACCCATGGCTCAGAATTGGAATTATTAGACTCTGTTGACTTTCCAAGCGTGCTATTTAGAATTATAGGTTTGATATCAGGTTTAGGAACTTCTACTGAAGTGCTATTTAGTAGAATTGGCTTTCTCTCGTCACTTCTATAGAAAGTTAGTTTTAAAGGACTTTTATCCCTATTTAGTATATTATCTGGCAACTGTGGGCCATACACAACACTGGACGAAGACGCCGCGGAGGTGGACGCCGTTTCTTCCGTATTGTCTTTTTCAAAGAACATAATATAAGCATTTGTGCCCAGCACAGCAGACAGAGGTAAAGGTCTAACACAACTATCGTCAAATTGGTAATAATTGCTATTTGGTGCTTGTCCTATAGCAGTGTAATGACCACAATTTTGTGATGGTCCGAGATGAGTGACTAAACTTACTAGTTTATATGACTGAAACAAAAGAATACTTATTGAGTCATGTTCAGAATTAATTCCCACATAACAGGACAAAATAGAAAATATTTTTCAAAATAGTTATTTATAAACTCACCAACTGCTGGTGACTTTTGTTGTACATATATTTGTTAAGAGTGATCTTCTTTCTAAATTGCACGTGTTTGGAGAGCTTGCCTCCAGCTAATGAGAACCGTTTCAGTGCTATGCAGAGAACCATAGGGGCGCGCTCAATGAAAAATTGCTTGGTGGCAGATACCTATAAAAAAATTTAGATTAGGATGTTCAATTAGAGGATTTTTTAATTATACATTCATCATATTTGTCATCCACTCCACCATGTAAAAAGTATAACTTACCTTTTTATTGCATGCCTCACATTTGTAACCTAAATCTTCTAATCTTTCACGAGAAAAAAAGGAATCTAATGCTTCGTCTAGTGTTGAGTGTTTTCTTATATCTAACAGTAAGTCCTGGAAAAATTTAAAAAATTTTAATGCATACAATTTTACTATATGTTTTATCTACCAATTAGTTTAAAACAGTGATTAGTTACCTGAAAATGCTGATAGGTGGTGGATAGATGATGGCAAGCAAGACACCGGACTGTAGAGCGTAGGTATCCACCAAGAATCTGATTCAACGGTGTTGTCTCTTTACTGTACTGTTCGAATTTGTCATGGTTGACAAACCGGTTTAAATAACATTTTTCCATTGCCTCAACCAAATATCTAAAACATAATCAAATATATATCATTGTAACTTAGGTATGGATAAAAATATGTAAGATCAACGGTTTCAACAAAATAACCATTCAAAATATTACATTTTGTTACCTTAAAAATTCATGTGCATCCTCTTGTCTGCCTGGGGTGAGGTGTCTGCATATGAGACGTAGCTTGGAGTACACCTGCCAGGGTTTGATGGGTGCCCCACCACTTTTCTGTGTGGCCATTAATGTGGCACGCATCCCACATATTACACATGCTTCTGGAACATTAATGGAAATACTGTTAACATTATAGTTGCTCTTTATTAAAAGTAACAGCCTAAATTATCACTACATACAAATATTTTCTTTAGACTATAAATTGTTTTAAAACCAATAAAATCATTATTAACAGAATGAAAAAATTTCAATGTTTCCACTTACAATCATTTTCACATACAATTGACCAACATGATAGTCTACAATATTAGTGAGAAGCTAAAATTGTAACAATTGAATCAAACAATAAAATCTATTGCATGTTAGGTAAGGTCATTTCGCATTGCATTCCTTAGCAAGTTAAAGGGTAGCAGTTAAGGCTTAGATTACAGTTGTTTTACTCAATCAAAGTTAAACAAACATTATAATTATGTATGTACAAATAAAAAGAGAAATCAGTTTATAAGCTCACCTTGTTGATTACATTTCTCAGCATGGGTTACTTCCATGACCAGCCAATTAGCAAAAGCAGGCACATGGAACAGAGCCTGCAGGGTAGAATTCAAATAGCATGTGTTACCCACATTTTGCATGCCGGCACCAGCTGCCCATGCATTTTGCCATCCCAGGTGAACTTTTTCAACAGGAAATAAAACCCTTTTAGGTTTGGGCAAGCCATCTTCAGGGTTCTTGTTGTTATCTAAAAAGTTAATAACATATGATTTTAGTATAGTTTCAAACTTTTTTTTTATATAAAATACTTCTAGGGAAATCTATAAAAACTTTTCACATTTTTTATTATTGATACATTGAGTTTTATTTACTTATTTTTAGACCTTGACTGTGTCTGACATTATTATTCTCTAGTCATTTGTGCCAAAGAGGTAGACCAGTTTTTATTTTATCTATATTTTTAGATTCATTTATTATTCTAGTAACTAGTAAGACACTGTTGGCTGCCCATATATTATTTAACTGAATCTGTTTAGACATAACACCACTATTGTAAACAAAGGTACATCATTAAAATAATACAACCATGCATGTTTTACTCATCATCATTCAGACTACTATGCCTCTACAATACATGGTCTTCAGTGAGCTTTATGAAAAAGCCTACATTAAGTAAGTCGGACAGTAAATATTTAACCATTTTAGACATGATAAATATTAGTGTTAGTACCTGATAAAATACAAGTGAGTTGTAAATTACACACAGTAAATTGGTTCCTAAATAAGTCCGTAATATAGCGTTATGGCATTGGAATTCTATTATTTTGATTTATTGAAAGTATTATCAGATTCGCCCAATGATTCCATGACGTTTATTGACAAGTGACCATAAGATATAACCTCTAAATTGATCTTATCGCGCATGTAGATAACAAACAAACTACGTTATTTTCAGTTTCAATATCATGTAAATAGTTACCTGATGCTTGGCCGGCAGAATTACACTCCGTTTTCAGCAGTTTACTATCATGCACTGGTTTTTTAGGTCGGATTACCACGTACTTAGATTTCAGTCCGTCGAGAACATTGCTTTGATAATCACCAGACTCTTCAAACTCAATCTTGGACAGAAGCACGCTTTTAGCGGACGAGTATAGTCTGCTATCCAATAATGAGGAGCTTTGGGATTCGTCTGGGGTAAGAGATAAACGCAATGCGCTAGTTACGGGGTCGCAAATGGAAGCGGGCATTTTACCTCCAAAATTGCACTATCACGTTATCAAAGCACAAAGCACTTCATAATTCAATTTACGAGTTCATATGTAGCACAAACAGATATTTAACAGAACGTCTTAGAATAACCCCGTAAACATGTGTATTTTAAAATTACTTGGCTGTAAAAAAGAAAACGAAACGAATCAACCTCGACTGGTCCACGCACGACAACCCGAAAATGTTGCCATACTTCCATATATTACTTTCCTCTATGCATACTTCATATAAATGGAGTGTAATAGAAATAAAGAGTAATGGTTATAACTAACTACTACGAAACACGATAATTATGATTGAATTTGGTGGAGAAACCTATGTTTCCTACAGATGATAGCTAACTATTTGTTAAATTGGTCCTAATCCATATTTTTAACTCTGTCATTGGCCTGCGTTGTCCGCAATGGTTGCCCGCCGTTTTATTATAAGGCCAAGAACTTGCCACAAGCTTCCTTCGACAGAGGCAAAAAAAACGAACACGCGATGGGATTGGCAGGTAGTCTATTTGCTAGCCCAAGAACGAAACATTACTTCGTTTACGCTTAGCGTTTTGTCTGTCGTTTTTTAATTTGTATTATAATTATTTTATATAATAATATTTTACAAGAAAAGCCTCCACCACGTCTGTCTGTCTGTCAGTTCGCGATAAACTCAAAAACTACTGCACCGATGTTTTTGCTGTTTTCACCAATGGATAGAGTGGTTCTCGAGTAAGGTTTTAGTATGTACATACATAATTTGTCGTGGGCGAAGCCGCGGGCATCTGCTAGTTAATAATAATACGGGAGAATTGGGCTTTCAGCAGCAAAAATAACTTTTCTAATCTGTCTGGTAGTTCCACATTATCAATCCAATGGTTTATCAATTATTGGCAAGAGTGTGAGCCCGCATCAAGTAATCGGGCGGCCACGCACGGCAACGGCGCGGCAGCGCTGCAATGACGGCAGGGTAGTGTTGCTATGTATTAAGCGTATTATCACAACCATGCCAGCAGACTGACAGTGAGATTAGTGCTGGTGCCTGCAACTGGCATAGCACTGACGTCAATGGTCTTTTTTTTTTTTAAGGCTGGGAAATCATACAAAGACTGCTCCCGCTCTGGGTGGAGTGGAAGGGAGTGTCAGACTCTTACTGACTAGAACCCATCCATGTTCCTTCCGTAGCCCTTTATGTTCCGGGGTAGCGGTAACCCTTTCGGACAAACCCGCTTAACGTCAATGGTCTAAGGTATAAAAATATAGCACCATTCAAGCCCTTTCAAGCCTCTTACATCTGTAGAGTAAATGTATTCTGTGACTTAAAAATACTGGCCATCATTTTGTTAGCAACTCTGACATTTGCCACGCCACACAGATCCTACATTTAAGAATCTGTGCCACTCCACTCCCAGTCTACATAGTTTAGTCTGTGTCAAAGAGTAAAATAATAAGACTGATAGTCTGTGTACTGTTTTGTGGTTGTCAAAATGTCAGGCGTCGACGCTTTCATGTAACTTGTCAAAATTTGTATTTATCGATTTGGATTTTGAAATAAAAATTCATCGTTTTTATCGACATGATAGTATTTATCATATTCTGTTAAATTAAATTAATTATATTAATCATGAACGTTTTGGCCGGACAGTGTTTTATGATTTTAGCAGGTCAGAATATTCACGTTACATATAAAATTCATAGAAGTCATTTATCATTCAGAACTTAATTTGCATACAAATTTCTTATTTATTTATGTATTTTTACTCAAGTGACTAAGTGACTTGAACGTTCAAATATGTATATTTACAACGTTCACCATTATTCCATGGTGTTAACAACCTATGTTATGTTTCAGTACTCTGCGTGGTTTCGTCGTCTAGAGTTTTAGAATTAAGTGATAAATTCGTGGATATAAGTAATGAGGGTATGTGGTTTGTGAAGTTCTACGCGCCATGGTGCGCCCACTGTCGCAGGATAGAGCCTATTTGGGCCCATGTCGCTCAATCGCTCTTCAACAGCCCTGTAAAAGTGGCCAAAGTTGATTGCACTAGGTTCATGGCTGTGGCGACGCATTTCAAAGTCAGAGCATACCCTACAATAATGTTGTAAGTATCATTTTGAGGCATTGAACTGTTCATGTAAAGGGCGTATTTTTAAACATAATATTTCATATTAATTTCTTACAGTATTAAAGGTCCCTATCACCATGAGTATGTTGGGGAAAGAGTCAAAGATGAGATGGTCAATTATGCCCAGCGCATGTCACAGCCTGCTGTTCAAAGACTATCGCAAGCTGACAGTCTTGGGTACCTGAAGGAAACTCACCCAGTCTTCTTTGGATATGTTGGCAAACAACAAGGACCATTATGGGTAATTTCGAACTAGACAAATATAGTTCTTATAGTTACACTGAGGAGGTACCTCCAAAATTTCGAATTTTTGTTACTTTTACACAATTTGCATGTCAGTTTCAGGATTTATGTTGATCTAATTACACTCTTTGATACAACTCCCACCTAAAATGTTGCAATTTCACTAAAAAGACTTTCAATAGAATAACTTGTGTTGACTGACTGAGTTGTATTGATAATATCATATTGGTTATCATTCTGTGATACATATTTTTATAGTTACAAACCATTATTCTGAACTTATAACTGCAAATAGCAAAAAACATAAGAAAAATTTAATTTCACAGGCTACTCTGAAGTTTTTACCTAAAATGCTAATAAAAACATTAAGGGTTACTGATTACTCACGTTAATTTAATGAACTAAGTCCTATGCAAGTAACTCTTACTACTAACAGTACCATTAATGAATAACTAACACTAATAAAATTTAAGTTATAAGTTGTTATTATGTAGAAAAATATATTTTCTACAGGAAATGTTTACACTGCATGCAGAGAAATATCAGCCACACACATGGTTTTATGCTATGTCACATGATCTGTTGAAGAATGATGTTAAAATACCTAATGAAACAGCTGTATTTGTTTACAAAGAGGATGAAGCCTACTTTTTTGAAGGTAAGTAATACTGAAATAATCATAATTTTTTGCCCAAACATTTGATTGATTATTACTTAAAGCTTACCTTTATTTACAGCAAATCCATCATTAATTGAAGATGGAGAAACTTTAAATGTTACACTCAACAAATGGATTCACTCTGAGAGATTTGGGTCATTCCCAAAGGTCACCCGATCAAATATAAATGAACTAATGGAAATAAAAAAATTCTTAGTTATTGCTATTGTCTCTGAAAATAAGTTGAATGAAATAACTCAAACAGAGAGAGACTTTAAAGATATGATTGAGGGCATTGTCAAGTAAGTATTTTTGTGCAAAATAATTACCTTAAAAAAAACTGGTATCAGTCAAGAAAACAGTCAGATGTGAAAACTTCAACATTAACATTGTGCATTTTTTAATATTTTGGAATGGTTAGGGAATAATTTCGCACGAATGACTTTATTTATCAGTATAAAAGTACTTTCATTTATGTAGTTAAATACAATATCCATTTATTGGGCTATCATACACAAACATGTCAATTTGTATGTAGTACAAACACACGCGCACGCTTGCGCAAGCTTAAACGAAACAGCAGAAGCATTGTACATCGCCGCGCAGTAGAAAGAGAGGAGGATATTAGTTCCTCTCCTACGCCGCGCCGGCGGTCTACTCTTCCTCCGTCTTACGATTTTTCGATCAGGTCACCTGTCCTATCGCGAGTTTAACATGTTTTACCCCTCATCAGAAAAGTGCACAACGCCGCTAAAGAAGTTTTTACTTCAAAAATGTGTGTGTTTTGATAGTGATGGTATTTTTCACAATTACTTTCTATTATGTATGACATACAGAAGCAAAATTAATGAAAACACAAAAAGTTGGCCAAATGTCCACCACTTATGAAACCAATGTAACTGAACCAGTCTATTAAATCTGGAATAACTTTCATTAAGACACTCATAAAAAAATGCTGTCAGTAAAAGGCTACACAAAGTCATAGTTGTACATTTGGACCAAATCCCACCCTGCTTTATCCAATGCCCTTTTCATTTGAAAACTTGCAATTTTTGTTTACACAGGAAAAGAAAACGGGATCTTCATGACAGATTCCAATTTGGTTGGATGGGGGATCCTGAGATTGCAAACACAATAGTTATGTCTGAACTGACAACACCGCACCTACTGGTCCTCAACTCTACTACTCGCCACCACCACATGCCTGATGACGATCCAGTGCTCATGACACCTGAAGCAGTTTCAATCTTTCTGGATCAGATAAATAACCAAGTAGCACCGGTAGTTATAAACCAATATAATATAGCCGCACTTGAATATCCACATTATTTATTAAAAAATAAGTTATCGTTTTTTTCAAGTGCGTTTTTATTGCTACTCGTATCAATTTTCGTGATTGTATAAATACTTTAATTTTCATCTTCTAACTACACATGCCTGTTTCTCCCACAGACATATGGAGGCAACAGTTTGCCAGTACGTTTCTACAGAAGCTATTACGAAGCAAAGACCACCTTGATGAATATGTGGCGCGGGAATCCAGTATTAACAGCGCTAGTGTTTGGGCTACCTCTCGGCTTCTTATCTCTTATATGCTACTCAGTGTGCTGTGCTGATATACTTGATGCTGAAGAAGACGAAACTGCAGGTAAATGATTATTATGATACCTATTTCGTGATTTTGTCCTCAGTGTCAATCAGTAACAGGTATCGTCTTTTCGCTGTAGGGGCACATTTATTACTGTAGGTGATTATTATATTTATGTAGGTAAGTAAATTAGGTACCCCGCCGGGAAAGAATCTCCTGCTTTATGACGGTGGTAATGTCGCAGATAGATTGCTTAATTACCTGTTTTATAACCGCTAACTGTTCTACAAAACAGCTCCGTTATGTAAAACACTTGAACGACTTTCAGCTGGATTGCCATTGCCCTACGTTTTTAAAAACTGCTTAATGCAGAATGGCATAGCTGCAGTCACAATAAGCGTTTGGTGTATATAACTTCATTAATTGCCGAATTCGTCGCGGTAACAAAGCTACGGTAACCTGACCAGTAGGTAAAGAGTCGAGCGAGCAGTGCCGCTACTTCAAGTTGTTTCAATCAACTAACTAACTACTTAGCTATATAGAATTTTATGAACTAACTTTTATAAAACTAGGATAACTAACTTTTTATCAAAATTGATCTTAAAATGTAAATTGTTTCCACTGGAGTTAGATCCATTTTCACTCGTATTACTCGTTTATTTATTTCTGTATACACGGAGCCACGACCGACAAAATATAGAATAAAAAAAAAATGATTTTCTGTGATTGATTGTTTTAATTTAACTTGTAAACGTAGTCAACGTCTGCAACGCTGCATTGATAAAATGCAAAACGTGTTAATGTTTAGTAATTATGAAAACCCGCTAAACGACGTTCAGCTGTTTTACATAACGGAGCTGATTCGTAAAACAGTGGATTCGACCAAAGTGTCCAGTCGAGGCTTTGGCTAGTACTTCCCCTTACGACTAGACACCGAGTATCGGCACAACGACGGCTGAGGTAATTTCCATTATCATTACACCAAATTGATGAAAGTATTTTTGTTTTCAGAGACACACGAAAAGAAAGACTAGACACCAAAATCCTCAAGATCATAAATCGCCAGTTACAGTATTTTTACAACATTGGAAAGAAAAAACGAAAGCTGTTTTTTTTACTACCTATCATGGTAATTTTTGCTTTTCATATTTAATATTGTTTAGGTCTGTGACGTGATGTGGCACATTTTTCAATGTTTAAGTTTACCACGCAGTTACCGGTACTTTAAAACGGATATTGTCATTAGGTGGTTTGGTTATATATACCGGGTCATTTTTCAATGACCGTCCAAATTTTCGCAGGGTGTTCTACCCATGAATGTGAACAACTTTCACTATGGGACCAACTCTGAAATCCCGAAAAAAAAATCAGCTGTTTCATACAAAATATCAATACCTACTCGACTAAAATGTATGAAACAGCTGATTTTTTTTTCGTGATTTCAGAGTTGGTCCCGTAGTGAAAGTTGTTCATATTTATGGGTAGAACACCCTGCGAAAATTTGGACGGTCATTAAAAAATGACCCGGTATATACGTAAAATTTTTGGTTACACAAGTAGCCAAAAATATTTATAGTACAAGAGTTAATTATAAAAGATTTTATTAGGCTGCGGGCTCTGTGGCCTTAGATAAACTTAAAGGGGAAGATGAAGATACGTTACGCTCTAACAACGCTATCACTAAACCTGGGCTCGGGGCAACGGATCGCTGCAAGCTTGCCTAACGCTTTTTCATTTAAGCCGACCGCCCTGACCCACCTCAAACTCGCAAGACCAGGCTTTTAGATAGGTACCGGGGGCAAGTTTAACTTTTAAGACTACAATAGGTGAAGTATGTTGACTGACTAACATTTCTTGAGACCAGGCACATACTTACTAGTTTTATACAAATATGTACTTATGTCACCTGATATTATGTGAAATAGGTAATACTGAGTAATCAAAATCAAGTTTCAAGGCTTTTATTTTGCTTATCATCCATCATGGATTTAATACCGTGAATTGTGTTTATTTCGCTTACTAAGTCAATACCTAGAATGCGAACTATACACAATATTTGAGATCTTATTTTTCATGTTTTTACTAATTATTATAAGCATTGCATTTAAACACGTCTTAATATAAATAAACGTTGTTTTGTAAACTTAGTCTTATTTATTACGAAGTAAGTCAGAGTCAAAGCATTTACCAAAGATTACGAGGATACACATATTACTATTAGATAGCAGGAAAACTACTTTGTAGGTACGCAAGGATATGCTTGGCTGCTAAGCATACCTAAATAATTTTATGGAGGCAGTTACTTCACCGCTTTAAATAGTATTTTAACTTGATTGGTAAGCAAATTGACTAAGAATCAACAGACAACTATCATTCTTTGTCAGTGGTTGTATGAAAAGATATGATGGTATGTTGTCAATCGGCACAATCAAGTTCCCGGGGGTTGTACACTAAAATTCTGGCTTAAGTATCTTGTGTTGACCTTATACAAATATTATACCTCAATAAAATTAAATGTGTTGTGGATTTAAATAAAATAATTTGATTTTTTATAAAAAACTTTTATTTATTCTTATCAAAATTGGTAAGTAGGTATGTTTACTTCATGAGCTTACAATATGATTTTTCGAATTCTAAATCTTAGACAGTTCCTCAATATATAGAGCCATTCGGAATTGTTCTATGTGGTTTTTCAACTTATTGTACCAGACCACATATTTAGTATGACTATCCCAATTATTTTCTACTTCACAATTGTTTATTTGAGGATCTCTTCTGCCATCATTATTGACATTATTATTTATGTTACTGTTGATTATTATCTTCATACTAGCCTCCTTAATTGATTGTCTTGAATCTATTTCACTACTAGATGAATCTGATTCACTTGAACATTTTTCACTCTCTTCCTTACTGTACACTTTTCTTTCTCTTGGTGGAGGCTTATTCCTAATCCCAGCCTCCTTGATTCTAATATTGTTTAATTTCTGTGAATACTGTTTATTTTCGTGAACATTTAAAACGGTGGAATGAGCTTTCTTTGGTTTTATATTGTTAGTAAATTTTGTTGACTGAAAAGATGTTGGAAGCCCTGCATCTAACAATGCTTTGTTTAAGACACTTTCATCATCACACAATTCACATTCCACACATGTGGATGTGTCTACATTACTTCCTTGTTTCTTTTTAGTTGCCCTGTTTCTGATAGTTTTATTATGTGATTCATAATTTGTCTTTTGTGCTTTATCAGGTTTACCAAGTTCTTTTTCACTTTTCTTGAGATTCTTATTGTTATCTAAAAGTTTGATTTGGTCTCTTAGATTTTTCAAGGTGCCTTCTATTTCAGTTTGTATGTTTAGTTTTAGAAATGCATTGTTAAGTGTGGTCAAGGTAGGTACACTCTCAGTAATGGATTCCGTGTTTAAATTGTTATAAGAAATTTCAGGTTCATTTTCTTTATGTGTTTTAAAACAAGTTAATAAATCATTGAAAGATTCTATTTGACATTCTTTAGTCTTCTCAAATAAGTTGCATAATGTTTCAAAACTTTCAGTGTCATCAGCACACTTCTCCACATCAGTATTTCCATTTGTTAATTTATTGATTAGCTCATGACAGGCATCATTATTTTCAATGTGTTGGTACATTAATGAGTCTTGAGAGGAATCATATTCATTAAGATCAACATTTTCTTCATCCCAAAAGTTTTTTAGGACTAATAATTCATTCAGTAGTTTAATAGTTTTCTTAAATGTTGCCTCCTCTTGTCCTTCACTTAGTATAGTAACAGCAACACCATAAGAGCCAAATCTGCCAGCCCTTCCAATTCGATGTAAATATGTTTGCCATTCATATGGTGGCTCAAAATTTATGACTAAATCAACATTAGAGGCATCTATACCTCTTGCTGCTAAGTCTGTAGATATTAATATTCTGCATTTATAATCTTGCAACATTTTTAATGCACCCAAACGGTCGGTTTGTTCCTGATGACCATGTAATTTTTCTGCTGGCCATTTTGCGCGTATAAGCATTTTGTACAGGTCCCTAACTCTAACTTGATAATTACAGAAAATCAAACATTGCTTAAAGTTCTTTTTAGATAATATTTTGAGTAGTTCATCAAATCTGTTCTGTGTTTGTCTCACAATATTATTGTTGCTCTTTACACAACTAACTAATTGTTTGATTCCCAAGAGAATGGTTGTACTGTCAGGGCAAATATGTTGAGCATTGTGGACATATTTACTCATAACAGACTTTAACAATTCAGGATATGTGGCACTACTCATAATGACTTGCTTTTCTTTAGGTAATACTGAAAAAATATAGTTAATATCTGCCTGAAAACTCTTATCCATTAATTTATCTGCTTCATCAAGAACCAATAATCGCACAGCTGTTACATCAATGTGATTTGCTTGCATTAAATGCCTTAGCCGCCCAGGACTGCCAACAAGTACATGCACTTTATTTTTTAATTTAAGTATGTCTTCTTGTAAAGGCAATCCACCGATTACAACTTCAACATTTAAACCTGCAACAAAACTTATATTATGATTTGTGTAGTAAACACAAATTTTGATTAGATGAAAAATAAAAAAGCAGAATGATTAAAGTATATTTTGGTAAACAGGTTTCAAACAGTCCATCTAAACGAGGCTCGTTCAATAATCATGTGCAAGACAGATCAAGGTGGAAATTAATAGCTGCATGAGTGCACAGGGTACAAAAACCCTTGACCACCCCAGTACTTACTTTTCAAATTGGAACCAATTTGAGAAATGACATCACATATTTGGGCTGCAATTTCTCTTGTAGGTGCTAAGATAACAGTTTGCAAACCCTTTTCCAAGTCTAATTTCTCCAGTGCAATAACTGTAAAAACAGCTGTTTTACCAGTCCCTGACTTAGCTTCGAGTAAAAGATCTAAAATAAAAAACATGTTCATAATATTTATTATTCTTCAAAATTTATCAAGAAGAATCAGAGTAGGTGGACTAATCTGATTCGTCTTCTATTATTACTATTCTTAATTTGTTAGAAGCTAAAAGTATAACAGTCAAGATAAACTACGAATCGGATTATCGGAACTGAAAATCGCTGGCCTTTTTTTTAAGGCTGGGAAATCATCCAATCACTTTTCCCGCTCTGGGTGGAGCGGAAGGGAGTGTCAGACTCTTACTAAAACCCATCAATGTTCCTTCCTTAGCCCTTTCTGTTCCGGGGTAGCGGTAACCCTTTCGGACAATCCCGCTTAAAAATCGCTGGCCTATAGATGTCAAAATAAAACTATGACCCGTCTTACCAAATCCACATTTCCCTAAAGGTATGCCGTGTAACTGGATTGGAGAAGGTTTATAAAATCCGCATTTGGTTAATCCTTTTAGAGTACTGGGTGAAAGCAGCATCGTGTCGAAGGTAACATCTTCCGATATTTGAACATCTTGAGTTCTTAACCCTTCATTAATATTGTGGGCAAGAACCATGGTTAAAGTTCTCAAATAACTACTTTTGTTAGAAACTATGAGACGTATCCACTGAGCTTGTTATTTATCGAACATAAAATCAAAATTATCCAAGATCCCGATAATTTTCAAAAACTGAATTTCATTAAAAACCCAATTTCTTTCTATCTGTCAAAACTGTCAATTGTCAATTGCAGTGTTGCCAACTGAATCGTCTGAATCTATTATAAAAGCTGAGATGGGCAGTAAAAATAACCGTATGTACCTATGTTTTTCTAATTTTCCTTTAATCAGTCCAACAAACACACCAGAACATATAGCTTGATGTTCTGGCACCTGTACATATAGCGCTTACCATGTCCCATCTCAGTAAAAACAAAAACAAAATACCTACACAAAAACTAGGGTAATTGATCCATAAAGACTTCATGAGACTAAGCTTATCTAAGAAAGAAAGCTCAAATTCTAGATTTTTTTTGTGACTGATTGATGAGTAAGTCGATCAGCTAGCTTGGCAATATAGGTTATAAGTGTCAAAGTCAACTTTGACAGCGGTGAAATGAAAATACCATAGAGATTTTCAGCTCGTTTTAAAGTGTGATCTACACGCTCGGCATTTATTTGTGTTTGTTTAGTATGTACTAATTCCATGGTTTTATGTTTATTTGTGTAAACAACTATCCCGAGGGAAGTGGCACCAAACTCTATGTGTGGACGTGAGTTTTTGAATTCGCCAGTGAGTCGCCGGCAACTAGTGTTTTTAATGTACTCGCCTGTGCCGTCAGATTTGGAGAGATCCACTAAACGGGTAATACTTACGGCGTCATAAGAACAGCGTCATATGTATGATCCAGTAAACATTCGCTTTTGCAAAGCTGAGAGTCGTTATTTATTATTAATTATTTTTTAAAAGCAAATGAACGGTTAGTCTCTACTGGTCCGTCTATTACCCCTTCTCCCAAGTCCTAATACTAAAAGGTAGGGCAGAATTAGGACTGGTCTTATAATTTAATAATAATGTTTCTTCATAACGAATGTCTCGTAAACATTTTACTAACTTCATTTTCCTTCCCTTTTTATCCTCTTTAATTCGATTTCCCTAACTTTTAATGGTTAGATATGTTATTATTTCAATGACATTACGCCTCTATCTCTAGAAGGGATAGATAGAAGTGTTTACAAGTGTGAAAGTACTTAAATAAAGAAGGCGCAAATGTGGGTGTGTCCAGTAAAATATTTAAAGATTCAAATTAATGAAAATTACATTACTGCGATGCCCCAAAGTACAAAGTTGTAGTCGTGTTTTTAAATTCAAGTCTGGACGAACAATAATGGTTCGTGTAAACACGACTTATGTTAATAGTTAGCATAAGTCTTGTAGCAAAGGTTCTCTTTAAAAAGTTATTTCTGTTAATTTATATTCTTGGGGTTATTGGGCACCAAGTGATTTTTAAACTTTGTGCCCAAATATTTACTTATTTAGGTCATTAGTCCCACACGGATATTATGCTACTGGGCTTCAGAACAGATATACCTATAGTTTACTGCCTAATTTCCTTAGTATATCAGTTGCAGTTCTAAGATGTCAACCTTGTGTACCCCGAGTCCCCGACCGAAAAACCCGGACCAACCCCTGACCTGCCGAATCAATTAAATATTTGTTTATCTGTTACTCTCAGTGTTGTCTATAACCGGTCATAAACTAGACCAAGTTTGGCAAGTTTCTGAACGGATTTTTGTGAAATGGCGAATTTGTGATTCTTCAATTTATTTTATTTGAATAATAATTTTATATGGAAAATATGCAGTATTGTGAAACATTTGATTGTGTGTATTGTATTTAAAAAATGCTTATCGGTTACTGACTCTGTTCTTATTATGATCTAAGAAACCAGTTGATTGCATTTTTGTCAAGTGTTAGGTTTCCTCGCGAAACAAAATCTACAGTAAGCACAGTTTTCAATTTTATTTTGTTCATTGCGTTGTTTTCGTATAATCTGCTTTAATTATTTATTTTTTAAGACGTGCTTTTGGTTTTCTAGTAATACAGACATACATATGTTCATTCTAATTCATAATATATGTAGGTCATGAAAATGATACACAAATAAAGTATATATCTACTGTGTGTTCTGACTTATATTTACTATTGTCATACTAGACAAAATAGTATTAAAACCAGCTTCTACTGTTCACCAAGTTATGGAAATGCTATGAGTCCCATGTATATCTTCTATCAACTACAAGACAAGATATAATACAAAATTTTAATAGCTGTAACTTATTTACACCTATTTATTTCCCTATCGTGAAGTTAATAAGAGAAAAATGTCTAATGAGAATATGATTTTAGGATATAAATATGAATAACAACTGTGGTGGAGTTGGAGCAGGTGCTGTGGGTGGTGGTGGAGGTGCCTATGATGCTAAGATAGCTGGGTTGTATGATCTCCTGGACACCCTGGGATCAGGTCACTTTGCTGTTGTCAAACTAGCTCGCCATGTCTTCACGGGTGAAAAAGTAGCAGTTAAAGTTATAGATAAAAGTAAACTGGATGAGGTCTCTAAATCACATTTATTCCAAGAGGTAAGTTTAAAACAATCATCAAATTTTAAATAAACCTATTTTATTTGATGGGTGTGATTACAATCATGATTAACCAGTCAGAGAAATTTAGGGGAGATTCAATATATCCTGTTATTATGATTGCCTAAAATCAAAACAACAGTCATAAGTAATTGCAGCATTTATTAACCAAAGTAATTAACAAAAGTTGGTGTCTGTTGGTACCTACTGTCAAACTTTTTCATAGTACTTACGAGGGGACATTTTTAAGTTCGCGGAATGGGGGGTAAGGAGTGGAAATAAAAATCCAAATTTATTTTTCCTTTTCAATATATTCACCTGCTACCCTAATACATTTTTCGGATCTTTCAATTAACAAGCAGCCATCGCAATTCGGCACTTGTGAACAGGCGCGTTGTCGTGCAGAAGAAGGCTACCCTTGGTCAATTTTCCCCTTCTTTTCCCCTTAACGGATTCCTTCAATTTTTCTAGGATTGAAGCATAGTAAATTCCGGTTATGGAGACACCTTTATCTTTATAATCAAGCAATAGGATTCCTTCTGAGTCCCAAAAGACTCTCGCCATCAATCAACTTTTTCAATAATTTCCAAAGTGGTCACCTCTATCGGCCTTCCTGGCCGTGTGTAGTCTTCAAGTGACTCTCTGCCTTGTTTAAAAAGAGTATGCCACTTGTAAATCATAGTTTTACTTGGACAAGAGTCCCCGTAAACGGATGACATCTCTTCCAGTATATTCTGAACTGATTTTCCTTGCTTGGTAAGGAACTTTATAACGGCACGGAACTCAATTTGCCCCATATTTGACAATTTCTTCCCGATTTACTTGTTTGGTTGACGATAACTCAAAGACTAATGATCTAATTATAATAAAACCTGGTATTTATACTAATAGTGAGTGGCTCAATTAGCACCAAATTCAGCGACATCCCCACTTATTATCTACCTACCCATACCGCGAACTTAAAAACGCACCCTCGTACTAGCTGACCCGACAGACGTTGTCCTGTCTTAACTATGATACCTACCTTACCTACCCACCCTACCTACCTACCCTACCTACCCTACCTATCCTACCTACCTACCCTACCTACCCTACCTACCTACCTACCCTACCTAACTACCTACCCTCCCTACCGACCAAAAAAAAAAAAATGTTTTCTGCTATTCAGGGCGGAGACAAATCCAACGAAACAAAAACCATGAAAATTGGTCCAGCAGATCTCGAGTTATAATGGAGGGATCAAACCCGACTTTCTTTTATATATATAGACTAGCTGACCCGACAGACGTTGTCCTGTCTTATCTATGATACCTACCTTACCTACCCTACCTACCCTACCTACCCTACCTACCCTACCTACCCTACCTACCCTACCTACCCTACCTACCCTGCCTACCCTGCCTACCCTACCTACCCTACCTACCCTACCTATCCTACCTACCCTACCTACCCTACCTACCCTACCTATCCTACCTACCCTACCTACCCTACCTACCCTACCTACCCTACCTACCCCTTGTAACCCTTTTAGGGGTTGAATTTCCAAAAAATAATATGCCTATGTCCTTCTCATGAATGCAAACTATCTACATACCAAATTTCAGCAAAATCGGTTGGGTGGTTTAGGCGTGAAAAGGTAACAGACAGACAGACAGAGTTACTTTCGCATTTATAATATTAGTGTGGATTATAATATATAATTGTTTGTTTACCTACTTGATGCTAATTTTGTTTTGTACTCTTTCTTGATAAAACTAATATGGACTGTAAACATGATAAATGATTGCCAGTCTGTTTATTTCTTGAGTAATAAATGAGAGTATTTATAAGAAAGTACTAGATCACAGCTGTGAATTCTAGGTAAAACAAATAATTTGGTAAATTTTGTTGTCACCAAACAATGACTCTCACCCCCTTCCTACTTTTACGAGCCTATAGCTATAGCCTAACCCTACGAGCTCATAAAGGTTCCGGAATGACTTTGACCTTGTAAAAAGTCATTTTTACACCTTTATGAGCTCGGAGGGTTGTATTAATGATTTTGATGATTATAATTCTGTAACTACATACGTCTTACAGCCGCGAATCAAATGTTCATCAACATACAACCTATCACTGGCCTGCAAATTGCAAAAAACTTAAGAAAATTTGAATTTCGCGGGCTGGTTGGAGGATTCACCTTAAACAGAATGTGTTTCATTTTCTGATGCTAATCTTTGCTATAAGATGGTGCTTTATGTTCCAGGTTCGCTGTATGAAATTGGTACAGCATCCTAATGTGGTACGTCTGTATGAAGTAATAGACACACAAACAAAACTATATTTAATACTGGAATTAGGAGATGGTGGCGACTTGTATGATTACATTATGAGACATGAATCTGGGTTATCTGAATCTCTTGCTCGTGATTATTTCCGTCAAATTGTTCGTGCAATTTCATACTGTCATAGGTACTAAAAATTAATGCATTCATAATAATTATTTTTGTTAATATTTATTCTGTTCAATTTCCTAACAATTTTTTTTTCTCTTATTCAGGTTACATGTTGTGCATCGTGATTTAAAACCTGAAAATGTAGTATTTTTTGAAAAACTAGGTGTAGTGAAATTGACTGACTTTGGATTTAGTAATAAGTTTTGTCCTGGTCAGAAATTGGAAACTTCATGTGGTTCACTAGCATATTCGGCCCCAGAAATACTTCTTGGTGACTCATATGATGCTCCTGCAGTGGATGTGTGGTCTCTAGGAGTGATACTTTACATGCTTGTTTGTGGCCAAGCTCCCTTTCAAGAAGCTAATGATAGTGAAACATTGACAATGATTATGGATTGTAAATATACTATTCCTCAACATATATCAAATTCTTGTAAAAGGTATGATTTCTACACAGTCTCTATTATAGTTGAAATTTTTTTTAAACAAATTTTTGTTACTTTGACAAGACACTGGTTTGCTTTCTGCATTTTATTGAGGTCCTAGCTTTTGCTCACCTCTTCATCCTCGTGCCGTTCAGTTATATCGCAATATTCATCCCCTTTAGTGATATTTTTGTGACAAAAAGTAGCCCGTCCTTCCCCATGATGCAATCTATCTCTGCCAAATTTTATCAAAATCCGTTTAGTGCTTTAGTCGTGAAAAGGTAACACAGACAGTCACTTTCGAATTTATTATGTTAGCATGGATAACAATTGATTCAGTAGCCTTAGACAGAAACAACTGGAATTCATGTGAGAGGCCATTGCTCAGCATGAGGATGATGCAGGCTAACAGTAACCAGTAATGACTATTCACTTGATTTATTTTGATGACATTATTAATCTGGAAGGTCAACCTATGTTCATTGTTGATCTAATTAATGACATTTTCAAATATTTGTATTTCAAATTACAGGCTTATAGGAAGAATGCTAGTAAGGGAACCTGAAAAACGCGCTACTCTCTCGGAAATAGCTACTGACCCGTGGGTTACAGCCGGTGAAGGGGTGACTGTGGAAGATTTTGACACTCCTTTAGTGGCAAAAGAGCAGCTTTCAGAGGAAGACCGCACTGCCATAGTTCAAAAAATGGTCAATGGCCCCATTGCTTCTAAAGAAGAGATCTTGGAGGCTCTGGAAAAAAATGAATATAATCACTTAACTGCCACCTATTACCTTTTGGCTGAAAGAAAACTTAGATCAAAAAGGTAAATCTTTCAAACCTTTCTTGTTTTTTACGGGCATTGCACGATACTGCCACTTTAAACAAAAGCAAGTAGGAGGTATTTGAATGTTGATCGATATGCGCAGGCAGGAGGCAACCATCCGCGCGCGCAGGCCCGAGGCGCTGGGCGTGGCGCGCGGCGCGACGGGCCCGGCCGCGCCCGCGCCGCGCTCGCTGCTGGCGCCGCCCGCGCTGGCGGCCGCGCCGCGCACGCCGCAGGACGTGCCGCCGGTGAGTCACACCACACCCGTTTTAGATTTAAAAAAGACTACACCGTTGTTATTATTTGTCCACCATTTTCCCTCTTGATTTTAACCTTATTTTTGGGATTTGTGTCCTCCAAAACCATGAAAATTACTGTAATCAGAAAGTTTCTACATATCTGCCCACTTCCCCTGATGCTCCGCACGACTGCTCTAGGTAAATGCTTACGTTGACCGCAAGGTAAGTAACTACGCATTTGTGCGAAAAACTTTAGACGCACGAAAAGAACAATGGTCAATGAACTAATGGAATGGCCTAACATGCTTGGATTATTTAATAAAAATCTTTGATACTTAAATTATGTCGTTTCATTTGTCTATTTATTTAAACTTGTGGCATTCAATATATTTTAAAAGTACGGAGAATAAAGTATAATAAAAATACTAACCTATTATTGTCCCATTGCAGGGCAAAGGCCTCTTCTCGTACAAAGAAAGCATGAGCATAAATCACCTGCACGCTTTCTCAAGGCGAGTTGAATAATAACGAAAATATTGTTCTATATTTTTAATCTGTGGTATTAGAAACTAAAATGATTTTCACTTTAAATTAAGTATGTAGAGTATGGATAAACCCAAAATAATATGGACACTCGACACCGAAATTATAGTAGGGGAAGCCCACGATGCTAAATGGGGATTTACTCGAGCGTCGTAAAGACCTATTGGGTTGCAAAGCTTAGATGATAAGATGAAAAAAATGTTATATGATATATACCTTTCATCGGTGGGGGAAGCGGATATAGATTTGTAAATATGTAAAAAAAAACTGTTGCATGGACATCCTCGAGCGCGTCAGATATTGATAGCATCAATGCCCTACGTATTTTTAATAATGTACGTATGTTAATCTGATCGTTTGCATGATGCGGGTGGTTGTATGTAAGGGTTGAAAATGAAAAAAAAAAAATTTAATCGAGCGCGTCAGATTTTCTAAGGGAGTGTTAAGTGCACCAAAAAAAAGCTCTCATTCACTAATCTGACGATTTTGATTGGACGCAAACTCACGGCCATTTCCATAATGTGCAAAAAAAATTCGCCATTTTGAAATACTCAAGCGCGTCAGATTAAGATATATATGGTTCATCTTTATGTTCTAAACGTACTGTCTCATAATCTGACGATTATCTAGAGGGATTCGACTGATCTGACAAAAAAATATTTGAAAAACGGTTCACCTTAAAGGCCATCCCTGCAACTTCCCGCTAATTCCATTCCTGGGCGCTTAAAATTGTACTTATGACATTTTTGAGCTCAAAATATAATTTATGTGATATTTCGAGCTCTCTCAGCTCGAAAGTCTGATAGAAGTTTCATAGAACACTATTTTTGGAATTTTCAAACCGCAATAACTTTTGAATGGATCAACCAATTTTCACGCGGTTGGCACCATTCGACGCAGTTTTATCATCCTCATAAGTGATTTTCAGGTTTTAATTGATCGGACCGAACATTTCGGAGTAAATCTAAGTGTTTTCTTTCGTTCATGATATCTCTCGAACGAATCAACCGATTCTGACCGGATTAGCGACCATCGGCGTGGTTTTTTAAGCTTAAGGGCGGATTCGTTTTTGAAGTTGATCGATAAAGCCGTTTAAAAGTTATCCAAAAAAAACCACTTTCAATATTTTTTTATTTTTTTAAATCATTGATCAGCTGCGATGGCGTCATGGCGGCAGAAACCAAAGTGGGGACGGAATGTGAGAGTAATAGATAGAGAAAGAGTGAGAGGAATAGAAACGCGGCGAAGGAAATGTAGGCATCACGCAGCTGCATGCATTTAACTTTATCGACGAATTTTTGTTATTTCGGCTTGCGGAAATTGTCAGATTATATATTTTTCATTATTCTTGAATTATATCCTTCAAAATAAAAAAAATTTAGCTACGCTCGAGAATGTCGAGATAACGTTTTTTTTTTACAACTTTGTTGCCCTCCCCTTTCTTTACGTCACTCTCAAATTGTCAGATTAGTGGAATATATACTTTTTAGCATGTAATTAACTCGCCCTACCTTAATCTGACGCGCTCGAGAATTTCTGATGGTCAATTTTTTTTTACTAATCTGATCCTGTATCCTTCACGGGCGGCCTTATATATAGGCCTCATGTTTCATGGAGGTACTCAACCGGGTACAAGGTATCCCCCTGTATGTTAATCTGCCGCGCTTTAGTAAATCCCGAAATCCCCGCTTGGGCTCCCCTACCATTACAAAATAAAATACAATCTTTCTTTTCTTTTACTTGTAAGCTTTTACTTGCTGACATATCTTTGAAGCTCGGGCACGGGCTTAGTCCTGGTCGGACGGTGAGCTACCCATTACTCACCTTCCACAGGTTCGCATCTACAGTGGCCGGGAGTCGTCGTGCGGCTCCCGACGCCCGGAGCATCTCTCTCGGCGGCTGGGACGTGAGGCTCTCTCTGTCAACCATCCCGTCACCTCCTTCGCTAGCATGACTGCTTCGCAGAAGGAGGTGACTGCCTCCCACTCCCTCTCGCACCCGACGATGGCTTGCACTAGGGCCGGGCACGAGAGAGAGGCGCCAATCGGCTCTGCGAAGACACGGCGGTGCTTCGCCCAAGCAGGGCAGATCTCCACCGTTCCTCTGAGCGATCCTCACAACGGTGACACCCGGGCGTCCACCCGCCTCATGATGTGCGGGAACCTCCCGAAACATCCGTGTCCGGTGAGGACCTGCGTCAGGCGGGGTAGGTGAGGACGCTGTGGCTCCTTTCTAGCCACTCCTCAAAGAGGGGTCTCGTCGTGGTGTGCCCTGCGCTGGGTTACGACAGTCGCTCTTTCCATATCGCCATGAGTTCACGACACACATGAAAATAACTAGGTAAACGGGCTGTCTCTAAATCAGTTAAATCACGATTTTATTTTAACGACTTGCGCTGCAGAGCTAAGCTTTTTTTACATTTTGTTTTTTGGGGCCTCTCTAAAGCTTACAGCCAAAGGTATGCATTTATGCCCAAGAACACTGCTACATCATTCATCGGGTTTCAACTTATCAACTTTTATGAGCACACTGGTTTTTACCGGGTGGTACCATTTTTGAGAAAAACTGATATTTGTAATCTAACCTCAAAACACATCATTATTACCTATTATTGTCGGGGAAAATCACGTGCGGCTCTAAATTTGCTTCCTGCAAATCAATACGTCGTTGACGGAGCCCCGCTTTATCTTTTAACCTAACCTCTCCGAGAGTCCCGAACTAGCTTCGCTCGCTCTTGCATACTAAAGAGGAGTAACACTGTAGTCCCCTCCGCCTGCCAAAGGATACTAAATCCAACCCCAACCAACTCATGGCATTACAAAGTCGGCTATGCTATATCCCATTCAACGAATTCACGAAATGACGTTCTGTCAGGACGTTGAACGTTACATTCAACGTCTTGACGAGTGGTCCTCGTCATTAAATTAAATGTCGTCATTCAATGAACGCGCTAGTCATTCAATCAAATAACAGATTCAACCAGATGACTGTGACATATTTTTTATTGCCTAAGTGAATCTCACAATTACTACGAATCTAACGACACCTCAGTTATGTATAAATCCATCATGTGGTTAAGGTGTGTGCCAAAGTAATAGAGATACATACTCTCGAAAAACATTACCTCCCTCCTCCTGGGGTAGTCGGGTCAAAATAACAGCCTAAGTAGATGCTACTATTTTTAATGGACTTAGAAATGTACGCGCGTCCTCAGAATTACTCGAGAGACACAACTGGGGTCTTTATGCATACTTAGAAAATAATACCTATCAATCTATCGTCAAATAAAAATGATTGCCAACATAATTTTGTCCATTGTTCTTTATCGGCACCACCCCAACCATAAGCATTCGTATCAGTCGAGTAAGTTTTCAAAATCGGACGTTTTTAAGCAAGAGCGTCTGTAAGAAGACCCCGACTATGTGTAGCACAATATGCAGCGTATTTAGCAACTTAATTTAATTAATGTGACATCAAGTAAACTCATTACACCTATAACCAATTCACTTTAGCGTGGCAATAGCGGTCATTTACTCACCTACATTTTCTAGCATTCTTTACTCCAAAAACTGAAATAAAGTCCGTTAACATACTGAATCAATATATCTATTGTGATATTCAACATGTTCCAATAACTAAAAACCATGCATAGTTTAATAATTGGGTTCCTACGGAGAGATATTAGGCAAAGGGCAATGACCGCTATTGCCACGCTAAAGTGAATTGGATATACCTACCTCGTCTTACTGTGTCACTCAAAAAAATTACGCGGGCCGGGCTCGTAGCATTTGCTACTCTTACAATATCCGGCACTGCCAGACTTGTACAACTGAATTTTTCCAAACTTTCTTTTCTATATTTTTTTCTCGATGATTGGTGTCGTCACAGCGTTCCCGGAAGTGCAGTATCGTTCGCGAAGAGGAGGACGACGAAGAGGGAGCCGTCGCCGGCGGCTGCGGAGCACGCGCAGTGGATGCGCGGCGCGGCTCGCGCTCCGAGGGCCGCCTGCACATCGCCGCGCGCGCCGCGCACCCCCCGCCCCCCCCGCAGCGCCCCGCGCACCTCGCCGACAATCTCACCAAGGTCAGAATCCCGTCGCGCGCCCCGGCCTTGTCGACCGACGACCGGAAGATGCAACCCACCGAATTATACCTTGTCGCAGGTGAACTTGGATGACGAAGCGAGCACGGAACCGACCGCGCGTGGCGCCCCGCCCCCGGCCCCCCCGCCCGCGCGGCGGCAGCGCCTCGAGTGTCGGCGGCGACGCGCTCGCGCCGGCTCATGTTCATCTTCGGATCTGTCCGACGACGACTCCGAAAAGAAGAAGCGGGCCGCCGAGCATGCCGACGGACCGCCGGAGCGCGCGCGGCGTGACTCGCACGACGACTCTAGCGACAGCCAGGAGCGCGGGGGCGGCGCCGGCGCGCTGGGCGGGGGCCGCGGGGCCGCGCGCGCGCCTGCGCCCGCGCCGCCGCCCGCCGAGCGCGGCGCGGGGGGCGCGGCGGGCGACGGCCGCGCGGGCGGCGCGGGCGCGGCGGGCGGCCGGCGGCGGCGGGCGGCGCGCAAGGAGAGCCGCCTGCGCGAGTCGCGCTCGCTCAATCGCATCGCGGAAGTGGAAGAGGCCAGCGGGCCGCGCTGGGCGGGCGGCGGCTTCGTGGCGCTGTGCGGCCGCCCGCTGCTGCGCCTGCTGGCGGCGGCCCGCCCACCGCCCGCAGCGCGGCGCCTGCACGGGCTGTGCTAGCCGCGCGGTGTCTGCACGGGCTGTGCTAGCCGCGCGATGCCTGCACGAGCTGTGCTAGCCGCGCGGTGTCTGCACGGGCTGTACCAGCTGCGCGACGCTTCTAGCGCGTGCCTCTCATCCCGCCGACAGTCGACCTGCATCTGGCCGAGAGACGCGCCAAGGGTAGTTTTGGAGATTATTTATTACGCTGACGGTCCTTGCGACGGCGCCTCCGTGTAATCGACAATGTTTGATTTCCGGCTTTTTAGTAGAAAGCGTCGATGGATACTTGTGCAACGGAAGTCGACGCTTGAATCGCGTCCAAAATATAAGAATTATCGTCCGAGTTATCATCGAGTAAATAAGTCAAAGCCGAGAGGAATTACAATATTATCTTAACGCGTGAGACCGCCGTCGATTTTATGCTGTCTGGTATTTCAAATGTTTCTACTCATTGTATTTTTATAGAAAATCCTAACAGGTAAACAGGGTTTCTACTGGTTCAGTTTAAGCGTAAAATTCAAATTCATGAGTGGTAATGGCAATGCAATAACGGAGGATAACAAATTGTTTAACTTGTTGTTGTACATTATCTGTTGACTGATGCACATTCATTATCTTGTCTTGGCCATACGTTAAGCAACAGGGGTTTTCAACAATTCTGTTAGAAAAATTTGACCAATCGAAAACACTCCAATATTATTTTGTAACTTTTTGATGACTTGAACTGCGACTATTGACGCTAATTCGAAAATATGCATTCAACTATCACAATGAAAATATTATATTGTATTTGATTTTTCCCATTGGAACTCACTTTTAAAGTCTCATGTAGCATTCAAAATTAAAGGCGAACTAGATATATTTTAAAACGATCTCTCTCACTGCAATTCGTTATTTTTATCAATATACGAGATCATTTACTTTTGAACGTTAGGTATATGAAAACAATCATTATTTTAATACTTACATCAATTTTGATGTTCTTAAAACTGCGCAAGTGGCTGGGCACTTATAATTGCCTATAAATCTTAGGATTCGTTGAATTAACTTAAATACTTGGGTATTTTAATCGTGACTGCAGTGTACACTGTACAATATGGCTGATGAATCATGGCCAATCTGAACATAGGCTCTTCAAACTTTCACGCATGAACACTCGCTCCCAATCATGTTACCGTTTGGTTCCAAAACATGTTATTGCTCAGAAAAACTTCGGACCGTCCATGATTCATCAGCCGTATTGTACTGGCTTTTATTCTTTGATGCGGTAGCACTGCTGTATTTTCAGGAAAGATTTTTTGTACTCCAAATAATATTTTTATCTTTCTCATTTTAAGAATTAGACTGTCCTCTTTCTAATTCTCAGTTTTTTTAATATTGTCTGTATAATAGAGCAGTAATCGTTTTGAACTCTGCTTTTAAATGTTATTTTCCTAAGATTTTCCAGTAATTTATTGTACTTATTTTCTCTTATGTATATTTCGTATTCTAGTAACTACGACATATTTTTATAACAATTCAGAATTCAGAAATTTAGTGTTATTTAAAGGACATAGCTAAATCATACAAGTGTTACTTTTAAGATAGTTTGCTTTTATTTTGCGTCAAGATGGCCCGTCCGTATTTGAAAAAGAACAATTTAGTATATTTTAAAGAATAGTAGTTAGTCTTCGCTGTACCTCTGATAGTGTTGTAATGAACTTTTTAAGGCTGTGGGCAAGGGCAGACCCTGGAGCTGGAGTGAAACAACTGCGGACACCACGGCTAGATCAAAACGTTCAACCGCCTGGAGCGTGGACTCGCCACACTTTATCTCACGAAGCGAAGCGAGACGCCGCTTGCCGCAGCCTTATACTAAGTTTAGGTACTAGACCTGTTGTTCCATCGTTGTAAATTGTACAGGATTAAGTGCTACATAATGTGGAAACCTTGAACATTGTCTAAAGTTGAATTGTTTTCGTATTGTTCCATCTCTTACGAAAGCATATTAAGGGGAATGCGCCAGGTGAGCCCAACATTCAAATATTCATACGTTTTTAGGAATTTGCAGGTCAGTGTCAGGTTGTATGTAGATCACAATAATGATTCGATGAATCATCAATACAAATCTTTAAGTCAGAATTGCCCTCAAATGTCACGATTTCATGAAATAGGATGAATTTATAGGGTAATACATTGGTGACTTTAATGATTACAGGTCTGTAAATACGTACAGTCAACAGCAAAAGTAGATGATCAAAATCAGAAATTCAATACTAATGAATGGAGTTCACGAATATATGGCAGCTGTACTAGTAGTAAATGTTTGGTATAATTTCCAATCACAAACTTTTGAATCACTCTGACGCCACACAGGTCTGACGCGAACTCCGTTCTTTAGTATTGAATTTCTGATTTTGATCATCTACTTTTGCTGTTGACTGTACTTGCTACGGCCGCGAATCATATGTTAATCAACATACAACCTGAGACTGACCTGCAAATTGCAAAACACGTATGAAAATTTGAATTTGGCGGTCTACCTTGGCGCGTCCACCTAAGTCGTGTGTCAGGTCCTATATATCAGACTGGTAATTAGGTACATGTTTGTAGCATATTTTCTACCTCTATTATGACTGCATTATCAATACTATCATTGCAAATGATTAAAAATTGTTTTAAATATCTGTAAAATATACATAAGTTTGTACTGAGTGTTTCTGATTGTTATAAACATAAATAGTAGAGTATAACTCTTATAGCTGGACAAGCCCGCTAGCGCTCAATCTGTGCAAATCATTTATTATTGTAATCATTCACGGAATCAACACATAGATTTGAGCGTGTCCAGTCCAGTGTTCGAAAAAGCTTGTATACTTTGAGTACAGACACCTGCACTCGTTGATTAGGCCTTTTCCAAGGGTTTTTCCTGTACCCAAGCAATGCAGGCGTCTGAGCATCGCTATCTCATTTGTGACTTTCAAGAAGTTTGACGCATTTCATAAATGTTAGTTACATTAGATTGTGAAAATAAAAATTGTTTTTTGATTTGTAGATTGTATGCATCTTTAGAATGGTTACATTTTTTTTTAAGTAAGTTAATGTTGTGTATTTAAAAATCTATGTACATATTTAAATTGTTGTAAATAAATAGTCTATCTCAAATATTACATAATTAAGTAATTTTTAGTTAATATAAATAAAGCAATGTCGCATACAATATTTTACTAGGTTGACGTTGTAAAAATAACGATTGTGTATTGCACTTAAAAAGTAGGATCATTTGGCACTCTAGTGGTGCTCTAAGTTTGCAATAATTATACCCAGACCAAAGATTTAAAGAAATTGTGTGTTAATGCATTTCCTATTCTTGTGCTGTTCGGTGCCAACTTAAATATAAATTGTATAATTATGATAAAATTCAGATATGTGTGTGAACCACTGTTTCCCTAGTATATTTTGTGTCGGTGCTTGTTATTTAAATAATGGTCGAGATTAATATTTGGAGATATTATTAAAAGTATAAAAGTAAAATCTAACACGACATTTATTTATATTGAGTATATTGAAGGTCCCTACGAATATCTTAACATTATTGTTTTCTTTTAAAATACAAAGATTCATTGATACATATATATCCAAAACAACTCAGAATAATAATTGTGACTTTTAAAGAATGACATTTTTATATGTATTCTATTCTATTTTTAGGGATCCATATCAAAGTGGTAATAAGGGACCCATAAGGTGGTAGGTGGGACTCAGTCCGTCTGTCACAGCTAGATATATCAAGAATGCTTAAAATTTTTGAATAGTTTTAGATGACGTCTGCCCATTTTGCAAATAAGAAAAAACTACATTTTTTTTTGCAACCGGGACTGACATGTGGGCTATATGAAAGAGCGCTGTTTGCAAAAAAAAAAATTTTTAGGCCGCTTAGTTTCGACTTTTGTTGAAATATGAAAAAAAAAACTGTTCCCCATAGCTCCGAAGTTTGCATAGAGAAAAATCTGAAATTATTCTGTGTAATAGAAATTTATGTAAAGAATACAGAAAAAGTCAAACGATACAACGATATCTACAAACGTTTGCATCTATATGCATGCATGCCGTATGCCTATAGCTGCAAATCTTTTTGGTTTTATAACGGTTTATTTGCAACTATAATCCTGACACAGTTAGCGACGGGCATCGGCCGGGTTTTGTGGTGGAACCGCTGACGATTTTAAGAAGCCGTGCTAGCTTCTTAGTCGTTGTATTAGTAGTATCTCTATTTGCAACTTGTCTTCGAGCTTATGGTGGTGCTGTGGAATATGGTATGCTGACCGAGGTCAGTTTCAAGCAGCCTGTGTTTCTTGGCATGAGCGGAACGGTGCCACACTGGGCGGAAGTGGGAAGATGTAACTACAATCTCGTAAAGTAGTACCGCGACGGTACGGCAGCAGGTTGTGATTGCGGAACTATATGAAAAACTATACTCCTCCTCCTATTCTGCCCTCTGTGTCCCAAAACATGCAGCCTACGTGATTTCTGCGCTGCCACCGACGACGCTCTGGAAGTGGCACAGTTTTACAGTCGTGCCAGCGATACGAAGAATGTTTTTTATCTAGTGTTAGTAAAAGCCACTGATAAGCGTGTGGTCCAAAGATTGATTCCCAAGTCGGACAGTGTTATTGGGTCTTTCTCTGTAGCAGAAGTACTTCGGCTTATAGCCGTAACTCATGGGTTATTTAGTGTGGCTATTTGCTGTCATGCATTGAGTAATTCCATTTTCTATCGCCAAAGGTCCTAATTAGATATTTATCTGGATGAGACCATCTAGAAAATACATTTTGATTAAAAAAAACATACCTACTAATAGAACCACAGAAGTTCACAGAACAGATAAAGAGAACTGTTCTGTGAATAGAACACAGTGCGCGCCGACGATTGAGAATCTCCTCCTTTTTGTATAATAAAAAAACCCATACTCGAAATTCGAAAGTGCAGGCATGTTACCTTTTTCACGCCTAAACCACTGAACGGATTTCGATAAAGTTTGGCAGAGAGATAGATTGCATCCCGGGGACAACATATGCTACTTTATGCCTCAAAATATCTCCCGATATAAGCTAGTAGGTAGGTATATAATACAACATTAATATAATATTATAATTTGAAATATCTTAGAAAACATTTCTGGATTATTATTTTATATGGAAGCGATCAGAATGCGATAACGGCGCAAAATTGTATTTTTTATAGTACCCACTTATTTATTTCCGTTGTAATGTATTTTTCGGGACAGTAAAGTTATAAACTAAGACAACTTCGCTCTCTCATTATGGGTGGAATAGTTATTTGTTACGCAAGGCTGGAAAGTTGATTTTTGGCGCGAGTACTTCTATTGAAACCTGAGTAAGCGAAGGATTCTAGGGTTGAACCATGAGCGAAGCGAGTGGTTCAAATATACAATCCTGAGCGTAACGAAGGTTTCAAAGGTACGAGACGCAGAAAAGCTTTGCTGCCCAGCGAAACACACAACTTTTCACCTCACTACAGCGAGGAAACTGCTAGGTGCAAGAAAACAGGTGTTATATGTTGAGTTTTATTTTGTTCGAGCGTCTCAGATACATTGACGCTGGACGCATGTGAAGAAAATAACAGATACTTGCCAATGTATCTTATGAGTTACATAGAATATCTCCAAAATTAAATACCCTGTATTTTGTTCTATATCCTACTTGTCGTCTAAGGAGAATGAAAGAAGAAAACTAATTTAATACAAATAACTAACTAATTTAATTTAATACATATTTATTTTTGCCAAGCAAAAGATTAACAATTATTATATTAGTATTTATTTTATTTAAAAAATTAAACTTAAATTACTAGGACAATTGGGTATTTGACAGGGTAGTATTTTTATGACATATTCAAATGTGACGCCACAGATTTTTTTAATCAAATGGAATACTTATTAACATTAATTCCAATTTTACAATGATAACCTCGCAAAATAGGTATTTAATTTCTGTACTGTGATGGAAGTTTTTAAGGTGAGCGGTATTATTTAATATTTTAATTTAGACCGTGTCTTGCATTTTCAGTGGACTGGCAGTATAGAAAATTATTAAATAGAAAGGTTCGAATTTTAAAAACTCTTTCCACGCTAGAGAGCAAAAAGCGATTTTGGGCTCAGATTTCGAATGACAAACAGACTCTTTCCGAGCCTGAGGTGAAAAACTTTTTTGAAGAGAGGATAATTCGAAAACTTCTGGCAATTGCCAGAAGTTTTGTGAGAAGTGCATTGATGCACTTACGTTATTGAATTCAGACCGTCAGGTTAACCCTTTAACCGCCCGACTAAGTATGAGATGTCGTGCCCCCAGCGCCCAACTCATAAAAAAAAAACTTTTATTTCAGACGAATATGGTCTTGCAATTACATAAACAACAAAATCCGAACATAGATTCTCAGTCGTATAAACACGACTCAGGCGGCACGGGCACGACAACATTTGTCGTATTAATCCGACGTGTCCGTTACCCTAGCAAAATCATGTCGAAAATTGCCATTTAATTATAGATAATTAGTTGCCCTATTTCTGTAATTGTTGCGCACATTTTTAAATTTGTTGCACTTATAGTTTTTTAGTTATTTAACAAAAACATTTTCTGCTGGGGTAACGTTACTAACGTTACCGCAGCCAGACCTTTTTCTTTTTAATGGGAATATTGAAATAAATATTAGCTATATAATTAGTTGTCTAGACGAGGTAAATGTTGCACCTTATTTTGTATTTGTTCTTCCTTCGGCTGCGAAGTTATTCAAGATCCTGCTGGAGTAACGTTTCTGGTTTTGCTGGATCTCTGAAACGGGTAAGCGGATTCTTATCATCTTTTGTACATGACTTCTTAGGAATTAGTTCTAATTAGTTGTGTAATAATAAAACCAAAATAATGCACCGTTTAAAAGTTATTTAATTAAATATAAAAACCCTTCAATTGGTCCTACCACTCTGAATAAGAGCTCTACAGACTTACTTTAAGCGATATTCTGTAGCTTGTAACTGCCTTCAAATGTATGTGAAGTTTCATTAGTATACTTTATGTAATTAACAAATTATGATGATATTCAGTTCTCCACGTTCACGGTCACGATGCGCGCGTTATTTGGCCACCGATAAGCCTGCATGTGGATAATTAAAACTGAATGTTATACCAATAATTAGTTGCTTACTTCAGTTTTATACCTGTAAAATTTCAGCATCGTACATACAATAATTAACGAGCTAAAAATAAAAGTCATTAGGATGTGTAACCCGACCAAGTTTAGTGGTTACAAAAAAGCGACCGCGTAGTACAATATGCTATCTTCTTAAATATGTAGGATAGTGTTACCAAGTTTAGTACTGATGTGTACACAAGTGTTAAAAAAATACGTTTTGTAAATAATTTTTATTTACAGGTAAAATAATCATTGCAATTGAACTATAAAATATTAATTGAACTTAAAAATAATCACAGATAAAAATTACATATAGCAATTTTGCTTTTATGGTATTTTCCATTATTTTTTAAATGAATAATTTCAGTTTGCACTTTTGCTTTAAAAATATATTATCGCTAAGGACGTGTTATCGACGATTCTTGGTAAGTATGTACAACAGGGAATATGCATGTAATTTTTTCTTCACTTAAAGCAATAAAATACAGTAGGTAAGTACTATAAACTCAAGAAAATTATAATAAATTCAAGTACTGGATATCGCTCAAAAAAAAAATTTACTCCTACAATTTTCTACTACACTTCAAACGCTCGTGACAGTCAAAGCTTTACTTTGACGTCACTAACCTCGATACGCCTTGTTTACATCTTATTTTTTGTCCTTAATAATTTTACTAACTACCGGCATCATACGTCGTTTAGTTGCAACAAAAACATGCAACATAAAATAATGAATTGTTAAATATATGATGCATTAAAAATTAAACAAATGCAGCAAATTGTTTCTATGGTCCAATACAATGTATATTTAGAAAATAAAAAAGTTTTGAATTACTTGCATATTCCCTATTATGCACATAATAGATGCCTATGTAATAATAAGTAGCCGAAAGATAATAATAATAATGTTTTCATAGTACAGGATATTATAAATTGTGTATATAACAGTGTACGCGTCTGTACCGAACTTATAAGGTATAATAAACTTAACATTTTAGAAGATAGCATATTGTACTACGCGGTCGCTTTTTTGTAACCACTAAACTTGGTCGGGTTACACATCCTAATGACTTTTATTTTATTATCTCGTTAATTATTGTATGTACGATGCTGAAATTTTACAGGTATAAAACTGCGTTCATTCCCATTAGTTCGATTCATTAGTTCGATCATCGAACTAGTGAGAATTTTTTTTCTCATCTGTTCGACCGTCGAACTAGTGAGAATTTTTTTTCTCATTTGTTCGACCGTCGAATTAATTAGATTTAAAAATAGTTCTAGTACATTTAAAGTTTTACTAATTTCGTAATAAAATAAAAAACGCTCATTTGATTTTTGATTATTTATTATGCATATAAACAAATTTTTGTTCTTTCTGGTTAAGCTTGTTGAGATAAGCAAGACAGAAAAATATTAGATTACGTTTAATATTTCATTATTTTTTGATAGGTGAGGAAGCCAGCTTATAATTTATAAGTTTTTCAACTGTTTATTTGATCAAAGATATGCTATATAGATGTACAAATAAGTAGTACCTTACACGAATATATATATTTTTTACGAACCAAGCGTTTTTTATTTTATTACGAAATTAGTAAAACATTTAAATGTAGTAGAACTATCTTTAAATCTAATTAATTCGACGGTCGAACAAATGAGAAAAAAAGTTCTCACTAGTTCGACGGTCGAACAGATGAGAAAAAAAATTCTCACTAGTTCGACGATCGAACTAATGAATCGAACTAATGGGAATGAACGTAAAACTGAAGTAAGCAACTAATTATTGGTATAACATTCAGTTTAAATATCCACATGCAGGCTTATCGGTGGCCAAATAACTCCGCGCGCATCGTGACCGTGAACGTGGAGAACTGAATATCATCATAATTTGTTAATTATTTATAGTATACTAATGAAACTTCACATACATTTGAAGGCAGTTACAAGCTACAGAATATCGCTTAAAGTAAGTCTCTTATTCAGAGTGGTAGGACCAATTGAAGGGTTTTTATATTTAATTAAATAACTTTTAAACGGTGCATTATTTTGGTTTTATTATTACACAACTAATTAGAACTAATTCCTAAGAAGTCATGTACAAAAGATGATAAGAATCCGCTTACCCGTTTCAGAGATCCAGCAAAACCAGAAACGTTACTCCAGCAGGATCTTGAATAACTTCGCAGCCGAAGGAAGAACAAATACAAAATAAGGTGCAACATTTACCTCGTCTAGACAACTAATTATATAGCTAATATTTATTTCAATATTCCCATTAAAAAGAAAAAGGTCTGGCTGCGGTAACGTTAGTAACGTTACCCCAGCAGAAAATGTTTTTGTTAAATAACTAAAAAACTATAAGTGCAACAAATTTAAAAATGTGCGCAACAATTACAGAAATGGGGCAACTAATTACCTATAAGATTTAAATGGCAATTTTCGACATGATTTTGCTAGGGTAACGGGTAACGGACACTAATCCGACTGGGGCGGTTAAAGGGTTAATACTTACTATACTCTTTGTTCAGACCTGTGAACCTGACGCAGATTTAAATTGTAATGAGATCTAATTATATGGGTTACTTTTTAGTAGCCAACTTGCTGAATATGCTATCTGATTACACAATACACACCTAAATTCAGTAACTTTACTGTTTCAAGCAAAGTTAATCATTAAAAAAAAAAGACCATTTATGACAGTGTTATTTGATTTATTTATTTTTGCTAGTTATACATTGGTAAAAATATTTAATGCTATGAAACAATTTGACTTAGCATTTGGTTTGTAACATTAAATTCATGCATTACAGATGCATGGGAACTAATGTAATAATTATGTAGTTCCCAAATTGACAAGCTACTTGATAGGTTGTAGCCATTAAGAGATTGCATTACATGCATTAGTTACGTGTTTGAGAGAAACATTTAACCTGATGCAAAGCTTGGAAATGAACCAGTAGTACTTTATCTTATGTTTCTAAGAAATAAAAATTTCCTACAATATTTTACACTTGATCAAGTTAAACTATTAAAAAATTAAGCAAATTTTCTGTCACATGAAGATATCAGACATGACTAAATACACAGAAATAAAAACTTGAACCTTTACATTTCAGATATGGGATACAGGTTTAAAAATACAAAATACATTATGCCCAGAAATATAAACAACAAAAATGCAATAAAGGTTCACAAGAGGTCAGATTAAAATGATTAGTTGTTATAGCTTGGGCATAAGACCACTTACCTAAACCAAGACATCAGTAAAACTAGCCTTAATAATACCAAAAGCAAGTTTAACTTTTTTAAAGGCCACAATAATTTAGGTAATATGATAAATAAATGGGTGTTACCCTCTACATGGGTAATTGAAGAGCTATGTAAAATGAATTCTTACTTAATCACCCAATCTACAATTATTAAACCAAAGTAATCTTGCACAAAAGACTGACTCAGAGCACAATAAATGCAATTATACAAATCTAAGATACACACTAGCATAGTATACTTAAATTGAAGTCAAAATTAATTTTGATGCACATCATCATTGCTTATTAAGAAAATAAAGTGAAACACATAATTATTATAGTATAGTGTGGATTCAAGGTGAGAAATAGGTAGATTGGGTCTATTGAGAAAAGTTTTCTGAAGAGAAACTAGAAAGTGCTTCCCTCTGGTGGCTGTGACAGCTTCATGTTTTCCTTCAATGTCATGAGACGTCTCAGTTCCTGCAGAACTGTCTTGATAGTGTAATCACGTTGCCATCTAGCAAGAATTGGAACTTGTCTGTTATCCACCTGTACCAAAGAACAACAAAATGTGTACCAAATGTAATGAATTTATATTTTTAACTTACTATCATTAGTACTTACAAGCCCAGTCTGACTGTTTACACAGTTCATGTTGATTCTAGAAATAAAGCGAGCAGTTGGAGGTTCATCAGGGTATCTGGTACCACACTCAATTTTAAGTGAATACATCCTATTTTCATAAGGCGTCTGTAAAAGAATGTTAAATTATTAGATTGAATACATTAAGTACAAATTTTATAACTTGTGTTCAAAATAACAATAGATTTTTTACCCTAGGGGGTCCAATTATCATGCCAGTCCAATGAGTGAGGGTCATATCATCATCACTCTCGAGTCCCCAAGATATGGTGCCATCGCCCACTCCCTTTTGGCCTTGTTCAAGTTCTTCTAGAAGACGAAAGTTTCGAGGAACCACTGTCCAAAAAAAGGATTATTATTACAATAGTGGAGGATCAAAGCAGTCTAAAAGCAAAAATATTATACACAGCTCTCTTCAAAATAAATTCTTTTAACTAATAAAACAAAAACTTACCAACGCCTGATGACGGATTCGCCATGATCACAATTTCACCGGCGCGCACTACCTAGCGAAAAAAGTGTATAGTTTTACAGATTTAATAAGCAGGCATTTACTATGCTAATCGTTTACTCGCTTTTTGCAGCTGAGCATCCAATAACTAATAATTATATTATATGATGAAATTTATTCCCATTTATTCCTTGATTTTTCCACTCAAAGAGAAAAAAAGGAAGGTTAGCAGTTTTTTGTTGACTTTGACAAATGTCATTACTCTCTACTCTATGGTTAGATGGTTTTGACTATTGTCATCCTTTGGTCTTCCTCTACCAGTTAAAACCGGTGGCCGAAAGTGTAACTAACGAAATTGTATCTTATAATCTAAGAATTGGATTGATGCTTTTTGACTCGAACCAATCAGATCAATCTCCGATTGATCGTCTAAGAGCCCCCTATTAACAAGAACAAAAAAAGCTGTTATGGCTATCAAAAGACCAGTGGACCCATAGAGGAGAATAATAAATGGGACTAAACAGACGGTGCAGTCTACTTGTGTACTGATCGATATTTCAACAGAGACCTATTAAGGTTTGCGCACAGCAAAGTTTAATATTGCCAAACACAATTAAATTATTTCTATACCAATTATGTCGAACAAACACGCCATTAAACCAACTATTACATCAACACTAATTGATTAACATTAGAAAATACTGCTGGAGCTGCAGAAAATTGTGATACTATGTTTAGATTTAACCTCTATTTAAGAATTGCAGCCATGATGGGTGCCGCAAGTAATGAATCATGGATCATTCGATTGCCTTCAAAATGGTTGAGCTAAGGGGTGTAGCACCTGTAAGGAGTTACAGTATTTTTAACTCATGAAGTGATGCGCGCTTCGTTAAAACTGCTTTATTCAAGTATCGCGCGTCGTAGAGCTGTGCGCGCGAGCGTATTAGTCTTAGAGCATTTAACCTAAATGCTCTAGGGTATTAGTATGTACTTTTTATTAGGTCAGTGTTGGAGTTTGCATAACGGAGCATAATCTCTTTGGAAGAAACGTACCGCTGTTGCTATGGAGTTTTTTCTAAAACTCTTGTCATGCTTTGCCATTAATTGTATCGATTGTTTTATGCAAAATATATTATTAAATGTATTAATAATTCAACAGTAATATAATGTGCCTTTCAATTACTTTATTCACACCGTATGCCAACTGTACCTATCCAGGTACCAAACTTTCATACAGTATGACCATACCAGGGGTTTGACCGCGGATAGACGACAACTTAGCGAAATTAGCAGATGGTCCTTGTTTTACTACGGAATACTAATGCCTACTTGATAACTATAATAAATATAATTATACTGTCTAACCAACGGTTAGCTGAGTGGTTTGAGGTCCAATGCAAAGTGAAGCTTGCAAGAAAGACTTGTCTATTTTTTTTTCTTTTTGCTCACATTTAGAAACTTGAAAAATAAGTTCCTCGTCGATTTTTTTTTGTGTGGTAATACTATTAAAAAATTGACATTTGTATAACCTCAAATTCAGATTCAATTTTGTTTGTTGCATGGGCAAAATCATCTTTGCATAACTTTCACTTATTCAATGCTTTAATTAACTGTATTCCATGACGCTGCAACTACTACGCGTCATACGTAATTCATTTGTGTTACCAACTGAAAATTGTTCACATTATTTTGGTCGCCATTGTAAGTTCTTACGTAGCGAATACCGTTATTCAGAGCGGGGGTTGACACGCGTGAGGGGGGTACGTATCAGCAGCGCCGTTGGAGCGCGAGTTCACTCTGTCACTCGGTCATTACGGTATTTCTGTACATCGCGTCCTACATTCACGATCGTGAAAGAAAAAGTGACAATGCCAGAAAACAAACAGTTTCAGCGTCTTCCCCAATTTGTGTTGCCCAAACATTATGATTTGGAATTGGTGCCAAATCTGCAGGAATTTACATTCACGGGAAAAACAGCAGTGAAAGTATCGGTAAGTGAAAATTTCATCATTGACGATGCAAAAGAAAACGTTTCCATGTGTCTTGCTAATCTGATCGTACCTATTACCTTTTAGATTTTGAGCTCAACGAGTGAAATAGTGCTAAATTGTTTGGATTTGGAACTGAAAAACGTCAAGTTGCAGTATGAGGATGGAGGTACGGACTCCATCACGCCATCCGAAGTCCGGCTTAACGTAGCCGATGAAACTGCGACCATTGTATTTGATAATCCACTCGAGGAAGGCGATGCGACGTTGCATTGCGAGTTCAAAGGAGAGATCAATGACAAGATGAAGGGTCTGTACCGCAGCAAGTACCTGACGCCTGCGGGCGAGGAGCGCTTCGCTGCAGTCACGCAGTTCGAAGCAACAGATGCTCGGCGCTGCTTCCCTTGCTGGGATGAACCTGCCATCAAGGCTACATTTGATATAACTCTTGAGGTGCCTGCTGACCGAGTAGCTTTATCCAATATGCCTGTCAAAGAAGAGAAACTTACTGGAGATAAGAAGAGGATTCATTATGATACTACTCCTATTATGTCTACTTATCTTGTAGCCTTTGTTGTGGGTGAATATGACTATGTGGAAAAGAAGTCTCGAGATGGAGTTCTTGTTAGAGTGTACACACCGGTGGGGAAGAGCAAACAAGGCATATTTGCTCTGGAGGTGGCAGCACGGGTCCTTCCCTATTATAAGGAGTATTTCGATATAGCCTACCCTCTGCCAAAGATTGACTTGATAGCTATAGCCGATTTCTCTGCCGGTGCCATGGAGAACTGGGGCTTAGTCACATATAGAGAGACTTGCCTGCTGGTGGATGAAGAACACACATCAGCTGTCAGGAGGCAGTGGATAGCTTTGGTGGTAGGCCATGAGCTAGCCCACCAGTGGTTTGGAAACCTGGTCACTATGGAGTGGTGGACACATCTTTGGCTAAATGAAGGCTATGCTTCTTTTGTTGAGTTCCTCTGTGTCAACCATCTCTTCCCAGAGTATGATATTTGGACTCAGTTTGTCACAGAAAATTATATCAGGTATGTATGATGCATAATATTGCTGGGAATGTTGTTAGAAACGCTGCACGATCGTACAACTCTCACAAACAGTCTTATAAATCATTTAATTTGACTAAATAATACAATACATTACCTTCATGGTTTCATATGTTTATCTACAAATGGAAAGGTGTAACAGCTACACTTTGTAGATAATTGAACCAACAAACAATTACATGAATAGGTTTTATTTATCATTTCTTTGTTTGTGAGAATGCTTATCTCATGTTTGTTGGATGTTTGCCAGCTACACAAACTGTTGTAAAGTCATTCACCTTGTAAATACAAGCGAACAATAGAATTTGTTTAATCACCCACATCACTTCAGTGTTCATTCATTATGTATGATTGACCCACATGAGTTTTGAAATTTCAGGGCATTAGAATTGGATTGTTTGAAGAATTCACATCCCATAGAAGTTCCAGTAGGACACCCATCAGAAATTGATGAAATTTTTGATGATATATCTTACAACAAAGGTGCATCTGTAATCCGCATGTTGCATAAATACATTGGGGATGATGATTTCCGTAAGGGCATGAACATTTATCTCACTAGACATCAGGTGAATATGTTCATATCTTTTTTTATTCACAAACTTACTAAGCTTGTGGATTAACTAGCGCATACAACCAACACAATTAACTGTTAACAGGTCCACTTGGCAGGACAGTACTATGATATTTTAACAAAACATTAACCATTTAAAAACTTGCTCATAATCATAAAGTTGGTAGTTATGATAGAAGCATTATGTTCTGTTTAATATTGTAATAATAATATTATGTACCTACATAAGTAAAACTATAGTTATGTACTTTAATATGTATAACATATAGGGACAGTATATCACTTCAAAGTATAAAACAAAGTCGTCTTTTGTGTCCCTATTTCCCTATGTATGCTTAAATCTTTAAAACTACGCAACGGATTTTGATGCGGTTTTTTTTAATAGATAGAGTGATTCTAGAGGAAGGTTTATGTGTATAATTTGTCGACATATTATGCGGGCGAAGCCGTGGGCGGAAGCTAGTAATTAATATACAGTCAAAAGTTGAATTCCGATACTTATTTCTACTGTTTGTATTTCCAGTATAAAAACACATTCACAGAGGATCTATGGGCTGCATTGGAGGAAGCTTCTAACAAGCCTGTAGGAGCTGTAATGTCCACATGGACCAAACAGATGGGATTCCCCGTAGTTGAGGTTGGTATTGTATCTGAGTCAAGAGTCATGTATTCACGCAGAATGGCTTGAATTGAATTTCTTTATTCAGTTTTATATACTCATAGATTTAAAATGGCCAAGAATTGTTCAATAGCTGTAAAGGTTTCTATTTCTTGTCATAACATGACACCTATAAACCCCAAAGGGTTAGTCAGATTTGCACCATTTGTACACCCATATTTAAGCCCCATTGAATGTACACCCATATTTAGCCAGTTATATTTAAGCCCCATTGAATGTACACCCATATTTAGCCAGTTATATTTAAGTCCCATTTAATGTACACCCATATTTAGCCAGTTATATTTAAGCCCCATTGAATGTACACCCATATTTAGCTAGTTATATTTAAGTCCCATTTAATGTACACCCATATTTAGCCAGTTATATTTAAGTCCCATATAATGGGGGCAAGCCCATAATTCTGACTTCAGGCTGGTCCTAAGAGAGAGGTCAGCATTAGGGAAGGGGCCCGTCAGGGCCAGAGCCTGCCGGGTAAGTGGGATTGTCTGAAAAGGTTACCCCTACCCAGGAACATAAAGGGCAAAGGAAGGAACATGGATGGGTTTTAGTCAGTAAAAGTCTAACACTCCCTTCCGCTCCACCCAGACCGGGAGGAGTCATTTGATGATTTAACACTCTCAAAAAAAAAAAAACCTGGCCCTAAAAAAGTACCAGCCTGAATTCTCTCCAGGATAATATCATGTCTACCATATTTAATGTCATGTTATTTCTAATCATGTCAATGTCTTTTCCAGAATTATGTTAAAATGGTGTACAAGGATTTTTAAACATTAAAATTATTCTTATTTTAGGTGAGCTCAGAACAGCAAGGGCCAGACCGACTTCTAAAACTGACACAGCAGAAATTCTGTGCGGATGGTAGTCAAGGCGGAGACACACTATGGATGATACCTATCACAATCTCAACGCAGGAGCATCCTTCAAAGGTATGCTATGCTCGATTTTGCCCTTGGATTCTGTAATATAAAAGGATAATTTCTGGCTCTCAGTAAGAGATTATCCCACAGGAATGTACAACTAGGATAAAAAGTCTTATCCTATGTCCTTACCCAGGTCATAGTCTATTAGTGTACAAAATTTCATGTTAATCCTTGAACCGTTTCTGGCATTTACAATATTAGTGCATAATACATATCTTTTTGTAAAATAAAGTTTGATAAAGATGTGTATCACATGGTTGATAATAATCAAAGTTCCTTGATACTAGTCTCATTAGATTAATAATAATAATTCTTTATTTCAGACCTTAGACCCAAATAACGTTAGTATAAACTTAACTCATGTTAGTAAATAATAATCAAAGACATTAGCGACATGTACGAAAATGCGCTCGTTTACTTTAATTAAATCCTATTTTGTTTGCATAGATTTTTTCTTATCAAGTACTTAGTAGATAAAAGCAGTAATAGTTTAACAACTCTTCATTTATCATCTTTTTTTTTGTTCTTAAAGATATAATATGTATGGAATTTTTTTCTTTGCAAAAGCAAAAATTTTATCCCTTGTGGTTCATTTAATTTTAAGTCATTGACTGCCACGCAGCAGACTCAATAGAAAAACTATTGTTCGCGGCTCACCGGTGACCGCGTTGGCGCTCAACGTGTTAAACAACCCACTTCAAGGATTGATACTCATAAAAAAAATATTGCCTGCCTTTGTCTAGGCCAGGGAAAATCTGTGATGATATGAAAAAAAATGCTAGTTTATGAAGATAGGTGAAGATGTATAGGTACAATAAATGGTCATCCACATGATCACATGTATGATCATGCATATACTTATTTGAGTGGTTTACATTTCAGGTAGCTTTATCTACTGTATTGGAAAAGAGATCACAGGAAGTTGTGTTGAAGGATGTCTCGGAGAGTTCATGGGTCAAGCTCAACCCCGGCACTGTGAGTTAAAAATGCTGATCATATATTTTTATTGTTTATTTGCTTGAAAAATTCGACGAACTGAGGAATTAGACAGTGGAACACTATTCAAGTAATTTATAAACAGAATCTAGGTAATAAGGAGTTCAATAAAATTATACATAAACTCATGCCTTTTTCCCCATGATGGAAAAACGAAACGCCACCTGCTAAAATCCTTACGTAAGTAATTCTTATTGCAAAAGTAAGAGAGGCTGTGTAAATAGCTCTGTAATTATTTCCCTACAGGTTGGCTACTACCGCACTCGCTACCCCGCGTCGATGCTGGCGCAGTTGGTGACGGCCATTCGCGACGGCTCACTGCCGCCACTGGATCGGCTCGGCCTCCTGGACGACTGCTTCGCATTGGTGCAGGCCGGACACACGCAAACCGCAGAGGTGAATAACTAACCTAATCACAAATCAATTGATTCTTCTAGGTATTCAAAATAAAGTTTGTGTTCAAAATACATTTTATTTTTCAGTCGTTGAAACTTATTGAAGCCTTCACCAATGAAACAAATTTCACAGTGTGGTCTTCAATCTCTAATTGCCTATCGAAACTGAGTGCCTTATTCTCGCATACACCTCTGGACAAGCCTTTGAAAAACTATGGTCGTAAACTATTTTCGAATATCACTCGACGCCTGGGCTGGGATGCTGAGGAAAAAGAGAGCCATCTTGACACATTGCTCAGAAGTTTGGTGCTCAATAAGATGATAAGTTTTGAAGACCCGGATACTATTAAAGAAGCAAAGAGTCGGTAAATAATATATTTTCTTACTAATCACACTCAAATTTTAAAACTTTAGTAGTTTTTAGTTTCATAGTCAGTTTCGTTAATTTGTGGCTAAGTACTAACAGCCGCACAGGTTGATCTATCGGGTTAAGCTACGCTTACCGGGGTTGACCGAGGATGGGTGACCATCTTTACATACCGAGATTCCTCTGTGCCTCTGAAAGCACGCTAAGCCGTTGATCCCGGCTGTCATTTGTGCATCTTTGACAGTCGTTACTGGTTGTCAGAAGCTCGAAAATCTGACAGCCAGTCTTACCAAGGGGTATCGTATTGCCCAGTTACTGGGTTGTGGAGGCCTGCATTCGGTTAGACTGGAAGCCGACCACAACATAGTTGGGAAAAGGTTAGGCAGATGATGAGTCAGTTTCGTTAATTTAAATAATATGGCTGAGATCAAGCAATAAATACTTGATTTCTTAACGAGAAAAACTCTTTTTATTAAAATCTACTTTTGCAACGAGATTTTGTAGCACTATTGACATAATAATTTGATACAGATTTGAGAAGCACTTGTCGGGCGCCTGCACGCTGCCGGCGGACCTGCGCTCGGCGTGCTACCGCGCCGTGCTGGCGGACGCGGACGAGGCCACGTTCCAACGCTTCCTGGGCCTGTACCGCGCCGCCGACCTGCACGAGGAGAAGGACCGCATCAGCCGCGCGCTCGGCGCAGTCAACGACCCCGCGCTGCTGAACAAAGTGCTGGAATTCGCTATCTCGGTAAGCATCGTCATAGGTGCTCCGCAGACGGCGTCCATTTTGACCACGGCTGAGCGCATCGCGCAGGCGTATTGTCTTCGTGTCTGCGTTATCTATACTTCTTTATTTCATTTTAATACATATTATTTATAAATGTATTTATGAAAACAAAAAAATATAATAAGATGCATATTATCTATAGGTACTTATTATAAAGAGGTAACATTTATAAATTGTAAGTTCGTATGTAGAGGGTTATCTTTGAGTAATCTACTGATCCGATTTTAATGGGAAGCTACATCATCCCTGAGCGTGGCTATATTCAAACAAAAATTCCTAGGTCGGCGTCGCAGGCGATTTATAGTTGCAAAGATTTTCAAACGTTCTATCGTCGCGGACATCTCTTCCAACGTTGCATTGCGTTAATGACGCGTGAATATACAAACGATAGCAACTTACGACACGTGTTTTGTGGCTGTATGCGTCACACTCATGAGTGAAAGTGGAAACGCATCACATACTTATTACACCTGGTTCATTATTCAAAATAGAATACCGGTTGTTTGCGAATATTAGATTTAAGCCATATTTCTCATCTTTACAGGATGAAGTGAGGTCCCAAGACACCGTCTTCGTAATAGTTTCTGTAGCAGTCAGTAAAAATGGTCGCGACCTCGCTTGGCAGTTCTTCAAGGACCACTGGCAACAATTCATGGACCGTTATCAAGTAAGTTTTCATTACAGCAACTATTAACGTGTAAGTCAATTTTGGCGTGTTAGCTCCTATATCGATTAGAATAGTGGTAACTCACACGTTATTTTGATAATTACAGGGTGGCTTCTTACTCGCTCGATTGGTGAAGTCAACAACGGAGAACTTCGCGTCGGAAACTAGTGCGCAAGAGATCGAGCAGTTCTTCCGCACGCACCAGTCTCCGGGCACGGAGCGCTCGGTGCAGCAGGCGCTGGAGACGGTGCGGCTCAACGCGGCCTGGCTGCGCCGCGACCTGGCCTCCAGCACCACATACCTACAGTCCTACCACTGACCACGCCCGGTACACACCCCGTAACTTTACGATTCTAAGCTTATTTTATCAATTTAAACATAACCTGCCGCCGAGTTTATTACTATTTTGTTATTACCAATAGTAAATTATTTGCAGGACCAAATGACACAAGACTGAAAACTACAACGAAATCTACAGTAATGTTCATCATGTTTTCAACTACATTATGAATTGTATAGTCTACTGGACATTATGTAGTTCAACTGTTTCAGTGTGCTATATTTTTATAAGTTAGTTTACTTTAAATTGGTAATAATTATCAACTATAGCTGATTGAAGAATATTGATATGTTTACTTTTGGGCAATAGGCATATCATAATAATGCATCAGTTTTATGAATAAGTTATATCTAATTGGAACCATTGTTAAGTTGGTAGTTAAACTGTAGTTTTGTTAAAATTTATTGCAATTGGTCAAACATATAAGTTACACTTACAATTTTCATGTTTACTAAAAACATGAAAATTAGTAAAATATATATCTAGAAACTTAACTTTCAAGTGCTGCATTAATTTTCATTACCATATTATGAATTTCTTTTTGCTAGAAGTTTGCATAGAGTTGTTTAAACTCAATATTGTAGCAGAATAAAATATTAGATACTTATTGATATCTTTACACAGCACTAGTTTTAATTTATAAATTTGGCCTTATTTCAGTTTTCTGATGTATGAGTATCAGGCACTTCTCTAGGTGTCTACTCAAATGTGGTACAGTTGAATTACGTATTTTGCTTCTAGTTGCACCTACAGGCCTACTTATTTTTTTGTAAATTTGTATAAAATATTATTTAATTTTTGTTAAACATGTTGAGTGTTTTACTGCCGAGTGCATTTTTATTTAGTTTCAGTTCTGTAGGGCCAACTTACATTTGGTGTGTGTTCTTACAGACACTCATTTAAACCTTGTGCAATTGTTTTTTTTTTGTTAATTAGAAATTGCATTTTACTTAATGTAATTTATTTACTTCAAGACGCATTATTTTATTAGTAGAAAGATACTAAAAGAAAAAAATATATAAAATATAGTAGCGTAATTGACCATATGCCAGGTTCAAAATAAAATATTTAATATAATGCTACTAAAAACTTGTTGAATTTGTAGGTTTTTTAAAATAATGCGTGTTCAAATCATCCCAGTTTATTTATTTGTTGAGATGCAAGCTTAGTCAAAATTGTGATTTTGGGGCTATAACAATTTAAAGTTACCATTAGTGTCGCATTTGTTGTCATCACTGATTTGTTTTGTAAGACTGTGTTATCGCAATAAATCGTACAACATAATATTTTGTTTAATTAATCATACAAATACAATATTGAAGTCTGCTTCAAAGTGCTACACCGATAAGGGTTCCAAAATGGTTTAAAACAGACAAGTTACCCAGCAAATAACATTAATTTCACGGAACACTAACAAGAGACTGCATACCAATGCACACACATACTTAACACTCACTGCCACGTACATTTATTGCATAACAATTGGCATGCCATAAAATGTGTCTCGCATATCTATAACAACCCATCTGTTGAGTCCATCGGCGCAACGGTTACGTAACGGTACCACTATGCCGCAGCACCCGAATCCGAGTTCACTAAGCCACGCCCACGACCAGCCAGCGATAGTAGGGTTGTCGAACGTCTAATTTTTTATTGAAAGAAATAAACTACACGGTTATTTTTTTATATTTTTATTTGTTTTTCTAGGTATTTAAAAATCATAACACTTACGCCAAGAGAACCTTACATGATTTGCCTAATCCGCAGTTGTAGTGTTTTTCTTTTTAAGTGGTTTTCTTTTTAAGTTTCATGATAACCTATGAAATGTATTTCCTATTGAATACGATACCACACTTTTTATCCAAGAATGTTTATCGGAGATGTAACTAATACAGAACAAAGAATACTTTCTGTGAAATTATATGTAAAACACTCCACAAAATAACGAAAAACATTGTACATACTAATGTTCTTGCTCCTCCTTCTCAATCTCAACTTGTTGTTAGTCAAAAACTTTTAAATGTCAAAATATCAAATCTTCATACAGCCTCACAGATTCACACGCATAACAACAGAATTATCTAAGCTAAGTGAATTAAAGTAAGGTAGCTAAAGTTGTATAAACAGTTGTCGTCTAAATCGCCAGCAAGGGATTAAAAACCTTAAAGCTCAATAAAACCAAACCGATGCCTTTGTTTTCATTTTTTAAACCTTCAGCGACGGTTTTTACCTCAATAAAACACGTGCAGATGAGGAAAAGATTAAACATTTGCCTTCTTTTGTTTTTGAGCTCAATACAACCGAACCGATACCTTTGTTTTCATGTTTTAACGAGGGTTTTTGCTTCAATAGAACGAACACATACAGATAAGGAAAAGTTTTAACATTTGCCTTCTTTTGTTTCTAATCTCAATAAAACCAAACCGATCCCTTTGTTTTCATTTTTTAAACCTTCAGCGGCGGTTTTTACCTCAATAAAACACGCGCAGATAAAGAAAAATAGTTACCTAATAATAAGAAATCTCATTAAAATTGCGTGGCGCCATAGGCTTGTATAGGTACCTATGATGAAAAGGCAATTAATAATAAATCCACTTTAGTATGTTTCTTACAGATTTGTCAGCATAATATTAAATCGTACAACATTTAAAGTAAATAAATAATTGATGAAAGACTTACTCAAAAGTACATACTATTCTCACCTAGCTTATTTTTGGCAACCCTAGTAGCACGTGTCGATTTGCACCCGGTAGGCGGGTGCTGGGCATGGCCACAAGCCACATATAACTATTTATATGTAGGACCCGGGAGCCGAGTTGTGGGCATGTGAACGAATTATCGTTCGACCCGGGAGCCGGGTGCTTGGCAGCGAAAGTGTACTCACGCCTTCTTTCAATAGACCCCCATTGAAACTACAGAAAGCCACTGTTACGATTTTTACACACATCTTTTGCCCCGTTCACGTTCATAAGGTAAGTGTACTGCATTATATTTAAAATGTGGAATAATGAGTCCACTGAAGCAAGAAATTAAAACACTTTATAAAACAGTACATCTATATTGCACTATAACATCTCACTGAGTATTGTACAAATCGTGTATCGTTAATACGAAGATGGATTATACTAAAATACGAACATTACACAGTGATGCGAATTAAATAGCTAGCGGGTGCATTCCACAACACAATCTAATAGGTATACACAAGAATAGGGCACGAGCAATCCTTGTAACACACCAACATTACGATATATCAAAAAAACAGATATAAACCAATCGTTTCGTAGAATCAACACTTTAGAAACTGTATTTTGAGTACAAATAAGACAAATGGCCGAGGCCAATCTGGCGTTTAACATAAGTATTGCGTGCGCACTACCTATATAACATTCAAAAGTTTACATAGTCTATAATTTACTTTGATGCTTTTAAATCAAGTTAACTAGTAATAATAATTCGTTTCTTAAGTCACACAATGTGAATATTATTATTGCGCCTTGTAAATTATTGTGTAAACTAGTTCAAAGTAGCTAAGATTAGACGAGTCAAGTCGCTTCCTCAAACATTTAATTTACGAGTATATTACATAGGCTTTAATCTATTGCGTGTACGTAATATACATATCATTTTAATTACAACCTTTTATAATGCAGAAGTCGGATCATTCAACAACATTAAACTTCAATATTACACATAATAGACTTATTACCATTATTTATAATTATTATGTACAAAAAAACAGATTTACACATTGAATGGTTCACACACAAACAAATCCGAATAACGTACTATAGAGGTGTTTGACATTCAACAGAGTTTGATACGATTGTACCAAACACATAATACCTGCCTTAATCTAGTTACTGTTAACATTGTACACTTTGTCTTTACTCACTGAAACATACGTGTTTGGAAAATAAATGCAATATGGATGATGACTAAACATTTTTTTATCCGTCAGGTTATAAAAAAATATTTACACGTATTTTTGCTTTTTTTCGTAATCAAAAGATTTTATACTTACTTATGACGTAGACTTTAATACGTATTAATTAATTATTATCTGATAAAGGAATAAAATATCTTGTCTAATATTTTTTTATTCCCCACCGAGGCATCATCCCTATTCTTCAGTTTTTTATAAAATTCCTTCAGTACTGAGCTGGTAAATAAACAACGAGAGAAAGATGTAAGTACTACATACTCGTAAGTCGTAATAGTATTTCAAGTTTCAGTTTAGCACTCATTTTCCAAACATTATGTATGTCCAAATCGTGACTGGTCACGCCAAGGGTTATTGCTTTATAATATAATATATTACTGCAGTTGCAGTAGTTTTGCGTAAATTGACAAATTCAGCAATATCTCTATAGATACCATATTTCTAAGAATGAAGGCAACTTTAAAATATTATAATAGGTAATCCTAATTATAATAATGAAACATTCCATTCTTAATTTGGACGTTCTCTTGTTTATTAATTGCTTTAAAATACTGCCTATAAACGTAAAGGCTATGAGGATAACGGCCCTCATTAGTTAGTACGAAAATAATACTGCTTATGAACTTATCATTATGCTTTTTAATTGCCAGTGCAGACCTTTTAGATACATAGGAGGAATATAAAAAATAATCATACAAACATGGGAGATCATTTTACATATACGCGAAATAGATCTTTTGAAGAATAATAATTAACAATAGAACTACTAGAGACCTACTAATATTTACTCTACTCATTCTTTTTTTGATCTTATTTACGAATCTCACTAAACTACTCACACATGTTTAAAATAAACATGAACACACAGAAACGCAACATTTTGAAGCAATTATTAAAAAGTCAACGTCAGAAGGAGTCGGTGACAGTTCAGATTTCAATAATAGTAGGATTTTAACTACTAAACACTCATAATATCTCTTACTCTTCGTACAAGATGTATAGTACCATCAGCATTAAATACATGCAAAAATATTCAACTCTCTTTTATTCAAAATATAAAATATTCTAGCTTACAGAAATATATATATATATTTTTACCGTTTTAAACGGTTGCAAAGTAGGTAGTTACAGGAGATAATTATACTTACAGGAGAGTCAGCCAGCTGGAATATTAAAATTGTTTAATGCTGACTGTACTAAGTCATTATGTTAAGTACAAAGAAAGTCTGTACTAACTTGAAGTACGAGTAAAATACATTATTTCGGACGGTATTATAAAAGCGGTATTAATTCGGTACAGCTTAGTGTTCATAATATGTTGCGAGCAAAGACCGCTGCGTGTAACGACAGTCAACAGTGCTTACTAAGTAGTTTCAACTTTCCACCAAGTTGCAAAAAGCATGATCAATCAAAACTATACATTAAACATTGTTTAGTTTGTGCAACATACAACGTGCAGCAGCCGAAATTGATACTTCATGGGACTGACTTTACCCGGGTCACGTTCTATGTTCATAGCACATTTTATAAAACAAATCACGTATATAAAATTAAAAAATAATAATCAATTATAGCTTCCGATTTATTATGAGCATAACTTAATTGAGCAGATGTCTTATGACATCTACATGGCAATTTAAGTCATTGTAAAACAATAAAATTTACAAGTTAGAGTATATAAATGTTTACATTAATAATTATGTAAACAAATTACATTTCTAAGTCTGAGCAATCTTAATTTGAATAAGATAGTACATATTATTGGGAATTGCTATTGTATGCTATTTGCAAGTAACAGTCTAAATAAGTATATATAATTACAACAACAGGTAAAGATTTAATATTTGTATGTGATTATAAGCTGCGATTTCTGTACTATACCTACGCTAATAATCTAGAAACAATTATAATGAATTCCACACATTTACTGAATATCACTCTACAACTAATCTAGGTTGTATGAAGTCGTTTGCAAAAATTAAATAATAAATAATTAAAATAAAGAGCTGACTAGAGACAGAGATAGATAGGAAATTGTGAAACAGTCAAATGAAAATAGCTGCTCGATAAGAAATTGGCTCTCACCATTCCATACCACGTATTATTCAATTTTCTTATTCTTAATTTTGTGAGAGCAGAAGAACTCAAGTGGTTCTAAAATTATTTGTTTGTTTGTTTTGTTTAAAAAAAACATACACATGTTTAAATAGTCTGCGTCTATTCTGATCCGAAAACGAATTTGACGCTACTATCCTTCGATCAATAATAGCACTAGATTAAGGATTGGGAACAAAAGCACATCGCTCAAGTTACCGCCATTGCATACAACTTGATTATGAAATTTATATTTGAGTGTTAAGGTTTATCTTAACATTCAAATATAAAGTTTATTTTAAAATATGAACAAACATATTTATGGAAAAATAAAGCATAATTTTAAAGCAATAAGGTTGATAAACTTTGTAGCAAAATAAGAACACCACATTATTTGTGCTCACCGGAAATCTTGTGCTATTGTTGACCGAAGCTACTGTGAGGGTTTCTTAAAAACATGTTGCGAAATACAACTTTCACGTTGTGTGTTCAAACACAACGCTTAAGTATATACTGCAATGCGTAGAATGGAAACGGAAGTCTCTTATTAGTTAGTAACAGACTTAACTTGTAATTTGCAGTATTTGCAAGAATTAATACAGGATATAGGAATACTTTTTTAGATACATTACAATGCCGGAATAGTTATTGTATGATGGAAATGTACATTTGTAGACATTTATTTACATAATTTATTTCTATCAAACATCAGATAACCGATATTGAAATATTTAAATTTTTCATTTCGGGAATTATTACTCTTATTAGCAATCTCTATAAATTACATTTAACTAATGGACATGACCAAATCGTATGATTTGATTTCAAATGAATTACACTATACATAAAATCACACAAATTATCTAATAAACGCTTTTTCTTACAATATTTAAAATATAATATTATATTTCACATTATATTTTACTTTTTACTACTTTTCGGAAACTATAAATATATAATTAATGTACGGTCATGTACTTTTACTCATGTTACTGGAAAATATAGTTTATTCATTTGTTTATAATTAATCATGTAATGTAATTAAGTCAATGAATATTTTTTTTATACAAGGTTCGCACAAAGATTCATTTGTTGGATTTTCAATGCTCGGTTAAACACTGAGAGTTGAAAATGCAGTGCACGACAAATCCCGCCGTAATATTTTTAGGTCCGTGCGAACGTGTGATAGGACATTTAAATCTTAACTCGTAAATTATGAAGTCACGTCGGTAAGTAAATAGTAAGTAAGTTTAAGTTTGTGAAGATAGAAGTGAGTTGGATATAGACCAGGCCAACAAAATATGTACAACACCAAAGGAGGTTTGGCCTAACAAAGGAGGAGACTGGGCATTATTACTCTTTAGTTATTTTGCCAATTGCCAGCCATGACCATATTCAGCTTAGATTTAGTTGTCACAAGATGACAAATAGTGACCCGAATCTTAATTATATATTTTTTAATTCATCTCGACATGACATCACACAATTTGAGCAATAATTGTTTAGGAATAAGGGAGGTATTAATAACATAAAATCTATAAAGGAATAGAGATCAAAACACTCACTAAATACAAATTATAAAAAAATGCGAAAGTTTTTAACAATACTCTAATATCGAGCGGTAGAAACTATTAAGCATAGTTGAAATTTATATTTTTAAGAACATGTATAATTGGTGGGGGATATCACTTATAACTACAGGTAAGTCATTTGTCTGAAACTAGGACTAGAAGCTTGAAGACTTGTTTTTTTACAAAAATATAATTCGCTGCTTTATCAACTGACAGGCGAGGATGCAACGCAAAGTTACTACCACATTGTACAGCCATGGAAATTAATTGTTTTTTAAATTGATACTATACTAAAATTTTCTGTGTTACAGCTATTTTATAAATATATGTACAATTTAAGTTCGTAGTAAAGATAAACAATTAATTTCCCTGACGTAACGTTGCCTACGAACTCCATAAGGAGTGGAGTTAGATATCGATAGTCCTTAACGTATCTGTGAAGATAACTTTCAACGAAAAAAGCCACGAAAACACACTACGTTGCTATCCCTCCATAATCTCAATATTTTTCTCATCCTTGAAATTCATTACACACTCATACTCATTTTTGAGCGACACATTTTGATATAATATTCCAAGGTAGTACTGAAAAAAGCTTTTCTATTGATTTTCTTTGTAGCCAAGATACGAAAATGTTAAGCAATTTTCAAACACATTTCAAACGAGGTGCTTAACATTTTAATTTCTTGACTGAACATCGTTACTTCTAATTCCATTCTGAACTGCTTTATTGTAGCAGAGTCATGGGACAAACCACCACCTCTTAGCAATATCATTTTAATATTACTTCACTGTAAGAATGAGACGGAGCTACACAGCAAGTATAGCTCCATCTCTTAAAGAAAATTTTTCTTTCTTCTAATTTTATTAATATTTATAAGAGGTGGCGGTTCAGGTCCAGCAAGCGACTGTAACAAACCGAGTCAGCGCTACAATTTACAAAAAGATTGCACTGTAACTTCAGTGCTTGGTGCAAACTACGTATTGTGTAGCTAATTTAAAATAGCATAAAATGCGATGTATGTAATGTGTTAGTCACAGGTGGTGATAATTTACCTTCACATGTCTTATTCGGTAAACAATTAATATTTTCAATCAATAATCACGAGTTTTCGGAACAATACTACTCTTTAAATTAAGCATGAACTTTACGATTTTTTAAGAAACACTTGCGGCGTAAATTACATCAAAAACTGTTTCGATCTAAGGATTTAAACACTTATATTTTTCTCAAAATTGAAATTACAGTATGCTATTATTTGTTTACCAAATAAGGTAAGTGAGTGAAAAACCACTTTAGAATACATTGAATGTGGTTTAGATAAAATAAGACTAATATAGCCTACTCTATGATGAGGCATCTCGGTAAGTGTTCGTGCAGGTAGTCGAAGAGTTCGGGCGATGCGCCTGGGCAGTTCGTGAGCTCGAGTTCACGCAACTGTCGCAGCTGTATGAGACTCGACAGACCGCCCGAAGTTAATAACGGACACCCTAAAAAATATATATATATATATATATTTAAAAATACTTTTATAACTTTTCCCAATATTACTGTGTTTGCTAACGTACCTACGTGGTCATAAAACGCAAAAGCGAGATAAAGCATTTCGGAAACAGGGTCAAAGATAAGGTACAGAAATATGACGTGTTGTGACCTGTATTCAAGGAATAATACATATTATATACAATGATGTTATAAGTAGAAAGAGGGATTGGTGATACTTTGCTAGTTAACCAAGTTACAATGTGTTAGAACATGGAATGCAGGCGTCACTTAAAACCGGTTTTTGCTCTGACTCGAATAACTATAACAAATGACTGTTAAAATCGTTTTGAAGGATTTATATATAAGTTGTGTATATATACTTTATATGTATATGTTAACAAAGGTTTATCGTGCATCCGTCTCATTCAGATATTTATCAGTCTTTTTCCCTTTGTTTTGTACAGTATTTATGTTATTATTTTTATCTAATTTAAGCATGCATACAGACGTTGCATTGTACTGCTTGTTCAAACACTGGTTTTCCTTATGTTCAGTTTTCGTGTAGCAGAAAGTTAATTGGGTATTTGAAAGAGTAGTCAATAGCAATGTGACTTTTAGAATCAAATGGAATACTTATTAGCATTAAATACAATTTTACAATAAATTATATCTTCAAATAATATTTTATTTCTGATTCTGATGGAAGTTTTTAAGACGAGCGGTCTTTTATCTATGTGATTTCAAATTTTGTTTAGTCAATTGCGTGAGTAAACTTACCGGCCAAAGACAAAAGCTGCAGCGATCGCATGCCACACAAGTGTTGTACTCCGAAGTCGCGCACTTGGGAACACCAGCGCAGGAACAGAGCGACCAGCGATTGCATCGTGCTGATATAGCCCACGCCTATGTCCGTTATGTGGACACATCTGTTGAAATCGAAAATTTTTTAAATCACAACTTTTGTTGTTGGTGCTAATATGCTTGAAAATTTCTGGACGTGATTTTAAATGATGAAAAGACCGCTATAATAATAATAAATTCTTTATTTAGGACAACATATATAAGCAACTATGAGAACCACATTAAATATTGAAGATACAAGACGGGCGTTAGGTATTAGCAATCGGCTTCATGCCTCTCATTACAGTACCATGACGTTTAATATGGGACATTGAGTAGAAAATAATCAGCTTTGTAGAGGGTCGCCTTTGTGACAGTCCGTAGACCGCATTTAAACTTTCCCTATGGCCCTATTTAACCCTTTAATGAGGTGTATTTTCATAAATTCTTTTTAGTGGGTTATCAAAAATCTGCCTAGCCATTTCCCAACTATGTTGGGGTCGGCTTCCAGTTTAACCGGATGCAACTGAATACCAGTATTTTACATGGAGCGACTGCCTATATGACCTCCACAACCCAGTCAGTAACTGGATATTACGATACTCCTTGGTAATAATAATATCTTTATTATTATTAAAAAATAAAGACAGCCAGTAAGACTGGCTGTCAGACTTTCGGGCTTCTGACTACCCGTAACGACTCAAAGATCCACGAATGACAGCCGGGTCCAACGGCTTAACGTGCATTCCGAGGCACGGAGGAGTCTCCCCACCACCCATCCACGGACCAACCCCGGCTGTTATTACTTAGCCACGAGCTGTATAAAAATTTGTACAAAAGTTCCCTTGCTTGGAACTTTTGTACAATTTTTTATACAGCTCTTGACGCAGCGGTTTAGGCTGCGTGTAGTTCGGCAGTGACATAGTGTATGATAGTTCTCATTACCTATCCAGTGTAAGTTCCTCAAGATGGTTGAGATCGCATGCGATGTACTCAAGCGCATTATCAGTGACGCGTGGGCACCAGCTGAGGTCAAGACTGCGCAGGCGCGGGAGGTTCTCAGCCAGTAGTTCGACTCCTTCGTCTGTCACTTTGCTGCACCCGCTTAGAGACAGCACCGTCAGGTTCGGTAGGGAGTGCACTGAAAATAAATGAGGCCGTGAGTCTAGTAATATCGGTGTCGAATGGTATTTTTTTTTTTAAATTACCCTATTTTAACTTAAACTCAATGAAGTCGGTATTTTTTAGTTGACACTTCTGAGTAGGAATACCGGACCATCACATTGTAATGATAATAATCAGATCATATGAGGAACATGTATGTATGTTTAATGTCTGTCATGGTATGCAGTATACTTACTAATAACTTTATATTTATACTAATAACTTTATATAAATATACTAATAATAACTTGTCCTTTATCTTTATGTTAAACAAAGGATTCTTAGGAAGATAAATGTCAAATTCGTGTTCAAAATGGAACTGCGGCTACCAGGGGTGAATTAATTATTGGTTTATTGTTACGATTAGAATTGTGTCTGAAAAATGACAACAGGCTAGCCTCTTTTGTGTCGGTTGCTTCTATATAACCCACTACGAGGTTTTTTTTTGATTCTCAATTTGTAACGCCAATGAGATACAAAGTTCTTAATGCAAAATGCCAACTCCATAAATTCATATTTTTGCACTTCTCGTGAATGTGCCAATACTAAAACAAGGTAAGCCCTAAGGGCCCTTTATGCGAGCTAACACGACTTGTGACCCTTGACCTTAATACACACGCGATGACGCGAGTTAGCCTGGATCGACCCGAAATAATTGGGTTCTGTCTTTCTTAAACAAGAGTACACACCCAGGTATTCAGTTTAATAACGAATGAAATAATTGTGTTATACACGGTGGAACTTTCAAGATGGGGCAGTAACTACAGGAAAGTAGTTGTAGCTACAGGAAAGTAGTCTTAGGAGCCTGTCTTACTTTTTGAGAAATTTTGCTCCCTATTCAAAGAATTTGAAGAAAATTACAGTCAGCAAGAAAATTTGGTAGTTTTTTTTTTTCCCAATCGATTCTTTTCGTCATCAGACACAGGCCTCATCTCTAAGAGGAGAGTGGGCCATAATCCACCACGCGGGCCCAATGCGGGTTGGCAGATGTCACATGTCTTCAAATCTTTGGTTCTAGATCAGGCCGGTTTCCTCACGATTTTCCTTCACTTCTTTCAAAACGGTACACAAAGTAAAGCGCCTGCTTGGTTTCGAACTCACGACCTACAACTCGTACGCTGGGCCACTACTGCTCTTTCCCCTTTTTCTTATAAGGATCAACATACAATTTGACGAACTGTATAGAGTACCGAATAATTCTTACCAATATTAACAACGCCGTGATTGGTCAGCTCCCAACAGCTGTGCAGACGCAGCACACTGAGGGACGCGCTCTGCTTGGGAGAGAAGTACCCCAGTGCCGCGTCAGTCACGTGATACGCTTGCAGAGAAAACTCATACAGTGACGGCAGCAGCTGTGCTACTGCTCCAACCTGAGAAATTAATTTAGTTGGTAATTATATGCATACATATTCTATATGTCAGGAATTTTCTGTATTCGGTAGACGTTGGGAATCCTGTTGAATTATTCGTTGTTACATTTATAAATATAAGTTCTCATAAGAACGAGTGCTTGTTTACCCAGGCGAGAACTTGCGTACTTTTGCTGGCTGCATGTTACATGCACCGTATACAAGCGCCATAATTAAGAGCGATAAGATGCAAACAGCGTATTCCTAGGCCTAATACGCGACACGTGCCTTGACTGTGTTTATCCTTATGACTAGCCACGAGACACGCTTAACGTGTTGCGTTCGCTACGCATTATGTGTGCATGTAACAAGCATTATATTGTTAATAGCTTCATGAAAAATCTTATGAAAATAGGCCATGTTGGTTTAGTGAGTATTTCATTAGTCTTGCGTGGCTCCACAGATCGATTGAGGCCATAAGTTTTAATGTGTCATTGTTCAATAAAAAATAGATTATCATGTATGTTTTGCAGTAGGTGCTTCATTTAAAAATGGTACTTACTGCTTCATCAGCTATGTTAATGCAATCAGTAAGCGTGAGTGAGACAATTCGTGGAGTTAGGCATGCCCACAAACCAGCCTCGGTTATTTCATTGCATCCAGTTAGTTCTAGCTCAAAGAGAACCTAAAAAAGATTATTTTTCTAAATTAATTGGCCTGAATTTGTCACTTTCATTATTTGTTATATTGAAACATTCTAATCATACTATTCCAAAATTAGCATGCAAATGACATTATTATTTTGAAAAGGATGGATAATCACTTAGTGTCAGTAAAATTATCAGAATTTTACTGACACTAAGTGATTATAAGGACAAAACAATTTTAGTGTTTTTATTTTCTGTAAATAAGAACAAGTGATTACCTGAAGGTGATCCAAAACAGCTTCCAGTCCTCTGTCAGTTATTGTACATCCTTTTAAACCAATAGCGTGAATATGATGGGCTGACACAGGGAATTGTCTGATAAATTCATTTATATCATCATCAGAGGCTGAAACTAAGACTATTCCGCGAATGCCCCTCCTGACTAGAGAATTGTAGAATCTCTGCATACAGCAAACTGTAGCAGAGCGAAGCTCTCGGCAGTCGAGAACTGCCACGAGGCCGGACCACCAGCGCGGCGACGAGTACAGGATGTCACGCCACCGCGTGCATACTTGCGCAAGTGATCTTCTATCATTGGCATTGAAGTAAAGAAAAAACTTTTCTAGAAATCTCTCGTCTACTACAAATTGACTCCAAGATAGAGGTCTTGGCGAAGGCCTGCGGCGCCGCGGCACCCGGGGCGCGGCGGCGGCGGCGCTGGCCGGGCCGCACAGTGCGTTGGCCACGCGCTCCACCACGCCGGGCGAGCGCTTGCGGCCGCGCAGGCCCAGGCCCGTGATGCGGCGCGACAGCTCCGCCGAGGCTCGCTCCACGACGCCCTGCGCCGACACTGATGACATCTTCACCTTGACGCGGCGAATAGTTTCCGCCGCCGGGCGGCCGCCGCCCGACCCTGCGCCTCCCGCGCCGTGCTCACAACCCGCCACCGCGCTACTGCATACACATTACAATACTGTCAAGCATTTATGGGTATTGGGTGCTACAAATAGATGATTAATAGATAGTTTCCATAAAATAATACTCTATAGTGAATAAAAATTTGAGATTAACCATGATAGGGACAGAACATCCACAACTTCAGTTAGAAAAAAAGGTGTATCCTTTATTATCCCAATTGACACTCCTCGCAATAAGTATCAAAGTATTCCAACAGGTTAAAAGAAGTTCAGTATTAAGACTATCAGAAACCACAAAACTCAGGTAACTAAGAACCTCTTGCCCACAAGACTTAGCTGAGAAAGTAATGGTGCTTCTTAACATTAATGCAACTTTGATCTACTTCATACTTATTAATAGGTCTTAGTCTTAGTAGATGAAATAAGCTTAAGAAACAAATATGTTGGTAACAGATGATCCTTTTGAATGCCATATTAATCTTGTTTATTCTATACTAATATTAAATTACTAGCTGTGCTGCCTGATGGGTTTTTGTATTGGCAAAAATTAGAAGTTTCCACACAATCTATCATGCCTGCATCTTTTACTATATCCTTTATGAATTTTCAATAATCCTTCCTCCGTAGTGCAAGGAATTTGTACTAGGTTTCATACTTTTAGATCCAGCAGTTTAGGATGTACATTGATTTTTTATAAAGAGTGGGGAAACAAGTTAGTTACTAGAGCTTAAAATAGTAAATTGTGTTCTTGCCTAGATGAATCATGACTAGTAAGTGTCCAGCTAACTTGAATTTGTTTAGCATCTATCCAATTTACATTTTCCGTGTGTTTTTGGATTTATTTCCACAATAATTCAGGTGTTTAATGAAACCGTGGGAAGGCAATTTCATGAAAACCTGTGCCAAAATTCATGTGATTATGAATGTTCTATGTGAAATTTCTCGGCTCACAAGCAAATATTATATCACGTAGCTAAAACTAGGATACTGTATCACATTATTGTATTCAATTTAGGAATAAGATACGCTTTGAAAACTGCTGAAAACATCGAAAGGTTTTTGTTACCTAATTCTCAAGCCCCTATGGCGAAATAAAACAATATTGAACTGTGTACGTAGTCACAATACGGATCATTAATATAGTTTAACAGTATTAACAGTTTTTCTAAAATAATTTCGAAAATATAAAAATAAATAAAAAAATCGATGCGGTTTTAGTTTTACCTTTAGGTTCTTTTCTGAACAAAGAAAAACCATCGTTCGATGTCTGCACTCTTGAGTTTTAGTAAAACTTTTATACTATTCATTCAACATTGAAAATATAACAGGATCTTTGAAAAATATTAAGAAATCGCACGAGAAAAATAATAAGTAAAAACGCTCACGAACTCACTACTAGTGTTGTCCATACCGTACGTCAATGGAACTCATTTTATGTCACAGTTCGAATTTACTAAACCGTCGAAATTATATTCTAATCAGCAATAAAAAAGCCATCGAAATTATATTCTAATCAGAACTCAAGAAAGCTTTCGGATCCTAGATCCATAACAAGCATGTGACATGCGAAATTAACTTTTCCGCGTAAGCATCTCTGAATAGTATGTGCTTAGAGCATTTAACCTAGGTGGGTGTTTAGGGTGGGCTGACTTTATTCTTCAATAAGTTGTTGCAAGAAGGAGTGATCCCACAAGAATGGTGCAATAGTTCGCTAGTGCCCATCTTCAAGAACAAAGGTGATGTACAGGACTGCAACAACTATCGAGGGATAAAGCTCATGTCCCACAGTATGAAGGTATGGGAGAAAATAATAGAGAAAAGATTGCGAGAGGAGAGTGAGATTACCCCAAACCAGTTTGGGTTTATGCCAGGTCGAGGAACAGTGGACGCCACTTTTGCACTCCGCCAATTGTGCGAGAAGTACAGACGTGCACACAAAAACTTGCACATGGTGTTCATTGATCTAGAGAAAGCGTATGATAGGGTACCTCGGGATGTCGTGTGGTGGGCCTTGAAAGAGAAAGGTGTGCCCGGGCAGTATGTAGAGTTAATTCGTGCTATGTACAGCCAATCCCGTACCTACGTTCGGTCGGCTGCTGGCAACACCGACAAGTTCAATGTGGCGGTAGGTTGCATCAGGGGTCGGCTTTAAGCCCTTACCTCTTCCTTTTGATTATGGATGCTCTAACGGCGGACATACAGGAAGAGGCACCATGGTGCATGCTATTTGCCGATGACATCGTTCTTGTCGGTGAAGATGGACCTGAGATCCAGAGCAGACTGGAGAAATGGCAACGGAAACTGGAGATTGTTGGCCTGAAAATCAGCAGAACCAAAACTGAGTACATGTTCTGCGATTTCGGCGGTCTCTCCAGTTCTGGGGTCATAGCGCTTGATGGCGCGCTTCTCCCAGTTTGCTCCGACTTTCGGTATCTCGGTTCACTTGTGCAAAGCGATGGCGAAATAGATCGGACTGTTAAGCATAGAATTAACACTGGGTGGATGAAATGGCGGCAGGTCACGGGAACAATTTGTGACTCCCGCATTCCCCTTAAACTTAAGGGGAAGATTTATAAAAGCATGATTAGACCTGCCGTCTTGTATGGATCAGAGTGTTGGACCACAAAAGGAATGAATGAAAGACAATTGCATGCAGCTGAGATGAGAATGTTAAGAGGGATGTGTGGTGTTACGCGAATGGATAGAATACGTAATGAGTATATAAGAGGAAGTCTGAAAGTGACACCGGTGACCGAAAAGTTATGTGGAAATCGGTTGTCATGGTATGGGCATGTTATGCGGAGGAATGAGGAAAATGTTGTCAGGAGAGTTGTGAGTATGAATGTGGATGGCTATACAAGTAGAGGGAGACCAAAGAAACGATGGATGGATTGTGTGAATGATGATATGGCTAGAAAGGGAGTGACTATTGAGATGACGACTAATAGAGAAGTATGGAAGAAGAAGACATGTTGCGCCGACCCCAAATAAATTGGGATAAGGGCAGGAGAATGATGGGTGTTTAGGGTGGGTGTGGAAGTGCAGAGAGCCTTATAGCATTTTAGGTTAAATGCTCTAAGACTGAGAACAGATCTTTTCCTAAATAAACTCGGTGACAAAAAAATACAAGCGTTGGTGAGATCTACCTTTAAATCCATAGCCAACATTTTAGATTTGTCTTGGACAGTCAGGTCCATAGAGGAAAGTAATATATCGGTGGTCAGGTCTGTCCGCTGTCATTTCTGTCTGACAGTATTTTTTGTTGATTTCATGATTTGTTGCGGTACCGTATCCGTTGGATTTGCTAACCTATAAATAAAACTTTTGACCGCCAACTCTGCCGAAAATATTAGAAAAATACCAATAATTTAAATACATATTGTGTTATCTTCTAAATAAATGTCTTTTTTCAATTAAAGCGTTAGTTTCTTGTTATAATTTAGAATAAACGAAAATAATAATGGAGTTCTTGGAGGCTATGCCAGTTACTTTCAAAGAAATTACACCAAATTATAGTTTGCCCGAAAAGTGGAAGGAAATTATCTTGAATACAGGTATTTACTATATTCTCCATATTTGTGTTCACAATCTTACTGACCATTTAAATCATTTGTGCTCTCTATTAAACATCTTACAGGAGGTACCCACAGCACTTTGCAAGACATTAAATTGCCTCAAAAAGCTGGTGGATATTGGTACAAAGATTCCAAAAAGGTCTACACTCGAAATCGTTTTATTTATTGGTAAGTTTGATTTAAAATATATATCAGGATGATTTGTTGTTTATCCAACAAGTAATAAGTCGAAAGTGCTGTGTTTTGTCACCTAAGCACAATGCATGAAATAATTAATAACACTATAAATGCTTGTTTTTTGGGTGAAACAAAATTGGCTGGTCATTGATAATATAAAAACAATCCATACATTTACTTTCTAGGCAAACAACATCAGATGCGATAGAGCTATCTGAAGCATCCTTGGACATAAATCTGTCATCAGCTAACTTGAGATGTAAAGTAGCTCCAGGTACCCCTCCACTCAGCAGTATCACTGTGTATGAAAGAAGTGCATCCCGAGATGTAGTCATACTAGCTGCCACTGTCTCATCTGTACACAGACTGATATTTCCACACCCAGGGACATTAGATAAAAAGGTAATACGCTGGTCAATTGTAAGATATTTATTTTGTTTTGACTATACAAAAACTTTGTCTGACACAATACAAGTTTTATTGTAATGAGGGTAGCTATTCAGTTACTAGGAATGTTTAATTTAAAAATTCTAGAGAGATATGCACAATCATTAATTTTTCTTTATTTTTTCAGTCAACATTTGGATCACTGAGCAGTTCATCTCCATCAATATTTTATGATACAAGTTCTATAAACAATCCAAACAATAACTACATTCTTAATCAATATTCTAATGCAAGTAAGTATTTATAAGTCTGAGCATATCAATCAATCACCTACACACTGGAAATACTTATTCTACTTATGCTTTAGGTTTTAAACTAAAGCAGCTTAACGACGTCGAAGTGACAAGAACGTCTAACTAAAGAACTTAACAATGTCAAATAGGAAATCTTGTCACTTCATCGTCGATAAGTAGAATAAGTATTTAGTATTAGTATTTAGTAGTATTGCTACTGATAGCAAAAGTAAAATATACAGGACTAGAATAGAATCCGTTTATTAAGACTCCACCTATATCAGGGGTTCCCAAACTTATTTTGTCTACTGCCCATTTTGAGAATAAATTATGTTTTAGCACCCCCATTTTTTCACCTACTGGAAAACCACTACCAGATGAAATTTGCCCCTTAAGGTTCTACACAACACCCCCATTTCTTTTCTGGGTCTCTTACTACCCCTCTTTAGGCTTGCAGCGCCCACAAGGGGGCATTATCACCCACTTTGGGAAAGGCTGACCTATATTGAGCAACACGAAGTTTGGTCTGGATTTAATGACTTTACATAAAGTGACTTGTCACTAGATATTACTTGTTATAAGACATTATATCCGGTTAAATGTGACCTACTTGATTCCTAACACTCACTTGGTTTCATTACCTTCCTCAATCTTTTTCCTGCAACAACTTTTGGTGTGTTCTTGATGCTTGGCTTGTTCTTGTTTTGGTTCTGACTGATGAGTTATAGTTTTGTGTCAGCTCATATTCCCTTCTTTTTTTTATTCATAGCTACATACAATCTGTTTCTATTTAACTAAATACATAAAAAAAATAGGAAAGTGAGGACTGTGCTTTGTATCATACAAAGCACAGTCCTCACTTTCCTATTTTTTTTACTACTACTCAGACGTCATCGTCTGAGTAGTATAACATGTTTGTCACTTCTCTCCAATGTGATAAACAGATTCAGCGGACTATTTGTAAGTTAAAGTACATATTACACTAATTGTGAGTGGGTACTAGTGGTAGCATGTTGGCTAAAATGGAAATTAATTCTGCTATGAAATGTTTGGCCCTATGGAGCTGGCTAATCATCCAGAGTGAACAAAAAAAAATTGTTATATAATTAAACAAGTCCAGTAGTAGTAAGTGGTACTGATGATAATAAAAAATAATGCAAACTATTAATTTATTCTCCCAGCTACAGGTGTCGCTCACACTTGCTCATCCCTGTTACGAGATAATGGAGAAGCAGTATTTGCACTTGCATTTGGCCAGGGTGGCGAGGGAGGTCTGTTGCTTGTCAAACTGCCAGTTACAGGGTCAGCTGTCACCACTGTATTGAAGAGAGAGTCCACTGTACCAAGGTTCTTGTCAGGCATCACAGGGGCTTTGAGGTATTTATTTTAATTATTTTAAACTAAATTTTACCTGCGTCTTCACCTGCATGGAGGGAATAAAAGTATTGTATGTGCGGTGTGCCTAACTCAGCACATTGTCTATCTATGACTGTGTCAAATTTCATCCAAATCTATTTGTATGATTAGGCGTGAAAAGGAAACAGACAAACACAGTTACGTATATACATTATAATATTAGTATGAATGTTTTCATGGGGCTAATCTACAGACCAAAAAAAAAACTCAGTCTATCTTTTTTTCCTTTCATATGTACTACAATGTCTACAACATGTGTTTGATTTTAGGGGTAAAAGTAGCACAGATGGTGTTGAAATCTATGGAGTGGTGCTGACAAGTGGTTTAGCAGTGGCTATATGTGGCGACACCTGCCTTCGAGCGTGGCCGTTGGACGAGGGCGGAGCGCCCATCGTGGTGTCCACTCCGCTTTCACAGACTTTGGTCAGACCAAAACCACCGCGTAAGACATTTTAACCTTCATTTTGGATATCCTTTTTATCTTTGCTTTTAGTGCAAAGCATTGAAATATTAAAATACAGTTGACAGAAACTTTTACTAGCTTTTGGCAGCGGCTACGCCCGCATCTATGTAGAAAATTATCCCACGGGAATCGTACATTTTTCAGGGATAAAAAGTAGCTTATATGCTATGTGCAAAGTTTAATCCAGATCCGTTAAGTAGTTTTTGAGTTTATTCATTACAAACATACATACTTACAAATCTTTCCTCTTTATAATATTAGTATGATATATGGCACTCGGAAGTAGTGTAACTTTCTGTGAGGGAAAGATTTCTTACAATCGAATCAGTACTTGTAGAGAAAACCATGTAGAAACAAATCAACAATTTTCACTTTGTAATACTTAGGATAATTATAGTAAACATTATGCTTTTTTCAGCCCATGGACACATGTTGCAAAGAACAATTGGATCTGATGGAAGTGTGATACTGGTAGCCTATCTGTCTTTTCCAAATGAGTGCGAATTCGTAGTTATGAAAATGCACGACGGAGGTTCGGGAGGCGTCAAGTTTTCGCATATTAGCCGTATATTTGGACCTCAGGTATACTGTTATATAAATAAGTCAAAGTCAAAGTCAAAATGTTTATTGCGAACCAAGTGTACAATTTTGGTGTTATGAATGTTAGTAGGTAATAATTATTTTACTATTTTATTTTACATATTGTCTTATGATATTAGCTCAATTTGTTTTGTAGCTGGACTTGCTGGATTATGCTATTGGTTATGGAGATGGAAGCAATGTAATTTGGGCCTTATGGAGTCAACCAGATGGTGATACTATTATTACAAGTGAGTATTCTAACTTTTTGCGATTATTGAAGTGTAGGTAGATGAATGACAACTGTCATAGATCCTGCAGACCCAAAAAGCCCAAAGCAAGGGATTTTTATTGACATTTGAACTCTATGAACGAAAACCTGCAAACAAGCACGCTCAAGAACGCTTGAGAATTCGTCTGTGGTTATGCGTCAATGTTTCAAGTATTATATACTTTATTGCACTGCACAATAAAGGGCATTATTCATGTCATCCATAATGACTGAGAATAGCCAAAGCTCAGCTCAGATCAATAGGATCTGAACAGAAAAGTGGCTATAAAATGTTTAATATTCTTCTTTCTTAGGCGTGTTTGTGGGCGCCGAAGCATGGTGGCGCGCGGTGGCAGGTCGCGAGGCGGCGGGTGCGCTGCCGGTACTGGGTTCGCATCAACAGTACCGCGAACGGCTGCTCGCGCCTGGTCTCTTCCCACCCGCTGTCATCAGGAAGGCGCTTGTGGTAAGTATATCACGAGAATGATATACAACACACAGAACTTTATTATTGTTTCAAATTGATTTGAGGTGTTTTTGTCCGATCTTTGAGAGTGAATCTTACTGCATGACACATGCTTATATGACTTTTATGATCGCAAGCCATTTAACTTCAAAGATCGTTGTCCCACCTAGCCTGAGTGTTCCTACTTTTCGATTTCTTATTGGTGATCGTATCTCAATGGTCGTCACAAAGAATGAATAATTGCTTACTCTTCACAAATAAGACTCTCATTATAAAATAAACATAATACACACATTTTAATTCAAAGCACGGAACTATAAAAAAATATAAAGTTTGTTAATCCAAGTTATAAACTATTTGTACGCCATTTTTTATCCAATACCGTTTTGCGTGATTGCCTTACAAATCACTATACATACAAACTTTTACACTAACAACGTCTATGCCACTGAACACTGAATGGTATATTCAATTAGGGATAACTTTTACTAAGACCCATATAAAAGAAACATCTGTCAGGAAAAAGTTATGGCTAAATGAAAAATATTATTTATTCAATAACTCTATTATTATTACAAACATGTAAATAAAATTGACTCCTCATTTACGTAATGGACCATTCAGTTTTAAATAGGTCTCGTTATTGGTAGACATTACAGCCATTTTTGTCCCTTATCTTTTGAAAATGTTTCGACATACTCCATTGGTCATCAGATCTATAACCGTACATGGGGCAGTAACGACTCGGGCGGCGATGCCGACTTGGGCGACGCGGCTACCAACGCCGTGCAAGCGCGCCTGCGACACCTCACCGCGCGCACCGCCTCGCCGGACCACGCGCATCTTATGCACAAGTATGTATTAATCGTCTATTTGGCGATGATGTGATTTTATGGCCAATCTAGGGTGAAAATTAAACGCATGGATCAGTATTTCCCCGTATTTCTGTCCCTTTCAGACACTGTATTGGCTTATTGACTCTTCACATATTGTTCATCTTTCAGTTGAAGTGGATTGTCTGATCACAAAATGAATCTAAAATGAATAATGTTCCGATAAGGAAGTGAACAAATGTAACGATGTTGTATTTTACCGAATGATCGCAAAATGAGATGAAAGGAACAGATGAACTTTAATTCCTTTATAGTTTTGCCGGTGTCGGTTAAAAGTATTTGACGAAAATAATGAGCCTTTTCTCGAATGAAGAGTCTGATATAGGGAGAGAAATAATTAAATCGCTGGCCTTGGGATTTCTGTATAAATAGAGATAAAGAAAAATGCTGATTTGTGTTTGATTTTACTCTTCCTGATTAGGGACTTGACAAACTTTTATTTTGAAATTGTTTTAGATGCTGGTCAGATTTGTATAGCTGGTGCATGCAGTATATGGAGAGTTTGCAGAAGCCGCTCGGGCTCATGGTGTCGAAACAAGTAAGACATGACAACTGGCCTCCATTTTTCCGTATTTGATTTCTAACTGGTAAATTATGTTGAAATATTGCTGTTACAGCGTCAAAAGACGAAATGTTACTCATTTTTAGTAATTCAAAGTTTTGTGCTTTCAGTTAAAGGCGCTTAATGTAGTCGCACTATAATTGCTTTTTATTTTAGGAATCTGACGTGGAATGCGGCTGGTGGTGTGCTGTTGTGCGTCGCGCCGGAATATCGCTCATCTGTGAACTGGAGCCGCTCGAGAGAATGATGCTATCACCGGACGTACCGATGCTCGATGGTGGTACGTTGTTCGTTTTGTAGTTTTGTTAGAAGTCTGCTTGTTTTGCTATACACAACGTACACGGCGTAACGGCTCGGTCTCTCTAATGCGTTAGATGGACGTCCGCAATGAAGGACCAGCGTGCAGGTATTTCAATGAGCTCCGCTACAGTTATCTATTATTTATTTATTTATTTATTTATTTATTTATTTATTTATTTATTTATTTATTTATTAGGGACAAAAAACAGTTACATGCCACAAAATACAGGAAAATACTTAAACTAAAATTTAACAAGCACGTAACCAACACCATTGTCCACGTTTTAACTAAAGGTTAGAAGTGCTAAAGACATAAAAAAGAAAAATTTAAAACAATAGTCGTTGCCACAATAATGTTCTGTGTTACTTAGCTTAGCTTAATTTAACCTAAAGTACTCACTAAACAAAGTATCCAGAGCCATTTTCTTAAATGCTTGCTTAGATAGACAAAATATATCCAGCTCAACAAAATGCGTGTTGTAAGAATCAACAAGGCGACGAAGAGGTGCTCGTTCCCCAGCGTTAGTCCTGCATATGTCTGTATGGAATAGTTGAGGGACGCACACCCCCCCTTCGAATAACACTTCTGGGTACCTTGTAACACAATTTGTTTGTTAGGTCAATACAATCAAATTTGTTACTGCATATGCCGTGCAGTGTCATGACATCAAGTAACAGCCGCCTAGATTTCAAATCCAGTACGCCGTACCGTTTCAGTATCTGCACGTAAGGAACCTTTGATCGGAAGCACTTAAAGTTCATAGACCGTAAGAACTTCTTCTGTACCCTTTCAATTCTAGTGCCATATTTGTCGTAGAAAGGGTTCCAGATCGGGACAGCGTATTCTAACTGGGATCGTACCAAAGTCTTATAAAGCAGTAAGAACGTAGAGGGCCGCACAAAGTCACGTGACGATCTCATGACGAAACCATACATCTGATACGCCTTGTTTACTATATTGTCAACGTGTTTGTCGAAGTGCAAACTGGCATCCAGTGTGACACCTAAGTCACGAACCAAACTAACTACATTTAAGAGAGCGTTATTAATTGAATAATTAAAATTTATTTTAATTCGTTTTTTGGTAAATGAGATGGCATGACATTTAGGCAGACTGAGAAAGAGCTTATTGTTGTTACAGTATGTATATAATCGATCTAGGTCCATTTGAAGAAGTAGACAGTCTTGTATATTCTTGCAGGATCTGTAAATTTTTATATCATCTGCATACATTAAAAACTTTGAGTTGATAAAACATTGTTTAATGTCGTTAATAAATATAATGAAGAGAAGAGGGCCTAAAATGGATCCCTGTGGTACGCCAGATGTAACAACTATAGGGTCCGACTCATAACCATTGATAACAATTTTTTGGGACCTATTATAAATATATGACACAAACCATCTAAGCAAATTACCACGTATTCCGTTGAAAGCTATTTTTTCTAAAAGCAGTGTATGGTCCACCTTGTCAAAAGCCTTTTGAAAGTCTGTGTACACAGCGTCCACTTGAACATTTTGATCCAATTTTTCAAACAAGTAGTTGGTAAATACTAACAGATTAGTTGCGGTTGAACGACGTTTGACAAAACCGTGTTGCTCGGGTAAAATAAGTTGATTAATGTGGGGGTACACGGCGCCATGCACAAGACGCTCAAAAACCTTAGACAAAGTAGAGAGGATAGAGATGGGGCGATAGTTCTCTACATTATTCTTATCACCACTCTTATAAACAGGGGTTATAAATGCACGTTTCCAAATTGCAGGAAAAACACCCTCGCGTAGACATTTATTGAAAATTATATGTAACGCAGTACACAGGCTACCACATGTTCTTATAAAAAAGCTAGGTGGTAAGCCATCGGGTCCAGCCCCTTTAGAGGAATCTAAAGATTTTAAAGCCGCGCGTACAACTTCCATGGATAAACACATATCGGCAATGCAAGACGAACCATTTTCATAGTGATCGGGTGGTTGCCAGTTAACAGGGTCCAAAGTTGAGGGTTCGTAGACAGAAGAAAAGAAAGATGAAAATAGATTGCAAATATGTGTGGGGTCATCTGAAGAAACATTTCTGAAATACATACTGGCAGGATAGTTAGCTTTTCCTTTTCTAGATGAGATATAGGACCAGAAATGCTTTATGTTCTTAGGGATACTATCTTCGACCGAATCAATATACGTCCGATAACATTTAAGTAATTCTCCGTGGAAAAGCTTGCGATAGTTAGAAAATTTAAAGTAGTCAGATTGATTATTGTACTTCTTCCATCTTATCCAAGCCCGTTCTTTTGTTTTAAAGATTCTTATGAGAGAGGGTGTAAACCAGACAGGAAAACTTGAGTTTCTTACTCTAGTAAGTGGTACATGTGACTTGATAATACCGTACAATTTCTCATAAAAGACGTTAACAGCTTGATCAGAGTCAAGGTGAGATAGTACCAAGTTCCAGTTAATTTTACTCAGGTCAGAATTTATATTATCATAATTAGCTTTATGGAAGTTATGTCTACGGACCGAGCGGTGTTTTAGTGGAGTGTAATGCGTATTCAGGCAAGTCAATACAGAAAAAACTGGATGATGACCATCGGGGTCAAGCAAAGCATTGCATGATACGGACTGGCAGTCTACATTTGTTCCCCTGCAAAATAATCAAATTATATCCAATAATTACATTAACAATGTACTTAATTTTTGGGAATAGTTTCGTCTCGGTAACAAATCCCGTTTTTTCTTAGTGCAAAACTTCGTGCAAAATGGCCATCGTTTTTTGTATGACGCCTGGTTTGTGCCGATTTCGTCGCGGGCTTTCCCTAAATAAATAAATAAAACATAGGGACTTATTGTAGGGCCCGCCACGATAGTGGCGGTAAGGCCCCTCTTTGAGGAGTCGCTAAAGAGGCGTCACGGCGCCCTCACCTACCGCCTGACGCAGGTCCTAACCGGAAATGGATGTTTCGGGAGGTTCCTGCACATTATCATGCGGGAGGAAACGCCCGGGTGTCACCACTGCGAGGATCGCCTAGAGGACACGGTAAAACACACCTCTCGCGTCCGGCCCTGGTGCAAGCCATGGTCCGAAGCGAGAGGTAGTGGGAGGTAGTCACCTCCTTCTGCGAAACTAGTCATGCTCGCAAAGGAGGTGGCGGGATGGGAGAGAGAAAGGTCCTCCCGTCCCAGCCGCCGCGGGCGTCGGGAGCCACGTGACGACTCCCGGCCACCGTAGGCGCGGGCCTGCGGACGGTGAGTAATGAGGGACTCACCGTCCGATCAGGACCAGGCCCGTGCCGGACGGCGCGTATATGTTCCACACGCGCCTCAAAAAGATGTCAGCATATGAAGGGGTCCCTTAGGGCCAAGCCTGCCGGGTAAGCCGAATTGTCCGAAAGGGTTACCGCTACCCCGGAATATAAAGGCTAGGCTAAGGAAGGAACATGGATGGGTTTTAGTCAGTAAGAGTCTGACACTCCCTTCCGCTCCACCCAGAGCGGGAGAAGTCATTGAATGATTTCCCAGATTTAAAAAAAAAAAGGGACTTATCGTGAGTGTATTTCGTTAAGGTGGCGAGACGGGCGAGCTGTCAGCCGACGCAGTTCGAGTAGTAGTAGCGGGAGCGCGCTGGGAGCGGGCCGCGGCCGGCGCAGCGGCGGAGCTGGAGCGGCGCCTGTTCGCGTGCGCCGCGCCGCAGCACCGCCTGCTGCCGCGCCTGCTGCACCTGCTGCTGGCGCCCAGCGGACAGGCGCAGGACAACCCGGCGCCCGTGAGTGTTGCATAGCTACAAGTAGTAGTAGCGGGAGCGCGCTGGGAGCGGGCCGCGGCCGGCGCAGCGGCGGAGCTGGAGCGGCGCCTGTTCGCGTGCGCCGCGCCGCAGCACCGCCTGCTGCCGCGCCTGCTGCACCTGCTGCTGGCGCCCAGCGGACAGGCGCAGGACAACCCGGCGCCCGTGAGTGTTGCATAGCTACAAGTAGTAGTAGCGGGAGCGCGCTGGGAGCGGGCCGCGGCCGGCGCAGTGGCACTACAAATTTGTATCAACAGCTAATCTTGTTTTCATTATTACATCCTTTTGGAACAGACTACATAGCTATCCTATTCGTAATGCGTTAGAACTGTGTTATATCGATACAATCGAGAGCCCCATACGATAAATAACTTTTTATTTCAGACCCTAACGCCGCATCAGATAGATGACCTCACGTCGATTCTGGAGCCGATCAAGGACCTGCAGAGTGCCGTGCTCGAATTAAACGACGCACTGAGATTGGATGTGCCTGACATTAATACGAACAAAAGTGAGTTACTTTCTGTATTAATATATACATATAATTTAAAGTCGCTTTTCGTGCTTGTCTTTTTTTCTATAATTTTCTCTTCCACTATGATAAGGGAAATTTATTCCGGAAGGTTCATGTGTTCATGAGTTTTTACTATATCTGATAAAACAATAATAATTTATTGTTTTATCAGATATAGGAACGAACCTGGTGCTCTCGCAGAATATGATAGAAGAATAAAACAATTTTATAAATGTATGCTTTCGCAGATGATGAAGAGGACACGGGCGAGTATGACGGTCTTCTAGCAAGTGATCTCGGTGTAGCCATAGTCACTGAGGCTATACGACAGATGGCAGAGATGAGGTATGGAAACCCTCAGTTCACTACTTACTTCCACGTACTTTTTGTCATCGTATGTCATAGCACTGTATGCATTTTGTATGCATAAACAAAGTACCTATTACTTATACCCCTCAAGTGGCATAGATAGGGGGCCGCCGCGAGCGCCTGATCCTAAGAGCATTTCTTAGCAGTTTATTCCGCCATCCCACAGAGCTTATATTATTGCTAATTTAATCATTTAAACCCTTTTTTTTTTACTTTCGGCAATACGCCGAAACGTGTGCGTAATACAACACCTTGTCCAGTAATCAAAATCAAGTCATTTATTGAAACTAGCCTGAAAATCAGCACTTTTTGAAGGTCAAGGTTACTTATGTCAGTCCCCCAAAAACGCCCACCCTTCACCACTTCTTAGTACCTAAGCTATAATATACCGCTGTGCGCGTGCGCAGGTCGCGCGTGGTGCGCGGCGCCATGTGCGCGCTGGGCGCGTGGCGCGGCGCGGGCGGCGTGCCGGGCGCCGGCCACTGCGCCGTGCACTGGCAGGCCTACCGCGCGCTGCTGTGGCTGCGAGCTGCTACTCTGCAACCGCAGTATGTCCACGTCTAACTTATATATCACCACGTCAAACTGTTCATACAAATAAATGAGCATGCTAATTTGAAGCTTCATTGTCAACAAGAGCTATACAACATTATTTCAGGTACGTTTTTGTGTTGCGGGAAATGCTTGCTGCCAATACTTCATATATTTTGTGTGAGAAACATTAGAATTTCGATGCATATTTTATACATTATCTGTTCAATATTATCAATGATTATTATGTCTACGTCAGTTAGTTGACAGGCGGTTTAAGAAAGATGATCTATAAAATTGAAGTCACGTACATGTACAGGGCGGCAGGATCTTCAGAGGCGTTCCGTCTGAAGCTTAGCGCGTTAGGTGCAGAAGTTGGGGGCGCAGAGCTGGGCGGCGCGTCCCGCGGCGGCGCGGTGTGGGCCTACGTGCGCGCGGCGGGCGGCCGGCGGGCGCGCGCGCACCTGCGGGCCGCGGCCGCGCCCACCACGTGGCACCAGGCGCTGCCGCTGCTGGCGTATCATCTCGCTCATCAACTGTATCCTTTTACTACACTTTTTCAGACTTGTATATGTCACCGTTAGATTGTAGATTGTGAACCGTATCATTATGATTGCAATTTGACTCATTATTCTTTGCTATATTGTAATCTACCGAAGTGAAACCGTTAAATTACAATCTGAATAAAAATAATCTCTTTTTTCCATATTTTTTTCTATATAATCTAGTCGTTTCTGGCGTAGGTGGTCACAGTTTTAACCTAACCTAACCATTTTTTTAAACGTCCTACGCCGGTTCACAATTTGACCGGTTCCCATCGATAGATTACAATCAAGCGAAAAATGATGCGTTAAATTGCAATCATAATGATACGGTTCACAATCTATCGATAGTTTACAATCTTACTAGATAGATTTAGATAGATTGTAATATAACGATGTTTACAATCTTACGGTGACATATATAAACGAGTCACAAAAATTAAGGGATAATATACCGGGTTATTTTTCAATGACCGGCCAAATTTTCACTGGGTGTTCTACCCATGAATGTAAACAACTTTCACTATGGGACCAACTCTGAAATCACGAAAAAAAAATCAGCTGTTTCCTACAAAATATCAATACCTACTCGACTAAAATGTATGAAACAGCTGATTTTTTTTTCGTGATTTCAGAGTTGGTCCCATAGTGAAAGTTGTTCATATTTATGGGTAGAACACCCTGCGAAAATTTGGCCGGTCATTGAAAAATAACCCGGTATATATAAAAAAAAAATTTGATTGATTTTAAACTAGCTGTAACTCCGAGGGAAATGATCGTACAGCAAAAAAAAAAGGAAATTGTAGATCCACGTATGTAGTTTTCAGATACAGTACATAATTTTTTTTTTATCATGCTTGGGTGTTGCAAAATCCTAAGGAAACTACAAAAAAGAAATCCGATTTATTTCTCGCGTAAAAAACCGTCGGGCGGTATGGGCTTCAAAAATTATTTTTCCTTCCTTTCTTCCTAAAGTTCTTTTACATCATTTAATTTCCTTTAATTCATTAAATCCCTTTAATAAAACAATCCTTTCGATTTTATCTACTAAAGTAACTAAATGAAGAAAATCAGTAAAACAAAATTAAAAAAGAAAAAGACAAAATAAAAAACGAAGTGAGTGAATGTTGGTTCAGCGTAATAGTTTACCGAACGGTTTTTAACATAGATGCGGAACTTATCTTATCTCACGAACTTATCTCACGTAAGCGACACGCGATCGAATTATTTTTGCGGATTGAGATTTAAAGGTAAATTAGATCAAATCATTTTCCTGAACGCACACGCAGTTGGGCAGTAACCGGAGGCTTTGAGTTCAGTTGGTGGCTGGCCAGCATCGACCAGCCGCGTCTGGTACAGAACTACGTCAACATGCTAGAGCCCTGGTGCGAATGGAACGCCTGCTCACGTTAGTACACAAATTATGTTATTATCAATTTAACCCCCTATTCAAACCCTTCGGTGAATTAATAAAAAGTCCTACCTTAGTGCCCACTTTTCCCTTAAATATTTAGCCTGAGGACCTGGTGATTTTCGCGGAAATCTGCTGGATGCCGGGAGAACAGAGCCGTTCTGCATGGTGTTGCTTGATCTCTCGCAAGAGCCGTTTTTTTTTTGCCTAAATGACAACCATGAGTATTCATGATTACTACATACAGTGAAAAATCCAGTGCCGGATTAAGCAAGCGAGGGGCCCGTAGCAAATTCTATCGAGGGGCCCTTGATCTCCTATGGGTTATGTTGGTAAAAAGAAATTCAACTCTCAATAGGCTTAATTGCTATCTATAGGTTCTGTTCTATGTATCGGTTCTTCACATAGAAGTGCCTTCGTACCATCAGCTCTGGCGGAGACCCCACTTTATCCGATATTATTTTAAAAATTTGATGTTTTTTAAGTAAGAGCTTCCGTAAAGAAGACCCAGACGCGACGATGTGTAGCACCGGAAACAAAAATGTTTTTCTTTAGCAGTCTGCAGCGCACTTACCAACTAAATTTAATGAATGTGACATCAAGTAAGGTATTCACTATACCTCGTCTTACTACGCGTCACACAAAATTATTATGCTCAGACGGAGATGGGCGGGTTTGGTTACGCGGGGCCCCCTTTTGGGCGAAGCCCGTAGCAATTGCTACTCTTGCTATATGGTTAATCCGGCACTGGCAAAACAATTCTAACATTTAAGGCTCATCATTGTTTGGTCACCACCAAGGGAAGAGTGAGACAACTCCAACACAACTTTTATTTTATGGTCACGTTTTAGATGAAATAATTATTTTTCTATTTTGTAATTACAGGACAGTTCATCCTCGGTCTCGCTCTACTCGACCAAGATGACGCTGAGAACGCATACACCGCCTTCTGCAAGGCCGCGAAGGGCGTGAGCACTGAACCGTTCTTGAGACAACTCGTGGCTGCACCAGACGCCCGTCTCACGCAACATCAGGCCCTCGTTCTGTATTATATGAAGGTTGGTTGCAAATATGATAAAAAACAAGTTTGGGTTAGAAATATTTAATTAGAATAATTAATAATAAATAACATTCGACATCTTCGCCACCAACAGGAGGGAAAGGAGAAAACTAATCGATAATTGGAAAAATTATTACATTGAACGAAAGTTACGACAGTTTTCAATTTGACATTATATTTTTAGGTGATAAAATTGTTCGAAATACATGACGCGGGCGCATGTGTAGTTCGTCTCGCGGAAACTGCCATCAGCATTGCCGACAAGGATGATCCAAACTTGGTGAGTACTCTAAATGACATTAGATTCTCCATCTTTTCCTAAAATAAAATAGACTACTTATATTTTTAACCAGTCTAACCAGTATGTAGCAACCTGAACAGTTCTGTTGTTTAGCCCGTTTACATTCTAAAGTATGACGGTGTCGACTGGCAAAAATGAAGTTAGCAGTGGGTCGAGTCATTGAAAATCGAGATAACCGTTACCGTTACCATTAGGGTATATACCCACTGAAAGAGCAGCGGCGCGCAGCGGCCGTCAGAGCAAGTTACTGAGTGTGGCGCTACGAGGGCAGGGCGACGCCGGTGGGGGCTCCCGTGTGGTAGCTTTGACAAATAGTGTACGATCTAAATCTGTTAGCTGCGCCGTAGTCGGCCACTCGCCCACTCGCCGCCTCTTTCGACTAGCGTCAAAAGTGTTTCGGCCGCTGCTTTTTCAGTGGGAATTGACCCTCAATGTTTGTCGCTGTGTTAATAGACATCACAGATAATAGTAGTGGGAAGGGTTATAGCTAACAGCGCGTGTCCGCAGGCCATGTTCCAGTGGGTGGTGTTCAAGTGGCACCTGCAGGGCGGGCGCACGGCGCGCGCGCTGGCCGCGGCGGCCGCCAGCCCCGCGCCGCACGCGCGCCACGCCGCCGCCGCCGCGCTGCTCACCACGCTCGGTACGGTATAGCTACACAGCGCATGTGCGCAGGCGCAGGCCATGTTCAAGTGGCACCTGCAGGGCGGGCGCACGGCGCGCGCGCTGGCCGCGGCGGCCGCCAGCCCCGCGCCGCACGCGCGCCACGCCGCCGCCGCCGCGCTGCTCACCACGCTCGGTACGGTATAGCTACACAGCGCATGTGCGCAGGCGCAGGCCATGTTCAAGTGGCACCTGCAGGGCGGGCGCACGGCGCGCGCGCTGGCCGCGGCGGCCGCCAGCCCCGCGCCGCACGCGCGCCACGCCGCCGCCGCCGCGCTGCTCACCACGCTCGGTACGGTATAGCTACACAGCGCATGTGCGCAGGCGCAGGCCATGTTCAAGTGGCACCTGCAGGGCGGGCGCACGGCGCGCGCGCTGGCCGCGGCGGCCGCCAGCCCCGCGCCGCACGCGCGCCACGCCGCCGCCGCCGCGCTGCTCACCACGCTCGGTACGGTATAGCTACACAGCGCATGTGCGCAGGCGCAGGCCATGTTCAAGTGGCACCTGCAGGGCGGGCGCACGGCGCGCTCGCTGGCCGCGGCGGGCGCACGGCGCGCGCGCTGGCCGCGGCGGCCGCCAGCCCCGCGCCGCACGCGCGCCACGCCGCCGCCGCCGCGCTGCTCACCACGCTCGGTACGGTATAGCTACACAGCGCATGTGCGCAGGCGCAGGCCATGTTCAAGTGGCACCTGCAGGGCGGGCGCACGGCGCGCGCGCTGGCCGCGGCGGCCGCCAGCCCCGCGCCGCACGCGCGCCACGCCGCCGCCGCCGCGCTGCTCACCACGCTCGGTACGGTATAGCTACACAGCGCATGTGCGCAGGCGCAGGCCATGTTCAAGTGGCACCTGCAGGGCGGGCGCACGGCGCGCGCGCTGGCCGCGGCGGCCGCCAGCCCCGCGCCGCACGCGCGCCACGCCGCCGCCGCCGCGCTGCTCACCACGCTCGGTACGGTATAGCTACACAGCGCATGTGCGCAGGCGCAGGCCATGTTCAAGTGGCACCTGCAGGGCGGGCGCACGGCGCGCGCGCTGGCCGCGGCGGCCGCCAGCCCCGCGCCGCACGCGCGCCACGCCGCCGCCGCCGCGCTGCTCACCACGCTCGGTACGGTATAGCTACACAGCGCATGTGCGCAGGCGCAGGCCATGTTCAAGTGGCACCTGCAGGGCGGGCGCACGGCGCGCGCGCTGGCCGCGGCGGCCGCCAGCCCCGCGCCGCACGCGCGCCACGCCGCCGCCGCCGCGCTGCTCACCACGCTCGGTACGGTATAGCTACACAGCGCATGTGCGCAGGCGCAGGCCATGTTCAAGTGGCACCTGCAGGGCGGGCGCACGGCGCGCGCGCTGGCCGCGGCGGCCGCCAGCCCCGCGCCGCACGCGCGCCACGCCGCCGCCGCCGCGCTGCTCACCACGCTCGGTACGGTATAGCTACACAGCGCATGTGCGCAGGCGCAGGCCATGTTCAAGTGGCACCTGCAGGGCGGGCGCACGGCGCGCGCGCTGGCCGCGGCGGCCGCCAGCCCCGCGCCGCACGCGCGCCACGCCGCCGCCGCCGCGCTGCTCACCACGCTCGGTACGGTATAGCTACACAGCGCATGTGCGCAGGCGCAGGCCATGTTCAAGTGGCACCTGCAGGGCGGGCGCACGGCGCGCGCGCTGGCCGCGGCGGCCGCCAGCCCCGCGCCGCACGCGCGCCACGCCGCCGCCGCCGCGCTGCTCACCACGCTCGGTACGGTATAGCTACACAGCGCATGTGCGCAGGCGCAGGCCATGTTCAAGTGGCACCTGCAGGGCGGGCGCACGGCGCGCGCGCTGGCCGCGGCGGCCGCCAGCCCCGCGCCGCACGCGCGCCACGCCGCCGCCGCCGCGCTGCTCACCACGCTCGGTACGGTATAGCTACACAGCGCATGTGCGCAGGCGCAGGCCATGTTCAAGTGGCACCTGCAGGGCGGGCGCACGGCGCGCGCGCTGGCCGCGGCGGCCGCCAGCCCCGCGCCGCACGCGCGCCACGCCGCCGCCGCCGCGCTGCTCACCACGCTCGGTACGGTATAGCTACACAGCGCATGTGCGCAGGCGCAGGCCATGTTCAAGTGGCACCTGCAGGGCGGGCGCACGGCGCGCGCGCTGAGTATTCGTTAGTTTAAGATATACAGTGGTGGTTACCTACCACTGTATATATTATCTTAAAATGTAACAATTTTTCTGAAATATGACTTCATCGTTTATAATCGAATTATTGTTATAGCATCTCGCCGCGAATTGGGTGCGCTGGTATCTTGTTCTGCGTTGGCCGGTGATGCGGAACGCGCGGCTGCCGCCCGCGCCAAGCTACACGACGCGCACGCGCACAACCCCTACTACGACTTCTTATACGCGCTGCATGTATCACGACACCATTATAGAAAGGGTAAGATACACCACATCATGTTTTGGAAAGAGGTCTGGCACACACAGTTTTGAATGGGTACATTTTTTAAAACTTCATGTGCCATTTAGATCACCTATTGGAATGTTGGGACTTTCACCAAAAGCCGAGATCCGTGCCCATCAGCCATCGGCTAGTTGTCCCAAAACTTTTTTTGTCTCGATATTACTGCTTTGTATTGATGGAATTTGGCATGATGTAGCGGCAGCAGTAATGTACGAGCGCGCGGCGCGGTGCGGCGCAGAGCGGGCGAGCGGCGCGGCCGTGCGGCGGCGCTGCCTGGGCGCCGCGCTCACGTGCCTGCGGCTGGCGCAGCCCGAACACGCCTTCCTGGCGCGCCCGGCCGCGCAGGGGAAGCATCTGCAGGTATAGCACACGCTCATACAGTACCGTCTGAACCATATTTTGTCTGTTTATTACACGATAGAATCTGCTTCACCGACTTAGTATTACATAATTCTTGTGTAGATAGCACAGAATGACATTCGGCCATCTTCTTTACAAACTTTTATTTAACTTGCAATGTATACGTTTGTTTGGATTAAACCTTGCAACTGAATTTTAAAGCAGTTATCGCCAGCCGATTGAGCTGAAATTTTGCATGAATGTTTACTTTGGGTGACAATGCATGGTAAGCTATGTGACGTCATTCTAAATCGAAAATGGCGAACTACCCAAGTAGGCGGACTAGTTATTTTTTTATGCGTTTTGTCTCTTTGATCTTGTCTTCTATTTGTTGCAACTACTTAAGTTTCAACACGAAACAAAGTACAACGTCACCCACCATGTGTCAGCAGGTTATCGGGCCGGATGAATTAGCCGCAGAGCTTCGGGAAGAAGACCCCGACTCTTTGGACCCAGTGCAACAAGCGTTACTCAGTAAGTTTATCACTCTACATCTATTAAAATATCGTTATAAACTGACAGAAATAATTGACACATATGTATCTTTTTTTTTATAGAAGGCGATAATATAGATTTTGATGCGTTGTATGCAAGACTGAAAGAAGCTGACCCAGAAACACTACTGTCAGTCCTAAAGAGGGCCATAAGCACTGGTCAGTTTCTACCACACTGGTTTCTTCAAAGTTACATGGTAAGTATTGGTTTCACCTAACTATTATGTAGGCCTCTCCGTATCCGAGATAGTAGTTTTAGACGATACCTAGAATAACATAAAATTCGCCTGTATTCTCCAAACAAGGTAGGCAGAACTGTATAATAACTTCATTTCGCTAATTACATTGAAGTCCTAGTCTGTTGCCACAATCCAGACTAATACCCGCTACTGTGATATTCTTATTGGAAAACCCCAAATCAAATCACTACTTTTGGTACAATGTTTTTTGAGCTTGTGACCACTTAAACCATCGTTAACGACAGTCAACAACAGACTATACGAGGGCGGCACTGAAAATTTCGGGAATCAAGGAAGTGACACATCATTACTATTTAAAAATGTATTTATTGCTTTTCGAAGTATTCTCCGCGAAATTTGGCACATTTTTCCACACGATGGAACCAATCATTGAAGCAACCATTCCATTCGGAAGTTGGGGTCTCCAAAATGGCTGTTTTGTAGGCGTCCACAGCTTCTTCAGGTGATGAAAATCTCTGACCACGCAATTTATTCTTTATTTTAGGGAAAGTATAGAAATCATTAGGGCTTAGGGGGCTGTACGGCGGATGGTCTAATAATTCTATGTTTTGATGCTCCAAAAACTCTTTTGTTCTGTGCGCGGTGTGAGAACTCGCATTGTCGTGATGGAGGATGATGCGGTGGTTCCAGTTCTCTTTACGGAGTTCAGAAACGATCTGTGGCAAACAAATGCTAGCATACCATTCTGCATTAACCGTTCTCGTGACTGGTTTTTTGTTTCGGGTTCGTACGCGTATATCCAGGATTCGTCACCTGATACGATGTTGTATACAGAGGATCCTGCGTGGAATCTTTCGAGAGTTCTGACGCACCAAGTAACGCGAGCCGCTTTTTGCTCCTCACAGAGCGAATGCGGTCCATCGGGAAAACAACTTTTTTACACCTAATTGTTCATGCAAGATTATTTGTATTTGACTCATGCCAATGTCTAAAGTTGCCTGAATTTCGCGGTATGTCACATGTCGATCTTCCTCAATCAGCTTACGCACAGCATCAACGTTTTCTTGGGTGACTGCAGTTTGACGTCCTTGTTGGACGACCTTGACGGGGATCATCACTGAGCTTGACACGTCCACGTTGAAATTCAGCAAACCAGCGATAAATTGTGGTTTTGGATGGGGCTTCATCACCAAATGCAGAAATACTCCGGTCAACACACTGTTTTTGTGTTAAACCACTTCGAAAGTCACAATAAATCATCGCTCTTGAATTTTCTCGAGTCAATTCCATTTTCTCAACGACTAAACAAGTTTGATAAAACCTTGTGACAAGACCGAGAATCTTTTTTAAAATAAATAAATGGTATTCGATTTTTAAAACCAAGGAGTTTTCAATTAAAAAGATTTTAATATGACAGGAACAATGGAAATATTCCATTCCCGATACTTTTAGTGCAGCCCTCGTACCATCTCATCTGCTTAGCCTTTTTCTAACTATGTTGGGGTCGGCTTCCGGTCAAACCGGATGCAGCTGAATACCAGTATTTAACATGGAGCGACTACCTATCAGACCTCCACAACCCAGTAGCAGCAATACGATACCCCTTGGTAAGACTGGCTGTCAGATTTTCGGGCTTCTGATGACCTGTAACGACTGTCAAAGATGCACAAATGACAGCCGGGACCAAAGGCTTAACGTGCTTTCCGAGGCACGGAGGAGTCTCGGTATGTAAAGATGGTCACCCATCCGCGGCCAACCCATTAAGCGTAGCTTAACCTGATGGATCGACCTGTGCGGCTGTTAGTACTTAGCCACGAGCTCCAGACGATACCCAGAGTAGAAAATGGAAGTGCTAGAATTAAGTTGTGCAGTGCCTACATGAAATCACCGCACGTACTCAGGAGGCGGACGGCGCCGGCTGCGTGCGCGCGCTGCTGGGCGGCGGGCGCGCGGCCGAGGCCGGCGTGCTGTGCGCCGCCGCGCTGCGCCGCGCGCTGCACGTGCTGCTGCCGCACTCGCCCGCCGCGCCGCGCGCCGCGCCGCTCGCGCTGGCCGACCTGCTGCTGGCCGAGCTGGCGCACCACACCGCCGACCCTTACGTGCAGCAGGTAGGGCAACTTATTCCATTCTATTTGCCTGAGACACCATACCATCTTAATTTGGGCACCTGTCCCGCCCGAGGAGGAATCCCCGTAACGACGAAGACACTACCTATGGACTCTTTTTTCGGTCAACAAACTTACAATAGAGTTATCGAAGACAGTGTGAACAGTCAGCGATCAACTTATAATAAAATAGATACGTATCGGAAGGTTTTACTATTATTGCAGACGTTGTATTAGTGCGATATACTTTATTTAGATTATTAAGAAAACCGTAGTATGATAATAATAATAAACATAGTGACTGCTTATGTGCTTATGATAAATGATAGAAATACTAAGCCGTAAGCCACGTGTATTAATACACACTTCACTAAGTGGTGTCTCGTTTTAAATGTTATCGATAAGATAATAGACAAGGCCAAAGTCCATTAAGTTTCATCACTACATGAACGTGCAGAAACTTTCATAGATGATCTTGATCATTGATTTGGGAATAAAAAACTTTTTTACAAAAAATAAAACCGACTTCCAAAAAAATGATTTCGGAAGTCGGTATAGGTATTGGGTTTTGTATTTTCATTTTTTGCCACCGACTTCCGAAATCAAAATTATTTTTCACTTTTTAGTTGTGGTACCTACACAACCAGCCCCCCCCCTAATTTTAATACCACTACCTGGTATGTAAATTACAGTGACAGGAACTTTAGAACATCGTCCACATATATTAAGTAAGAAATTTTAGATTTTTGTTGATTTTTCAAAAACCGCTTATCCGATTTCGATAAAATTTTATGGGACCATTTGGGAAGTATACCCTTTCCAACAAAAAAAGAATTTTTCAAATCGGTTGGCAAGCAACGGAGTTATGCGCGAATAAACATAAAAAAAATATATATATACAGTCGAATTGAGAACCTCCTCCTTTTTTAGAAGTCGGTTAAAAATTCATTTATATTTTTCCACCAAACGCGCAAACTGTTGCCATGAATTCAGGACATGACTCTAAAATGTTAGTTCACGTTTGACGGAAGCTTTTAATAAAATTCATCTATGAACAACACTTTATCCATCTTTATGCGCCACCATTCGAAGATAAGTTGGTTGTCCTCAAAACAACATCGCATCATATTCTGTTATAAAAATTGTTTCGAAAAAAGCGAGTCTACTCTCCTTTCTGATCACGCGAAAATATAAGTAGGTAGGTATCAATTATTTACAACAAGCATTTATCAAGAAGTTTAGTGTTACTATAATTCTCTATAGTATCAAGTAAAATTTGACACCTGTTAGTTCGTTTCGTTTGGTTATTTTTATATTTTACAACTGCAGTGTTATCGTTATGTTTCAGGTTTACAATGATTTAGATGACGTAGTAAAGGAGTATACAAAAGTAGTGATAAGGATTTCCGAAGATATGAAACTGGCTCGATTGGAACATGCTGTAAACTAGTGTTATGAATATTAATTAAATAAAAAGCGCTTTTAATCAAAAACTCTTTTATTAACAAAACAATAAATATAAAACGTTTTACTCCGTCACCTCCTTTAAAACCATCCTATGATATTAATATCTTACACCATTAAACATAATAATTATTTACTGACCAAAAATCATCATTACGTCACACCGTGACGCAAGTGATGTATGGTTTATTGAACTAGGAAATTGCCTCTAAAGCCATGTTTTCATTCACACCTCTGATCAAATGCTTTTACGAACAGCTTAAATAAATACAATATTTAGACACGGATACGGTCAAATGTTCGTAAAATAGGTAGGTACCAAAATCGTAATTTGTGATAAACTTTTCAATCCACAACTTTTATTGTTATTTTATTTTTATCGTCAAAATAAAAGTGTAGCAAATACGCGTTATTGTCAAAATGGTAAGACAGGCATCGTCAATGGCAGGTGCAATAACAGAAGAAGCTTACATGGGGCCCTTATATTATACCACGCAGGGAGCGGTGATGACATAGTGGTAACAGCCCCGTCTTACAAATTGTGGGTCGTGGGTCTGAACCCAGATGAGCGCTTTGCTTAGTGCAAATAATGTCCCCGCTATTGGTCTCAAAACTCCAAAGAAAATCTCCATCGTGAGGAAACCACCATGTCCTAGAACCAAAAATTCGATAACAAGTGATAATACCAGCCCGCGCTGGGCCCTTGTCATGTATCTCAGCCGACTCCATCTCGAAGCGAGGAGCCCTGTGTCCCAGCAATGGGAACCTTAAAGGCCGATTATGGACACTTGTCCATTGATGCTGCCTAACAAAATATGATCTATTATATTCCCCACAACATGCGATAAAAAGATACCTACTTAGATAGAGAGCACAAATATTTTACAATCAAAGTCAAACCTTTTTGTGACCTTTTCCGATTGTATCGTTCAATCAAGGGTACTTTGGTAATATTTTTAGATCTTTTTCAACATTAATTTATACATACAAATGGTTTTTCTAATAACCTCGACTTAACACACTGATGTTAAGACAGTCAAGGTCGCTCAATCTACGTATTTGTAATACTTAGGTACCTACATGGTAATCATGTGTACCTATATTAGCGCTATATTGAATAAATCACTAAAAATGGCATACATTTTTGAAACTTACGAAAGCAAGTTTTTTATTTGGCACATCTTGACTATCCAATTAACTGATTGAAGAATACGATTTGTTTTAAAAACATGTGTCTCATTACAAAATGAGAACTTTAGCCCAAACCAAAGTACCTACTCATTTTGTAATAAGACACGCATAGTAGGTATATATTGATTTGTTTCCGACCTTCGAGCCGTTTATTATACCTATTCTGAAATGTATTCCGAATGAAATTCGTATAAAAAAAATCTGTCCTTAGAATTTTGTGTTAATTTATATTGTCCATCTGGATTAAGAACATTAGATTAACGGTTTAGGTTTATTAACCTTGATTGACGTATTTTTAAATCCCATGCATTGATGCCTAAACACGCGACCTTGATTTTTCGTAACATTGCAATAAACAACCAAAACTGGTTTTGAATTGCTTGATGTGTTTCTTAAATTAAATTTCCACAATACATGATCCGAGTTAAAGTTTCAATGTGTAGCCATTCTTACTCTCATGATAGTTAGTACTAGTCGGACAAGCTTTTCGTAGATGATAAACATAAGAGCAGCTGTCATGATTGTTTGCATTAATTTAGCTTCTAATCCACGGAATGCTAGTAAGGGTTTAGATTTCACATCTCTAAACAGAGGTTTTAAACTGGCACCAGCGCGAAGCCTTGATTGTACCAACTGAAGTGGATAAGTCAGTGTTGTGGCTACTGCTTTTGCAACAGCACCCACAAGAAATGCTGAAAAGGTATCAAACAGGCCTTTCGAAACTAGATGCCTTTTTAAAGCTTCATAAACCATAAACTGAATAGCTGGATTTGAGACCAGCAATAAAGAGGGCACTGTTCCAGACCATAGTCCCTTGGCTCCTTCCTTATTATAAAGATCCATAAGTCCTTCTGTCAAGCTATTGTAGGACGTCTTTTCCAGCTTCATTCTAGTGTTAACAACCCACAAAGGCGAAGTGAGAAGAACGTTTATACTGCCAGCAATTAAACCAAACATCAAGTCTTTTAATGCAGAAGTTTCTTTGGTTTGCATTTTTCGCAAACCGTGGAATGTATAAAAATACACAAAGTTGGAAACTGAGAGTGACTGTAAAACGGGTGCCAAACCACGGTATAAAGACTCCAAGCCTTCTTCGCTCGCCAACTTCAATAGGAGCTCAAATGATGATCCTTGTAGTTTATTGGAATCTTCAACTGAAAAAATAGTAAAACGTTAATTGTTAGTTGGTCAAAATCCTAACTGGAAGTTCATACAAATCTATGACAATAATTGACCGCTTTATTATAATTAATACGCGCTTCTTGCGCATAAAGAAAATACGTGAAATAATTAGCGTATCAGTCCTGCTTTCTAAATGGTAAAGTACAAAGCGTGGCTACCAGAGGTCTTTATTTGTTGCTGCTACGAAAGCATATTTGGTTAATGAAACGGATGGATGGTAAATAGTCGGCAACATACCCAGGTGCCAAATTGGGTGGCTGGATAGTACCTATAATAGATTATTTTTAGAGTTAACAAGCCAAAAACCCTAAATTTAATGGAGTGGCTTTTTATTGGTAAATGAATACCCCAGTTATAGAACCGCTCAAGCGCACGGAAAAAGCATCAATAGGTAGAAATGGTTTAGGGAAAGAAAATTACCTAGTGCCGACTGTCGGTATTCAAAGTAGACAACGAAACGAAATACTAGTCCACATAAATGTTTTATTTGTAATCATTCTAAGCTAATTATTAGATTTAGTAGTATTTCTCAAGGAACTGAGTGTAGAATGTATACTAACTTTGTTTACTGCAACACTAAGGTGTGCTACACTTGAAGATAGAATTATAGATTGAGACTGAATAGTGATTGGCGAAAAATCATCAACGCTTTTTTTAGGTTTCTGTTTTTCTGATGTTTCCAACAGGGTAGATTAAAGAAAACACCATGTTTCATCAAATCTGTAGCACCATTAGAAAAGTATCCTTCAATCTGCAGAGGAATAAATAAAACAGAATTTCCGGTCTGCAGTAAACACAACAGCCGTGGCCCGACGTTTCATAATACATAATAAAGGTTTAACTTCTCTCTCTTCACTACACTACACTTTATTGAGACTTAAAATGGTAATTTAATTTTTTTTATAGCTAATTATAATTTATTGTTTAAATTACCTTGTATTCTTGATCTTAATGTGTCCAATGGGTAAAAAACAGCCATGCCAACTACGCTGCCCTGAAATAATCAATAAAAGGAATTAAGATTCCGCATGTTCTAAGGATATCTTAACTGTTTTCATTAAGTTACGGATTATTTCCAAGTCATGCGTTTAAAAAAATTGTCATTATCAGATAATAGGTATGAACGTACCGTAGCTCCTGCAATAGCATGCACTAGAGTTTCGTAACTGAATAATGAGGGTGCCATTTTGAGTAAACATAAACTGCAAACCACTCAATTTAATATAAACATCAATCGAGATTCATCGCACTTTGACCCTGCCCCCGTTAAGTTTCCTTGAAATTATAATACTTAGACAACCTAACATTACATGACCACCACACTCAGCGGAACACACCACTGTACTGAACTGATCATCATAGATTAGACATAATGATTAATTAACTGCTGAACAAGAACATTGAATGAAACTTCAGAGTGAACTGATTAAACGACAGCTCTTTTAGTTATTAAACCTCTAACAGCACAACAAAACAGCAACTTTATTTCAGTGAAATAAAGATCATTTTGCTTTACACATACTTGGTAGTGGCAGCAAGCAAATAACAACTTTACTGTAAGGTACTTAAAATTCAGGCAAAACCAGAGGTAAAATAACTCAATCTATACAGATAAAAAGAAGTCTGACGGCATCTGTGGTCGGTCTCTGATACTGTCAAAGTTTTGACATTGTCAAAGCTTTGACGTTTGTTTGTTAGGGTCTTGTTCCACCGCCGCGACCAGCCCAAACATAAAATATTTAGTTTATTGGGCAGAGTACTTTTATATTAGTGTTACTGGGTTAACAGAGACCAGCTAAAGTTGGATAAGAGTACCTACTATGCAGACGAACTTGTTTTATTGACTAACACAACAACTTTTGTCAAGTAATTTTGATATTTTGTTAACACTGCAGCTATCCTCAGCTGTCAATAAAGTTGAATAGTGTTGTTTCATCCATAATTATTTACACGAAGCTTGGAATTGATTATAAACGATGAAGGTGTTTATGTCGGAAGATAATCTTTGTGCTCAGAATTTATTAAAACTAGTGTCTCATGGAAATGCCATAGTTGCTGAGATATTAAGACTAAAAGATCATAAACCTACTGCATATCTGTAAGTCTACTACTCATTTATTTACAACTGTGTTGTTTGCTTCTTAGTAAACAAAAAATAATAAGAAAGTACACAATTTTTGTATTGCATGTCTTAATTGAAATAAATAATGGAAACTTTACAGATTAGAGAATAGAGAAACTCTTCAAAAGTACCAGGATGTTATCATGGATTTCAGTTATTTTAAAGTATCAGATGCTCAAGAAAAGAAAATTAATGCTAACCCTGTAAGTACGCTTTATAGCTATATTTCCATAAGAAAAGTTTTCGAAATCCGCCCCTAAGGCTACCCACTGACCAAGTTTTTGTCAAACTAAATATTTGTTTTCAGAAATTGCAAGATTTGGATGATGAGTTAAAAGAGAAATACTTGGAAATAATAAATAGATTCTATTTGCTTTTTGAGAATATTTATCAATATGTTATTGATTTGAACTCATTTGTGGAGCAGTTAAATGATAATACCTTCATCCAGCAAAATCCTGACACAGTTCTAAAGGATGTAGAAGGTAAACAGCTTTTGGTAAGTAACAGCTACAACAAAGTTTTTTCAATGATACCAGAGTGTGAGCTTATGTATATTTAAGGTAGGTCTATCAAGATACAGCTAAGATCTATCAACTATGCTTTAATTCTTTTCAAATTACATTTTTAAAATTTCAGTGTGAGAGTTTATACTTGTATGGAGCAATGCTTCTGTTATGTGACCTTTACATTCCGGGTCCAATGAGGGAAAGACTGCTTGTAGCATTTTACCGCTACAGCACAAGCCAATCACAATCCAACATTGATGATGTGTGCAAACTTCTAAGAGATACTGGCTATGATCAATGTAATGGAAGAAGACCTACTGATTACCCTGTGGAATTCTTTAGGTGAACTTGGTTTTTGGATTAATTAATTTTAATTTAATATTTACTTGTTATATAAAACCTATGAATATTTCAGCCGTGTCTACATTCGTCCTGAATTTGTTGAGAAAGTTGTAGGAAAACTACGATCAGAAGACATTTACAATCAACTTGCAGTTTACACCATTCCAGAGCATCAAGCATCAGCTTTGGGCACACAGGCCAGTATGCTTGTAATCTGTTTATTCTTCACACCACATTATCTCCATGCAGATACATCCAAAATGAGGGAAATTGTTGATAAGTTTTTCCCTAGTAACTGGGTCATACCAGTTTACATGGGTGTTACTATGAATATTATTGATTATTGGGAAAATTTCAAAGCTGCTAAATCAGCCCTTATCAATACATGTAATGGCAAGATGATCAAAGAAATATTTGCTAAAAGAGGGGGATCAGTACCAATGCTGATAACTAAAACTCACCAATTACTAAAGGAAGGAACACTTACTGATGATTTTGTATTGGACAATATAAGCAAAATCTTAAATCTCTTGTTAAACTCCAATCTAGTTTTAAGGTGGCTTCTTCTACACAACACTGATGTGACATTTTATGACAACAACAAAAAAAGTAAACAACTGAGAGATCTGGTATTGAAGGAATCCAATTATGAACCATTGAAAATTTTGGAACTGTTAATAAGTACTGCAGAGCTGGAATTAAAAGTTAGAGAGGTATTAAACAAATTACTTGATAATAGAGAGTCTTCATGGAATATGAATAAATCTCTCGCGATTGAAGCAGTGGACAGTTTATCTGAGCTTTTCTCTGGAGCAAAACCTATCGCGAAAATACAAGAAAATGAACAATTGAAACTTTGGTTTGATAACATTTCGAAACAAATAGCATCCCTAGGTGAACCAAGTTCATCGAAATCGATTAAAAAAGTGACTCAGTTACTGCAAGCTTTAGATGAAGTTGAAGAGTTCCATGGCATAAAAAGTACGTCAACAATTGTTCAGTATCTATTTGATAGCAAAGATGCATTGAAAAATCTTTTGAGGGCTGCTTCCTTGAAAGAGGATTCCTTGGTTACTTTGGAAACGATCGCAGACGTCAGCTATGCTTGGTGCACAATAGATTTGTACACAAAGCATATGCAAGATAGCATTAAGGAGAATCCAGCTGTTACCAGCAGACTGAGAGCCCTTTTCTTAAAGCTCGCTAGTGCAATGGAGATACCACTGCTCAGGATAAATCAAGCTCACAGTGATGATTTGGTGTCAGTATCACAATATTTCAGTAATGAACTGATTAAATATATTCAAAAAGTACTGCAAATAATTCCAGAAATGGTGTTTAATATTGTTGAAAAAATAATTGACTTACAAACTTGGGCAATAAAAGAAGTACCAACTAGATTGGAAAAGGAAAGATTAAGGGATTATGCACAGATGGAAGACAGAATGGAAGTGGCCAAACTAACTCATTCTGCGTCCACGTTCACAACAGGTTCGTAAATTCATGGCTCCTATTGGAATATAATATTACAGTCCTCGATATAAAAAAATGTATTATTTTTAGGAATTTTGGACATGCGATCTACATTAGTAGGTGTTATAAGAGTAGATCCCGCGGAATTGTTGGAAGACGGATTATTAAAAGAGTTAGACAGGCATATCAGCAAAAAGTTTGTAGAATTTTTAGAGCCTCAAGGGAAAAAATACCAACCAACTTCAAGTAACTTGATGTCGCGTCTGCAGAAGCTGGCTGAAAGCATGGATGGCTATAGGCGATCTCTAGAATATATCCAGGATTATATAAACATCCATGGTTTGAGAATTTGGAAAAAACAGGTATGTGCCCATGGTCTTTGCTAAATGTCAGGTGAAGTTTTAATTAATGTAGCTAGCACTCACCTAATTTCTTTTTTTTTTTTTAGATTACAGCAATAATTAATGAGAGTGTAGCCAAGGAGATTAGTTTTCGGAAAGGAGTTACATTGTATAGTCCCTCAGCTGGCTTCATGGGGAGTCTAGCTAGGCAAATACCGCATTTAGTAGACGCGAGGTTCGTATAAACTATGATACATTATATTACATTCTAATACAAAATATACTAAACTTAATTTTGTGTTTCAGAATCTGTACATACGTTAACATATGCGCAGCCTGGTACGACGTAAAATCCCAAAATGAAGTATTAAATAACAAAACCTTCGGAAAATTAAATGATGCTATTGGAGTAGTGGGTCTTCATGGGTTAGATACATTATATGGTTTTATGGTGAAAAACCAAATGCAAAATGTACAAGATATATTTCGACAAGACAAGATGCTTTTAGGAAATGTGAGTCCTGACATGAAAGACATGGATCAGGTTGTTACAAAAGGATACAAAACATTCCAACAACTATCAGATGTGCTGGTTTTGATAGGTACCTTGCAGATTATACGACGGCATATAGCTTATCAGTTGAATACTAGTTGCAAGTTTGACTCTGCGCAATTAGAGGCATCGCTAAGGACCATGAATGAGTAAGTAAAATGGAGATTTTAAAGTGTATCTGTTAAATTCAGGATTCCCAATACGCCGCATATGTTAGTGACAAGAAACAACATAAATATTGATGAAATCGAATTTTCAGGTCTATAATTAACGAATTGAAAATATCAACACATGCTGAAACACAACCAAAGGTATCGTCGTTACTCATGCAAAACCTGGAAGAGTATTTGGTGAGATGTGGCATCTATGAACCTTACGATAAAATCTACGTGAAACATGCGCAGGAGTTGTTGAATGCTGATATGGGACGCATTCTTGTTGCACTGTTAATTTCGCAATTACCGAGAATGCAACTATGTTATACAACAGGTGCTTATTTTTTATAGTAATTTCGCCATAGCCCGCGTCGGCTTGCCCGATTTCGGCATATTTTTTTCAAGGTAGTAGGTTTTTAGTAATTAATAGGGACTACCTTGTTGGTCTAGTGGTCGCAAACGCTACTGCTGAGCACGAGGTGCTGGCTTCGATTAACAGGTCGGGCAAAGTGTTATTCGGTTTTTCATCTGGAATTTCTCAGTACCAGTCCGTAGCCTGGATTGTGCCCGATTGATGGCAATAAGCTCACCCCCTGTTACTGACTATGAGACTTAAACATAACTGGCGAAATATGGCCTTCCTCTGCCTAATTCTTCTGAGATTATACGCTACCTAGGTAATTCTACCATATTCACGGGTTGTTAATTCTACCATATGACCAACATACGTCATGGTAATTCCGCCAAAACCTCGTGATGGTAATTTCATAATAACCCCGTCGTGGTTATTCCGCAGTTTCCTCGTTATTTACTTAAAAACTGCTTGTTTTTCTCTACCAAAATATTTACGAGCTGAGGATGTGAATTCTCGAGTTACGATGATGTCATTAGGTAGCATTGTTGTTTGTTGACGCTAACAATACTTACAAATATGTGTTATCACTCGGAATGTCCGTATCTCCTAGAAATACCAATAAATACGCTATAGTAAAAACCTTTTCCTAAAATATGCCGAACTGTGCTTATCGTTTGTAACGTAGGCACTAATGATAGGTATAGTCATAAGCACAGAACAGTTAAGAGTTCACCTTATGAATGACAGGTAAATGCTTAAATTCTTTTAACATTTTATACATGCAACCCAAAAATCTGCCTAGCCTTTTCCCAACTATGTTGGGGTCGGCCGGTTCCAGTCTAACCGGATGCAGCTGAATACCAGTATTTTGCATGGAGCCTGCCTATCTGACCTCCATAACCCAGTTACTGGGTAATACGATACTCCTTGGTAAGACTGGTTGTTAGATTTTCGGGCTTCTGACAACCCGCAACGACTGCCAAAGATGCACAAATGACAGCCGGGCCAAACGCTTAACGTGCTTTCCGAGGGACGAAAGAGTCTCGGTATGAAAATATGGCTCATCCACGGCCAACCCCGGCAAGCGTAGCTTAAACTGATGGATCGACCTGTGCGGCTTTATTACTAAATACTAAGCCACGAATGCCATCCGTCCGCGTGAAATTTCTTGTTAATATCTCGACCCACCGCGTTCTATCGCATCACTCGCCCGCGTCGCATTGCATCACCACACCTGTCCACGTTATTACTTCGTTTTTGCTTAGCGTTCTTTCTGACTTTTTAATTTTGCTCGTCTTTAAGGGTTATAGCGTGATGTTAAATAGCTAAAAACATCCGATTGATAGTTCCAGAAATTAGAGCGTTCAAACAAACAAACTCTTCAGCTTTATTGTATTAGTATACCTACAATAAAGTTGGTTGGTTGGTTGGCCAATATATTATTGTTGTTTTTTTTACTTTCTAGGTGACCTAATAACGAGAAGAACTGGAGACAACATAGATGGCTACCCTCTGCTGGTGGGGATCTACTCTCTGTTACGCCAAACTAAAAGCGAAAATGTTGATATCTTTGTTAATTCCTTATGCACATATGTGAGGTTAGTACCTAACTGGATTATAAATTTGATTTCATTGCTTTTGGGTATTTACTCAGTTTAAAGATTGTACTCCAATGTCTATAACGGAAACGACAATCGCGCGAATACGCGAACTTTTATCGTAACCCCGTGTCCTAACGCACGAGTAAGGTATGTCATTCATATATCTTGCGTCCGTTTACATGAATCATGACTTACATGCGACCAAGCTATTTGGTATACAGGCAACTAACTTGCTTTTAATACTTAACTACTTTTATTTTTTTGAACGCCAATATATACACACACAATAGTAATGATTAAATTGTTTAGTTCGTGTTGGTAGTGTACCGCATTGTCACATATTTGTGTCGTTGACGTACAGGGCATGCGCTTGCTTGTCACGTATATGTGACAATGGCGTACAAAAGGTTCAAATTAATATTATGACGTTGATTCCTATAGAATGAGTTTCCTGAGTAGCCAATTCTTTTACACCACTCTCTTAAGTATGCCATAAGGTAGTGAAGTGTGTAGGAAAGACTAGTAATTATTTTTACCTTCGGTATACCGAATAGCTTGTTAGACTGCACACACGCGTCTAAATTTGACGCGCGTTCGTCACTTTCGTTGGGTTAACCGGAACTAGGGTTGCGCCGACATAGGGCTGCCTTCCGGTTTTCTGAACTGATTTCAGTTATGACGCGGCACTAATGCATAATTTTTAATTATTTAATCAAGACTTTCTCTTATATTTCAGAATAAAACATACAGAATCCTCAAATGATGGTGCTGCTATTGTGAGGATATTGCAACTGTTTACTGAGACATTCAATTATCCTTTTGACAAACTCGAAGATAAACTACCTTTAATATTACTCACACATACTCTTCAAAAGTAAGACTGTAAAATAAAAAGTAATAAAACAACTTGGTTAACATTTAATATGAAATATTCTATTGTTATGAAAACATACATAATATATTATATTCATTTGATTATAATGTATTTTTTTTCTGGAAATGCTTATCTTCCAAGTGTTCAAATAAAAGTTCAACATGATGCTGCTCCACAATAGTACTTGCCCAAGTAGGCACATTTACCTATAGTTTTGTCTTGCAAGTTCAGGATTGAACTGTGAATTGTATTTTGCTTTCACTCCAGTATCATTTTCAATTTCTGTTTTCAAAGGTTTATGAAGACCCTTCAAAAACAACTCTGTTCTATATTTCTCTTGTAGCTCACGTTTTAGTCTAGCTTCTCTTAATTTTTGTAATTTTTTTTCTTTATCATCAGTTTTGTCTTTTTTATGTTTTTTTTCTTTAACTTTATGTTTTTTATCAAGGTTAATAAGGTGCCCTGTTTTTGTTTTAGCATTAGGTATGGCATTCTTTTTGCTTTTATAAGTGTTATCATGAAGATGTTTAAATGCATTCATTGGATCTAGCATCTGCTTTTTTTTCCAATTTACTTCTCCATTTTTCTCATCTGGCTCTTTAATTTTAGGTTTACCGTCCTGATCTTTCAAGACTAACTTGTCATAAGTATCTTTAATATTACTTGGTCTGGCAACCCCAGCTGTCTCTGGAGGTACTTCATACCAATTCTTTTTACCAAGAGCCTCATTTGTGTCTTGTCCAAGATATGTCAAGTAACCAATCTTTTTCTCATATTCTTCCTTCTTTTCTTTTACGTCCTCGTCATGTTCCTTATTAGTGGTTTTTACTGCATCCTCAAAATTTGCAAATAAGTTTATATGTTCAACAGCTGCTTCTTGTGTAGGCTCTACTTCCGGCTCTTTAATGCCATATTCCTGTAGCTTTTGCTTGCTTTTGTGTTTTAGCACGCTAAGACGTGCCTCACGGTCAGCTTGTTCAACTCTCAACTTTTCCTGTTTTTCTTTTTCTGCAGCTTCCGCTTCATCTTTCCTTACTCTGGCTATGTTCTCTTTTGTTCTTACATGCCATCTATAAATAATAACAATTAATCATTAATACAAACAAATAAAACCTCATTAATCATTAATAAAAACAAGTAAAACTGGTGAGAGAACATTTTACTAAAATCTCATCTCGCCAATTGTCACAATATTTCAAAACAATTATGAACTCCTGCTCCTTAAAGGCAGGATGCTTAAAAAAGTAAATAAGGAATTAAGGTATAATAAGTATGAACAACTCACACTTAAAAACATAATATCACATCTACACCCACATTTCGTCAGTTAAATTCTAGTCCCAAGTACTAGGGTCGAGCAATGTACTGTTGCCACCAACTGGCCATAAATCCGGGCCATCGAACCCAGGACCATGCTCAACAATAGCACTTGAGGCAACCAAATCTACGACGCAGTCAAAGATATTACAACATAATGTATAAACTGCTGTGCTAAGATTGATTACAAACATGAAACAATAATTGATTGTATTTAAAATGATTTTCTGACTAAAGTAATATTATTTATTACGATGGGGGTTGACGACAAAACTTAATCAACACGTAAGTGGAAATGGGGTTGAAAACATTGATATGAAGATGAACTATTTGTAAATTGGTTACCGATAAGATTTTCTTTAATTTGAAATCGTAAGTACCTTTTCTTTGGAAGGATATTCATTTCAAAAGTATAAACAACTAATAACTAATTTGATGCAAATAACAGTTGTGTTGAATCAGTTCACAAGAACCTGCCACAAAACCACAACAAAACTAGCACGGCACTTGACTTGGCTTGGGTCTCGGCAAAGAGTAAGTAATGTAGTAAGACTGATCAGTGGTCAGTGATCGGTCTCAGTTTCTCACTCAATCCGCAATCGTCTGACGTCTCCCAATCTATCTATGGTATTGACAGTGACACTTTTAGTGATGTTACATTTATATTTGGATGGATACGGTTCCAAAAGACTATAATTACTATACCGTGATGGCGCGGCACCTTAGAGCATTTAACCTATGGAGATGGCAAGCGGCGAATCATCGAACAACTTTTTCTGCCACTTTTTGCGGGGGGCGAGGAAAACATACAGCACATTTCTTAAATTTGACAACCACACACAGAGGCATGCTTCCTATTGCTACAAACGCTCACAAAGAAATTATAGACACACAGTGAAAAAACACATACACATTGACAAATTTGTGCGTATCTATGCAATTGTCCTACGACAACAAACACAAACTACTAGTGTTGAGGCACAAGGAATGCACTCATTCCTTGTGCCTCAACACTAGTAGTATTTCATTGCATGAATGAACGAATAAAAAGTTCTGTTTTCTTTTCATGGAAAAAATACGTTTAATGATTAGTGCCTGCGAAACTACGTAGGTAGCCGCCAGTAATCACAAAACAATTTATAGTGCTATATGTAGAAAAAGAACGATTGTATTTATTTTATAGTCAATTTTTTTTCTTATTTCTCAATAATATTATATTGATTGCATATTATTCTGCATTTAGGGTAGGCAATTCGGAATTCATACCCCATTCTTTAAAACGGGCTTTCATTTAAATACACGTGTCAAAAATTTAGAAAGGGGACAATATCAATACATAGTATAAAACAAAGTCGCTTTCTCTGTCCCTATATCCCTATGTATGCTTAAATCTTTAAAACTACGCAACGGATTTTGATTCGGGTTTTTGTAATAGATAGAGTGATTCAAGAGGAAGGTTTATGTGTATAATTTGTCGGCATATTTTGCGGGCGAAGCCACGGGCGGAAGCTAGTAAATAATAGAATAAGACAATCAATCAGACGTACTTTTATTATTTTGTAAAGAATGACAGTTTTACACGTCGGTTTTATTGTTTTGCAGTCCGGTGTTGCAAAGCTAAATGATGTCAAAGTTAAAGTCACATCATTTATGTCAAATAAGCACAAGAAAGGCACTTTTGAACGTGCTCACATATTTACAAACATTCTAAAAGATCATAATAATAAATCAATCAATGTGAGAGGTAAAGTTATTCCAAAATGTTAAAATATGTAGTATGGTACAACATTATAAATTATTTATTACCTAATTTACTAAGCAACCAGTTTGATTTTGTCTGGACTCTAGATACTGGTCCTGTGGAGCAGGACCAGTATGTTTCCAAGCATCCTTATCCTTTATATAATCCTCTAATTTGTTATAAGCTTGTTTACAAAGTATACTTTTAATATGAGTTTAAAATTTTCTGTCATTTAATTGCAATACAATTCTGTTATTTTGTTTTTCCGTGTGTACTTCACGTAGTAACATTTGTTGATATTTATTTAGTACCATTTTGTTATCGTTACGCCAACGACTTAACGCGTCGATATCGCTTTGAAGAAGTTCTGTATCGTCACTAGACTCGAAACTCTAGAGAATTTGAGATCGTCCGCGTATCCACCGCGGACCGCGTAGGTACGCTGTTATTTTAATTATTGTTTCTTTTTCAAATTGCATGAGCTACAAAAACTCACTACGAAACGAACAAACTATAATTCTTTTATTATCCTAAACATACAATGAAAATAATTTAAATCGACTTCCAAAGAAATTTTATAGTTATTTTTTTTTATTTCAAGCTGACTTGTCCAGATACATACGCAAAAAACTGTTTATTGAACCTATTGACTGAAAAATCATTTAATTGGCAAATCATTCATTCGCGTTGTCCCAGCACTATGCAAATCCTACCCCTGTACTACTTTAGCGCTACCTACGTACCAATGTATTTTTTCTATGGTTACGTCAATAACGATTACTTCGACATTGTACGTAATTAAAAATATTTTAATGTATAATTTATATTTACAAGTGATAGGAAACACCATGGTTTCGAAAATTTGAAATGGCAGATCGCTTTTTGCACGAGGATACTGCACAATTAACCATTTCTTAGGAGGACTTCCTTGCGACACAATACGATACATAATGGCGGCGGTTGGTGAATGAACTAGTTTTATAGAACGTGTATGGCCGTATGACCAATCGGTCATGGCAGAGGGGTACGCTTAGCTATGCCATCTCCATAGGTTAAATGCTCTAAGCGCGGCACCGATTTTTTTAAATGTACAGAATTAAAAGGATGTTTCAATAAGATATTACATAAAATTACAGAAATAAATCAAACTGATTCGAAGAATCGACTGAAAACCTATGACATTAATTTTGTCTGTCATTATATTATGACATGTTATTTTTATTAACTTGCCTGGAATGGGAACACTCAAATCATTTTTCAAGGAAAATTTATTGTTACATTACAAAAGGAAACTACAGAAGTGTTCTCTTTCAAGAAGACCGACTATAGTAATGGTGTCTTGTCAGATAGCCCTGCTATCTAAACCGGAAGGTACAGAGGCCACCTTATCAAGTTACCCTAATCTGTCAAATTTGTTTGATAGTTTTTCAACTTTATTTCAAAAGAATAAGGTTCATTGTCAATTGGTAAACTTTGACAGTTTAGCATAGCTTGTGCTAGCGTCTATACAAACGCTTGAATCGAATTCCGTCGATTCAATTTCCGCGTCCCATGGAATTAGTAGGTACGTACTTTTTGGTACAATTAATTTGTATTTTATTTTGATCAATATGCAATTATGGCACTAACCAGTAAATTTCAAATAAACGCAAGAATATTACGATTTTGCGGGCTAACTCTTCACAGAGTATGGATTTCAAGGATCACATTTTTTTTTTAGTCGAGTATATTTGTTTGCTTGTTTTCGTAGTAGTTTGTCGATGGGTAATCTCTAGTGCGCGTAATGTAATGGACGTACAGACGCAACGCAAAGCAAACTTTGTCTTTAGTGAATTTAGCTTTATTTTAAACTAGTTAATTGTTGTTGATAGGTTTAACATCTAGGAGTGAAACTTGAAAATAGATATTTTAAACCTGATTTTGGGTATGGTCTATCGTTTGCATTCGTCAATATGATTTAGGTTATCCATAATAAAAGCAATAATAAAACCTTTTCATTATTTTAGTGACGGTATTGGCAAAATGGAAGCTGTGGAGGAACCTCCTCTTCATAACGCTCCCGCGGATGGTATAAAAGTAACAATTATATTTGATGAAAAAGACGAAAACGCCGTGGCTTCGGTAGCAACGGATGTATGTCACAAATCAAACGGTGTCGCGGATTCCGAATCTGCAGAAGTAGCTGCAGTAGAAAGTAACACAGCACCCAGCGAAGACAGTAAATGTGAAACTGAAACATCGGCAGAGGTGACGAATAAGGAGCTAGAAAATATTGAAGATTCGGCGGTATCTGCCGTGTCTAAAATAGATAACACCACAGATCTAACTATTAGCACCGTTGAAGAAACCAAGGATCCCACTGATGATCCATCTCCCATTATTGCAGAGTCTGCGAAAGATGATGTAGATGAAACTGATAAAAACAGTGGTACAGAAAAAACCCAATTAGAAGAAACTGCTATTGAAGACAGTATTGTGGAACCACTCTCAGATAGAGTCACTTTTCAGACTGAAATATTAGTTGAAACTAATGATAATGATGTGATTGAAACTATTTCAGAGGAGACAATTATTGATGATCAGGACTCCAACCATTTACTTAGTGGACTTGGTCAAAGTATTGAATTAAGTGAAGCTTTACGCTCATCACATGTTACTGAGAGTGTGGAAAATAATAATTGTGCCGTTAGACAGGAAGTTTTCAATAAAGAAGAACTATTGGAAATCTTGGAGGGGAACGATGAGGGACAGGCTGAAACTATACTGCCGCCTAACTTTAATACAAACATACATTCAAAAAAGATGCTAGAAACACAAATAGCTTTGCAACAGCTTTCAAGATTGAAAAGAACCTCCAAAAAACGGAATATTGATAGACTTTCTAGAAACAAAAAGAGTGAAAAAGTAGTAAAAATTGAAAAAGAAACTAAAAGCTATAAAGCACCTAAAATTGATAAAACAGCAAAAGGTGATAAAACAGAAAAAGTTGTCAAACCAGAACATTCTCTAGAACCAGCAGAACATAAACCCGAGGAAAATATAGTCAATGTTCTGGTTAAAGAGTGGGACGATGAAGAAGCCTCTGAAGTTGACAAGTCTAACAAGTTACAGGAAACTGAACCCTCCTTAGGAAGTACTGAAGAAGTTGTGAAACTACAAGTAATTGTCACTAAAGAAGAAGAGGAAGCATCAGTTCGGACTTCCATTGATTCATCAAGTGAAGGGAAAACTCCAGCTTTAAATAAAAGCAGTGATGAAGCACAACCACAACGGAGACTTGGTAGAGTTATAAAGAAAAAGGTTATATTTGATCCTGATAATCCTGACACTTTCACAAAATCTAAAGTTATTAATAAAAGCAAAGAACCTAGTATGGAAAAAGATACAACTCCAGCTAAGAAAATTAAGACTGAGCAGACTTTCCAGATGGGCAACAAAACATTGCTAACCAAAAATTTGCAATGGAAAAAACCGTCACCAAAAATTATTAAACAAAATAAGCGGTTGACTGAGGTTGATAAACTATTGATGGATGAAGGTGCTGTGAACATGATATATCAGTTAACCCCTGAGGCTCCAAAGGGTAAGAAAAACATGAAAACCAAAGCAGAATTTATAAAAAAATTACAGAGCTCTACACCTGATTCGAAAGAAATGAAATTTCGAGAAAGGAAAAAAGAATCAAAGTATGAAGAAGGAGAAGCTAAAAAAATTCTTGGTGGCAAGCACAGGTCCTCCCTGAGTAGTTCAGTCAAATCACCATCCGTTTGTGAAGACTTTGAGGCACACAGTGCTGATGATTCTATTATCTATAGACGGCACTCATCAAGTTCTTACTCAAGCTCGTGCATGAGTCCGCGACGGTTGAGTGATGTGGAGACAAGCAATCAGGCAGGGCCAGGTAAACCTTCACAAGGTGCTCAAACTGATGAGCAGATCCAGCACGGTACCATTGTCAGTAACCGCCCAATAGCTGAGATGTTCATGTCGGACCACACAGATGCTATCAGGACGGACACTATAAATAAAGATGATTGCATGTCTATAAAAGAAAAACTAAATTCTAAGTTAAATCTTGCCTTAAATAAGAGAAAACGAGACAATTCCAAAGCTGAAAAACCATCAAAGTTAAAAAAAGTTATGAAAACTGAAGAAAAAACAACTGTAAATAATGAAGATTTTAAGTACTTGTCCATTAACTTTGATCAAAGATTAGCTGAAATATGTATTCTGAAACCAGGGACCAACTGTAATATTGAGGTAAGTGTATCAATAGCACCTTCTTCATGTAATTTCAAGAATATAAGCCTTATATTTTCACGTTATTATCATATGTATTATTTCTCGTTGACAGGTAATAAAAGAGTTAGAAAAAGCACTACAATTCATTGAATTAAGGAAAGACATATCAGTGACCCTATTCTCATCTGAGTGTGGGACTACATATTCAGATTTAGACTTAAGACCTTTGGTGGATGGTAACAGGGAAAAATCGACAAATTTTGCTTATGAAATGGCAGAATCTATTAGGTAAGTTGTAAAAATATCTAAACAAGTACATTAATTATGTCAACAGAATTATATTATTCAATTTCACATAATATGGCATTATATGATTCCAATAAGACTGAAAGGTACCTAAATTATCTTATTCAAATGCATGTGTTTATAACTATGAGCTTTCTTATCTCTAGGGCCTGGTCCTATGCAACATAGCTAACATACAGATATGTAGTTCATACAAGTAATGAAACTCTACTGCTACTATTGGAAACCTCGTTAATTAATGAGCAATTATGATAAAATACTTAAAATGCAGTTTAGGTCTAATCAGTCAATCTCATAAATAAACCTGAGTGCTTTGCCTTATAAGATTTCTTCACTGTTTTAAAATCATTCTTGATAGAGGGGCTCCTAAGTCTCAGAATTGAAGTTTTTAAACATTTACAGGTCCCTCTTTCAAGCAGTGGAACAGCACAGCAAGCTATTATGTTCAGGGATGAGTGGTCGGTGTTCCGGCATTGGCCTGGCACTGATCGGCCTAAGCGACGTAGCGCTGGCCTCGGAACGAGCCAGCTTCGCCATCAGCCCCAAGTCACATGCATCGGTGGCGCCGATAGAGCCTGGTGTGTCAGCATTCACTACATATAGGCTCCTGTCTCAACCTCTAGTAAGTGAACAGTAATTTTAATTGTACAAATGAAAATATTATTTGTGTAGTTAAATATCAAATCCCGGTATTTCCACTCTAAGTGAAATAATGTGGCAAATGAAAGAAATACGTTTTATTAATATTCCGAGGTTTTTTATGAAACAAACACTCGTGTAGGAGATTATGTTTATTAGAATAATTAAAAATATTAATATAAATAATTGATTAAGCTGAAAATTCAGGTTTAAGTACATATTTTATACACACACACACACATACATGTTGTACATGCACATATTGATGTTGGATATAAATTAGCGAAATATACCGGAGTTTGAAAAAAGATCACTTAACTTTCTGGCTGCACTCCCAATAACTTATGAAAACTGCATTCATCATACTCTAGGCTGATTGGTTGATCGGCGAGGACGTGTTTTTCTTTTATAAGCACATGTCAATTCACATACCACGAAATAAAACAAATTACTTATGTTAAATCTAATTTAGTTTTCAATAACCTACTACCTTGATTTGGAAAGAACAAACTTGCATTTTGAAATTTCTTTGAATCCACAGTTCAATTTCGAGTAACTATTTGTAGTTTTAATATTTAACTACACATTTATAAAAAGAAAGAAATAATAAAAACAAAAACCTTATTTTAATAAATAAACACTTCATATTAATTTTCTGTTTTACTTTAATGAACTTAAATTTCTTCTTGCAGTTAAACGACTTGGTCGTTTTTGGACGTCGGTTGACCGCCTCTGAAGCTTTGCAAGGCGGTTTGGTGAGCCGAAAACTATGGCCTGAAAATTTCAACGAACAAGTTCGCACTATCGTTAAGGATATTGCGGCTCAACCCGCCCAAGTAAGTTAATAATCTTCATAACTGTAGTCGTCTTCTATGCGTTGGCAGTAAGCTTTCCACCCTCTCCCTTCATAAAGCAGTTCCGAGATGCGTGTGTGAGTGATGCCTCCGTCGTGTACACATATGTGGTGCCTGGGGCAGAGACAAGACTGGTACAGAGCGTTTAGATCGTAATTGACGTTTCCACAAAACTCCCCGGTTTTGCATAGTGGAAGTGATGAACATCGATACCTACGATTGGTATCCTCACTAGAAGTAAGCTTCCAATAATTGGGGTTCCGACAGCGGCAACTAAACGTTATATTAGGTGGGACAAGCTGCATATTCCCGTGATGCAATTCTTCAAGTTCATCGGGATTCATACGTTGGTAGGTCGTGACCACGTTAAGGGCGGTGTCGTTCATGGTGCATTCAGGCCAGTCCGTGACAGGCTGGCAGAACTGAAAGCCAAATACGTTAGATAAAAATATGATGCAATAGGTGATAAAGCAAGTTATGTATTAAGCGGTAATATTTACCTGTAAATGAGCTCGGTTGTTTAGTTCAACGAGGCTGTCGCTGTTGGCGCGGGTGTCGCAGCGCATGCGGCGCGCGCAGCGACACAGCCGCACCAGCGCAGGCGCGCGCCAATAGCGCAGTATTAGCGCGGAACACGCCTGGCGTGGATTGCATGACGGCAAGCTGCGTTCACTCTCCTCCTAATAAGTGGATATCTTGATTATTACAATCGACAACGACGTGCATACTGAACCAATACAAAAAATACTTAAGGGAACTGTTTATCAAAATTGCCCTCATAAAGCTCATTTGTACTGGTAGACATTTTCACTATTCTTACATTAATTTGGTAGCCAGTAGGCACAGACATACTCTCATACCTCTCTTCTCTTTATAACACTATAAAGAGAGGTATGAGATTTGTAATTGTTTTTTAATTTCGTATCATACAATAACACTATTAAAGGCCACTTACAAACAGCCAAGAGACTGTCCTTTCGAGAGATTATGTAGGTTGGTAGGGTACTTACGAGACCATAATAGTACAAAACAGGCTCGTCGTTGTCATCGCTCGGCTCGACACAAGTACATAGCACTAATAGCAATAGTACGTTGAACCACATAGTAAAATAATTACTACTGTAATGCATACTTAACTCTCTTAACTTAGCTGCTTATAGGTCGCAACCCACATCGATAAGATAACCTTGTACCGAGATATTAACTCAAGTGGATTTATTTCGACTAACTGAATTTAGAATTGTAGTATCGTGTAAACTGCAGCTATTTAACACAAAAATGTTTCTTCACGATATTAGGCATAGGTGATATTCTTCAGAATGGTCGGGTGCGTAGTACCTGCATGCCTGCGTGTATGAACGCAATCGAAACAAAAGTAGTATTTAAGGATCGTAGCTGGTGGCGTTTTGTAGTTTCTGCTTACTCCTTTCTGGCAATAAGGCGTGAGTTTATGTATGTATCACTATCCCAATGTATTCGGGTAGGTGCAGTATATTATTATCTTCTTCAATGCTAGATGTCATCTCAGTAGTCACATGCCAACCCGCACTGGCTGGCCCCGCGTGATGGATTATGGCCATTATCCCACTCACTCAGGCGGCCTGTGTCCCAGCAGTAGGAATATAAGCTGATTATACATGCATTATGAAACTGCAATTGATTCATCTCTTTTCCACCCTCTGGCACTACTTAGACTGTGGGTACATGTTCTTATGTGTTATTTACAGAATATCTGGCTAAAAAAGCAACTACTGAACATGAAGAAAAGTGGGTCAGAGTCTACATTCCTGGCGCATTTGGAGAAGGAGCGAGATCTGCTGGTCGAGTACTGGACCTCGGTCGAAGGACAGGAGATCTTACGTGCGACGTACAGCGCCTAAACTTTGAATATTCTGTTACTAAACAACAGTAAACGATATTAATTACACAATAAACTTTTATTCATGTGTTGAAACTTAACGATTTATAACAAAATACTACAACAGGTCGAATTAACCTCTGAAAAAAAATTTTTAAGCAATAATAAATAAATTACATTTTGTTCGTTAATTTAATAACGCAATTTATGAAAACGAATAATTAAGAAAATATTAGCATATCCATATTCTTTTGTCATAAGGGCAATGGCTGAACATTAAAATAATTGACAAATTGTCAGACTGACAACAAAATTACTGTAAAAAATTAAAATTAGTATGCGCCCTAAGAATGTATAGGGGATTAGGTATTGTGTAAAGACTGCTATTAATGAGAGGGTAGATAAACAAAGCGTGAATGCATACAAAGTTTATTTAGAATGGTTTGATTATGTTTATAGCAGATTAGATCCTTGGTGTTAATATCTTTTAGTCCTAGAAAATTATTTTATGTTATAAATGAAATTGTTTATGTCCTTGTTTTAGATTTTTATGAGTTTATAACTTAAGAATTTAGCATAATTTTCTTTTTTTCAGCCAAAGTTCGCATTTACCGCTTAATTTACAAACATTTTTAGTAACTTGTTTAACTTTATTGAATCCTGCAACACTTTATTTTGTTGTTGTTGTTGAAGTTAGATACGGTCATACAGGAAAATAAAAATAATGTTTATAAATAAAGCAGTAAATGTAATTTCATAAAATGTGTCTGTCCTCGGTTATGTTTATTATAGATTACACTTAGTATTCTTCATTCCATTTTTGTATGGAAACTAAACTGTATGAGTTTTTATTTACATAATTAAAAAAGGTCTAAAATAATAATATGTACAAGTATGTAAAAAAAGGAAACTAAATTGAATATAGACATGTTTTTGTTTTTTCAATTCAAAATAATATTGTTGAAATCCTTATATTTTATGTATTCATATTTATAAGTATACCTAAAGAAAATTTCTTTTTGGTTGAAATAAAGTGCCTTTTATGATATGGGAATCGATTATTATAAAACCTACTATAAGTCTATAAATAAATAATAATTAGAGTACCAACTGTATGATTGATTTTTAAAATGATGATAATTGGTACACAAAATATCACATGTATTGATCGTTATGGCCACATTGACTACTCACCCCAACTAGATGTATAATTTTTAGGGAAAGGAGGTAGTACTGATCATCAGAAGTAGCGTGAGCAGGTTATTTGCATGAGATGCACTAGATTGTTGCACTTTCACCACATAGTACAAACAATATTGTGTGCGGTGGGCGAATGTCGCGGATAGTATACAAGTTGTTATTCGATTAGATGTGTTAGTCGATAAAGATTACTTTGGATTGAAATGATGGATGTGTAAATACTTCGTGGTGAAAAGGGTTTGACGAAAATGTTAAAATATTATATCTCGATTAATTTGGTAAGGTATTGAATTGTTGTTTCAAATGAAGTAAAAATGTGTACATAGTGGGTTTAATGTTGACGGATTTAATGCTTTTTAATTGATGTGACACCTAAGTAACTAATGATACGGTATAGTAAAGTATTCCACCATGTGTTATTTTATAATAGTTTCATCGGCTGAAGGTCACTATCGAGACACAATAGAAGTTTGATTGTTATTACGTCTGTAAGCTTTTAGTGTCCCGCTAAGTGTAAAATGTAACATTTACCTAGTTTGTGTTCCACCAGACTCGCTGGTTCACTGATGTGCATCATTTACCTTTGCAATATTAATTAACAGCTCTTTAGTATCATTAGCAAATCGCTTGGAAATACGATTTCCGTCACCATTTTTTGCAAATATTAAATTGTTGTAATTGTGATGTCACAATGTTTCATCAATTTGATGTCACGATATTTTTACTTAAACTTATTGATAAAATTCTCTTTCGTTAGGTTCGTATTTCTATAATTATATTTCACGTATTACCTATTACAACGATTTAATTTTCAAGTTCAGTGTGAAGTATATTTTAAAGTAAAAAGTAAATCAGATAATAGAAGTTCTTGCGGGTGGTATCTTGTTAAATTTACACTCAAAAATATATATGTATCATTTGGATTTCTACATAATCCAAAATCAGGATAGAAGCATAATTATTTTTATTGTTATCAATAACAAATCACTCTTTCTTTTCCTCTGGACAAACACCTTTAATTGAAATAATGAATGCATCCATATAGTTAAGGTCATATAAATTATGGGTTAAATAGTTTTAAGTCACAGAATTCTGTCACATCAGAGCATGTGAATAGTGTAATTATAATTATATTAAGTACTGTAACATGTCTTTTATTTCATACACGTTAATTTTTACAGTCAACCGTTAAATTTCGTATTGGTCTAGTTGAAACCAACGTCGGGTACTAGTTAGAGCCCGATTCAAACATTATTATACGGCTTGGAACAAGAGGTAAGTCGCTGCTGTGTGACAGACTCTGGCATGGCCACCTTGGTAGTCACAGACACCAATCAGGAGAGATAAATATCAGAATCTGTTGGTCATTGGTTCAAAAGTTACAAACGTGTCTAGGTGGCCGACCTGGGGAGCGTCTCCCCAGGGTGACCACAATTATATCTCAAAGACAAAGCAGCTAGGAAAGATCTGTTTTGTCGCTAATAACAATTTTTTCGGACCAGTGACTGACAAATCCTGATATTTGGCAAAGACTACTATTTTTTTGTAATCAATTATTAAAATCCATTTTGCTTGGCAATTTTTCGTAACCTCTTCGATCCAGCTCTTGCACTATACCTTAACAATTTAACTCATTATATTTTGTTCTAAACTAATACCCGACTAAATTTGTGACTTGGAGAAAAATTGCTACTAATTAGCGACTAGAGGAGAACATTAATTAGGCTCTTAATATTTTTGGGCCTTTTCTGAAAGTTGCACCAACTGATTAGTACTAACCACACGTATAATCTTTTGTTGTTGGCCGAACTTTTAGAGAAAGCCCAAAACAAAAATTTCTTTGGGAGAAAATAGATCTTTGCTAGGTACCCTAGCTATTGAGATTTCAAATGGGCCAAGCTGGGGTTGGCTGACCCCAGATCGGCCACCTGTAACTTTAACCTTTTTAACCAGTGACAGATTAATTTTGATATTTAATTTTTTGTGTTATTAAAATTAAAATCCCCGATGGTGGCCATGCTGGTGTCAGTCACATTTTTACCGTGTGCGTTCGCGCAGCGGAATGTTGTTGCATTTAAAGATTTTAATTATGCAGATATTTAGTGTATGACGTCGTATAATTGTGTATGGTAAAAAAAAATTTGTGCACGCAGCCATTGTGGAGAAATTCACCAAAAACTGATTCCGCTGGGCGAACGTTGTCCTGGCGGAACTTTTTTTAATCCATAGACTTTAGAAGAAAAATGATGTGTCCAAAAATTAGTGTGTATTTGTGTATGTATGAATAAAATTAGTGCATGCATAAACTTCGGAGAAATTTAAGTTTCCGCTACGCGAACGTTTGGCCATTAGCTAGTTTTCATATAAAGCGCTTACATAGAGAGCTGTAGATTTTTACATACGTTGTTTTGAATTTGTTTATATTTGTTTAAAAAACAGATTTAGAAAAAATCGTAGGGCTTAAAAGATAAAAATATAAACGTAAAATACGCTTATTAGGTCTTAGTTCTTAAAGTATGCACTTTGGGGTCTAGATTTTCACGTTTATACAAACCTTGTAAGTGTCTGCAACATGTTGCCAAGTATCAATGATGTTCCGTTAGTAATTAAAGAGTTATAGGACAATTTACCATGAATAGGTCACTGTTTACAAAGCAGTCAAATATCACGACATTCTAAAGGAATTGCATGGTAAAATGTATGCCAATAATTAGTGTATTCATTCAACTATTCACATGCAAAATTTCATGTCATTAAATTCAGTAATTAAAGAAAAACAATTATAATACTGACGAAGCATCGAAAACCTACATAACCCGACCAAGTTCGGATAGCTACAAAAAAGCGGCCGTGCCATATATCTAAGAAACATTCTTAACCTTCCAATATAGTATTCATTAATATGGTACAGTTGCGTACACAAGCGTTAGGAAAAAATAAAACAATTGCATTTCTTGAATGAAAAATATTTTATTATCATTAATCAATCAATATTTTTATTATCAATTAAAAAATCAAGAAGTAGTTTTTTTAAAGTTATTAGATTGTTTGATCCACTAAAGTTGCAAAGGGGAACGCTCGTGCATGCCTAGTCCATTGGTTAAATAGTGTAATAAGCTACAATATGATAAATATTTACCTAAACAGTATTACTTACATGTGGTAATTATTTAATTTCCCTAAGGGGTCTATAGTTAGAATCCTGATCCGTGAAATCTTCAATAGAAATTAGCTGTATGAATTTTATTTGTCTTAAATAATATATCTAGATTATATCTCAAGTCTCAAGCGCATACTTAAATAAAGTACCTACGTAAATAGTACCTACTTTCTGTCATAGTCAAATACATTTAAAAAAGTAGGTGTACAAAAATAAATGACCTATAAATTATATCGAAACAACAATTGTGTTATCACCTATACCAATTCAATACCGGTATTACACTGTAAATTTTGGGATGTTACCTAAATATATTGCACGGCCGCTTTTTTGTAGCTATCCGAACTTGGTCGGGTTATGTAGGTTTTCGATGCTTCGTCAGTATTATAATTGTTTTTCTTTAATTACTGAATTTAATGACATGAAATTTTGCATGTGAATAGTTGAATGAATACACTAATTATTGGCATACATTTTACCATGCAATTCCTTTAGAACGTCGTGATATTTGACTGCTTTGTAAACAGTGATCTATTCATGGTAAATTGTCCTATAACTCTTTAATTACTAACGGAACATCATTGATACTTGGCAACATGTTGCAGACACTTACAAGGTTTGTATAAACGTGAAAATCTAGACCCCAAAGTGCATACTTTAAGAACTAAGACCTAATAAGCGTATTTTACGTTTATATTTTTATCTTTTAAGCCCTACGATTTTTTCTAAATCTGTTTTTTAAACAAATATAAACAAATTCAAAACAACGTATGTAAAAATCTACAGCTCTCTATGTAAGCGCTTTATATGAAAACTAGCTAATGGCCAAACGTTCGCGTAGCGGAAACTTGAATTTCTCCGAAGTTTATGCATGCACTAATTTTATTCATACATACACAATTACACACAAATACACACAAATTTTTGGACACATCTCTTTTTTTTCTAAAGTCTATGGATTAAAAAAAGTTCCGCCAGGACAACGTTCGCCCAGCGGAATCAGTTTTTGGTGAATTTCTCCACAATGGCTGCATGCACAAATTTTTTTTTACCATACACAATTATACGACGTCATACACTAAATATCTGCATAATTAAAATCTTTAAATTCAACAACATTCCGCTGCGCGAACGCACACGATAAAAATTGCGATGGTTTATTCATTTTTTTAAACATACTTATAAGAAACTTAAACTTTAAATGAATAAAACCAAATTTATTTTCGGTACACTTTAATAATATACTACTTATCACACTTTGTCTGCTACATTAGAAATAATTGGCTTAGGTCTAGATTTGAATAACAATTTCTTTTTGACAATAGCCTTCACTTTATAGCTTGTTTTGTCTTCCACAACAACTTTTTCGATCACCGCCATCGGTTGCTCCAATTTTTGCTCTTTGCCATTGAGGATATGGTGGCCGAGAACTAAAACTGGGTGTTTGTTTCTATTGCTGTAATGCAAGTCGCCAACCACCTTGGCTTCTGTGATTTCCTCCTTTTTCGTCTGAATGAGACCCTGAAGCTCGACTATCGCCCACTCTGGTACTCCATTATTTTCATTTTTACTGAAAAAGATGGAAAACCTTCATGAAAATCAATCACAAAAGTTGCAATGGACAGGGACTAAATAAAACAAAAATATGGAATGGTGCAAGAGGAATTTATTGTCACAGCCAAAGAGTAATTGTTTTTTTTTTTAATAGAAGGGCGAACACACATTGCATCATAATGACGTCATCGCCCATGAATATCTGTAATATCAAAGGAGTTGATGTTCGATTCTTGGCCGAATAATGTATCGTAGGAGCGACACTGGTTTTGTCAGCGACGTACAGTGTAGTAGTGTTAGTATCGGAACTTCTTGAAGAGCGGGTGCTTCTGCGCGTTGTTGTGTCGGCGGTGCTCGTAGTACAGCGCGTCGTCCGCGCCCGCCAGCGAGGACAGCGCGCCCGGCCGCCGCGCCACGCCCGCGCCGCCCACGCCGCCCTCGCGCTCCTCCTCGCATTCCGTCTCGGATGCCGCCAGTACCTGCACGAGAACATTTATTAAATAATACAGCGTAACGTCACGCCCGTAATCATCCATGTTCCTTTTTTAGCCCTTGTTCCGAGGAGGCGCGCGTGGAACATGAACGCGCCGTCCGGCACGGGCCTGGTCCTGATTGGACGGTGAGCTACCCATTACTCACCGTCCGCAGGCCCGCGCCTACGGTGGCCGGGGTCGTCACGTGGCTCCCGACGCCCGCGGCGGCTGGGACGGGAGGACCTTTCTCTCTCCCATCCCGCCACCTCCTTCACGAGCATGACTGCTTTGCAGAAGGAGGTGACTGCCTCCCACTCCCTCTCGCTCTGGACCATGGCTTGCACCAGGGCCGGGCGTGAGAGGTCGCCACCAATCGCCTCTACGAGGACACGGCGGTGCTCCGCCCAAGCGGGACCGGTTTCCACCGTGTGCTCCACCGTTTTCTCTGGGCGATCCTCGCTGTGGTGACATCCGGGCGTTTCCTCCCGCCTGATTATGTGCAGGAACCTCCCGAAACATCCATGTCCGGTGAGGACCTGCGTCAGGCCATAGGTGAGGGGACCCTGACGCCTCTCTAGCCACTCCTCAAAGAGGGGCCTTACCGCCACTATCGTGACGTGCCCTAAGCGTTAGGTGTACTTGTAGTACAGTTTCTTTTATATCGTCAGTCTTCAAAGTCCTTTATCAAACCACATGAATACTTTTTGAAGATACGTCAAAAAGTGCTTTTGAATAAGACCAAACAGATTGAAAACAGCACTATTATTTTACAAGATGTATACGTTAGAAGTAACTCTCCTGAACTTTGAAAACCGACTCCTCCGAACACCTCATCCGCAAGTCCATACTTGGGTTAGGTGTTAATTACAATATGACTTGACTGCGCTTATATTTCGAGGTAGTATGGACGGTTTTCAAAGTTCAGGAGTGTTTTCAATCTGTTAATTTTAATACTCTATCTATACTAGTTTCAGATAACTAGTGAGTTGTGCCTGAATAAGAAAACAGAAAGAAAAGTTCAAAAACAAACCTGTTGCAGTAGCATGCCCTGCTCCTCACGTGTGCCGTAAAATAAGTCCGGTTCCGTATCCATTCCTTTTAATTCTGTAATGACCTAAAAAACGTTGATAACTAATTTATTAATGTGGATTAAAAATCTCAAAACCCTGATTTAGTCGCGTAGTTGTAATTAAAACATATTTTCAGTTTTTCAAGCAATCGCATGCCCTGTGCGATGAGCCAATGACACAAATATGTGACAATGGCACACTATAAGACGAAATAACCAATTATTTCATTACTTCTGTGAGTGTTTATATAGATATCTTCATAATTGACGCTCTCCTATATAAAATCTCGTAAATATAAAAGACACCATGGATATTGGGAAATGATAACAAAAAGACATCAATTTGTAGCTTGGCGTGGAGGGTACGCGAGTGCGTTTATGCTCTGGCGTTCAAAAGTTTAAATGGGGTTCATAAGTTCACAATAGGAGATCCCGTGTACCTTGTAACTGTATCCTTGGTTGACGAGAAACCGCTGTCTCTTGCGACTGTACGCCATTTCAAGCGTGTCCTGGGACACTAGCGTGTAAAAGAAAGCATTGTATTCCTCCGCTAAGGCTCCTTTCTTAGCCCTCAATATACGACCTGAAAATACCGTTCACATAATGTTAGTCATTATAAGAACTTTTTAGTAAAAAAAACCGACTGAAAATAAAAGTTCAAAGCATCCTCACGCAATAGTCGGGTTTTTTTTTACATTCTGGTAACTATGTTATATTTTTGGAATCCTCTTCTAAAATCGGCTATTTTGATTTTATATAACTAGCCTATACTCATTGTGCAACCTAGACGAGTCGATAGACAGGTCACGCATCAGCTCTCAGCATCTAAACGCTGGATCGATTTAACATCCTTTCAGCTGTTCAGCTGTTTCGTGGGTGCAGGCTTTACACATGCAAAGATACGATATATATGACATGCAAAGGATATGTGTGAAAAACATAACCACGCCTTTACTGTCGCACAGTCGGGTAAAAAGAATTTAGTAAAGCTTTTATATTTTTACCTAAACGTTGAGCTTCCTGTCGACGGGAACCGCCGTGAGATGAAATTTGAATCAAGACGTTTGCTTCGGGTAAATCGAAACTGGTGTCAGCGACCTTACTGACGAATATCGTGTTCACTTTATGGTTAAATTTAAAGTTCTGCAATATCTGAATCCTCTCGCTTTGCGACGTGGGTCCGTAGATATATGGCTTGTTCATTTTGACCGCGTAGTGTCGAAGGGCGAATACGTTATCTGAGAATACTATGGTCTTGTCACCGCGGCGTTCGTGGTACCTGACCAGGAACTGACAGGCGCGGAATTTTGATGGGTTCATTACGTACAGCAACATTTTCTTGTTGATCCTGAAAATGGATAGAACAAATAATCAGTGTTTTTTTCATTTGAATTTATGTCACGGTGGTCAATATCAACGGAGGCACGCTCACTCAACCGATATTAGACCACACATGTTTAAAGCAACCACAAATGCACGCTTCTTTCCTGAGCTCTCTTAATCCGATTAAAGGGCAATCCAACGCGAGAGATCGGGAGAGAGAGGACGGCTTCTCATTCTGTCTCAGTTTCAGAAACTAAATAAACAAGGCATTATTTTCTCTTAGCGCATACACTGCCGCTATTTTTTGTCAGGTGCTATTCTAAGCTCAGTGCCTTCCAAACGCATACGTGTCGCCAAAATCCCTACTGAGTGCCTTCAACACGCATTGCAATGTATGGATAATAAACACACATTAGTGTTGAAGGCACTGGCTTAGAATGGATCAAAATGTATTGAGCACGTATGAGTGAGCTAGCACTGTGAGATAGAATAGAAAACACACTGCTGTGTTCATGGCAGTGTACGGTCTAGAGAAGCGAATCCAAGTTATTTTCGTGACAGCTTTAGTAACACACGACTACAAACAAGATGAGAAGTGATTACCACTTACTTCTGTATAAGATATTCCCTGTAGAACTCGGGCGTCATGGGACACCACACTTCGGCACACTGCACGCGCGCGATGTAGCCGTTCGCTTGCAACTCCAGCCAGTTAGCTTCGTACAACTTCGGACCGATCAGGAAGTTCAGATCGGCGATTTTGTCGTCCTCTCGAAGTAGTGTGGCGGTTAGACCTGAGGTTAAAAGGTAATGTAAGTCCAAGTGGGTCTGTAACATCTAGTAGGACCTTAAAGGTGACATACTATTTAAATGTATATTCTGTTCCAAAAGTAAACAAATGGCTCTGCAAACGTATCCGTATAACGTGGATTCCAATGTGTAGTGCCGCTTACTAATTGAGTACTTCTGAAATATATCTTTTCAATTACAATCAAATAATAAAAAGTCATGAGATACTTTTGGAACTATAAGGTACCATAACACTTAGTTACCTAGCTTGGCATGCGAGTGCACTATAGTCAGCACTCGCCGGAACATCTTGGCGGGGATGGTGTGTACTTCGTCCAGCACCACGAGGCCCCACTCCTGCGCCTGCAGCCACTTCATGGTCTGTTCCGCCTCCCACGAGCGACGCTGGCCGTGAGTGATCATAGAGTATGTTGTGATTAGGATGCCTGCACCCATCGGCTTGTCTTTGGCTTCTGATGTGAATCTGTAACAGGAAATTATTAAGTATAGTAACTTATTTTGTCTTTTACTTCATTTTAAGATGCCGATAAATCTCATACGGTCTCAACACTTAACGACGAAAGACTTTTAAACGTTAAACCACAAGCGAATCCCGACCACTGCTAATACATTTTGTTTTAAACTACGACAAGTTTTATTTACGACTAGCTGCTCCCGTGCGGTTTCACCCGCTGCTCGACTCCTATTGGTCGTAGCGTGATGTTACATAGCCTATAAATACATACATACATACTGTTACATAGCATTTAGCCTTCCTCGATAAGTGGATTATCCAAGACAAAATTAATTTTTCAATTTGGACCAGTAGTTCCACAGATTAGGGCGTTCAAACAAACAAACTCTTCAGCTTTATAATATTAGTATAGATTATAATATTAGTATAGATAAATCAACTGCATGTGAATTATCTCCAATGAGTGGCGATCAGCGGTACCTGCAGATCATGCTGTCGTCGGCCGTGGACCAGCACTTGAACTGCTGCTTCCACTGCTCCACGGACACGCCCGAGTTGCACAGCACCAGCGCGCGCTTGCGCACCGTGCACACCGCCGTCACGCCCACCAGCGACTTGCCCGCGCCGCACGGCAGCACGATCACGCCCGAGCTGCACATTTAGCTATTAGTAGCATCATTCTCATACCATTACCCCAATTTATTTGGGGTCGACGTCGTTATCAATCTATATGTTTATATATAGTAAAAGTCGCCCTACGTGTGTCGCCAAAACTTCGCAACGCATTTGACGCGGTTTTCAATATGATTTGGAGAAATTATTTCGGAGGGTATGTACATTCATATTAAACTTAAATGTCTTCTTAATCCTCTCTCTCATAATCTTTTATCCTACATTCACTGACAGACATCGCACGGCTTCACCCCTGGGCAGCATGAATTGATTAAAATCGGCCCACGCGGGTTCCGTAGTTGCCTGCCACAAAACGCGGGGGCCTTTTGTTTGTTACCATGAACATTTATATTAAGTTCACGGCAATGGTTAATAATGTCTTTCCAATTTTATATCGTTCATAAATTTATTATATACCTAATAAAAATAACATTTTAATTTTTCGTTCAAAATTAAACATCGGTTGTTTGTACGCACCGAGCCCGACCATTGCCGAACATCTTCCGGAGGCTCTTCTCCTGGTAGGGGCGCAGCACGGCGGTGGGCTTCAGGTCTATCTTGATGTCGGGGTTGACGGTGTCGTTGCGGAAGTCGTACTCTGCCAACAACGGGTGTTCCAGCTCGATGCAACGCTTTTGTATTACCTATAAGGATCAGGAAGGGAAGTTGTAAATTGTGCCTTTTGCCGAAATGGGGTTATAAATGGATTAGCTGGCTAGAAAGTCTTGAGAAGCACTAAAATTAATATTGACAGCGTATAGGGAACATAAATATTTTTGCCAGAATACCGAATAGCTTGTTAGACTGTACATTCACACATTATAACAGGGCGGCGGTGGTGGGATGGACACTTGAGCATAGTTACAGCAAAAGCTACTTCTAGTATGAATATATGTCCGTCCGTAAAAAAAACGTCGGACTGCCAACTCCTAGGTCTCGAGTTCGAACCCAAGGCACGCACCTTTGACTTTTCAGATTCATGTGCGTATTGTATAATTATTACTTGCTGAAAAAACGGTGAAGGAAAACGTCGAGAGGAAACCGGCATGAGAGATATTTCTCAACAGCATGTGAAGCTAAGTCAGAGGCCCATGGGCAGCATTAAAACTGACACCAGGTTAGTCACCAACCACACGAAAAAGAAGTATGAATATGACAGTGAGTGCACCTCAATCTTATCCGGGTCGACTTCGAAAGCGACGGCAGTGTTAGCGGTGATGTCGGTCACCTCGTCGTCGTCGTCTTCCTTGTCCAGCTGCTGGTAGAACTGGCTGATGTCGTCCGGAACTGCGCCGTTAGCAACCGGCGGCTTGTCGCTACTGTCGCCTAACGAAATGCAGCTTTATTGGTATGATACAAACATTGATACACCTTTGTGTAATAGGTACTAAAAAACAAATACTTTACTGCTAATACTTTTATTACGATGTCGTTGTGCCATGCTTAATAAAAAAATAGGTACGGAATAACTTGTAAATAATAACCTAACAACATCACGCTTGTAATCACCGAAGGCCACCTAATGCTAGGGACTGTCACTATTGACAACTCACTTCACCTACATTTTTACGGTGAGATTTTTGCCTATAGTAAACCCACATTTCGCTAGTTACGTTTAAGCCCTTTTTAAGAGGGAAGAAGCATGTTGCCATCAACCGGACACAGAAATCGACTTCTGGCCGCTACTGAGAAATTCCTACTGGGAAACTCAATAACCCTATATAACCTAATAGCCTGGAAATCGAGCCCAGGATCTCATGTTCAGCAGTAGTGCTTGCGACCGGTAGACCGGCATAATAATGGATCATCAATAAAAGTATGGCAACTCGTCACAAAAGTAATTAGGTATTTAACGTAGCAATCAATAAAACTCAACATTGAGGTAGGGGTTGAGGAGAAACGAAAAGGAGAAAATGTAGCTTACCAAACTGTCATAGTTTGGTAAGTTAAATCAGTACAATTTGAATAGCACGCCTATTATGAATGAAAGCTTTTGAACTTTTCTGTTGGAATCTTTTGTAAAACGAGATCAACGAACTTATTAACCTTTTCACTGCCAAGTACTTAAATAGAAGTTCCATATTTCATATGAAGTTCTTCATTTTAACTATCATGTTTGTTATGCATTTATAACCTGGCGCTGGGCGAGCGTCGCGTCCTGTGTACGTTGGCGGTGTATGTGCTTGTTGAGTGTATTGGCTATAATTGGATCTGTGTATGGACCAAACCTTTAAGAGCAGTAGCTGATTTATCAGGCAATGCGGAAGACAAGAAGTCGTCATCGCCATCACGTCGCAGCCTGCACTGTTGGATCACTGGGTCGCGTAGCAGCTTCTGGAGAACCTCCACGTGCTTACTCTCCACCAGATATCTACAACAAAAACCCACTGATAATTGACACATTAATGTTATATACAAGCCCGATGACATTTCCATTGGCTAAAATTCCATACAAACTTTTTTTTTTAATGTTCTTCCTAGTGCCTTTATTATAAAAAGAACTTGTGAGCAAAATTTCAAGCTTCAATTTCCAGCGGTTGAGGCTGAGGTGTATGTCACTCTCAGTGAATTAATGAATGTATGAATTTAAGATTTTTATTAAGTAAGAGAGATAATTTTGTGTGTCAACTTTGATTTGATTTTATGCTTTAATTAATTTATTTCGTTGTTTGGCGACCACTTAAAATAAGTTACGTACATTCATTTAGTAGTTTAGTACTTGTTAAATTTAGTTTTTTAATTAAATACACTATGGCTGTCATGGTTAAATTTAAAAAATATACATAGGTTCAGAAATCTTTACTCACCTGTTGTGTTTGAGGACAAGCTTGACCTTGCCATATGACAGCGTACAAAGCTGTATGAACTCTACGATGCCAGCTGGCACAGTGCACTTGCTGAGCCTCTGTAGGTACTCAATAATGTCCATAGTCTGTAAGCCCACAGAGACAGCGGCGTATAGACTGTATGCTGTCAGTTTGTACTCATGTATGTGTTGTGGCCTAAAAAGAAATATGAGGAAGTATATCATGGGATCTTCTAATCCCATGATATCCCATGATTGTATTTATCAAACAATTGAATTATGATGGCAAAGAATGTAGGCATTCGAAAATGTATATGTATGGATCAAAAATAGATGCTCTGTAGTGCAATTGAGTTTAAAATTTAGAGCTTTGTTTTGATTGAATACTTACCAAAATTCTAATTTTAAATCTCCTGATAGATGTTTTTGATATAACAATTATTGAAGTTAATATAGAACCTCAGTATTTGGTCTATGATTTTTTATATCAAAGCCAATTCATTACTTCATTCAAAAAAATTTTGCAAAAAGTGGTGACATGTAGTGGAGGTGTGGTTGAAACCTTGATAGAGATGGATATATTGCTAATTCCCTTTAATTTCGTGAGAATTTAACCTGACTAAAGTATGTTTACATTTTTGTAACAGAGTTTACCTAAAAACAAAGTGACTAATAAGTCACTTCGTTTTTAGGATCATGTTTTGTGAATCCTCCTTACTTTTAAAGGATTTATTTTATTTTGTAACAGTAATATGTAGTGTTAATAATTACATACCGACACACAGGCTCTGCGATAGCAATCAGGAAATCATGAGCATGTTTGTACACGGGTGAGAATGCTTCCAGGAATATGTGACCATTTGGTGCCACCCATAAAGGACGACTGGAACTGTCAGCCTTCAATGCCATTTGACTTCTAGAATTTGAAAATATATACTTTTAGTAAATACAACTCAGATTTACATCAAAGAATCCCATGGAACATATGGCCATTATACCCGGCTGACTCTGCAATATTTTCCCCTACTGTGAGCTATTCTCAATTTTAAGCCAATATAAGAGTAGAAGTTAAGAAACATAAAGATGTTTAGAAACAGTTTTAACCTATAATCTTTAGCACCAAATTCATCCTCAGGCACTTGATCATTTTTCTCTGCATCCTGCATAGCAGCGCCGGGCACACCCACATTCTCTGTGTTGTCATCATCCACTAGATCTATGGTCATTTCTTCTTCAACTTTCTTTTTTTTGCCTGGTGATAACAATTTTTATGTTATTCCAACCCACTGATTTGAGGAGCCATGTCAATACTTGTTTGCATGAGAAACATTGTGCAGTCAATAAACTAATATTAAGGTTTAATTCATATCTAAAACTACATGAAGCTTCTCATAAACTAGGATAACGAAGAGACTACCACCATCCATTAATATGCTAGGAAACAGATATAAGGTTGTCATTTTGTTCAATTCCAATGTAAATACAGACATAATAAAATCATAGCTCACCTGATCTATCACTTCCCGATCTTGAATCATATTTTTTAAACTTTTTAGGAGGTCCCATAATGCAGCCTTAATTTATTTTTAAAGGTTCTTTTCTTACTTTTGTAGAATTTAGCAGTTCTCACCTAAAAATGAATTGTTTGAGTTGAGGACACTTGACAGCTTATATAATGTTATATTCGAGTAATACAAAATATATTGGGACTACAAATGCAAGGAAAATTCAATAACTTACCAGAAATGCAACAAGAATCACTACAATAAAGTATGTTTTTGTACTTGCCAGTTGTTTTTTCACTTATCAATGTAATTACTATATACAAAACGCGGCAACGTATTCAATATTAAAATCTGCAATATTTAAACTAATATAATTTGTTTTTCTTTTCTCAAAGCTGCTGACTGTGTTTAGCAGATACAGATTTGGTTGGAGACACACAACTCACAAGTCACACAATAAATTACACAATGACGTCGCGTGAGACTTGACTGACTTCACACTTCACAAGTTGACAGATGAAACTACTGAGACCTGTCACCTTGACGCTTCCTGTCAAAGACATTTTTTTTTAAATTTATTTTCTTTGGAGACTGAGTCCTTGAGTCATGTCATTTAGTCATAATTATATCAAAATAAAAATTATCATATTCAATTTTAACTTTAAATGAATCAATGAACGAGTGCTTCATAAACACACACAATTCTACTGCAAATTGTGGTCTGTGTGGTCTCCCCACGGACAGTGCTACTAAATTCTTGACCTGTAGGAAACTAACTAGACACGGTTAGGTACATCCATTCCAAAAGCCAGCCCTAATACATCTCATAATCAAATACTTAATAATATAGAGATTTTTAAAAGTGAATCAGCACTGGATCTCTTGATTGAACACACTCCACGGAAGAAATCATAATGAAGGTATTTTCAAAAACTTTCTTATTACTATAGTATTATCCTATCCGTAAAATTGTAAATGTAAAATAAGTATTGAATGGGGATAGTTCTTACTTTCATCAGTTTGTTTTTGTTTATGTTTAAATCTTTTAGGTTATAAAATTGAATACTAACCAGTCAATGTAAATTTGCATGTTCTTGATCCTTATTTCCGTCGTTGAACTAAGAATGTGAACAATATTGAAAACTATAATCGTGTACCAATATTATTCTCCGTTATATTTTGCTGATGATGATCAACGCTGATGATCGATGTTGATTTTTGATTGATGTAACAATGACAGTCAGTGTCAATTTTATTAAGTATTGCCAACCATAATAGACTAAAAAACAGTAGTTCAACCATAAAAAATACATTAATAGAAATAGCATTTTTTTTAAGGATGGGAAATTATCAAATGACTCCTCCCGCTCTGGGTGGAGCGGAAGGGAATGTTCCGGGGTAGCGGTAACCCTTTCAGACAATCCCACTCCGGCAAACAAAAAGGGCTAAGAAAGGTACACGTGGATTTTAGTCATTATGAGTCTGACACTTCCTTCCGTTTCACGCAGAGCGGGTATGGTCATTATGATGATTTCCAACCCTGCAAAAAAAACCCTTTGTGTTACGGGACAGACGGTAACAGTTTCGGACAATCCCGCTGACCTATTGAGTCACTAAAAGCATGTTTTTTTTGTGTTCAAAAGGACGGTAGACCTATGTATTTATACGTATTTGATACCTACAAAATAATGTTCCTGAGAAAAGGTGTCCTAACAGACTGACAGACGGACTGATGACGGGCAATGAAGTGATCCTATAAAAGGTTCCGTTTTTTCTTTTTAAATTCTTGTACACGCAATAGTAGCGACGAAAGTGGCCAAGTGGCAGTTATTATCCCCGTGAGAGAGTGTGATTTACAGACAGACAATCACATTTATTGGTCTGGGTATAACTAAAGAATAGTCAGTAATGTTCGCGGTTCACAGTTTTCAACCATATGGGTTAAATAAAAACATCATAACGCCTTTATAACGTACGCGACTTTCGTAGTTCAAGTTTTACCCCCTCATGTGGGGTTGCTTGAACGCACGACGTCACGACACGATATTGTAGTATGTGTTTATTTTAATATTGAGACGGAGCTACACAGACGTATAACTCCTGAACTTTCCCACTGCGAAATAATACTGCTTTATGGGGTGGTGGTCGGTCCCCAGGATAGGATAGGTTACCTAGTAGGCAGTCAGGTAATCGGTCCATGTTTTGGTGAGTGGGAGTTAGCATCCAGTGGCTTATAGTTGTGGTCAACATACAAACATGTTATTTTTTGAATTATGACTTGTATGAGTGAGAACCCTCTTGCTTACCTGCGCCGTCAGCTCCGCCACTAACTTTGCTGACTGACCAATCTGCGCAGTTTAATCGCCCATCAATATTTAATTCGTGGAATTTGGAAATGAAAATCGTTATTCATTATTGGTAGGTCATAATTTAATGCAGTTTTCTTTTATTATTAAACATTTGCTTCTGCTTTTACTTATTAATATGACAAATGGAATATTGTTTGATATCTAGATTAAATATCTATTCTGTGAGACTATTTAAACAACTTTTATATTTCCATCAGCATTTTGTACAACAATTGCTAAAATAGCATTTTCGACACTAATTATAATTTTAAGGCAACAAAAAGACATGGCGGGACATAATAAATGATAAGCTGCTTTAAGTATTAGAATACTTGTGACCGTAAAATAAAAAACAAAAATATAGAAATAAGAAAGTGAATTTCTATATTTTTGTCCTGTTATGCAGAATACTGTACAACTCGATCATAGGGATGATGTTCGATTCATTTCTCTCATAGCACTGAGGAAACGCAATAGAGAGATTCGTTTCATGCACATTGTACGCTTCAATGTCATCTGTTTGTGTGATGAACAGACCCCTCTATTTTAAGGTGTAGGCCACAACAATAGTTTCTTATATATTTATATTTAAGTATATACAAATAGTTTAAAATAAATACTAAATTGTCTTTCAATGAACTATTTATCAATCGCCATAATTAAACATCGAAGACAAACAATAAATATACAAAACAAATCAGTTTTAAGTAATTATAATTACTTATTTCTTTTAATATTTTGAACGTTACATTATGTTTCAGTCCGTAAAAATGGCCGCGTGTAGCACTCCAATGCTGTCATTGTAATAGATTCAATAAAATGCGCAAACGTTTGTGCCATTTTACTAACGATACAGACAAAGGACCGTTCGCTTCATACATACAACGAGTTAACGCACACGTCCACACTCGCGACAATAATGCACTACACTATCTCTTAAGTAACAACAACATAACATAAGTTATAGGTATTTGGAAAATAGGGCACATTTCAATTTGCTTCCTTTGTTTGTATTGTGCTGCGTACAATTCCAGACAACGTTATAAATACGTGAACATCCTCAAGCTTTCATAAATAAGTTATAAAACATTTTTGGGATAGAATCAAACTACATGTGGTAGCGACTAGAATTTAACATCTAAATTATTATAATATCTTTAAGTGTTTCTCATCATATAAGGAAGCTTGCGAAAATTGCTATATTTATAACAGTTAAAAGTTAAATATATTGCGTCATTTTATTGTAAAATACTTAGCGTCCAGCATTGTAGCTAACTAACGGCAAGTGTTAGGCTTAAGACCCGTAATTGTATTAAAAATCAAAACACTTTTGACATTATTATTATGTACAGGAAAATTACAAGTGTTCACTGCAAACTATCGATTAAAGTATGGATGATGAGGCGAGCGCCCATTACTATGCAATGGTAATGACGGAACACCATTTAACTTCATCTGTTGATGATATCGTGGATAGTAAACAACTTAATGACTGTCGTGACACTTCAATAACGGACCGCGCAGTATATCCTGCGTACAGCGGTCACCAGCCAGTGCTAACGTGTCGTACAAACATCAGGCAGCGACTGTGGTCACAGCGTTACGCAGGACATGCTCTGCCGACCGATTAATATAAATAATAAACAGCTAATTTATAACTAATTCATTTAATATTTTTCTTTTATGTCTATTTTCTAATGAGATTTCTATTCATCTGCATTTTAAATATCAGTCACTAATAGATTGTCAATTATTGTCAGCATGACTAGGTATCGACACGTGTGCCGCGTGCGCATGCGCGGCGGCTCACACGCGCGGCACGGGCCAGGCATACGAGGACTACAGGAGACAGGTGGAAGCAACTAGTACAGTAAGATTATCGAGAATATTTCAACATAAATATGGAATGTAGCAAACACTCAATTGAAAAGACCCCCGGGTTCTGGCGTTCGGCCATAATTAATCTAATAATATTTAAATTAGAGACAATATTTACAATAAAATAGTAACTATGCAACGTAAATTAATATTCCTTGCGTTTACTGTACTGATATGCATCCTTTACATACAATTATAAATAAATATAAAAGTTGTTTAAACACAGATTTATAGCTGCTGGATAGAAATTAAACTTTAAAATAGGTCACTTAAACATGAAACTGTACACTGCAAGACATCAGCTCATCGTCGACCGGCCCCCGGCTGATACACGATATCAGCGAGGGCGGCCGTCGAAAGATTCATTAAATATTATAATATACCTTTAATCGTTTCTATCTGAATCATTTTCACCTAAGACAACATACTTCAACGTAGACTTTATAACGTTATATCTTTTTACTTTATCTCAGTCTTAGTGTTCGCGAAACTCTTAGACGGCGCGAGGAACACGGGCTCGCGGCCCGGACGCGCGGCGCGCGCTCCCGAATAAATAAATAGCAAGTCTATAATAGTCCGGGAGTCGAGTCCCGTCCCGGTAATGGAATGTAAGCGTGATGTGGTCTGCGCGGCGTCACGCGTCGGGCGGCGCGCGGCGCGGCACCATGACGCAGGGCGGCGGCGCGGGCGCGGCCGGCCGCAGGCGCACCCACCAGCGCGTGGCCTTCTGCAGCAGCCCGTCCTTCTTGCGCCGCGCCGCGCCCGCCTCCGCGCCCAGCGCCCACTCCGGCACGTCGCTCACGCACTTGTTCGGTGGAGGCTGGAAGCTGCTTCTCGTCAGCTCGGCTTGCTGCAATCACAGACGTCAATATCACTCACGTGCTCGTGCGTTTAAGGTTTCCAAGAGAATTTCGTTGTGCTTGATGGTGAATTGCTTCATACGTTTACAGAAACAAATATCTAAACCTACATCAGCTGATCTATGATAAAGGCGTTCATGTTTACGGGGCCGAGCTACACTTGCTAATCAGGTACTTTTGAAACAAACTATAGTACTTCTTTGTCGAGTTCCTTCTCAAAGAGCACCACTACTAAGGTTAAGACCGCGAGTGAAGTCTGAGTGTACAAAGAGGCGGTATAGTGGTTACCTGATAAGGGACTCGTAACTGTAGATGCACGTCCTGTCCGTACTCGCCGTCGGGCAGCTGTATGCTGGGCGGCAGACCGAGGCGCTCGGCGGCGGCGGCGGACCGCGCGCGCGTCTCTTGCTCCACCATCTCTTGAAGCCGCCCCACCATCGCCTGCAACCTTTGCTGCTTCTCCCATTCCCTGGAACAGTACGAAATATCTATGAGCTTCATGAGAAATTGGGTCACAGTACCCGTGGTTACTGAAGCAGTAAGGCAGTATGGGGTGAGATAAATAGACTTTTTAAGACAATTCACATTTCCTCGCCATAATCTTACGGGTCTTTTTTGTGGAATTTCAATTTTGCCAAGAGGACCAACCTCAGAAGCTGCCCAAATGATCTGTTAGACACTAGATACATTGTATTTCTTGAGTAGGATTTGCGACCACTTCTACGTCAATAGTAGTTATATGCAGGTCTACTCAGGATTATTTTCAGGGCAGCATTCTTCCACTTTCCAATATTTCAAAGTCAATAATGTGGCTTTTCGAGACACGTTAAAAGTGATGTGTTTATTACGCAGCGAACTATGCACCTGATATGTAAACTAAAACTCGTATTGTATTGAGTACGCATATCAGCACACACGGTAGTTGGTATTGAATGGTATTAATATAGTGACGTGCTAAAACAGATAAAGCAACATCAACAGCTGACGATCGCTTTTTATCATATTGTAAGTAAGACATGACATCACGCCTCTATTCCACGAAGTCTTAGGCAGAGGTGTTTGGTACACCCACTTTCGTCAAGTACGTTTTTTGTATAGACAGGTTTGTGGTGTTTGGATCTTAACATTTTTACTAAAAAGGTGGTGTGACCAGAATATTTATATTTTTGTGGGATAAGCTTGTAACACCTTTCCCGACTTCTGAAACTCCTACGAGAAGGAATCTAGTGGCGACAAACAGAATATTGGAAATAGTTGAGTAAAAGAGCTGTGTAACATCCAAACAGACGGGTAACGGACGGACACACGGTCGGGCGGACAGACAGGCGGACGGGCATTAAAAAAAATTCTTTTCTTCAATATTTATAATTCACGTTAATTGAAATGAGAATTATAACCAGCGTTTAAAAGGTTCGGGTCTTTGCCATTTGGCTACGGAATTCTAAAAAAGAATTTTGTAAGTTGAAGGTATACTCACAATGTGGAATGGTGATGTCTGTGATCGTGCCGTAGGCGCCCCCCCGGCGCGCCCAGCCGCTCCATGCCCGCGCACCCCGGCACTTGCACCGAGAGCATCTGCAAATCACAACACACTACTCTCACTTATGTGGTTATCCTCGGGGTTAATATTTTATCACTATAAGTACTAATTTCTTCTACTTAATAAAAATCTTAAATTCTTTCATTCACCGACAGACAATGTGTAGAAGCATGGGAACAAGAATTCTTGAAAGTATTTTTGAAAATTCAACCTTTAATGGGATTAAATAGGGGATGAAAATTTGTATGAAAGTTCGTCATTTTTGCCAATAAGAAATACCATCGAGCACAAGGCTTGTGTGGAAGACACTCCCGTAACTGTCAAGTCGCCAGCATAGATACGAAAGGTTTTTGGGCTTGGATTTCCAGGACAGACAAGAACTTGGTGATGGAAATTATATGACAGTTTAGGTGTGCTACAGAGCATATCTGCCCAAGCCTGACATTACTAGGACTATGCTATTACTAGGACCGTGCTATTACTATGAGCATTTCATAGCTAGGGCTTAGATGGACAACGGCATTGTTCACTTATTGGTGTCTCCTGTATTGACCTATTTACTGGTGCTAAATCATTTAGTTATCAAAGCTGACTGAAACTTATTATGTGTCATCATAGTTGTATAATGTGTTGTAGAACTCAATCATTGGTTTGTTACTGAGTTACCTTTTGTCAAGTCAACAAACTTTCTGTAGGTTCTTTCTGACCTTTGAACAGTGCAGAGAAAGTTTGTATTACATTTTATCCGTAAGCAGAAAACATGACTGTTTATTTATTCCAATTAGTATTTAGATTTAGAACAGAGTTCAGATAATACCTACTCTCATTAAAGAGGATTATATTTTATCTAAACAGGATATTCTGCATTATTAATTGGATTTAATTTTACCTCAAGCAATAATGGAATTCTAAATGGAACAACTTATCAGCCAATTTGCAACTGATATTTGCCATAATTAATTATTCTAAATTGAACTTAAAATCTATTGAAATAATGTATTAAATACATAATATTTTGGTTTGAGACACAATATAAACTCATTTAGCAACAAGAGTTTTTTTTACTAATATTGAATTTTATGCATTGATTGATTATTTGATGTTCAGCTGTAAGTAGTTTTTCAATAAAATGATCTAAAAATAGAATCTAAATATATCCTCTTGAATCGAAGATAGCAATGAGAGATTTTTAGTCAATGATTCACAGAAAATTTAGTTGATTAGCCTGCGTTTGACATGGGTAAATATTACAAAATATTAGGGAAAGCCCCTTTTTTACATTTCTAGTGCTGTAATGGAAGTTAATCATATCATTTATGTATTTAAGCTTTCAGTTAACTGTTGGTGTCCAGTCTCGTTTCAATCATATTTTATCCGTAAGTTATTATAGGTGTCAGAATTGAGATTTCCTTGTTTACTACAACATTTTCTGATAATAACTGGCAGCAATCGGCAATCACTTCAGATATTGCGGACCATCTTAAAAGAAAAGATTCTTTTTTTTTCTTTTTTCTTTATCACCTACATACATGGAAATATACCTGTAGCAAGTACCTAAATATGCCATCTTTCTACTTTTGGCATATTTGCAAATTGTAATATTTACAGATATTCATTACCTATACCAGTAACTTGGTTGATTGTGATATTTACAGATATTCATTACCTATACCAGTAACTTGGTTGATTGTGATATTTACAGATATTCATTACCTATACCAGTAACTTGGTTGATTGTGATATTTACAGATATTCATTACCTATACCAGTAACTTGGTTGATTGTGATATTTACAGATATTCATTACCTATACCAGTAACTTGGTTGATTGTGATATTTACAGATATTCATTACCTATACCAGTAACTTGGTTGATTGTGATATTTACAGATATTCATTACCTATACCAGTAACTTGGTTGATTGTGATATTTACAGATATTCATTACCTATACCAGTAACTTGGTTGATTGCCTAGAATAGAGTTTTCTTTTCTTATTATAATTTTCACGATAAGGTAAAACAGTACTCAGTTGGTATATCATGTTTTAAATTCTGTTATTGATAATATTTGATATCTTTGGAATAGTAAACAAGTATTTAGGTATAGAATGAAGGGTCAATGCACAGCAACATTCTTTTGTTAGGATGAATAATAATCAGTTATCAGACGAGAAAGGTGTTTTTGTATCACATTGTGTTTCATAAATACAAACTAATATTTTGATAAGAGTAAACAAAAAGACATCATTTGAATGATTACACTTATCTAAATCAAAATATTACTTGAAAAGGGCATTGTACTTAACAAATATTCAATGTGTAAGAACATTGCGAGCAAGCAATTGGTTATCTTAATGTATCAAAGAATATTTTATGTGATGTAGACATTACCTAATGCCGCTGAAATCAATTATAGCTAGCTAATGGGGATCAGGCATGTCATAATAACATTAGTAACAGAGGTATGACACAATGATATAAGTTAAAATTTTTCTATTTTTGTTTTTTTTCTATAAGTATATATAAATAAAGATTGATTCAATATGATCACTTAGTTTCATTCACTGTATAATGTAAATAACACTACTAAGTCAGGTTATGGTTATGGTAAGAATAATAAGATAGTGGCATGTCTGACTTGTCTAACATTTAAAATATTAATTGTGCATAATTTTGTCTGCAAAATATACATTTTTCTATATAGCTGCTAACACTGAAAAACTCATTTTGTATTAGTGTTTATGAATAAATCATAGAAAACACAGTGCAATATGTTCTGAAATAATATTCCTGCATAAGAAATAACCTAAAAACATGATCATATTGAACATGTAAATAACATAGTTTATTCACTGATTAACATTGAGAATTTAACTTAAACATACCATTACTGAGTGCTACTTAGTTTCTCTTTCGATTCAGCAATATTGATAACACTGACATATTGAAATGTCATCAGTATCACCAAATTTTTTTATAGATTATCAACGTTTTTATCTTTTTGTATCCACTTTCCTTATCAAGATAACAAATGTAAGTAAACACTATGTGTGAGAGTGGTTTTAATACTCCCAAGGTAATATAACTGAGAAATATTCTTAACCAAAGTACTGCAAACTGAATGTAGATTTTATTTGATAGTCTTATAGGCAAGAAATGATCCAAAGTAAATGCATCTTCAATGTGTTTACCACAATGCAATGATAAATTATTGAGTACTTGTCATAGAAGATTGAGAGCACTATTTGTCTAAGCTAATGTTGTCTTAAAATTAAATTCTTTGTGCAAAATATCTAACCTTTTTGTTGTGATAAGAGAAAATTAGACTCTCTATTTTAGACTCAAAATTGACACATTGTTTTTCTAAATGCTTTACTATCCACATTATTATCTACAGTATGAATGAAAGACATTAAGATTATTATAATGTTAGCAACTTTTGAGTATACCCACTGTTTTTGAATGAGCATATTTTCAAGTAGTGCACATATTATCGAGTTGGCATGTCACGACTATGATAGCAAGAGGTGATTACGGAACTGTCTGTCATGAAAATTTATTTAAATTCACACAAACAACGTCTGGGTGTGACGTCGCTATCGGCGCGCCTCTTATCACTTGGCACGCTCCCGCCGTCTCGCGGCCATCCGAGTCGCCTCTGGCCTCACTCGACTCCAGTACAAACATTCTTCTATTCTGTCCATATTCCACATAATATTTACTAGCTAACGCTTGAGAATTTCGCACTGCTATCAAGACAAAAATAATGGCAACGTATGTCTACTATTACTAACGTTGTACTAGATTATTTTTGCAGTCAAAATAAATTACGACTTTATCAACACTACTTACTATTTGAAACAGTGTCGTCCACAATTTTTGTAGGTTTTCCACCTATGGATGACAGATAGTGATGTGCTTAAATCCAAATTCGATGGCACACTAATTGAAACACAAATAAGTGAATCGATCACGAACATTAATGTTATGTTTTATAATTACACTACACAGTCACTGACATTTGCATTTGTTTTGTTGAAGCTGTAAATATTTTAAACAAAACAATCACAGGGCACTATAGAGAGATTAGCGCGTTTACAATAATTAACTATCATTCACTAATAAATAAAAATATGTTATTCAAGGCATTAACACTATAAAAATAAAATTATTTATTATTTAAGAAAAAACGTATAAATTCCACTATCGCGTGTTTTGTGATGGAGTTTCTTAACTCCTTTTTTCATATTGGCAGAAAGACGCCTGCCATCGAGCGAGTCTTGTTGTTCAATGACGCGGACGGACGCGGCGCGGTGTTCGCAGTCGCGTAGCGGGGAGGACGGGCGGGCGGGCGGTGCACCGGCTGCCCCGATGTCGCCGCACACTAAAGAGTTCGTAGTGTGTAACATTGCTCTCTCACACATACAAATAATCTGTCTAGTTCACTTTGTGTGCTCAATAGGTACTTCGGTAGGTGCGATGATACGATGTAGCTAGTGCGAGTGAGTGTGTTTATAGATTATAGTGAGCGTGCCGTGTGTGTGCATATGAACTGGCACACATGTAAGACAAGCTCGATTGCTGCTACCGTCGTAGTTGTTATATATGCGCACCTATAACTGTAATAGTGAGCGATGACGCGTTTTCGGCTCGCGAGACGAGACGGTTGGCATTGCTCAATGATCGAGTTGTAGTCATAGAATGTACGTAACCAATAATCATAGGTGCACGATTTTGTTTATTATAATTAAAATGTACTTAGTTTATATACTTGAGTGAAACCATACAAATCATTGAGAAAGTTAATTCAGGTCAAGTCGGTACGTAAGTCAAGCTGAGATTTTTTATTATTTTCGCACAATTCATATCTATTTGACAAAAAAAAACAAGTTCATTAATAATTATTTATCTATCTATTTTTGTCATTAAAGAGTTATCTATCTACCTATCTTTTATAGTTCATCAGCGCATGACTAAAGTTTCTTGGTTGGTAGTTAGGACAAATCTTTGATTACATTCATAAGCTCAAGAAGAGCTAATTTTCTGATCCTGGAATAATTTTAGGTCAATGGGAATTTCTGGGCATCCGGTAGTTCTTTATTTCATTATACTGTTAAGTAAAATACTTCAAACAAACCCAAAAAAACTGATGATAGATAGTAATTCCCGTAACGAATAGGAATTCACACTTCTCACACACATGGGTATGCATGTATAAAATACTGATGACAACGACTCACGGGGTTGGCGGCGGCGGCTGCGGCGGTAGCGTGTCGGCGGCGCAGGTGCGGGCGGGCCAGCGCGCCCGCGGCCGCACACACCAGCACAGCGGCGCCAACGCATGCGCCCGCCCACCACCACTCTGAAAAATACACGTTACAAATTATGCAAAAGGTAAAAATGAAAATACTGTTTAATCATACTGAAATCAATTACATCGATTTGAAAAATTGGGACATCACTACTGACAGTAAAATGTCTTGATCTATTTTTGACATATTTTCCAAAATATAAACTAAACGTTCAACATTGTCATCTTTAAATTTTCGTTTTGTTTGCGGATGCCTTCCTTTTCCATTTCACCGATTAACAAAACGATAACCGATGACGACAATTTGCGATGCTGAAATACAGAGATACAAAATGGGATACCTTTGTTTGAGAAAAGTTTGAAAGTTGATGGCTAAAAAAAAGAATATTAAACCTAGAGACCAGGGAAACGCGCGATGTATCATGGATGCGACCAGTGCCGGATTAACCATATAGCAAGAGTAGCAATTGCTACGGGCCCTGCACAAAAGGGGACGCGTAACCAAACCTTCCCACCTCCGTCTAAGCGCAATTTTTTTGAGTGACATAATAAATCGAGGTGTAGTAAATTTACTTGATGTCACAATCATTAAATTTAGTTGCTAAGTGCGCTGCATAATGTTGTAGAAAAGGATTTTTTGTTCCCGGTGCTACACATCCCCGGGGTCTTGTTACGGAAGCCCTTACTTAATAACATCCGATTTAAAGGTGTGTTTGAAGGAGGTGTTCTGCCAGAGCACTTCTATGTGGATAGATAAAACAGAACCTATAAATAGAAATTAAACATATTGAGGATTTAATTATTTTTTTACCACTTTGTACTTATGAACCAATCGCAGATCAGGGGCCCCTCGATAGAATTTGCTACGGGCCCCGCTCTTGCTTAATCTGCCACCGGATGTGACTGCGTGAAAGATAGGAAACTGAAATTGCTAGAGAGAACAAGGGTAAAATGCTGACATCTGTAGGTACCCCGGGTTGCGTTGACACTACTTTGAACCTGAACAAAATTGTTAGGGGGTGATGAAGATAATTATGTTATTAGACCCTAATCTGCCTATTTTGTAGGCTTTTGACGTAGTAAGTAGGTACCTATTCAGTTTATAACATTTACACGTGTTTGGCATGGCATAGAGTAAAAATTGAAATGGAAAGCACAGTAGGTAGTACAGACTATGTAGGTATAGGGATAGCGGCCCGTGCTTTTCTAACCAGACCGATACCCACCTCATTTAAATAAAGCATTTACGTAGGTACCTACATAATACTTAACGCTTTTAAGTGTACCAAGGAAAAATAAGAATTCTTTGTTGTGGATGCTGTATGTTATTTTAAAAAGCATAAAAATTTAGCGGTTTCATTTTAGGCCTTCATTGCGCTATAATTGTACGTATTTAGTTGACATGCGCACTTAATGTAAAACTAGATGGAAGGTACGCAGCCGAACAATACGATACACGTGTCTGCCGTCTGAAAAGTATTAAAAAAAAAACTAGTACAAAATTCTAATTAATACAATATAGGTATGTATAATTGATAAGGAAATCAATTTCAAATGCGATTAAGTACGCAAGTAAGTATCTACCTACGGATCAAAATGTTGGGCCACAAAAGGGATTAATGAAAGGCAATTGCATGCAGGTGAGATGAGAATGCTAAGAGGTATGTGTGGTATACGAATTGATAGAATAAGAAATGTATAGGTACATACGTAAAAATAAGTTGAATATGGCACAGGTGACTGAAAAGTTGTACGAAATACGATGGTATGGGCATGTGATGCGGAGGGTGAGTATAGTTGAGGAGAGTATGAATATCGATGGCTTTATGAGTAGGGGAAGACCAAAGTAACGATCGATGGACAGTGTGAAAGATGATTATGGTGGCTACCAAGATGAGGATAGGACATGTGCTTTTATCGTATTGGGTTACATCCTTTAACGGTTGATATAAGAAGATGAATAAATAAATACCTCAGGAAATGACTAATAACAGAGAAGAATGGAAGAAAAACATGTTGCATTGCGCCCAAATAAATTGGGATAAGGGAAGGAGAATGAATACTAAAATAGTTACTTATCTATAAATAAAACCAATAATTTCTACCTTTAAGTAGAGATATCAAAACTGAATAATGTTTGTGTGAATATTAAGTGTTTATGTCTGGTTTTGGACGTTCGATCGAAAACACCCAAGAATCCGTTGATTTAGAAGGTCAGTGCGGTTGCCTATATTATGACCGAACGTCCTAATAAAAAATTATACAGAAAACAATATGATGAACTCAAGCCCGTAAAGACTTAATATAACATATTTTATTGCTGCTTTTTCACATCATCTAAATTGACAAAAAATATTGGATATATTATAATTTCAGCACTTCATATAATTTAGTTAAAGTTGACATTCCTTACTACTTATCGACTTAGTCGCTGAATGTACGAGGTGCCGATTTGCATCCTATTATATAAGTGAAGTGTTGTTTGTTATGTGAATTACATGGTCACGCAATGGTCATGCCAGTTATACGTTGCGCAGTTACTGGGGAGCCAAGTAGGTAGTACACAGTAGGGCTAATTTAACTTGCGAAGTTACCAAGCTATGCTATAAAATATGTTAATGTTAAATCATGATTAATGCTCAGTAAGATTGTAATGTTGTGACACAATGTTCGAGTGCGTAAGAGTAGTATTTATTTATACGTGTCGTTATAAATAACAAGCTGCCGAAATTTTTCAAAAAAGGTTGGTTGACTTTATGACATTAGCTAAGTACCAATTTATTTACAAACCGTATTTTTTTTAAGTAATTAATTTAGGTAATGTTAATGCCTATTTAATTTAGTGATTGTTTCCCTCGTAAACTTACACTACCCTGAAATCCAGTGTGTTCATAAATATAAAAAAAAATATGTTTGAATTTATGAATTCGTTAAAATAAAGGGCATAATTTATATAAACTAGAAATAGCGCGTAACTAAAAGAGGTTCTGGTACGTCTGGTCTCTTTAACACTGACTTCTACTAAGCCGAGATAATGGTCCCAATGCCTCCTACTTTTAATATATTATTTAAACGCATTTAAAAATCTGCATGATCGGCACAAATGCCAATAAAGAAGAATGATTTTCATTCGTTAATCTTAATCTCAGTAGCCAAAATATAAACGAGATATGTCATGCTGGCTGAAAATAACTCTTATGTTGGTGACTGATACAATAAGTACGATTAAAATCCGTATGTACACGTTGTATAGTTAAATTATTATGTGACATGTATCATAAATCATTGTGAACTTAACAGAAGTAAGTAAAATCTGTCCTAAAATTATCTCATGAAAATGTATACAACCCTACTCTTACTGTAATTTATCCCTGTTAAGGTAAAATTTTTACATAATCACTCACTAGAGAGAATTAGTAACACAATAATCTGGGTAAGGTTTCTACATTATATCATTTTTTCGAACAATTATTTACTATAAAATTATCACTAATTGTCAAATGAAAAACAAACTGACAAGTAGGTACCTACTAATCCGGCGTTCCTATCCTGTGTCCACAGCACAGCACACAAAAGTTGACTGGAAAAATTTAGGCCCCTCAGCTTGATTGTGAAGTGTCGTGCTTGAATGCTTGAAAAGTGGCTTGCCCGCTCTGCAGGTTGGTACGGTATAATCTTATTAATACGTACTTACACCATTACTGCTAAGCCAACCCGCCTGCTGGATGTGGGTGAGTGGGAGTCGGGCCTCAGGCTTCAGGCGTTACCGTCATAGGGACTATGCTGGGGTGACATCATGCCTGAAGTGAAGTTGTCGACTGCTTCAGACACCATGGTCTATCCTGCAGTAAGAGCGCAGGGACGCCAGCATCAATGATATCATCCGTCGTGCTTTTGTCACCACCAAGGTCCCATTGGCACGCGACGGTAAGAAGAGGCCAGAATGCTTTGTAATCTGATAGGCCTTTGGTGTGGGATGCAACGTGTGTCAACGCCCTTGCGCCATTCCATCTTCCCAGTAGGGCGGGTTGTGCTGGGGCAGCTGCTGCAGGTGCAGAAAACCTCAAACGGCGCACATATTCCAATCTTAATGTTGTTTAGGTTTAATGTAGCATTGCCATTTGGGATTTTTTTGTTGTCAGCGATGTGGGCGAATTTTTCGGTGCCCTATGATTATTACCCCTCCCCTTATATACTTGTAGGTACATATTATTTGTAATATATTTCAAAACTGTTAGCTTTTAAATTATGCAAATATTATTCATTTATTAATATTATTATGATTATAATTGAATAAATTATATTATAATAAAAAAAAACAAAGTATCTGTAAGTTGATTTTAAATTAGAAATTAATAAGTGGCACTACAAATTGTTATCCACAGGTACGTTTTCTATTCTATTTTCATCACTTTTGGGATAGACTATACCTTACTTCTTTTATGACGTTCAATGCCGACATGACACTAACGAAATGAAGTGACATGCACAAGTCCAACGAATAGAAAGTTATCTTTTTTATTGTGTCTCAAACCTATTATCTGATTCTGATAAGATCGATAGCACACCGGTCCACTAATAAGTACCTACGTATGTGATGCATTTTGAAGTCTTAACATAATCTTTTCCAAATCTCAGGTTTTATATATGACATCAATCATCATTACCTGTACTACAAACGGTAAATGAGGTTATGAACATTGCAGGTTTACTTATTTAAATATTACTTAGAATGCGATTTAATGATCCTTAAAATGTTTCAGCAATGACAGAGAACATTGCCCTGAATAATTAACACGTTTAACAAAGCCAAAGAATGAATGTACAAGAATTGTAAACATCAGCCGCATAATTTGCAAGAAATTGGCTCAAGTACCAAGAGGTATTTAGGAGTCCCATTTACAATTAGGGCCGTTTGCGTCACTTTAGTTACTTTTAGGTCTCGTACAAATTCGCTCTTAAAATCCAGCAATAAGACTGCGTCTTTTGCGAATCCTGTAACAGCTTAGATAGACGGGCGGTGATAGACCACCCTATAGATGAAGCTCAACTAATTTTCTCGCCAAGCACTGTTTGATGACTGGAATGATACAAACATTTCCGGTCGTATTTTGTATTTTTTATTGTCGCTCTACAATTTATTATTGAAGATTGACTTTTGAAGGCTTGAAGAGTTATGATCTACTACCAATCCACCCTGCGGTAACGCTGACCGTTGTTCAGTCGTAGCGTGGAAAAAAATTGAACGTAACCATTCTAGCAAAAACTTGGCGATAATCATTATTTTAATAACAAGAACAAGAACTTAATCATTATTGAATAACAGTACAGAAGCGATCATCATAAAATTTGACCTTCGTTATTTGTTTAAAAAAATCCAAAAAGAAACATAAACAATAAGACGATGACAAAAAATTGAGGAACAAAAGGTAATGTCACTCGAAATAAAATAATATAGTAAGCACTGCAACATGAGTTTTAACTTTGCTTTGATGCTTAATTTTTTCGTAGCGTTACGTAGCAAGTGCGTAGACGTGTCGTAGCAACGTAGATCTAAATATCGTCAGTGCGCTGCACGTACGTAGCTACACTTCATCAAGGCTTGCAAACGTAGTCAAACAAAAATGTATTATCCATTTAATGTGAATAACGATGCTTTATTTTCGTAATCAATGTCAAAACATTAGTTATAAATTCTTAGGTTAATGCAGTTTCGTATTATGTGCCATTCTATTTTTGCTGGAGAGTTTGTTTGCGTGTTTGGGCTAAATTTAATATCACTCGTGACGGCCGACCGGAGTAAAACCGAGCGCACGTTTTCATAACTTAATTGTATGGTATGTATCAGCATAATTTGTATGAGCTGTACTAAATGGCATTTGTAGATCGGCATAGCACGTAAAATTATGCTTGTACTTCGCATTACGAATACTTCGAAAAGTTTTGACTTTTTTTAAATATTACTATCAATGAAGGTATTAATTATGTAAGTATTCCTAAAGAAAATAGATCGGTAGCTGTGATTTCTTTGGTTTTATGATGAATTTTACCGAAGCGGTGTGTTCCTTCGTTTGCGTGGAAGAGACATGATGCAGATGCCGAATATAGTGTAATACTATCAATGACACTCGGGATGCGTCACTCGCGTCTCGTCTAGCGTTTAGTATCCGCGAGCCGGATCTCGTTCAGCAGGAGTTAGCGGCCGCGGGTTACCGTCGGTTGAGGCCAAAACAAACGGCATGTGGTCGCGCGTACTCGACAAAAATTCGACATCGTTCGCCCAAGAATGCACAGTGCGGTTATTTATAGAGGTTGGGAGGAGCGCGGGGGCGGCGGCGACGTCTGGTGTCGGTCTGCCGGGGCCTGCCGCCGATCACCGAAATAGCTTCTCCAGCTGGCGGTACCTGGCCACGTGGCGCGAACTCACTCGTTGAGTTCTGGCTTACCTGCTTGAGCCTTGTCAGCGACCACTCCACGCCACGTCGGAGCTAGTGTCGTAAACGCACCGCGCTACTAGCCAGTAGGCCGACACCTACACTACATCTTAACGAGGTTGAATTGAAACACATAAACGCGAAAGGCCCACGCGGACGATTGACTAGACTATATTGTGGTGCCAATTGTGTAATTGTAATTTGTAGACAATCCGACGGTATCGCAGAATCAATCATATGCGTGGTCAACTGGTTGTGTTGAACTTGTTCGACCAGAACTCGATCGTTTCTTCAGCCCTGAGTGTACACGAGTAGAAGTGTGGCACATATAAATTTCAGTAGACTTAGCTAAAGTAATGTATTTCGTAGCTTATAAACTGACCGACGTGATAGCAGACAGTTTTTGTAACCGCCTGCGTAATCGAGGTACAATCCGTGAAACTAGTTTAAATTAAATGCAAGTGTAGCATTGGAATATAATAAATCATTATGTAGGTACATAAATACATTTCTTATCAGTACCAGACGGTGACTGAAAATATGGCGGAGAGACGAAACACATTTTTAAAGTTTGACACGTTTAGTGCCCTGACGGCTGGGAGTACGGAGAGTGCCAATTATCACGTTGGGCATCAACTATCTGTGCGTCGCAGACGACCGGTGCTCTGTACCTACTGTGTATTACGACGTTCGATATTATACCAGTCTTATAGCTGTGTATGTTCGTGCCGCAAGAAGCTTAATATTATGAATCGACGTGAACGTGACGTTAGCTACTCAGCTGTCTTGAGTCTGGTATTCTTTCTACATCGCCACTCAGACCACAAATTGATAGAGGTTTAAGGTTTCCTATAGAAATAAAAACTGTAAACACATTTTAATTTCGTTATACATTTTCTAAGAAGTGTAGATTGAAAGCACGATGTTTACGAGACTCTAAATTATAATTTTACAGCGGCACGCTCTGAGAAGTCTGCCTCGTGTATTTGGACCTGCGCTAGATTAATCTCCCAGTTATCTAGCTCTCTTTCTTATCGTGTTCTGCGTGTTTTCCTACGTGTTGAGTCATAACTAATAATAATACGTGACCAAGTTTAATTGCAGCCATGATTAAAGGTGAATCGAACATGCGATCGGTACCTTTAAATAATAATTAAAGTGCATAGATTAAAAATATAACGTGTAATTTGATACAAATAATTAAGATATTTCAGTCTCAAAGTACCTATCAGGTTATAAATATTATATAAATATATGCGTAACTGATAATTACGAACGCAGCAATCACGTCAATGGCACGCGAAGCGCGACCCTTGTCTATTTGAGAACATTCATTTAAAATAATGATCATACAGTTTAGATAATGTACCTAATATCGGTCGTAATTTACTCAATACTCAAATCTTTATTGCATTCCATATGTATTTCATAGATGGTGTAATCAAAATAATAATAAAAAAAACCAATATGGACCCTGTCGGGCACAGCAACATTAGGAGAGAGGAAGAGGGCTAGTAGCAATTCAATAATATGATTATATGTTATTGGACGTGTATGATATGTATAATTATGTGTATATATTTTTTAAAATCTTAGGTCTGTGTATTAGGAGGAGGAGGAGGAGGTGTTTATTTATGAGGAGTTTTGACACATTCGCTGCGTTACAGGACGTATTTGGCTGTAATTGAGTTTCGTCGTGTGCGGCAGCTAGTTTATCTTGTCTTGCCCCCGGTGCGGAGGTAAAAAAAGAGATACTTATATCGCCGATTTTCTTCCTTCAAGTGTTTTAAAATTTTGAAGAACAAATGTTCGGGAAGTATTTTTCGTAACGTACGAACGAACGTGCGAACGCTCATACCAACGTAGAAACGATGTTTGACGTTTCTAGTGCGATACAGGAACTATTTGACCGTAGTCACAAGCACAACCCCGTACTGAACCGAAAGTACGCGTGCGCGGTGGTATAGTTAGCCATGCTTGATTAAAAACATTTCATTTCACAATATTACTATTATTTTATGTTGATTCTAGAGTAAAATAAATATTCAACAAAGAGAAAAGAAAAATTTTATTACAAGGCAAATGATTATTTTTTGTTCAAATACTTTAGGATTGTTGTGTAAGTATTTAAATAAAGAAGAAGATGTGTTTTGTTGGCATACTTATTTCACGAACTTACCATTCCTATCATAATATTTGTACCTTGCGAGAAGTAATACCCCGCAAAAAGGTCATTTTTGAAAAATGCCTTTAACTCATAAAATATCTAATAGAATGTAGAGCTACCAGAGCTGTGTCTATTCAACAATGTACCCTATCGTTTTGTTCATAAAATGTCTGAATTCAATAAGTTTCCATACCTGTAAGGACCTTTGAAGTAAGGATAGATAAGGGAAAATATAAGCCGTAACGCATAGCTGGAATTCTTGATATGGGCAGTATTTGATGCGTAACAAAAGCAAGTTGGCTTCTAGCGTTGCCGCAGCGAATGTGTTGAATAACTTATCAGTATGTACGATAGCACTCAATCAAACCATTGAAATATGCATGAATCAGCACGCTTACGGATTCACACGTGTGGAACTAATGTTATAATACCGAATAAATCGTATTTATTAAGTCGTATTAAAGTTTCAAATCCCTCGTGAATTTCGGGATTAGTCAGAACCAACAGAATCTCGCTTATGGGAGCAATCTTTTCTCCTTTATATATTCTCATCTCTCTTCCATTTTCAAGAAACTAGCAACTCGCACGTCTTCGCACGGGTAGTAGAACATATGTTGAACAGCCTATATTTTTTTTTCGGTCGTGGTATCGTATCAGCCTGTTGCGTCGAGCATGTTGGATTGGATCAAAATGTACCTGATATTCATCCTGTTTGGAGTATTTTACTTCATCATATTTCAGCCCCTTAGCACAAAATCTTTAACGAATTATACACTTAAACCGTCCTCATGAATATGGCCGCTGCTGAAAACCGGTTCAGTAGTTTTTGACTTTATCGCGTTCAGACTGACAGACTCAAGGACTACTTATTATGTTTTATGTACATATCATGTACCTAGTGATGAATTAATGTACAAGTACATCTTTAGCATACCTAGATTAGGGATTTGATTGCCTTCTACAAAAAATATCGTATTATATCGCACTTTGCAGTGCTTTGTGCCAAATGATTTGTGGCTTTAGAATCCCTTAATTTTGCAGCATTATGTCACCCCAACCAACTGTACTGTACCACTTCACAGATATAGTGTACTTTTTTATTCATTCCGTTTCTGAAAGTAGTAGACAGAGATACCTACGTTACTATTTCTCTCAGTGTTACAAAATCTAAGGGAACGCGTTTCGCTGTTGTAGCTCTACTTAGACGATAGCCAGCTGATGTACGGCCGCGGTTTTATTGACATTATTACGCATTCGGCTTATATTTATCTTGTTTTATCATAATGAACAAACCTAAATCTTTAAATATAGAACAATGCTGACCTACATAGGCTCAAATTTTTTATAATAATATGTCGCAGTTTCAAAACGATAACTGAACTCTATTGCGCACTATGGACACAGAATAGTTTCAATCCTAAAAGTATGCTACTATGTATGTGTATATTGCTTGTTGGATATATAATGATATTCTCGTAGCGCCCCAGAAAAAGATCGTAAAGAGCGCGCCGAATAAGTACAAATATGTGCAAAATTCTAAGCCGTATTTGATAAGGGGACGGCCTGGGGTGTGAGGGGAGGCTGGGGCCGTCTAGACGCGGCGTAATTAGGAAGGTGAGCGTAGGCAGGCGCGGACGAGCCCGCCCGCCCCGAACCTTGCGTCACCTATAATTAATATAACAGGTAAATTACGTATTCTGGGTGCTAACAACACAGATTTTACAATCAACCAGCCATACACAGCAAGTGGTCCTAGGGGTTTCCTATTGCCAGTCAGTTTAAACTCTAGTAATTCTTACTTCAATATAGTTTCAATGGGCACAACGGGTAGAACAGGTTGACGGCTCAGTATAGGCGTGGAGGCTAAAATATACCAACATAAATGGATGAAAAAGTTCGTAGTAACCTGTGGTAATGGTGTATCGACTGAATTCTAGAGCATCGTAGCAGCATGAAGGAAATTTTATTTGTCTGTACTTACTTGTTATATCGGTCTGTGTCCCCGAAATGGTTCAACGACGTGTCTCGCGGATTTCGACTTGTTTATCTCACTATTTCTCTGGCATATCTACTGTACCGACTCATGAGTAAATAAACTTTATGTAATTAATCTTTTTGACGTTGAGTTGCCGATGCACTGACAGTGAACGTCATTATATGTCGTCGAGTATTGTAAAATTGTTATTATTATTTATTTATTTTATCTAAAAAAAGGTACATGTTTAGATTGTTTGATAAATAGCACATTAACTAAACTATTTAATTTCAATCGTAATCTAAGAATAGACAAAAGAAAAACGAACTCATGTAAACCAACCTTCTAACTTGGTAAATCCGCAAAAAAGGTTTTTTTATTAAAAACCAGACATCTCTACTTTTGCTATCCCCGTATTTTCTGAGCGTTCTGACTGTGACTCGAAGTATTTTCCCTGGTCATTAATGTTGCTTTATGTCTCAGGTGACATGTCGTGTATGACTAATTAAAAGATTATAAACGCGCAAAAGAGAAATTCAATTCTATAATTATGTTCCTTTGTTACGTATTTGACAATACCATTGCCTGAGAATTGAAGAAAAGGAAACGGGTTGAATGTAGAATCAGAATCTTTTTCGGAAGATTCCCGAAAACTGAAGTGATGATAATCCTATTGGGGTGAAGGAACATTTAACAACCGCAAACTGTGTGTGGTGTAGCGCACGCCGGTGCCCACGAGTTACTAGAACGGTGCTGATGCTGTTTTATTAGGTACTCTATCCAACGGAGCATCGTCGTACGGATGACTTTACTAGTCCGGATCCATAGATGTTAGTTTAGGTTACTACATTTCCCCTACATTATCTAACTAAAATTGTGTCTTTATTTTCTGGCTTGATCATTTAGGTTACGTTGAATATATACGTTATTGAAAATGGATAAGTATGGTAACACTGAATCAAGTTACGTATCGGTTAACTTTAACATAACTTTACTTCAAATTTATTGATAGGGGCTGGACTTAGCTAAACAATGATCCGTTGGGTTAGGTCAGCTCTAGGAGTTCAGGTACCTAGGTAAGTGGTTTTAGCAATCCTGTTACGAAACAATAACCTCGTATGAACTAACAAAACCACGTAGCAATACGCTGAAAGGCACGCCATTATATTGTGTAGCTACAGGCTGGTGTACAAGATGTAGGACAAGACATAATGTTGTTGTCACTCTGCCTACCTAAATGATACCCGCGCGTGTCATTGTCATTCGGGACGCTGCGAATGACAGTATGTTGAAGGTCATTACAACAGAGGATGTGCGGAGTAATGGTCGTGTTCCTCTGCGGAGCGAGCGACGGCCGCGGTGAGATGCTGCTAATGCGAGTTGTTTGTCAACGTCGACGTGGACTGGTGCCGCCGATCGTCGGTCGCCGGTCGCTAGCTATAAATAAACAACATAAGCAGCGTGCCGCGTCATCGCCGTCACTTCGCGCGAAATACGGCCGCGCAAACAATCGCCATTGTCTATGTGAATGCAACGCCACGCCGATGTTATTCAGGGACGTAAATGCATTTAGGATGAATGGCGTGTGTTGTAACGTTTTGTTACGTTGTTGATACGTTTGTGTTGTCTGTCTGCCTTTGACGAAAAAAATGCGAGTTTATGAGTTTTCATTTATTGCGTAGGCAGCTGACAAACTAGCAGTAACAGTGTCTTAACAAGACATTAATTGTGTCATTGCTACTGTAGATGTAATTGACATTATTTAATATCGCCGTAATCCGTAATAATCAGAAGAATCTACCTACACGGTAGAATTTTGATCCTCATACAGAAATGACCATCTGGAAGAGTGTATATTTACAGGCAAGTAAATGTGTAGTCGAGTAGTCGGGAGCCGCGACTGGTGTCGGTAAATAGCCGGTTATTTCTATCGATCCCGCGGCTCACCAACTAAATCCTTAGAGTACGACAACATTGTTGTGAGGAGTGACTTACTACGAACCCGCTTTGGTGATAAATTTGTACATGGACACTAACAAGATTGACAAATCTCTGTTCTTTCATTACCGTATTTTTAGTACTTGTAATACCTATTTACATAATTGAATTGCTAACGCTTTAAAATATAATAATAATAATAACCCTGCCACCGTATGCCTACGTTGACGTCTGGGGCTTGTGCGCTTTGAACTCTAGGTCTGTGCCGGTAGAGTTTACTTTGCCGGAACAGGTCTAGTGAGGTAGGAGCCAGACCCAGAGAGATAGAGAAACTCGCAGGGCAGCGTGTGGCTAGTGAGACCACGAACTCTATCTTCCAGGAGAAGAAAGGGTCTTGCTGGCCTTTATTGGCTGTCTATAGTCAACACTGGTGCAGGACAGAGACATCATTCTTGCCTTTACGGCTTTAATTGATATTCGCAAGACCAAACTTCGGGCCCTCCCACGTCTTCTATAGGTCCCGGAACGGGACCCCAGGGTCCCGAGAAATGTCAAAAGACACAACAATAATATGTGAATCATAAAAATCAGGAAAAGTGGCCAAAAAATACGACAGCTCACTGGTCACGTGAAGAGCCAACCAGCCTGGCTATGTCTCGAAAAACTTAGCATTCAATATTCGATTTGGAAGTGGGCACTCAGCGCCCTGCATTCCAGCCCAGTACCGTGTACTTTCTGAAAAATATCTAGCATACCTATATGATTGGTTTTCCTGTTTATTTCATTATTTACTGGAAACATGTGCATTAGTCTTTATATTTATTATACTAGCTGAATAGTGTCTCACTGCAGGGCGAAGGTCTCTTCTTACAGAGAAAGCACGAGCATTGATCACCTAGTTTTTTCGTCTTCATTTAAGAGAATTTCTCGCAGAAGAATGTTTTCTTTATACGTTCTCGTAGATTTCCTAATCTCCTTTCTTGTGAGTTTCGTTTAATTAATGACTAATATATTTGCATTGCATCATTTTAATAATATAGAACCCAACGGTTCAAAGGTTACAAGTCGATATTTATAACATTCATGAATAGTTAGTATTATTTATAAAATAATATACTATTTATCTACAATGTTACATATTTGCTTTACCAAATCATAATCTCCAACTTGGGAAGAGAGATAACAGATAGGTCATGGTCGGAGAAATCAGGTTAAGTTCTCGAAACAAACATAAAAGGCAGGTAGGTACGTATAGGTATGTATAGGCACACACATTTACAAAACAGATGTCAAGGATGTAGCAGTATATCAATAATAAATTCGCGTAACGAAAAATATTGTAAAGAACTCAGGTGGAAATCATTTCATCGCGTATTGTTGCGTGTTCCTACTTCCATACGTACGTGTGTGCACATACTTTTACAAAATCAATTTGAAGTCGCGTGTGCAATATCGATTTTGTGCCGTGAGGTGCGGGCTATGGGCGGCGACGCGGCGCGGCGGCGGCGTAGCGCGGGTGGCGCGTAGCGGCCGCGTAGGGATGCAGCAAGAATGCGACACGGCCGGTACGCGCAACGCCGTTCTGGGACGATGCCCGCGAAACTTACTAGTATAACTGGAAACTTGAAAGCCGCATAGTTTGGCACAACACTACTAATTGACGAACTTGTATTCGACTTTGTTGTTGCCTGGCCAGTTCTACTAAAAAGGCCTACGGTCTATTATAGAATTTAACAGAAATTCTATATTTGGCGTGCGAGTCACGGTGTTGATGGTTTTATTTTAGATGCGATAATATGATGAAGAGGTCGCTGGCTCTGATCGCTGCTCATCGCGTGAACGACGACTTACGCAGCGCTGTCAGTGCGGTAGCGCTCGTCCTACGAGTATGCGATCAAGTGAGTGGTCGCAGTGCGTGTGGGAGCGGCACTCGGTGGCACCCGGTGGCACTTTCTCCGGGTACCACGCCGGTGAGCTGGACACTGGCGTGCATATTTCCCCGTCATTTTTGCGCGCGCATGAGGCCGCAAGCGCGGTCTCGATTGTTTTCGTCGTGTTTCGCGGGTTATTTCGGGCGTGTGCGCCGTGGCAGTGCAAGCCACTCGCGTACGTCGGACTGTCCACAACGCTACCACTACAACACTTAATATTCGATCGTCGATGTAGTATATTTTGATAGAGCTGTAAATCAACAAGCATAGATATTTGTGGTAAAAATGTATAATATTTTAAAATTTTGGAGTTCTTAGCATGCTAAATAATGCTTGACCTATATGCAAGTTTATATATATACAGGTGATAGAGAATGAAGATATCTTCTTTACGTTTTGGTTACTAATGCTTATTACAGCACAAGCGACATATGAGTTTTGAATAAGTAAGAAATAATTGTAAATGATTCCTACATAGTTCATGAAATCCCGATCCACCCAAATTCTAATGATACTTTCATTAGACATGAAAATATAATTTGCAGATTAAGCCCTATCTTATTTTGTATACGACGTGGTCGGATCTTTGCGGCCACGCAGTCGGGTAATAATTCCTATTCGACCCATTTCTACTCGAATAATTCCTATTTTAGGGTCCTAAAAATACTAAATAGGCGATAGTACGGCTCACTTCGCCCACCCGGCTCGTGCGCTGTTGTCCAATAGTTCTAACCTAACTCACTTGGTCGGGGTGCCAGTAGCAAGTCAAACTACTTACGATATGCGTAGTGGCCAGCTGGGAATACCGATAAAAAGGCTGCTTTCGTCCATCCACCCGAATTTCGATTAAGCGCATTGTGATATAACCAGCCAAATCACGATATGGCCATTTCTACGATCGGATCATGATTGTATTGCTCATTCATATTCCACTTAAGAGCCAATACAAGATTTTAGAAATTTAGCCATATGGAGAACCTAAACCTGGGAGGCTATGTCATTTATGTTCAAATATTCACTAAACTTTAGTTGACACCCACCTTCGTCAAAACCTAGTCGAATATCTGTAGCTATAAGTAATTCGTTCCATTACCTTTCCTCATCCGTCGGGTGAATAGAGGTCACAAGTCACGATACGCATAATCAAGAATGGTAACGCTTTTGCTTGGCATAAGCTATTGTTTCATGACTGGAATCGAGGATTAGCCGACTACGCTTTATGTAGGTAACCGGATTTAACACATTTTGGAGCTGAATTTATTATTTTATGAACATCTCTTAAGTCTGAGTGTGAACCGTTGAGCCCAGGGGTAGCGGTGGCCGTAGGTCGTCGGCAGAGGCCGGGCTCGGGCGTCGGCCCCGCGACCCACTTCCTCCCTCACTCCCTGCCCCCGCGAGCTCGCCCTCCCCTGTCCCACACTCCTTTATCACAGTGATAACAAGAAGTCGGCCTGCTCCTGCACTAGTACGCACCAACTCGGTGCGCGAGCACCAATCGTTATCATCTCTTACTTGTTATTATTTAGTATACACTTGCTTATTTACATGGTCAAACACAAAAACAAGTGCATGCGTACAAAAACCTGATCCGTATACTAAGAAGAGTTAGCACAGCACTCATATCGCGAATACTATGACGTCACCTAAAATATCTCGGTTATTGTTGCGATGACCCAACTCTAAAGCGGGGTTACCGGATTTTTTACTCGTGTCTAACATGAGCGGAGATTTATCTAAGCTACTTTAAAACCTGTCTTGGTTAATAGGATTCAAACTATATTCGAAATGCATAATTCACATATGAACGATGTAATAGTGCAACATGGCTGACCTTTCCGTGAATCTGAAATCGCGCGTCGCGACATACGCGATAGTAGGCGAATATTTACAATCGATCGGAGGGTATCTAATCGAGTGGTTTGAAGAGCAGCGGAGGCAATGCGCGTGTTGTTGGTGTAAATATTGAGCAAGGTGTGGAGTGGCGATGGCGATGCGACAAAGGCTATGGTGTCGCGGTTGGCCTGAGGGCGACAGGCGGCTGTGTCTGCCGGCGGCGGCGCGTCGCGTTCGACGACCTACCGTCTCAAGGCCGCTCTTACACGTGCCAGTCGTGCCAGCCGAGCCACCGGGCGCTTCCTGCCGCCGCCATAACAAATCTCTCCCCGCCCCACACCCGGCGCCCAGCCCATCCTTCCCGACCCAGTGGATCCTACTACCGAGCGCGCATCTCACCAAATCCTTGATCCTCAGAAGAGGTTCTTTCCTAAACCAATCATCCAATAGATTTAATATGATTTTGATGATTCAGAATTGAGACTTCGATACCTATAATAAACTTGTGATTCGCCGATTCCTGATGAAAATCATCTTCGAACTGGATTATTACGTAAAATGAATGTTACACAATGTGCCGGCGACAGCGATGTTTTAATTTAATTCTGAACATAATATTATGTTTTATGCGAATAACAAAACATAATCCACCTGTGCTGTGCCTGAATGTAAAACAGTGGACGCCGGGGTGGTACGAATTACATAAGAATCGTATAGTTAGATACTTTTGTTATTCGATCGTGTAGCTTCGGCTGACGACGATGTTCGTGTACCTAATTATCCTAAAACTTTATTCGCGTTACGTGAAGGTACGCGACATTGGATACGAGGATAGTATTACCTAGACTGTTAGAATAAAAGATCATAGTTCACTTCAGAATCCATTATGTTATGAATTTACTAGTGAGATACTTGACACTGCACTGTGAACATTAGTATCGGTAGGGAACGCAATAATGGCTGCGGTCCGTATGACTTAGTCCTGACAGTGTTTATACCGTAGTGGTTTTAATTATATAAAAATAGGTATACCTACTACACTGTACAAGTGACAGTAACTACTCAGAGATCGTCCAGCGCACCCAGACCAGTCTAAGGCAGACAGAACTGTACTTTGTTATTTTATCACTGAGCTTAATATCCTTGTATAATCGCAAACTTAATCTTTAGAAGACCAAGGAACTCTCGTCATATGTACCACGTTTACGCCTAGTTTTGCCAATTGTAGCACGAAAGTATCAAACGTCATAATAATAGTAACCTAGTGATAATAATGCGGTTACCTATTAATAAAATGTTGGCAGAAGGTTAAACCCATAAACACCCCCGCACCACCTACACGTTGACAGAATTCTTAGAATAGGAGCGTAAACAGGTGCACTCCCATACACTTAACTAATGAGAATGACACCATAATTACTTCCCGACATTAGCTATTGATGGGTCACCCCCCTCAAGATGAGTACCATTGTGTAGTTATTACTGGACACACTTATGTACAACAAGACCTTCGAAATCAAAAAACAATTCTTGCCGATTCCGATAACTGGTTTAAAGTAATTGTTAGTAAGTAGCAGTGATACCCTAGTGGAGTGACCGTCGGTCCGTCGGACTGTCAAGTCATAGATCTCGAGTTCGAACCCAAGACACGCATCTCTGATTTTACGGATTTATGTGCGTATTGTATAATTATCACTTGCTTAAAAATTAGGTGTTTAAGAATTGCGTGAGGAAACCAGCATGTCTGAGAGATATTTCTCAATAGCATGTGAAGCTAAGTTAGAGGCCCATAGGCAGCATAAAAACTCTGACACCAGTTTAGTTACTAACCACACGAAAAGAAAGAAAATAAAGTAATTTTTAGCTTTTGTATAAAGTAATTATCTTTTTTATAAAGTAATTAGCTTTTGTATAAATTCTGCTTCTCCTAACATTATCTCCTAACGTTTTCACGGCGAGATATTGTCCGGTGAAAAACCCAATCGTGAAGGGCCACGTGACTGCATATTTATGTTATTGCTCATTTCCTCAAACCAAAACAGTGCTAAATAAAAATTTGTGTATAAAGAAGATCCTCAAAAATATTGAAAAAAAAAGCGCACAAAACGTAAAGAAAGTAACACTACTTTCTTTACGTTTTGAGCGCTTTTTTCCGACGTGAATAAAGCCTGTCCAAAACACTGTGGACAGGCTTTATTCACGTCGGATACAATAATCAATTAAGCTCGAAAGAATATTGCAACAATATTGCTTTATTGTTTATCAATTCTTATAAACTAATTTAGTACAGATGTTAATGCTATGCGATATACTACGGGAGGCGTTAATTATCAGAAAATATGTATCGGAATACTAATACATATTTTCTGGGCAGTATACTTGCAACTACAACTTGTGTGTGCGTGTCTGACATGATCGGCAGTAGACGTCGTGTTGAGTTATCATCTCAAGCGATACCCGGACGTACGTCGACAGAGAATGTACTTACTGCTTAACAACAGTGATTAATACGGTATTAGTGAACCACAAGAAGTTTTATGGTGTACAATTCCAATATCTGGGTTGCTATTGAAAATTTTCTACAGAGTTCATCCCGACCAAGATCAAGATTATGCGGAATCTAGCTGTCTTTGGAGTCATAGCTACCGACCAATATTAAGGTCACCAAGCAAACATTCGTCTGCTACACAGTTGTATGATGCAACGAACTGTCATAGAAGCGAACGGTGTAGCACGTAGCACGCTACGGCTCGCTACGTGCTACATGTTACTGTAGCGCATACCTTTTTATGAAAGTGATGTTGATGAACGCAGGTCTCTATTGAGGTGGTAACTGGGCATTTATCGGCTTGAGATTTAATTTTTTTCTACTTACCTGTCCTTTTGACCATTAATTTCACGGATTATTAGAGTTCTAACATAATATTATTGTTTTGAAGGGAAAAAAAAATGTTTTTAAACTACAAAGCCTTTAACGAAAGTAATTTCACTAAACAAAAGTTGGAAGTTGCAAATATTATTGACTACTTTTGCCTTTCACTGAAAAGAAAGAAACAGTTGTAACAGACATCAAAACCATGTATCGAATGCTTACGTTACATATGTATAGCGCTTTGTTGTTAGTAAGTAGGTACTAGACATCAATCAAGCGCATACGCATAACGTGAGTGAATACATTCGAAGAACGTACTTCAAAGAGGCTGCGAGTAGATACCAGCTAATTTTGGGATCGTTTGAGACTTTGTAGTACACATGCGTTGAAGTGAAGTCGGTGCAACATAGCTACTTAAGTATTCTCGAAAAAAAAGAACGATTTCGTAAGCACTGTTTTGCTTTATGTTAGATAGTTATGGTACTTTACAGTGTAAAATAGTGCCCTAGTGGTTGTGCACAAAGTTGTGTAGATGTGGTTTGTCACTTGTCAAATGAAAGAACGAGATCATTCCAAGCATTGTTTTATGTTATTTATAGATGGTATATAACAATGTTAAATAATATTCTAGTTGGTATAAGAAAATGGTTTTTAATTTTGTATGTTTAGTAGAACTGCAATTAAGTTAGTCTGTTAGACTATGGTTACTTTGGATAGAAAATGGTTTCGTTCTCACACCTATACAGAACCATAAGTTTTCGAGTACTGAAATTAAAACAAAAGCCTACGAATTGTAATTAAACGAAGTAGTCGTTCAGCAGTAGTTTCAATCAAGTCGGTCCTATAGGAGATGAAATTCGATAGTAGTATTAATTAGCAAACAAAGATTTGTTGTGATGAAGCTTAGGTAGATTATTGATATAACTATTAACGTACGTAAATGCTAGGTAAGTGGTCTATCAGCATTCGTAGAGAATAAATATTAAGTATATGATAAATAGAGCTATGATCAAGTTATATTTTACCTGCGTATTTAATTTATGATATTGTTTTACGTTAAAAGGGAATAAATTGTAAGAGCACAATAGGTGTTTTCATAAAAATAAATAGAATGTTTGTTTTGTTTATTTTAATGAAAAAAAATTGGAGGAAGGGTTTTTACATGTCTGTAACGGCATTTAATTAATCTATTAACTCAATCTGCTTCTTCAGTAGACTGTACATTCATATTAATAAAATTATCATTCAACAAAATCAATCCACAATCGACCCATCGAGAAATCGTCAAAGTAAAAAAATAAAGTTCACTTGTACACTACATACATTATGGCAGGGACATCGAGACACAACCTGTTACAATGAATATGATTCTGTACCCCCTGCGAAGAAAGGGTTCGTCAGTTATTAAATATATTTCCCACAAAAGTGAAATACCTTCTCCAGTCAAAATGTATAGAACAGCAATTTTTTAAATAGCCGATGTAAATTCTAATGCATTTCCCATCCTTAACTAAAAAAGTGAAACCAGAATAGTGCTCTTAATTCTTACTAACAGGTTGCGTGTCGGTATCCCGGCCATCCCAAATAATTTAAAACAATACTTGTTTCGCGAGTTGTGAACTTATGACCGAGATAAGTCTATTTATAGGAATTAAAATACTTACTCATTTATTTTTTTTTATCGGGACTGACAAAGACAGTCTGTCTAAAGTTAGTCACATCAACAATAACCTTGTTATTCTGAATAACAAAATTTCTTTTGTGTGATTAGGGAATCAGCTTTGATAAGTGTCTTTCAAACCGGAACTGATGTTTCTTGACATTTGTTATACAGGCGAGGAGATAATATCTACTGAAATACTTCTCACATAAGCCTCAAACATCCTTGATGCAAATGTCGTTCGTGTACTATTATGTATTTGCTATACAAAGAGATAATCTTAAGCGGTTTAGCAGTTATGACGAGGTAGTACAGTTGATAGTCAAGCGTACCCTATTGTAATTACAATACCTATCGTGTTTTATGAATACACATCAATCACTATAAATCATCATCATCTGCCTAGCCTTTTCCCAACTGTGTTGGGGTCGGCTTCCAGTCTAACCGGATGCAGCTGAATATTTACGAGTATTTAAATAATTATAAATATCAGTGCTTTGTGATTATTCAAGTTTTTGTTGATTTTTTTTTAATCTGCCATAGATGCGTTAGTTTTTCTTGTGGTTTGGTTTGCGTTATGCATGGCAAGGCAACGATTTGTCTGTTAATGTGTCGTAGGCTGACGTCTTACGCAGAATTCTATCCAACTATACAGTTAACTAACACTTTGTTACACGCAATTGCGCACGAAACAGTGCACTATTTTTTGTTAAAAGAAACTGAATTAGAAACCAAAAGTTCCTGAAACAGTAGAAACTAGAAAGTATAGCTTATTCAATCATGCATAAAGTTATTAGCATCTACTTACGTACTTACTGACTGAAGTGGAAACGATAATTGGATAATATTTGATCTCGGATAGAAGTTATTACTGATTATGTCGGCAATATCAGAGTATCGATATAGTGTTGTTGACATTGTTGGATCCATTGACGTACATATCCGACGTACATAGTGTCTAAATGAACGTTGGTAATTCCAATCAAGTCATTTACGTCTACATTTCGCTTTGATTGTACAAATTAAAACGAATTTATTCAAATATTTTCTAAACTTCGGTCAGGCCACTAAACATTACTTAAATATATAATAGTAGATGTGTTATATAGGATTGGTGTGTAACATGCGTTGTGGGTAGGGAAGAAAGCACTATTTATGTCAAAATATTATCATTATGTTATGCTTCTGATTGATTCAAATGACTATTCCTCGGTCACTTATATTTTACCGTTGTTTATTATACCTCATTATATTAAAAAGTAGCCAATTATATTGATAAAATTATCACTGTTACAAGACCTTAGACATGGTCTTATTAGTGAGCGGCCTAATTAGCAAATTGAATCACGCTTCAATATGCCTATCGGTAGTATTTGCATGTGTGTCAACTTGTATGTACACTTATCGTCTCTTAATTGCCTCTGTGACCTGCCTGTTCGATATATCTTCACTTTATGGTAATGATTCCGAGAAACACGATTCAATTGTTTTGTCTTTGTTGATATCTTGTGTTGTTCAGTACCTACAGAAATAATGAGTGTTGGTTGTGTCGAGAGGGGTCGGTTGCGCAGTGCGTGTAGCGAATTTGGCGAGGCGTTAGAGACGGGGAGGCAGCCGGCTTGGGCAGGCGCGCAGGGCGTCTGAGGGCGAGGGCAGACGGAACCTTCGCCCTGATGACCCACATCCGCGCCCCCGCCGCCGCCGCGCCCTCTAACGCATTTCTTTCTACGTTCACCGTCTCAATGAAAACGGTCATTACCTTTTCTTCTTTTTCAGTGTCATTAGGTACTCTCGAATTTATTTCGGAAAAATAATGGAAGGTTTAGTCATTACTGTCCACATTGGTGTGGAAGTAAAGTAAAATAAGAAAGCATCATACAGTGTTTGATGGTGGGTGTAGCTGAATATTGGAAGCTTTATTTTCAAAATACTTTATAAATTAATACAATTTAAATAAATAAATAAATTCTGTGATTGGAGGAGATAAGCAACCAAGAGAAAATGTTTACATAGCTGATAAAACAAAAACTTGTATCAAATTATGTTACTGGAACTGGTTTAAAAACTCAAAATTGTAACAACATCCTTAATTTTAACAGAATTTAAAATTAAATTGTAGCTAGAAGAACCTAACCAAATTAAAAATATCATTTGGTAAATATTTATGTTAGCCACATCCATAGCATTGTTGGTTTTCTACCAACTGATAATAATGTTATCACAGTTATCAGTTCAACACACCTACTTAGTGACTTCAGTTTCATGTCTGCATGGTATGTATACAGTAAATTCCTTGTATGTTTTGTGTCATACCTAATACATAATAATGGCACATTTTATTAATTTTGTTTTTTTCCTGTACAGAATTATGTACCTTTAATTTCTACGGTAACGTAATTAACAGGTCCCCCATAAAATTTGTTGGAAATAGTAAATTGATTAAATGTAAGTGTTTGTTTGTTGTTGTGGTCTGTTAATGACGCGTCATGCCACGTGCTTTATCGACTGTCAAAATTGATAATACGTCGAAGAGCAGCGAAACACCAATCGTGCTGTGAGGGTGTTCGTGGCGGCGCGGTGTGTGGGCGCGGGCGCAGGTGTACTGACCGGTGTGCGCGGGCGGCGCGGGCGGCGGCGGCGGCGACGGCTCGGTGGAGTTGGTCGGCGCGGTCGCGCAGGCGGCCGCCGACGGCGCATCTTCCGCGGCGCGGGCGGGAGGCGGCGGCGACGGGCCGGGGGGAGGCGCGCAGAGCGCGACCAGCCGCAGCAGCGCCACGCACCACCACCAGAGCACGGCGGCCAGCGCGCGGGCAGCGCGCCCGACGCGGCCCGGGGCCCTCTCGCGACCGAAATACGCGCACCGTTGACTCGTGCACCGGCGAGCTCGCTCCCTCACCCGGGTATTCGTGCGGCGTCGGGACGGCTGGCGAGGCGACGCGGGTGCGCGCGCGCGGCCACACGGCGACTGGGGCGCCGTTCCCGAGAGCGTACGACCGCGCCCGAACACTATTTCGGGAGCGACGCTCCGCGCCGCTGCCGCCGCCCGCCCGCCGCACGCTGCCAATTTTACGCGAAATTGCGGGCGGGCGGTGATGCGATATGTACCACGCCGCGGCCACCTGCATCTGCGCCACCGGTGCGCTGCTCAATAACATTCTGCGAGGGTTTGCCTTTTTCATTGAGAGGGTTTTTTTGCGAGGAGGTGTTGAGGGCGCGGACCCGCACGCCCGCTCCGCCGCCGCTCCACACGTGCGCCACCCGTCTACTCAAAATAGTCGGCGGCGAACGTGCTGCTGGCCCGTGTCAATAGATACAATGTCGCAGCTATTGGCAAGGAAACAGACACTCGCGCTATCTCACTGTCTCGCGCTCTCTGTGTTGTGAATTCTTATGCACGGTTTATATTTAGACGTAAAATTATTTCTGATATAGATAGGTGTTTGACATTACGTTGAACTCTCATACGTCGGGAAGCTCCACCTGTATAAATATTCTGTGCCACAGGAGCGTAATGTTTGAAATGTTATTTAGCGAATCTTTCATTTAAGTAACTAGGTAGCAACACATCGAAAGGACGTGAAACCACTTAAGAAATTGTTTCTTGAATAAAGAATTGCCAAAATATTATTGTTTTATCGAAAATAACAGAAAATACTTTATAGTATACTTAACCTAATAGTTATGTAAATACGCTTATTATTTTCATAATAAACGCTTTTCAACAGTTACGAAATTAAGATTAAACTTTTTAAATCCGTTTGACTTGGTTTTTATTTGGTTTTAAAAATGAATTTTCACAATGATAAAGAGTTTAATAAATAAAGGCTTATAGAATGTATATTCATTGAAATATTAGGTTCAGTAAAATTGAGTTAAAACGCAATAATCTACACCAATATACAGAAGTTATTAATTGTCAAAAAGTCGGACAATTAGTCACAGAGTTGATGCTGGTCACTATGTAGAAGAACGGGCAAGAAACTCAACGGACACTCTTTAAAATCAAGATACGAGTATTACAAAAAGTTTGGGTACATTATTTTAATACCCGACTGCGGCGAGACCAAAAAGGAGTGTTCTGTGTTTCACCTGTATGTACTATGTCCGTAACTGATATACGGCAGAATCAATTTTGATGAATGATATGTCATTAGATTCGTTTTTATTGCGCGAGTGGGTATATTAATAAAAAAATGGCGGATTATAATAATAATAATATCCTTGGACATTTCACACAACGCCATATAGTTCCAAGTTAAGCAACCTAATGCTTGTGTTATGGTGACGAGATGGCTGATAAACTACTTATATACATTTTTTTTTTGTAAATACATACATATTATAGATAGAAAAACACCCAGACTCGGAACAAATACTTGCAGGTCGTACAAATAATTGTTCCGTGCGGGAATCGAACCCGCGACATGCTGCGCAGCAGTCAATCGCTCAACCACTGCGCCAACCGTATCGTCCACCACCACCGGTGATTGACACCAAAGTGTGCTTTAATATCCTAAACCAATAGAGTGCGGTATAAAAAATAGAGAATTGAAAAAATGACAATTTCTATCATTCTAAAAAGTTTACAGTGAAAGTGGAATAGATTTCATTGGAAGTAAATTATAACCTTTAAGGAATGGATCATATTTTCGATGACGAGTTGTGAAATATCCCTGTATTACTAAGTGTGCTTACACATGTCGAATTTCGCAGTGACACTGAAACTAGCTTCTTCCTGCGATTTCGTCTGCGTGATATTTTGACGTTTTTTTTGCGACAAGCGTATTTATAATCTTCCTCAAGAATTGAAAAAGATTCGTAGATTCGATTCCGACTCGTAGTTCCAGAGATTAGCGCGTTTAAGCGGGAGGAAACGCCCGGGTGTCACCACTGCGAGGATCGCCCAGAGGACACGGTAGAGCACACGGTGCAAACCTGCCCCGCATGGGCAGAGCACCGCCGTGTCCTCGTAGAGGCGATCGGCGGCGGCGACCTCTCGCGCCCGGCCCTGGTGCAAGCCATGGTCCGGGGCGAGAGGGAGTGGGAGGCAGTCACCTCCTTCTGCGAAAAAGTTATGCTCGCGAAGGAGGTGGCGGGATGGGAGAGAGAAAGGTCCTCCCGTCCCAGCCGCCGCGGGAGACGCTCCGGGCGTCGGGAGCCACGTGACGACTCCCGGCCACCGTAGGCGCGGGCCTGCGGGCGGTGAGTAATGGGTGACTCACCGTCCGATCAGCACCAGACCCGTGCCGTACGGCGCGTATATGTTCCACGCGCGCCTCAAAGAGATGTCAGCATATGAAGGGGCCCCTTAGGGGCAAGCCTGCCGGGTAAGCGGGATTGTCCGAAAGGGTTACCGCTACCCCGGAACATAAAGGGCTACGGAAGGAACATGGATGGGTTTTAGTCAGTAAGAGTCTGACACTCCCTTCCGCTCCACCCAGAGCGGGAGCAGTCATTGGATGATTTCCCAGCCTTAAAAAAAAAAAAAAAAAAGCGCGTTTAAACAAAAAACGAACTCTTCAGCTTTATTAGTAGTAGTATAGATAATTCTTTAAAAGAAAACAGGTAAATAATGATCCTCGTCCACGGTTAAGCAATTTAGAGCTAGAGAGTTCGCTCTAGCATCTAAGACCCCCTGTACTTTGATATCGAATTCTCGACGCACGAGGTAGACGAGTCTCAAGTACTTATTTTCTCTCAAGACATGTTCCATGTCTAGTTCCAAACATATGTTATTGGTGATACGAGTACTATGACGCTTTTTTTTTAATCTTGTCAGCTACATGTTTTTAAATGGTTACCCATCGCATGATCAGCAAATCTATATATACTGGCTTAAATTGATTTAATTAGTAAAATGAATGTATTAGTGAAGTAGTGTAATGTTATTTTATGAAAAAATATATTTAGTTTAAATTAAATCGGCCGTGATATCAACATTATCAACTGAATCCATGGCCGAATTAATAAGGATATCTATCCTCGGGAAATGTTGACTCGTCGATGCATGCAATTATCCGCCCCATTTTGGTATCTGGATATTTCCAGAACACTATCAGGATACATCAGATTAATATGGGTATTTTGGAGACCACTATATAAAAGTTAAATCAAGCTATCCCAATTGACATCATTGAATGGAATAAAAAACGCGAACTTTACTAGCGTAGACTGAAGCTGCAGACAGGTCAGGTGTTATAAAATAAATATTTGGTTCCAGGTAAATTCTATCAATTTATTTTGTTATGCAAAAATCGCTATTTATAACATTTTCTTCTTCTTTTTGTGTCCATAGTATCCTTCTTCGATGTTTTTATATTAATCGAACGTAGATTGCGGCATTAATGGCGATTTTTAGGTTATCCGAGGATCAGGTGAACGGGCACTCAGGACATTCCAGCAAGATCAATATTTAAAAAAATATATAACGTAAAAATATCAATAAAATTATGTAGGTATCATGGTTTCTCCTTAACCGTAATAACCTTACACACGTTGTCTACATCTCTTTTATCTACTTTCCTATCGCAGCTATGCTGAAGACATTTCTTTAGAAATAAGAATCACCTTTGTACGTACATATTTTCTGTTCTTTTCTATTTAAATGTGTGTTTTAAATAAATAAATAAACTTAATTCTTCAAAAAACAAAAAAAAAACAAAGTCTTATTATACCAAAAAACTTTAGTCACATTACTAAAGCTTTTTTGGTAAAATATGATACCTATTATGTTTTAGAAAGTACGTAAGGTAAGATAAGGTTGAAAACTAGATTATGTGTTATTCCTCCGTGCAGCTGCATTTCATTAATTTGATTTTGAATTATGCAACTTACATGACATTAAACAAAATTAGATTTGTTTTAGAACTAGACAAAAATAAATATGAAATTAGATAGAATTGGGATACAATAGAAATAACACTATTAATAGCAATTTTTTTTCTGCAAGTGTGTTGTTGGTGTAGTGGCAATTAACTCCAGGTTTCGAATAGCAGTGTTTAGGAATCTCAGTTCAGTACTCGCGCAGACCTGACGATTCGTCTTTATATAACAGAATGTTGTTAACACGGGTGAGGGCCGGTACGATAGACTGGTCTTCTACGTGTTTGATTTATTGAGAATAGAGGACGTTGGCAAGGGCGAAGAGTATTGGGATGTTATAGGAGATGTACTGTTAAGTGGGTACCACGAATTAGGCTGATGAAATATTTTACCATATTAATATTCCTCCTTACTTATGAACTTTGGTAACCCACAATACCTAGCACAAAAGATGATGTTAGGTACATGTACGCGTAATATCCATAAAGTTTTAAGTAGAGTTAGTGGACATAAGATAACTGATCCTATTCGATGATCAGTGCATACACATTTTCAAGGCATTCCAGATTGCACTGTTATTCTCTAGCAAACTGCGGATGGAGGAGTTGTAGGCTTGAAGACTAGTGAAAATTTAAATAATAATAATAATATCCATAATAATAATATCCATGGGCATTACACACAGCGCCATATAGTCCCAAGCTAAGCAACCTAATGCTTGTGTTATGGTAACGAGATGGCTGATAAACTACTTATATACATTTTTTTTTGTAAATACTTACATATTATAGATAGAAAAACACCCAGACCCGTAACAAATACTTGCAGGTCATACAAATATTTGTTCCGTGCGGGAATCGAACCCGCGACATGCTGCGCAGCAGTCAATCGCTCAACTACTGCGCCAACCGTGTCGTCGTCATAAATAAATTTTAAATTAATAATTTGCGGGTCTGATTAACGTGCAGGTTAAATGTAAGATCAAAGTGAGTACCCTGATCGCGTACGCTTAGAACGCGTTTTTGGGGCTCGTTGTTCATAGCGTAGATCTTGTGTGTAACTTGAAGGCTATTGAGTAGGTCATGTCCGTGCATTTACTAATGTTTAGGTTGAGGTTGTATACAGTGCTCCAAGTGTGAATGTGGTCGATGTCGAGTTGAAGTGTGGCTTTATCACTTACGAGTTAGCTAAGAGGAACTTTAACTTCATCACCATGTATGTCTTAATGACTGTGAAATGATTTACATATGTGAAAAGATCGTTAACTACTATTAGACAACGGAGAGGCCCGCGATTAATGTCCTGCCCTTTGCCAGAAGTGACCGAATAGCGCTCCGAATTGGCATTTGTATGTTACAAACGGCTTGCGGTCGTGTAGACAATTCGCAAAAAGTTTTAGCGATGTTACAGAGAAGTATGTCGTTGACAACGATATTCTTGTCAAAATGGATTACATCGATCTGTTTTTTGTCGTTAATATTTTTGGCAAAGAGTTGTAGTAAAGATAAGATATTAGACGCGTTCGAGTGATATGGAAGTATTAACAAAAATATTGAGAACAAACTCGAATAATTAGCCGAATATGGTCCTCTCGCGCCCGGCCCTGGTGCAAGCCATGGTCCGGGGCAAGAGGGAGTGGGAGGCAGTCACCTCCTTCTGCGAAAAAGTTATGCTCGCGAAGGAGGTGGCGGGATGGGAGAGAGAAAGGTCCTCCCGTCCCAGCCGCCGCGGGAGACGCTCCGGGCGTCGGGAGCCACGTGACGACTCCCGCCCACCGTAGGCGCGGGCCTGCGGGCGGTGAGTAATGGGTGACTCACCGTCCGATCAGCACCAGACCCGTGCCGTACGGCGCGTATATGTTCCACGCGCGCCTCAAAGAGATGTCAGCATATGAAGGGGCCCCTCAGGGCCAAGCCTGCCGGGTAAGCGGGATTGTCCGAAAGGGTTACCGCTACCCCGGAACATAAAGGGCTTCGGAAGGAACATGGGTTTTAGTCAGTAAGAGTCTGACACTCCCTTCCGCTCCACCCAGAGCGGGAGCAGTCATTGGATGATTTCCCAGCCTTAAAAAAAAAAAGCCGAATATGGTAATGTTTAATGACACTTTTGCCGCCGCTTTTATGTAGCGAGAGTATTTTAGCTATTTTCCACTCCGATGGATACGAGTTCGTCGTAAGTATATTATAAATTATGAGATGTACTTATTTTGCTCTCTGTCAGTCTCTCCTAAATTATTGTGTATGCGCCTGGGGTGGTGCTCCCAAAACCCTACTCTTAAAGCTGGAAAGAGCCCAGAGAGCCGTGCTAAAAGTCAGTACCTTTCGACCTATCCTTTTTCCAACTGAGGAATTATATAAAAACTGTGAAGTCCTCACAGTCAGGCAATTGTTTGTGCTCAACACTGTACTCCTTCAACACCATATAACTCCCTACGAGGTAATCACCACAAGACGCAAAGACAAAATAGGCCAACCCTACCGTTCGCATTACTCTTTTACAAGAAGGTTTCCCTGTTTTCAAGGCCCCCATCTGTATAATAAAATTAATAAAATATTAAACTTTTTCTCACTTCCAAATGCAACTCTTAAAAAGAAACTGTCTACTTGGCTTCAGACTCTCAACTATAACAACACAGAGCTCTTATTGTCGACTTAATTAACTAGGTAAAATCTACGCAGTGCACAATCACACATAAACACATACAAACCAACACACACACTCACACAAACACCCACTCACTCACCCCTCACACTCACACACACACCCACTCACACACCCCTGACACATACACCCACACACACACACCCCAACACTATACATCCTTCACTTTTTATTTAATCTTTGTTTCCTTGTTTTACCAAATGATTTATTTGTTGTCCATCTACCTGCTGCAAAAATGAAAAAAGTTCTCGTATTATAGACAAACCTTCTATACAAGACCCCTATGAAAGGGCTGGGCCTAGCACCTTTAATACAAGTTGTCTTGTCAACTTAGCAAGGGTGCTAGAGTCTCCAAACTTATAGTGTTTAATGTCTCCATCAGTTTGTTTGTAACCAAATGTTGCTCAAATGTACACCTTTTAATGCAAATAAATTATTATTATTATTATTATTATTATTATTATAAATTGGTTAAACGATAATAATTTAATAATTAATTTAAAAAAGACTAACGTACACAAACAATCAATAATCTTAATATTCAATTTAATAATATAAATATCGATGAAGCTGACACAACCAAATTTCTGGAACTAATAATAGATTCAAAATTGAATTGGAAACCTCATATAGAGACACTTAGTAAAAAATTTAGTAGTGCAGCCTACGCTCTGAAACAGCTTGCTGTGGTTCTCAACACAGATGCGCTAATTACTGCTTATTATGGATTAGCCGAATCAATTATTAGATATGGAGTCATCTTTTGGGGGAATAGCTCGGACAATGAAATAGCGTTTCGTGTACAGAAAAGGTGCATTAGATCGATGTTTAGACTGCAAACAACGGACAGCTGATTTTATAGAACGTAAGATATTGACAATGCCCTCATTATACATCCTGGAAACAGTAATGTTCATTAAATCCAACTCTCATTTATTTCAGCGTTTGTCTGATGCTGTCCCTAGGAATAGACGTGATAATTTCAAACTATGTGTTCATGCTGCTAGAACAAATCTTATGCGTAAGAGCATCTTTTGCATGGCTCCGACCATTTTTAATAAATTGCCCAAATCATGGAAAACATTAAATACATCTGCTCTAAAAAGTAAATTGAAGAGTTTACTAACTGAAAGAGCATATTACAGTATAGCAGAGTTTATGAAAGAGGACAATTATTATCGTATTTTTTGACATTATGTTATTGATCTATTGTATTTTTTGGAATAATTGTAATTTGGAATTGAAATTTTTAATGACAGTAATTCATATTTAATTGACCAATTTATTTAATGACTACTTTGACATTTAATTGTATCTAAAAATATTCTTTTTAAATTTTAAATATACCTAATCTTTAATGAATAATGCAATGTAATTTTGATGAATATTATCACGGTATATGCACCATCTCTTCCTACCAATTTGTACGCCACAATATGTGGCTGAACATGTTAGAACTTTTCTGTATCTCATTATTATCCTGCATGCAAATGTAGACCATGTTTAAACAAATACAAATTTACTTACTTACTTACGTAATAGATGGGTTGAAGATAGATTGCAAAGGCAATTTGATAATTTTGCAATCAACCTTAATCAAGTACTGTGGTATTCTATTTATGGAAATAGGGCCTTGATATAGGGACTGTGAGGAGTACATATCTGAACGGTGGTGCTCATGTATTAGTTACTTAATTTAATTTTCGCCCTTATTTAATGGGACTGAAACGTAGTTTGAGAAAAGTTGGCACACTATTACACCTCTGTGTACCCCCTTCATGAGATATAGGCGAAACTATGTTACTATTTTAGTGTTATGCTAAGACCATCTTCAGTAAGTTTACTGATGTGACGTTTTGGAATCAACAAGTAATGGAATCAATCAATTAGTAAAATCAAGCGTTGAAAAATTCCTCCGCATCGCTGCCGACTGGTAACATACCCAAGAGACTGGCGGCATTGCTACGCTGTATGGCAATGCTAAGCCTCTGGCCAAGGTAAAAGCCAGCCCTTGGGTCACGGAAATTTCATCAATTAGTTGGATGACCATTCTATACACATTGCTTCCTACCCCGGTTGACAGAAGAAACTTTATACCTGTTAAGTGTCTTCTGCCTTTTGGGGTTAGAAAAAACCCAAAAGACCGACAACTGGTCAAAAATAACACTAGATATACACAGTCTTTTTAAATTGTGGAAATTGATAGATTACAGTCGACCTCTATCTGGCACAAGTATGAGTATGATATTTTTAAGTAGATATTTACCTATTACAGACGTATTAGACGTATTAGATGGGATGTAATTGGCGAAATGTAAGTGTGCAACAAGTGCACCGTTGCCTCCCCTTCCGGGACGTTTTTCGTCTCAATCTTTCAAAAAAGCCTCTAATTTCCATCAGTAAATCGGTAAGGCCTTCAGATATTCTGTTACAGGTAAGGTTTGAAAGTGTGTGTGACATCGCAGGCTGCGCTAGGCGGCGGCGCGGTCACTGCACTGAGGTCGCGATGCACCGGAGCATGTGGCCACTTCGCGCCCCCCCGCGCCCTCGTGCCGCCAGAGCCTTGTGATCAAGACATGGGAGATCAGCGAAAACAATAGAAGAAATAAACCAATCAAGCGGAGCCTGTATTCTGCAAAAGGTTGGGCAGAGAATTTTAATAAACAAGTCAGATAAAAATGTTCCTGTGTTTTGGGGTACTCAGATAAGTAGACTTTTGATCGGACAGAAAACAAGTGAAGATATAGTTATGAGTCATTCTAAGGAGGCAGCTGCAAAATCAGCTTAGAAGGCATCCTTACCAGGAACGCTGAGTTTTGTTAAGAGCGGGAATAAATTCTGGTTAATTCAGCTTTTGACTATATCAGTTTCATATTTTACGAAAAATTTCACTTTAGGCTAAAAAATCTTTCTTTCAAAATAAATTGCTAGATCGAGTTAATCTATCTAGATTCACTCCTGAGAGATGGCAAAACAAACTCATGACATTCCTTCAGCCATCCGCTGCGCTTACATTCCCAGACCTCTTGGTCCGCTCGCACCGGTTACTTTAAATTTTCATTAGTACGGCGGATCGCCGCCCGCCTCTCGCCGCCCGGGCGCCGACGTCGACGTCTGCAATTACATTTCGCAATTTACAAATTGTCTTTTTATTTACGATGTATGCTTTCGTGAACACTTGCTTTATCCCCAACTTGCTTTAATTGCTTTTTTGTTTTAATAAATGTAAATGAACAATTTTATATTTTCGTAATAAAAAAAAATCACGCAGTTACACACAATTAATGCTACTTCTTTTGATTGAATAAAGATTATCACAATCTTATAAATGTTGTTATAATTCCATGAATATTAAAAATCCATTAATCGTTCGTAAACAGGACATGAAAAAAAGATACATAGTACGAATTATTTTTACGTATAGCGCGTTGATGTCTTTTGTTCTATTGACGATTTCAGTAACTTATCAATTGAAATTAAACCATAACAAATCCAAAACGTTATATTGTTTTATTGTGTTTATCATAATATATAAATATATGGTTTTTCTCAAACGTAATGATGATTACACCTTTATTTTTCTACTTTGTAAATCAAAATACTTCAGTAATGAAGAAAAAATTAATGAAAAAATAATTGAGGTTTTCTTGGTATTTTGAAATTTAAGCGTTATTCTATTTGAAGGCTTTCCGAAAACGCAACGTGTCTTGCGTTTTGGCAGATTGTAAGGTAGCTGTAGAGTGTAGACGAGACTATGATCACACATAATAAGCACGTCTGCCACATCTACAATGTGTGGCGGACCTGTGCAACACGCGGCCGGTTTTAAACGAATGGGCTGCTTTTATGGCACTTGATTATGAAGGAATTGCAGCAGCATTATGTATGATCGGTAATCAATGGCAGTAATATCTAGTTATCTACTGACGTTTCTCACTTAATCTTGCATTATATTAAGTGTTATATCTGCTGCTGTTTTTCGTTCATAAGAAAAACGATAGCCAAATGAGTTTGTTTAAAATTTCTTTTTTTTTAAATGCTTTTTTATTAAAATAACTAAAATGTTAACTTTTAAATCGAGATTCCTTAAGAGCATGTTAATATAGGTATAACTTTTCAAGTGCGAAAATTTCGCTAAACATTATGCTACGCCTGTAAGCTTGAGAGTTCAAGTCGTATCCGAGAACTTTTCATGGTTGCTGGCGGCAGGTTCGCTCTTCAAACAAAGCGATGTCGCGTCTCCGGCGCCACTGAACTAAGCCCGCTTGCAGCCTTTGTTTGAAATTCGGAAGTTAGAGCCTCATTTTGTGAAGTGTGAGGCTAATGACGTAAAACTAGCCACATGGTATACTTGACAGATGGTCTCTTCGGTAACTTGTGTTAAATATTACTTACTGTTCCTCTAAGGCTCAACGTCCACGTATTTCAAATGTGACGTGTTACACAAACCAGTGAGTCGCCAGAATATTATTATTATGATATTGTGCTTGGTTGCGTCGTATATGTCTTATTGGTTGTTAGTTTGGGTGATCGCTGTAGGATCCACGATTGGTGTTGGCACTCGCTCACCTGACTCATCTACGACACTGCTGAAAAAAGACTGTGCTTACTTCACCGTCAGGATAACAGGGTTAGGTATATCTTCGTATGACTACTCGTGCAGGATTTATGTTTTTGCTTACTACCCGTGAAGTTAAAGCGAGAATCTTAGCTTGACGATATGCCCAACATACGTGGTTGTTCATCATTCAATATTGTCATGACCACTGTATGCTCTTAGTGTTAACGAAGCCTTAGACTTGCAGCCTGCCGCTATTGTTCCTATGCATGACGTGCCAAAATCTCATTTTAATAAATGTTGGGTTCGTTTATATGCTTTCAGCACAGTCTAAAAGGTAGTTTTATGTTGCTGTGTTGTTAGATGTACTTTTCGGGATTTTTACTTTGCTTTGTGTGCACGCTGCAGGAAAGAACAAAATCTAGCACCGTTGTATTGTTCTATTATAGGTGTAAGTTGCACGGCAGTTGACAGGCGGACGGCGTCGGTGAACTTGCCAACCACTGCCTGTGTCCTAGGTACTACAGCATCATTTTGTGAAGTGAACTACATTCTCTAGTGTAGATTTTGCTTCGCATTTCATAAAGTGTTTGTGGATTGTGGAAGTCACCGTAAAAATAATATCATAAATATTATTGTTTCAAAATCGTCAGAAAATCAGCACTTTTCTATCGTTAAAATAACGATAGCTACCAGGCAAAGACGTGATCAGCTCGACGCTTTCAGAAAAAATCTAAAATCTCCTCAACATCGCGAGAGACTACCACGAGCTAACATATAGAACTAAACTTTGTTCAAATGTGGTTTTCTTGTTCGCTTATAGAATGGTTTAGGATCACATATTGTTATTCTTTACATCGAATAATTAGCTGTTTACTCTAACTTTAGACGATGTATTAGTCATCTCCTTGCTATGTGTGTATGAAATATTTTTAGAGATCAAGTCTTGAGTATGTTCCTGTCACAGTGATAAAGGTTCTACATGAAATATTGTGTGATTGTAAGCAAAGATATTTGCTATACTTATCGCGACAGAACAAATTTGCTGATGCTTAAGTCAAGGATAGTGAAAAAGAACACGAGAGCATTGCTAACATTGTTGCAACCTGGCTCTCTCGAGCGAATGTTAATAATATTTAACTAATTGACTTATGCGACTGGCTGCAGACCGTTATTAAATATGAACCGCAAACGAAAACTTGTTATCTGTATATTCAGTTTTAGAAAATTTTACAGAAAAACCATAATTTACCCTTAAGGAATAAGCTTGAAACAAGTCGATTTTTTCCAATTGTGTTTTCAACGATTCTCTATTCGTCTAAGCATGTAAATATTAGGTGTGTGAGAACGGCGTAGACCGAAAAGGAAGTGTAGCCTTTTGTTTGAGCTGTATTGAGCGAATTGCATTAAAGAGTGGGCAGTGTCATGTAATCAATCGAAGTTATCTGTTTACGTGTGGAGCGTCGACCTCGCGCCCCCGCGGCCCGCGCACCCCGTGCCGCGCCCCCGCGGGCCGCGCGCCCCGCCGCCCCCCGGCCCGGGCGCCACCGCGGGCCTGCCGCAGCCGCGCTTATCGCTCGCCGTGCACCCGGTGTTCCGCTTTGTTCTCAATTCCACGCTGACTTTGTACACACACATGTACGCAATTAATTGTATGCTAATAACATATTTTGCTATAGTCTGGATGCCGTTTCAGTATTGGTGTGTAATATTCATAATTGTGCTGAAGAAGCTACCCTAATTAGTTCTACTGCACATTTACTTAAAGCTTTCATATTGTACGGCCCTTTATGTCATTATTTAGTAGAGATGATACAATGTTAATAAATACCAATGAAATCTGATTGATTTAACCCTTTTATGCAGTATATAGAGCAGATACGACATTATGAACGTTGCGTCTATTTCAGTTTATGTTCGGATATATGTAGATAAGCTTAGTAATCAGCAATGAGTGCCGCAATGTTCCTAAAATGATCAGTTACCTTTTACAAAAAAAAACAAAACTTACAAACCACTTTAGTTACAGATATGTCTAAGAGATGATATTCACTGAGCAATTCAAAAGAGATACATTGACCGACCGGTGTTGTGATGCCCCCACGATGTCTAGACTATATGAAATGTTAATAACAAAGTGAACAGTGAAATTAATTTCGTGGTATTTATTTCGACACGTAGCTACGAGTATAGCTCTGAATTCATTTGATTTGCCAAACTTGAGTTCATTGTCATAATCGGTTTCCAATGCTCACCCATATTCTGTCCTTGATATTGCCCAATTTATAATTTCTTATCACGCGATAAAACTTCCTTGCACCAACAATTTATTAATATATTATTATTTAAACACTGCTTCGTCAGCATGAGGTCCTGGGTTCGATTCCCAGGTCAGGCAGTGTAGTTGGGTTTGTCTATCTGAAATTTTTCAGTAGCAGTCTGGAGAGTCTGTATTGTGCCCGCCTTAAACATAACCGAAGAAATGTGGGTAAACTATTATCATAGGTGCACGTCTGCCTGACCCTTAAGGGAATGCAGGCCTCGATGTTATGTTATATTCTTATTTAAAAACGTATGTTAAACATAAACTCAAACATAAGTTTTTGTCCTTAGAGCTGTTTGTTTCAGTCATTGTTTTCAATAATCTTGCGGTTAAGACCTATAGCAAGTTAAAGATTAAGAATGATGTGTTCATTGTCATCACTGAAAGTTTTATCCTCCACAAAATAAGACACCAAACACCTACTTAGATGTGGTTCTTCGGAAAAAAAAGAGTTCGCATCGACTTTCGAGGATGTAAGTCGCTTCATACTTATACATAGGTTAGGTATATGTACAGTGACGTACACCTTGCGGGTCGCATTGCATTGCAAGTTTAGCAACCCGACGCCTTCCCGCGGCGACCACGACCGCCGAGAAAAAAACCAACCGACTTCCTGCTCGGTCTCGACCATCCGACTTCGCAACTTGATACAATGTATGTACTCTATACGCATTCACATCTGTACATAAAGTTTTGTTCTTATTTTATAAGATTACCGACCTTTATTGTGACTCTGTGAGTGTGTGTCGATTCGGTATTTTAAAACGTTTATATTTAGTTTAACAAGTTGAACCTGTTACTTTTTTGTTTAGCAGGCTTGTCAGTAGACATCGGTAAATTAAATTATGAATCAAGTTCATAATCTAATTTACTTCACTTCAAAAGTAATACCTTGTATTTATTTTATTTCATTACGTAGGGTATCGACCCCACCCGCATGAAAGGGTACAAGAATATGTAAACCAACAACATCAGATCAGCATCAACTTTTTTTTTTGTGAACCACCTTTAAAACCTCGTGTCATTAAATGCATATTCCCAAAAGGATGCATTAGAAACACGTAGGTAATGCAATGTCCGTCTGAGAGGCAGAGGTCAGCGTCAGACTGCACCGTGCGCATGTGCGTGTGTGTCAGTGAAATCGCGCGATGCACCGCGCGGCTGTGTGCGTGTAGCAGTCGCGCGGCGCAGCCTCCATGCGTCTGCGGCCTGTCTAGACACCCCTCCTCCCCCGCCGCGCCGCCTGCCCCGCTCTGCTGTGGTTAACACTACTTGCTAACAATTTTATTTGGTCAGGCTTTAATATAATCCTATGTGGTTTCGTTGTAATTACGTCAGTAATAGTTTACAATGCGTTATGCGCATAAAACATCCATTACGAGTTCTATGTTTTTTTTTAAACTCCGAATTATTTAAAATTATTGTAATTAATAATTATTTGGAGAGGGTTACACAAACATATCAAAAAATTAAATTAGGCTTCGTAACCAATGAAAACAGGTCATCAAATTCGCACACTGTGCGGCAATTTTAAATTTTGATAATACTGTCAATAATTACTTATTGACAGTATTATCAAAATTGAAAATTGCCGCTTTAACAAAAACAACAGAAAAAGCCGTAACGGACAACTAGTTTTTTATCATTCCAGATTTATATCTTATTCTTGTTACCGTTTATAATTACCGAGATCCGAACATAGACAAGATTTTTTTTGCGTTATTTTTCAATACAATATATGATCGTCACTCGTAATGAGCTAGCTGGTAATGCGTGTAAGAATCCGAGTACATACCGTATCAGATCAGTGTTGTTGTTATTAGCAATGGATCGTTAACACGTCATTACAAGCATTCCTGAAAGCTCTAAAGCTCACACATGCGTGACTCCAAGATATGCTTTATCGCTACGGCCTTAGCGGAAAGGAGGCGGCGATAACACCACTGTGTGCTCAGATATTAACATTCAGAACTAAAATTATGGGAATATGTTTATTAAACAATAACGAGGCTTATTTAGAATTTTTTTTAAAGTATGTTCTCAGATATTAATCGCGGGTAATGAAAGGATTTTAAAATACCTAATCCATAGGTATGTTATACTCATTACAGGAATTGTTCACATCCTTGACTTAGGGATGTTTAAACAATAATATGCATATGTAGGTATACATATACATATAAAAAAAGACGGAAGGAAGGATTAAAAAATCGTCCACATCGCTGTTAACAATAAAAGTACCTAAAGTAAGTTCAAAAACTGAAAAATCACGTTCTAAAAAGTAAATATTCTCATCTGAAATTATTAAGTACAAACTATTAATTGTTTATTTTCTATTAAATACACAACACGTAACGTAATGTATTTTAACATATAAAGTGATGTTCGGAGGCCAGCCGTCGTCGCAATATGCCACTTTGCCCTCAGCTTATGATCGCTTACTGCTGTTAGAAAGTATTGTTTCGTTAGAGTAGGTGATAGACGCCTTTAACCAGCGGAAGATAAGCCGCGTCTTGCAAGGCTATGTCATTTAAAAAAAATATGATAAGTAGTTTAGAAGTTATGACCGAACGTACATACATACATTCCGGTCTTAATCATAACCCTTAATGTTTGCTTTAGTCGGGCAGAGACATGAAGCTGCGGATGATTTCGAAGTCAGATTTTCGGATCAATAGAACGCGCTGTCAACCAAATTCCGAAGCGCATTAAATTCAAGTAAAAAATGCAGTGTTTACGTAATTTTGATACTCAAATTTAAGTACACAGCTACCTTTGTGTGTTTAATCCTTTATGTGCCAGCTCGGCAGGGTGCAGACGGGCAAAAAGGTTGAAGTGAGCGTAGAATGAGATTAGTCTCGGGCCGGCTTTGCGAGTTGCAAGCTGCGCCGGCCACCGCCCGGCACCCGCTCCGAGCAACATAATAAATAAGAGGAGTCGATACAATGCTGCGGTGTACTTCATGTACCTGTAACTATGTAGTGAGATAGCTATAAATAGATGCGGAGGTACGTGCGCTGTGACCACCTGCCGTGCGTTGCCGCGCACTCTGCAGACTGGACGTAACTGTCGATGCAATGTTACATGTTATAATTAGTTCGTCCTCCAGGGAATAAATGCAAATTAACATTGGTAATAAGGCACTCTGCTAAAATAATAATTGTCAATGTTTGTAGTTTCTAAGAATATGAGAAAGAATGTAGCACGGGTGGAACACACCACAAATAAGGATTGAGGCAGCTTCTTAAGATGCCCAACCAACTCGGTGATGTAAGCTGGACCGGCACCACATAAAGACGGTGACGGAAGAGTTAAAATATGATCAAGAGGTCGCAGATTCAGAGATGACTTCATACAGGGTGATGATGATTTTACCGACTTCATTTACAAGAAACACATGAATCATAGTAGTCTAATAAACTGACTTTAGCAGTTTATACAGCACTTCTGCCACTAACCAAATAATATGATAATAAAATTAATAGTTGTCCAGTATTAGTCACCAGACGACATATGTTTGGTGTACTTACGTCAATCACTGTTATCGAAGCAGACAGATAACATGCTCATTGCTCGTGTTCGTCAGCATAAGGAAAATATTGCAATATTTTAGCAGAATTTCGAAGCAGAAGGAAATATCTTTTGCTGAATTTCGGCCTCAAAATCAAATTATTTCGAGGAAAAGCGTACAGCTAGACAAATTTATAGCTCCCAAAAGAACAAGCCGAGCCGTCTGACATCAATTTCTGGGAAATTTAAAATAAAAGACACATCACCGTGGACCTAGACTAAACGTGAAATACCTGCGGTGCGGGTGATTCAGTGAAAATAGTCGCAGACGACTATTAATTCTAAATTACGTCACGTAATCGTCGATTGTGTCGGGAGCCCCGTTTCGGTGTCTGAATAAATATGTGAAAGCGGTCGGTTAGATCACGACCTCCTGGAACAGACGTCTAGACACATACTCACAGATACGTGCTGCTAAATAGGCGGGCTTCCCCTCGCCACAAAAACGATGATTATCGTCCGCGTGCGTCATAGCACTGCAACAAGTCATGGAACAACCTAGTTGTAACTAAACCAAGTGGAGTGATTGCGTAATGGTGTCCATGGATACAGCGGAATTCCGTCTAGACGGATCACACCACCACTGGAAAAACAAAACGATACACTGAACAGACTAAAGTTAAATAAGTGTTTTTATTACCAAGTGTTTTGTAGTTGTTTGCGTAGCAGGCCAAAGTCGATCCATATTTGATTTGTAATGTAACGCTTGGTTCATTAAAAATTTCGCACGTACAATGTTACTGACAGTTTACTTTGGCAATTTTATATCCCTAACAAATTACAGATTTAATGAACGTATGTTCGCAGTTGGCACTAAAATTCGGGGTCGGACTCATGAACCTGTTTACCTCGTCTACCTGAGCGTGAATGCTTCCACATACGAACGACACTTCATATAAGTGCCTATTATGTGTTTATACTTGTGGAGTTTCAGGTGACCCGGCCAAGTGCGAGGCGAGTTGGTTCAATTTGTTTCGTTGAATTGTAGCATACCAACAATTAGAATATTTCGGGCCATAAGAGCTATTTTAGTAAAAGTGTATTAACTGTATGTTTTTCCTTAATTTGTAACGTTTCATTTTATAGCACAATGTTTTACTCTTTTTCAGCGTGCTTGTGCCCACACATGCATTGGATAAAACAAATGACGTCGTGTTAATAACAGTCTGGCGTTGCGTTGGTCTTGTCTGTTGGGGCATCAAACTTTGCAAACTGAAACTGACAACAAAATTTAACATTTTAGACATCTAGTTATTGTATGGAGACATTTAGAATAACAAAATTCACATTACCAGTAGTAGGCTAGGTAACAAGAACTCTTCATGAATTTATCATGAAAAATAATTGATTTATGATTACAGGACGAAATATTTGATTCATTCCTCAAATTGATGCCGTCTACGGGTCTACGATACACTTATTTCGAGACGTTGCCTATTGTTTTGGATTAGTGCGAGCTAAGTGGCGGACTAATGATTGTCCTCCAGACGTCTAGTAGTCATGACCTTGGCCTGACGCGCACTTTTCCACTATTACTAATATGCACATTTATTTTTGTCCTTATTCTCAAGCTTTTAACAGCTGTGATATTCGAGAGGCACGGTCAATGTCATTGTTTCTGTTGTTTTTTTGTCAGTTCGCGTCGGTGTAAATTATTCGAGCTTCGGAATTAATTAGAAGCGGATACCTTGAAATAACTTTGGACTAATGACAATGTGTTTTTAAACAATATGCATTACAATTGAAATGTGTTTTTCAATATCATGAACACGATAGACAAGCAAAGGTTGTTGTACTTTACATAATAATTTATTGTGAACAGTTATGCAGATTGAATGCAGAACTTGCAGAACTAGCTACAAAATGTGCACTCTGATTTCAATTATTAAGACTACTACCTCTGAAAAATTGTGCCTGTGGGAGGCAGTTATTCCTATTAGAAATATCAGATTCATTCGAATTTTCATGTTCTATCAAGACTCCTATATCTTTACATATGAGTTATTTATTACTTGTAATGTTTATGTATAAAATAAATGAGCATGTGTACTATATATAGTATGCGCGGGCTCAGATAGTCCATGGTTATGTAGGTACTGGCTGCCATAGGTAGTCGCGGACGAGCCCGCCCGTGCCTGTATTAAAAATTCGTCTGCAGCCTGTCTAGACGCGCTCCGTTTACATTGTGACGTCATCACGTGCCACCAACCCACCAGCTCACCACAAACATCCACTTAACTTATGCATCTAGCTCGTATAGAATTAGGGATTGATTTCGGCGTCTGAGAATAATGTACCTATGTATTATGTATCTGTTTGTTATTATGAAGTCTGCTATAATACATTCCGAGTGGCCGGTGTCTAGACGAGTGTTTTGTGTACTATTGTAATTTTCGCCGGTGCATGCGTGATGAAATACAGTTCGATGAAATTTTGTCTGTTACTTATACGTTAATAAAACGAATATTGTACTGAATTGTTGATGTTTAACTTGTTATTTTTTATGGAATGCTTAGATTTTATTTATGACCCTGGTGGCTACTATATAAGCAGTGAAAAAATGCTTTAACGATGTTGTCATGAAGTAATGAAAATTCAAACTGAAATGAGTAACATTTGGCAGGATTGAGCCTTGTTTTAACAATTACTTAAATAACAAATATCAACAGTTACGAAAAAACCAAAGAAAATAATTTTTAAACAAACCTTTTCGATCACGAAATACCTCACGTTAAGGTTTCACGTACAATGTTACCTACCCATTAAAGTTTACTTAGTAGGTACACCAACTGAATACGACCGCAAGACTATTTCGTATCTAAAATTTAAATGGACGTCAGACTGGCTGGTTAGCAGCGTAATAAAGTAGTATTTTGATTTGAATTCCCCAACAAAGCACTTTGCTTGCATGATGAACATAGTTCTAGTATAAAATACAGTTATGTTTAGTTTACAAGTCGTTGTAAGTCGCTGGATAATTTAAACTCTCTAGACACCTCTCGTCTACGAGTCGACGCTCTCCGAGTTGACTGCTGGCTAAGTCGCTGCACCTCTGTGCATAGTGCTCTGTTTGCGAATACCTAGCATCTCTTGTTAGTGTTGGTTGTGTCTACAAGTGACGCCTAGTTTTGTAGTCGCTTTGACTTTACAATTTTAAGAGCATTCAATAAGAAAATAAATGATGAAATTAATACGTTTCAGTCTTCGGAAACCTTATCGGTAATCTTTAGGTACAGCTATAGTCGACGTAGTAACAGAGCTTCGGGTGAAAAAGAATCCGAGGAGCCGAGTTTTTAAAAGAAAATTAGATAGCATCGAATATAAAAGATAGGCATAACTAAAGCCGATTCCACAAATCGTCAGACCAACCAACATTAAAAATTTGTTAAACAATAAGGACCTGGGCACAGAATTCGTGATGTGCCAGAAGTGTCTTCATTTTAAATTCCATTACCGCCGAAACATTCGAATACATAAATATGTACCTACTGTTAACGTTGCGTGTTAATATTATGACGTACATATGTTCACAGACATGAATGCAGTGGATCACCTATTAAAATCTAATTTGAAATCGTTATGGCTTGTGTCTGATATGAATCTCCAGACATGATTACATTCATTTTTATTCATAGCGTCGTGCAGAGACGACGATTGTAAAAAGCGAATGGCACAGTATAATAAAGTAAACAGTATTACGTCTCGGCAGTGTCCTTGAAATAATGACCTACGGCCGCTTCGTACACAGACTCGCATTAAGGATGCACACTAACTGTGTCTTTTGGGTTGTAACGGTAAAGGTTCGATAGGGATTTACCATTAATCCCTATAGTAATAAATTTGCCTGTCGTTAGGCACGTTTTATATAGATACAAATTACATTTGACACTAAATCATTTGTATGAATAGTATGGATTGCACGAACGGGTTGTTGTTCGTGGGATGCACGATAGAGTCTTGTTGTAGCAGAACGAAATCCACGCAGGTGAAGCCGCGAGCAAAAGCTACCATCGGTATATGGTGTTCCATCATTAAGGTAGCGGTTGCAAGAAAACGAGAGACACTCACCTACCAAGTACCTGACTACGCAGTTATGGCCTCTACGTTTCAATTATAGAATTCAGAAATAAACAAAAACAAAAAAGAAATATTTATGGGCTTGCCTTGCTGACCGAGTTAGTTATTTAAAAAAAATCTCATTATACACATTAACAATATCTACAGTCGATAGTTTCGTACCATATTTCACGTAAATAAATGTGCAGAAGCATCTCGTGCTCTCTGCTTCCGTAGGTATATAACTGCCACACACTCGAGACTGTCAACTTGACCAGTACTGGTATTGGTATACACCAGGATTTTCAAGCGCGCCGTTTCAGCTGATTGTATCAAACTTAATAAAAAATATATAGGTATATTTCAGACCTTCATCCATATTCAATACAATACTGCTTGTTTTATTATACTGTGGCAATGGCATTTGGTGCAAAATATATGGTGTGTCAATCATTATAATATTCAATGCACATTTGGCTGTTCGCTTTTTGTGCGGTAGACAAATAACAAGAGTATATGCGCGGCTTAGCCGAGGCGGATGGTTCGTCTAGACATACAATTCTTAATCCTCTAGCCCCAGACCTATCTTGATCGGCGTCCGTTAAAAATATTACAGTCTCATGAAGCTACGGAAAACAGTGACGACCATTAACAGCTGGAGATTGTTCGACAGTTTGCGTTCAGAGACTACACAACTTTACATGTTTAATTGCTACTTTGGCTCTACCATTGTGTTTAGAAAATTTCAAGTGCGTTTACAACACTTGAAAATTTTTCATGGCTTTATCTTCGATACTATGAACCTTCCTTTCATATTAACTATGTTAAAATGTTACCTGTAAGTGATTAATGCATGGAGTGACTCATCTAGTCTGACTTGGGAGTTGGTCCGGAATAGGACGATGAGAAAACATCAATCTTCGTTTCTTGTATCTGCGAGATCAACAATAGAACAGTCGGTCGATTCTGTAAAAATCTCACCGTGAAATTTAGGTGAAGTGAGCTGTCGTTTCACTTAATGGCAGGGATTGAAACTATTGATAGCTCACTTTAAACTCACTTCAGCTGCGTATTCATGGTGAGATTTTTACATATCACCACAGGTCATGCTCATCTGGGTCAGCATGATCGTCAGAAAGGGTTACCGCTTTCCTGGAACACAAAGGGTTAAAGAAGGAACATAGATAGGTTTTACAGTAAGAGTCTGCCACTTCCTTTCACTCCACCCAGAGCGTGACGGGCCATTTAATTATTTCCCACCCTCAAAAAAAAACTATTGCTCCTATTACCTATGTCGGCGGGGATGGCCAGATGAAGGTAGCGCAGTATTTTAATACCTCCTAACAAAATGGTTTTTATTTCAATCAGGACCACGCGGTGATAAAATCCACGAGAATCCTTAATAAATAAAACGGGTCTCCCTTGTTTTACCGAAAAGAAATTGCCAAATTATCACTTCCCAAACAAATTTTCGCATAATTTCATTTGCCAAATTATTACTTTCCAAAAAATCTCTTTACAAATAATTGTTACGAAAACCTATGTTTGGCAAGTGAACGTTTGAACAATAACTTGTTCACCAACTAGTACTTTTACCATTTTTTATCTAGTCAAATATTTCACTTGGTATACCATATTTTACGCAAAATTAAATAAGCCAAATATTTGGTGTCGTCAATTTTAAACTTTATAAGATCTAACGTTGAAGACGTTTTATTACAAGGGTGCTTTTTCCACTTGGGACAAATTCTAATCAGGTAATAATAATGTTATTATAATTATATTATTTCTCTCGATAGCCTCCTAAAAATAATCTCTTTTTTCCATATTTTTTCTATATAATCTAGTCGTTTCTGGCACTCGCCGGCCGCTGCCGCGGCACCGCTCGCTGCGCTCGCTCGGCTCGTGCGTAGGTGGTCACAGTTTTAACCTAACCTAACCATTTTTATTGAATTAATAACCTACTGTAACTAGTTCCATAAATAACCTAATGTCTAGTAACCATAAATTTGACTTGTTTCAGACAAATTCAAGCACATAAGCTTACAAAGAAATACGCAAATGACATCAAATTTAACAAACAAGTAAAATGTTTATTTTTGCCTTTATATTTTTTGTCATAACAAATCATTTGACTAAACGTTTATTGCCTAAATATTGTTTGCTGTAATAAATCATTTGATTAAAGACCAAATGCCTTAATGACATTATCCTTGGTAATAATGTGCCAAGTAAACATTTGACCAAATGAAAATGTGCGTACTAAAATTATTCCAAATATTACATTGGTCTAAAAAAAGGTTGCAAAAATTTGCTTAGGTAATGAAAATTTGGTAAAATCTTTTCGGCAAAACGGCAGGATCCCAAATAAAACTTTTTGTTTGAAAAATACTTAGGGAGTTTAATTTCTTTGCAAAAAACAAAGCCTCGTTGGCCTCAATCACATTATAATTAAATTAGGTGAGGGAGGAAGCTTAACTATTTATTTTTAAATCATTTGTTTAGCATTTAGTATCTATTACAATTTTCAATAAATCTGTACCTATAGGTAATTGCCTGTAGCAGCCACGAATGAAACCGACCAACGTTTGTCATAATTGTTTAACTTAGCTACAATGTCATCATCGACCAACAACTTTTGCTACAAAATAGGAATTATAGTCCGTTAAAACACGTAATAAATATTAATGAAATTATTATTTATTTCTTAACACTCAATTATACAATGACGAACTTTTAAAACCTGCCTCTCAAAAGGTTGCATCGCGTCCAGTTTTCCAGTTGATCTCGAAAGTGGACGTACGTAGTGTTCAGGCTGGTTCATTATGTTATACTTGCTTAGTGTCTGGCAGGTGGTAGGTATGTAGGGTTGGTCGGTTGGCCGCTGCACCTTGTGGTGGAACTGGTCGATGGGGGTGGGAGGAGCGCGGGGCGGCTCGGGGCTCATCGACCTCGGCGCGAGCGCTTCCACGGCGACGGCGCCCGCGTCGCGCAAAAAAGCGCCTAACCCAAATTTCGGTAGCCGTCTGGCACGAATGCACGATCTCTCCCGACGTCGTCGGTCGCGTTGGGCGGGTCGCGGGCGCAGCAATTCGGCTGTATGTAATCAGCACGCGTGCGCGAGACTACAGCGGCTTTAATCAAGCGGTTAGTCACGCTCGTGTCACAGTTTTCTTTATAAACAATTGTTTTGCTACCAATAATAAATCAAACAGGCTATCCATACCAGATAATGAATAGTTCTTCTATTTGGACAATCACTCGTCACAGCTTGACAATTATAGAACACCAATCTAAAGATAGACTCAATCTTTACCATTATGTCATCATAATATAAATATTACAGTGTTTGAAATATAGTTTCTAGGAGCTCATCAGCACATTTATCAAACATACAAACTAGAGATAAATGTCTTGAATAGGTACATTACCTGAAGATAACATGTTTAATTAAGTAATGAAATACCTATTTACAGTTTCTCACGTACTATCAATGACTCTTTAAAAGAGGACCGGACACAATGGTCCCTACGTTCAATAACAACCACACAATGACATATGCCATTGGATAAGTATTTTAATATGATAAAATAACTAATATGGCGGCTAATTTCAAATCACTGTGTAAGGAGAAATTGGACTATGCGTTTGCATAGCCCAATATTCTCCGTGTTGATGTCCTGCACTTGTCCCGCGCCAGCCGGAGATTATTCTGGGGTGCACCTGAATTATGCATATAGGTATAATCGTCAGCTGGTGCCTCATTTCATGATAATGGTCTAACGGGCAAGTTGGCTTCGGCTCCTCGTGCGCCTCCTGAAGGTCTAGGAAACCACAGTGCCGAGAAATGTCAAACACTTCTTAAAAATAATAATATTTAGACTATTTTATTTGGACTCGTTAAGACACATCTTATGAGTCCACACTGGATGGGTTTATGGTTAGTCATCAGGTCCTTGTCATCAGGTATAATGAACAGAACTCGTTGAGGCTCATCCACTGAGTCACACTCCATTTTCAAACTTTGACAATAGTTGTCCGTAAAAGAAACTCTATTATTGTAGCATTAAACAAAATTTAAGATTAGAATTATTTTTCCAGTGTAAATTGTTTATAGATTTATACATTTCTTTGTTTTCGTTGTTTATTATATGTTTATATAGAAATAATAAATGGAGTATAGAAGTAGTTATTTAAAATTTTCCCTTAATTTGCGTCCAGGTACGTCATACTTATGAAATATCGCTACAACGTTTTTCACACAGTGAAATTTTGAATTGAAATTGAGTACCGCTGAATCAAATATTAGTTCACTCCAGGATTGCATTGTTAATTTATGTGGTTTTGAGGTAGGTTTGGGTGACTGAAAACTACTGTCCATTGTTGAAAGATCCGGAATTGTGACTATTCGGATCGAAGACCTTCCAATTTCACGACACCAATATTTTATGACATCAGATTATTCGATGTAGAAATTGGCAATACCTATAGGCAAAAATAGTCTGCTTGTCTAAAAAACCTACAGAATTCCATGTCATCATTTCATAAATAAAATAATACGTCAAACACACATCCATACATCTTACAAATAAACTAGGTGAACTGATACAGTCTTATTGATAAATTGCATAATAATTAATTAAACAATGCCAGCTGTTTTAAAACTACAATTTATTAGCATATAAGCCTCTGCGTCCTTCAACTCATGCGTAACAGCTGATAACAATAGGTATCATATTGATTGTCTTATCACTACCACAAAATAGCGTGATATTAGACAGTCAGATGTAGCGTGACACTCATACCATTTGCAGGCATTTCCTCTGTGATCCCTTGACTAACTAACGAAAGATTTACTAAATGATTGATTAACTCTTCATACTTTAACGATACGAGGAAACCGAGCGTTATCATTTATCTCTAAGTGCACACGTTTGTGATTGATAATAAATATGTAATATCTTTTATTGATTATGACTTGTGAGCTAGACCGTTTCTTGCGCCTTCCTTTTTTGGCAATCACCGAAATCGATCGACTTTTCTTTGAATCCGATAAAATTAATGACTGTAAATTACTATTTTAAGTAACCTTTAGTATTTAATAACAATGGTAAATAATTTATCAAGATTCTTTGATCGGATCGTCTAGGTATCTGTCTATATTTTCATACCTAGAAGGAATTTTATTAACAGTTACAGTACGATTCAAACTTAATGATGGCCCTGAACATGAGGCGAGTCGCTGCGCAGTAACTAATTCATGGGTCAGCGGGGGTGAAGGGCAGGGCACTGCGCTGCGAGTAGCGCACTTCAGACCATTCATAAAGTTTGATTCCTAACTATACCTCCACCAACCATAAAACGACTTGATAAGTTTTATAAAACGCATACTACTGCCAGTACTGACTACCAACACTTGCTACTTAAGAATTAATTTAATCATTGTGAAAAACTCTTGATCTAAATGGGTTTCCATCTTTATTGTATGTAGATCTACGCAACTCCGTATTCCTATATGTATAGTGGTCGTATTCCCATAAAAATGCTAACCAAATGAAATTCCTTAAACATAATAACTTCGTTGTATTATATAAGCCCAATTCTGCAGTGGTTCGGGCTGTATCACGGGCCAGGCAGATTTATTGAGATTTCATACATAATAATGTAAGTGAATGTGTATATGAGGCTTAAAAAAAGAAAGCGACCAATTCATGAATCTGCGAATAAATACTTATCTCCAAGTGATTTACTTCTGCACGACTTTTTACTTGGAATAAGGAGTGATCAATCTGAATAGAATCTGTGTCAGTTTTGTTCGCCACATGCAGATGCCTGCACAAAAATCATACGGGTCTGAAGGAAGAACTGTTGAAGTTCTGTCAGTGAGAGATAAGATACTCAGAGTGAATGTTCCAATACAAGTAGGTACGTTCGATCAAACGGTAAAAGCACCGATGAATCAGAGAATAACTCCAAACATGCTGATTTAACTAACAGGAAACATCCTTTTCCTCATTCCTTTGATTCACCAAAAACATTGGATACTAGCTACATACCATAGTCTCGGAAATACCCGAATAATGATTAATTGCACCTTTGTTATAATATCAACACGATTAATGTTACGCATTAGCGACATAATAAAATGGACTAGACAGGTACAAGCTGATAACAATGCACGTAGCAGGTGTGAAGAGTAGACAGCGATGTTGCTGATATGATAAAACGCACACATGCGTACAGCGCTACATGTATATGTACAATGTACATACGAGTACGTATCACAAATATGTGAAGTTAACACATTCACAATCGTTGTAGTTGTAATTTACAGATACAGTCTATACATTTTTCAGTTTTGTAAATCTGCTGCAGTAGATACCTACATACAATACAATAATATGATGTACATGTTTGTTTTGTGCACGGTTTAAAGGGCGTTAGCGTTTTTGATTTGTAATGTTTACAGAATCATTGATTTATTGCATCAAGTCACTTTTGTCTATGTTGTAAAGTGATTCTGTCTACGTCACTCACCATCAGCCTTGCCCTTTGGAACCGTTCGTCTCAGTAGTAATTTGGGAACATACGAGTTGATGACTAAATAAAAACTCGTATGTGACCAATAAGCGTGGCTTCCAGATTCTGTGTACCTAAGTAAGCACTTAATGCAAAGTGCTTTTATATATTACCTAGTTTGAGGAGTTGCATTCTCAGCAAGCTGGCATCAAGGGTGTCAAATATGATCCCGTCGTAGTTGTAATTGACAGAAAGAAGGAGTCAAGACGGGCAAATACCTACATTGCCGCCCGTCTTGAGCTTCTTTCATCAATCAATCAGGTATCATCAATATTGTTTGTCTGTACCTTATTTATCAACCCGATTGACAGACGACCCATGTGCACCCAACACACGCTCTAACAACAGATAATTTTGCTCTATTTTGGCAAAGAGAAACGATTGAACCTCGAAACTACGCTCATAAGATGAAAGGCGAATCGCATAACATTCTGTAAGGAGACTTATTGGAGGCTCTGTGAGGGTTTTTTTTTTGAGGCTGGGAAATCATCATATGACTCCTCCCGCTCTGGGTGGTGCGGAAGGGAGTTTCGGACTATTACTGAGTAAAACCCATCCGTGTTCGTTCCTTAGCCCTTTTTGTTCCGGAGTAACGGTAACCCCTTCGGACTATCCCGCTGAGGCTCTACTAGGGTGAATGATGATTACAATTCCATAGATTCGTAGTGCCTCTAGTATCTCTTACGATCGTTTCCTAAATTAATGTATTGATTGAAGATAAGATTGTCTTTCAGAACGAAGCGTGGAGATAAAACGTGCACATCAAGTTGACTGAAATGAATTATCTTTGAGAGATATTTTGGGACCCAATCTTCTGAAGTACGTTAAATCAACAACTACAGACCGTTTCTCTTCGTGGTGTTTGTTATTATACTAAACTCTAATTCGTCTAACTCCCTACTATCGCAGGCTTACAGCATTATGGCATGTGACTACATAATACCACTTCCAGAGAGGGTCACCAGCCTAAAAGCCCACCCGAAAGGCAGAAAGAGATGGTGTATGGCCTAAGGTTTAGTCCGGGTTATCGGCCGAGGCGGTTGCCTCTTCTTTGCTTTATCTAAAAGTGCGATGGGTTCTTTCTCTCTCCCGGAACCGGGAAAGGCCTCCTTCTCGACCATGACGGTCTAACAGAAGGAGACCACGTAGTACGTATTATATGATTCTCGAAAGAACGAGTCTTCATCAAGCTAACTACTTGAACCGTAGTTGCAATTACGAATAGTCCACTATACCTTCAATGTATTTCAATAAACATCCGTCCATAGCTTTATGTTTGTACCTGCACTCGTTCGAGACAAAATCGATAATCCGGGAACGGACTGCAACGTATTCACAGGACTATCATGACCGCAAAATGTACCTATACATCATTATTGTCTGAATTCAACCGAACATGTTGCTTTGTTTGCGTCATATGCCGTTCTCACATGACCATGCCCGCACTGCAGTCAATTTATCTGTTGATGTTAGATAAAACTAATACACTTAAATGTTGTGTTAAAACTAGGATACAGTTTTATAGGATCCATAAAAAAATATATATCCAATTCAACTACCGCGTACATGTATTTGATCTCATTTTAATTTGGACACATCTCAACTGTTCCATTGATTACTCATAATCATATAATAATCATGTTATTGATTCAGTAAAACGATTTATTTAATTGATGGGCCGGGCACGAGCCCATGCGACACACATTTCAACGGTGACCATTACTTGAATTGGTTGATACACATTTAATTAAACACAAAATTATTTCATTACGATAGGTACCTACTATGTCTGGACTTCGCTTGCATTCTGTAGCACATGTGGCGAATTATTCAGTTTGTTTTTGGTAGGTACCTGATATGTATCATTATTTTAATTTGCTCGAATTTGAAATTATGACATTACATCTTAAAAACCCACCCGTGTTGGAAATTCGTAACAATTAACGCTTATCATCCAATTAGGCGCATTTTAACGTACCTTACGGTAGACAATCGCGTCCAAATTGTTGGTTGCACATTGCTAACCTATAATTAAATCCATTAAATAAAATACCTCTGGGTCTGTCTGCGCATTTTACATAACTTATCTCAGCATTAAATGAATGAATCGGAATTTCCCGCAGCGAGTAGCGCCGCCAAGCGGCAGCTCCCGTAGTTAACGCAGAATTAGCTATACTGTTTCATAGACAGAGTTTAATTACATAGCAGACAATTATGCGCCAGACAGACGTGATAACTCTGTCTGTCTAGGTCATTTCGTTTGTACAATGAGAGCTAAAATAAATTTGAGCATTGTAGGTATATTACTACTTACCAACGTGAGAAATGTTTTCACTGCACAAACCTACGCATATTGTTGACTAGAGAGAAATCTGCCAAGGAAATCGCTGTTTTCAAAGAAAATGAGTTTACGGAACATTTACTGTTTTTTCGTTATTTATGACTAATTACATATCTATACAAATTTGATTATAGCAGGATAGTGCACTGATCTGTATGACGCACGAGGCGATCTTAGAAGATTGCGGAACAATAACTTTCTTATCACTAAAGCGAGCTCATTGTAATGCACGTCTTGTCTTAAACTTGTCGCAGCCTAAAGGAGATTGTTCTACGCCCATACATTGTTCGCCCTGGAGCCAACAGCATAGAAAAAATCATTTTCTATTTGTAAACTACCCTTAGTAGCCCATAACAACAAAGTTTCTTGACGGACACTTTAGAGAACAGATTTATTTAAAGAAAAGGAACCGATTTTGAGGTTATTTTTAATAAAAGAAAAATTAAGTAATTCCTTCTAAAATCGCTATTTCAGGTTTCTACAAAGCATTAAACTTCAAATACAGTAAAATATTACTGTAAATACAGTTGTATTACAAACAGAAACCAAATCAAAAACGCCAAAAGAAATCACCAAATACAATGCAACACAAGACTCGGTGAGACGAACCGACTGACGTAGTGACGTAGAGAATAGAGATGCTCTCTCGAAGATCAATCATTCTATATCGATTATCAATGACCACCTATATAATTTGAGGTTTTAATTTAGTAGGCCAAAATGACAGATCAATATGTCAAATGTCAATTAATTTGTTCCGTTTCAAACATAAACACGTTGTTGCTATGATTCTACTTCAATTAAATTATTGCTAAAATAAGATATTTTCTTCCCAACGAACAATGTGTAACGTTTTAGTTTGCGACATTTAAAAATAGAGTTTAAGTACTTAAAAAGTAAAAATATGGCTATTGAAGTCGTGAAATGGTTATGAGAACAATTCACTAGAGTTGCGTCGTAAATGACATTTCAATCGTTAAATGAGAGATTTTCTGACAAGTGAAAAAACATAGTTCAATAGATGGCGTGGGTAAAAAATACGTCTTTGTTTTACTGGCTACTGATAACAAAAATAAGATCCGTAAATAAGAAAGCTTATTTGATGTCAAAAACCTGAGACAGTGACGTATTTTTTACCAACGCTTCTTTTGAACTAATATTTTCTCACTTGTGAGAAAATCCCTCATTCGACTAGTAAGTACTTTTGTGAGTTTGTTTTGTTCATTATATTTTCATCATAATCGTGCTAGGCCATATTCATCATAAGTTCCATTAAAATGTTCACGGAACTAATTCCATGAAAAAAATATGCATGAAAAACTTTTATGTTGCACATTTTCAATGTTTTGGAAGTGATAAATATCGAACATCCATTATTTATCACTAGATATTATGGACATCGTCGTCGATATCGATATTTATGTAAGATGAGCGAGAGCGACACTGTCAAATCTTCTGTGACATTCACATTGACAATTCCTTGAAAGATGGCGAGTTCAGTTGGTAATAAAATCAATGAGGTCAATTTTAAAAACCTATTAAGAATTAAACAGTGTCCGCTTGAATTTATTATTTTTAAAAAGCATATTAAAATATAATTAAATTTAACGTACACGTCAAATGTTTGTTGGTTAGAGGGCGGTCTAGAACAATCTCCTTTGGACGTTAGACGCCTACGCAATAAATACGCACATCTGAAAAGTTGCGTAACTCACAGTGTAGTGCGCTCAGACTGAATGGAGCTTAAATGCGTCGTACATTGTATTGTGTAAAGAGATTTAATTAACGGCACAAAAGAATTTACTGAACTAACCTCTGGCAATCTTAAATAAACGTTGTCATGGTCGGTCCTACGGTCGTGTCTTTCGGACACCTCTGACACTTCTAAAAACAACTAAGTTCATTATACAAGTCTATTATACAATCTATGTAGAAGTATCTTGTGTTATCCATACTAATATTATACATTCGAAAGTAACTCTGTCTGACTGTCTGTATTACTGTCGATAATACTGAACGGATTTCGATAAAATTTAAAACTGCAAGCAACTGCACTGCTACTTTTTAATAGATTGCATCCCGGGGAAGGACATAGGCTACTTTTTGTCTCAAAAATATCCCAAGGGGGGGAGCATATATGGGTTGAAATTTTGTATGGGAAACCGGTTATTTCTTGATTTTGCCCGCCCGATATTGTGATACTAGCTTCTGCCCGCGGCTTCCCCCGCGTGGATGACGGAAATTGCATGGTATTATACATATAAACCTTCCTCTTGAATCACTCTAAATATATTTAAAAAAAACTTTAAAATCCGTTGTGTAGTTTTAAAGATCTAAGCATACATACAGACATTAGGACGGAAGCGGGAAGCGACTTTGCTTTATACTATGTAGTGATAACTGAAATTCACGCAGACGAAGTAGCGAGCAAAAGTTAGTAAATATGTAATTTGAGTAACCACAAAGTTATCTACTTTATATCATACTCATAGGAAGTGATAATATGCAAAATTTATTTGTGATAACAATTACATTTCTTGTTAAAAAAAAACGTTTTTCTAATACACAACAATTGCTACTCAATCCAAGGGAGGTACTAAAATCTACTGCTGGAAAACATTTTCAACTAGAATTGTATTGTCACTTATAGCCAAATGGCCAATCATATTTTTTGCATACCTAATTGTTTTCAAACAGGACAACAAGACCTAAGTAGCTTTGATGAGAAGGGTGACTGCTGATTTTCAATAGCAAGGCATTCGTCGATCCGTCGGTCTATTGAGACAAAATTCCTTTATTATTCCCTTTTTTTTTGAGGGTGGGAAATCATCAAATGACTCCTCTCACTCTGGGTAAAGCGGAAGGGAGTGTCAGACTTTTACTGACTAAAACCCATCCATATTAGCCCCATTACTTAGCCCTTTATGTTCCGTTTTCCCTGGAAGTTAGATTATTTAAGCTTTCGAACTACAAGGCTTTCGAGGCTGCTTATGAAGTATTGATGCGTTATAGTTTTAAAAACCTTCCCCTTCGACCTCTTTCAGGGAAGAGCACTACTAACTATTCGAGCTGATTTCACCAATGACAAACGCGATCGGCTTGTATGAACTGCGATAAAGAGCTGTCAGTGTCAATATTCCCCTACAGTGATAACACTGGCAGCTCTTGAACGCGGTTTATACGTGCTGATCGGGTTCAGTATCATTGGTGAAATTCGCACTAACTTACTTCACTGCCTACCTGCTTAGCCTTTTCCCAACTATGTTGGGGTCGGCTTCCGGTCTAACCCGATGGAGCTGACTATCATTATTTTACATGGAGCGACTGTCTATCTGACCTCCACAACCTAGTCAGTAACTGGATAAGGTACAGACTTTCGGGCTGCTGGCTACCCGTAACGACTGTCAGGGATCCACGAATGACAACCGGGACCAACGGCTTAACGTGCTTTCCGAGCACGGAGGAGTCTGGATATGTGCAGATGGTCACCCATCCACGGACCAACCCCGGCAAGCGTAGCTTAACCTGGTGGATCGATCCGTGCGACTTTTATTACTTAGTTACTTTAGTAAAGATCAGTTTTAATTATGCTACAGGCTTATCCACGAAACTTGATTAATATACACATTAATAAAGTAAAAAAACAAATTTATAAACTAACAGTGTACTCATTGTTGAAAAGCCTAATAAATAAATAATAAATAACAATAATTACTATTATAACTTTATTTCATAAGTAAAATGTTCATTTTCAGTTGAGGAAATTTGACTGTTAGGGAAAGCTTGATGTGCTGGCGTCTGTACACCTATTGGACTATAACATAAATATAAAAATCGTTGATCATGATGAATATCCCGGTTTATAATAAATTAGGTATACCTATTATGAAAACAGTAGACGACGACACAGATCCTAAGTAAAAAAATGTTGGTAATGTCTTTGGCCGACAGATAGAAAAATAGCATACATTTTTTTGACATCTCGTGTCGGATGTACACTACAGTGTGATAACTTTTTGATAAGGTCAAAATATTTTGATCATATTTGGTTGAGTTTGTATCAAATGACTCGACAATCAATGTGAAAGCTTAAACAGTCTTCCCCAGAAATTGAGAAAAGCAAGAAGATCTAGAGAAAAACAATACTTCACATTAAGTAATTCACGTCCTTTTCACTTTGATCGTGTATTGCTTTTGTGAAAGTCTAGAAAGTTGGCAGATAACGTAAAGTTCAGCTGGGAATATCTTTATATTGGAATGGCTGAAAACTTTGTACAATTAAATTAGGTAAGTCATTTAATTTATTGATGTCGACCTAGTTCTGAATAAAGCCATAAAGAATTTATATAATTTAAATTTTAGTCCATGTTCTTATAGAATTATCTATACCTAGATCGTGTTTTATAGTAGCCTCCGGTGGTAAGGGGCTGTTCCAAGTTATATGGGGAACCATAATAATAATTACTAAAGTTTTTTTTTTTTTTTTTTTTTTTTTTTAGCTAACATCTTTTTTGAGGTTTATTATTTCCAGTCAAGCAAATAGTCCTGCTAGAGATAAATTAGTTAGTTTCCTCTGTCTCTTTCTACTCGTAGTAGTAGTTTACTATTCACTTTACTTTCGGTGTATTAAGTACCTAGGCAAACCTGTGCTCTTCGATGGACAGGAGTAATCTCATATGTTATATTATGTTAATTTTGAAGTTCCCTTTGCCAATTAGATTATAATTTTCGCCGATGCTAATACTTGACTACCAACCATTTAATATAACTATTATTTGTACTATATTATTTTGGTGACCGTTCATGGGCATGACCCGAAGTATACTTGTCTATTGTCGAAGTTCAGACTCAAAGCACGAAGTCGCTTAGTATCTATTCAATTACGTCGCTTGTCTATGTCGTAGACTTTGTAACGTGTCTAGACTTCACAGAGCATAAAGTATAACAGAGCAAAGACCTCGATTTAAAGACGCCACAACACACGTGTAATATAAACTTACCCATGGATCGAAGAGAACATTCGTTTCCATCTCATTGCGTAACTATGTGATTTGATAGCTACTGAAGACGAAGGTCATAGCGTATACCTATTATGCATAATCAACCTTTAATGCTCCCTCTGTTGGGACACAGGTCACTGCGAGTGGCAGTGGGCCGTAATCGACGACGTGGACCCAGTGCGGGTTGGTAGATGTCACGTCACATTTTTGGTTCTAGCTACATGCCGGTTCCTTCACGATGTTTTCCATCACCGTTTGGAAAGCAGTTGTGGCTACATAATGTACACAGCTACCACTGCGCCACCACTGATCCTATTGCAGGTTTGCTACTCCAAACTCGTAGTTGTAACGGAGAATTATTATCTAAATGGAAAACCCAATGTAACAACGTTTTGCCTTGACATCGACCCCGCTGCGTTCGTCTGCCTCACTTCCGACTAATACGATGGTGTAATGCAATAAAATTTGCCGACTATAACGGATTTATTTATATCAAGCGGATACTTAATGCGTCTGCAGTTTAATTTATCGTGAACCCATAATATATACTCAGTCAATGATTAAACATCGTGGATAGTTCGTTTCATAAGGATACACCCACATCAGTCTATGAAACCGTCTGGCTTCATTGATTTCTATCTTCAATAATCACCTGTTTCCTCTCTATCTCACCGCGAATCAGTTTTAACCACAGAGCAAGTGGTTATTTTTTGCCCCTTTGAGTCGGATCCTAATCATACGACTTGTTAATTGCTATGTTATATGTTATTTATACTGTGTGCAACACATGATACAGTGTCCGCTACTGTGTTTAATAAAAAACTTCGTCTGGCTTCTTTGCAGCTTTTTTATGGTGAATCTATACAATATTACATATACTATATATGTATATATTGGCAATGCACCTGTAGGTGTTATTATAATTTAAAAGGTTCGCAGAACCAAGAATTAACATCATGCCCGTATTCCCTCAAATGTTAGGCAGAGCTTTACTTATGGTAGGTATGTGTATTATGAAATTGTTGTTGGTTATCTCCGTTCTTAAGTTTTCACAATTAAAATGAAGAGAACTCAGTGCCGGAACTGATCTCCAGGTGGCGTATGGCCCCTATGACTGCACTGGTAGGATCCCTATATATACAACTTAACTTTGGATTGGATCTATTCATTCGTACTAATTGAACACCTCAATTTCATGACAGCGAAATCTTCGGTGGACAGGGAATTTTGAAACCCGTTGCTCGCGTCTTATTACTTACATTATATTTAATCTTCTTCTTCTTCTTTTTCGTGTGCTTAGTAACTTCTTCTTAGCGTGTCGATGGCAAAAATAGTACTTACTTAAATATATTTATATTTTAAATTAGTTTGGCCCAAAATTCAGCAACGCTAATACCGTTCACTGAGTCAGCCTATAGGTCCTGACGTGACGGGGTATACGGTGCATGGGAGGTGAGCCACTGTCTGTGGGGAGACGCCGCATACACATCGGAGATCTGACCTAACTAATCTGAGTAACTAACCTGGTGTCAGAGTGTTTAGGCTCCTGCCTTGGCTTTACACGATGTTGAGTTGTAGATAGGTAACGTGTGTTTAACCATACGGTTTTCGGACACAACTTCGTCCAATACTTTCACACCCGTGTTAAAACTACCATATTGGTCTTACTTGTTCGAGTTTCGATTCGTATGATACGTCCATGTCATAATGTCTCTTTCTCTTACTTTAGATGCCAGATGAAACCGAAATCTTTGTTTGTAATACCTATAGGTATGACACCTACCTACGTAGACCTGACATGATTTTGGCTGCTCGATGAATATTGTAATATTCGAACTAAGATTTAATTATACTTTGAATTGTACCTAAATGAGTGTGTACTGACTAAGACGAAATATTTATTCAACTTAGTGGTTAATTTATGTATTTTGCACTGACTGAATAATTGTGTGCGTTGACAATATCGATTGGGTCTCAATAGGTACTAATTCAGTGAAGAGAATTGTCTATTGTTATCGCTTATAGTAGATGGCTATTAGCGACTCTTAACCTTTCACTGAGTGTATTTATTTACACCTATGTGATGTCTTATGGTCCCTTCGTGGCTCGTCACGTCACAACAAAGAGCGCACCGTTGGACAGGGATGTCATGTGTCGTCTATGGTCACCGTCGATCGTTATCGTCGAGTGCATCGGTATAGTGCAGCAATACCGTTTGAAAAGATAAGCTGCTGATCGAACAGTCAGTGCATAGCTGTCGGGTGGCAGACGAGAGGCGCGGGGGGCGCGGCGCGGGGCGGAGGGCGCGGGGCAGGCGCCCGTCTAGACGCTACGTCACGCGGCCTCGCGATACCGCGCCGGTAAACAACAATGTGCACTGACCGAATATGGCACCCAGCACGCCGGAGCGGTCACCGGTCACCCTGCTGCGGCCCACTGCAGGTGACGCTGCACATCCCGATCTGCACTTGCACCACTTTGCCATCACATGTACGTGCTGGTGACGCACAGCAGATGGTTCCATCGACCCACCCTCCCATACCATCACACATGCAGACATATGGTTCCTGTAGTAAACAGCTGTGGTTTGATAATGCCCACCAGAATAAAAAAATATTCATTCATAAGCACACATACCTACAAGAGTTGTCTTACGAACGACTGTAACAAGCCTAAAGTATACCTATTACGCGTACTTATTCTTAAAGCTTTGTTTCGAGTTACGTCTGTTAGTAAAACAAATAACAATTAGTTGGTGCATTCATGAATGAACCCGTTCGTGTGTACTGGAAGTCATTGTCGTGTCAATAGAATTGCTAATGAGTTGGCTAGTTACAGTTACACGACTCGATGAACGTGGAGGTCGTTGAGATGACCATCTGTAATTCAGGTGACCGCTCCAACAATACCGACTGATTTCGATTATGTTCAATAATATTGTAGGTATTGTAGAACAGCCATCCTTTCAATTTCTATCTAACTTTATATTTATGACCTGAAAATTCTTCATAGGAAGTAATGACAAATAAACGAATGTCATTAAATGGGAGTACATCATGTGGCAATAATACTATTAAGTGTATGTATTGCCCCCAAATAGTATTGGCATCAAAGCGAGCAAAAATTACGTTAATTAGCTTGTGAATGTCCACTCATGATACACTTTATTGAGCATGCATCGAATAAGTACGCAAATCCTTTCATTTAATGCTCAATGAATTTCAGTTTGCACTGAGCAGGTAACGTGATGTAAATCCGCTGAGCTGTTCACTTTGAACGTTTTGTAAACATCTAAGGACTGGCCGCTTTAATTCACCCCGAAGTGTAATATCGCTTCCAGTCCACGTAAACATGCATATTGTGTTGGGTTCTTCTACATATGTTTGTACAAAACGACGACAGCGTTCAGAAAATGTCTGCGGCTTATCTTGTTTATACGTTATCTCTGACACACCTAGTTACCAGACATCAAGCACATAGACACACATACCGCGTACGCAGAAGAATGAAACAATGCGTGTCAATTTGCTATTTTTGGATCGAATAAGGTTAGTCGAGTACGAGTGTTGAAGTTAATTGATACTTTTTCCTCACGGAAACAAAATTCAGGACCGTGAAGAGTTTATTTACGACTACTTTTTGTCAGACATGACAGAGACACTCCTGTAATCATGGTATTTGTAGGCGGCGATAGAGCGTCCGCTTATGCATGATTTTTGCGTAATATAAATTCAGCGCTTATTATGTCCGTAAATGCACTTATCCTCATGGTGTTGTAACAGAAACCTCCCATTACTTGCTCCTGCCAAATATTTAAGTACAATCTTTATAAAACCTATCATGAAATATTTATTGAAAGCTGAACAAATTCCAGCACGTCCAGCGCTGTGTATCGTCAGTGTTATGAAACAATGCAGAATTATTCAACAAAGCAAGCATGTGCCGGAATGTAGGCCGCACAGATATATTACTTATGTGTGACAATGGATTCATTTTGCTCTCACAGCTTAGCCACCGCTCGTAAATTACTTTACAAACGCGGTGCTCGACATGAGACGTGTACCAGATCTGGTTTAGAACAGTCCCCTCCCCTGTATGTTGTTGACTGGTAGAATAGTCCCCGAGTCTCTAAATAAAGATTTGAGCTAAATTAGTAATAGGTGTTAGTTCAAGGTTCAAATTCTTTGTGTTTTTGCAATCGTGGAGAGCGCTACTGCTATGATCAGGAGATGTCGCCATAGTGATCGCATCTGAATTGCGCTGTTGGTCGCCACCTCAAATATATTGCCTCAATCAATCATCTACATGACATTTGCGTGTCATGTAGATGATTGACATTTGCATGGTCTTACAAAAGTAAGACACAGATGATTCGAATATCCATCTCTCGCAACTCTACAATTGTTCAGTCTCCTACCGACTAGGTATTTGCTTCAGTTCAGCGTTACTTAATGTGCAGTACTTACTAAAGTGATCCTTACGGATTTCTTTCAACTTTCACATTGTCTGGCAATCTGTTATTCTAGAGCTCTCTCAACTGTCTGCTTCATGTCTGGCCGTTAGCAGGAAGTACCTACCTACATCGTAATATTCAGCATGATAGTGCGAAATTACAATCAAACTCTTATTATGTACTCCTAGGCATCAATGTGACTAAACTATTGTCATGTTTGCTCATGTTCGTATGTTTGTTGCAAACTATTAAGATTTCAGTTCTTGTCAAGACCACAATCAATCGCAGTGGAAACTATACATAAGGTATGTATAGTTCTCACTGCGATTGATTTGGAGGTATATTACAATCTCAATAATTTATGCAGACCTACATGACTTTGCGAAAATTAGGATTTCAGTGTAAAATTTGTATACTCATCCCAATTAATGGCATTATTAGAACCTACATCAGTATTTTTATTTTCGCCTCCCGAGGTCCCAACTTCTTTTTAAATAAAGTAGCTACGAAATTTAATAAAGGGATCAAATAATGCAATCTAAGTTGAAAACCACATTGGGGTTGTTGATCTAAAAAAAGATCAAAGGACCCTCTTTACAGTAACTTGGAAGTAAAAATGGGGCACGCGCTCATAAATTGGGACAATGTTAATTAAGAAGGGTGGCTCCCTTCGCTAGCAACCGGTTTGGCAGACGTCTGAGTAAAAAAATTAATAAATGTAATTGAGGTGTCTGTTGGCCCTGGAGACGTTGCCCCTGGAAATAACATACAGCATCTGGATTAATAGCCGATACGTAGGTTATAATAACATCTCTCTAGATCATCATCTTAGATCTATAGCTCATTTGCGTAACATACACGATCATAGTAGCTTTTCATCCTTGTTATAATGAGGCTTCGTTTGTTTGAAAAAAATGCGGAAGCAATCGATATTTTTAAACTGCCCAAAAAATTAAGCATTCAAACGTCGTGAAAGACGGAAGAAAAATATATTAAATATATAACAATACACTAAAGTAAACTGGCAATTTAACTTTATATATTTATATTGCGTCATAAATACGCCTAATACTTTACCGGTAATTGTTTCATTATTGATACCGTCATACCTATCCGATTATATTAAATACCAAACAATGTACAGACAATGTCAAATAATAAACTCATCTGCATAGCATATTTATATTTACATAACTAACTACTGTCCATTCGCTCCCCCCACCCGATTCGCGCCGGAGTCCCCCAGGGCTCCGTTCTCTCCCCTCTAATCTTTACCCTGTTCACTGGCGACATCCCTAAGAGTAAAAAGGCCCAATTGGCGTTATTCGCCGATGACACGGCCATCTACTACACGGGGATCAGTCCGCCAGCTATAGCTCAGACTCTCCAGAACTCGGCCAACGCCCTAGGCGCTTGGTTCCGGAAATGGAGAATCGAGGTCAACCCCGATAAAAGCCAGGCTGTTCTCTTTAGGAGAATTCGTAGGGCCCTACCCAACCCCCCTAATCCGATCACCATGTACGGCAAGCCGATCCCTTGGGCGAAGCATGCCAAGTACCTGGGTGTCACTCTCGACCAACACCTCAGTTTCGCAGAGCACATAAAGCAGGTCCGTTCGCGGGCCGCTTTCGCTCTCGGTAGGCTCCAATTCATGCTTACAGAACGCAGCAAATTGTCACTCCGGTGCAAACTGCGTCTCTATAAGGCTGTAATCCGTCCCATCATGACTTACGCTTGCGTCGTCTTCGCGCACGCCAAACCCAAGTATCTGCATCGAATGCAATGACACTACAAAACCGGTTCCTCCGTAGGGTCTCAGGAGCTCCCTTTTACGTCCGTAACATGGACCTTCATGTAGATTTTAAACTCCCCACAGTTCAGCAGTTCATGAAACGCCTCTCGAAGCGTTTCTTTGACACTGCCTTAAAGCACCGCAATCCCCTGATTGCGGCCGCCTCCCGATACACCCCGTCCCGCATAAGTAAGGTTCGCCGTCCACGGCATACCCTCATTGCCCCCGACGATGCCACCACTCTCCTCCAGGAGAGCAGCCCGGCTACTAGCACTGTTAGATTAGCACACAAATACAAATTTCCGTCGTTCCGTCCTCGCCGTCGAGGCCCGTCGCGACGACCCTGTCCATCCTCATCCCCCCGACCCTTACTCGAGCCAGCCCGCGGTGTCGCTGAGCCAGTAGTTTTAAAAACCCCCGATCCAGCTGTCCCTTGCTGTCCCCCCCCAGCGACGCCCTAAGCCGAGGTCCGAACCCCGCAGGGGGTGCCCTTAGCGTGTAGTCGCTTAGTTTTGTAAGTTAGGTTTAGTTTTTATTAAGCCCTGGCTGGAGGCTACAATTCTTTTGTGGCAGCCACAGGCAAACCCGGTTAAGCAGTAGACAACCTTTTGGTTGAACTGCGAGATGCCAATTAAAAAAAAAAAAAAACTGTCTATTCGGACAAACAGACAAAACAACAGCAAAAAATAATTATTAGCATTAAAGCCAGACTTCACAAAAATGTCTAACAAAATAGTGACAGTTTTGACTTCGCTACCATTTGAATATACTACCCAAACTTCGTTAATTTTGTCAACAATAAAACGTCTTGATACGCAGTCGCATAAAAGTAGGTGATTTTAACTTAAACGTTAATTACTAAATGTCCAACACATGTAACTAGTATGTATATATGCATCTGTTACACGTAATAAGAAACTCAATAGGCTAAAATATTCCACTATATGATACTATTCTGTAAACATACTGGTGTGCTAAATGAAGGACGGTCTAATGCTTCGTCAATATTATAGCAAATACTCATATTTATAGAGCACGTCATGTTTCATACAATCTAACTAAGTTATATGTTATGGTTACACTGGTGGCCTGTTTGTGAGGTTTAAAGCACTTAGTGCCTAAGTTAAATTAATAATCAGAAGAGACATATTGGTCTGGTTTAAACTTTTTTCCAAAAAGGTAGCGGTTCTATGTTCGTCTGTATGTTTTTTTTATGTATGTTCATCGATGTTTTCGTCAATTTTGGACCAATATTTAAAGTTCTTTCTTTTATTTGGTATGTAGAGGAACTTGAGCGTTAGTCCCAGAAAGTGAATTTTATGAAATATACTTAAAGGCAATTATTGAGTTAGCTTTGATAATACGTATTTAATCCACTTTGTGTACTTTGGTGATGTTTTAATCTGTCACTGTTCTTAAATATCATAGAACTGTGGGGTAACTATCAAAGTTGGGTAAGTATAACTAAAACTAAAAAATATTTTTCAAAAACAATCGTCTTTAAAAAAACACTACGAAGTGAAAATAAGTAGGTATAATTGCGGCAGTCAGTTGTTTTTTTTTGTAAAAAAATTAAATTATTTTCATAATAATTTTAAACTTATTTTATCAATATTAGAAGGACACCTAGCGAGGTGGTCTGCAAAGTGGCTCGCTAATGTTGAAACGTGGCATTCAAAATATTTGTTGTCTCTTCTACAAACAATTGGACATGATGACTTTATACTTCCGTTCCGTTCTGTCGGTGTTAGTTAATTACTGTCATTCCAAGTACCTATGTTATGGCTAACTACGGCAATCTGAATACTGTTTATCATCCAATTGAAAATATAGGTTATCAAGCAGGTAACACAGTTTCGCTAATTATGCAAATACTTTTCCTCTTATAGATTAAACTACATGACGCAACATAACGAGTCACGTTGCGCTGTGATAAATAATCATATTTCCGTAAAATTTGCCATAAGTACCTATACGAATATATAGGTACACAATTCTTGCCTTTTTGTAGAAAAGGATATAGCGCGATGGACGCTCTATCATTGAATGATCTGAAATCTTACCTAGTGTAAATAAAACTTATACTTTATTAAACAGAAAGTTGTAGCAAAAGTAGGTATCTGTAGGTCGTTGTGTTTCATCAATGTCTGGAACAGAATTAGCCCTTGGCCGCTGCGCCACGTCACCCGGCACCACGATCACCTAATTATAATTAAATCATATAATTAGAACGATATCTAGTTTTAACGAGCAATTAATTTTATGACTTAACAGTATGGTTTACTATCTATAACGATAGCCATTAACCATTATAGCAATAACATTCCAGACACAGTAATCTTGAAAACGATAGTAGACAATTTCAATAGTATTGCATCAGATTTGAGAAAAGAGCCACTCGATTATGTAGGTATCGTGTGCATTACCGTCGTTACGCTAACTTACTTTCATGTACTTACCGTAACACATTTGTAGGCAGTTAGAATAAATGATTGCACAATTAGAGGCAAACGAGGCGCTCTTCACATTAATAATGCGTTGCGGTCAATTTAACATTCACATTACCTTGCGATGCGATACGACGGTGTCCGAACTCCGAAGAAACGGGCACACCTGTCTAGACGCGCACACTTCGACACTTAGTTAATGAACAAGGTGAGCGTCACAATGCATCTTCCAACCGCGCTGCAGTAAACACGAATCGAGATAAACAACCAGACTGCATTTGGAAATATTCTGCGTTAAAATTATCATCTGGTTGGTTAAGTTAATTTACATTAAAGTAAATTGTTGGCAAATCTAATGTTATTCCTTGTCTAGTCTAGCATGATTAATTTCAGATATAAATGTAGTAGAAATATCATTTCCTCGGAGCAGAATTCATGTCTAAATGTAAACTTGTCAAAAGTTTTGTACTGTTAAACGTACAATCATTACACGCTTCCATGTTCAAGCATAAAAGTTAAAGCGTGAAGTCGTAACAATATTTTAGGTGACACATGTAATAAAACTTGGTCTAAAGTCCTGACAACCATTCGCTTGTGCTACCGAGTTGTAAGACGAGATAGGTAGGTATAAAATTAATCTCAATTTTGATAACCTACTTTAGCGACCCTTATGACTGAGTATTTTATGAAATAATATCTCTATAAGTTTTAAAGTAGGAGTACCTACCTATTCTACCTTCATATATGACTACGATAAAACAAAATAATTGTTAAGTACCTAACTAAGTACATACATGATTTTGAATCTGTTGACGTAACGTTCCCGATTCAATTTCGACCCTATCAATTTATTCGCTACAAGTAACACGTGAAATTACTTCATCATTCTTAAAAATAATATGAAAAACGCGTAACATTAAGAGGCATAACATTGTTCGTCACAATATTTTAAAAATAGAATAGTGTACGCGCGAACGACTGCAGATTCACTCGAGTTAGTAACAGTTGTTTCATTGTTTAGTCATGGTCACAGTGTGACCAGTGAGCAGTGTGAGTAGTCAAGGAAGCGGTAGTCGGCCCTGGCCGCGATACACACGCGCTCATTCATTCAAATTCACTCACCAAAATTAACAATCAATACAACAATACGGTGCGTCTAGGCCTGCCATCGTTACAAAAGTTTTACCCAAAACCCGCGATTTATACTAAAAACTAGAAATCATTATCTATACTTGCATTAAAATTAAACATCCGTGATACAACTAAATATATTGATTTAAAAAAAGAAAACTACACTTTTCTTTTTGAATCCTACGCTACAACCCTTTCCATATTTTAAATAGGTACCTACTCATATTAAAGTATTGTCATAATACTATCAATAACATATAACTACTTATTAAATGTTTTACAATTTCTTACCTACTGGACTTATACCCTAAATCCAAACTAACTGCACATTTTGAAGCTTCAGTGAATGCCCCGAATTACTGCAAACAATAGTAGACTGCAAAAAAAACTAGTCTAGTCCCACCTGTATCTAAATAATTTACTTCCTGTCGAGTATCCAGCGCGTCCGCTTTCGCCCTCAGTGTATGGAATCTAGCCAGACCAGACGCCACGCTCCGCTGCCTGAGAAAAATGTGTCTACAAAAATGTGGCTTATATCGGTACTTTAGTTAATCTCCAGTTACTGCCTTCATTTTTTAAAGAACTTCGTACCTGAAATATAGACTGTATTATTTAGACTTCACTGCGTTTTCCCGTTGACACCCCAAATCACGGTATTCGACTGATGTAGGTACTGCTGTTCAATTTAATTCATTTTAGAAACCTACCTATCTGGTTATACTTGATATTATTCATTTTCAAGGCTCACAATGAGAGAGAGTTATCCGTACCTATCACATTATCATATCATTTCCCCAACTCTGACGATTTCTTTACTCAGACTTATTGTATAACACAATGATTAATGACTTTGCAAGGCCACGAAGTGTCACGTAACTATATACCTACGGTATTTGTCAACATAAGTTTGAACATGTAAAACAAACTGCGTAATCTAATCGCCATAATCTTTAGAAAACCCGAACACCTTTCGAATTCGTCCACATCACGTAGACTGTAGACATTCGATTGTTTGCATTTGATTCGTTCGACATCTAAAGTGACGTGACAATGAAGTCACGTGAGGCTTGCGACACATGGTAGGCGCCAGACGTCTAGACGGCCCGACGCGTCACCTGAAGGCTCTTCAGGAAGGCCGCCAAAATTCCTCTCCCCAGCGCCGCCGCCACCGCCGACGCCTGCGCCTCGCTGACGGCAGGCGGCCTCTACCTATGGCCTCTACTTACTTACCTATATACGGTAACTGTACCGAATACGCACTATACCAAAACATTACTGTAACCCGTGGCTAATGGTTTTCTGTTGATTGCTCAGACCACTTTTAATCCTGAAAGCCGTTCGTGATGCTTTTATTTAGGTTAATGTTGTAGGCTGGTATTTTTTTTAAAGCTTATAATGTTCCCACTACTGGGACATAGGCCTTCTCTCGAGGCTGGTACTTATTTTGATAAAATACACATCTACCACCCTCGTGTTTTCGACATCCCGATTATAAGTTTCTTATCAGTTCTCTATTGTGTTTGGTTACGCATTGTAAAAACCACTCTACTTAGGCCCTTATAAACGCGGAAGTTTTTTATCAGTGCTACGATTTGTTACAACATACATATGTACTTTTAAATCCTATGATTATTCAAATTGCAGACACAACCAAGTAATATTTAACAAAATTGAACAATTTCAAATAAGGTCATAGCTAGCAAAGTCGTGCGTAAATGCTAGTACAATCTAAATTACGAATTTCATTATAAGATTTTCTTACGAGCGAAGGCCTTTCGAAGGGTACATGAAGGGCCTTTTTAATTCGAACTCGAAATTACATTAACATTCTCACAGTTTTAAATTATTAGATAACTACAGTTAATTGGTATGATGAAATACTTAATTTTTAAATATTCTGAGTGATGTGATAATAATTTACCGTCAGATAATAAAATGACTCGGTCTGATTAAATCCAGTGCTGAGCTGACATTTTACAATGTTGCGTCATCATTAAATCTGTGAGAGTTGTCTCTGGTTGCCTTATTAAAACGCAGGGTATTACGATTCTGTATATGTTGCGCATATTGAAGTACTTAAGTTTTATGTCTGTTCGCAGTTTTAAAGTTCGGTCTATTTACACACTTAGCTTTTTCAGTGGCCTTGTTAGTTCGTTGAAAATGATTGAAGACAATTTTACTTATCTAAACTTTTTAATTACATAAAAGAGTAATGGTACGCCGTAGCTGTGCGAGATTTGTTATTGGAAAAATATCAAGCTGCTGCTGGCAGTGCCGGATTAACCATATAGCAAGAGTAGCAATTGCTACGGGGCCCGCGCAAAAGGGGGCCTTGCGTAACCAAACCAATCTCCATTTAAACGTAATTTTTTTGAGTGACACATAGTAAGACGAGTTGTAATGAATTTACTTGATGTAACATTAATTAAATTTAGTTGCTAAGTGCGCTGCAGACTGTTGGGGAAATGCATTTTTGTTTCCCGTGCTACATATCGGTAGGGTCTTCTTATTTAAGCTTTTACTTATAAACATCCGATTTTGAAAAGTTTGTCGGAGACTAGGTGGTCCGAAACAGCTGATGCTACGAAGGCACTTCTTTGTGGAGAACCGACACATAGAACAGAACCATCATAACAATTAGACGTATTGAGAGTTGAATTTTTTTACCACTTTGTACATAAGAGCCCATAGCAGATCAAGGGCCCCTGGATATAATTTGCTACGGGCCCCGCGCTTGCTTAATCCAGCACTGCCTGCTGGTTTTAATATCAAAACTTCATATCATTTACATCATTAATCGGTGACATTAATAAATCGGTAAGTAAGTTTAATTTATATTTAACTAGAGGTTCTGACTCCTGCAGTTAATTACCTATTATTATGCAATAACTTAAAATTAAACAATGATAGCGTCTGTTGACATTGATAGAAAAGTATAATTTACTACGAATTATAAATAATTATATATGATAAGTAATTATAAATATATTACGAAAAAAAAGATAATTATCAAATGTTTTAATCCCATTTGAAAGTCAACCTTATTAACCTCGGTATAAAATAAAAAAGGATTTCTATCTATAATTTCACTCTTGACGTTTGATCTCCAGATAACCTCATTATTTTTGTCTGGTCGTTACTGGTTACCGAGAAAAGTTGTCCCTATCTTATTTTACTTATTTTTGTGGGTAACTGGAGTAAATTGAGAGAAATATTTTTATTTTTGATCTTATTGTTCCGAGGCTAAGTAATTAAAGTCGCATGGATCGATCCACCAGGTTAAGCTACTCTTGACAGGGTTGCTCCGTGGATGGGTGATCATCTTTACATACCAATACTCCTCTGTATATCCGTAAAACAAGGGATCTTTGACAGTCGCTACGGGTCATCAGAAGCCCGAAAGTCTGACAGCCAGTTTTACCTAGGGGTATTACCCAGTTACTGGGCTTCGCAGATCAAATAGGCAGTCGCTTCATGGAAGCCGACCCCGACATAGTTGGGAAAAGCTAGGCAGATTGTTTTTTGTTCCGAAAATTAAATTGAGTTTTTCTATACATATAATTATATGGTGCCTATCTATCTCCTTAGATTTATTTAACATTAATTAACATTAATTTTGATTTATAACACGAGCCTAATTACGGTTCAGACTTTTTAGTAAAACCATGTTAATGTGAAATTCTCAAATTCGGAATTTAGTGATCGATTCCTTATCAAAGGGACGAACCTCATATGATACAATAAACTTCTTAAGAAAATGATGAAATGATTAAGTTTAAGTTCGATTGAATTACCCTGCTGACTAACCTGAGAAGAAAATCATCATAAAATAATGAAATTTAAGTATACATACATGACTACTTGATTGACTCATCCACTTGAATAATAATCACTTTAATACTGAGCAGACTTGGATAAACGAAAACCACACACATTGATCACTAAGCAACAGTAATCAGACTATTGTGTAAACTTTAAAGATAAGTATTCCCCGCGGTTGATCTTTTCCAATGCAATTGCAAAAGCTTATGTTGACCTCATTAGTGGGTAGACAGAGTACAGCGTGGCTATACAAATATTAGCGCAGATAGAGTGGAGCAGTGCAAACCTAACGTATCAGGTGTCAAGTGCTATCGGCGCTGATGGCGAAGCCCAAAGATAATCGTCAGTAGCGACAAACAAGTTTTATGTGACAAAATGACAATGTTCGTAGGAATTGCCATTATTTATTTAAGTATAGCTTAAGCCTGCGGTTTAGCTCGCGGTAATTTAGAATTTTAAAATCAATCAAATCGGGTTGTATTCGACTGAGAACGGAACGTACACGTAGCGCCATCTATTATCATAAGAACGTTATTGTTGTTTCCTTGGGAACAGTACTTTTTTTGGTATGAAAGGTACCCCATGTCCGTTTCTGTATAGGTACCTGACAACTTACATGCAAAATTTCAGAATGATTGGTTCAGTGGTTTATGCGTGAAAAGGTAACAAATAAACTGACGTACTTACTTTCTTTCTACTTCTTTAGTTTTGAAGTTAGGATTTGTTAGTTTATAAGTAAGTGTTACTTTATGTTTTTTGTGACTATATTAAATTCCGCGCCGGGCAATGTTTTTTGGGTTTTTCCACCGGGAATTTCTCAGCCGCAGCCTGAGGCCTTGATTTGTGCCCGGATGATGGCAATAGGATGGCAATGCCGTAAAACATGGAACTAAAACATAACTGTCAGAATGTGGTTGTACTATAGGTATATGTATATGTTTTATACAAATAAAATATTATTATTATTATTACACCTCTGCCTAACCTTTTGGGGATTATAGGCGTGATATTATGTAATGTTAAGTAAAATGATTAAAACATTTCCGTTTCTTTAAAAAGTTCGTTTATTTACTGTAAATAAGTTCAATCTGCAAGCTTTTTAATTTGATTAGCAATGTAGTGTATCTATCTCAACTTCTATCTATATCTATTAATTATGAATTTGATGGTAACAAGAACTCATGAATATCTATTTTTTCACTAGTGATGTAGGAAGTATGCACGTAATAGATTTATTTCTCATAATGGACTAAAAAGTATTACCTAGACTTATTATCTGAATTAACTAATTATTTAAATCAATAATTGTTAGTACCTACTTGTAACGGTATTTATGAGGTGTATGTGTAAGGTGTAAGTATGAGTAGAGTAGTCATATATTATAATAGAAATGATGAATAGAATTAAAGGCAATTGGTTCATAATCAAAAGTAAATGGCTATTAACTGTGTAGCTTGTGTCTAATATAAGTCGTTTAAACTCTAGCTGGTATCTGTTTATTTCCAACTTGATGTTAAAACTAATAATCGTATATCAAAGGTATCTATTCTTTATCAACAGCAAAATCTATTCATTACTTGCAATTAAATCATTAGAGACTTCAAAAGGTGGTTCTTGCATAGGGAATAGTCAAAACACCTCAACACATAATCATAAACAATATTTATTTTAACTCCAGTATAGAACAATCTAAGGGCACGGTTATTTTACATACTTATGTCACTAAATATACACATCCTAAATATGGATGGGAATTAATTCTACCACACACTTTATAGAACAACGATTAAACAAATTAAATATGGAGTCAATGTACTTAACTTAGTCCGATTTCCGGTCACCAATTATTCCAAAACACCAACTTGATATTATTTATTATTTTATATTTTACAATTATAATAATTTTATGCTTGATCCACCACCTGGTTTACTTGAGGTCCGAACTATCCAACCGCCGAAGCCAAAGTGCCGCTCTCCGAACCTACACCCCTTTTATAACGTCGGTTCTTGTAAACAAGGTGGCGCGATCAAGCGTCATCGTAACTCAGAGATTTGAAAATAACGTTTCAACATTTAAAATTCGCGGTAAATAAACAATGTTAGCTTAAAGTCTCTTAATAGTAAATAACTGCAAGTATTTATTAACCTATATAGTTGAAATATTCGATTAAACCGAAATGCATCCAAATAACTATCAAAAACAGTAATTAATTTTAAAAATAATCTATCACGGCCATACTGAACTGTACTTCGCTCTCGAAGTACAAGTCTCAAGACAAAAAATACATGTTTATATATTAATCTCTGACCTTGACATGTTAGCCCTGGTACTTTTTATATATAAAATCCAGACTATCAGGCCAGCAATCGACCAACAGTGAGTTATAGGTAGTCCCTGACCTTGACATATCAGTCCTCCCACCTGCTGCACGTGAGATCTAGACCGACATCAGGCCAGTGACCGACCAGCAGTAAGTTATAAGTAGCCCTTGACCTTGACATATCAGTCCTCCCACCTGCTGCGCGTGAGATCTAGACCGACATCAGGCCAGTGACCGACCAGCAGTAAGTTATAAGTAGCCCTTGACCTTGACATATCAGTCCTCCCACCTGCTGCACGTGAAATCTAGACCGATATCAGGCCAGTGACCGACCAGCAGTAAAATCTATTATTTATTTCCCAGTTATTGTATTCACAATTTTCTGTATTATATTATTAGCCAGGTGCATTTCGAATTAATAGATTATATATATATTTATTGTTTCTCCATAGTTGTATACAATTTCAAATAGTCCATTGAACCAAATATCATCACAAAAGAAAATGATCATTCATTTCATCATAACAATAATCTCAGCTTTTGCTTATTCCACACAAAAAAAAATATAAGTAGTAGTAGCAAAAGGAGAGAAAAAAAAAAAAGAACACGAACAAAAATCATTTGTATGACCAATCATCAAATTATCAATATTGTTTGGTTTTAACTTTTCAGATAAATAATAGTAAGAAATCAACATTGAACCGTGAGATATTAGCCACAAGTAATGTTAACTCTTTAGTATCGTACTTACTTAATCTATCACGGTCAATCACAGTTTTCTTCTTCGAAAGAAGCGTTTTGTTCTATCCATTCACCAGGCCAAAAACGTATTTTTTCTTTAGCGACAATAATATCTCTAAAATTTCCATGACCTCTTAAGGAGAATCTATCATTTGGTAGTAAACCAATAATTTCATAAGGGCCTTTAAATTTTGGACCTAACTTGTCATGGCGTCTATGCTCTTGACTAATATAGACTATATCTCCAAGATTGTAAGTTTTATTGGTTCGTCTGGTAGTATCAAAACGCTCCTTATATTTATTCGCAACATCTGCAAGACGTTGTCGAGCTAATTCACGATCAGCTTGCATGTCAATAATTGGTTGTGTTGACACATCTACAACCTCAGCTAGTCGAGCCTGTATAGAAGGGAGATGTCCTTCTTTGCCTATTAACAATCTAATCGGAGAAAACCCAGTGCTTTTTTGAATAGTAGTGTTAAGGGACTGTTGTACCTTCCAAAGTACGTTTGGCCATTCTGGCAAGTCTCTGACAGTTGTAGCCAGCATATTTATTACCGTGAAAACGTATCTCTCTACCTGCCCATTACTACGTGGAGTACCGGTAGCTATCATATGATGTTCGATGTGCATCTCTTGAAACAACGACTGTACTTGCCGGGAGGAAAAATTCGTACCTCTATCCGTGACCACAAGACTTGGGGTACCAAAAAGCGTGATATTTTCTCTTAGAACAAATAGTAATTCCTGACCATTTAAACTCTTAAGTGGTTTAAGCATACAAAATTTTGTGAATCCATCTATCAATAACAGTATATATTTAAATCCTTCAATTGATTGTCTAAAAGGTCCGGTGCAATCCAGATGCAATGTGTGAAATGGTATTGATTTTTGTATTGGGTATAAAAGGCCTTGTTTTGGTCCAGAGTGACTTTTTCGCGATGTACATATTAAACAGTGTGCAATATATTTTTTTGTGAATGCTGCCATACTAGGAAACCAAAAGTTATCTTTTATTTTACTAAGGGTCTTATCATATCCCACGTGACAATTGTCATCATGGTAAAGACGCAATAAACTAAGTCTGTAACCTCTAGGAATATATAGCTTTGGTGTAGCATCGGGACAGATTTTATAGTGGAGTAAATTTTGAATTACCGTGTACTGATTGGAATCCATTTCACCGTTTCGTACTTTATCTATTATAGTTTGTGTTTCGTTATCATTTTGCTGTGCAATCTGTAACCATGATGGTGGATTATTTTCTTCATTAATTACATTAACTACTAAAGGGGCCATTATCATGGGTTTGCTAGGATTGCGGCTAAGATAATCCACATGGCCCACAAACTTTCCTTTTCTATAAACTATCTCGAATTGGAAATCCTGCATGAAAGTCCACCATCTGGCAACACGAGGTGATAAATCCTTTTTGATCATAGTGGGTTTAATGGCATTGCAATCCGTAACAATCGTGAAATGGATACCCAATAAATACACCCTAAAATGTTGGAGAGCGTTATAAATTGCTAGAGTTTCTAGATCGTAAGAACAATATCTCGATTCAGTAGGGGAGGTGCGTTTACTAAAATATGCTACGACTTTGTTTTGGCCGTCCACTTTTTGCATCAAGATGGCACCGTATCCCAATGAACTCGCATCCGTGTGCAATTCAGTCATTAAATTTGGGTCAAATATAGTTAACAGCGGTTTCGTTGTCAGGTGTTTTATTACATAATCCCTAGCCTTCTCCTGTTCTATACCCCATTCCCATTTTTGATTATTTCTAGTGAGTTTAGTTATAGAAGAAGTACGCGCGGCGAATTCCGGGATAAACCTTCTAAAGTAGCTTGCTAGACCCATGAATTGTCGCACTTCTCTAACGGTAGTAGGGATGGGTGAATTGGTGAGAGCCGATACCTTATTATCACTCGGCCTGACACCTTCTTCCGAAATGTGTCTACCCAGATACTCTATTTCTTTAACAAAGAATTTACATTTCTTTAAATTTACTGTGAACCCTGCGGTACTAAGGGCCTGAAGAGTCTGTTCTAAATATTGCAAGCCTTCCTCTTCAGTTTTGAATGGAATCAATAAGTCATCAATATAAACTAATAAAAATTTTAAATGTTGTACTGCCTTACTTATAGCCCTTTGGAAGACGGACGGGCCATTACAAATTCCAAACGGCATTTTTAGAAATTCGTAGTGACCGTCTGGTGTTATAAAGGCAGTATATTTAATCGAATTTTGAGCCATAGGAATTTGATGGAAGCCATTTTTCATATCTATAGAGATATAATATTTCGCGTTTCCTAACTTATCTATTTGATCCTCTATGAGAGGGAGAGGGTACCTTTCTTTTTCTATAATTTTGTTCAATGCCCTAAAGTCTATGCACATTCTGTCACTTCCGTCTTTTTTTTTTACAAGTAACACGGGGCTAGCAAAAGATGAATCACTTTCTCTAATAATATTCTTCTTCAACAAATCATTAACAATTTCTTTAACCTTCTCTCTCTCAACTTGAGCCAGTCTATATGGCCGATAATATATTATTTCATCCTTTTTTAAACGTAAACACATTTCACCAGTCTTCACCGTTCCAATATTGTCTAATAGTGGTAATACCGATGAAAACTTTTCAAATAAGCTCTTTATTTTTAATTGTAAATTACAATCTATATGACTTATTGATTCATTCAATTGGATCATTTCATTATCAAGACTATTTGAAACATGATTAACAACATTTGTAAATTCAGGGAAGCAAGTACGTGTCAGTCTACAGCCAGAAGAGTCTAAAATCACCGCGATGTCTGGGTATTGAATAGCATTTCTACCAATTAAACAGTCATAGTAAAAGTCCTTATCTCTCGCTACATTAAATTCAATTTCAAGACAGATATCATCAAATTTTACAGGAACAGTTACCTGAGCAAATATATGTAATTTACCACTACCTATTCCTTCAAGCACTGATGAATATGGTACAAAGTTACAACCTAATTGTCTAGCAATGGAATCTTTTATAACACTGCAACTAGCACCGGTATCTATAAGGGCCTTTATGATCTTGCCCTTAATATCCACATTGGTCAACTTCAAATTTGTTTTAATGAGACAATTAACTTTAGCATCATTATCTTTAGTAGTAGATTTACCAACGGCTCGTTGTTTAAAGAAGCAGACCGACTCATCATGACCGTGTTTCTTACAATACGAACATTGAATTGGTTTAGTTTGAGAACCATTAATTGCAGAGGTAGTCTTGGAGTCAGAACGCGATTCTTGATTCTTTATTCTAAAACATTGAGATCTAACATGACCTGATTTGTTACAGAAGAAACAACGCCTTTCGCGAGAGTCATCAGACTTGGGATGTTTGTTAGGCACTTCACTGTCACGTTTGTCGGTAGATTTACTACCAGAATCTAATGGACGTTTTCTAGGAATTTTAACGTACGTTGTGAACAAAGAGATTAATGCGGCAGTAGTGTTAACACGACTGTTGTGCGATGCCATTTTAACATTGACATCATGTATGCCCCCACAAACAAGCTCGACTAACTGTTCTTCAGTGAAATTAACCTTAGTATTCCTAAGTAATCTAAGTTTTTCTCTAGCATATTCGCAATATGAATCAGACAATTCTGAATTAAATAGTACAGCCTTGGTAAGTTTTTCAGTCAAGTTCCGCTTTTCCGGATATAAATCTTTAATGGTAATCTTAAAATTTTCCCACGATCTACCTTCCTCAGGGTCCCAAGTCTCATACCATAATAACGCAGAGCCTTTTAAAGCTTTACCTGCTTTCGCTACCGTCGTAATACTGCTCCATCCTAGGTCTTCTGCAATTAAGCCGACAGTGGTGCACCAGTGGTCCGCTCCGTTGTCATTCTTTGCCGGATCAAAGGGTGGCAGCACGACGTCGTCACCTCGCTGTTTCACCGCTACTGCATCACGTATGGCTTTCAGCAAGCCTTCCACAAGTGCTGCATCCATCGTATGCCACGCTCACACAATCTGTTACAAAGACAAATAATTATAAGTGGTATATTAGTTCGAATCCCACTTCTGATAATAGATTTATTTCTCATAATGGACTAAAAAGTATTACCTAGACTTATTATCTGAATTAACTAATTATTTAAATCAATAATTGTTAGTACCTACTTGTAACGGTATTTATGAGGTGTATGTGTAAGGTGTAAGTATGAGTAGAGTAGTCATATATTATAATAGAAATGATGAATAGAATTAAAGGCAATTGGTTCATAATCAAAAGTAAATGGCTATTAACTGTGTAGCTTGTGTCTAATATAAGTCGTTTAAACTCTAGCTGGTATCTGTTTATTTCCAACTTGATGTTAAAACTAATAATCGTATATCAAAGGTATCTATTCTTTATCAACAGCAAAATCTATTCATTACTTGCAATTAAATCATTAGAGACTTCAAAAGGTGGTTCTTGCATAGGGAATAGTCAAAACACCTCAACACATAATCATAAACAATATTTATTTTAACTCCAGTATAGAACAATCTAAGGGCACGGTTATTTTACATACTTATGTCACTAAATATACACATCCTAAATATGGATGGGAATTAATTCTACCACACACTTTATAGAACAACGATTAAACAAATTAAATATGGAGTCAATGTACTTAACTTAGTCCGATTTCCGGTCACCAATTATTCCAAAACACCAACTTGATATTATTTATTATTTTATATTTTACAATTATAATAATTTTATGCTTGATCCACCACCTGGTTTACTTGAGGTCCGAACTATCCAACCGCCGAAGCCAAAGTGCCGCTCTCCGAACCTACACCCCTTTTATAACGTCGGTTCTTGTAAACAAGGTGGCGCGATCAAGCGTCATCGTAACTCAGAGATTTGAAAATAACGTTTCAACATTTAAAATTCGCGGTAAATAAACAATGTTAGCTTAAAGTCTCTTAATAGTAAATAACTGCAAGTATTTATTAACCTATATAGTTGAAATATTCGATTAAACCGAAATGCATCCAAATAACTATCAAAAACAGTAATTAATTTTAAAAATAATCTATCACACGCTTGCGCTTTGAGTTCAGTCGATGAACGCAACGGAAGTATACTGAATCAGTTAAACTTGAAACAATAGTACTTATAATAAGAATTAATTAACTGTAGGTACCATATTTTGAAAGGATATTATTAAAACTTGCAGCTTGTTTAGCAGCACACAAAAAGACAGGGCGAATTTCTACTTTTAGCTGAAAGTAGACAATCTGCGAAATCGGTACGCACTTTGTATTGTTTTTTTGGAATTCGGTTGCTTTTTTGTTAGCAGTACGTATCCTGTAGTCGTGTGTGTGTGCTTGTAGTAGTAGGTATGTAGTGCGCATATTATCATTGCATTTATGTAAATATGTCTATTTTTAGTCTATAAATAACCAGACATTATTAACAGAGGTAATCTTCGCTCGACACATTCTATTTGCCAAATACGTCGCGGCGACGACTGTTCGCAATCCTACGAGAAACCAATTTTTAAGCTCTTCAAATGTTAGTTTTATACAATAATAAATGACAGCTTAGAAAAATAAAAAGAGTCGTAAATAAATTATTACGTGGCGGCTTCATGGAAAGTCTCAACATGTCTAGCCAAACACATTTGTATTGATAAATATGTATTAGAGTCTGCAGTAAAAATTCTATAATAATTTGTGCCGAGAGACGCTCGGCAGCATCTATCAGAAAGGCGTGTTCATGTCTAAGGGTATGGTACAGTACAGATCATCGAACTGAACCACTTTCTTCATGGTACCAACATCGTTATCGTTAAAATATGATTATATTTGAAGGGTAACAAAATGTGTGGACAACCGATTAGCTGTTCTATATATTTGGGTCGAGGTGGTATTAACATTTTATATGTGATAGAGGATAATTCGCATTGGTCCCTTGAAAAAGATGTTTAGATTATTGGTCTGAACCACACCACATCTTTAAATCGGATTGCCGCTAAGAAGAGGCACGCTAAGAAGAGGACACCGCTAAATATTTCCTCGTCTAAAATACCTACTACAGACAATTTCGTATTCTACATTGAATACACACTTCAAATAAAACCTTGCATCAAAATTGCAACAGCAGATATGCAGCACATTATGTATGTGTCGTCACGCCCCAGACAACCTTACAATGCTATCGAAGAATCTCGCCATAGTTAGGTTACCTCGTTTCCTATTCAATCTCGCCGACTCATATCATATCAGTGGCAGCAGTATTACCGTCACGACTCTCGCTGATAAGCATCCAGGCTAGGTACTTAACAGTCTACATATACGAATTTTATGTGCCCAATTGTGATGACTTTCATTTTATCTTTGACACATAGTTAACAGCACCCCAATTACATAAAACCCTTTCAATCCAAAGGCCAATGGCTGAGTAGACCATCTTCTTCCTTTCGTGTGGTTAGTAACTAACCTGGTGTCAGAGTTTTTATGCTGCACATGGGCCTCTGACTTAGCTTAAAAGTAGTAAGCCGCAGGCAAAACTTCAAGTTTCTTAAGCAACTAGCTTTTGCTTAAGAAACTTGAAGTTTTATATACTCGAGAACTTAAACGGCGAAATGAATGTAGTTGAACTGTAAAAATGAAAGGCATTCCTATTGGAAATGTGTTACTTAATTACCTGCGGGCCGAGTTAGGAAAGTGAGGGGAAGAAAATTGACGAAACCTCGGCAAATGATTACAACCAGAGGTCGCATTCACAGTTGATAGAAAAGCCTATCAGAAAAAATGACAGAAAGATACAAAGCAGCCGATCTATTCTGTAAATCAACCGCCAAAATGTGAAGTGAGCTGTGCCAGGTGTCAATCCCTAGCATCAGGTGGAATTACAGCGCACTTTACCTAAGCTTTCTCGGTGAGATTGTAAAAGAATAGATCAGGAAAACCTCCAATCAACCTCATGACAACATAATTTGCATAAATGATTATTTGATAATTTGTGGCTTGCTTCACACCAGTCTTGTTTGTTTTCATACATTATTATTTGAATAAATTAACCTACGTGGAATTTAGTTTATTGTATGCTAAAAAGCTAAAAATACAACTTGAAAATCATTGTGTACGTCGTAGGTACCAACCTAATCAAGGGTGTGTAATAAATGTCTACAAACTTCTAAATTAAATTAACGAAACCCAATCATGTAATGGAACTATATTATGTATTAAGTAATCAATTAAGCTCAAACATGCAATTTTAGAGGTAACAAAGTTAATTAAATAAATAAATGTAAATTATATCACATTAGTAATCTTATTGATTTCACTTTCTTTGTTAATTAAAAGTAGACTAATAAATATAAATGATTTAAGACAGCTTAGGTGCGCATAAACATACAATTTAAATCATGTTGCTCAACTACAAACCGGTGTTTTCCGGTTTTTTACCTAGTCTTCTTACGATAATATATTAGTAGATGTTTAAATTAATACAGATATAGTAATAGGTACATAGATTCGCTAGTTATTTATATCTATTTATATTAATTGGTTTATTGTGTTGTTCTTTTACGTACCCATTTTGTTATGTCAGACTTGGAACTTCAGCTCGCAGACATTGTAATTGTGGAAAACATACGATCAAATTGTTTTAAATGTTTTAAGAATGCAGGCCGGTTAGCACGGCACGCCAGCATCAATGACATCATCCGTCGTGCTCTTGTCACCGACGAGGTGCCAGCTGTTTTAGAACCTAAGGGCTTGGCACGCGACGATGGGAAGAGACCAGACGGAATGACACTGATGCCTTGGAAGGTGGGTAGGCCTTTGGTGTGGGATGCAACGTGTGTCGACACCCTTGCGCCATCCCACCTTTCTAGTACGGCGGGCTGTGCTGGAGCAGCCGCTCCAGGTGCAGAAAACCTCAAACGGCGCAAATACTCCAACCTTATTGGGACTTAAATGTTCGAGCCGTTTGGGATTGAAACACTAGGGCCATGGGGTCCGAGTGCACACTATGTTTTCCGAGACATCGCCAAGCGGTTGATCGACTCTTCACGTGACCAGAGGGCTGGCCTATTTTTTGGTCAAAGAATCAGCATTGCCATATAACGCGGCAATGCTGCCAGCCTTTTGGGAACTTTTCCTGTTGACAGCGATGTGGACGAATTTTTTGATGCTCTTTGATTATATACTTATTATTTCTGTACCTATATATTACTATGAATATTTAGCTTTTAAATGTAAATATGACTATATTAATGTAGACATGATTTAATAAGTGATTAAATTAGATATCATTTCTTAAAGCTTGACTCACTAGATACCTATAAATACGACAAGCAAGAGCCAGTTGGTGAGGTTTGAGTCTATACGTACTATCTGTTTGTAGAGTGTCTAGTCTAGCCAGACTTACGGGACCAATTTCCGGACGATTAAAGTATAAAAGAATCTAATAATAGACAAGTTTATCGATGTTTGCTAGACTTCCGGTTGGACCTCGATATTATCGTCTTTTTTTTAGATAGATTAGAAGTTTGACGCGTTAGATATGTGGTCACCTTAGGTAAATTACCTAAGGTGAAATGGCTAAATGATGAGCCAGAGATGAACTGACGACGAACGAAGTTGTGCTTTGATCAGACTTACTGCCACCACCAGAAGTCACCAACTATTATCACATCAGAGGTTTGTCGAGTATCATTTTTTTAAGATGCGGGATTCTTTTACACACCAGTTCACCGACATGATCATTTGGCAGCGAATCATGATTATAGGTATTTACAGCCTGGTTTTAATATAAGTTCATTTAGTTCTGGAAAAAAAAAGATGTCATATCGATAATTTGTCGAAAAACTATCCTGAAAATGGCAGCGTTACGGTTTTTACACAATGACTCTACTATCGTTCCAACGTATGTTCGCAGTCGATGTATTTTAAGTGTGACTGACATTAATTTCTCGCTTCATGCACACTGCGTTTTAATTATGTATATTACATGTAGATCGTCGTGGTGTGTAGTTGCAGTCAGGTGATTACGAGGTGTCACAGTCCACGTTAACATGACAGTGGTCAGCGGAGCAGCGGCGGCAGACGGTGGCGGAGCGCGCTGCGGGCACGATGAGGCTGACTCACGCGCTCGCTGTCTGCCCGTTGTTTGGCGCCGTCGGCGGCGGCCGAGCCACGAAATAGGCGCGCGCCCTCGCCCCGACCTTGCCTCGACACGGATTTATTGATGCGTCACCACGAGACACGACGCTTGACGGCTCAACTCGACTTACGTGCCGAGTTACGTGCGAGTTTGCTCAGCGGAACCGATTCAAGTAGCGGTTCACCATTTTATTCCACAGAATGATACTATTGAAACATTCGTGATTATTTGAATTGCGCTATCTTGTTACAGAAGGCATAATTACGACGTTGACAATGGGCGACGCAATTCGTGAGACAATTTATATAATGACGGAGATTATCTTGTATAAATTGGCATGACCCACTTGTGAATGTTCTACTATTGTATGGAACGAAACTATAGGTTTCATAAAAAGTTTTGAATATTTATATAATGTTACCGTACAATATTTTTTTCCCAGGCCATTTTCTTGTTGCATTCGTTAATTTAAGTATTCTTTATAATTTAACGCTGCAATTTAACATCTTTTTGCGAATCTTAGTATAAGGGTACCGTTTTGGTAACAAAGTAGGTATCTCTAAATAGATACTTAATATTTTTCGCCAACGTAAGAAAAAAGGTCACAAAGATGAGAACATTAATATCAGCAAAAATTTTCCTTGTGAACATTGCAATAGATGAAAACTATTTACATGTTTTATAAAATTGCCCTTCTTACTTTAACACTCAGTCATGTCTAATGCACGCATAAATTTAAAAGTTGTGAATGAAAAAAATATTACATCGACATTAAAAAAAAAATTGCTTGGGTACAGTCGTCAGCACATCAAGTTACCACAAACTGTCAATTTTTTTTCAATCGATATTGCACTAAACATACAACGTTTTAAGCTTTAAAATCATTTGGCGTCCGTTTGGTATTACTTGATACGCTAGCGACTGTAAACAAAAGTTGCATTCGTAACCAGACTGTAGGTGATCTGACGTGATGATTGCGGCACGGAAGGCCCGACGTTACGTCGGATGTCTGACTTCGCGTCAGCCCGACGGCGGGAAGGCTTTCAGGAAGGCCGCTGTCAACCCGTCTCTACATATGAAAGCCCCGTACACGTCGATATTAGTAAAATGTGAGTTCTACTTAAATGACTCGCGCGGAAATTAAAGCTGAGTAGTTTTTTTTAATAAGGCGGAGTTTGCACAAAATTCTACTTTCAGTTCAAGTTCTTATTATTATATTTAAACAAGCCATACGGACTTTATTAAAACCCGGCGATGTGTAAATAAAGCCAGTCGTTACCGGACCTGCACCGCGGCACGCCTTTTACTGAACGTATGATATAGTACTACAGGCTACGGACCACGATACGCACTCGGCTACTACTCGCGGATTTAATGGCCCATAACCATATAGTGTCGGTAGCCGGCATTCAGTTGTGGCCCGATGATATAATAGTAGCAATGTTAAGCTATCTGTTCTGTGTCTATGGAGCATTGTACGAAAAAAATGGAGAAAATGCGATAATTTGAATTTTTCATAGGTATCTGGATTAACCTTCCATTTGATAAATGATATTGACAACTCGTCTTCAGTCTCGTGTGGACACAATAACAATGAGGTAGCATTCTTAATTTATTTGTTTTGACAAAGAGCTTTTGCTCGGAATGATAATTAATCCATAAATAAATAGAATTTGACTTTTTGTCCACAGAAAGTTTTCGTAAACAAGTCTTTCCTGTGTGCCTCCAAGTTTACACATGTAATATTTACGTAGGTATAGCATGGTGGAAAATCGGTGAAGGAAAACATCGTGACGAAATCAGCATGTCTGAGAGATATTGTCAACGGCATGTGAAGCTAAGTCAGAAGGCCATGGGCAACATAAAATCTCTGACTCCAGGTTAGTCTAACCACACGAAAAGAAGAATATGGTGGTTGTCATGGCCCACCACACAAACATCTACAAAGATACCTCTGACGGGTCACTCTTTTATTGCCTCAATCGCACTAAACGTTACAGCTTCAGAGCAGGTTTGTGCCAATTTAGTTTGTAACCACTTTGAACTTGACTCCATTTGGATTCAATTCAATTGAGGTCCATATACGATACATTTTGATGTTCTACAGTAGTGAGTTACTAAACTAATCTTGCACTGTTTGTAAAGCCATCTTTGATGGTTCCGCTGACATAACTTACTACATCGTAGCAACTAGAGAAACACTTAAAAGTTTCGAAAAGTTTTATGTTAGCGCATATTTTTGCAAAGTTCTGTTGGCAGTACTTCGATTTCCGGTGCCAACGATGCTAAACTACTCTTTTATGATCACATATTATTTCAATGAACGTTAGTTAAAAATAAAGTTATCTTCCTTATTAGCGTAAAGATTATGTCAACTGAGACAGAGTTAACATAGAACATTCAATCATGTAGATTGGACTCACACTTGTTAGACTTGTCTTTTATTTTTAGGAATCCTAGTTATGTCTCGTCGTTTCGTTTTAGAGGTCGTAAACTGTTTAAATGAGATGGTCAGCGTCAGTTTAGCGCTCCGCGTGCATATTGCGACCGAGTGCACATTGCACGTCGATGTACAAACTTTGAGATTACGAGTGCGACGTCAATGCACGGATTATTCGAGAAGAGTGAATTGATGTACTTAAGTGTGGGGTGAGGGGTGCGGCGCGGGGGGTGCACGCTGCATTCGATGCACCACGGTGTACAATGCACCCGGGCCCCGGGGCGTCGCCCTGCGCCCCCGCTGGCCATTGCCACCGATTTCACCAGCACTTACGAAGTCTTTACATTACGTTATCCGACGGACATGTGAAGAGAAATCTGCAAACGACGATCATTTAAATGTCTGCATTGCACCACGGTGTATTCATAAAAGATTATTGGATGCAGTTTTCAACTCTTTAAACGATTTGCCATTGAAGTTTCAAGGCATTATGAGGAATTAGAGTATTCGCCAAAATATGATGTTAAATACTTGTAAATCAAATATAAAAACAAATGATCACGACGATGGACAACGACTTTAGTCTTTTTATGATTTCTTGAACATTAATGACCAGTTCTGCTTAAACACGTCAACAGATATTCTTCTGTGCTCAGGTACTACTTAGTTATATTAAAAGTGCCTCATCTACTTTTTCAGTCCCTCATATGTTTGTTTAAAACTAGTTTTCAGCAAATTACTGAGAAGTTAACTAGAATTCAAATATTCTATGCTACTATGTATCTATTAGAAACTAAAAGAAAATCACTTGTCGCTTGCATATCAACATTAAATGTTTCTGAAATAGGTGTTAACTTTGTAAGAGGTATAATTTACAGCAACAGTAATAAATCTTAGCTGAAACGATCCCTACTGGAGAACAATTTGCTAAACCAGAGATAGACCAAATAAAACCAGCTCTTTCCCTGCTACCTGTAACGTTCTTGTCCGCCTGATTTATAGACCGCTTCTAAATGGAGCGCCTAATGCTGCACTCCGCTGTGGAGGCTTTAATTACTGTACTAGAATAATGTAGGTATAGGAACTTTAAGTACCTACCCACTGCCGTATTTCATTATTATTAAAAAAGCAAATGAATACTTGTTTTAATAATAACTGCTATCGAAAGGACGGTGACGGAATTTTTCAACTTCAAAATGAAACTTCTAGGCTCTCACTTAATAACATTTATTTCTGTATAAGTAAGTTAATATGACAAGCTCATTATAATAAGTTCCTTTCATGTCGGTGAATGGTTTGGACAAATTGTGAAACTCGAGGTCAACGGCCCGCGGCCAGGGACTCAGAAAATTATTAAAGACGCTTTTAAAACATTTTGTGCATATTTGACAAAGCTTACAAAGTTTCAATGCAATTCGTGCTCGAAAATGTGCAGTTATAAAAAGGTTCGATTTATCATGCCCTGCCGTTATGGCCGACATACAAAATATTTGACGGTAAATAAATTACGTGTTTGCTGTCTCAGGCACACATACCATTTTAAACAAAATTTATTGCCAAATGAATTAAGCAATCTGACAATGTATGGCACAGTATTATCCGCTTTACTGGTACATATTTTCGTGATATAAACCCAAAGCTTGGAAATAAAGTTTGAATTATGATTTAAATATAAAAGGCACGGCTAATTACGTACTTTATATTCATTTCCAGGAATGCAATTGGTTTTCTAAACTGTGGTAAACTTTATATGAAAATAAAATGATTCCATGTTTATAGTAGATTATCCACTAAGGTGATAAATTAGTGTCTTAGGTAACGGGCGCTATAATGAATCCCGAGCGCAACGATGGTTGCCAGGGCTCCCGCGCGATGAGAGGGAGCTCGGAGCCAAACAGAGAGTAACGAGGAATTAATACACCTATATTCCTCCTGTCTCCTTATCTCTCTCTTTTGTTATCACACTTTTGTTAAATTCCAAATTCAAATGACATTATTGACCAAACTCAAAGCATTTATTTCAAATAAACCAAATACATGCACTTTTGAATTGTCAAGGGGACGGTCAGTCAGAAAGATGAAGCTAGTTGCCCATTCCAAAGCAATACGTACCTATGGAGAAGAACGGGCAAGAAACTCCATGGACACTCTTTTTCACAGCGGATTATAATGAAATACAGTACATATCATGGCCCGACTATCCCTGCCCTAGCCCTGGGGCTATGATTACCTGCTTTAGGTTAGGATAGCATGACTTATATTGTTTGTTATTATAGTGCAGGCTTGTGGAAATACTATAATCTCTTTACAGATATATTTTCGCATAAAATGAACTTATTAAGTTCTACTCTGTGCAACTTTATAATATAATCTTTTTTTTTTTGTAAGTTACGACAACGTTTTCCGTGCATGCAGAGTTTACCTATAAGTGATTGTTACACTTTATTCTGATTTTTTGCTTCTGTCTTATTTGATTGTACCAGTGTATACGATTGTTGGTGAACCGAATAAATAAATAAAATATCTAAACATTTACTTGCATTCACATTTCACTTAAGTTTTTAGTATTTCTTGTATTCACAAAAACATCGAAGGCGAAAATCAGCGGCACATAAATTATTTCCTGTGGGTAATCAGTACGTACGATTAAAAAGAAAACAAAGAGGCTATAACAAATGAGTAATAAGTACATGACGCCGGAAATGTGTCGTCGGAGCGTTAAGATGGAAGTCCTGTTCGAGCAGCGCCGCGTGAAAATCCACGCGCGGCACCGGATGCGCGCTAAAACACCAACCATGTAGTTCCATCGGTAGGTACTCCCCACCACACCTGCACTGCACGTTTACCCCCTTTGTCCACTTTCTTATTACATTTTACTCTGTAGTTAGTAAAAATATTATTATGTACCGTATACATTATTGTTTTTTTTTTTGAGGGTGGGAAATCATCCAATTTCTTCTCCCGCTCTGGGTGGAGCGCCAGGGAGTGTCAGACTTTACTGACTAAACCCATCCATGTTCCTTCCGTAGCCCTTTATGTTCCGGGGTAGCGGTAACCATTTCGGACAATCCCGCTTACCCGGCAGGATGTACCGTATAAATAAGCTGGTTTTGAAAGAGTTGTTCCGTGGACCGTGCCCGTCAATAGCAAAATTCATTAGTGATATATTGATAATAACCGTAATTTATTGTAATTGAGGTATTAGTCCATCAATATTGAATAGTGAGTTTTAAAAGTTGAATACATTATAAAAATAGACCTTATCCATTGCTCGAATTATTTATTATATTTATCGCATTATTTTTTGTTTGATTGGAAATAAAAAATAAAATTTTAAAAATACTAATGAATGTATATTAATTCCCTTTAGTGAGTAATTGCGCAAGAATTTAACCTGAACAGGGTTCTATTTACATTTTCATCAGATATTTTTAGAATAGTCTATAAGTGTGTTTTGGTCAACTTTGTTTTGGCAGATTGACTTTGCACCGACGTCCTTCAAGCATCCTCCAAGCATGATTTCAAGTTCACACGTCAAACCATAACGGCAACACTTTAATTGTAACGCAACACGCATAAGGATTGACGAACATTAATTTAAAAAGTATAATGAAATATCTTGTTAGAAAAAAATATTAGGTAGGTATATTTTTGTACGTCAAAGTCACATTCATGTGTCCTAATGTTGCGTCTGATTTACAAAGGACTCTAATAAGACCAGTATTTGGATCCGGTTCTGGTTTACATTTCTGAATACACACAAATATAATGATTTCACAAAAATGACTCACACATGTAATATGGAATTATTAATGATAAAAAATAAGGACTGCGCTGTTATGCTAGTATAGTATGTCATTGAACTTAAAGGCCGAATAACACAATACTCTTTTGTCTGATACGCCGCGTACATCTGATTGAATTGGCCCGTAAATACGGTTTTATAGGTATCGATACCAAATTCTCTATCTTTATTCATCTAAGTGTCTAAGCTGAACAATTCCTCATAAACACATGAGGAATTGTTCAGCTTTGAGGAAAATGTATCGTAAACGTCGCGAGAATGGTATTGTAGCCGCGTATGCGCCGCGTCGCAGTTGCGTAGGCGTGGTGTCGTAGCCGCGTAGACCCGGCGTCGTAGCCGCGTAGACACTGCGTCGTAGCCGCGTAGGCGTAGTGCAAGCGCGCAACGCAGTGCCTAGAAAGCGCGTTGTTGCTACAACTAATTTTATTGTAATAAATTGATATTGCAATTATCATTTGTTTTTATAAATTCTACTAGCTGACCCGACAGACGTTGTCCTGTCTTAACTATGATACCTACCCTACCTACCCTACCTACCCTACCTACCCTACCTACCCTACCTACCCTACCTACCCTACCTACCCTACCTACCTACCTACCCTACCTACCCTACCTACCCTACCTACCCTACCTACCCTACCTACCCTACCTACCCTACCTACCCTACCTACCCTACCTACCCTACCTACCCTACCTACCCTACCTACCCTACCTACCCTACCTACCCTACCTACCCTACCTACCCTACCTACCCTACCTACCCTACCTACCCTACCTACCCTACCTACCCTACCTACCCTACCTACCCTACCTACCCTACCTACCCTACCTACCCTACCTACCCTACCTACCCTACCTACCCTACCTACCCTACCTACCCTACCTACCCTACCTACCCTACCTACCCTACCTACCCTACCTACCCTACCTACCCTACCTACCCTACCTACCCTACCTACCCTACCTACCCTACCTACCCTACCTACCCTACCTACCCTACCTACCCTACCTACCCTACCTACCCTACCTACCCTACCTACCCTACCTACCCTACCTACCCTACCTACCCTACCTACCCTACCTACCCTACAAACTTTGCAAAAAAAAAAAAATTATATGCCTATGTCCTTCTCATGAATGCAAACTATCTACATACCAAATTTCAGCGAAATCGGTTGGGTGGTTTAGGCGTGAAAGGGTAACAGACAGACAGACAGATTTGATCTGTTATTTACAAGTTGTGTAACCGATTATTCTTTCGATTATAAAATAAATGGTTTCAGGTTTTGAGATATTTAAATCAATTATACATCTCAGAAAATAGAAACCAAATCAGTTAAACGTTTCGGGCAGACAGATGCTGCAGGGAACTTTGTTTTATCTAGCCATGCCCACAATCAAATTAATTCAACGGCGTACCTATAATGAATGGAGCTATGGGATGGGTGGATAAACACAACCAAAAAAATAATATCGTCTGCAGTCTGGCTGCAAAAAGTGGTCAATGTTATTGAGTTCCAGCGGTCGTAGTCATGCGATGACGTCACACCCCAAGTGCAACGAGTACCACGACACCAAGGCGACAACCACCGTCCTTGCGGTGACACCAACCACGTACTTTTGTTTAGTCTTAGGGCTCAGTTCACACTGGCCGGCGTGAATTGAGCTCAGTGTCTGTGCTGCCATCTCGGTGTGAATTGAGCCTAACTTGTCTTAAAATCTGCACTTACTGTGCACGTGCGGTCATGTTTCAGACTCTAGGTTATTAATAACGTTATGTATTTAAAAACTTAATTATTTTTCCAGTCCTAGAAACAATATATGTTTCTTGAGCGTAAAAACAAAGCACATATTTTTTTAAACCATTAGATAAAATAAAAGAATTATAGCACTATATCGCATCTCAAACGTTTAAATCTTAAAGTGATGGACGGCTCTCCACCGGTCAATAAGTTTTGTCGATTATGTTAAAGTTCGTTAACTACGCTCATTGTTGTGGACGGCAGGCAGGCCATTTTTACCAGTGAATGTACTGGTTAACACCACCTAATATGTCATAGCGAGCCATAACATTCTCATATGAAAATAATGTGGCAAAAACATGATAAATGAAACATGTCGAATGCTCAGCTTAATCAGACTCAGCGAGATAATTACGGAGTACGGAGTAACACGAGCTTTTAATTTTATCTACCTGTGAAAATGTATGGTTGTACAGAGCGCGTGGGGTGCGCTGTCAGAGCGTAGACAGAGTAAAGTAATAGACAAGTCAGTAAATAATAATGGGACAAAGACACACTTATAGCAGAAATATATTCCCTCGTATGCAATTATTTTATCTGACAGCGGTTTTGTAAGACCCCAGTTCCTCGTAATTTTTCTTTTGAAAATACAGTGGACCCCTGGTAATACGGCTCCTGTCTAATCCGACATGCCTATCACTGTTGAATGTAGGTACACAAACATTGTTTTGGCAAATCTTCAGTAATATAGGTAATACATGATTGAATAGGTTGCAACCACTACACTGTACTGTGCATATTGATCTGTAATTTGTCGGATTACAAGGTACGTACTCTTTTTATAAAAAAAAACTCTATAATCCGACAAATTCGATAGTCCCACACTGCCCTGCAAAATGTTTGTCGGGTTACGGTCCACTGTTTAATTTATTACACGACTACATTAGACAGTAGGTATCAGTTTACAAGTGACGGCCCAAGGCTCTCGATATCTCATACGGTTTATGCTGATAGCTAATCTAAGCAATTCTCTATCTACAGGTTGCAGACATGCAGCAGCGAAAGGGGGGCGCGTAGGTCGGCGGGTCGCGCGGGCGAGGGCGCATCGCTTGCAGCGCCCTCTATGCCATAGCGGGCGCACGGAGTATGCACCCTGTGTAGGTGTACTGACAGCACAGCGGATAGCAGAGGAACAACTCCGATTTATAATGGAAAACATTTACCATTTAAAAATCGGGGATCGTTCTTATGTATCTATGGTACGTCGTCGGTAGTATTTTGTACACAATTTGATTGATGTGACTTTGACTTAGGTACACACTTACGTACCTGTTGTCCGGTTTCATACAAACTTTACCTAATACGAATGTCTATCCAACCGAGATGAGTGCTTGTGTACTTTGTATTTGAGTTCAAGCACAGAGGCCAGCACATCAAGCTACCCCAATCTGTCAAATTTCTTTGATAGGTTTCAACTTTATATAAATAATAAGGTTCATTATTCAATTGGGAATATTTGACCGTTTGGGATAGCTTGATGTGCATGCGTCTGTAGAAACATAGGTATAGTATTAATCTTAATTATTCTTGCTTCATAGTTTATCTTAAATGCAGTAAAATAGTTAAGGTGACTTGAGGCTTGAATTCGACATAATCCACCTGTTGTGAATCAAATTTAAGTCACGTTTCACAAGGATTTCCTCAGTTTTAACATAGTTTAACTTTATTATACGCAACAAGAACGTACTTTGCTTTCCTTTTGTTCTGCGTTTAAAGGCCATTTACCTTGATTCCCTCACGTTCAAAGATAAGGACGGCTAATGAAGAATTCGAGTAGTTGCCCTACTAGTTTTCCTCGTCTGTGTCCATGCATCGGCCCTCGCCCCCCCCCTCCCCCTCCACCCCCCGGCCAGCTCCGGTGTATGCTCGGTCGTCGTGATGCTGCATTTTAATAATGTTTTTGACTTGCATGTCCAGCCGGGACGGGAAAACCGTTGTTTTTCTTATTTCATGTCATTCTCTTTTCATAAAGCTCCGCTGATATTATTGGATGCTGTATTTTGCTTTGATGGTGAATTAAACAAAATATTCTAATTTATTAGATCCACTATTGGAAGTGAACTTTCGACAAGAGTGTAATAAATTAGAATCTCATATTTTATGTTGTGGAAAATTGCCGTATGATGGAAATATGGATGACCATATCTTTTAAATCAATCTGTCTAGCCTTTTCCCAACTATGTTGGAGTCGGCAGTCTAACCAGATGCAGCTGAATCAGTATTTAACATAGAGTGGCTGATTTGACCTCCACCACCCAGTAACCAGCTAATACGATATCCCTTGATAAGACTAGTTATATTAGGTACCTATTGATAGACTCGCTGCCCGACGCTCGCCCCGGACGGACGTGCCGCGCGCTACCTGCTCTCCGCTACCTGCTCGCCGCACCCTGTCTCGCCGCTAGTGTGTTCCGGTCGACGTTCCTGTCGACGCCAGTTTCGTAGTCATCGACTACAAGTGTTTCCTGTATACTACTGCCTTTTTCAAGGAGGTAGTTACAGTCGCTATTTCTTAACAGAAATTTTGTCAAAACGTTATCGTCGGTCTTGGCCCCCTCTGGGTAAAACCACAGTTTCGTGGTCCTCGGTTGAAACCTCACGGTGTCAACGAAGCCGAGTGGGGTGTTGACCCAATCACACCCGCCGATCCCCTTCAGGGTGAGGCAGTCAATTGGAGCCGAGAGCTAGAAGTTTGGCCTTGGGGGATCTCCTAGTCAACTCTAGTTTCTGACTTCGTCCACAGCTACACACCTAGTGTCGGTTGGGAGTGTCTACCCCTTCGCACTAGACCCGGTCAGGGCCCGTTCGCACAATAAGATTGGCGAACGGATTACAAGCTTAGGGCTCACCATAGGTACACACCTCCCTGTCTGCACCCGACAGGGAGGCTACACATCCCCGGGCCTATCCACCCGGGGAATTAGGTTGTAGGGCCGATAGGTTGCGAATACTATGTGTTTTCGCATCTAGGTTATAGTTTTCCCTACCGACAATGTCGGTCGACTACGACCCGAGATGGGTCAAATATTTTTTAACGGAATTGCTCCCGGACCCGAACTTCGTGGCCCAGCATTCCGCCCGTGCTTTGCGCGGCAGTCCCACCGCGTCATCGTCGGCAGTCGCTGACTTCACCGACGCGCTCGACAGCCCGCTCTCGCCCCCGCCGGCCGATCAAGGCCTTATTCAAGCGGCTTGCTCAAAACCGCTTGCCGGAATTCCGGCTCTATTGTCATTACCGACAATTGAGCCCGCTTCCGCGAACCCAATTAGCGCGAGACCCATTGTCTCTGCCGCTACTATTGTTCCGTCCGCAGCTGCACCGGGCTCTATTGTCCCGGTAATCACAAAGGCTGCCCCCACCACCCCAGTCCAAGCTCTACCGGAGAGCATGGACACGTCCGCTCCGATCTCGGACGACGATGGCCCCCTCTCTGCCTCTTCCTCATCCTCGGAAGACGACTACGAGGTCGTCGGAAAAGGAGGGAAGAGGAAGAAAGGGGCTTCGTCCCAGGCCAGCAAGGCCAAAAAGGCCGTAGCGGCCTCATCCTCCCCCACCCCTGCCCCTTCTCAGGCTCCCCACCCCTGTGGTAGCAAGGCGAAACCCGCTTCCGCTTCTGGAAAGAAGCAAAAGCCCCCGCCTCCGGTCTATATCCAAGACAAGGCCAAATGGACCGAAGTGTCCAAGATGTACGTGGATCGTAAGATCCAGTACACCAGCGCCACTTCGACCCAACAGGGCATCAAGGTGTCCGTTCCCTCGTCCGCGGACTACAGGGAGCTCACCGCTATGCTGCGTACTAGGAACGACTCGTTCCATACCTACGCCCTCCCTGAAGAGACACCGACTCGCGTAGTCATGACCTCTCTGCCCAAGGCATCCCCGTTTCAGCGGTGCACCGCCTTCATAAGGCGCGTCGCGGGCACGCTTATGACATGGTCCTCGTGGTGTGTGACCCTGTAGAAGGGCACCACCCGATATTCAAGATCAAGTCGGTCTGCTCACTATCGGGGATCTCTATTGAGAAACCCCGCCGCTCCAACATAATTGGCCAGTGCCATCGCTGCCAATTATATGGCCATGCGCAGTCCAACTGCTACGCCACCCCCAGGTGCGTCAAGTGTCTGGGTGACCATGGCACAGCGGACTGTCCCCGCCCCAAGGATCGGGCTCTATGCACCGAACCCCCGAGCTGCGTACTGTGTGGCCAATCTGGCCACCCAGCCAACTACCGTGGCTGCCCGAAAGCCCCCAAGACTTCCTCCCCCAAACTGGCGAAGCGCGCTAGCGATCGCCAGAAGAGGGAAAGCCCCTCGGCTACCATCAAGGTGCCCTCAGCGCAGTTGCCAGTGCGACTCAGCCCCCAACGACCCATGCCCTGGGCCAACTTACTCCGCAGTGACGCTCCAGTCACCGCGGCCCCCATCTCTCAGCCCCCTGCTACCAACCCCGCGCCCAAGGTTACCGTTAACCCCGTGGCCCTTTTGGCAACTCCACCCGCCGCCCCCTCGAAGCCTGCCTCGGCAGCCCCGAAAAAGGTCCCTTCCCTTTCCCCAGCAGGTATCAAGCCCACCACGACGGAGATCCTCGTCCACACCCTCGCGGTTATGAACCAAGTGTTTGAAACCCCGGAGGCGATCGCGATGGCCGATCAGGTCTACGCCGCCAAGGGCGACCCTATCAAAATCCTCATGGCATACCACAGCTACCCCGGGGTACTGCGCGCCATCTCCAACCTCACCTTTTAAATATCAATTATGGATATTACAAAAGGTGCTAGATGTACAAAGCCCCGGTCCCTCAAGTTAGGTTTCTTTAACGCTAACGGCGTTAAAAGTCAACGCGATGAGATCGCCGCCTTCCTCCGCGACCATCAGCTTGACGTCCTACTAGTTCAGGAGACCTTTCTGAAGCCCCATATACGCAACCCGAACATCGCCAACTATCGCATAGTTCGCAATGATCGGTCACGCTGTCACAAGGGCGGAACCCTCATGTATTTCAGAAGGACTCTCCATTGCATCCCTCTAGATCCCCCCCCTCTCCTCTCTCACTTGGAGATCTCTCTCTGTCGGCTCGCCATGACCGGTCATCAACCGATCACCATCATCTCTGGCTATTTCCCACCGGCCAACGGTAGCGAGGATCATATATCTATCGCCGCCGACCTCTCACTCCTCTTCGGCTTGAGCGACTCCGTCATCCTGGCGGGCGACCTCAATGCCAAACATCCCGCCTGGAACAGTAACCTCACCTCTACCAGAGGCAGATTACTGTTCAACTTAGGGGCCTCCCTTAACTTTGACGTCATCGCTCCGATGACTCCCACCCACTATCCCGGCGACCCTAACCAAACTCCTGACGTCCTCGACATAGCGCTCCTCAAGAATGTGAACCTCCGTTTGCAATCTTTAGAGGCGCTACAAGAGCTTAACTCTGACCACCGTCCCGTCGTCATGCACCTCACCCCCTACACGGGGGGTCCGCTTGACCCCGACCACCCGCCCCGCACCCAGCTGGTGACCGACTGGAGGAAAGTAAGCGAAAAGCTTAAATCCGACACTCTGTCACCTCAGCTGGAATCCATTCCTGACCTCATTGTCTCTGTCGATGACACTACCGGCGCGATCGCCTCGTTTACAGAACACGTGCAATCCGTTTTGACGGAATGCTCACGGGAAGTCCCGGTGGTGGAAGACCACCGCTGGAAACTACCCGCTGACGTACGTGAGCTGATAACCGAGAAGAACGCAGCCATCCGTGCCTACGACTCCTTCCCCTGCGATGCGAACAAAGCCCACATGCGCAATTTACAGCGTGCTGTAAAGAAACGCATTGCGGAAGCTCGTTCGGACAACTGGGACAAGTTACTCGGTGAACTTGAGCCCAATCACCATGCCTTCTGGAACCTTCAGAGGAAGCTTCGCGCTCCCGAAGAATCTTCCACCCCTCCACTCATCCGTCCCGACAAGAGCATCGCTTTCGATAGCTCTGAAAAAGCCGAGCTCCTAGCCGACAGTCTCGAGTCCCAATGCTCCCCCAGTTCCCTTCCGGTCGACCCAAAGCACCTCGCCAAAGTCGACGCCGAGGTCGAACGTAGAGCCTCTCTCCCGCCCGTCGAAGATCCCGATGATCCTCTGCCCCCCGTCACCCCTGACGAGGTGCAAGACATCATCAAGGGTCTTCAGGCTCGTAAAGCCCCCGGCTCAGATGGAATTACCAATAGGGTATTCAAACTCTTCCCCGCCCAACTGATCATGCTCATGACCGCCATCTTCAATGGCGCCTTTAGTAATAACATGTTCCCACAAGCCTGGAAAGAGGCCTCTGTTATAGGTATCCCCAAACCCGGCAAACCCAAATCCGACCCCACCAGCTATCGCCCCATCAGTCTGCTCAACGTGCTCGGCAAAATCTACGAGAGGCTTATTTATAAGCGTCTCAAGGACTATGCCGAGGCGAAGAGCCTGATTCCGGACGAGCAGTTCGGGTTCCGTACCCAACACTCGTGCGTCCAGCAAGCGCACCGCATAGTCGAGCACATCAGTGCCGGCTTCCAGCGTGGCGCTATGACTGGCGCCCTGTTCTTCGACATAGCGAAGGCTTTCGACAAAGTCTGGCACAATGGCTTAATATATAAGCTATACCAACTCGGCGTGCCCGACCGTCTCGTGCTCATCTTACGGGACTTTTTGTCGAACCGCACCTTCCGCTACCGCATCGAGGGCGCTCTCTCCTCCCCCCACCCGATTCGCGCCGGAGTCCCCCAGGGCTCCGTTCTCTCCCCCCTAATCTTTACCCTGTTCACTAGCGACATCCCTAAGAGTAAAAAGGCCCAATTGGCGTTATTCGCCGATGACACGGCCATTTACTACACAGGGACCAGTCCGCCAGCTATAGCTCAGACTCTCCAGAACTCGGCCAACGTCCTCGGCGCTTGGTTCCGGAAATGGAGAATCGAGGTCAACCCCGATAAAAGCCAGGCTGTTCTCTTTAGGAGAATTCGTAGGGCCCTCCCCAACCCCCCTAATCCGATCACCATGTACGGCAAGCCGATCCCTTGGGCGAAGCATGCCAAGTACCTGGGTGTCACTCTCGACCAACACCTCAGATTCGCAGAGCACATAAAGCAGGTCCGTTCGCGGGCCGCTTTTGCTCTCGGTAGGCTCCAATTCATGCTTACAGAACGCAGCAAATTGTCACTCCGGTGCAAACTGCGTCTCTATAAGGCTGTAATCCGTCCCATTATGACATACGCTTGCGTCGTCTTCGCGCACGCCAAACCCAAGTATCTGCATCGAATGCAGACACTTCAAAACCGGTTCCTCCGTAGGGTCTCAGGAGCTCCCTTTTACGTCCGTAACATGGACCTTCATGTTGATTTTAAACTCCCCACAGTTCAGCAGTTCATGAAACGCCTCTCGAAGCGTTTCTTTGACACTGCCATAAAGCACCGCAATCCCCTGATTGCGGCCGCCTCCCGATACACCCCGTCCCGCATCAGTAAGGTTCGCCGTCCACGGCATACCCTCGTTGCTCCCGACGATGCCACCACTCTCCTCCAGGAGAGCAGCCCGGCTACTAGCACTGTTAGATCAGCATACAGACACAAATTTCCGTCGTTCCGTCCTCGCCGTCGAGGCCCGTCGCGACGACCCTGTCCATTACCATCCCCCCGACCCTTGCTCGAGCCAGCCCGCGTTGCCGCTGAGCCAGTAGTTTTAAAAACCCCCGATCCAGCTGTCCCTTGCTGTCCCCCCCCAGCGACGCCCTAAGCCGAGGTCCGAACCCCGCAGGGGGTGCCCTTAGCGTGTAGTCGCTTAGTTTTGTAAGTTAGCTTTAGTTTTTATTAAGCCCTGGCTGGAGGCTACAATTCTTTTGTGGCAGCCACAGGCAAGCCCGGTTAAGCAGTAGACAACCCTTTGGTTGAACTGCGAGATGCCATTAACAAAAAAAAGGTACCTATTGATAAATCCATAATTTGTATCTAAATAGAATTATCTACTGGAAGGTTGATTTATCCGCATCCTTTGTTATAGTAACATCTACCTACCTAGATGCTTTAAAATCTTATGTAAGTACATTAATATATAAATGTACTGCAAGCAGTCCGCAGTGTATTTGAGCAGTAAGCCGCTTGCATTGTGACCTATTATAAAGGGATATTGCAAGACAGTCTGACAGACATAATTAATTCTACCAGATGTACCCACATACAGCTAACTTTAAACACATAAGTTTGTATATTATATATCGTCTAAAGACAATAGGGGTCCTACTGCTTAGACTTAAGGTTCCGCCTACTAAATTGATTAAAAGGTTAGGAAATGGATGATAATTAATGAATCTTTTCTATAATTACTACTTTCTTCACAGTGAATAGAGTGAAAAAAAGAAGGAAAAAAGGAAAGGAAGAGGAGGGGGAGGGGGAGGAGGGGGAGGGGGGAGGAGGTCAGAAATCAAGAATGCACTAGTTGCGATAACACACTTAAGGATTACTCGGATTAACTCTTCTAAGATTAAACCATCAGTTATTTTACATTTTCTAGTTTAACCAACTGATTTAGTTAATATTCGTTAGGTTAAAAGTAAGTTATTAAATGATTTATCCTAGGTTAAGTGTATGTACATTGGCGCGTGCGGTCGGGCACATTTCGTCGTGTGGCAATCATAACACGTTTTGCAAATTGATGTCAACGCCTCTTTGAACCCTCGCTTCACAAATTTAATTCAGTGTAGGTACCTACAACACTCTTGTATGCGTCTGCGCACAATACCTATTCACATGTATTGAAGAGCTGAATCGGTAATCGACTATCTGGACGGTCGGTAACCCTTCATTACCAATGCGCTGCCAAAGGCTCGTATTATGAAATGAACAAAAAGTCTTTGTTCTCGAACTTGTCTTTATACCTACTCAAACTTTTTAGAATCTTTTGATGTTTTTGAAAATAAGTAGCAGGGCACTCGATATTGTCTGAAGTTGTGACAGGAAAATAAAAAAATATTTTACACTTAAACGTTGTATTCTTTTGTCTACAATCACATAGAAGTTCTAGAAATAAACTGATCAATAAATTGTTTAGCAGACTCCAGGTTCTGTATAGCTTGTTTGAACTCCTTCGATAAAGCGAGTATTTTGTCTATCGACGCTTGTGGGATGCGGCTGCTCAGTCTTCGCAAAGCTTCCTGTTCTGTGGTAATATCGTTCCCAATTTCGTCTTGTATCGGATGTAGTTGCGTTACATTGATGTCAATAACATCAGGATTGTTTAATTTTTCATCAAGCTCCTCAAACATGCTAGTTACATTACTTTGGATACTTTCTCTGATTTCATCTATTCTAGCTTTTATTAACTCATCTACGTATTCAGCATCTGTTTTTCTTTCTATTGGTACAACAGACAAATCCTCTGAATGGTCTAGGTCAAAAGCATCTGCAATACATAGTACAAAGATTAATGATTATGTTCTTCACCAGTCCCAGTGTAGATTGTCAGTAGTGGGCACCAATTTGCGTATGTAAAGAACAAACCGAAGCCACAAAACAATTGGGTATTTGAAAGGGTAGTCAATAACGTTACTTTTTATGAACTGTCAAAACGCGGAATTTTTACATGATTTGTATGAAATATAACAATGTGACGTCACAGATTTTTAGAATCAAATGGAATACTTATTAGCATTAAATGCAATTTTACAATTATATATTCGCATAATATTTAATTTCTGTACGGTGATGGAAGTTTTTCAGACGACCGGTCATTTTTCGATGCGATTTCATATTTTATTTTTAACCGTTTCAAATAGTCAATTTGATAATCATCTGAAATTCAAACTGTTTATGGGACTCAGTTATACCAATTTCATATCAAAAATATATACATTTATGCATACCATGTAAATATATACTATATTTTCAAATCTACTTACTGCGTTTAACCCTTTGATCCATACTACACTTCATACAATATAACCGATATTTCTCCAAGTCGCGTGTCAGTCTAATAAGCCTAAAGCTAATCTCTGCAGAATTTTCCAGTATATTATATATTTCGGAGGTAACGTTAAGGTGATTTAAATCTTTGACAAAATGATGATAATCATCTTGTAGACTTAAAATATCATACATCGTCATACCAAACTGTTTGACCGCAGCTTCTTTTAAATTAATTTTTAATTCTGCAATTTTTTGTGCGTACGTGTTATTTCTAATTTCAAGCTGCTGATTTAAGTCGTCGACATATTGCGCTTGTAGCTCACTTAACTTTGTATTAATGTTATCATTGAGATCTTTAACTCTAACGCAATACATTCCAACGGAATGCGAAACAATGAAGGGATCGTTATCTCTCTTATTTCCAAACCCTGAAAGTTTAAATGATTAATTAAGATATTTCAAAGTGCGTAAGATTTTTTTAGAAGTGGTTTTCATCTTTAACACAATAACACAAAACTTTACGTACTGTTCTCGATACCGATTTCTTCACAGTTAATTTTACACATGTCTTTATACTTTTCTAATTTATTCAACAAAATAGCAGAGCGTTTTACATTATCGTTAAAGTTATTTTCGATGGAGTAAAAATGTTCTAACTGAGTCGCAATCTGCTCTACTCGAGGTTCTAGCGTCTGGCGTGAACGAGCCATATCGTGCAGTATGTGAAGCATATGTTCCGGACGGTCAGAAAATGTTTCCTGGAATTCTTCTATTTCATCCATATACTTTTTAAACATTTCTTCTGCGACAGGGTAATAACTATTTAGTAAATTTTCCTTAATTTGTAATATATTTGTCTTGTCTTCAATCAAATATTTTAGATCGCTATTACTTATCAAGCTGTGTTCTTCGTCAGGACATATTTTATTAAAATTATTCGTCGAATGTTGATCCCTTTCATCATATGTTGGTTCTAAAATAAAATACACAATACATAATATAGAAACAAGCAATTCATGATGTTAATGGAACAAAGTTACTTTAATACAATACCATTATAATCGGACGACTCGTCGATGTTCACGGGTTGTGAGCTGTCAAGAGAGGCCGAACAGCCGTCTTCGTAAAAACAGTATGAAGATACTGTGTTTTGCAGAATAAAAAAGACAATAACGTCTTTGAGAGTAAACATGTTTTCGAACACTTGTAACATGTATTTGGCTTGAACGTTTAAATGCCAATCTTATATATTAGGTCTACGGTACTCATTAAAAAGTAGAGAATTTAAAAAATGCATACATACTTTCCGATAAAATATTAATTTTACGATTCTTACACACCTACCTTATCTATCTATCTGCCTATACCTACAATAATTAAACGTAGAAATACGACGCAGTATATTAGAAAAAAAAAACTAATAATGTTATTACGGAACCAAATTAGACGCAAATAGTACAAAACACAGAACATAATATTATTTGTACCTACTGAAGTGACACCTGTTATGTATAAGCTAAGTTAAATCAGTTATGCCTTTGAAAACAATAGTCTAAAGTCATAGTCTGAATGACCCTTGAATAAAGGTTTGTAAGTCAAACGCGAATGCATTGCCGCGAGCCGCGGTCACAGCACGTCATCACTGAATAAAGGTCAGCACAGATTGGGGCGGGCCGCACCGCAACGCAACGCATTGCAAAAATCCTCCTTCATCACTACAGGTAGGCCACACCATACTTTTTTTAATGAAAATACGTTGCGCTGTGGCCCGTTGCGACTGTAATGTGCGCTTGGCTTAGTACGCCGGTCCGTGTCAGGTGCAACCGACCTCGTATGGTCGCCATGCCGTCTGCTGTCTAGAGGACACGCGGTCAGGTCGACCATCAATTCACATTCAACGTCACTGAATTCGACACTGAAAACTACAAATCAGATAGAATGCCGTTAGTTCAGAAGTTGTTTACAATGTTTTGTGTTTTGTTTTAATTAACATAATCAGCCTTTGTCGTGCCCATTGCAGCACAGCTGGGACACAGACATTCTCATTCTCTCCCTGAGAGGGAGTGGGCAACCACGCGAGCCCAATGCGGGTTGGCAAATGTCACTTGTCTTCGAATCTTTGGTTCTAGAGCATGCCAGTTTCCGCACGCTGTTTTCTTTCACTGTTTTCAGAGCGGTGAGTGGTGATGAAATAAATTACACAAAGTAAAGCGCTTGGTTCACAGTCAGGACCTACCTACTCGTAAGTCGGGCGTTACCACTGGGCCACAACTGCTCTCTTTTATTTTAATACACTACTAAGTTCAATTTCCCTGTAGTCCATGAAGGACGCGTTCACCTACCTCTTACATAATCCAGTTTGTTTCAAAAACTAACTATAGAACTTACCTACCTACAGTTTCATAATATCATAATCATTTATAGGTAAATAAAATGAATATTACTGAATTCAATCGGTTACTAACAAAGAATCACTCGGCACACAAATGAAGCAACAAATGTTACATTGAGATTGAAACATCTCATTGAGCGACTCTGTTTCAATGAGCTGGGAACGGCGGGTTGTAGACTAAACAAATATGAAAGCACGTAGATATTTCCTTGTCTAGACTGCCTTAAGAAATCGAGACGTAGACAGTAAACACTACATTATAAGTACTTACCTAATATACAAGGTTTTTGCAGTTTATATCCATTAGCGTAATTTCGTAAGTAATTAGGAATTAATTACTTAATTATTTTTAAATAAAATCAAGGGCATAAACCAATCAATCTGCCTAGCCTCTTCCCGCCTAAATTGGGGTCGGCTTCCAATCTAACCGGATGCAGCTGAATCCCAATAATTGGGTATTTGAAAGGGTAGTCCATAATGTTACTTTTCATGAATTGTCAAAACGTGGAATTTATACGTGATTTACTGTTTGAAATATAACAATGTGGCGTCTCAGATTTTTAGAATCAAATGGAACCCCTTACTTATGAGCGTTAAATGCAAATTTACAATTATATCTTCGCATAATATTTACTTTCTGCGCGGTGAAAGAAGTTTTTAAGACGACCGTTCTTTTTTTATGTGATTTCATATTTAATTTTAGACCGAGTAAAATAGTAAATTATTTTTATCGAAATTGTTTCAAAAATGACTAGTTTTTTTTTAAATAATACAATATTTCATTCCATTTCCTTTAAATTCCAGCGGCCTTTTCGGTAAGTGTGCTCGGGTGTGGCTTATTTTCGAACGTGGACAACCATAGGCGTTGCCTAAACACTGCGTTTTATCAGTAAAATGTCCAATCGCAACCTAACCTTTCGCTTTTCTGATAGAATATTATAACATTATTGTTTGGGTTTATTTGTTACAAAATCATATAAAAGTTACAGTAGTGTTACCTTGTCGGGGTTGGTTTCCCGCTGCTGGGACACAGGCTTCCTTTTTGTGAGAGAGAGTGGGCCATAATCCACCACGCGGGCCTAGTGCGGGTTGGTGGGTGTCACGTGTCTTCGGATTTTGGTTCTAGGTCATGCCGGTTTTCACATGTTTTTCTTCACCGTTTTGAGAGCAGTGGTGATGAAATTAAATACACAAAGTATTCTGCCTGCCTGGGTGCGAACTCACGACTTTACAACTCGTAAGTTTGGGCCACCACTGCTCTGTATGTAGCATAGCTAACATGTCGCGGTGTATTTTGAGGTAACTATGTAGAGTTTGGCGACTACAAGACGCTAGTATTACTAAACTGCTACGCGTAATTTGCGTGGGGTCTACGACGCTTCTACGCCTACGGGCTACGCTGACCAAGTTTAATCTTAAGTTTATTCTTACATTATCGTCATAATAGTTTTGTATATCCAAGCCATGTGCCCGTTGGGATTTCTCTGGGGAAAAAAAATACGAATTTCCATACAAACTTTCATCCCTTTACTTAACCCCTTTAGAGAAAAAAAAAACATATATATAAACGGTATATCAATTTATTACAAGGTCGGGTCACGAAGCGAAGCTAAACGATTATGTCCTATTATATCCAATATGTAATCTCATAAGCAGAGCACCTTTACAAGAACTCAATACATAAAACAATATAACTTTTCAAATCAATACATTTGTGACTAGACGTTATTGCGTGTATTTAACACAACTTTCAGCTTCATTTATCGAATGTCGAGACGAGAAAGGAAGGGGTAGTGAGGGTGGCGAGGGGGTCATGAGGGGTTCGCGATGACGCCGCCTGGGGTCAGACGGCGGCGTTCAAGGTTAAGGCCACCCCCCACCTCCCCTCCAGTCGCACGCACGCCCTAATGATACTTATACACAACCCACTGACGCACCTGCACCCTGCACTCAACCCTCGCCGTGAGCTAAACATAAATTCAAAGCTGTATTTTTGCTGTGTCATCGGCATCAATAACTTCGTCTTTATAACAATAAAATGAATAAAACCCACAGTTCTGTTAAATGTTCCACCTAGGTCCATTTATTATTACTTTTTTTTGCAACCTGGATAATCAAAATACGGTTCCTTATTTAGAACTACAAAAATGCTGTTTTGATTTTCCCTAACTGATTCTTAATTCTAATTCTACACATCATTGGCACATAATATCATAGCAAAAATTCACCCTGTATACAACAAGTTAACTGATAACTTCATGTCACCTTATAGTTCCAAGCCGTCACCATACCGTTTTATTTACAGGTACGGTTTATAGTTCATAGCTATTCATAGGACACGTCGTAACCTAATCAAAGATACTAGACTTAGCGCCATAATTTTATTCTATGACGTTACGTTCTGAATAAACAGTGTTTCATTGTCACTTGTTAGGAATAACAATAGATTTTAATGCATTTTTATATCATTATGCCATTTCGTTTGAAAAAAAGTGTACATGTGTAGGATAAAATTTGGCTAAGTTAAAGCCTTTCTGTTACAATGTAAATAAATTGGAGTTTTTATTTGTTTCATAATAATTTTATCAGTTTCAGCAAAACTAGTTTCTGATTGTTGAATTAAAAACAGCACATTTCACATTGCGGTTACTTCATGGGATGCAATAAAAAGCATCCACAAGGATGGTACAAAACTGTAATAAAACGTTCGTCGGGAGCACCCTGCACAGTCAGGTAGGCTAGCAACATGCTGACTGGCTAATGTTTTCACTAACTTATGCTCGTATAGATTGCAGAGAATAAGGTGGTTCATAGTAAAATGGTTTCTAAGTGAATATTGCTGTAAAATGGCAAACAAACCGTAATGAATAAGTATTAAAACGTGAAGGGCGAGCGAAAACGACGTAGCGGCGCGGCGCGGCGGCGCGGCGGCGACGTTGGCATATTATCAATCGTCGATATCGAAACGTTTAGCAAAGTCGAGTGCAACTAGTTTTCTCTCACTCTTACCTGTACGCTCTACTATTAGTGTGAGAAGGTATCATTATCGATTCCGTTTAAAGATATAGGAAGGTATGCCGCACCTACAAAGCGTGCACAACTTTGCTCTGGCAGACTGTCCGACGTCGCAGACGAAATGCTATTAAGTGACGTCACAGGCTACCTTGTGTAAGGGGACGCGGCATAATAGCGCACTGCCGCCCGGCGACACCGCGCGCCCTCCGTGCGCTGCGACCGAACTCGTTATGTAACCACGCATTTAATAACACATTCATTTTATCGTTAATGTCTCTATTTTTTTATTTCAACGTTCAATTACAACTACTTACACTTTTCAGAATAGTGAAATCTTTACAGATTTCAAACGCTTTTCCGCATGAATAGTTGGAAAACAATTGAAATTGTTGCATAAATGGTTCTTTATGCAGGTATTGAAATATTATGTCAATGCAACTATTGACCATAAGTATGGAGGTATGAGGACAGCTATATTATTATATTATACGAGATATGGCTAAATACAATGTTCTGTATTACGAAAATAAAGTTTTCTGCATAATAGCAAAGGTAAACCTTCTATATACCTACTCTAATTATATAAAAGCCTAAATAGAACATAATTCAAAAAGCTAGAGTTTTGAGTGAAGAGAGAGTGGAAAATATCATTATGAAAAACGGACATGAGATCTTTAATGAATTAATTATTTAAAATGATAAAATTTTTGAAGAGATAACATTGTTATCTGAATATATTATTGCGACATTTATTGTAAAAGTTTCAGTAATCAGGTTATATTTAAACAGTTGTAAGTAACCACAATAAATAAGATCTGCTGAAATTTATTTAATCAGTGGAAACTCAAGAACCGGCGCAATCATGGCGGTTGTCGGTAAGGTGGAACTGTTGCATGATTTTAGAGAGTCATGAGTCAGTTGTGAACCGCCGCCGGCCGACGGATATGAGTCCTTCCTCCGCGCTATCGGCCGGCACTTTTGTTAAATTAAAATGGATGAGGTTTAAAGTGGAGCGGTCGTAACTAACGGTTGGCGCGGCGACGTCTGTGCACGATTGCGACAATCTGCCACGCGGTAGGAAATAGGACGCGCTGCCGCCGCCCGGCTGCCGGCCACGACGCGTGGGGTCGCGCTCCCTCGCCTCGTCACTCAACCTGACTCCAGACTAATAAGGACTATCTACAACCAAATCGCTTGTGGTTAAGTTTGCCACCATCACTGCTCTTGCCACTTCAAGTCGATACGACCACGCTCGGTGCAAAAGAAAAGATTAAACATCTCATTACTCTACATTGAATTCTTAATAGCTCAAATGTGATGGTTTTTTTTTAAACTGTATCCATTCCAATTATTTACTCAAATAGATTACGTTGAATAGAAAACAAAAAAGTCTAGACAGAGTAAACATAGCAACTTGTAGAGATCCTTAGATACAATTAATATTAGATTATTTTCTGAAAATTGAAAGTTGTTTTCACAAATTTTCTTCTGCTTACGAAAAAAAAAATAGGACACGGGTTCCAATATTAAGCCAGAATGGTCGATATGCATAAGTTTGTTTATTCGGAATATTTGTTGCATGCTGAGATGTATGTGTTGTGGCCTAATTCAACATTAGGCCCGTAGGGGTCACACGCCTCACTCCGTCAAATGCCTACTAAGTACACTATTTTGCCTGCACACTTTTATTTTCTACACAAAACGCAACTTGGTGAGCCAGCAATTTTATTATAAATAATTATACAAATTCTTTGCCTTGTTTTGTGTTAATATCAGTACGCTGCAAAAAGAATGTAGACAGAAAGGCTAAGCTATGATTGAAGACCATCGTTAATCATAGCTCAAGTTTTTCTGCTATAGGTATGGCCTACACGGGTGAGTCGTGATGTTGTGTACGGAATTGGTTCGAGTGGAATCTCACATTGAATCTACCACTAGCATTGGGTAAGACATGGTAGATAATAAAGGTACTAGTACGCTTCTGAAATATAAAAGCAGTCGTAAAATATTACATTCCTACTAAAACAAAATGCGGCAATAACAATTTAATGAAAGAAAACACGTGTAACATAACAATTGATTAGGTAGGTACCTACTTTAAATCGGCACGCACTATGTCAGACACCAGACACTACAACACATTAAGTAGTAAGCGAGCTATCAATTACGGCTGTCTGGCACACCAGCTAGATTACCGGGTCAGTTTTTACGGATGTTTTCGCCAAAAACGGATTGTAGGTACATTCATGAAATTAGTTATTTGGTTTGGTTACCAAGTATCAACTTGGAATTATGTACATATAACCAAAACATGGCCGGTTTCTGGTTTTGTAATTGCACCTTCATTGAATACTGGCGTAAGTTATTTTTAACAAATTCTAATTTTGTTTTTCATGATTCTGAATTTACTTTGTAAAATATAAATAAATTATGTAGTACTTTTATTAGGCAGAGTCCAATGTTATGTTACTACACACCAGTCAAAAGAAATCGCTCATGAGATATATTAACATACGTAAAAGGTAAAATAAAGCAATTCATATGATCAAATATGTTTCTCAAAGCAATTCTATAGTAAAAGCATAGTCTTCAAGTCTTGAAAATAGGCATCTAGGTATATACATTTACATAATGCAATACGTCTAGACAAGACGAAGTGCGCTCGCCAGGCGCGTGCTGAAAGGAGACCGTCTAGAGGTGAACCGAGTCGTAATGCAAGTGCACTTATTGAGAGAACGCAGGGACGACCTACCACCACCTAAGTACCGACGTGGCTCTTTTACACACGCACCAATGTCACACACACACCCAATACAATAACGTACTAGACAGTAGATATATAATTATGAAATACGATTTCTATTGTTTACTTTAACGCTGTGGTATCTTTAGTTTATGTTTCTATTATTTGTCTGTAGTCTCAATTGATAACGGATATCTTGTAGTCTTCTAAACACAGGTTGCCTCTCTTATTAAATACTTAATTTGGAACGCAAAGTCGGTACTCAAAAAATCATGTTTCTATTATTACCTTGCGACATCCATTACGGTTAGGCACCTTATACTCTCTTAAACACTTCTCTCTAACTTAGTACCTAAAGAACGCAATGTAGACAAATCTTAAAACTAAGTATACCCACAGAATAACGAATAGCTCTTACGTAGTATACCCACGAGAATTCCTCAAATAAATTGTTTGTGGTTTCAATTGATGACGTGTAATCAACGATTAACCTAGTCGGCAATTAATTAAACTAGGTTTCCACCTACACTTATACTGTGTCAACAAGCTCTCAATCATTATGACGTAGGTAACGATAACGTTTTGTTTTGCAGTGCAGGTGAAAACTGTGAAAAGCTTTACAATCTGCATACATATTGAGCTGTTTAGCACTACCTGTCCACAGCAATATCCGTCAATTTACCTCTTTGTATTTTTAGCTTTAGATTAGATGACGTCAAGTCGGTGGCGATAGCTGTTTGTCTAGTCTAGACAGAGCAGCGGAGTGGCGGAGTGGAGGACAACAGACGAAGCGTGCCGAGCGTCTGGAGGTGAAGCGAAGGCCTCTCCATTGCCTTTTACGACTAAATGCATTCTGGACCGTCTGGCCGCTTAGATCCTAGACGACTAAGAATTCAACAATGTTCTATTTGCCATTCGCACTTATCGACGGCTGTTTTATCTACTTGAAATTGCACGACTCAATTTTTGTCTTCTTTATATAAAGCGATCTTTGCAGTTAGGTATTTACCTACCGTTTTTTTTACAGCAGTTCACAATATCATTAATGCATTTAAGCATTGTACATTTTCAGAATATTAAATATAAAAATGTTTATATTCTGTAAAGGATTTCATTAACAAACCTTCATAGTACGACAAATCCGCTCATTAACCAGTTCCCTGCCTGATAACTTAGAAGCGGAGCACCGTTTAAGTTAATCGAAGGCTTAAGGGCAATTAGCGAGCACAGTACACTCGTGCAACAGACAGACGGACGGTAATATTAATTAGTGGCGTGCAGAGGGCGCGGGCGGCGCGGCCAGCGTCTAGACAGCCTACGCCCGCCTCCCACGCCTACGTGCACCGGGAACGCACCCCTTTGTCACAGACTTCAGTTAGCTTACCTATACTCGAACCTAACTCAAATATTTAGCTTTGTTTAAAGTATGACGATGCATATTTGAGCCGTGTTTTTTCTTCACGTCCTTATTAAGTTACTAAACATGACGATGGCTTTTATGGTTGTGTTTAATCTGTCAGTCTTAGTACCAAGTGTGACAAAGAATTATCTGAATAGAACGAAGAATACGCAAATATAAATTCCAGAAAGTTGTAGGCACCTACCAGACCCCGTTACTATTCCACGGGCGCCTGTTTAAGTCTGTTATGGGTGCGTTTTACGAGTAACGTCATGGAATGACTGTAACTTCCGACCATGGGGTCGCAGTCGTAGATGGCTGCGACTGCGACAATTTTTCCTATTTGGAAAAATGCAGAATTGGAAAATGTTCTATATACTTTGCAGAAAAAGGCAAGTGCAGAAATAGGGGCTGTTTAGTACACAACCCTCCTCTCTTAGAGACCTCGTGGGCCCAATGCGGGTTGGCGAATGTCACATGTCTAGGATTTTTTGGTTCTAGGACATGCCGGTTTTCTCACGATGTTTTTCTTCACCGTTTTGAGAGCAGTGGTAATGAAATTAAATACACAAAGTAAAGCGCCTGCTTGGGTTCGAACTCACGACCTACGACTCGTAAGTCGAGGCCGATACCACTGGGCCACCACTGCTCTTTAGACTTAACTTCGAAATATTCAATCAGCAGTTCTTGATATGAGGATACCTTCATTTATGATTGAATGCACTACTTTCAGTGTATTGTATAATTTAATCGCCATACAAGATAACTGTATTATAGCCACAACTAGTACATAAAACTGTCTGCATTTAGCAACAACAAAAATTTTGCCTAGCCTACATAAACTGAGTGCAGTCATTTGTGAGCAGCATGTTAACGTTGTGAGTGACATGTACTCGTATGACTCATAGTAAGTGTATCGTTCGGAAAATACGTTTGAAATTACGATCATTTAACCTTGCTTCAAATGTAGACACTACTAGTCATTTCGTTGTTCTCAGATCCACTTAATACACACGTTACGTTTCATTGGAAACAGAAAATTTAATCTTCATTCAAATTCCAATTTCTGACCATAATGAAAGAACATGAATAGTGAATGATTGCTTCATAATTTATTAAAATTCTAAGGTCAGTCAACCTATCAGTGAATAGAGATGACGCTTGGGTAAAAAAAAAAATACTTTGATAAAATGCATAAAAGTTGGGGAGAGGAGCTCGCTAACTCGCCACGACCCAAGTAAGTATAAAATCTACATAGTCGTGACATTTTAACTCAATGTATCGAAGTAATCTATTGATAACGTTAAAAAAGAAAACACACGTGTCTAATATTTTTCAATAATCTAGCTGACAGAGAAAAAAATATTTTTCAGTCATCATCCCTATTGCGTGCAGTTACTATACTGCCTATGTTTATATTAGTCGGCGTCTAGACGCGGGGGTGTGCCTATGTGCGCAAAGGTTAGATCGGTACGAGCCTTTCCTCCAAGACCCTCCAGTGCTGTTGTATGCGGAATTAGGTCACCCACACAAACCCACATTTTTCAACAGAAACAAGCTTAACACGGGTGAGACCTAGTAAAAATAAAAACTCGGTTTTCATAAATCGCTTTCTTCACCTTAAATATACTTTCTTTATGAATGTATGGCGTTATTTATTTTAATCTTAACTGAATGGATGCATCTATAACAATGAAAGTTATTTATAAACAAAATACATTCATTATGTAGAACGATACTAAAATAACAATAAATCAGGTGGCTGAAGATAAGTAGTACAATGAACAGACATCGTCTGACACGTCCGGAGCCTGACCCGACAGCGGCACAGACGGCTGTTTCCGCTTACGATTTTATTGAGTTATAAAATAAAACCTGAACACTATTGGTTATAGGTCAGTCCCATTGACTTGCTTCTTGATATCAGTGCAATAAAACTTTTATATAAACGTCTAGCTTTATCAGCCGTCCCATTCGAGCGTATTGAACGCAATCCCCTTTGCCTATTTTCCAGACGAATAATCATATCACCAATATACCTAAGTACCTTCATACAGTTGCCTTTACTTTGTAAAGGGTATCTATGCTTGCATCATTGCAATACGATTAATATTATCGTAAGTAGGTACATAATTTTATATCCGTAAAGTTGGTCATGAGTAAGATATTATTTATAAACTAAACTTAATGTTTTGTCTAGCGAGTTTTATTGAGTAAAACAAACCTATACATACTCCCACAACTGCGAGACACTCACTGAAAAATATGTGGAGACGTCTATCATGTATCTGAAGTGTGTGTGTGTATACTTGTATAGGTCTAATATGTGTTACTAATAGCGTCTAGACTTCGTTTAACACGAGCTTGATTCTGTAGATATTAACACAACTATGTAGGTAGATATACACAGTGTTAACTTTAACAGAAGGTCAGCCCGTAAAATCTGTTTTCAAACAAATTCAGCACATCACTTTAATATAATATTCTTTAGAATTAGTGCTATTCTCTATTCCATTCTATAATTACTTACCTGCTAATTGGGGATTTCGACGAAAACTAAATAATTTGACTTTTAAGTTACCTAAGTAGGTGGTTGGAAAATAAAGCTGAGGCAGACGATTCTATTCTGAGATATCTCATTCATCTACGAATTGAATTGAGAGACCTCTATTCAATTCGTAGTATGGAGACTTAATATAAAGCTAGTACTTCATTGATAAGTACAGTAAATTGGAGTGTATTGACGCTGTCGTAAATACACCTAAAGACTTAAAACTTAATATTTGAACTGATTGTTACAAAAGAACCTATTGGGCTATTCTGTAAACTTAGAGAAAACATAGATGAAGGGAACTTGAAGTGTTCAGTCAATAATGCTAATCCTTAGCATTGAGTGGAACGACCACTCACTCTAAGCTCACTTCACCTAAATTATCACGGTGAGATTTTTACAGAATAGGACAGCTGAAACTTGTTAGACTGTTATACAGTTATATACGTCTTCCTCTTTAGCAAAATAACTGAACTGAAAGCATTTATCACTACATAGTATAAAGCAAAGTCGCTTCCGCTGTCCTAATGTCTATATGCTTAGATCTTTAAAACTACACAACGGATTTTGATGCAGTTTTTAATAAATAGAGTGATTCAAGAGGAAGGTTTATATGTATGATAACATGCAATTACCGTCATCTACGCGGGCGAAGCCGCGGGCAGGAGCTAGTTTCAAATATACCAATTACAGGCACTTTTGAATTGTCAAGGGGTCGGTTAGTCAGAAAGATGAAGCTAGTTGATGAAGTTAGTTAATAAGTGACAGACTTTTAAATAAATAAAAGACACACTGCATTTACCTACAGTAAATCCGCCCAGCCTTTTCCCAACTATGTTGGGGTCGGCTTCCAGTCTAACCGGATGAATACTAGTATTTTACATGGAGCGACTGCCTATATGACCTCCACAGCCCAGTAACTGGGTAATACAATACCCCTTGGTAAGACTGCTGACGACCCGTAACGACTGTCAAAGATGCACAAATCACAGCCGGGACCAATGGCTTAACGTGCTTTCCGAGACACGGAGGTTACCTGCAGTAAAATTCTTTATTGTAGATATTACATGAACTAGTTCAATATTCGAGGTAAGATAAAATATTTGTGACTGATAATTCCCTAGTCTTTGAGAGCGGACGATAACGTTATCATTGTGCCGAGTGTCTAGACTTAACGAAGTACCTACTACTACTTACTATACGCAACGTGTCTTCAAGTGTATTTACTTCATGACTGTCATGACTATAGTACAGATCTATTAGTAAGAGTATGAGTACGCTTCGACAATAATCGTCTATCGGCAATACGACAACGCGATGATGAGATCTAATATTAAATAGAGCAGAGCTGTTGCATGGAAGGACTTGCCGATTTTGTATGATGTATGGTTAGAACATGTAAAGATGGTGAAATGCACACGGAGTATAACTCGACACAGAAACAAAATCATTCAAATGCGCAATGAGAGGTGCACCACTAAAGAACACCGCTATACAAAACCTAGAAGCTTTGTCTGGTTAGGGAGTTACTTTCTGTAACGACTTTGATGTTAATTCAGAAACACGAATATTACCGAAGTGCAAGCAGTGATAGCCTACTAGAGTGACAGTCGGACTGCCAAGTTATTGGTCTCGAGTTCGAACCCAAGGCACGCATCTCTGATTTTTCTGATTCATATGCGTATTGTATAATTATCACTTGCTTAAAAATCGGTAAAGGAAAACATCGCGAGGAAACTGAGCATGCATTTGAGAGATATTTCTCAACAGTATGTGAAACTATGTCAGATGCCCATGGGCAGCATAAAAACTCTGACACCAGGTTAGTCATTAACTACACGAAAACGAAAGGAAAGACTGCATACCTTTTCGGGTTTAACTGTACCTACCTACTCTCAACATTTACCTAAAGATCTTCAGCCTAAGCTTACCGGTGTTGTAACAATAACTTTCTGTAAAGTATGTTATTCTTTGTTCTCACTGTTGCCGCACGGCTTGCTTACTATACCTTAATGTCAACCTGAGCTTAAATTGTTCATTTTGAATTGAATTGGATAGATTTTCATAAAGCCTCTTCTATCGAACCACACGTTTGAGGAAAGTTAATTATCCGCCGTTCGGATATAGTTTAGGGTTATTTTGATGGATAAAGCGTTTAATTACCCCCTCAATCCTCGATTCACGAAGTGCATACAAAACATAAAACGTAAACAGCAATCCGCGCTGCGCCTTAGATATTGTTTACTTTTTAAAGCAAACGTTGCGAAGAAAGTAAGTCGTTCGAAGTGCAAACTGTCTGCCCTTCCGTCGCCCTTTGTCTGCCTGTCTAGGCTATCACGATATTCTGAGTATACGCACACTTACACACCGCTATACGGACCTTTAGAGCCCACGAACATCACTGAACTAAATTGTGTTTAAAACACAGTTGAGAATCCATAACTAATGAAAAAGTAAAAAAAAGTATGGATACCTAATGCGCCATGTACACGTCATTATCATCAAACTTCATTTCTATTGTAGAAGAACATGTTCGGCATGCTAATAACATGATTGATGAATAAAAGGCGAGATAATGAGATAATTTGTGAAAACTTTAACTTTTTCCAAATAAAAGTTTTCACAAATTAATATAAGACATCGCTAATTTTGATTCTCTTCATCCGTACAAATAAAAATCACACGCCTAAACACTAACAGAACAAGCAACTAACGAGCATGTTAGTTAGTTTCATTCAAACCGCAAATAGAACCCACACATCGGGTCACCAATTTTAATAAATTAAAGGTAGAAAGGAAAGGCCGTGTAACCAGCATAATAATAAGGTTACTAAGCGTTACTTTAGGGCGCCGTAGGTCACGTCTTTTGACCTTTTAGAATCGAGCCAGCTATTCTATTCGCGTAAAGGACCCGTCCCACCGCCCGCCGCACCGACGAGGAAGCGACTATTTAGATTTCAACTGAAACGTAGGACATAAGATTTTTAGACCAGTTACATAAAACACAGTAAATGAGATTAATTTGATCGCTAACTATTAACACTGCCGGCGAGAAATCGTTTGTCGCAGCGACAAGAGCTTTTTTTTTTTAAGGCAGGGAATTCATACACTGACTCCCGGTCTGGGTGGAGCGGAAGGGAGTGTCAGACTCTTACAGACTAAAACCCATCCATGTTCCTTCCTTAGCCCTTTATGTTCCGGACCCCCTAACCCTTTCGGACAATCCCGCTTACCCGGCAGGCTTGGCCCTAAGGCGTCCCTTCATATGCTCACATCTCTTTGAGGCGCGCGTGTAACATAATATACGCGCCGTCCGGCACGGGCCTGGTCCTGATCGGACGACTCAAAGAGACTCACTTAGTGACGTTCACTTAGTGCGCAAAACCACTCGCTGACAAAATTAAATGCACGCTTGGCGCTTAGATACGCATACAAGCGAATAATCGTAATCGCCCTTCGCCGTCGCGCACTCGCGGCTCTTTGTTCACCAACTCGTTTCTAGTGGCTAGCTCGACTCGCTTCTCTTTAATCGCCGGTGGTGGGACAGGTGCCTTAATGCCGTAGGTAAATAAAAGTAATATGCTTGAGAAAGTTTGTAGGCTGTCTGGTCTAGACGTCCCGCCGAACGTCTCGCTTGACACAATACAGAATACGGCGGCGGCGCTAACAAAACTTTGAATTTGTAATTGACGTCGCTCTTGCGAAATAAAGCGAAGGAGACATACCACTACTTACAGTTTAATTACTATGGAATGTAGACTGAGGATTTAACAAGATATTCAGAGAGACGTAGGTACGAACTTTACCTACCTAACATGTTACCTAGCTACATTCAAAGGTTGCCATTTCGCTGAAAATTTACCATTTTGATATAAATCTAGAACCTACCTAGTAATTATTTTTGTCAAATAAACCCACGGAACTCAAATTTTCCAACTGTTTGAAAATGAGATGCTGTCATTATTTGATCGTTTTGTTATTTAAACTACCTAACCTACCTGTAGGCATAAGAATAAGTATCAATGATACATTATACCTACCTTAAATAATAAATGCTGTTAATATTCATTTGTTTAGAAACTAGGTATAGTTAGGTACAGTAAACCGCACGTCTGTGGTAACACCTTAAACGTTGATCTGATCTAGCGTATCGACGAAGTTTCAAAAAACAGCCAGTTTATTATTCTGCAGAAATCTCACCGTGAAGAGTTAGGTAAAGATTTTTTTTTTCATTCCAGCTAATACTAGGGATTGTCACTATTGAAAACTCACTTCATGCGGACTTCACCTATCTTTCAAGGTGAGTTTTTTACAGTATACCATTGCAGACCAGCTTATACCAGTTATGTAACCACTGACGTGCGGCCTATCATAGTACTAAAATCAAGCTGTGTCCTTCTGAGAATAAGTACATAAATATTTCAACAAACATTTCCCGTTCCTAGTTAGGTACTGAAGGCACGAAATCCGTTACACATAGGAGTTAGCAGGTACAACAGTTACTATAAGTGTATTTCTTTTACAGTGTCCAATTTGGTACACAAACACGGGACGAAAATTCTGATTTTTCGTATCAATCAAACACTTTGAGTTAAGCATAAACGTCTTGAACTATGAATAATACACATAGGGCATGAATAATTTAAAAAAAATGCTTCTGAGACACATACACTACCTAGAAATCTCAATATTAGTCGCGACATTTGTTTACCAAATGAGACAACTAAAGAAAATACACTATAACTACCGCCTGACTACCTACAAACGTCAAAACCATAAAAACTGTTAGTTGTTAGGAATCTAACTAATGTTGCCGATTGCATGACATCAAAGGATTGAATAAACTCCCTTCACCGTGACTTTTGAATGTTAAATAGGTATTAATAATTCCTTTTTATTGCTTGATCGATTCCATTCATCACCCGAGCAACAGTCTGCATAAGGAACCGAAGGGTCGGAAGCCTTATCTAGTAGTTTCGAATACTTGCAAGAATACAGTTTAGTTCTTACGTTAGCTATTTTGTACTGAAATTAATATAAAATGGAGGCCACGTCAGCACCTGCACCGGCTAATATAGGTGGTCGCCGAGAGCCTTCAACGGATCCCGTCAAGGCTCAGGGAATATTGTGAGTGTTCTTTTGTTTGTGCTAATAAAAAGAAACTTTATAAACACAGCTAGTTTGGTACTGTCCTGGATTAAAATAATTTATATTGTGAAATGTTCTATCTGGGCGGTATTCAAGTTTTTTAAACTTTGCTAGTTCAAGTTGAGAGAAAACTTACTACTAATTTGTTTTAGTTTTTATAGGCGCTAAATTTGACGACTTTGACTAATGTTAGTGGCGGCATCTAGTCTGGTCACCTACGAAATACTTGCTGTGCTAACTTATCTGTATCACATCCTGATACCTTACGCAATTTTGATATATCTACTGTAGTTGGTCTAAAGTCTAAAAAATATGTACAAAAATTTTGCTGCCTGTCTTAGCATATACGCGGATGGTGGGTGGACTGAAATTGAAAGTCAGGGCAAACTAGATTCGGGTATAGCTGATTGACAAAGGCAACAGTGCGGTTTAAACGATGTAGCGATGGTTTGGTTATGTTGAGAGGATGAATGAAAGGCGTCTAACAAGGACGTGAGTGGAAATGCCGGGGAGATGTCTTAGGAGGACATATAGTGACCAAATTGGTGATGTTCCTACTAAAAATCTGCTGCGAAGTAAACGCAACCGGCGTGCCTATATGAACATGTATGAACGTACACGAAGCAAAAGGAGCGACGTAGTTAGCGTACTAGATACTATAGTTACAGCCTACCCCCGTGGGAAGAATATACATACAATAACTAACTTACGCCGAGTTTATGTATGTACATGTACTTACTTACCCTATCTTGTTATGATTTTTGCCCGACTTACTAAAAATGATAGAATGATATGATATGATGAGTCGTGATAGAATTACAGCTACGATTTCGATTACATAATCTAAGCATCCGTTACTGAAAAAAATCCAATTGGTGGTTCTTTATAACATTTGGACCCAAATCAAAATAAGTGGAGCCAGCGGAGCTAGGTAAGTACCTAGTTACTTGAAGTAATTTTAATGGGCTGGTATTTTTTTTTTGAAAATCCGTCTAGGTTTTACCACTGCCCCGTCTTTTTAAGGCGAATTAAATGAATCACTACATTTTGTGAAAAGGGCTCTAGTAGCCGGCTAGTTGCTTCCATGATTTTTGCATGTTAAGATAAACAAATTCTCGGAGAGAAAATGAAACTCGCGCATTTCTTATATAATTTTCAGAAATTCAGTCATGAAAAAATCGAAAGCTGCAGCAAAACTTTGGCCGCAGAGATGGTACTTTTATAGCAAAATTAGAGAATTACAAGAAGAAGAAGCACAGAAATGCGGTGAGTAGCGAACGAAAACGTTACGTTTTGTAATCTTGCTCCCCTTAGATAAGTAACATCAGTCCAAAAAATATTTTCACCTCACAGGCTCGGAAAGAGTTTGTTTGTCATTCGAAATCTGAGCCCAAAATTGCATTTTGCTCGCTAGCGTGGAAAGAGTTTTTAAAATTCGAACCTTTCCATTTAATAATTTTCTATACTGCCAGTCCACTGAAAATGCATGACGCGGTCTAAAATAAAATATTAAATCACATAGAAATAATACCGCTCACTTTAAAAACTTCCATCACAGTACAGGAATTAAATATTTTGCGAGCATATAGGTAATTGTAAAATTCGAATTAATGTTAATAAGTGAATAGGATTTTCAAGGTCCGTAGGCGAGAACACCCATTGAAACACACCAGCTTGTTCCACATAGGTCAATTTATTCACTAGGAATCGCACCCACAAAATAAAATCTAAAGCTATATATAGTTTGCGCGGTAACGAAACCATAGCGCGATCTATTTCGACGCCAACGCCATCTAGAGAGTCGACAGGTAAACTTTTGTACATATAAATATTAAACATACCGCCCACCAAGGACATATTATCCTTAGTTTGTAAGCCCTGGCTGGGGGCCTTAAAGTAATTTTTGGCCACCACAGGATAGTCCGGTTAAGCAGTCAACAGCCTCCCTAGGCTGATCTGCGAGTGGTCATATCAAAAAAAAAAAAAAAAAAAAAACCACCAAGGACATATTGCAGAATGTCCTTCTCTTAAACTAAACCGCCCACCGTGCAACATCGTCTAGTAACATGAAGTGCACAGGCACAAAAATATGAATACAATTATAATAACATGAATGAAGGTATAAAAAAAAACAAAACAAAACAAATACTTTCGCAATTCTTACAAAGATGCATCTTAATTCTAAGAATACATATTCTTAAATTATACCTTACAAACACAAAGTTTAACTTGCTATAGGAAAAATAGCCAATTTAGTAATAGGTCTCTTTATCAGGGAATTTTTAGTTCTAACAGTAACGACTCGAGTGATTCCGTCGGGACCAGGATGTTTTAACTCAATTTTTCCCAGCAACCACTTGCCAGGAGGTAAATCATCCTCCTTTATCAGAACTATGCCACCTACAGCAGGTTCTGGATTTTTGTGAGCCCACTTATGGCGTTGTAAAAACTGATTTAAGTAATCTTGTGACCACCGCCGCCAATAGTCCTGTAACATTCTTTGCGTAAGTTGCCACCGTCTGAGACTAGTTATGTTAGCCTTTTCGAAATTCGAATCAGGTACTAGGACGAGTGGTTCCCCAACTAGAAAATATCCCGGAGTTAAAACTGTTAACTCATTGTCATCCACACAAGAAAGTGGCCTCGAGTTGAGGCACGCCTCAATTTGTGCCAACACCGTCGTTAGTTCCTCGAACGTTAATGTAGAATTCCCGATAACCCTTCTGAGGTGGTATTTAGTGGACTTTATTCCTGCCTCCCATAGACCGCCGAAGTTTGGAGCGTGAGGAGGAATAAAGTTCCACTTTGTGCCATTATTTGCCAAGCATTCAACCAATTCAGGAATTAATTTTGATTTTTCTTCATTAAATAATTCCTGCAGCTCTCGTGCAGCACCAACAAAATTTGTGCCGTTGTCACTGTGTAATTCTGCACAATGTCCTCGCCTCGCCACAAACCTCTTAAAAGCAGCCAAGAAACCTTCAGACGTCATGTCACTGACTGCTTCAATGTGAATAGCCCGTGTAGACAGACAGATGAAGAGCGCGATATACCCCTTGTAGGACTTATTACCACGTCCTTTAGACACTCTTACATTTATCGGGCCAGCGTAATCCACACCACTGTACAGAAATGCTTTATTTGGTGTAACACGAGGAGATGGTAGCTGTCCCATCAGTTGGCCTCTGGCTTTATTTGAATACCTAATGCAAGTAACGCATTTTCTAAAATAAGCCTTTACTAAAGACTTAATCCCTACAACCCAATACCGAGATCGCAAATAAGCAATCATAGCTTGAGGCCCTCCATGCATCGTTTTTTGATGCGCCTCGCTTATGAGAAGTTTCGTGAGGAAGGAATCTTTAGGCATAAGTATTGGATGTTTACGATCATAATTCAGCTGAGACATCTTTAATCTACCTCCCACTCTAATTACTCCCTTTGAGTCCAAAAATAAGTTTAAGGATTTGTACTTTCTTCCCTTTTTACCTAAAGATCCCGTCTTCTTAAGTTCTTGTATTTCTTCTTGTAACTCTTCTTCTTGACTCTTTCTGATACATATTTCCAACGCTTCGTCGAGTTCTGTCGTAGACAACTGTTCATTTCTTTTCTTGTTAGCACAATTGATTCTTAAATACAAGAACTTCCTACAGTAGGCTACTACCCTAATCATCCTTGAAAGCGAGGAAAATCTGTGCCAAAAGGAAACGTCAAGGGTAATCGAATGAACCTTCACTTCCTCCAACTTGGTAATCAAGTATTTAGGTTTTTTATATTCTATCACTGATTGCCTTAAGAACTCTGGTCCATTGAACCATATCTCAGTATTTCCAAGTTCTTCTGGAGCTACGCCACGAGAGGCACAATCCGCTGGATTTTGTTTGGACGGAACATATGACCAATAATGTGTATCCAATGTGTTTAGGATTTCTGTAACGCGATTGGCCACAAACGTTTTCCAACGGCTTGGATGGCTATTAAGCCATGCTAGAACGACTTCGGAATCCGTCCAAGCGTGCACATCTAATATATTTACATCCAGAGTTTTAGCGACGTCCACCATCAACTTAGCTAATAAAACGGCTCCACATAATTCTAATCTAGGTATTGACACCTGTTTGATGGGAGACACCTTGGTTTTCGAGGTAACTAACGTAACTCGTATGTTACCTTCTGCATCTATAACTCTGACGTATACCACTGCAGCGTACGCCATTTTCGAGGCATCCGAAAAACCGTGTAGCTCCGTCTTTACATTACTGGACTTAGTGTTAAGCCAACGTGGGATTCTAATATTCATTAAAGAAGATAAGTTCTTACGGTAAGTAATCCATTCCTTTAATAAACTATTGGGCACTTCTTCGTCCCAACCCACACCTGCTATCCATAGCTTTTGTATCAAAATTTTAGCAATAATGATACTAGGAGACAACCATCCTAATGGGTCGAAAAGCCTAGAAATATCCGATATTATTTTCCTTTTACTTACAGGTTCCGTCGAGAGAGGCAGTTCTACAGAGTACTGGAAAACATCAGCGCGAGGATCCCAGGTAAGTCCAAGTATTTTTGTAACATTATCTATCTTTATTTTTACTTCCTCAGCCTTATCCCTTTTGCTTTCCTTTATCTTATGTAGTAATTCTTCACTGTTACTTATCCATTTTTGCAATGGGAATCCCCCCTTAGCTAAGATATTTTTAATTTCTGTATGAATTTTATATCCTTCCTCTACACTTTCTGCCCCTGTCATTAAATCATCCATGTAAAAATTATTAAGAATGATTTTTGCTGCTAATGGATGATTCTTCCCTTCATCATAAGCAACCTGATGTAAAGACCGCACTGCTAAAAATGGCGCCGAAGAAGTACCAAATGTAACCGTCACTAACTCAAATTCTTCCATTTCCTTTTCAGGATCATCCCTCCAAAGAACCCTCTGAAACATTGTATCGTCTCTATTGACAAGAACTTGTCTATACATTTTGACTATATCAGCACCAATGCAAATTGGATGTGTTCTCCAACGCATAACCGTATGTCGTAATTCTGGTTGCAATCTCGGGCCAACCATCAAATCATCGTTTAATGCTACTCCATTTAATCCTTTGCAGGAAGCGTCAAATACCACGCGGACCTTAGTTGTCAGTCTATCTTCCCGGATTATTGCGTGATGAGGTAAGTACAATCCTTTATTCGTTTCTTCTGGAGATACTTTTACCATATGGTTAAGTTCTATATACTCCTGCATCACCGCAGCGTAATCCGCCTTAAACAAACGATTCTTTGAAAGTTTAAATTCTAAGCTCTTGAACCTTTTTTCAGATATGAACCTAGATTCACCATCCTTACAACTTCGGTTACCATCGCGAAACGGCAATCTTACAATGTATCGACCGGTTTCATCACGTTTTGTGGTATTTGTAAAAATATTCTCACATTCCGCTTCCTCTATACTCAGTATTTTTTCAGTTCCCGATGGCTCCGCTTCCAGCTCCCAGAATTTCCTCAAGAAGTCGTCAGCCTGAACATTGGAATGCATGACAGTGATAGAAGGATATGAATTGATGTCGGACAAATTTTCTATACCGACAACACCCGAAAGAATCCATCCCAATTCTGTTTGTTGTGCTACGAGTGATCCACTGGTACTCTTTTTGATTCCATCTTTAATGATTTGGCTGAATATCTCAGCACCTAATAAAATGTCAATTTTATTAGACCTGTGGTACTCAGGATCTGCCAAATTGTCTTCATTCAACATTACCCATTCTACTCTAGTTGCTGTTACAGCTGGGAGAAGGGATGTGATGGACTTCAAAACGTATGCATTTACATGAATGCTGTAATCTGGATTAACTCGAGAACGTATATTAACAAATACAGAAGAATTAGACATCATTGGTTTATTTCCACCTACACCTGTTACACGGTGTTTTGTTAAAGTTTTCTTTAACCCTAAGTATTGAGCCATTGACTCAGTAATAAAAGATCCTTGTGATCCTTGATCTACTAATGCGCGAACCACTCGATATGTTCCATCCTTTGACTTGGCCTTTACTAAAGCCGTAGGTATTAAAACCGTATCCTTACAATTTCCTGTCGAAAGGCATGAAACTATTGGCTTAGTAGATCCCTCCGCCTTTACAGCGGCCTTCTGCGTTTCCTCCATTGAGGCCCCAGTAGCGGCTAACGCTGCTTCCTTATGAACAACGCCCGTGTCCTCACCAACAGACCCAGACCCACCGCTAGGGTGGAGTAAAGTATGGTGGCGTCTTTTACATATATGGCATTTGACGGTGTTTCTACAAAATCTGGCAGAGTGGTTACTACCCATACAAATGAAACATAGCCCATTTTTCTGTACGAAATCACGTCGAGTATCGTTATTTGCTTTAGCAAAACCCTTACAAGCAGATACCTTATGAGCGGCAGAACAAAAAGGACAACATAACTCTGTTTTTATTTTTTCTACCACATGGTACGATTGCGTACTCTTTTGACCATGAGGTTTATTTTCGAAATTTTCTAAACCTCGAAAGCGGCCAGTTAAGAAATCAGTAAATTGAGTAAAAGTAGGTAAAACATCCGTTGCATCTGAAGCTGCCTTTAATTCCCAGGCCCTCCTGGTGTCTTTGTCTAACTTGGCACTTATAATATGTATAATAAGGATGTCCCAAGATGTAACGTCAATCCCTAAATTTTTTATTGAACCCAAACAATCGGATGTGGTGCTAATTAATCTTTTGATTTCAACTGCTGATTCTACTGTTAAACTCTTTTGATTAAGCAAACGTTTTAAAATTCCATTTGCTGAAAATCTTTTATTGTTATACATTGCATCTAATTTAGCCCAACTAGACTTATAATTATCCGATGTTACATTAATGTTTCTTAATAAGTTTTCCGCATCTCCGCTTAAGTACCCTTTAAGGTAATACAATTTCTGCGCATCGTCCAGAGTTGTATTATTTTGAATGAGTCCTATAAATAAATCCCTAAACGTCTGCCACTCACTATAGTATCCTGCGAACACAGGTATCTTAACTTCAGGTAACTTAAAGTTTCTGAATCCTGTAGTACAGCTGGCTGAGCTAGCTCCCGGACTAACATTACACGTTTCGCTAGACATAATGTTTAATGTTTCTTTCAGCTCGCTCTTAAACTGTATATAAAACTCTTCGACCTCATCGTATAAGCCATTCTTATGATAATTTGAACTAAGTAAATCAGACCTTCTTATCTCACTAATTATTTTTACATGTGTTTTGTGGAATAATTGCCATTGCTGTTCTAAGTTTTCAATCCTAGTTTCTATATAACAGAGAGTTAAGCGCTCTTTAGGACATTTTTTAAAATTAGATTTTGACTTGAGCATTTTATTACTTATATCTTCCTGGATGTTGTTAAGGGACTCCATTTTAAATTGAAAAACACAAGTATATTAAAAGACGAAGATTAAATACACAATTATTTTCGATATTTTTCTAAGTCCCAGATATTATTCAAAATTTTACAAGTGTTTTAAACTTGTATTTCTGAGAAAAAACGGGCATAGGTTCCCCGTCTGAACAACTTTTTTCTTAAAATTAGTACAAGTCCAAACTAATATTTCCAACGGCTAAGTTATTTCTCTACTAAATTTAAGGTTCAAATTTCAATGCACTTTCTTGAATTCTTGAAGTTAAATTCTTCTTTATAATAAGGTCGAAAATGTACTCACGATTTCTCCACTATGCACTCACTGACACTGATACTCCACGGCTCACGCCGCACCTTGGCGCTCCGCGAATTCCTCTGCCTGGCTCCTCCACGCAACGTTACTCCTCCGGAATCCAGCCGGTTCCTCTACTCCGACGACGCCACCGCTGACGTCTCGCTGTAGGGATGCTCTGGACAGCAATCTACTGCCCAGTCCTAACGTTGCGGGGTGATAATCACCACCACCACCGATGACTACCAAAAAACACCTTCACGCCAATCAATCCGACTCCGAAGGAACATGAATAGGATTTTTCAAGGTCCGTAGGCGAGAACACCCAATGAAACACACCAGCTTGTTCCACACAGGTCAATTTATTCACTAGGAATCGCACCCACAAATAAAATCTAAAGCTATATATAGTTTGCGCGGTAACGAAACCATAGCGCGATCTATTTCGACGCCAACGCCATCTAGAGAGTCGACAGGTAAACTTTTGTACATATAAATATTAAACAATAAGTATTCAATTTGATTAAAACAATCTGTGACGTCACATTTGAATATGCCTTAAAAATAGTACCTGAGATATTCTATGTATCTCATAAGATACATTGCCAAGTATCTGTTATTTTCTTCACATGAGTCAATGTATCTGAGACGCTCGAACAAAATAAAACTCGACATATAGCACCCGTTTTCTTGCACCTAGCATTTTCCTCGCTGTAGTGAGGTGAAAAATTGTGTTTTGCGCTCGGCAGCAAAGCTTTTCTGCGTCTCGTACCTTTGAAACCTTCGCTACGCTCAGGTTTCAATACAAGTACTCGCGCCAAAAATCAACTTTAAAGCCTTTTTTTTTTTTAAGGCTGGGAAATCATCCAATGACTGCTCCCGCTCTGGGTGGAGCGGAAGGGAGTGTCAGACTCTTACTGACTAAAACCCATCCATGTTCCTTCCGTAGCCCTTTATGTTCCGGGGTAGCGGTAACCCTTTCGGACAATCCCGCTTACCCGGCAGGCTTGGCCCTGAGGGGCCCCTTCATATGCTGACATCTCTTTGAGGCGCGCGTGGAACATATACGCGCCGTCCGGCACGGGAATAGTGTTATCCCTAGCGTTAGGTAAAACGACAGTTTCCTCTTTCTCACGTTTACTTCACCGAAGTTGTCACAGTGAGATTTTTACAGAATAGATTATCAGGCGACTAAAACCACTTTTCATTCTAGTGCGCCGGGGGCCCGAGAGACCGACTAATATGTATAATAACTATTATTTTGCTCATGAAAACTTAGTTAACTAACGAAAAACCACTAAAAAGAGTTTACATTTATGAAAAAACTTTAATCTGAAACTTATTACCTAACACAAAACTTAATACTTTTCTAACTATTTCAAGATACTGCAACCTAAATTCATAAGAATCACCGACAGACACAATTTGAAACTCCTAGATCCAGAGGTTTACATACCATCACGCTTTGGTTCCCCGAACAGATAGACTGACTGACTGTTTAGACTGTCCAAAATCGCTGGATTTAGACTAGAAACCTTGATATTTTGCACAAGAGTTCCATAAAATTATAACAGAAGTGCACAGTATCTACAGAAGGATTTTTAAAATTATTGTTTCTCTTTGGTTGGTCTCTTTTAAAGTTCACCTATGTGAGTTACAATGCAGGGCCATGTCTGAAAGGGCCTTTTAAAGAAAGTGCCATTACAGTTAAGAGGAAGTTATTCCATATTCTTTTGACTAATTGTAAGGTTGTTTTGTAACGTGACAGGCATGACAGTGGAAGAATATCGTGCCGCCTTGCAATCACACAGCAGCCAGCTGGAGCCCAAGAAGTATCCAGTAGTAGTAGATCCATCTCCATTTCCCTTACCACCCACTTCAGCAGGTAAGTTTATATCAAAAGGTTTATACCTACAGGTACAACAAAAAGGATATATGCTTCGATAATATTCGTATTTCCAAAAGTCGCGCTGCAAAATAAAACCCCCACAGATGCAAATTAGCTTCTAAGTTTTTACTGCCTGTCGCGCTTTGCACTTTTTAGATTTGCAGAGTTGTTACTCGTTAATCTATACGTAATTTTGTGATCATGATATCACAATAAGCAAGTACTTGCACTTCCATGGTTATAACCATAGCTCTTTATTAAATTATATCAATGCGTGTTAGTTTTTCCGATGATTCCGGAAACACATACTTTTCTTCGGATATCTGTAGACTACTAACCTAACAAGAAAGCGTAGCTAAGCCTCAAACAGCTAGAAAGAAGTTAAGGCCGTCATTGGCCCTAAACGTTATTTCGGTGGACTTAAAACACGACAGCCTACCCCTTCAGTGAATAAAAGAGTGATGCTATGTTAAGAAAGAATATAGTAGATACCTTGGGGTAGGACTTATGGTATTTGGGTCAATGGCAACTGCTTCACAGCGCTTGAAAACGTGTGGATACCAAAGAAGTTACTACCTACATCAACTCAATCTAAATGCGCGAAGTTATCACAGAGAGAAATAGATTTAAGCCAAATTGGTGTAACAGAGGAGACGAGATCAGTAAGGTAGAGTTGCATAAAGCAAGCACAGACATCATAAATTAGGAAAGTTATTTGGAGCTTTAAAGTCCTTGAGTGTGAGCAAAGGTGACCGAATCGAACTTAGTCGCTAAACGCAAAAAGTTAAAAGACCACGATTAATACGATAACTTTCCAATTGAAAGTATTTTTATTAAGTAAAGTACAACAGTATAAAAAAAATTTCAGCTATAGTCGGGCGACGCGCGCAGTGCCCTCTGGAACGCTTCGGTCGTCTGGTGAAAACCGACCGAGATTATCCGCTCCGCCCACCATTAAGGCCCGGACAAATTTACGACCCTTACAAGCAGACAGTTGTATTCTTAGGGTGCGTATACCATCTCCAACGTGTGTATTTTAACGGCTTTAAAGCTTATATCTCGTAAGCTACACGTGCTAGAGTGCCTTCGGGTTATTTGCTTCTTATTAACTCATTTTTATAGACTCTTACCTAATCCTAGTTTATGTAATGCTGTTAAGTAAAGCTGATACTTAAATTAATTTTATTGTAGGATTTAAAAATAGCACCGGTAGAAGCTAGTTGTAGTCACCCTGTATACATAACCACGTAACAGTAATAGAAGAGTCGGCAGCCGTACGTCATGACTGTGACGAGAAGGCTTTCACACAATAACATATCAATCACGTAATAGGTGAACATAACAACAATCACGTAATAAAGTTAGGTGATTTTGGTATCGTATTGAATTTTTATCTCAGTAAGCGACACGCGCTTTACTTATGGTTACCAAGAGTACAAACACGATGAGAATGTGTTTGTAAGCGCAGGAGCACTCAGTAACTCCGAGACGATTTGTATGTCTGTATTAAGCGGGATTGTCCGAAAGGGTTACCGCAACCCCGGAACTTGGGCTAAGGAAGGAACATGGATGGGTTTTAGTCAGTAAGAGTCTGACACTCCCTTCCGCTCCACCCAGAGCGGGAGAAGTCTTTGGATGATTTCCCAGCCAAAAAAAAAAAAAGATATGTCAGTATGTGCGAGTTATCTGCTGACGCTACTCGTCTTCATGATGCACATATTCACAGCATGTTTGTACACTTGGTTACCACAAGTAAAGCACTCGTCGTTTCGTGAGTTAAATATACTGTAGGTTTACTAACAGTTTTCTTCTCCCCACCACAATGCTTACTCATGGAATAGGTCGGGAGATGATTATCTACTAATGTACAGTCAGGGAAATCAATTGTTAATCACATTGTACCTCTACGGCAAATTGCTGTAGTATTTTATTTCATACTACTGTTAAAAAAAGACAGTTGTGATATAAATATACAGAAAATTTAAGTTAGCAGTCAATTGCTTAGCAATTAATTGCCCTGACTTTACCTGCTACTATTAGACTGTAAAATACAAGAGCTGACACCTTCGTTGCTGTCGGTTACGATATAAATCAAAACAGACAATAACAACTTCTCGCAATCACTTTCTTTCGACTTTTTCCAGGAGTGTCGACGGAGATCCAATATCATACAAGCTGCCACCGTCACGATGTGAGATGACGGACGAGATGTGGGCGCGTCCGCAACAGCTGACTGTGTCGCCCCTCGGATGGGACAACTTAGAGCGAATCATGAACGAGACTGAATAATTGTAAAACCAGGTTTAGTTAGAGGTGTACCCAGTCGGTATACCCTTAATTCGTTTTTGTTTTGCTGAATAATAACCTTAATGATGTTCCCTTTTGTAAAAATCACTGAACTTAAAAAAAAAATCTACTTCAATTATGACTCTTTTTTTATATAAAGCAACATTTTTATAATTAATCTCCTACCGATGTAAAGGGTAGTCGCAAATACGCATGCCAGTAACTTGCTCAATTTTTTAAGTCATCATGTGGTGGAGCGGAAGGGTTTCAAACTCTTACTGACTAAAAAACCCATACATGTTCCTTGCTTAGCCTTTTGTGTCCCGGGGCAAAGGTAACCCATTCTGACAATCCCACAGAAGGCATACAAGCCACTTGATACTTTTGGGCTAGTTACAGACATGTGTAAAACGTGCTTTTCTCTTCCTCTTAGGTCTTATTACAAACTTCTTTCGCACTTTTTTAACCCCTTCTGTACACAATAACGATACTTCAAGAACTCTTTAGTCTTTATGATCCAATTGTAAACTGTAACATTAATTAAATTTCTACTTGAATAATTAATCAATGTTGGGCAGGAGACTGCATTCGTCAGACTGTTTTGAATATAATAAACGAATAATTGAAAAGTTGTGATCTGCGAAGATAAATATTACTAGGTAATACGCTATCTGTGAACGATTTAAATATAAACACAAACTTAAACTTTATAAATGTCATTTATTTACATCATAATATGTGTCCATGTCTCTTGGTAGCGGCGATGGGCGGCAACTGTGACACTATGTTTTCGGGCAGCACTTCTAGCGAGACTGCTTCATCCTTGTCAAGCCAGTGGAAGCCACCCAAGTACTGGAACAATAAAGTAACCGTGGTTTTATAACACAGTAAAATAGCAGGAAGGCGATAACACATGAGTTTCATTTACCAGTTCAAAAATTGGTAATCTTAATTGAGCGCTCCTAGTAATATTAGAATAGTTACTAGGATAACTCTACACTTAAAAAAAAATAATACTGAGGTATGAGGTAGTTAGGACTTGGACTGAATCATGGCAGTTAGACCCAAAACACTTAATTATAGAACAATCAATCTGCCTAGCCTTTTCCTAACTATGTTGGGGGTCGGCTTCCAGTCTAACCGGTCACCTGTATACCAATATTTTACATGGAGCGACTCCCTATCTGACCTCCACAACCTAGCTGGGTAATACGATACCCCTAGGAAAGACTGAACGTCAGACTTTCGGACTTCTGACGACCCGTAACGACTGTCAAAGATGTGATGAATGACAACCGGGACCAACGGCTTAACGTGCTTGCCGAGGCAAGGAAGACACTCGTATGTAAAGGTGGTCACCCATCCACGGACCAGCCCCGGCAAGCGTAGCTTACCCTGGTGGATCGACCCGTGCAGCCGCTCGTGGCTAATTAATAACAGCCGTTATTAATTAGCCACGAGCTCTGATTTTATATTTTCTCAACGTAGCTTTTGAGCTTTTCACGTGTCGTAGAGTACTAAACTACGCGCCGAGTACCCCTTGCGGGACCAGTCGGTCGATTCTGTAAAAATCTCACCTTGAAATCTTAGATGAATTGAGCGTAAAGTAAGCTCTATTTCCACCTAATGCTAGGAATAGAGCAATAGCGACCACTATTGACACCTCACTTCACCTACATTTTTACTGTGACATTTTTACAGAATAGCACTACAGACTTCGAAACTTCGGCTTGGGGCGTCGCTGGAGGAAGGCAGCAAGGGACAGGCTGGATTTGGAATTTGTTTCTCTTCTTTTCATGGTTACATTTGTGGGCAGCATCTTGGCATTATCATGTATAATGGCATGCATTGTTTTATTGACACTATAAGTCTACACAGTAAACAGTTCAACATACTTTTTGTTACTCTTCCTACACGACACAGAAATGCAAAAAAGTTTGGGTAAATCAATTACAGAAATCGTGCAAAGTAGGCCAGCGTGCTTTAAACCCTACAATGACCTTTATCTTATCGATATTTTCAAGTATTCGTAATGTCAGCGTTTGTTTTAAAGTACGCTGTTTACTTAGCCCTTTTTAGGCAATTCAATAAAAGAATTAGAAACCTTATTGGAAATTGTGCTGACCTTAATGGGCACGATTTTTAGTGCGACGTTTTGACTGCCAGGTTTCGATTTTCTTTTTGCAACTGGTTCAGCGATCTCCTGAAAATATAACAAATATATTATAATAAAAAACAACCGACTTTATAAAAACACTTTATCTTGTTGATGTTATAATACTTTCTGTCACTGTTGTCTACAATTGACTATTTGAATCGGTCAAACATAAAATATGAATACACATGGAAAAAAGCCCGCTCGTCATAAAAACTTCCATCACCGTACAGAAATTAAATATCATGCGAAGATATAATTGTTAAATTGCATTTAATGCTAATAAGTACTCCATTTGATTCTAAAAATCTGTGACGTCACATTGTTATATTTCATACAAATCACGTACAAATGCCGCGTTTTGACAGTTCATAAAAAGTAACGTGATTGACTACCCTTTCAAATACCCAATTATACCAATTAGTGTGGGGTAGGTACCTTATCTAATAATGAAAAATAAACTGTCTGAATGTTACCTTCTCCTAAACCACTAAACGAATCTCGATAAAATTAATAAAGTCACTGAAATTAATTTATAAGCAAATTGACTACCACCCTAAATTGACCGTGTATCCAAAATATAACTGTCATTCTTTAACAGCTGTATGAATTACCTGTAACACAGCGAATTGACGCAGGGCAATTAATTTCCCAGACTGTACATTAGAATTTTTCTATGTATTTTTAATCAAACTGACCTGTTCAGCAGTTTTCTCCATGATCCATAGCGAGGTTTCGTCCTGGAACACAACGGCGTCGCGCGTCGGATGCGCGCTGATCGACGACACAGCCGACCGACGCGACAGCCATTCCGGAGGCAGCGCCGCACCCGGCCATTTTGTGAACCGCTTGTCTTGGAGCTCGTATTCTACTATCTAACAGATAACATAACATCACGCCTATTTCCCCGAAGAGTTAAGCAGAGGTACCTATAATACACCCACTTTTCGTAAGTTATAGTTAAATCCCATGCAATAGACGAGCCTATTGCCAACACCCGGGCACAAATCCAGACTCCGGGCTGCTACTGAATATTCCCGATAAAAAAACCTAATAATACTGCAAATCCAGGACCTCATGCTCAGCAGTAGTGCTTGCGACTACTAGACGTATGCGGCAGATCGACGGATATAAATAATTGTATGTAATGCCTTACCTACACTGAATAAGGCACTAAATATTTTGTCCCATATGGTGTAATTTAACATTTGCTTAATTCAAAAATGACAGTGGGATTGGATCACTTACCTTCTGATCAACATACGTCACAATAAGGTTTTCTCTTTGACTATCAACGGTGAGTGCCGACGGAACACATTGGTACTTGGGTAAACTGACGTGAAACGCAAATTTCTTGCTATTCTGTGTCCAAACAGCTATAGAGCCAAGAGTGTCAGCTATCACTAAATATGTTACTCCCTTTGGACTTCTTCTGGAAACGTAGAGGTGTAATATTGACTTTGCTTTCAGATCTGCAATGTAACAACAGATTGCTCTTAAAAAATCTAAAAGAAAACATCGGGAATTCATATTAAAGTTCTGTGTTTAAAGTTTTACTTTGTATTTTTTAGTATTAAAAAAACTAAAGTTTTGTTTTTAAAAATGTTTTTTTTTTTACTATTGATTGATACTATAATTTTATTCAAATTATTTTCAGCAAACCCTTTAATTTGATACCTAGATCATAAAAGTGCATAAAAATTAAGTATTCCGCCATCTTGGGCGGTACGCTATATTGGACTTAGAACCAAGTCACTTATTTAATTATGCAATGTCATCCAAACTAAACGTGTATACAAAATTTCAAATCACTCTGTTGAAAATAACTCTTTTAAAATTCAGTTGTAATATTTGACCCGAACCACCATAGCAAGTTATTACTCACATTTCTCTAAAGAGATAGTCTGCACAGGCGTGGCTCCTGCTTCTGGGTCCACCTGTAACACATGTAGAGTGCCGGCGGTATACACCAGCATCGTGCAAGAGTCCTCTGTGAATGACACGCGGTCGCACCCGCCCTCAGGCAAGCCGTTGATCTGTACTTTAGATAGAGATATGTTCGACTGCTCTTCATCCTGCAACCACATTCATCATTCAAGATTTTTTTTAATGGCGCGTGTGTAAAACAAATTTGTTACGATTTAAAAAAAAGGACAAGATGTTTTTTGCATTATGAATAATTATGTTATATTTTACAATATGCGAACAGTCGCGGTCTTAAAAAAATACTTCCCACCTAACATCGTAACAAATGCAATTAAGTCAATTAAAAAAATAAGAGAAGAGTTTCATAATCAAAAAGTCATTAATAATCTTTTTGTTAGAATAGATGCTTCACAACCATTAAAAAATAATAAACATCTTGATAAGCATTTGAGACTTTACTGCACAATGTAATTTGAAAACTGATAAATATTTTTATTTACAATGGATCGATAATAGATACAATTTGCTATATCAACAAATTAAAATACGTCGTTCTTTGTATGAGAACAGTGCAGTAAGACAAAAACAGGGCAGTATGGCACTAACTTCTGTATCACACACAGTATAAAAGTTAGTAGCTTTTCGTGTCCGTTTGCGTGTTTGCTTAGTTCTTCGAAACTGCACAATGGATTTTGATGGGGTCCACCATCATTTAGAGGCTTTCTTTCAAAAGAGTTATGTGTATAACACAATCCCATTGAAACGTTAAAATTCGACGCTCCTTTATACCCCTGTACGTCCGAGCGCGCGATCGGTGTTGAACCGCGTCGAGCGCCCTATGCCGTTACTGATTCGAAGTGTAGGTATTTTCTAGCAATCTATTACAGCTATAGCAAAATACCAGTATAAAGCTGAATTATTAAGGAATTAAATATGTACATATTAAAGTGTACAACAACTAAACTGATATTCATAAAAAAAATGTGAACTTAACAATATGGGTTAAAAAGTAAAATATTTCTTCTTTTCAAGTTTTAACGAAACATTGTTTCCAAAATTCTCAATGTTCTTTACTAATTAATTAATTATTAAACTAGATTAAATAAGCTTTTTTTTGACACCAAAATATCATTACTTAAAATAAACAGTGTATCACATTAAACCGAAACAAACAACGCATTCCTGCAGTAATCTGATACCGTTTCCGATTACGAAATGACGGCCTAATTATTTTTGTCATATTTTTTTCCCAAAAAAATACTTAAATATGAACAATGACCTGTTTTTCTAATTACAAGAATTATTTTACTAAAATATTATGTATAATATCATAGTAAAAACTTGACGAAAACCACCGGCACACTAGCACGGCTAACCTAACATATGTAAAAACATCCTATTAGACTTTGAATGCTTAAAATTCATAGATAATCCGAAAGAATAAACTTACAGGATCTTTTTAAATATATAACACTAACACATTAACAGTCTTATTCATAATAAGTTAAAATAGGTTTATTAGCTTGTTATAATGAGAATCCCGAAAAGCATTATTCATAAACGTTCAATAACGCTAAAAAGCTTTGTAAGTCTTCAATAGCGGCTTCGTAACTTAAAACAGGGCCGACCCTACTATAAACCTTTATTATACAGAAATATGGCCGACAAATGTGCAACAGCTGTTTTTTTTTCGCGTCGGAACCTTTTTAGTGTTAGTTTTGGTTGAAGCTAGCTGGGAAGTAGATACAATTAAATAAAAAATATTGTGAAATCGTGTTTTGTGTTAGTTATGCAAGCTCTGCAAGCATTACATGCTATTGAACGAGCAGAACATGTTCCACGTCGTCGAAAGATTTACCAAGAGAGATGTGTTTCGTTGCCCGATGTAGAGTTCAAAGGCCGATACCGTTTCAACAAAAATATTATGGCCTTTATAATTGATCTCGTCAGGCAAGGCCTGCAACTGGACTCAAGAGGTTGTGGAACGTCACCAGAGTTCCAGGTGCTTACCGCTATAAGATGTTGGGGTCGTCGTGAAGTATGCATATTTACAAGTATTTATGTATCCCGCATTTTAATAAACTGTTGAGAATTGATCAATTGACAGCTGACCTGACTTGAACCCAACCTCATTACTTTTGTTTTATATAGAGTCAAAGTTGGTAACAATGTAATTTCATTTTTTTGTAAGTTGGCAGGCGACAAGCACCTTTTGATAATTTTATTAGACAGGACAAACAAAAGCGAATTAAAATGGCGAAAGGCAAACGTGCTCCAAATTGTTATTTCGTTTGTAATAAAGTATTGCGCAACAATCCGTCGATTGCTTAGCGAGAGTTTTGTTCAACAAAACTAGGAGTGTCAGGATATTCAAAAGGTACCTTTTGATGCACATGCAAGAAATTGAAACTGTTCAATAAACTGTACTATGTCAACTTTGGACTCAAGTTATTTGCAACAACAAACCCAAACCCACTGTAATTAAACAACAGGTTATGGGCCCAGAGAGCTGTGAAAGGGTTTCGTTGGACGCAAGGTCAGGAAAGCGACGGAAAAGTCGAGAAAGGAGTCCTAAAAAACGTCAGAACCGGCAAAGCAGACATAACCTACAAGTCAGTGACATCGGAGCAGCCATCGCACAGCAAGTCAACGTTGAACGTTGAACAACATACATGCAAGTCGCTTTAAGTCAGAAAATCGCCACGAAAGATTGTAAATTCATTTTGTTTATTTAAATTGTCAGAAGTCAGTCAAATTGTAGAATTTAAAACAAAATGGATACTGTAAAATCTCAGTTGGAGATGTTAAGTGAAGATAGTCAAGGAAATGTCAATTTCATTTCATGGCGATTTAAATTAAACCTAGCACTCAAGTATAAAGACCTGTATGATATTGTGTCAGGCACGAAAGTCAGACCAGCAGGTGCTGCGTCAGAAGCAACCGTTTCAGCTTGGATAAAGAAAGATATCGAAGCTCAAAATTGATAGGTTTAAATGTAAACAGTAATATTGCTAACAAAATTGCAAATTGTAAAACTGCCAAAGACATGATAGACAAATTAGTTAGTTTATATGGCACAAAGACTGATGTAACCTTAGAAACGTCCCGAATCAAATTCTTTACCTTTGAGTATGATCAGAACAAGTCAGCAGTTGAGAATTGTATGGAGATCATGGATCTGGCTGAAGAAGTGTCGACTGAAAAAGATCCTATGAGAGAAAGTTGGGTCATGACGAGGATCCTAAGTGTCCTACCGGCAAAATTGGCGCATTTCAGAACAGCATGGAACAACGTGACGGGACCCACAAAGAACTTGGAAACTCTCATCGAACGTCTGAGACTTGAGGACGAGCAACTCAAGGAACCGACGACAAACGCAGAGGGCAGCACTAACAACGCTCTCATGGCACGACGTGACAAACGAGGAAAGTCGTCAAGCAAGCAGGACAAGCCACAGTTCGCATGTTACAAATGTGGAAAGCCAGGTCACGTGATCAAGGAGTGTAAAGGAAAGGCATGTCAGAAATACATTGATTATTGCAAGAAGAAATACACATGCAACAATTGTAAGCAGAAAGGTCACTTCGCAATGGATTGTCCATCCCGAGAAGAAGGAAATAAGTCAGCATATGGGACAATCAGAAAGGGACTCTTGACCACAGCATTCTCGACAGTGGACAACGACATCTCGCAGGATAGGGCAACTTCGTGGTATCAAGGTTGTGGGGCAAGCCAACACATGACGTCTCATCGAGAATGGTTTGTACAGCTTCATGAGTTGGACGAGCCAATTCCAATTGTGATCGGAGACTCAACCAGGCTAGATGGCGTTGCAGTCGGGAACATTGAGATGGAGGCTTTTGATGGTCAAAAGTGGTATCCAGTGGTACTTGAAGATGTGATCTACGTACCAAATCTCAACTTTAATCTTTTCTCAGTCAGTCAGCTGCTAGACAAGGGACATGTACAGAAAGCAAATGGAAACGAGTCAACATTCTACTGCAAGGACAGCAATGAGATTGTGGCAATAGCAAGGCGCAAAGGAAATTTGTACAAAATGATGCTGAGAAGAGAAGAAGAGACAAGTCTGATGGTCCAGTCGATCAAAGTGTGGCATGAACGACTCGCCCATCAAAACGTGAAGTATGTGAGGGACATACTGAAGAGAAGAGGGATCAAGTATGTTGATGACTGGAATAATTATGTGTGCACAGGGTGCTCATATGGCAAGCAACATCGATCCGCACATCCGAACAATCCCAAGACAGCCCAGCAGTTGTTAGATCTCGTGCATGTCGACACCGGCGAGATGAACATCCCATCTCTGGGAGGATCAAGGTACTGGCTCATGTTGAAGGACGACTACTCTCACTACAGAAGCTGCTATTTTATGAAAACGAAAAGTGAGGCCCCAGAGAAAATTGCAAGCTACCTGAGACTTGTTGAAAATCAACTAGGGAGGAGAGTGAAGAGTCTGAGATCTGACAACGGCACAGAACTGAAGAACGCAAAAACGAAAGAGTTGATGGACAAGTTGGGAATCTTTCACACCTTTACGAATGTACACACGCCAGAGCAAAATGGACGGGTTGAAAGAGAGATGAGAACGATTGTCGAGGCAGCCACGGCAGCGATACATGCAGATGATCTGGACGAGAGACTATGGGCAGAGGCAATGAACCACGTGATCTTCACGATCAACCAGACAGGAACCAGCAACGTACCAGGAAAGAGTCCAGCAGAATTGTGGTTTGGAAGGAAAATGAAGATTGAGAAACTGCGACCTTTTGGCTGTGAATGTTATGTGCTGACCCAAGCACAGAAGAGAGGCAAGATAAATAGAAAATCAGAAAAGGGAATTCTGGTTGGCTATGACATTGATTCACCCTGCTACAGGATTTATATGAAAGAGAAAAGAGAGGTCATCAGTTCGGACAATGTAATCTTCGACGAAGAAAAGACACGACAGAGGCAAGGCACTGAACTTGAGACATCGGCAACAGAGGGCAAAACTGAGAAGCAAGAAGAAAGCAGCAGCGAGTCAGACGAAGAAGAGGACAACTGGACGACCGGAGAAAGTGAAGATGGAAGTGGGATACAACCGCCAGAAGAAGAGTCAGGAAGAAGAATTTTGCGAGATCGTCGAACTTTGCAACCACCACCGAGACAGAGAGATTACGTACTTGACACCAGACGTGGAAGAAGGAGCGCACTAGCAGCAATGATTGGAGAAACTGAAGACATCCCGGTGAGTGAGGCTCTCAAAGATGAGAAGTGGAGACAGGCAATGCAGGAGGAGTACGATTCGCTAATGGAAATGAAAACTTGGAAACTGGTGGACTGTCCTGAAGGAGTGAAACCTATCACATGTCGGTGGGTATTTCGAAAGAAAGCAGATGGTAGATACAAGGCCAGACTCGTGGCAAGAGGATTTGAACAGAAGGAAGGAGTGGACTACGCAGAAACATTCAGCCCAGTAGCCCGCCATGCATCGATTCGATTACTTTTGAGTCACGCAGCGTCAGAGAGAATGAAGTTGGTATCGTTCGATGTGAAAACGGCATTCTTGTATGGGAACCTGGAGCAAGTCATCTATATGAACCAGCCTGAAGGGTTCGACGATGGATCAGGAAAAGTCTGTAAGTTGGATAAGAGTCTTTACGGGCTCAAACAAGCCCCAAAGATGTGGAACGAGAGAGTTACGATACACTTCGAAGAGAAGATTGGCCTGATCCCCACAGACGACGACCCGTGTATTTACTATAACAAGGACAAGAGCATTATGCTCTCACTCTTCGTGGATGATGGATTGATAGCTGGGAAGGATGAAAAGGAGATATATAGACTCCTGAGAGAGATAAGTAAGGAATTTCAAATCACATACAGCAAGACAGCACAGGACAAGTTGACGTACTTGGGCATGGAAATCAAGATCGACAAAGATGGTATCTTCGTGAATCAGCCTCAGTACACGGAGAAGATCTTGAAGAAGATGAAACTAGAACAGTGTAACCCAGCATCCACACCCATTGAGCAAGGAATGATCACCAAGAAGACAGACTTCAAGAACGACGAGGCACTTCCGGCAAACAACAACTATCGTGAGGCGATAGGGAGTTTATTGTACCTAGCAACAATAACTCGGCCAGACATCAGCTTCGCCGTGAACTACCTCAGTCGATTCTGCAACAAGCCCATGAAAAGCCATCAGGCGATGGTGAAACGTGTGTTCCAGTACTTGAGAGGGACAACGACAGCTGGAATCTACTTCGGAGGAGGCAAAGAACTCGTGGCATACACCGATTCAGATTTTGGAAGAGATCCAGAGACAGCAAAGTCAACGAGTGGAGTGTTGGTGATGAGAGGAGGACCAGTGATCTGGTACTCACAGAAGCAGCGTTTGGTAGCGACTTCAACTGCAGAAGCCGAGTACCGAGCCGCTGTGACAGCGATTAACGATGTGTGCTGGATCAAGAGAATCGCACTGGAACTTGGTATCCTGGAAAGTGATCAGCCGATCACCCTGAAAGTCGACAACATGTCAGCCATTCACATGTTGCAGAATGCTCATGAAGGAAAAGCGACCAGAGGAAAGAAACACATTGAGATACCACGAAAGTACATTCAGCAACACGTCGGCAACACCGTGACACTGCAGCACGTCGAGAGCAGCAAACAGATTGCAGACATTCTCACCAAGCCACTCAACAGGAGAATTTTTGAGACGCTCCGCGGTAAATTGATCAAGGAGGAGTGTTGAGAATTGATCAATTGACAGCTGACCTGACTTGAACCCAACCTCATTACTTTTGTTTTATATAGAGTCAAAGTTGGTAACAATGTAATTTCATTTTTTTGTAAGTTGGCAGGCGACAAGCACCTTTTGATAATTTTATTAGACAGGACAAACAAAAGCGAATTAAAATGGCGAAAGGCAAACGTGCTCCAAATTGTTATTTCGTTTGTAATAAAGTATTGCGCAACAATCCGTCGATTGTTTAGCGAGATATCCAGGGGTTGTCTCAACCAACTGTAAGTCGCATTTGTGCCAGAGTAGCCCGCGCGATTGCTCGCCACTCTGATACCTACATAAAAATGCCAGAGTCTGGCAGAACAGGAAAGAGTTATGTTGGAATTTTTTGGAATAAGAGGTTTTCCTTCCGTCTTGGGTTGTACAGATTGCACCCATATAAAAATAAAGAAATATGGTGGTGACGCAGCCCAATCACTACATAGTATAAAACAAAGTCGCTTTCTCTGTCCCTATATCCCTATGTATACTTAAATCTTTAAAACTACACAACGGATTTTGATGCGGTTTTTTTTTATAGATAAAGTGATTCAAGAGGAAGGTTTATGTGTATAATTTGTCGGCATATTTTGCGCTTTTGCTTGCTCATTTTTAAGCTAGTACTTTAAAAATAGAAAATGATTTAAACACGTGAACGAAAAACGAATCAAGTAGCCAAGAAGTTCTCCAAATGTCACAAGTGACGTTGTCTAACTTTTTTTTTGCGTTTTTTGGCCGTGAACACTAGTTGTTTTGGCATTTAATCTATGGATTCATCAGAACGACAACATAATCACGATAAAACGACAACTTAGCTATGACGGGTTTATTGAACGTTTATGAATAGAGAATTTTATAATACACACATCAAAAGTGTCTAGGGATCAACATAATTATATTTTTGCAATAACTTTTCTCTTGATTGATATTAATTTAAATTTTCTTTAAGGATTCATCAAATAAAGTGTTTTCGTTTGTCACAGTAACGATAAACCAAGTCACCTTTGCATTAATAAAGAAATTTGCCATTTTCCTAATAAAGGGATTTTTGACATTTGAACCACTAACATTAAAGTTCGAAAAAAAGACTGAAATAACAGTTTTCTTTAAAATTTTATTGGGTAACTTAAACAATTAATAATCCGTGTTTCTACCGCGAACACTAACAACACAAGAACATCGGTTTGGCATACTCAAAATGAGTTCATCCAAATCACGCTGTGGAATGGCCGCCCATGTTCGTTGCAACAACAAAAAAAGGTCTTCTTGCAACTGGATACCCTCCATATTCGGCAGAGCTCTTCTCTGTAGCATATCCCATGCATGCTCAATCGGGTTCAAGTCTGGCGACACGGAGACAAGACCGATACATTCAAATCTTAACTCGAAGAGCTCCAACAATAACCGCCATGATGTTAGCCGTGAGGCTTCATCACTCTTCAGGGAACTTAATTAGCGACCAAACAGTCAGAAACCGCTTGCATGAAGTGAACCTTCATTCCCGAAGACCGCTACGGGTACCACCTATAGCAATGCACAATCGTAGGATTCGATATCAATGGGCTCTTGAACACAGAAATTGGGCAGAAGAACAATGGCGTTTCGTGTGCTTTTCTGATGAGTCTCGTTTTGGTATGAGACCGGATACAAGACGTATACGACACTGGAGAACCCCTGGACGCCAACAGCGATTAAAATCCTGCCAGGAAGTCCATCCTTATAGTGGTGGAACCATCATGGTATGGGCGGGTATTTGGATCGGCGGAAGAACTGAGTTGATTTGGATCAGAGGCAACCTCAACGCTCAAATTTATGCTGAGACGATTGTATCTGACGTCATCGTTCCTCTACAAGTGCAAATCGGTCCCTTATTTCAGTTAATGCATGATAATGCACGACCGCACACCGCAAGAGTTGTAAGACAGACTCTCGCCGCAGCTAACATCAATGTCCTGCCCTGGCCTGCTCAGTCGCCAGACTTGAACCCGATTGAGCATGCATGGGATATGCTACAGAGAAGAGCTCTGCCGAATATGGAGGGTATCCAGTTGCAAGAAGACCTTTTTTTGTTGTTGCAACGAACATGGGCGGCCATTCCACAGCGTGATTTGGATGAACTCATTTTGAGTATGCCAAACCGATGTTCTTGTGTTGTTAGTGTTCGCGGTAGAAACACGGATTATTAATTGTTTAAGTTACCCAATAAAATTTTAAAGAAAACTGTTATTTCAGTCTTTTTTTCGAACTTTAATGTTAGTGGTTCAAATGTCAAAAATCCCTTTATTAGGAAAATGGCAAATTTCTTTATTAATGCAAAGGTGACTTGGTTTATCGTTACTGTGACAAACGAAAACACTTTATTTGATGAATCCTTAAAGAAAATTTAAATTAATATCAATCAAGAGAAAAGTTATTGCAAAAATATATGTTGATCCCTAGACACTTTTGATGTGTGTAGATTTATTAGTTCTAATGAGCATTTTAACTAGTGACTGTTTAAAACCTATTTTAGGGGATTTTTATGAATAAGACTGTAAGATAATAAATGAATAATAAACTTACATTTTAAAAAAGAAACGCCCGTTAACTTCAAAACAATTGAACACTGTTCATAAACAATTTTTTGTTTTTTATTCTAGCTGTCACCCGGCTGAGTGTTGTATTTACCTGACACGTTATTTAAAACAGAGTCGTCTAGTATCGTACTCATGAAGCTCTGTGACAAGTTTCATAGATAAAAACTGGTTTAAAGTGGTCCAAGTCGGCTGGGCCACCAGTGTTGCCCTGACGTTCAATGCTATAAAAATATGGGCAACCCGAGAGACTGTAACGTTATACTGGATTTGACTTAGATATAGCCCAGAAATGGCGATATTTTGAATGTAGCCATTGCACCTGTGCGAAGCAGGGCTAGTAAACATTTATTTGAAGAACCTTGCATACTTACAGCATCTAATTTGAGCATCCTAACATCACTAGCTGTGGAATAAACGACTAATTCTCCATTCGGCGACAGTGCACAGCATCGTATTTGCTTCTTCTCTTTAGTTTGAATAGCCACTAACTTCACAGGCTTCTCAGTCAGTTTTAAACTTTGTTGCTGTGTGTTTTCTGCCTTAGCTCTGCTGATTATATCAATTGTAGAATCCCTTTCTAATTCATGGTTTTCCATTTCACTGTTATCTAGTTTAGTGTTAAAGTTATTGACTAACACATTACCACCATTGTTGGTTGCATAAGAGCCTAGCTTCCATACTTCTAGATGACTGCTGTACCTGCAAAATTAATTAGAAAATAAGCATCTTGAATCCTACAAGTTTATAGGAGGCAGTAAAGTATATGATAATACACCACTAAACCTCTTAAAGAAATCAAAAGAAAAGTTCAGTTCAGTTTCAAGTAATGGAAGAGCAGTCTCCTAACACAGGCTTATCAGCTTAAAAGAAGGGCCCAATCAACAGTTTTTAAGGTTTACTTGTTAAAATAATAAACCATTTTTCATCAAAAGAGGCTTAATCTGTCTTGAATGTTGTTATTGCAGTATAAAAAAGCCTCCTTCATGTATGCCTCTTATAACATCTTACCTTAAAAGTAGTAATTTCTTTCGACTGCAAACCGAAGACCTTGGTGCTGGTATCATGGGTGGCAGCCTCATAACCCACTTCGGAGGATAGCTCGAGAACGTAAGGTAGCCATCAACTCCAATTGAGATTAATTTATCACCATGAATTATAAGTCCTCTGAAAATAGTAATAAAAACTAAAGACTATAATCATAAACTCGTAATCTTGTAGGAACACTGTAAGACTTGTTTTGTTTTCTATTGCAATTAGTTTTATTAAAACTACTTTACAGTTGGAAATACAATACATACATCTTACACAGAAATCTATTTAAGGACAAATCTATATTTATCATCATAATATATGGCAGCAAAATACAGTACTCCCAAATTAATAATGCACATGCAGATCTTCGCTGATTGTCGTATTCCCGGAAACACCCGAATCATTGAATCGTAAGAGTCCTAAACAATGCACTTGCATTTTGCACCTTGTTCGAAAGAAATAGGAGTCAATATCATGTGTACATAATCGAAAACAATTCGGGTGGTCGGCGGCGGTCGGCGGTCAGTCAAAGGTCCGTCAGTCGTCTTGTTATATTGGTGGTGACTGCACGTGTTCTCTCTGTCCGGAATTATATAGAGCTGCTATTACACACCCTTCTTGATTTTGTTTTCAAAGGTGAATTTAATTTCAACTAACTATCTTATTCAAATTTAAATTACTAATTTTGTAAAATATACAACCATTTTTCACGCTTTTTCAATATTAAAAAATTAAAAATACCTACGTGAAATACATATTAAGTACTAGAAAAAACATTTTTAAAATCAGATTTAGGCTTATATAAATTATAGCTCGCTATTTACTTACAAGGAATTATTGAATCAAATTTCGTTACTGATAAATCAAATTTATCTCTTTTAGGACAAAACACATAACTCTACTAAATTATGCATGAAGAAAACGCACTTAGCCACTCTATATACATATCGTCTTCCGACGCTCGGGGAATACGACTGTTGCCGAACAGTGGCGAAGATTTCTTTGCGTATTATCACTTTGGGAGACCTGTATATGGCTTGACCATTCCATTAACCCCTCAAATGTTGTATGAACCCAATAGGTTCATAATGCAAAATTCTCTCAACAACAATAAATATAACCATATAAATTATTGAGCTCTTATAAACAAACAGCTTCTAATAGGCAAACATCTAACAGGTTAAATGATTGCATGATGCAACAATAAAGACCAGCGACTTAATTTCCATAGGAGTGTCTGTAAGACAGCTGCGAAAAAGTCTAGCCAAGGAACGGAATAATACCTGACATCATGTTCATGAATATTCCTCTGTACATTCTTCACCCACTGAGCCTCAGTCTGCTTTCCATTGTTCTTGTTTACTTTGATGAAGTTCATGATGACGGGATCCACTCCACTGCAGAACAAACTCGTCTCATCATCCGACACAGCTATTGACAGTATATCTGCTTTGTGAGTGGAGTATGATTCAAGCTGGAATTGATAAAGCAGTTAAATAGCATGGTCATCAAGATCACAATTCTGTGGCCATTTGCTGGGCATTTTAGGCCTATCATCGTAAAGTATAAGGTAAACCAGTGTATTTAATGGACTGATACTACATTAATTCATCATTTAGAATGGAATTTATAGCCTAAATCCTTAACTCTTGAATGATTTAATCCCAACACAGTTTATATAGTCATCCAAATAAATTAATTAGGAGTAAGTACTGTGGTATTTTTAAAATGAAGTGACAATACTTTATTCTTAAACTTTTTTACCTGATCACCAAGAGTGCTGTCCCAAAATATAAGTCTGCCCAGACTGTCTCCAGACACAATAGTGTTATCTGAGAGTATACCCAGGCACCACACTATGACCTCTCTGCCTCGTCGACTCACCGACATGCGAGATATTGCATGTCCGGTCTCCACATTCCACACACGTATTGTGTTTATTGAACCTGAAATATGCAATATATTATTTGTCGATTACAGACTATTCAGTTATGACTTTTTTTATTTATTTGGTACTGGCTAAAGTGAGTGGTAGTCTTCTTGAAGAAATATACATAGAAAACATAAATTATTCTATTTTAACAAATATCCCATAAATCCATACCTGTAACAAGCACATTCCCTGTGTTGCTAAATTTACAACACAATATTCTGCCTTCTTGCTTATCAAATATCTTGTTGTAAATGATCTCATCATTATTCACACTGTACAGGTTCACATATCCTTGCTCAGTGCCCACTGCCACAAGACTGTTATCAGGATTCACGTCTAGGCACCATGCTGCATAGCCTGTTAGCAAAACTGTGGTTTTCAGGCATAATTTGTCTAGATCCCATTCAATCAATGCACCTCCGAGACCTGTTGACAGCAGCCTATCCTTAACCCAACCAAGTGCTTCCACAGATCCATCCTTCACACCAGGAATGAACTTGACGAGATACGGCGCATAGTTTAAATCCCATATTTCAATAGAAGCATCTCCTCTGTAATAGCAACCAGAATTAATATAACTTATATAAAGATGACAACATAAACATTGCAATAATTGGTCGAAAAATTACCGCGCAACGGCAATGTATTTGCTTATTTTGTTAAATGAAACGCAGTTGATCGGTTGCGGTTTCGGATTATAGTAACGAACTCTGTGCACTTTGCTAGCCATTGCAAGAACTATTTTATTCAAAAAGTAATTACAACTTTAAATCACATGCAGAAACAACACATAACCTCTAACCAACATTTCACCACATGACAATGACATTGATTGAATTTGATTGACAGCAGATAGATATTGACAGTCTGACCAATCTGACCAATAATCTGAACAAAAGGTTGTCAGCATGGAAATAATACATGCCGTAAATTGTTATCAGTCCCTCCTGAATTCCTGATTTTGATTTGCTGGTGTGTTGAGGTTGTATAATATTTTATTTTTTAAAACAGTTGTATGTTAATGTTCATATCAATTTTCACTATAAAAACATATATAAATTATTGATTTTTTATTTTATTCGTGTCATACGGTGTAATACAACGCTGATTTACCTAAAACCACGAAAAGTTTTATTTTTGTATTCCACATCATCACACAGAATATTAACTTACTGTGGCTTTAAATCTAAGTACCCAAGTTTTAGTTTATACTCATTAAAAAAAAAAGTAAAAATCAAGTTTCGAGGATTGCAGTACGACTACTTAATTTCGTAAAAAAGCGTGATTTAACTATTGGATATTTGCATACTATAGTATCAAAATATTAAATTTTGTATAATGGGGGACGGTCAAAGTGAAACTAAACCGTTACTAAGGGATGGTAAGTATTTCATTGGTTTTATTGTTTTGACAGCTGATGATTCAACTATTACTTCTTGTGATTTTTGTTGCTAAACAATGGAGTAAGATGATTCGAAGCAGCCGCTACGTAGTTCATCGAAATGGCTGTGTTGTGCAACAGATTTACCCGTTATTACATGATTGGTTACGTATTTCTAACTTCATAACTAACACACGAATGTAATGTTTTTGTGTGACAGAGGAGGTAAATGTCAGCACAATATCTCCTATTGGACCTGACGAGCTGCCTCCGCCGTACCAGCAAGCGGGAATGCCGATGGTAACATGCCGCGTGTGCCAGGCTATGATCGACATTTCAGGGAAGAGAGAACAGCATGTTGTCAAATGTTCAGAATGCAATGAAGCCACGGTAAGTCATTGAAGCCAAACTTGTTAGTGTTTTACCAATGAAACTCATAAATCTACAAGTAAGTTAAGGTGAAAATGCCTCACTTGTGGAGACTATCTTTTAGATTAAATTGTAATTCTTTTCTTTATTTATCAAGGTTTTGTTTGTTCTTGTTATTAATCAGTTCACTGACTCATAACACTGCAGATTATACTTTACTTGATTTATGGATAATTTAATTGATCTGTTTTATTGTTTCAGCCTATAAGGAATGCTCCACCTGGCAAGAAATATGTGCGCTGCCCTTGCAACTGCTTGTTAATTTGCAAGTCATCATCACAGCGCATTGCATGCCCCCGTGCAGACTGCAAGAGGATCATCAACTTGGCCCCATCGCCCGTCACTCCACCTGTGCCAACCCTGCCTGGTATGTGCAGGGTCATCTGTGCTCACTGTCAGGACACATTTCTGGTATGTAGTATCACTAGCATAAAAATCGACATAATTACATGTTCCAATTATTTAACAATCAAATTCACAAGGAACTTACTTAAAGATCAATTATTCTCATTAATATTACAATAATAGTCTTTTATTGTACATATTTTAATAATAAATGGAAACCTCTATTGAACCTCACATCTGCTGGACTTTTTAAATTTTTTCATAAAAGATTATTAACAAAGTAACCCGAATGAATTAACATAAACCTTAAATAAATGAAGTCACCTTCCCAGTATTACAATATTACATGTTTCTTCTGTCTCAACTGGAATGTACATGAAAAGCAATAAATTATTATTTCTATGCATAAAATATATTAGTCATAAAAATAGCCATGAACATCGTTTACATTGTTTCTAATGAATTCTATACATTAAAAATTCTTAATAACATATTATCAGTATGCAAGTTCAGTAGTTTAAAAACATTTGACTAATGACAATGACTAGTCACTGTAATAATAACCTTATCTGTTTATTGACACAAATGCAAGAATACAACTCTTGTTGTGAATACAATCTTACAGCAAATAGAATCATTTTCACAACTGTTCTACACTATGGGTTGGTAAATATTGAACACAGTGTTTATTTATAAACATTCCAAATTGTTTTGCCTTGAGGTTTTATTTGTATATTTTAGTAGTTCAGTACAGATAATCTGTAAAATTTAGTATTCTTACTTTATTTAATCAAACCAATTTCCTTTCATAATTTATAATATTGACATTAATTAAATAATGAAGTAAAGAGCTGATTGTAGGAACCTAAATGTAGTCTTATTGGCTTTGTATTAAGTGCATCAATTAACCTACTTTTTTATAATAACATTCAACCACAAAATTTCCTTAGCATTTCTATGGCATCATTAGATTGGTTTAGAAATATAAAACCGACACCCTTAACATGTTTACAAAAAGATAAAACATTCTGATATCTTTGTTTATATTGTTAAAACTTTCTTGTCTTCCATTACTGCTGATATGGATGTGTTGTATTTATCTTCCTAGTTTGATAGTGGCAAAAACATATTATCTCCACTACTATGACATACATATTTTATTAGATGTAGATAATTATACATACGGAGTTCGTTAAGTTCATTGACCTGAGATAAATATTAATTATGTAAGTATAAAAAAAATTCTATGCTTTGATGGTGTGTGGTCACGTTGAGAGGTTGAATAAAGGTGTCTAACTTAACTAAAGGTATAAGGCAGATATATAGCGGATGCGCCGGGAGGGACGCCCTAGAAGGACATAAAGAGTGACCATATTGGTAATGTTCTTTAGAAATATCAGGCACAGAATAAATAATAGTTCTGACGTACAGAAGTTGCACTCCTTTGGTCCTTAAGAAAGACGCTTTTATAATAGCCTACAAAATCACTTCCCCCTATGTGCAAGCCAAATTGCATTTAATCGCCGCGTTTGAGAGTCGTTATTATTTTGCGTCCTTTCTCGTCGTAATATACCTACGCCGCTTGACCGAGTACCAGGGCTGTCTGGAAGGAAAAAGTAAAATATATTTAAGTTTATAATATATTTTAGTTTTTATAAATTAAAGTTTATAATTACTTATAATGTATGAGTCTATTTAGAGTTGCTTCACTTTATTGTAATCACTACATAGTATAAAGCAAAGTCGCTTCCCGCGTCCTAAAGTCCTAATGTATGTATGCTTAGATCCTTAAAACTACACAACGGATTTTGATGCAGTTTTTTAAAAGATAGAGTGATTCAAGAGGAAGGTTTATATGTATAATAACATGCAAATTCCGTCATCCATGCGGGCGAAGCCGCGGGCAGAAGCTAGTATCCTATATTTTTTTTTCCTTCTCTGAAATACCTAATAATAAATTTAAATGTTTCAAAAAACCTAATCCTACAAATCATTTTAATAAATATTGCGTCAGGAAAAATATGCATGGAGGAATAAAATACATATTTTGTTGGTGTATTAGGGGGTGTTCAAGTATTACGTAACGCAATTTGGGGGGAGGGGGTCTCGTAAAACGTTGTGTTACAGGGGCGGGAGGGGTCTTTCTTATAACACGTTACGTAACATTGTTTTTTTTTTAAATAAAAAATTAGGGAATAAAAGCTCCCAAATTGGCAACCCTTTTCATTTACGTTTTACGGGGAATCCCTCGATTGTGTAGTCTGGGATTAAAAATCTCTTGTTTTATTTAGTATTATTTTTATTACCGCTAAGGTAATTTAAAGGCAATTATACCAAGGATAAAACTATAACATAACTTTTTGCTAATTTAGGGCAAAAATGGGGGGGGGGGTGGTAACGAAAAACGTTACGGTGCGTTACAAGGGAAGGAGGGGAGTCAAAATCTTCAAAAATTGCGTTACGTAATACTTGGAACGCTCCCTTAGCTAGATTTTGTCTGAATTCGAAACGTAAAAAAAGATGCCTATGAGTTATTCTGGTTATTGTAACATACTTACATACACACAACAATAACCATCCATTGTTACGTTTTAATTTTGATACCGTAACGAAAGGTGCACAAAAACAAAAATAAAATAAAAACGACGGGCTCGGTCGGTAGCGGCGGCGGCGGGGCGTCCGTCGCGTGATCGCATTGTACTTGATTGTACGCGTCGCGCTGAGCGCGTACCTATGTGCCCTGTACGACTAACGCCTCGAGGAAGCCGCGAGCTGTAGAGTTATTTTTTTGTTTTGAGGGTGGGAAATCATCCCATGACTTCTCCCGCTCTGGGTGGAGCGGAAGGGAGTGTCAGACTTTTACTGACTAAAACCCATCCATGTTCCTTCCTTAGTCCTTTATGTTCCGGGATAGCGCTAACTCTTTCGGACAATCCCGCTTACCCGACAGGGTCGACCCTGACGGGCCGCTTCAATTGCTGATTTCTCTTTAAGGCGCGCATGGAACATGTACGCGCCGTCCGGCACGGGCCTGCTCCTGATCGGACGGTGAGCTACCCATTACTTACCGCCCGCAGCCTCGCGCCTACTTTGGCCGGGAGTCATCACGCGACGTCTCCCGTGGCGGCTGGGACGGGAGGACGTTTCCCACTCCCCTCCCGACACCTAGAATTTCAAATACTAAGGGCAGATTTGAGAGATTTTGAAAGGGTCATGGGCCGCACGACCCCCGCGTAAAGCCTCCGGTAGGAGGCGTTTGGCCCCCTCAGGTTGGGCAAGAGCCGCTTGAAGGCGGCCCCGGCCCGTACCAGTTTGAGGGCCAAACGTCCGAAGTGCTCCACGAAGTTCCATCGGTTGTCAAGGACAAGACCCAGGTATTTCATCGTGGCGAGCTGTAGGCTGGAGTTATCTCGAGCGGAATGTACCAGTCCAATAGCCCTGGTTAAGCTTAGGTGTATAACACCCGCAACCGGCGTGCGTGGTGACCAAATTTGTGATTGTAAACGAAGCAAAATGAAGGAGTATGTAAAGATTTACATACTCACGGGAAAACGGCGTGAGTTTATGTATTTGTGTGTATGTTTATGTATTTGTGTGTATGTTTATGTATTTGTGTGTATGTTTAATTCATTTGTTGATGGTGTTTCAGTATCAGCTGCTGAAGAATGCTCCGGTGCGATGTCCGCACTGCCGCAAGGTGTCGTCGGTGGGCGCGCGCATGGCCCGCATGCGCGGCGCCATCTTCGCGGTGTTGTCGCTGGTGTTCCTGGCCATCGCGCTGGGCGTCACGCTCGGCACGCTCTCGGCCGCTAAGAGCCACGGCGGCGGCATCTACGTCGCCTACGTCGGCGGATTCTTGCTAGCCTTTATCCTCGGCAGTCGAGCTGTCTACTACTTCGCAATGAAAGTAAGCACCATCGAAGGGCCAATGTAAGCCGTCGAGCCACTCGCCTTTGTGATAAAATTTGTATGACTAGAAAATATATTATATAGAAAATTCTCAATTCCATATAGCATTGTTAGAAGAGCTTGGTTGGCCAAGTATGTTTAAACCATCTCAATATAGAGCCGCGTTTGTTCTATTTGATGATTCGTTGGCGTTGATGTCGCGTTGAATGTACCTAAAATAAACTTGGGAAGCAAATTATGTTATTAAATCGAATAAAGTGTAGGTAAGTTATGCTCTATTCTTAAAGCACAGTAGATGGTGCCACTGCATACATGAATAGTTTAATCTTGTTGAATACATATTTGACAAACAGTGTTCTATCTGGGATTCTAGTTCATCTCTTGCAATTATGTGTTAAATAGATAGTTGGTATGTATTTATACTGCAATGGATAAACCTTATATAAGGAAACTCACATCCTTATGCATGTGCTGTAAACTAACAGTTTCTTACTCATCATCTCTAGCATTGTCCTTTAGGCAATTATTAATATAATTCACAATATAAAAAGCTATGAGATTATTATAATTTGTATTTACGTTTAATGTTCAAAATTTAGAAAAGGGTATTATTTACACAGGGTGATATTATTTGCCTTCTAGGTTATTTATTTGCAGATTTTTTATAATTGAAGTTGTCATGATATTCAGCTTGCAATTCTGTCTATAAATATGTAACAAATTGTAAATATTTGTATTTTCTAAAAACTTTCGACAAATTGGACTTGAAAATATGATTTAAGTATCAGCAATTACGACAGTTTAAATCATTTATTGCGATATATCATAAATACTGCTGTAGATAATTCTGGTCTACAGCGAATTGGTCACAACAGGTGAAACTTTAGTTTTACTCATAGCACGTCTTTGTAATAACCTAAATTGATATATCCACTTATTACACAAAATTATGTATCAAAGAAACTCGTTTGAGATATTTCCATATTTAAATGAGCCAAGTTTAAAGATTGCAAAGACTTCCCAAGGCTCATTGTACAGAATCGTATAAAAAGTATATATAATAAATGCAAATATGCTAACTTTTAGAATTGTAGACTGACTTCATTGATATATTACTAAACGAATTCTAATAGCTATCAAACATTTGTCGTCACTCATTCATTGTTTGTTTCGTCGCGTCAACTCTCTATCAACGGCGCGGCGTTCATTAAAGCAATGTTGTTGGTGTAGATCTGTAACACTTAAGTCAAGGGTAACAAGCACATAAAAATAATTGAGCGTGCTGTGAAGCCCCAAACAGCAATATTTAGCTTCCAAACAAACCATTACTTACGCAATCACTCTTTAACAAAAAATAAGTTAAGATATTATACTACAAGTACATAATTATAATCCACAAAAAAAATTGGTGCTGAATTTTATAAAGTTTAAATGAGTGACGGTGAAGCCTTACATTTGCTACAGCATTCCTCGTGTTAGTAGTACATGGCGTGTGTTTTAAATAAAGATATAGCCTAGTCTTGCAGTGGGGTAAAAAAAACAAAGATTTTTATATTGTACACGACTACCACGACTTAACAATTTTTTCCAAGCAATTGAGTTTGAAAGCGCCCGTTAATGCAGAAATAAAAGGTTTATTAAACATCGCGATCGTTTTGAATAATACTTAGGCGATATTTATACGTGAAATTATGTTCATAGCAATTTATGATTCATTTTGCTGACTAAGGCCCGTATTACAGAACGTCACTTAAGGCCCAAACGTTACTTTAAAACTAGTTTTAACCAATCAAATGTCTTTAATCGAGCCTCAAGCAATGTTTGAGTATTGAGTGAGGTTCTGTAATATGGGCATAAGTATCACTGTGTCATGGATCCGCGCCTAATAATACTTTGTGATGGGTCCACAGCCGTAGATAGGATTTCAATGGTCTGCATAATCATTTTTATACTGCATTGAAAGTGGTTCGAATTAGTATTAATAAAACTTCGGGAATGGGTAGACAGAAGAAACCTCGAAAACGACATTTGGCTACACCAGTCCACTCGTATGGTTTGTGTGTGCGTAAAACATTAACTTCGTGGTTAAAATAATTATTTACCTACCCTAAACATGTGCGTATAGTTATCGTATTTAATTAGAGTATATATTGATTGAACGATGAACAGGAAAGTCGGGTTTTCGTTTACAGGCCATTATGACGTGCACAAGTATATGTACCTATTATTTATTCTTTTGCATTCTATTCTTTGTTTTGTTAATTTTTATTTAAACAATATATTATTATATCGGAAGGTAGTAAGGGCTAGCAGTCAATGTTATTATAATTACATTGTATAGTTTAATTATGATAATCGAACAATATGTGAATAAGTGTTAGATTATTTGCTTTCAGTAAATAAAAATTAACAGTACCACCTTATTATAATACCATGTATAATTGATTATTAATAATTTCATAAAATGTTAGTGCTTTACACATGTATTTGTAGTTATAAGTCAAATAAATTGTACCAATCGACATCTCATTTGATATTCCCTTTAATTTTACACCACCACCGCTTGAATGAAACTACAATAGAATAATGTATGTATTTTATTAATAATGATAACAAAATAAATTTAAGGTAGATACATTACCGTAGGTATATTAAAAGTAGGCATACCAGTATTAATATTGAGAATCAATACGGATCTAAGAACTTATAAATAACCGTGCACTTACGTTATAATTATGACACATTAATATTCTTAAGAAAATGTTGTAATAAAAGGAAACATTTAAAGATATTTTCAGTTTATGTGGGTACGTTACGTAGGCTGGTACGTACTTTGAACATTATTAGTAGCTGTTTGTACTATTTATTGCAATACATTTTTAGTACTTACGTACAGGAAACACGAGAGATACAATACAAAAAATACCATCATTTTATGACCATTTCAATTTAAAAAATACATTGAAATTTTTTATTAGTTCGTAAAGAATCTAACTCTACACACGACTAGACGAACAGATTAGACAAAAATAGTCAAGTGATAAATATCGGGAAAATCAAACTTACTCTAATTATTAAAGTATATAGGTACTTCTAAGGAAGGAATGTCTTTCGCACAACATACAAAGCTTTAGATTGTTAAATGCATTTAATCTAGTACCATGTCGTTAAGAAAACATGTACAATAATTTCGTAGATTTTGCAAAATGTTGTAATAATGCATAGAGAAGCTATCAAGAGGTTTTTCTGAGGATAAACGTCGACTATAAAGCCTCGTTTACGCGAGTAGAGTTACTCGATCGTCGAGAGGCTAGAATGCCCATGCGAATGTCATGTCTTGTACAATTACTGTATCTGCCTGGCCTGTCAAAACAAGTCATCAGGTTTGAGGATTCGGGCTCCCAGGTATATTAGAACGTTGTAACTGTAAGCCGTGTGGATATGTTGGTGGTTAGTGAGACTTGTTGTAAGAGTCCTTGTGCTGATAGCCGGACACGTAACCCGAAGTTTCGACGAGGTCCTTCCTGCCCGCGATCCCCTTGCCTTTGCCAGTCTCGTCGAACCTCTGCTTGTGCGACCCTGTGTACTTGCTAGTGTCCGTCAGACGGTCCACTGTTGCTGCAGCCGCTGGAGATTTGGCTACCTGGAATCGGTAAAATGTTGATAAGTAAGTTTTTTACCTACCTAATAGGACAAACACCCAACCGGGGTCTTTATAAATTCGAAACATCCTGCCTGGTGCAAGTTATTTCACCTTACTATGATGAGATCAATGTTCAGAAATGACAAAATCCCACCAGTACCGTGATAGCAGTATTACAGAAATGATAGAACTGGTGGTATATTCGATAGTCATACATAGATTCATAATAAATGACATCTTAGTAGTAAATAGTAGGTGGGTTTTAGGAAACGGCATGTGCATCCAGCACATAACAATTTATATTTATTTATTTTGTGTGATGTGAAAAAATATGTATCAGCCCCGGACCGAACATGCCAGGAACATTCTGACCAAAGATTCAACTGTCAAAGTACCCGTTTAGCAAGATGGTGGATGCGCAAAGGTAACCCGCGAAATCAAAATTTTCTTGCTTCAGATCAAGAAGAGATTTCAGGAGAAGTATTGAGATTGTTATGATTAATTATTAAATACATATTTGTAATGGTCGTGAATTAAATTTTAATTAAAATACCATCGGGCACTCACTTGGAAATGCAAAAACGCAAGACAATATTTGGATTTCGCGGGCTACCTTATTTCTTGAACAGCACTGCAACTCCACCTAACCCATGCTTTGACTGACTTATTCGTCGATAAAACCCAAGAATATTTAACGGTATGGAAGATGTCATGCATCAGTTTAAATGAACTAAACGCTTCAAAAAAACTTACGTGTGAAGTCAAGCCTGGCTGGCCACAGCTTGTGAGCTTCTTCTTAATTTCTTCCAACTCTACCTTTTTACTTTTAGCGAGTTCTTCGAGGAATTTTTGATAGTCGTCGAAGCTAAGTTTGAGAATCTTCAGTTTCTTGAAGTGGATCGCGGTATCGGTAGTTGTGATCTTCTTTCCATCGATGACCTTTGCTTGTTTCATCCATTTGTCGCTTTGTGACAAAGTAATCGTTTTGCCATCCGACTTTATATCTCCGAATTTGGAGAATGTTTTGAACGCGTCCTGGGAAAAAGAAATAGATAAATCAAAAGGTGGTATTTAAGTAATTTAAGAGTAAGTACATTGTAGGTCTAGATATGCACGATTGCGTGCACTACGTAGCTAGCAGAAATGGGCTAATGTTACAGTCATTTGGCTTCGGGTTACTAAACTGTTGATAATAACTACCTCTTGAAGGATTGTATACGTGCTCGTAGGACAGCTTTGCACTGATTACCTTGAAGAAAGTAGTTAGGTGAAGACGTAAAAGAGAATATACTTACCTACACAAACAAAATCGAAAGAATAGGCGAAAAAGAAAGCGTTAGGTGGTTCTAATTGCTTTCTATTTTTCTCACTGTCCTTCCTTGTACTTTTTAGGGTTCCGTAGTCAATAAGGAGCCTGCCGTACCAAAGGGTTCTACGCCTACCTAGTTGAGAAGAAATTCGTAGGTACACCTATTTAGAACCTTATTTCAATATTACCTTTAGCGAAACCGCTTCAGCTTTGGCCGTTCCGTTGGTCGCGCCTGGAGCGGTCCCGTTCTCTAGCTTGACGTCCTTCACTTCCTGCGTCACCTGCTCCACCGCGGCGTCTGCCTGTGCTCCGTCAGACATCTTGCTTTATTTATACTGAAAATAAAATATTTTATTTTTACTGGGGATTTTGCAATCGGTAGTTGATATAATTTGCTCAGTCAACTGGCCTGTACCTACCTACCAACCTAAGGACAATGCCAGAAACTCTATAGAGCTTTGACCCATCAAATAAAAATTGGTTTACAAGCATGCCAAATGTAGCATTCTATTGGTGCTTTATTAGTGATAACTAAAAACATGTTTAAATACCTTTAGAACTTGCCGTTTCTGTTTAAATAAAAAAAATATTACATTTAGGTTAGGTACCTTAAGTTTAGGTTAATTGCAGTCATAATTGTAGAAATAATTAAAAATGAGCTGTATATTGTTACAATGCTATCCTAGGATGTTTGGCTATGAAAAAAAGGAATGGCATAACACCAACATCAACCTTAGTAATACTTTTGAACTTAAGTCATCAAATAAAACAAGTTTTATAAGTGATTGATTTATTAATCTTCAAACGTTATTAAAACATTATCAAGAAAACCTGCCGGCTGATCAATATTGTCTTGATGACGTGCCCAACCAAGGTACCATATAATGGTCATAACATGGCAACAACAACCAACCGTTCGATTACCCACAATACAATTGCAGCAATAACCTAATATAGAGTCGATTGCACAGCTACTGTTAGGCTCTCTATCAACTAAGATATAAGTGAATAAAACATTTGAATACATAACAAATAACTTTTATTTTATTGGATATTTTTCATTAATTTACATTTCTTGTAAATTAATAAAAGGTGGGGCAGAATCTGGCATTGTCATTTCCAAGTTAGATACATTTGCAATTAGGTACCTTCCTTAAGTTAAGTACCTATACACCTATGTCTGATTTGTTTATACTTACAGTGTGGTTTACCTATGTTTTTTTTTCTATTTTTGTTTCAGTATGCCTACTGATTTTTTAAGAAAGACTGATATAGTTTTGGTCAGGGGCGAAATTATACAAGTTCGTCACAAACGAAGTAACTTTGCGTCACAAAAGTCCCCTCGATGCGGTTTCAAGTTACGCGTTCATTTTTCTCCAAAGAATAATACTTAGTTAGGTAGCTACACATTCTTTGTGTCCGATATTTGGAAATGTAAAAAAATTACGATAGATTGGCATCAAACTCAGACAATTTGTGTTTGCAGAATTCTGTATGTGAAGTAAAATGTCAATTAATTCAACTCCCCGCGGTCTCCCCTACTTATTTAATTATTACGTAGGCTATTACATAACTATCTAAGTACTTCCAAAGTCATCGTGTCCCAATTCCTCAATTCACCATAGGTAATTATTATTGTGACGTAATGTAAGTATATTTTTTCCTAAATACTCAAAAACATGTGGAAGTCGTAACATAACAGTAGGTAACTCATAATTTTGATGTCCTTTCTTTTTTACCTTGATAAGATTAGATAACTCACGACATCTGTTGTTAATTTTATCAGCATTTGATTACGGTAGGTATATGACGGATTTCCTAGATAGTGTATGCAGTTGCAGTTTCAAAAGGCACGTCTCTGTTTTGTGTATGAATAGAGCGGTGCCGGTGCAACTATGAGCTCAGTGTAAACAAACCGCGCGCATGCAGAGAGCTATGACCGGAATTGTATAAATATGGGTTAAAGCAAGAGGTAGGTCGGAGAGGTGCCACCAACTACCAAGGCAGCAAGCCGTCGACCTCCTTTGTATGTACGGCTGACATAAATGCAGTACCTACCGTATCTATAAAGCTGATGTGCGTATTCTCTATGGAATTGACAGTAGGTACCTGCCTGCCTTAGGTACCTACAGACAAAACAACTTTTGTTATTCAAATAGCTTCATTTACTACCATGCTATGGCAACTGCGAACTACAGAAATATTCATGTTTTTTCTTTAAAACAGCGCCATCTAGTCCATAGTTAGAGTAAAATAAAGGTCGATGTTGCTATATTGAATACATAAAACACAATGGTGGAAAAAAAGTCCCCACAAAGTGTGATTATGACATTGTAAATGGTTGATATTCTAATAAATATTACAAAGTAGGTATAATGTATGTTTTCCAGCATTTAGAGATATGAAACCGCAGTGTAGAAAAATATTACTACGTAAATGAATTTTATAAACATGCAGATTCTCTTTGCATTATAGCAACACTTTAAATGCAAATGTCGGTTAGCTGGTTGTGTACTTGCTCCTGCGCATTGTTGCAATTTTAAAGTTTTGGTTATTTTGCATGTGCACTGGTTTACACATTAGAGACCTTTTTGTCAATAAATTATATTATTTCAATGTCAAAATACATTTTAAAGTTTAGTCCCGATTCACCCTGTTTTACGATAGCTATACAGGCAATAGCTGCATAGGTACATATTATAGGTAGAACGAATACACCTACACACGCAGATATGCAGATATGTCTGTGTGTGTAGGTGTAATAGCTTTATCTAACTAACTATGAACTAGATGGCGCTTATCGTGAAGCATTGAAAAATACGCCAAGTTGCCTGTCTATGTCCCTATACATATTGTAGTCTTTGTTTACTACTTCGCCATTAGTTTAACACATCGCCATAACATTAAAATTATTATTTCTGCAAATAGACAAGTCTTGTCCTTGTGCTAGGTATTGAAATACGCACTGCGACTTTTTAACTTTCAATAAAATCAACAAAGGCGTCACAACTAATATCAGTCAAGGGCGCTCCTTTGTGTTTATGCAAATTTCAAACCCCTACCTAGACGGTCATTATTTATTCGTATAGCTACGCAGTTATTTGTATTTCATCATAACTCGGATGGGTAGGAATCATGTTAAAATCGACTAACTAGGTTGACCTAATAATTACGTAACGATTGATTTTCGTGAATCGCAGCCTAGAGATATAGGTATCTCAATTTTGTGTGATTCATCGAGTCCTGGAACAAATCAAGTCCTATTTTATGATCAGCCTTGATCTCCAGCGTGTGTAGGTCAGATCATTTAGTCTAGATATAATAGGCGAGCACCCACGGCGACAAATCAGCGGAGGTGTAATAGCGTATTGTTCCTCTTGAGCCCCCACAAGCTTGTCAAGGAGTGATTAATGAATTTGTGTTTATATCCACATTGTTTTCAGGATTAAGACCAGCCACCGAGGTCAGACAGCCAAATCAGGCATTAAGTCATTTCCTTATTTGAATAAAACGGCTAGGTAATATACTTTTATTTGTGTTAGGTACCGACAAACCTGAAGAGTCGTAGGAGGCAACTAGTTTATTTAAGCACATAAGTACCTACCTAATGTAAGTTTAGAATCTCAGCTGATGTTTACAGCAAGTTGCCGGCAAATCGTTTCGTCTGCAAGGTCAGTGATGTAATTGCCGCTTTTAGCACTCGAACGTGAGCCACTACGAGTCGCGTTATCCTACGATATGCTGCGACTGCGATAGATATAGACAACTGTATGTTTGGATGTTTATGTATGACATCATCCTCATAAACCGTCATCAACAGCAACAATAGTGTTAATTGACCATCATAATTATTCGAAGATATAATTAATGTTTTTTTCGTTAAATACACGGATCCTAGTAATGGAGTTGCGTAAGTGCCGTAGATAATATAGGTAGGTATGTGCGACACTTGGGGAGCTATAATGAAATGCAGAATACCTACCACGGTAGGTAGGTATACCTAATAGCTACTGACAGAGTAGGTAAGCAGAATTTTAACGATACATTGACTTATCCCAGCTTTGCAGCTAAGATGTGGTGACAACTCCAAGTAAAGCGGAGTCGTCGTGGGTTCTACTAAAAAGCGTTGAACGGAATACATTAGTATCATCCAAGAGGATGAGCAAAAGGTGCTACCTACCAACATCCTATGCGTTAATAATTTACTTAGATGTATCCGTTAATGATTTACTACTGTTATGTAGTATCAATTAAATGAAAGGGAACCGGAAGAGCCCATCTTGTAGCACTGGAACTTTTAATTCAGTTCCGCCCGTACAAAATAGCATGTGTCCTAGTGACCGAAGCTGACGTCACCCCCATCACCATTCGCATTAAATGCCCTCCAGCTATGAGTCATCCTTATAAAAATATAACAATTACCTATGCATACGCCCCTATAATATTAGCTCGGATTATTTAACTTTCTCCCCTTAGACATCTATGGTTTCCGTGGAGTTACTTCGCGTGACTAAAACAAATCAGAATGCACGTTGGAAAATTGTGAAAACGGGTTTTAGAAACTTGGCTGTTCACCTTTACAGATAGCCCTACGTTCCTAAAGGCAACCTACTAGTGGTACTTTAGAAAATACTAGGTACTTCAATAACTTAAATACAACGCGTCCTTAACATAGATACTTTGGTCGAGAAGGGTACAATAGGAAGGCAAGTAACGCAACTCATTGCTATACGGTCATCTTCGGACGTGATTTGTGTGTCTAATGAGTTAAGACTCATACATAACACGATGAAGTTGTATTTACTTGAGAATGATGTCATGTTTGATATAACAGACGTCTAGTGATCAAGTTGTACCAAGCTGCAACGGATTATGCTTCTTGGTTATGCTTAAACAAGCTATTTGGTATACAGGCAACTTGCAACAAGTCCAACTATTTTTACACAAAGTTGTGAGTGTTCTGAGTAGTTAATTCTTTTACATCACTCCCGTAGGGCCAAGAAGTTATAGGGCACTCAATAAAAATAAATAGATATTAGTTGTTAGACTGTACCTACTTTGAGATTCTGGTGAACCTCTGAGTTTACTAAGTGGACTGCGAATACTTGTTATATCCAATAAAATCCCAGGGCCCAATATAAACTAAACGGCTACTTTGTCCCCTAACCAGTTCACAGAAATTGAAAACTGTCACTTGTGACCACACCCTGCCGCTAACGGATATTTGATACCTTGAGCTTTAGCCATGAACTTTTTGTTGTTTATTGTGTGTCAGGTTTTAAAACTAGAATATTTACGAAGCTAAAAGCTTCAAGGCTTTCTTTGACTCAATAATTTAGTAGTTATTTCTAGTAAAACACCTCAGGCGATAGTGCAAGGGCCGGGTAGCACTGAAATGACAATGCCAGGCTTAGATGCAATAATTATTGTGTAAGGTAAGTTTGGTTGCCTGAATATTTATGTTAAAACGAGTAGGTATTCCAAAACAAAATAAAGAATAACCAGGTTTCAAGGTTTTCTAATAACAAATTAGTCTGGTAAGCACCTATGCTATAGAAAATTCGATTTGAGTTACTAAGGCTACCACAAAGCCTTCTAAAACTGGATAAGAAGGGTACCTACATTAGGCGTGACTCGTCGTGACCTTTCTAAATTCCACACGGAGTGCAGCAAATAAGATATCGCCCCCTTGTTAATAGCAAGGAAGCCCCGTCTCGCCGTGGCAATACGAAATGAACCATCAAATGAATAAATAAAAATCCTACATTTTAATGGGATTTAGAGCTTTGCAAAGTGCTTTTTTGGAACAAAATTCTTTAACGCGGCTTGTGGTAGGAGTAATCTGGCAGAACATGTGGCGTAACGAAAAAAACGTTATGCCCTGTAGATCCCCATGTTTTTTAATAATATGTACCTACGTATCAAGTACTTACCTACTAAAACAAAAACGTTTGACACTTGAGGACTATTAATACTTATATGGTTCCGTATTAATACATTATAGGTACACATGAAAAGGAACTTCGTTCCAACCGGGTGTCCCACGACACTTTTTTTCTAAGTTAACTTGAAGAAACCACACTCAACTTTTACGATAAACCACGATTGGTAAATGGGTTGTATTGTTTCGTTGCTTGGGGGAGGCTTTGTTTATACCTACCTATATTGATATCTGAACCAGCAGGGTTGAATGCAAGAAAACCCCAAGCGATAATTTAATTTAATGTAAAGTAAGATAAGTATCTATGGGAAAATAATTTTAGAAAGCTATAGGTTACCTACTCTTCTGTCCTAGTAACACTTCAACTCAACGTATGGAAGTGCAATTAATATGAAATTGATAAGAACTAGTTGAGCGCATACTTACTTATACTTACATAGTTTCGACCACTTTATAGCGAACCACCTTCACATTAACTACAAATGGAGGGAAATCGGGAAAGTGAGGTAGCGTGCGAAAAACTAGACAGAATGTGAACGGCCTTGCAAGTTTCTATATTCGAGCTGATAGCTAAATGTTCTGCATAAACTTTCCCAGCTGCCTACAATGCTAGGCAAGCATGTTTTTATCAGAAGGTGCTTACCTAATGGTAGCGTACCTATTTACCATCATGTTAGAAATTTTGCCGATGTTTTCAACCGTTTAGATTTAGCTAATTATTACGAAGCCTTTTTTTTTTAATTGGAGCGCCTTCCGCTCCGATTGTCAGACTCTTACTGACTAAAACCTATCCATGTTCCTTCCGTAAACCCTTTATGTTCCGGGGTAGCGGTAGCCCTTTCGGACAATCCCGCGTATCCGGCAGGCTCGGCCCGGAGGCAGGATTGTTACGTAGCCTACAAGTAGGTTTTAGTTAGATAAGTACCTACCTACCTAAGCAAGTGTCAATAACTCTATAAGAATTACGTAACGTAGCTGTACTTCAATGATGTGAAAAACATAGGTAGCACTTTCACTGTCAACAAAGCTGACACAATAGACAAGATAGAGTTAAACAACCACCATGAGACTCATACATGTTATCATGGGCCAGGGTCATGATAACTAACAATAGCACACTGGCAGCATTTTTCAAAATGGTTTTTTAACAGATTCGGTGCATCAAGAACACAATTCAAACGAAAAACTGTGGAAAAACACAGATTAAATATTTTAGCAAGTTTGTGAGAGCACCACAGACAAAAAAAAAGGAATCTTTACACAGTCACTCATGCCATTACTCACGGTCTTGCCAAACAAAGTTAAGACTAAGTAAGTAAATAAATGCGAGGTATAATTTTATATTTATACCTATGTCCAGCTGATCATACTTGGAAGATAAGACGTTTTTATATGGCTAGGTCTTCAGTCTAGTCTGTATAGTTAGATAGTTAAGTGCTAGATTTACTACGGCAGATGAATATACTAAACATATGTACCTACCTAGGTAGGTTAGGTTATGTGGCTACTTAGTACCTACGTACTGGTTAACCGGTCAAATCATAACTCCGTCGACTAAATAGATGATGAATTATACTACAAAAAAAGTAAAGCCACTGAAGAGTTTCACTATCGACCTCCTGACTCTATTATCAGACCCTCGACACTAAGTGCAAATATAGGACTCATCAAAACGAATCATATGATCCGAAACTCGAAGGGTTTACTGCCTCTGCTCCATCATCAGATCAGCTCCAATATAAAATTATAATATTGTCATCCAGACTGCATATTCATACAAAATTTGATTTCGATACGACACATTAGAAGTAAATAGGTTAAAATTGACTTTCAAGATTTTTTTTTTCATTGTTTGTTAGAAAGTCTAGAAAAAGTTTTGTTCTTAAATCTTACAATAAATACTTACTAAATATCTGGCTGATTTAGTCAACGAAAAAAAAAATACTAGCCATTAGGCCTAAAAAAAGGCCATTAAAAATAAAACTTTAACGGCATCTTCTGGATTTTCAGCTACAGTGTAGGTACCAGTTATTAAATAAATTTCTCAAAAGAGGATCCACTATGACAATAACAAGAGCTAAGTTTTTTTTTTATCTTTGAAAGCTCACTCGTCTTGGCAAACATGGTAAATGCTTATCATTTATTTACACAGTAGGTACAATGTGCAAGAACTCATGTTGTTCATTAATTTAAAATTCTTTGATGACTGTACAAATAAATAAAATATGATGGCGAAAACTTGATAGTCCCCAAACTATACATATATCTTACTAGACTAACTTGACTCTGCTAGTTAGTGAGATTCACTGATCACAAAATATGAATCGTATTGATAGGTAATTGCTAAGGCATTTAACACAATAGACACTAAACGCTTCTCACTAGCTATTGTTACCATAAACGTAACATGTTCAAATATGTTATGTATCAATATATTGTACCCATGTACTAACGTAAGCGCTCATTGTTTGTCATGTAACCCTGAAACAAGCTAAAATCGTCATTTAAGAAAAGACAAGAAATGTAAATAAGCAGCTATTTCGGTACACTAATCGCCTGCATAGTTTTCAACTTTTTTGTGAATACAAACATAGTTCGTGTTTCCTAATTTCTGAAAACACGATGCAACGTCTAGAGCAGAAACTATTGTTATATAATTGTGATCTGAGTTTGTCTTTCATTGACGTTGGTTACCTAGTAGATTAGGTACATATGCCTGTCTACTTAGGTAGGTACTTATGCTAGGGCATTATTTGTAGTGGGCAATATCTTTGTAACGTAAAAATTATACCGTAAAGATACCAGACTATCACAAAATTAAACACTTCTGGAAGTTAATTTTCACTAATATCTACATAATAATTAGGTAGTAAGGTACCTATTGAAGTTAAACATCCGTTGTACAGAATTGAGTAGGTACCTATAAAGTGCTATTACATACAAAACATATACAAAAACTATCTTTAGGTATAAAGTCCTAGATACCTATGCGCATTTTCTACAGCAACATCGTATTGGTAGGTAGATGATATCATCTCCTAACATAAACTTCAAACAGGCTTTCAATAACGACTTGGCCGTGTTATTAAGTCAGCAATATACCTACCCATAGCAACGATGTAGACCCTGAGACCGAGGTATTTGCATTTAGAAATCTTTCACTATGTAAGTAGTTTTGTACATAAATAATAATACTAGGTATTTACACAATTGTGTGTTGATGTCATCGAATGTTGTACCTAGGTAGGCATCGATCACTAATAAAGAACTTTTTTAGTTCTTTATTAGTGATCGATGTAGGTAGGTAATTAAATGTTGTATTTGCATATACCTAAATTGAACCACTATAGGTAGGTATGTAAAGTTCTAAAACATCAAATTCAGTCAGAGAATAAACAAGCAGTTTTAAAAGTGGCCATGCAGCACTTAGATACTTATACTGGCCATCATTTCGGCACCACCATTGTTCCTAATTTGGATTCGCGATTTAAAAAAGAGTTCGAGAAAGAAATCGAATAATAATAAAGAAGCTTTGAGTTTGCACGCAGACATTTGAATCGGACTCAACGTTAATGGAGCCAAATTGTTTTTACGGATAAAACCAAGATCATTCTGTAGGTATGGCAGGTACGTACTTGGGAAGTTAACAGAAGACTGGGAGAGCATTTTCAGCAATGTTACATTAAGGAGAAGGTGAGTTTAGTCGCTGGTCATGGTCCGTCCGACACATTCGTCAATGCGTAGAAGCTCATCTGAGGCCATTATGCTAAGGACTAAGTGGACCAGCCTAGGATTTCATTTTATGCATGTGCAAGGCGCACACTCTGCATGTTGTTGGTATTCCACTTTCCAGAAGGTAAGAAGCCTTGATAGGAATAACCAACCATCTCCAGAAACTTTGCAAAAGCTGAAAACTACCATCAGGGAAGCAGTGGAGAACATTCCACAGCACGTAATAATGGCATTAGTTAATGCCATGCCAATCCGAATGATGACGTCGCAAATGCTCTTGGTGGTGAAAACGCAATATACAAAATAAACATTTTTGACTTCGAAACCACTATTTTCTTTAAAAAAATTCACACTTATTTTGCCCCTGTTAAACGCAATTTGTTTTTGTACCTACTACTATCATTCAAATGATTGGCTCGATTCAGGTGTTCGGGTGTGAACCTAACTCATATCTACAATTACCAGCATAAATACATTTATTTTATTACTGAAATTGATCGGAAATTAATGCAATCAATTTAGCATCCAAAAATAAGTAAGTACCTACCTAGGCAGCTTAATCCAGACTATGCTATGGATAGGATAGATAGGTGTGATAATGTGGATAACGCGCACTATGACAATGTTTGTTACGGAACCACGCAGCTTATTGAGTGATTACCCAAATGTTTGCGTTGTTTAGTATTGACGAAGGTTGTACCAACTACCGTGACTATTGGTTGTTATCACATAATTGCACGATGAATTTTGAGCGCGCCGATACTACCTACTCCAGATAAAGTGTTTATCGTCAGGAAACTTTTCAGCCTTTAATCACTCATTTACGGTTATCGCAGCACAATTAAATATATCAAAATATTTATGGATGTGATGCAACAGCTGTGGAAATATTTTTTATTCTGATTAATGGATACCTATAGCTAGCTACATATCCGCGATGCTAATTTAAAAATAGAGACCTATGAGAAAATTAACGCTGGAAATAATTTAGTAGGAAGGTACATTATATGAAATAAAACGAATATTATTTCCGAAGCAGTAGATGGATTGGGGAGCTAGACGCGGAAGGGGATACATTAACTCCCCTCAGTATAGCCGAAATATGTCACACCTAACGCTTTCTTTGTTTTCCTAAAACAATCGGGGCGAGACCGAGATGGACTCTCGTTACCACTGAGCCTTGTATGTAAAACTAGACCATAAAAATCTATTGGTAATCGGCTGGCAAATATTTATGATACTATAAAACGGTCCATAAAAAATACCGTAAAATTTACAGGGATTCTTTTAGATTTTCATCTTTTCCGAGAGGAAATCTTCAGTTACGAGATGTGCCCGAAACTTTAAGCGCAACGATATAATTTTAGAAGACATTACATCAATAATAAAAATAAATATAGACTCACATCAATATTTCAGGATATGAGTGAAATAAATGAGATCACATGAACTAGCGTGTGCGGAGCGAGCGCTATTCGTGGCGCGTATCTATCGCGGCTGCACCGATACTGGCGCGAAACAGAGGGGACCGAATGTTGACAAGCCGAGATGCGCGGCGAATTGCGATACTGTACTACGCATGCGCTGCAAAACGTACCATCATATTCATACCGTGTGTCTGCCGCCGTCTCGATGGCTTTGGCCCAATATACGCCCCATGATGCGAACGCACACAATCTTACAATCTATAATAGCGAGCAGTAACCGCATGGAGTTATCGTGTCCCAAATTCGTTTGTGGGCTGGTATTCTTACTTAAGCCGGATATCTTATGTACCTGCCTAAGTAACTACTATATAATAATAGAATAGTAATTCATACTATCTATTGAAAATAGATACGTAGTCAGCAACAAAGGTTGATGTACATTTTTTTTTTTTTTTATAGTCAAGTGTTTATGAAACTGTTTTTTGAGATATAAAAGCTAAAACGTTCAGAATAGTTTAAACCATTGACTATTAAATTAGATGCTGAAAAGCACTGTATCACCAGTCAGTTTAGTTACGCTTTGTTAAAATAAGTGTTAATTTATTTCTCACCGTGAAAACTTACTTTGCTCACCGTTCCTAAACTTAACAGGTATTGTAGATTATGTACCTTCTATTATTCAAAGACATGTACGTTCGACGTTTGCTGCACCAAGCTGTAGAGTGCATAAGTTCTTACAAATGTCTAGTGAGGTCAATAAAATTTCCATGAACGATGTAAATATTTTATTAAAAGCAACATTGTATAATATATATTCCACAACTGTATTAAAATATAATTTTATCTGTATACGAATGAACACATACAGTGATTTGATGAGTCAACAAAGCCATTCTAAATAGGTAATATAAAACTTCTTTTAAATAAATTTGGTTTCGTTATAGTCCGATATTAGGATAAACACATACTATTTTATTCCCTTTACATTTATTATTATTCTGTAGGTAGGCTTTGAAGGATCCCTTCATATTCGATTTTCTAGATTCTCGTGATCTTTTTTCAAGGACAGGGAAAACACGGAAAACAAAAGGAGAGAAAAAAACATACAAACGAACATAGAACCACCTCCTTTTTGGATGTCAGTTAAAAATAAATAAATATGTCACAAGGATTTCGAAGGTGAATCGGGAAACATAAAAAAGGATGCATTAACTTTCTCGATGCGTTATGTAAATACATATCTTACAGATAATTATGTAGATACAGTAGTACGCTAATATTAATATGATTTGCAGTAGGTAAATTAGTGTTATTAGTAGGTACATTAATCATGATAAAACATGAAAGATAGGAATCGAAACTTAAATGGCTGCCGCATCCTAGATACTTAAGTAGATTTAAAATGGCATGTAATGTGCCCTGCCAATTGCAGTAGAGCTCCTAGATCATGCTGCTCAGAAGTTATGTAAAAAGAGTATTTAGTCATTTGAATAGAGAGACAAAGCCTACGGGGCGCCAGCCTTAGATCAGAACTTACATGTCGAAGTCAAAGAAAATCAATTGGCAGGCATAACTCTGGAGGAGTGAGTGAGAATAACCCGACAAACGGCAAGACTAAGTACCTATCAGCAATTGGAGCTGATCCCAATTGCGTGTGCGCTATACTAGCGTACACCCTTACAATAACAATCACTTCTGGTGCCTTTTTTTATTTTTCAAGACGACTTCAGCAATGTATTCCGCAATTTTTTTTTGTTTGATCTTTTTTTGCAAATTGCAGCACTGCATTGACAAACTAAAAGCACACCACTAAAACAGAAAAAAAAATCATTTAAAATAGCTCTCGAAATTACATTTGCTGACGAATTCAGCAATGTAGTCCGCAATTTTTTTGTTTTATTTTTTTTTGCAAATTGCAGCACTGCATTGACAAACTAAAAGCACAGCACTAAAAAAGAAAAAAAAAACATTAAAACAGCTCTCGAAATTACATTTGCTGCAAGTAAGGCTATTTTGTGAAAATAATGACGATTTAGAAAAAAGTAAGAAATTTTGAATTCCGCGGCCTAGGAACACCAGGAACCATAGAGATGCCTCTAATATTCCAGCGTGCCGAGGTAAACTGCTATGTTTCGGAATGTTGAGTACATATTCCATAGCGCAACGCCTACATATCTAGGAAAAAACTAAAATAACACGGTTGAAGGTATTACGTAAACAGTGTGCAATAACAACCAAATCAGTGGTGGCCCAGTGCCCAGTGGGAACGGCCCAGGCTGGCAAGCACTTTACTTTGTGTAAATAATTTTATCACTAGACAAAACCGTGAAGGAAATCATCATGAGGAAATCGGTACCTGTCCTAGAACCAAACATACGGACACATGTGACATCTACCGACCCGCATTGGGCCCGCGTGGTTGTTTACGCCCGCTCACTCTCACAGAGAGGCCTCTGTCTCAGCAGTGGGATTATTATAGGCTGATTATGCAAGAACCAAATCGAACATAATTGAAGAATTTGGGTACTTATATACTTATTAGTATCGTTGTAATGATCCCTAAAGGCTAAGGTGCTGCTAAAGTGATGCTGCAATTCAGCAATTGATGGATTAAGGTGTAGCAGATGATAATGATGTTCTAATACGCTACATAATTTACATCGAATAAGATAAATCAAGGTAGGTGGGCACCATTAATATTGCTCTGCTTATTAAAAGTTACCTATAGCTATGTAAAAAAATCACAGATTAATAAAACACAATAAGCGCGCTGGTAACGACATGAGTTAAGTTAAGCTAGATAATAAAAAGTAAAAAAAAATAACTTATGGCCGCGTCCATTTTAAAAGTCGAGCGAATACGCGATTGTCGCCAGCATGTCTCTTTTTCTCGCCGAAAACCGGAGAGTGTTCTCTCTGTCGATGTCGGCGCGACCACTCGTTCGGGTTTACTGAACATAAAGTGACATATGCCCGCGATAAACGCTTAATACAACGCGGGGCATCAGATTGTGCTGGTTAAACAGTGTACTTATCTAATGCATTTTTTATTTTGAATAGGTAGTATTTTGTAACTTAATAATACATGTGTGAGTACTAACTACCCTTGCTTTAGAATTGACCTATGCTTTGAATATTCTACTGTAATTGTCTACGGTTTTGTCTATGTTGTACTATGGTATAAGCGTGAGGAGGTCGCCTAGCTTGGGTAGGACGACGTCTGGTAGAGGAGGAGTCTTGTCTGAGCGCAGTTTGTCCAACTCTCTGGTGTTAGTGACACCTGACATGACTAACAACGTCTGGAAGCCGCAGCGAACGCCCAGTTCGATGTCAGTATTACATCTGAAAAGAAAAAAAATAATAACTAGGTTAGTTTATTCTTATGGCTAAGCGTAAAAACCTTCTGTTGCGTTGGCACAAAATGAATGAACTGAACATAAACTGAACTTTATCTTAACTACACAGCGTTCAAATTTGTTTGCAGTTTGGAGGTAAAGAATTGCAACTATGGTTACTTATAATGACTTGCGAAAGTGTTGGCGTGATTAATTAGCTACTTAAGAAAATTACTATTTATGGTTCTAGCTTCATCATTGTTAAGTGATTTTTCCAACATCATTCATCATGGTGTGCCCATTAATGGTAATAGGCTCGCTCTTTTCCTTAAAAATGACAAGCCAAATGTGAGTGTATACCCACATTCCAGAGAGGGCAGACATGTTTGAATGTACACCTCTGCCTATCCTTTGAGGGAAACAAGTCATGGCGTTATGTCATACACTTGTGTACTTTTATAGGTTTAAACTTGTGGATTAAAAGCAATATGCAACAGAAAATAAAACCTCATACCTATCTCCAATCATCAATGTCCTTGCAGGATTCAGTCCACAAGATTCAAGATACTTCCTCACATAGCTATGAGGCTTCCCGAGAACCAGAGCTTTTCTCTCTGAACAGGTTTCAACAGCTCTGACCAACGTGCCGGTACCAGGCACTACAATGGAGCCAGGCCTGGGGAACCTTTCATCAGTATTTGTAGCTATAAATAGACACTCTTCAGATGAGAGATAGGAAGCAGCTTTCATGAATTTTGGGTAACTGACATGTTCATCAAAGCCCACAACCACGGCGCCAACCTCAGGGTCTAATTCTGACGACTGCATTGATTTGAACTCTGGTTTCACGTGGTCTGGCTGCAATACAAAAGATAATTTGAATTAAAATAAATAAAGATATTTTAAAGTTTTTTAAATTTTTTGTTTGATTGGAGCATGCAGCCTGCTTCCAAATACACCTTTCTACTAGATACCACCACCCACCACATAATAATACTTTAAATAATAATATCCTTTTCTATTCATTTCTTTGATGCATAGTTACAGAGTGTTAAGACAAATGGTTTAAAAAAAATGCTTTAAACAATTGCTAGTGGTAAAAAACAATGAAACTTAAAGTTGATCTACAATTAATAAAGAACTTCACTTACCCCAATACCTATATGTCTAATACCAACAGCTTTCAATTCTTCTCCAATGCCATTTGATCCCAGTAAATATACCTTCTTGGTAAATCCAATACCTTTCAGGTAATGAGCTACTAAATAAGCAGTTGAGAGGATTTCGTCCTGCAATAAAAACATGTTTTCAAATCATAGAATGTAATTAATATAGTGTGATTTAATTTAAAGAATATTTTTTGTGAAAAAAACAATGTGTGTGTGTGTGTGTGTGTGTTATTAAATGTTATGACAACAAGTTTATTAAGATGATCAGCTGTGCTCAGAACATTAAATGATGTCCACTTCTAACACTGCCTTACTTTTTCACTATGTTGGAAGTTTAAAAATACCTCTTGGTAAAACTGGTTGTCTGACTTTCAGGCTTCTGACTACCCACAAATATATTCAGCATGACTAGTTCCCTCCCTCTGACATCTTTTAGCGATTCCATTTTTCCAAAAATTCTTTCTATTTGCTCCCATCATCTAGCCTAGCCTTTTCCCAACTACATTGAGTCGGCTTCCAGTCTAACTGGATGCAATTCGCTTCCATAATATTCTAAATCTTTTTATACAACATAAAATTTTAATAAAATAACTTGAAAACTGTACCTGATTAGCAATAAAACCCAGTTGTGAAGCTTTGCTTGCAAACTCACTGCGGATTTTAGTAGAATTGTTTGTCACGTAAAATATTTTCTTTCCTAACTTTCTCAAGTGGTTCATAGCTTCCGCTGCACCAGGGATAGCATTGTTATCGATCCATAGTACACCTAGAACAATCATGATGATAAGGAGATATAGAACTCATTATTACAGACTAAAGTGAAGTGCATTATAGGCTGAGTTGATTGGTTTGTCTAAGACTACTCACTGACCCGTTGATTGCTATATGCAGTAATTAAACGTTTGTTACGAAATAGCGGTATTAGCTATCCTGAACATAAGTTTCAGGAAAAACCAGTAGGAAGCTGGAAGTATTGACATATCCTTAAAAATATAGTAGCAAATAGGTACTTAATATTTATCTTACCATCACAATCGGTTAACACTGTATCAAAGGAATCTAAGAACTCTTGAACTTGATCTTTTGATGCCTCTTGAAGATTGAATACCGCTGACTTAAACATGGTGATGGTTGAACTGAAATGTCTAAATTTATGTGGCACTATATCTTTCCCATATAATTTAGAACAATGCAAGCTGTTAATTTTAAGAATTTGATTAAGCAATTTATGCATTACCGTTTGCATATGTCTACAGAGGGCTAGGCTAGGTCAAATGTGTCAGGTTAGCCCTTATCATTTTCATCATTTTTGACGTTTGCTTGAAATTATGATAATACTGTCAATGTCAGTATAAAATTTTATTCATTGATAAATTAAACATAGATAAAATAAGAAGTAGAGCTTATACCATAGAGATTAAGCGGGATTGTCCGAAAGGGTTACCGCTACCCCGGAACATAAAGGGCTACGGAAGGAACATGGATGGGTTTTAGTCAGTAAGAGTCTGACACTCCCTTCCGCTCCACCCAGAGCGGGAGCAGTCATTGGATGATTTCCCAGCCTTAAAAAAAAAAATACCATAGAGATGAATTTCCTTAGTAATTGCATTGGCCTAAACACACACAGCAACCTCATTGAGGATAGACCAGGCCAGTATTATACGACGAATCCGAGTGTATCTAACAAATCCAAATTCCAACGCCAGCCTGAGCGAAATAGTTGAACGGTCCTGATTTCATCTGTGAGACGACTTGACACACTTGACATAAATAATGTCTAGGGACATCACCCCAAATCTGGCAATGTTACTTGACCTACGTGCAGTTCCGGATTTAGGTGAGGGCAACCGGGGCGAAAGCCCCGGGGCCTCCACAAACGGGGGCTTAAAAAATCTTTCAAATTCCAACTAGTAAACACTATCAAACATCTTTTCCTTTTATATTTTTTTTGGCTCTTTTACCTTTACTTATTTGATTATACATAAATATTATCAGAAGTCATTCATCTATATTTGTTCACTCCAATCAGGCAATTGGTAAAATATCAAAATCTCAAATGGCCCTGATAAGCAATTGCAATTTACTACCCATCTGGCTGGCAGGCTGAGTGGGGTGACACTTGCCCGCAACCTCGGAGGTTGGGTATTCGATGCCGTGTCTCGACAATATATATTTTAAACAAATCTATACATATAAATTAATTGCGGTATGTGAACGATTGGCGTTATTCAATTCTTAAACAAATCAATATTATTATTGACTAATTGGTAAATTTTTTCGTATTTCTTTATGCAGCAAGATATGTAGCTTGATAGGCAAATAATTATTACTGTGACACAATTAAATGCTATCACGAACTTTATTGCATGCAAGAAATTGAAAAAAAGCATAGTGGTTCAATAATAATTTATTTGTATAATTATTGAAGAATTTCGATTGTTATACAAAAGAAAACCCACCTCATTGTGACATGAGTCAAACGCTAATAGTAACAATCGAGTCGCGAGTCATGATCGAGGAGAGAATTTATTTATACTTTGGGGGGTAAATAATTTGGGGCAAGGGGGCCTCCGCTCCTCTGTTGCCCCGAGGCCTCCAGACCTCTAAATCCGGCCCTGCCTACGTGTGAGCCCTGTGGTACTCCAGATTTCATATAACAATATGTCGATACCGGAATAAATGAATAGCAAGGGGTTCTTGTACACAGGGGCGGATCTAGAATTTGTGGGGCCCTGGGCTGAAACTACTTAGGGGCCTATCTATCTATTTTTCTATCTATCTATGGTAGTTCTTTTTTTAATTAACTTCCTTATAAGGAAGTTATTGGAATCACCTCGAAAATCGAAATCGGAAATGATGTCATATTTTTACGTTTCTCAATCACCAAAACACGTTTCAGAACATTTCCCAAAAATGTCTGTATATATGTGTGTGTGTGTGTGTGTGTTTAACGATTACTCGTAGAGAAATTAAGCTATCGATCTGAAATGTTGACAGTAGGTTTATCTAGTGGTGAAATCGCGACCACTGGTTTATGCGCATAGTCGGCCATTTTGAAGTAAATAAAAAAATAAAAAAGCTTTTTTTAAAAAATAACTCGGAAACTATTAGTCTAGCAAAGAAATATATTAGATTTTTTTTGTAGAAAATTCAATTCTCTATAAAATTGATCATAAACTTATTTTCATATCTCTCATAGTTTGTGAGTTACTGGCAATTAATCGAAAAAAATTGTAATTTTCGATATAAATCGAAAACTATTGATCTGATTCCAAAATTGCATGAGAGTTTTTTCATAGGAAATTCAATTTTCATAAAAATTGCTCATGACTATTTTATTCGTATCTCTAACAATTTATGAGTTATCAACGATTAATTATTGATTAAAAAGATCATAGAATCAATTTTAATCATGATGAATACTGAATTACTGATCTACTTATACTCGGTTAAATTTTTGTCGTTTTAATCCCCTTAAGGGGTCATTGTACACATTATAACGAGCAACTTTTACTATGGGACCGAACCTGAAATCGCAAAAAAATAATCAGATTTTCAGTACATTTATGTTATCCTAACTCGTCAAAATGTACTGCACAGCTGATTTTTTTTTCGCGATTTCAGGTTCGTTCCCATAGTAAAAGTTGCTCGTTATAATGTGTACAATGACCCCTTAAGGGGATTAAAACGACTAAAATTTAACCGAGTATAGACCAGTGTCGATAATTTTTGAAAACAAAAAAATATATAGTAGGGTGAAACCCATTGGAAAAGGAAGAGAATATATCAAAAAATAAAGGAAAAATAATTTACGGGCGATCTGAGGTCGGGAAGTGGATGGGAGTGCGTTTTAAAGCGTAAAAAATGGTTTATCTCGATTTCTGGCAAAACTACAAGTCCTATGGAAAAAAGTTAAATAGCAAAGATGTAGGTAATAAAAAGATCTACAAATTTTGTATTCACACTTTTTTCACATAACCTCAAAATTTACGTGAAAAGTTCAAATAACCAAGTTTTTGGTTTTTGTTTTTATCTTCTAGAAAAATTTTTTTTTCTATCTCTACTTTTTGATGGTGTAAAAAAAAAATACATTACTATAGTAAATGTTGTCAGAAAATGCACAGTACTGCTACGAAATAACGGATAGTAAGGCCCTTCCCCACTCCTGTATTAAATAGCTTTTGATGGGCTAAACTTTACCGTAGGTCACTCAGATATATAAGTAATCTTTAATAAAAGCAATAAATAGGCATCTACGCATATAATTTAAAGAAAATTCTACAACTTTCCCAAAATACTGTAATATGTATGTATTATTGTAATCGTTTCTTTGCATTTTCTGAGAACATTCGATATTAAGTCAAAATAAAGTGAACAAATAAATATTTTAAATAAAAAAAATACAGTGTGTTTGGAATACAAAAAGGTAAGTTTTCACCAAATTTCGGGGAAAAAAAATATTTTTTGTAAAAGATAAAAATAAAAAACCAAAAACTTTGTTATTTGAACTTTTCAAATTTTGAGGTTATGTGAAAAAAGTGTGAATACAAAATTTGTAGATCTTTTTATTACCTACATCTTTGCTATTTAACTTTTTTCCATAGGACATGTAGTTTTGCCAGAAATCGAGATAAACCCTTTTTTACCCTTAAAAACGCACTCCCATCCACTTCCCGACCTCAGATCGCCCGTAAATTATGTTTCCTTTAATTTTTGTTATATTCTCTTCCTTTTCCAATGGGTTTCATGTTTCATCCTACTATATTTTTTTTTCACTTTTTACCATTTTCAAAGGCTTCGGCACTGCACTGGTCTAATAAGGAAGTTCTTGGCGCGACTTTGTAGATTGATATAATTTCCTTACACAATTGTGCTGAATATGAACCTCAATCACAAGCGATATTTTTATTTTAACTACTTTTTTTATAGTAAACAATATATGAAAAAATGGTAAAAAAAACATGACTTATTTTAATAGCCCTCTGTAAAATGCAATTTTTTTTTTAAATTGAGGTTTATATATATAGAAGACACACATATAAAAGAAAGTAATTTTTCTGTGCCATTGATTTCGGATAAAAATTGTGGCTTCCATCGTGTACAACCTACCAACCTACGATGTGTATCAGCTGATATCTCCGCTACTTTCTAAGTTATATTTTTGTAAAATATGAAAACAACTCATGAATATATATGTATACAATAACCTAATAGTTTCAATAAATAATATTCATTTTTTATACTTACCATAAAAAAATTAATGAAAATCAGCATGAAAACATCCTTTCACACGTATTTCCCCCCTTAACTCAATTCATAGAAGTATGCAATTTTTCATCAATGTTTTCTAATGACATTATCACGTAAAAATATCGTCCGTAAACCGACTTTACAGACAACCATTTTTTAAATTCAAATTATCGCCTATTGTTTCTAGCGGGGTCTGGGGGCTCCTTGTAACCTCGGGGCCCTGGGCTGCAGCCCAAGTAGCCCTTAGGTAGATCCGGCCCTGCTTGTACAATAGGGGTACTTGTTCTTCTGGAAAAAATCCGTTGGCAAGAGTACGTTTGTAGATTTTGGCTTTTGAGAGTGGTTTTATTTTAGAACCCAATGGTTTAGTGACGATGGCAAGAGACCGGACGACATGTCTTCATTTTCATAGGTGGCCTTATAATGAGAGACGCAACGTAAGTCGATACTATTACGCCAGCCGGTATTCCTGGTTCGGACTGCACGGCTGCGGAAAACCTCAAGCGGCGGAAACATTATCACCTTACCGGTAATTATATTTTCGAGCCGTGGGTCCGCGTAATCAAGGTTAGTTCAACGAAATCTCCAAACGGGTGGTTGGCACTTCCCGTTTACCCAAGGTAAGGTTAAGCAAGCCATTCAACGTGCCAATGCTACCGGTCTTTTGGATACTTCTATGGACAACAGCGAGGTGGAATTTTTGATGCCTTATTCTAGTTAGTAGCTCTGTCTATAACAAATAAATGTCTCTGACATTTAATATCGATTAGCAAGTCCACAGAACAAAACTCTACAGATTAAGTCACTGTCAATGTCAGAATTGGCAGGAAGCTATGTATGTATGAGCTCAGTGCGCCGCTAAAAACAGGTTATGTTTATTTTTATTGAAACATTGTAAATTATATTATAAGTATATTTTTGTAAAAAGAACTGCGGATCACATCGGAAGTTTTATAACAATTGATTTATAAAATCATCACGAAACCAAAGTGTTTCAAAATAAATATTAACATCAACCTTGGTAGGAAATTAAGATAGATAAAAATCTGTTTCGACTTTGGACCTACTAAATATCAAGATGGATATCAAAGAGACTATTATTGAAACTCACCAAGGAAGTATTAAAGTTGTTCAATACAATAAGCCTAATAAGAAAAATGCCATAGACGGTGTCATGTACAAGCGAGTGATAAGCATACTGAATGATGCAGCTACTGATGATAATATTTCTGTGATGGTACTCACGGGTACAGGAGATTTTTACAGCAGTGGGAATGATTTCTCTAATCCACCAGACTCCATTAAAAGCAACCACTTGAATATTCTCAAAGAATACATCAACGCATTCATTATGTTTCCAAAATTACTGGTTGCAATTGTTAATGGACCTGCTATTGGTATAGCTGCCACCACATTAGCTCTTTGTGACCTAGTGTTTGCTTCGGAGAATGTAAGCTTAATCAACAGCACTTGTCCTAATTAATTGATTATTACTACATACACTTTCTATTTAACTTACTGTTTCAGTCATACTTCTACACTCCATTCTCAAAGTTGGGCATTGTAGCTGAAGGGTGTTCAACATTTACATTTCCAAGAATTCTTGGAGAGAGAAAGGTAAAGGAAAATAGAAGTCATTCCAGTAGAATTAGATCAAAATAGAAGTCATTCCAGTAGAATTAGATCAAAATACTTTTTTTAGTTGCTTGCCGATGGTGGCATGTCGGGCATTATTTCATTTATCGGCTAAATCTACTGTGGCACACAAGAAGATAATAATAATGTATGTCTGGGGAACAGGCCAGCAAAAAAACGATCCGTCTAGCCTGTCTCATTTTACTATTTCTTACTTACTTATCATTATATTGTTTACAATTTCAGGCCCTTGAAATGTTACTATGTAACTACAGGATGCCTGCCACAGAAGCACTGGAGCATGGATTCGTGAACTACATCTATAAACCGGAGGAGTTACAAAGTAAAGTTTGGGAAAAAATAGTAGAAGTGGCAAAGCTTCCCAACTACTGTGTGACAGCCACTAAAAGACTCTTGAGGGATGGTGTGAGAGGAGAACTGTTGAAAGCCAATGATAAAGAGATGGATGAGCTCAATGCTATTTGGTTGAGGAATAGTAAAAGCAAAATATAAGTTTATTAAATTCAAGTTATTGTCTGCCTAGCCAAATTTTAAGTATGTAGGTATTGGCTTCCAGTCTAACTGGGTGCAGCTCAATCAATAATGTAATGACAAGTTAATTTTCAAGGATATACTTATAATAAACAATAATATTTATAGAAATATCACAATGATCATTATCACATTGTGTCAAAAAGGGAGAGAGGCCTTTGTCGTACAGTGGTACAATATAGGCTAATTTGATCGATACATATTTATTAGATAAATCACGACGATCATTGTGACTAGTATCTAGTAATTGTTACTTTAGTTACAGGTGTATTCCTGAAGCATTTGAAGCAATTCTGTTGTGTCGATTTTTTTACATATTTAAACATGCATTTACCAATGACTGGATTGCAAATAAAATAAACAAGGCTACATAGAAAAAGTATAACAAAGCTGAATAATTTGACTTGACTAAAGTAAAAACTTAATCATTTATGTGATTATAAACTCTAGTCTAATGCAGATGATGCATTTCACGAATGATCGTCAATCATTCCAATTTATACTTTATCCTGATGACATAACGTGCACTCGTGAATAGCGATTATTTTAATTTTGCGGGACACAAAGTCCAGTCCTTAAAACAACAAAACTTACATTGTGCCTAGTTCACTGTCCATCAACTGGTTAATATAATAATTATTAACTTGATTATTTTTATATCTACATAGACAGAATATTTACTTAGCTTTATTTGATAAGTCGGAAATCATTCCCAATGTTACAATCAAGAGATTAACGTATTTTTTTTTTAGATTCTAAGTCTATGGGAAAATTGTATGTATAGTAGATTACAAAATATTGGATTATTATGTTTAGTTTAAATCTATATAAATAAAACAATCAAAATATTATAAAATAAAGTATTTATTAATTGTAAGGTTAAACTTGGAAACACGTTGTGTTTGGTCAGTATTGAGGGAAGGAAGAAGTAAGAGTAAGAAAGGGTCGTAGCGTAGGACGCGGGACGTGGCGTTCTGTAGTTTCTGCCTACCCATATGGGAACATGGCGGGACTGTATGTTGTAAGCTTAAAAATAATATTTGTCTTTTACTTACCTGAAAATGGAGTTGTAACTTATATTTTAATTTTGGTGTACTTATTCCATAAAGAAATAGGTTTTTATCAATTTTGTCATTTTATTTCGATCCTTCTGCATTTTTTTCGTAGGAGTAAGGGCGGTTTTCATTATCCAAAGGGTTCATAATTATGGGTATACTACACTTTGATTATATATAATCAAAGGGTATACACATACCTACACTGACCCCGCTGCTTAGTACTTTATTAAGGACTAAGCACCCAACCTGTTTAGATGACTCATAAATGATATCGCTATCTAAAGATAGATCGTAATATTGAAATTCAATCTCTAAAGATAGATCGTAATATTGAAATTCACTTAAGTACTTGTTAGGTACTGCCGCGCCGCGTCAATAATCTGAACCAACTAGATTCTATCCGAAAAATTAGGCGTTTGATGTCTTACCTACTCGAGTCGTAATTGCACGTTCGCTAATAATAATTTGTCATAATAATTCCAAACATGTCTTCGGTTAGTTCGAGTACAGCTTCCTTATCGGAATTCTTTCGTCCAAGCAGACCGAAAGGTTTGAGATCAAGGGACCTGAGTAGCACGCGGTTAAATCTATTGAAGAAAGAAATACATACAGACTTGCACATGATACCGTTAAGTTAGTATCTACCTAATTACAGACAGGATAATAGCTGAGTATAATAATAATTAGAGTAGTAATAGTTCTTATGTCAAATATTTCCATAATTCCCATTTAGGTACACTCCAGGAGTCCAGTCAGGTAGATTTGTAAAAATATCACTGAAAACTTAGGTGAAGTGAGCTGTTGTTCCACCTAATGCTAGAGATTGACACTATTGACAGCTCACATTAAACTCACTTCACCCACGGTGTGTTTTTACAGCACTCCAGGTGGTTCATTAGGTATAGGTACTTACCTAGTACCGCTTTAGTAAAAGCAAACGGGTCACCTGAGGGGACCATGCCGAGGTTCAGGTGAGAAGATATTTGTAGAAGAAGATATTGTGGTTGAAGCCTAGAGATAGTAGTACCTCGAAAAAGCGGTCGTTTCTTAACTACCGCATAAGCATCACTTCGTATACGAAACCGCTTATTCCCGACCCGTTCTTGAGGCGGTATTAAAACTGAATATCTGATTGCATTTTGTAGACGAATTATTCGAACAGCTGCAGACCGATCCTGTAAATGGTTTAACATCGGCGAAAGCTCACGATTTGCTAGAATACTATGGTCCAAATACTCTCACACCTGCTACGGAAAATGGTTGGCCAATAGTACTATTCAATTCACTATGTACAGGTATGTATGCTCCTGCGTCAGAAATAAACATGAGAATCGAACATTGCATCACGCGTGTTTTGTTTGTTCAAATATAAGAGACTGCTAATTAGTTAGAACAACATGTTATGGTTGGTTTCAAGTAAAACAATGTTCGCAGCCCGCTGATCCGGCTTTATGTAGGTAGGTATACCTAGCCTACGAACCTACGGTCAACCGCACGTGAGCAGTAAGATTTGAATTATGAAAACCACCCGTGGGTACTGCTGCGAATTAAAGGCGCTATCAGCGTCTAACCACACGAAAAAGAAAGACAAACGTCTAATTGTTACCACAGCCACCTGACAATGCCTCTACTTTTATTTTCTTCTGTACCTAGGGTTTTCCATACTAATCTGGTTGGGCGCACTGTTATGTTTGTTGGCGTACGTCATAGAATCGTCAACAAAAGCGGACCCAGCTACTGATAACCTTTATCTCGGCTGCGTGCTAATTGCCGTCGACGTCATATGTGGGCTCTTCAGCTTCTATCACAACTATAAAAGTTCCAAGGTTCGATATTATTCATTGCTGTTTTAAAATGCCATACCTACTATATTAAATTAAGCAGGTAAGCATAGTGCTTCTGCTTTATTGTTATCTATATCTAACTATTGAAGGCAATACCTGTAGGTACCAAGAACTCCTATCTACCCAACATTCAGAGGAATTATCTCACCAGGTATAGAATAGAATAGAATATTTTTATTTGCGTTGAAACATGGTACAATAATGGTGTTAATAATAAGGTTATGTTCTACATGTCTCGCCAGTGACTGGCATAAAAATATTTTACAGAAAACAACTTAATAATTACGTAGCATTAATTATAACAGTGTTGTCAGACCAATATTACACAACTCTTACACAATGGTAATTTAAATGTTTTACAATTTATTTCTATAACTAGTTTATTAGTAACAATATTTGTCACTTACTTTTTTATCAAAAAAATCCTTTAAACTATAAAAAGTATTATCTATAAGCCATTCGTGAAGTTTAGATTTAAAATATTTTAGAGGCAGTTCTCTGATTTGTTTGGGTATATTGTTAAAAATTTTTACTGCTGTGATGAAACAATTTTTATGGCACAATGTCCTTTGGTGTGTGGGCATTCTTAATCGTGTTGGGTCTCTACGAGTATATTTAGAGTTTATGTCACATGTAATAAAAAATTTTGAATGTTCTCTAACAAAAACACTAGCTTGCATTATATAAATTCCTGTTAATGTTAGCAATTTAAATTTTTTAAAGATAAGTCTGCACGATGTTTCGGGACTTATACCAAAGATTGCTCTCAAGCATTTTTTCTGAACCAAAAAAGCTTCATTTATATTTGTGGAGTTACCCCAGAGTAGAAGACCATACCTAAGTAATGAAGACACATATCCGTGGTAAGCGGTAAGTGCAACCGCTTCACTCGCAGTACTTCTTAAACTTCTTAGAGCAAATACAAATTGGTTTAATTTATTACACAGGTGATGTATATGCAATTTCCAATTACAATGTTGATCAAGCATTAGTCCAAGAAATTTGTATTCTTTGACTTCATTAATTTCTTGTCCTTGACTGACGACTGTATAAGATTTCGGTTTTGAGTTATAGTTTTGAAAATTGATGTATTTAGTTTTATTTAAATTTGCACAATTACATTCAAGCCATTTTAAAACTTGTTCTACTGTTGCATTGATATGTTTTTCGTGATCGATTTCTGATTTATTATCATCTGATACTATTACTGATATGTCGTCCGCAAAAAGTATACATTGATGACGTAGAACCGTAGGTAAATCGTTGATATATATGAGAAAAAGTAAAGGACCAAGAATACTTCCTTGCGGTACTCCAGATTTGGTCTCACTAAACTTAGAACTAGTGCAAGTGGACTCACTATTCTTATTTATTGAGCTTATTTCTACTCTTTGTTCTCGATTTGATAAATAGCTTTTGATCCAGTCAGAAGCTGTTCCCCTGATGCCATAGCTATTGCATTTTTGTAAAAGTAATTTATGATTGACAAAGTCGAATGCTTTACTCATATCAAAAAAAATTACTGACACTGGTATACGTTTATCTAATTTGTCAATTACACTTTTTATTAATGTAAAGGCTGCTAAGGTTGTGGATTTCCCCCTTTGAAAGCCGTTTTGTTGCTCTTTAATGATTTGGAATTTTCGTAAATAATTCATGAGACGACGGTGCATAACCTTTTCAAAAATTTTTGAAAAGTTTGATATTAGTGTTATTGGACGATAATTGGATAAGTCATTTTTTTCACCTTTTTTAAATAAGGGTTTCACTACAGATTGTTTCAGTCTTTCTGGAAAAGTACCTTGCCAGAATGAAAGGTTAATTAAGTGTTCAATGATTGGGGATATAATGGTAGCACAATATTTGAGAACGTGAGTTACTATACCGTCAAATCCAGCCGATTTCGTGTTGTTAAGAGACATGATGGTATTTCTTATTTCATCTTCATCACAAGGGTTTAAAAACATAGTTTGTGTCATACTTTGTATATCTTTCGTGTGTTTGTTTTTACCCGTATAATTCTTATTTTGGAATCCTTTAGCGATGTTAATAAAAAAGTCATTGAAAGATTCAGCAATTTCTATAGGTTTAGTTATATTATTATTGTCTAGTTTAATTAAATTAATACTAGTTTTTATATTTACTTGGTCCGTTTTATCTTTTATAATCTGCCAAGCTGCTTTACCCTTATTTTTTGCCAATGACATTATTTTAGCGTTTATGAGATATTTAGATCGACTTACACATTTTTTGAAAATATTACTGTATTTAGAGTAATGTGATGTATCATATTCAGATTTGGTCATGTATTGGCGATACCTTAGTTTTCTTTTATGTTTACTGGATTTTCTAATTCCGATTGTGATCCACCTTGGTGACTTACAGTTTAAATTTATTCTTACTTTGTTGATCGGGAAACAGAGGTCGTAAAATAAGCAAAATGTATCATGAAAAACGTTAAAAGCTGAATTTAAGTTTTCGTGATCATATACTTCTGACCAACTAAGTGCTGATAGACAATCTGTAAATTTATCTAAATTGTCTTTATTATAATCTCTCTTGTATTCATACCATGTTTTTATTCTCGTTGGTTTTTTATTAATTGTAAAATTTAAAGTTTGCCCTGTGTTGTGATCGGAGAGAAATAATTCGTGAACGTTGCCAATGGCGTCTTTAATATTGCTTATGAAGTGATCAATGCAAGTCTTTTGTCTGGTTGGTTGATCTATATGCAGATAGAGACCAAAATTCAGAAGAGTGTCTTTTAGACGTGAGCTTACTTTGTTATTTTTGATTGTGTCTATATTAAGATCACCGGTTAGAATATTTTTTTTGGTGTTTTTATTACAAATCTTATAAAGCAATAATTCGAGTTTGTCGAAAAAAGAGTTTATGTTACTGTTTGGAGTTCTATATAGACATATAATTATACAATTATTAAGAGAAGGTAATTCAACTCCACAGCATTCAAACACTTTATCCATTGACATGGAGTTACATACAGCCAAATCTTTATAATCTATAGAATTTCGAGCAAGAATACAAACTTCTCCTCTTTTTTCTTTAACTCTAGAGTATGAAGTAATTAGTTTGAAGTCTTTTAAATTTAAATTGTTTTCATTGCCTCTTATGAAAGTTTCAGAGAGGCATATCACATCAATGTATGTATTTTTTGTATCAAAATCATCTATGCATAATTCTAGATTTTCTTGTTTGTTTAATACCCCGGCTATATTCTGATGGAACAGTGTAATGGAGTTTGTAGTAATATCTTCGTCTTTAGACCGTGAATTTTGTGATTTGGTTTTATAGAAAAAACGGACTTTCCCGTTGAGACAAAGTTTTTTTATTCACCTCTATAGCTTTTCTCCGCATTAATTCAAAGTAATATGGAATTGTTCCTTTACCGTGGTTGATATTATTGATGCGTTTGTAAGTTGTTTTATTTTGAGTCTCCCTGCTCGGAGAGTTTTTATGGCTAGATAATGTTTTTTTATGTGTAAAAACATTTCCTTGGGATACATTTTTAGTATTATTAATGTTTATTTCCCTCTTTTTATTAGAAGTGAAATTAAGATATTTGGCATTATAGTCTAAAGTATCTATAGTACAATTAATTTTTTTACATAGTGCATATACAGATAACTTATAACAGTTTATAAAAGTACAGTTAACAATATTATTACAATAGTTTTGTAAAGTTACATTTAACGTTTTTTCTTTCAGATGATAACTCTTATTAACACCAAGAATAATAACTTTGGTCATTTCAAACTTTTTTAGTACATAAGATAAGTTGTATAAGAGTGTTATGGGATTGTCGTCGTTTTCACCGACGCTTATAATTATTTTATCTTCGTTTGTTATTTTGATTCGTTCGCAGCTGCTAAGTATGTCGTTTGCTGCGGCTTGCGGTTTAGTAGTCGACTCAATTTTATATTTTTCATACCTGGCATTAGTTCTTGAATGAGCCAAGTTAGCTGCTAGTCCTACACATTGTTGAGCGCCAAATATGTAGATACATTTCTGCTGACTATTCATAACTTCTTTTTCTTCGCATGACTGTTTTGATGTATCATTTTTGTTAATATTTACATCTTCGTTCGCCATTTTTGCCTTTGAAGACGGAGTGCTCATACTTGTTGATGGATGTAATTTCGAGTCGTATCCGGTTGTACAGTTATTGTTTTTTCTAGGTGGTAGACTCCGTAACTCTTGTGTTCTTGTTACTGTGTTGTTATCATGAAAGGTTTGTATTTCTTTATCTTTTGAGTTTTTTAAGCTCTCCGTTGATATTTTTTTAGACTGTGACTTAAATGTTGACAGTTTTTCAATTTCCTTACGTAGTTTAATATTTTCTAAGGATAGTTTATCAATTTCTGTTTTTGCGTTATCCAGTAATGTTTGTTTTTCTTCTAATTCTTGTCTCAGCTTATAAATCTCATTGGACGGTGCGCATGTAGATAAATCAAACATACTTAATGGTGTGGTATTGATATCAGAATTTATAGAATCTAGTGAGTTACGTCTGATACAAAGAGATTCGTATGATAATGTTCTCACAAGATTATGTTTACAACGCAATGTTATATTTTTTTCTTCGGAACCCATTTTTCTATTTTCTTATATTATAAACCTCTAGGTAGTAATTCAGTCCGTTGCCAAAAAAGTTTACAGCTTGAAGATATTACCATCCGTTACTTGTTATTATGTAACGTTATTATTTTTAATTTAAATATCAAATTGAAGTCGTGGAACAGAGGTTTTTTTTCATTTCGAAGTATAGTTGTCAGTGCAGTACCTCTACTCGTCACTAGATGGCACTGTTTAATATTTTTGAGATTGGTTTAGTGAAACAGGGGGTTTGTTTTATGACGCCAAAATTCAAAATTTCAAAACAAACAGTTAAAAAGTTCGGATTTTAACATATCACTTTTTAAACTAGTTTTTACGTAGAAACGAGGATTCTTTTATGACACCATACACTTTATTCACAGTTGAGAATAAGTTTATGACTTATTAATTAGAGAAATATTAAAAGTTAGTTATTGTTATTAAACGATAGCACTATGATCAAGTAGTTCGTTTTTAGTGTTATTATGCACTGTTCTTTTCACAAACGTTTTGTAGTAATTATTGTTTGTTTTTACACACGTTACACATAATTTAATTCACTTTTAGACGAATTTACTATTTTTGTTAATTTTTTTATTACGGAGCTAATGTTTACATTGGCAGTGGCGCCACCTATTTTTCCGGTGATCTATAGGTAGGATAGGTACTTCCATAAGATACTACCTACTTAGTAGTTCCTTGTTATGTTTAGAATAATATGTGAGTGTAGCATATTTTCAGGAAGATCCAGATTTTCTTATACATAGATACCGGCGATACCTACAGGTTACGATGTTATAACAATAAACAAGTGAAATAGCGAAAAAAAAAATTAGCAGTTCCCTACATTTTGACGAGTTGTGCGAGCAGAATGTATGGAACAGCAGATTTCTTTTTCTCGATTTCTGATTTGCTCCCATAGTAATAGTTGTTCATAATGATGAGTACAATAACCCCTTAAAATATTGCTCATGAATTCAATTTCACCCTGTAGATACTTATAAGCTAGTAGGTACGGTCAGCCACAAAAGTCGATTTGTCCAGCATCTTCTAAACTGACACTATTATTTGCTAACTAATCTGCTTTTTAGCATCTCATTTAATGGCTAAGAGCTTGCCCAACAACCAAGATTTACCAAACTGGTAACCGACTTTTGTTGCGGCTGTACGAAAAGGCACATAAAAATCGTACGTCTTTTTTAGGTTGACTCTGACAGGTAGTACCTAGGTACTGTTTTTTTAGTCACAGCATAGATTACTTACGACACGTAAAGTATCTACCTACTCGCAGTTAAAACTTAGTCTGTAAGTGGAGAACACCAATTGTTGCCGCCCACGTTAGTCTCCAGAAAATAATTGAGCGGTAGTTTCAAATCCTGTAACCAAGCCTGTAGCGGACCTTATAATCATACGGCTCCATTATTCTACGTTCTATTTTAGATAATGAAGACGTTCAATAGTATGATACCGACTTACGCGAGCTGTGTTAGAGACGGAGCGCTAAACTCGGAGACACCAGTATGTAACATCGTCAAGGGCGATATCGTGCACGTCCAAGCAGGAGATATTGTGCCGGCAGACATACGCGTTATCGACAGCAAGGGATTCAAAGTAACTACGCATCGTCTAAGCATTATCTCTGCAACTGCACGTGCACATTCCACGTGAGGATGCACGTGTTCTGGTCTACTTGTTCACAGTAAAGGTTATCTATTCGCAGGTTGATAACTCCTCGTTGACTGGCGAGTCTGTGGCAGTAGCTCGAAGTAATACCGACGGACATCAGAACATCCATGAATCAGCAAATGTTGCTTTCTTTTCGACCCAGTGCGTGGAAGGTTGGGCGTTGGGTAGCTAAAACTTTTGTATCCTAACATGAACATATTCAAACTTATACTGCAGTTTAGAACTAAATACTGTATGGCCTAGTTGTTAGTTGTAGCAGTACCTACCTGAGCAAACGATTAGGAAACTTACGAATTGAAGTCTTTCGACCATAGGGGAGCTTAGGAAGGTTAACGGTATTTGGTTGGTAACGGTAGGCGTATTTTACTCGCTAAATGTATGAATATGAGGAGACGAATAAGGGCCGGGTTGGACAGCATGGCTGTACCAACCATAGTCATGCCTATGGTTGGTATGGCATGACTATGGTTGGTACAACCATAGTCATGCCATGCTGGTGCAACCAACTATGGTTGGACAAGTGTTTTACACTTGTGTAGTGTGAAGATGTTGCAGGTGTCGTATTATGCTGCGGTGACCTGACTGCACTGGGTCGTGTGGCCGGCTTGGCAGCGCGACTGACCCCGGCCCCCTCTCCACTGACGAGAGAGCTACGCCGCTTCATGCGTTACATGTCTATGTGGGCCCTTGGTCTCGGCTTGTTCATAGCTGCGGCCTCCCTAAGTCTCGGTTATCCTTTTATGCAGACTATCATATTCGTGATCGGAATAGTCGTCGCCAATATACCTGAAGGTAGGTTCGTTAATTGAAAATGACTTATTTGATTACTTACTCACTTATTATATTGAAATATTACTTATAGTAGCATGGCTTAATGGAATAATTTCTCTCTCATGTTGGTTTTTTCAACTAGGAAGAATCGGGATCCCTATATTGCTTTTCTTGATGTTTTAGGTTTGCAACCAACAGTAACAGCATCCCTAACGATAACTGCTCAGCGTATGGTTAAGAAGAACTGCCTAGTAAAGAACTTAGAGGCCATAGAGGCGCTGGGCGCCTGCACCATTATTTGCTCTGACAAGACTGGCACACTAACGGAGAATAAAATGATCGTGCAGCACATATGGACATGGAACAGAGTCTTATACGTGCAAGACTCTGATTTTAATAGTAGTTATTCGTTTGTGAATTTATTTTACTTTGTACACCTGGTTGTTATCTGGTACACCTAACTACTTTAATACATTAAATGATGAACGTAATTTTATCTGTGTGCACATTAGGAACCCGTTAATTAACCCCGTATAGTTAGAAGATAAGTAGTCACTCCTATGCCTTAATTAAGTGAACTGATAAGTAAATACCTATTATTTTTGCTTGCAGGTGCAGTACAAAACAATAATGGTAAGACAAAATATATCGCCTAGATAGTAATACCAAGGTAGGTAGGTAGGTACTCTAATCCCTAACACAGAGACGATTAATGATAAAGATCCCATTGCAGATTGTTCCCTTCTATGCTTTACCATAGTCTGAGCCTCAATCTCAATGTTCAGTCGAAATGGTTGCTCTTTTCAGCCTACGACTATTTGAAAATATGTGGTGCATTGTGCAGTAACGCGGACATTAAGGTTGGAGCCGGAATTCGCGGGGACGCGTCTGAGACTGCCATTTTAAATTTCCTATTTAAATACAGCGACCCTCTTGGCATCAGGAACAATTTTCCCAAAGTAGCAGAAATACCCTTCAATTCCGTTAATAAGTATCAAGTAAGAGTTGCTGATCGTTAATTTGCCTTTGCAATTAAGAAACATTTGACCGCGATAGTCGGCAGTCTCGTAATTTCCAAATGTCTATTTAGATTTCAGCACATTCGCATTCATTCTAGATAGTATCCACCTTCATCAAGGGCTTTCTTTATTTGAAAAACCCAGCAAGACTTTTTACTTCCATAAGAACCCAGAATCTCTTGCGGTTTTCTTTATTATTACGTAGACAGATCAACTTTAATCCATATTTAGATTAATATAACTGGTTGACGATATTCTAGATAAAAATAGATACTTACTGTAATTTTATTTTGGATGACGCATTTTTATAATTTTTAATACAAATGTAGGTCAGTGTGCACCTCGATACTTCGTCGTCGCGGTTTATAGTGGTGATGAAAGGTGCGCCGGAGATTATATTCGCTCGCTGTCTCACTGTGGCAACAGACACCAAAGATATAAATTTGACGAACGATATGAAAAAAACTGCTGACACGGTTACTGAAAATTTAGCGAACACTGGTCAGTATCTACGTCCGAGATTGTACCGTCTGTCGATTTTAGTTTAAATGAATGTGCTGCCTAACGTAACAAATGGATTCCCGATTTGAATCTCTCCTGTCGCTATTAATTTGCAACTTATTCGATTTAGTGTGTAGGTATTATGGTTAATCTCACACATTAATACGTTTCCACAGAATGGTCACAAGTAGCTAGGTAGGTAACATACTTGGTTACCTAACAGCATCCGTGATAAAGTACAGATACCTTTTTTTTTCGGGGGGAAACTTTCAAAAAGCTCCTGGACTTTTGGGGAAAAGACCAGGGAGTGTGGGATTCTTACCTCACTAAAACCACCCCGGTAATCACTATCAGAACATGGAAGGAACCCCGTTACCGCTTAAAAGACCACTCCGGGACCCCCTCTGTGCAACGCCTGTTAAAGCACATCCCTGAGGACACTGTAAAGGGGTCTCCCCTGAGCCTCACTGTGCACGGCAGAAAGTACATAGTTAGACCCACCGTGTAACAAATAACATTTTACGTTTAATTTTAAGGTGAAAGAATTATGGCTTTTGCTGATCTTATCCTGGATTCAAAGCAATACCCATTACACTTTGCATTCGATACGGATAACATTAATTTTCCCTTGACAAACTTTCGTCTACTTGGAGTAATGGGTATCATGGACCCACCTCGAGGGGAGGTTAGTTATCATTTTAGTACCTACAACTTATTGAGCTAGTTTAACCCATATTGACGCTCACATTAATAAATTAATAAACGTCATTACGTCAGTAAAGTTACACCCTGAAGTGGAGTAATATCAGTTTTACTAGTTACCATAGGTGAAAGGTTAATTTTTCGTGGTGTAACTTTACTACACGTTTCTTGTCTGTATCAGGTGCGTACAGCAATAAGACGTGTGCGGGATGCCGGCGTGCGGGTGATGATGGTTACCGGTGACCACCCCGCAACCGCGCGCGCTGTGGCTGTAAAGGTCGGCATCGCCACCAGCGATAAATGCCACGTTGTCACTGGCAGCGAACTAAGAAGCATGACCCCAGAATTGTTACATTGGACGCTTGATAAACATTATGAAATTGGTAAGTTTCAAACATAATGTGTACCTACAAAATATCAATCAATACCTACCTACATACTTAGGTAGGTATAACCACTCACTGACTGACTCGTCAATCCCTGTTCAAACCCAAACCTAGAAAACTAGCATGCTCAAAACCTTGGACCTAAAAGCTACAATGATTTCCAGTGATTTCTCTTTATACTAATAAAGAGAAATCACTGCTATACGAATTCCCTGGTGCTAGTGAAAAGTAAATATTTAAATACGGTACACAAGTATGTACATCTTGTATCTTCATATCATCTGTGCTATAAAGTGTTTGCAAGAACTTCTCCGACACAAAAGCTTCAAATAGTGGAGGCTTGTCAGCGCGAAGGCGGCGTGGTGGCGGTGACCGGGGACGGCGTCAACGATGCGCCCGCGCTCAAGCGAGCAGATATCGGCATTTCCATGGGCATTACTGGATCTCAGGTAACTTGTAATTAACTTTAAAACCTGGTCCACATTAAGTTAGTAATGTAGTCAAGTAGCGAGTAATTCAATAACTAAACGTTAGTATAATTGACCAAAAATCATTTGCACTACGGTCGGGTACAGTACCTACCTATGCAAGTTTAGAGGTAATTTGCATGAAAAGCAGGTACAGCTATGATAATTAAGCGGGATTGTCCGAAAGGGTTACCACTACCCCGGAACATAAAGGGCTACGGAAGGAACATGGATGGGTTTTAGTCAGTAAGAGTCTGACACTCCCTGCCGCTTCACCCAGAGCGGGAGAAGTCATTGGATGATTTCTCAGCCTAGGAGTTTGTTTCACAATGTGAGGACGTAACATTCCACAAGCACTCATAGTCTACAAATATTTATAAACTAAAGTTATTTCTTCGTCTATCCAAGGTTCAGATTTGTTTACTGTAGGGCGCTACTCGACCGAAGAATTTAACAAAATTAGTTGACTCTAGTAAATCACTTAATCACTCATTCACCTGTCTTTACAGGTATCCAAACAGACAGCAGACATCATTTTGATGGACGATAATTTCGCTACCATCGTGATAGGTATCGAAGAGGGAAGGAGGATCTACGACAACCTGAAGAAATCAGTTTGCTACATACTAATTTCAAATGTACCCGAAGTCGCCCCAGTTTTAATGTTTATATTGTTTTCAATCCCATTACCGTTGGGTAAGCGTACCAACTAATAGATGTTTATTATAAATCGTATAGCTCGCAGTACCTAGTTTATAAAATGTTATTTACTTTAAAGGTGTAATGACCATATTGTGCGTAGACCTGGGTACGGACATGTGGCCGGCTGTGGCGCTCGCATACGAACGTGCTGAATCTGACGTCATGACGCGATCGGCTCGCACCCGAGACCCTCTGGTTTCGGCACGAATGTTACGATTAGTGTACGGACACTTGGGACTTATTGAATTCGCTGCTGGTATGTACGCCTACTTCGTTGTTATGGCTGAACATGGCTTCTATCCTGCCGATTTATTTGGTAAGACATAAAAGTTACTCAAACACACCTTTTGGATTAACTACCTATACGATTAGAAAATAAGTCCTATTCGGTTATCCAGGTGTAAGACAAAGGTGGGACAACGAAGCAGTGAGCGACTTACCAGATTCCTACGGTCAGGAGTGGACTTATAAGGAACGTAAGGAGGTAGAGCGTGCTTCCCAAGCGGCATACTTCGTAGCCGTGGTACTTACTCAAATGACGAATGGCGTCATTTGCAAGACTAGATATAACTCTTTGTTTCATGTCGGTGAGAGTAATGGAACTTCTATAATTAAATGTTGGGCTCCTGCCAATGCTGAGGCTCAATAATTCATAGATAACGCAATCAAAATGAATATTTGTCGGTGATTTCCAGGAATGAAGAACACAGTTTTGAATATGGGACTTGTATTTGAGCTATTACTTTCATGCTTTATTTGCTACACACCCGGATTAAATACTTTTTTCCACACATATCCTCTCCGACTTAGATGGTACTGTCAGGTATTCTTTTTAATATTTTATATTTCGGTATAGTCTACTTATATTGTTATTAAAACATGTGCTTACAGGTGGTTCCTGGCTCTACCATTCTGTTGTTTTATGTTTGCGTTTGACGAATTTAGAAAGTACTGCATTAGAAGAAGACTGTTTGGAGGATGGTACAATAGATTAACGTATTATTAATATTGTTTTAATATTAAATAACTAATGATAAAATGTTCTGTTGTTATTTAAGGAACACAATACGTAGTATGACTAAGCTGCATCCGCTGATAACGGTTTTATTTTTAGTTTAAATATATACTACATAGATAAGTATGAATAGCTTTATTTACAACTGGATCGTTATAGAAATATGAAATAAAACAAAAGCATCCAGAAATAGGAGTTTACTGGATATTTCACTTTACATTTGATCCCACACATACTCAGATCTCCAAATAATACAAGTTAAACAATTAAGTACCTAATTTAATGAGCAAAAATAATATGACATATCAGGATCAGGTCACATTAACAACATCACAATAGTTTAAGGTCAGTGCGTGACTACGAACCTTGGTTTCAGGAAGTGAGCGGGCACAACCATAAATCTCTTAAGTTACATAAAAATAATAAAATTAACAAATTGTTCATCTAACACTTCGCATGGTTCAAGATAATTAATATCTCGTTAACACACGCCTACAAAGTATTTGTGCCGCATTTTCACTTCCCAAATAGGAATGTTGTTTTTAATTCCTCTAAAGTGATTGATTGGTCCAAGCAGTAAGTAGGAATAAAGCCCGTAACCACAATATATTGTGCCGTACACACACACTACACGATATTTATGGCGCGATATTTTGGTGATGTGTTTTTTAATGGGAACCGTTTCATTCTTTTATACCATCTCGATTTAGGGTACGGGTCCCTGAATATCGCGTTGTGTGTAAGGCTTTAAAATACCTTTCAATCGCTTATAGAGATATAAAAACTTGGTTTGGTACAGTCACACAACATAGGTAATTATCATCATTATTAAAAACAAAATTAGATTAAACATTGATATTCACCGTCGACATGAAATGCGCTTGTAGACATAGGAATGATTTGACTTTTCTTAAATTATGCAAGTACCTACCCATTCAGATAAGGCACAAGTAAATAAAACTATTTTAGTCCCTTCTATATAAGTCATGATTCTAAACTAGTAAGCATGTAGTTTAATTCATAATAATTACTTATAAATAAAGAGTAACAGATCAATTATAATTTTAAAATAATTTGTTCTAAGACATTGTCATTCTTTTAATTACTCTGCTTTGATGGCTTGGCAATTACTTAAGTAGTGACGATATGTAATACTTTACACAGCGTAACTATCATTTCAAATAGTTGTTTAATTGTTTCTTTGATATATCGGCGAAAAGATCTTTGAAATATAAGCTTGTCACCATGTCAAATACAAAGTTATGACACAAACGATCTCAAGCAGAAACTGTACACGGTTTCGAATTTTTAACCTGAATTTTTGGCTAAAAAGCTGACCACGGCTTAGGCCCCGCCATTCCCTCCAACTTTTCTTTTGTACCAAAGCTCTCGGTAAACTACTGCTTGAAATAGGATAGACATTCACTGCTAACCTACAACACAAATTTTAAGTACGAAACAATTGACAGTTTGCTTTAAAAATCCAAATTAGGTTCGCAAAAAAAATAAGAAAATTTCAGAGAGATAAAATTCCATCCGAAAGACGACAAATTGATATTCTCTACAGTAGACAAAATGCATGATCAATCAATTAAATTAATGTTAAAACTCACATAACACACTCAACCAACAACCATTTTTTCAATAAACAATTTCAGTTAGAATTTGAAGAGTAAATACCTAATCAATAAATATCAAAATAATATGAACATATAACACTTATTACTATCATAATAACACTTTTAGATAACTATCCTTAATGTCAGGCAAGTTTGATATGACCCATAAGTATATAAGATCCATGCAATAATATGTCCGAACTAAATTATTTCAAACGATAAGTACATAGTCCACAATCACTCGTAGGCACTTACACATGTACATCATTTGGCTCAATTTTATGTATTTTCTAAAAATAGTAAGTTTAAAAGTTGTAGATTTCAAAATAGTTTATAATAAGCTCCGATACACCTAATCCACTACACAATCCTACTCATACAAAAATTGAATTAATATAAGATTTACGAATCAAAGATGTCTAACATTTACAATAGTCTTAGAGAAAGAGAATTTACTGCCTTTTTAGTTTTTTAGTGACTACGTTTCAAACTTAATGGCGGCCCGGAACATGGATGCGAGTCGCTGCGCAGTAACAAATTCATGTGCCAGCGAGGGTGAGGGGTGGGGCACTGCGCAGCGAGTAGCGCACTTCGGAACCGCCATATGGGGTATACTATACTTATAGATTTTAGAATAATGGAGGAGGCACCTCTAATGAAATTGCCTTAATGTGGCTATTTTTAAAAAATGTGTCAAAAATCATCAATCTTAATCGTTAATTATGAATAACAAGAAATTCAAAGTCTCGTAATTTTAACTTTTCGATTAAAATTATTTGTAGATAATGTTTTGTTTTTTGTTATTGTAAATTATGTTTTTTTTGGAGACTACAGATTGTGATTTAGTTTTGTGATTAACAGTCAATGATATTAATATTTAATTGATCCGTTCCATGGTATTAGAGTCTTTTCATATTATAATATAGGTACTAAAAAAATCCCTTCACCAATTACATTTGAGCGTAGAATTTTGAGCTAGCTTGGGAATTACATCGCATTGCTTAGTCAACAACGAAATGTATGTATAATCAAATAATTATTTACACCGTCCGCGAATTAAATTATGAGCCTATAATTCGGATATGTCCGTAATTGCTGTTTATACATAGCTGAGGTCATTTGTTAGTTGTTGCACGTACGCGCGGCGAGGATTGCATTAAGGTTAGGCTGAGTTCGCATATCCGCTATAGAATGTCTGGCCTTTATCAACGCCTCTTCACGAATAACTTCATCTTGAAGAATGCATCCAATTATTTTAGCTACAATTGTCGACGGTGGAACATGGGGATTCCCTGAAAGCGTACAAACTGAAATTTAACTTCCATCTTAATAGGTTTAGTGCAGGTAACCAGAAAAACTAATAAGTACGGTATAGTTATGCGTGTATAGGTACTTCAGTGCATTAATGTTTATTTAGCACAATGGTAACTTCCTCTCAAAGATTTAGGTGGGTTTTATGTGGTCCATCATTACCAACTGGAATACTAATACATATTTTCCCGCTTATAAACGAGACAGGGTAAGACAGGTAATTAAGCATCAGACTGAGTAGTCAAACGGTTTTAAAGTAAGTACATTCACAGTCATTTGACAAGTACAGCTGGCGTGGCGACCTGCTAAAAATTATCGTGAGTAAGTATCGTGAATCATGAAAAATTTCGGCGCCATTCCAATTTATACCTAATAAACGTTACATAGCAGTCGCAGTCCTTGCAGACTTCACAATTTTAGAGTGATGCCATATTTTGAAATGAAGCCTGATGTTTGAAGTAAGTAAGCCGATTGGAGTCACGTCAAAAATTAATGCCAACATGTCAACTGACCATGAACTATGTATTAGTAACTAATACCGACAAAAATAGGTAGGTCTTTGACGAATTTGGTGATGATGAGTACAAACAAGAAATACTGGTATTTCAAAATTTTTTTACCATAATCATATAATAAAACTACTACCCCATTTTTTTTCTTTTTTCTACAGCAAAGGTTGAAGGTTAGGAAAGGTTGAAATATTCTTAAACATTTGCTCTTAACTACCCATTATAGGATACAGACACCACAATAATGCTAGGTACTTACTGCACTGCGATCTCAGGAACTTGATATGACCTATGACAACTCGACGAAACGGGTTTCATAAAGCGGCATACAGGCGTGCAGTGTTCTGTTAGTAATTTTATTAATATTGTTACTGTTGTTAGGACAACTCCTTCACCAAATAAACCAGGAAAATGAATAATAACAAGGTTAAATTAATGTTAAATAGTTAAATTAATGATCAGTAGGTATTAGGTGAGCTGTTTCTCGTAATATTAAAATTATTCATTTCGATATTAATTATGTAAGTACTTACTTACATTTTTTACCTGATTATTCCAATTTGCGGTAAACCTATGGACCATGCTTTAAATAGCTCACATAATTAGAATAGTAGGTAGTTACTAATATAGTTTATTTATAAACAAAATATGATAATATTACAAGACACAAATACACAATGCCCAGCAAAGTCATTAAGGTTAAATAATGTTTATCCCTGTGAATTACTTAAATCTAGAAATAAATTTGTTAAGCTGATTATGAACTATTAAATGTGTTGTTGTTTGCGTCATCCGATGGAGAATTTTTACCTACTAGCAAAATGTTACGCTTATAATTACATCTTGAACCCAGAATTAGGCTATTAGGTCCATATGGCAGACTTTTGACGCGAGACGTTACGTCACTTCGGATTTGTATTCAGAATATTTTCATTGATAGTATTAGCATCAAACTTTATAATCCTATATCATTTATACGATTTATATTGTATTTTATTCATTTGAATTTTTTAACATATCTTTGATTTTGACTTGTTGGTCTAGTAGTCGCAAGCGCTAGGTACAGCTTAGCATGAGGTCGTGGGTTCGATAACCAGGTCGGGGAAAGTGTTATTGGGGTTTCCATCTGGAATTTCTGTCTCGGAGTCTGGTATGTCCCCGGTGGATGACAATTCGCTCGCCCCCTATTAAATGGGACTTTAACATAATTGGCGAAATGTGGTATTATTACATCTCTGCCCAACCCTTCGAGGAAACAAGGTGTGATGTTATTTTATAAATAATAGTGAAAATATTAGAGACTTTTCTTTTAAGGTTGTATGTATAACCAAGAATATGTACCTAAGGCAAATTAATTACCACTTATGTTTTTTTTTGTTTTGTTTAAAATTCTCCATGAACAGGTTTTAATGCAATGTCATGTTATTACCAACCAATTGACCCATTTAGAATCGTAATAGATACCACTTACCTGTCAGACCTCGGTACCCAAATATACCGCAGTCATGCATACGCATTGAATGCTGCTCATTTTTAATAAAATCTTCCGTGCTTATGCCTTTGAGCTAAAACAAAGATTAAATTATAAGTAAAAATCAGTGCTTTATCAAAAGTTGTTTAAAAATATTACAATTATGTATAAGTAAAAAACACTAACCTTAGATGGAGCTAAAAATCTGTCTGGTATCCTTTGTAATTTCTGCTGCTTTTCACTTGGCCCAAAGCCCAAAGCAAGCAAAACTGACTCTGCATCAACTTTTCGAGCCCCCAACACATTTAAAACTGAGCTGCCGCTTGATCCACTGTTATCAGACTGAAAAAAGGATACATCAAATAAATTGTCATGAACACTGCGGTTCAGTTGTTCTGCTATATGTAGGTGACAGTTACCTGGAGAGAATGATCTCTAAACAATGGGTTTTTAAACTTTGGAGAATACCCTTCAGATTGTATGGAGTGGTCTCGCTGCAGTCTCTTAACATTTGTTCTCTGGGGAGTGCTCGTCAGTAGTGCACTATCAAGGGATTTCCTCTTCCATGCTTCTTTTATAGGAACTTCTAAGGTTTTGTCATCTGCACCCTTTTTTTCTTTGGTGGGTTCTATGACTGTGGTTTCAGTCACTGATTCTTCTGCCTTGCTATCATCAGACTTGGGCTCAGTGATCTTCACCTCTTCACTAGTGTTTTCAGTCTCGGATGCTGCATCAGCTGGCAAGGAATCCAGCCACTGTTGTACTGGACTACTGCGCCGCATGTCGTCAATCACTCCACTTAACCAACCTCTAACTTTCCTTTCTATTATTGTTGACACAGACTCATTAAATGTATCTACAAAACAATATATTATAACAACAAAAAATTAAAATCATCTTAGAGGTGGTGTATGCACACTTATTTTAAAAGTAGGCAAATACATCTACACATTAATGAAATGCTTATTAAAAATAGTTTTACTACAGAATAAAATTGTAAACCTTAAAAATATATATGTAAATCTTTGTTTCAACAAATATGAAACAGATATACTGCTCTGGCTGTTTACAGAATACACAATAAACAGCAGCTTAATCAATGTGAAGTCGTATTATTTTTTAATTCTTCAACATCTAACTATATATACAATTAATAGATATTTTTAATTATTCAAAAAACTGTCCATTGTTACTTACTTTACGGTACTATAGCCAAAATTAGCATTTATTACCTACACATCAAAGAACATTGAAATGGCAGAAAGCAATGATTTGCGTTATAGTTTGTTTAATATTTGGGAATGGACAAGTGTTCGTTTATGATATCTATTACAAGAAAAACACTACGGTAATGTAGCTGGTGAAACCAACCTTGCTTAGGATCCATCTCCAGTCAAGGTAACGCTGCATGCAATACGAGGAAGTTCATGAATTAACGTGCAAGATGCGTTCGATGGTCACAAATACTCTTTTAACACCTACAATTTTCCAGAAACGAAATTACTACATGAAACATAATTCATGACTTACCTTGAATTAGACAAATGTGTTTTTAAACTCTTCAACTGATTAAGCACTGGTAACATATATTTGATTTCCAACAATATTTTAGAAAAACTACTTTTCTTATTAATTTACGTCTGATTTAATTAATTAATTAAAAGAATACGTATTAAATTAACAGTCCGCTGATAGCAGCAGTGACATCTGAAACTGGCTGACTGACGTTCCGAATTGGAGTCGAGCGAGACAGATGTTTCCATGACACCATTATGACACTAACGTTTTGACGGACGCGGACAGTACTAAACAACCACAGACTAAGGACATTAATATTTTTTTATTCACGGCCAATACAAGTCCTTCAGTCAGCTCCATAGATGGGTTTCAGTATAAATGTATCAGGTGAAATAAAAGATTTATGAAACTATTTTTAGGAAAATAGACTAGGGACAAGAAGACACTACATTGCCAAGCAGAATCTTGGGATACCATCTATACTATAATATTATAAAGAGGAAAACTTTGTTTGTTTGTTTGGTTGTAATGAATAGGCTCAAAAACTACTGGACCGATTTTAAAAATTCTTTCACCGTTGGAAAGCTTAGTTTTCTAGGAGTAACATAGGCTACTTTTTATCCCGGTAAAAATAACGGGTCCCACGGGAAAGACCACGGGAGCGAAGCCGCGGGCAAAGTGCTAGTATAAAATATAGCCAAATTAGTCAGCTATGGAATTAACATGTACTATCGAAATACCTAATTAGCGAAATAAAATAAATAGCTTTACCAATCAACGTGGCATTGTTGGTAGCATGGTTTCGTTGACAGCAGAAATAATCTGATTAGGCGAGGTAATGTCTAGAAAAATGGTTATTACTTATGAATTTTGAACCTTCACATAGGCTACCGTCGCGAATCAACTTAAACAAGTTACAATTACAACCTGATGCTAAGCTACAACTTGCAAAAAAAAACGAATTTCGGGCTATCATGATCCTCCAGCTCATAATTATTCCAATTTTATTCGATGGTGGCCCAGCATAACTTCTTTTCCATTCATCTCAATAATTTGCCATCATTCTCTTTAAGACCGTCTTTGTACCTAAGTTCAAAATTCCTAGAAATTCAAGAAAATGGTTCGGTTCATTTGGTTTAAGATAGACATCGAAATACATAAGATTTTCAGTTACCTTAATACTACTACTACATTCAATCCAACGGACTGTCTATAAAGTATGAATTGCTCATTGACTCAATCCATAGTTCGATTCCGGTCACGACATTGGACATGGAGTGACATATATGAGTCCTAGGATCTTACGTGTGTAAGGAACCGATAAACAATATTGCGATCGTAAACCCGTTAGAAACCCTTTAACGGGTTTACGATCGCAAAGCAACAGGTGCCTTACGCATATCTACCTATTTCGCTAGGCGGTAGGTAGATACACACTCATGATACCTGTGTAGCGCCTTGAACATTTCGTACGAAAGATACGGGCCAAACTATGTTTAGAAAGTAGGTTGATTTAGCTATCTACGTAGAAGATATGCGCTTCTACCCAAATTGCTTATCACCCCTTTAAACCAAAACGATTGATGCATGATTCCTGGTACGGCAGAAGTGTTGTTTAATAATATAAAATTGCTTCTTTAGGAGTTACCGGTTAAGGCATACATTCACATTGTATAGGGTGGGCAGCGAAGGATTTGTGCTAACTGCGAACTTCGGGTTTTGTTAATATCATATCTACTGCGTCCGTATTTCTCGAAGCCTTCTTGAAGGGGTAAGCCAGACAGTCTGTTAATCTATACATATAATAAAATAGTAGAAAAACTGTGTCTGTACATTAAATATATTAAAAAAAAAATAATTGAGGGGGGTTTAGAAACAGTAATAGAGCACGAATCCAAAAAAAAAAAATTGTCTGTTTGTCTGTTTGTCAGTCTGTTTGTCTGTTTGTTTGTACACGCTAATCTTCGGAACTACTGGACGGATTGGAATGTTTTTTTTTGTTGTATAGGTATTAAGTCTGGGCAACATATAGGCTATAATTTATCTTGGAAACTTGAACACCTGATACAGAACCGCAACAGACCAGCTAAACTATAAGAGATACAAAAATGATACCATAGCAAAAATTGTTCCACGTGATCAGCATTTTCTGCTAAGAGAATAAATTTGAAGATCTGGAACACCTGATGTGGAACTCCAAGAGCCCAGCTACACTATAACATATATAGGAATGACGTCTTAGCAAAAATGGTTCAGCCTGATGAGCGCTCTCTGTTGACGTATAAAAATTGAAGATCTGGAACACCTGTTGTGGAACTCCAAGAGCCTAGCTACACCATAACACATATAGGAATGACGTCTTAGCAAAAGTTGTTCAGCCTGATGAGCGCTCTCTGTTGACGTATAAAAATTGAAGATCTGGAACACCTGTTGTGGAACTCCAAGAGCCTAGCTACACCATAACACATATAGGAATGACGTCGTAGCAAAAGTTGTTCAATCTGATGAGCACTCTCTGTTGACTTATATAAATCGAAGATCTGGAACACCTGTTGTGGAAACTCCAAGAGCCTAGCTACAACATAACACATATTATAGGAATGACGTCTAAGCAAAAGTTGTTCAATCTGATGGGCATTTCCTGTTGACTTATAAAAATCGAAGATCAGAAATATCTGATGTGGAAATCAAAGCTATCACTAATTTTACTGTGTAATTATAAAATAACATAAACTGGGAGTTCCTGCACGCGGTAACAGCTTAGGACTTATTTTAGATGACGATGGTATATATATCATTGAAAATGTAACTCTACTGGCCAAAACTCCTATTTATTTTATCGTATGAATATGCCTTCGGGCTTATGTTGTTTGAGTGTTTAATTTTCTTTTCCATTTATCTTCGTGACACGGTAGCCTACCCGGTAACGCAGGGGAGCAGTCATTTTAATTTAGATTTTTATTGATCAGGTATCTTCACAATAAAACTATGACCATGCATAGAAAGAGGTCAAATCTTTCCCAATGTTTCAAGAGAGCTAAAAGATTGAGGATCATAAGATCCCAAGAATCTACCGAAGAGCGTCAGAAGAGACTTGATGCTGTTCGAGAACATTAGGCTGCAACTCGCTTCGTGGAAACCTCTTCGGGTCGCGAAGCACGCCTGCGTTCTCAGCGTATTCATTAGGTCTCTAGAGACCAGTCAAGAATATGATGCGCGACTGACCGATGATCGTGAACGTCATGTATTGTCTCGCGAGTCAGAGACGTTCACGGAAAGAGAATTGCGCTTGAGTTCCAAGCGTATCTACGCATCGACTTCTAGGTCTCTAGAGACAAGTGGGGCACGTGATGTGCGACAGACCGCTGATCGTGAACGTCATGTATTGTCTCGCGAGTCGCAGACGTTCACGGATAGAGAATTGTGCTTGAGTTCCAACCGTATCTACGCATTGACTTCTAGGTCTCTAGAGACAAGTGGGGAATATAATAATGCGGTTACCAAAATAAAAACGATGACAAATGTACTGTATGTTTTGGTGGTTGCTGGAATGAAATAAAACTAAAGCTCAGTGTGATAAAAGATTTAAATGGGAAAAAATGATAAAAAATAACATAAATGGCGACCCCGTTGTCGCTGGCATAAGCAACAGGGTCCGCGTACGAAGTCGCGGGCAGAAGCTAGTTCTAAATAAAATAAAGTCCAATGGAACAGAGGGAGAACATATTGCCATCAACCGGGTTTTGACCTGCTTGTGAGTAAATTACTAATAGCAAAGACCAATAAAACCTTGCCCAGCTTGGGGATCGAACCCTATTAGGCTCGGTAGTCGCGCTTCTTAAAACTAGACTCAAACCCTTGGCTATTCCTAAAATTCCCTGACGAGTTTTTTTGAGAGGATCTGTATTTAAATGCATATTAGTAATAAAAATAACGTATATTATAAATAAAGAATATTTATTTTTCTATAAACACATTATCCTTTTATATCATCAATTGCAGACATCATTATAAATCGCGGATCGCATTGGGCTTTCGTCAACGAAGTCGAGTGCATGGATGGAGAAGAGTTCAGCGGACAAGCCGCGGCCGACGCGCGACGCCGAGACGAAGCGCCCAGCGCGCGCGGCTTCTTAGCTAAACAATTTGTGCATCGAGGTTCAGGTAGAGATTACTTTAATCGCTAAATCACATTTGGACACTAATATACATGTATAACTACGTTCAACAAGTGTCAATATTGAGCAGTACGAGGGGGGCCGCGGGAGCGCGCGGCTCGGAGCCTGCGTCACGCCGGCCCGTACACGCAGTCGCCGCGGCGCGCACCCGCCGTCTCCTCACCCGGTAGCACGGCGGCGCGCCGCCACTGGTCACGCACGCGCTCCACGTGCTGCAGCACGCGCACCACGTTCATGCCGGCCAGCTTGCGCACGTCCTCCTCGCTCCAGTCAGGGTCTCGCAGCAGCTCGGCCAGCAGATGCGGGTACCGCGACACGTCCTCCAGCCCCTCGGGTGGCGCGTCGATGCCATCGTAGCCCGCGCCCAGCCCGACGTGCTCCACGCCGGCGACCCTCCGTACGTGGTTTATGTGCGCCACCACATCTTCAAGAGTGGCACGCTCCCCACACGTTACTAGTTTTGCATAGAAATTTATCATGACAACACCACCGTTCGCAGCAATCATACGAAGTAAGTCGTCAGGAACATTCCTACTCGAGTTGCATAGGGCAGCAGCTCCTGAGTGTGAAAATACTACAGGCGCCTGAGACATTTCTAAAGCGTCGCGTGCTGTCTCTTCTCCCGCATGTGACAGATCTACAATCATGCCGAGACGGTTCATTTCGCGGACGACTGCTCTTCCAAATTCGCTGAGTCCTCCTGCAGTGCCAGCAGCTCGTGCCCATCTTGTATCACACGTATGTGTTACTGTTAGGTATCTAGCACCGAGTTGGTAGAACGCCCGTAGTACTGCAAGCGAATCCCCAAGAGCGTGCCCGCCCTCCACACCAATAAGGGAAGCGATGCGTCCGTCACGATGCGCATCCAGAAGTTCCCCTGCATCGGTCACTAGCGCTAAGTGCGCCGCATTCAGTTCTACTATACGTTTGATAACGTCCATCTGTTCGAGAGCTAGCTGAACTGCATCGCGATCTCTCGCACCACATGGCACGTACGCTGACCAAAACTGAGCACCGACCTGACCGAGTCTCAAGCGCGGGATATCCGTATGCGACCAGCGCGATCGCGCCCAAGGTTCAATTCCGTCAAGGCCGGCACTCAAATTGAAGTCGCCAATTTTATTATGCAAAAACTTTCGTACGTTCCACGCTAAATCATTATGACCGTCAACCAGTGGCGAGTCTCGTAGCATGCGACGAATAGTTGTGAGTCGTTGTTCTGGAGTAGCGCGTCCACCGCCGCCGAGCGCGAGGGGCAACGCCAACGCGGCGCCGAGCGCGGCCAGCACGACTAACGCCGCGAGCGCGATGCGCCAGCGCGGCCGGCGCGGGACTGTCTTCTCGTCCGAACTGCCCGACGCCGACGCCGAGAGCGAGTCAGGCGCCCAGCGCCCGCACCGCTCGGCAACATCCGGCAGCGGGCCCGGAAAGGTCATACCTTCTGGCACTGCGGCCTGTAACCAGAAAATCGTAATTGTAGCAATATTGAAAGGAAAATTAGGAAAAGGGGGTTAATATTTTATGGACTGTTTGTTTTGTTCCCGTGTATTTAACTGAAAATCTTCCATTAAGTTTAATATTTCTATTTACTGAACCTATTTTGAATTATCTATTACTCTAGGTAACGTACGGTACGTTGCAGCGTCGAAACTGCGCCAACATTGGCCATTATGTAGGTACATAAGTATCTCATTTAACTTTGACCCACTTTGACCTAATTGTGGGACTCAGTTAGGTACCAATTAGGTAGGCAATCGTATGTTAACTGTATTGTTCTTCTTTTCAACACAAATATGAAAAGTGTCTGATTAAAGTGTAAACAAACCCTGTTGAAGTAACATTTCCTTTTAGTGAATGGTTGAATTCACTATAAGGGTTCACTATTCAGTAAAATATTGATGAATTAGTTACAATTCATCAATATTTGAATTTTGTATCTCACCACTTTTCCGAACAATTATTAAAATAAGATTAAAATTATGAAATTGTAATTGAACAATCATCGACGAAAATTGTCGTTCTGAATATAAACTATCTCTTTATATGTATTTAAAATTAGTAGTCAAATCATAGCACTCAATTTATAAATAGCATTACAAATTGGCTTCCACAGATATGTAGGTACGTTATCTAAGAGACTTATGGCCGAGACCATTAACGGCAAAACAACCTTCTGCTCACGCCCTAAAATATGCCATTTTGAGGACTGTGACCAGTTGTTTTGTTCATATGGGTAGGTACCCAAAAACAATATTAACCTCATACCTGAGCATGGTAACTGTCCTACCTGACCATCACCAAAAAATAACCTTTTTATATAAGTACAAATAGGTAAATTTGCGAAATTTCCTACATTCTGTAGCTAACAATGCAATAGAATCTTTTTGTATTAAATATAATACAAAAAGATTCTAATTAAAGAACCCTAAATATAGGGTTCTTTAATTTAATACGACGTAATTAGGCATAATAATGTTTGTTACATTATACAGCAAACAAACCTAGGCAAATTCAACAAGTTTGTTATATATCCAGCTGGGTATGCACGAAAATAATACCTTACATAGGTGACTTATTACGACAACGCCGCCCCTCTGCTTTATCCCACATCATGTTTCCTGATTAAATATAATCTTGCAGACGCGAGGCGGTTAGAGTACAATGGATTTAAATGACTGACACATTTACGTTGCTACGGCACGCGACTTAACTAAGCGTTAACATATACATGCTGTATATTCATGAACGCCGTAATTAATTTATAGCCAACTGCTGAGAGAGACGTTACTCACATTTACGTGACTCTTTGTTTGTATTATTCCTTTCATCACAATGCTGGAAAATGCTCGTAGCCCGTACGCGATAAACAATAAAAGGAAATCCGACCCGCAATTTTCCCACGAATTTTTTAGCGCGATTTGAAAGCAGAATATTGTAAGCGTTCATATCAGTCGATTCAGGCGTGACAATAATTTGCCGCGTGTTCAATTATGCAAGGGGCACACACAGTTAGGGGACGAGACTGGGGAAGGGGCGTAGGGTGAGCCTGAATAGCTTCTGACCCATTTACAGAGAGAACTAGCGCGAAGGCCCCCAGTAGCCTGGATTTCAGTCTTAACTGAAAACCTCCTTTCTAATTACGATGCTCATATTTTGCATTCTGTCATGAACGCCTTATTAAAGTTATTGTTTGCTAGCAATTTAGTGAAAACGGATTTTTTTAAGTGTAGTATTTACAGAATTGTCCGGTCAAATTAATGTATATACTTAGCACTGTGGTCGTTTGGTGCTATAGTCATCGATATTCAACCAATATCATCGAGCTGAATCGGTGTCGCCATAGCTGCCAACATATCGGTGTCTGATAATCTGATAACGCCCAGGGCAGGGCATTTCAAGTAGTGATTTAGTTTATTAAATTGAAAGTAAGTTCAATTATGATTATTTAACATCTTCTCAAAAGGTTTTTAAAGAAACAAAACTAATGAATATTGATCAAATTTATAAATATAACACCTGCATACTTGTACGAAAAATAATTCATAGAGACATACATACACAAAAAACATTCACAAAAAGAATGCAAATTCAAAAACGCATGACGAGGCAAGCTAACCATATAATTTTAAGAGCACCAAGGACAAACTACGGTAGAAAGACATACATACATACATGTATATGAGGGGGCTGAACTCTATAACTCTATACCTAAAGAAATTAAGGAATTAAAATCACTTCCAACTTTTAAAACATTATTAAAGCACCACCTGACCAATGTTTTATCATTGTAAGTTTTTTTTAATTTTATTTTTAGTTTTAGCCGATTTTTTTACAATCTAATTTTAGTTTATTCGAAGCGAAACCGTCGCTTATCTTAATTGTGATGTTTTTCCTCAAAGAAGTGAATAATTGTATTCTTTTTGAGCGAAATAAATTTTCTTAAACCGTAAGTACATAAAGTAAAATATCAAACCTAAGGAAAAAACGTCAAATATAGGTAAACTAATTCAGTTGATTCGCGCTACATTTGGGTAAGGCGGAAGAATCGTTTTGAAGGCCTACAGGCCCGAGTAACTTCGCTTTAAGCTTTCTTGCAAACATATTTCCACGGCCTAATCCTATTCTAAAATCTGCAGATAAAAGTGTGGTTTCAACCTAGTCATTATACAATTTGCATAATTATATGCCAAAACCCGGGACTCTTACAGTGCAATTGAAATTATGGATTGGATGCAGTCCGCATGCTATCAAACGTAAAGCGCTCTCAGCGTCCCTGAGCTATGTAAACAAGCCGTCCGCCATAGTGATCTATCAACGTGATTCGTGCGTAAGATGTGCCAATTTCAGGCATTACTTCCAACATCCACATTACTCGCTTGCACTATGCCAAGTGCCATTGCTACATCAAAGTAGGTACATCGCTCTATTTGTATCCAAAATGAGGCCAATAAAATCTGTTGTCTATGCTATGTAATATGTAGGAATATATTTCAATAGATTGGATAAGTAAAGATAAAAATAATACTTCGTTCGTATACAATAGATAGTTATTAGTAAGAGGCATGGTGGAATACATAACAGATTTCTAAATCCAACAAATCTGTGTAACTGCTCAAGTGATTATTTAACAAATCAACAATGGTTCTGATTATCTGCTATTACTTAGTGGGCACGGATACTATCCGAGGCCATAATTGAATAGCTTTATTTGTAAACACAAAGTTATGCGAGTCAATCTCAAGTGGATTATTACAGCTCCCGGATCGTGGCAGTCCCGACTGTCGTCGAGACTCAAAGTGAGACTAAACTTTTAGTTTCGCTTTCCCCATAGGATTAGACGTTTAATTGCAGTTAATGAATACGGGAATACACAAATTAGACCAACTACCTGACTAACTTCAGTCGGATGTTCTGTAATTCCTGGAACAGTCTTTGATCTGTGACTGTGACTAGCGCTATGTTCAAGAATTAAAATGACTGGGTTGCTGAATCAATATTAAATCTTGAGAAAAACACAGAGCTCAGACAACAGCGAGAGGTACTTAATGTCAAGATTTAAAGTCATTGACCGGCTCCATGAGAACCAATGTTAGATGAAGGACGAAGGTCATCAAAGTAGATTAGGGTTCGATAATCCGAATAAAATCGTCACTACACATTAATTATGGCGCACTATAAATTATCATATTATTTAAATAAGATAAGCGTAATGTTTACTGGAAAATTGCGAGGGAAATCGCGAAAACATAGTCGTCGGGGCGAAGTAAGTGCGGGGGCGGAGCTGCATCGATTCGCTGCATGCCAGACAGCGGGATCGCGGGCCCCGGAGCAAGGCCCGGCCGCGGCTACGGCTCACAGGCCACGGACCAGCGCCGCGGCTGCTGTGGCCCCGACTGGCCCCGCAACGACATAATGTTGCGTGAATTTTGCACTCCCATTGTAACCTTACCTACAACTAGCCGTCGGTCCGTAACGCCTTTATGGAGCACGGACCTGGATGCTATATGGACCGAGTGTGAATTTCACGCGTGACGTGCCGTGATCCTATACGTGTTATTGTGTTTATTATGGTTTCCTATCATCATCCTTCTATTATAAAGATATTATTTCATTCTGATTTTCATAAAATGTTTCTTAGTTCCGGTTAGTTAAGAATGTAAAATGAACCTGTACAATATGATCTTTAACAACCAATGTATGGTTACTGTATAATAGATTGTCTTCAGTGCCATGTAGGTTTATGAAAAGTATAATATTTTTTAAACTGAATAAGTATGATGAAGGAATGCAATATGAATGAAACTGTTTTGTATGTTCGTTCTTTTTTACGGGTCACGCGAGGTCACAACGCAACGGAACAACTGATTCGCAGCTGCTAATGTTAAAATTAAAATTACGACCAAATCAAGGCAGACAGTTTTTTTTGGGGGTAGGAAATCATCAAATGACGCTTCCCACTCTGGGTGGAGCGGTAGGGAGTGTCAGACTCTTTCTGACTAAAAAAACCCACCTATGTTCCTTTCTTAGCCCTTTTTGTTCCGGGGTAGCGGTAACCCTTTCGGACAATCCCGCTGAAAGGCATGCAGGCTTGGAGATAACATTCTACGATGCACCTTGACCGTTATTTCCTATAGTAACAATGACCGTCAGACATAAGGCAAAGTTCCTAATAGACTTGTCTTCATGCAGATGAAGCCACAGTCTGTCGTAACGCGACTAAAGTAAAACTGCATTAAATTATTTAATTGTGGCGACGCACAGGTATGAGAAACACTATGACAGGCTTGTGTATAATCAGTTAACTAAGTTGTTGAATTTTGTGAAAGTTATGTAAACATTTGTGACGACACGGTTGGCGCAGTGGTTAAGCGATTGACTGCTGCGCACTATGTCGCGGGTTCGATTCCCGCACGGAACAAATATTTGTAAGACCTGCAAGTATTTGTTACGAGTCTGGGTGTTTTTCTATCTATAATATGTATGTATTTACAAAAAAAAATGTATATAAGTAGTATATCAGCCATCTCGTTACCATAACACAAGCATTAGGTTGCTTAGCTTGGGACGATATGGCGTTGTGTGAAATGTCCAAGGATATTATTATTATTTATGAAAGGGTTGAATATCATAAACGTTTTTGATATTTGGTGAGTCCAAATTGTATTTTTCTATTTAATTTGCCTTCGCTTATTCCCTTCCTTGTTAGAATAGAACATTTTGAACACGTCATCACTATCATAATTCTCAAGTAAAGTTCCTCGGCTGACATGGTCTTGCTATTCTCCGAGCGGATGTTTGATTAGTAGTCACGCTCATATATCAGTATCTACATAGTTACATAGTCAATTTCAATTAAGTCCATTAATTGTTGAATCGTTCCAAACTAAGTGCTTTGTGGTTCAGCTATAGCTACGTATCAGTGTAAGCGGCTTGATCTTCACTCGGTTTATACTGTTTCAAGATATGGATCATAATATTCGAATAAATCGATGACTTTTTAAAACAACTAGACAGTAACGTACTTGATTTGTCGAAAAATTTCTACCTCTATCAATTATTTAAATTAATTGAAAGGAAACTCTTAAGTTACGATACGATTGTTCAAAAAACATTCATACAAACAATTTATATTCAAATCTTAAATACAATACAACCTAGTACTAAAATATGTGCAAGTATATAAAGGTCGAAAAAGGGAAGAGCTCATTGGGCATTAAATAATACGTTCGCATAGCTAGAAGTGGAAAAGTGCCTTTTGGCCACTTTTCGGCTGGGAGCGTTACCACTTTTGGGTAGCAATGATGATTCTGTGTCAACTCTACACGTGACGAAGTCAATTTTAAGACTTCGTCACGATATCCCGAAATACAATACCCCACGGCTAGCATTTCAACCTCAAACGGATCAAACATAGAAGGTCTCTGCGCCTTCCGAGGTTTTCTGAACCTGCGGCAGCCGCCCCAGCACTGTCGACCGAGGTAGCACCCCACGGCAAAAGCCTACACAACTTTCAAGGAATAGATTATTCCATCTGGCCTCTTCTCATCGTCGCGAGCCATTGGGTTCTAAAATAACAAGAACCCGACGAATGATGTCATTAATTCTGGCTTGCCGTGTCAACCGACCAGCGGTTTTCTGCAAGAAAGGCCATAGCATCCGAGGCGATCGACTGCTTCACCACACTGACTGTGATGTGGACGCAGAGTTGTAGCGAGCCGGAAAGTAGGGTCACCCGTGCCCATAGGCATTGGGCAATAATACCGTCAGATGTCAGAAGGCCTACTCCCATTCTCCCACAGCCATCAGGCGGGCACGCTCAGCAGTATTGGTGGACGTATTAATGAAATTATTCGGTACCAACCTGCAGAGCGGTTCAACCCACTGCCTCTGGGAAGACGGATTCTCGAGCTGTACCTCATCCGGACAAACCACCTTTCAGGCGTTCATTGCATCGGTCAGACATGGCACTACATAGTCAACCATAAAAGGGGCCATTATGGTTTTGCGGTTTACTTTTTGGTGCTGTGGCCGGGGACAGGAACGCCGCCGGCCGGCTTCCGTAAAATTACTAGTGCAGCTTGCACTAGAAAATTTTCGACGCCGACGTCAAGCCCACCAAAACGACAAATGGGTAGTATGCAATGTCACATTTAAAATGTTGGTGTGCTTCTAATAATTTGATCAATTTTGTTTAAAATAGTGTCTCTGTTGCTTCCGGTTGCCTAATTTGAAGCCAGGCTTGGAGCAAAGGGGACATCTATTTTCTATCTTGTAAAAATCTCACCGTGAAATCTTAGGTGAAGTGAGGTGTAGATCGTGTCAATTCCTAACACCAGGTGTAATGCCAGCTCAATTTACCTAAGTAGACCGGCTGAATAGGCCGGCTGGGCATCGAGTGATGCGGGAGGTTGACTGGCACTATTTCTGGCGCGGCTACAGCGGGCATTCAGCATAAAATTATAATAATTAATTCTTCTCTTTCTTTATTTTTCGTGTTGTTAGTGACTAACCTGGTGTCAGAGTTTTTATGCTGCCCTCCACCTCCTCTGACCTTGCTAATATTCACATTTAATAATTAATTAATTAGCTCCTTGGGCTGTTGATAGCGCTGATTAGTTTTCTATGAGAATTTTGAAGCAATATCTTATCGAATGTATATGTTTGTATCTATTTGATTTTCTGAACATGTCAGCGATGCGTGTTTTGTAGAAATGTACTTAAATAACCACAATATGGGAAGACGATCGGTTGCTCAGGAAGAAACAATCAAGATCGCTTCAACAAATCTACACTGATACAAATCACATTTCCGAAAGAAACGTGGCGGACTCGGAGCGAGGAGGATCGAGTGTCGAGCGATTTCTGCATTACTTATAAGAGGGATGAATTTTCACATTCCATGAGTAAAAGTAGATTTACTAAACATATACAACTACATATTTAGTTTTTTGTCTTTCTTACTTACAATCCGTCTCTGTGTGATAAGTAATTTTTATGATGTGTTTAATGACAATAATCTATATCTATGGATATAAAACAAAGTCGTTTTCGTGTCTGTCTCCATGCCCGCGTCCTTCTTCTATACTGCGCAACGAATTTCGATTGTCCTTTTATTTCATGTATGTATCATTAGTTAGAGAGATTCAATCCTTATGATTGACCCTATCGATTGATGCCATAAAAGTACAGGGTGTTATTATTTATGATTTTAGCCGATTTAATTCCCAAGTGTGGCAAGCGAATTTTCAAAACATGGAATGCAGATTTTTCGAGCCTGTATATTATAACGAAATCTCGATGCTTAGTCAAGTTCTAAAAACCGTGCGAAGGTGCGAGTGGCTTGTTTATAATAATTATATCGAGGTGGTCTACGGCCAGTCCTTGAGACCCTGATTGTAACTTGGCAGGTACCAAGTTTATTGTTTGAATATCCTTGTATAGTTACTTTTTAATTTAACCTGAGACAATAATTGATGGATTGATTGATTGACAGCTGATTTTGGGGAAATATTGAACATGTTATGTAAAGATGTAAAACCAAAGAGGTCATTGGTGCTTCCGTATGAGATCTTTTAAAAAAATAAGTTAAAATAAGGCTTGTTAAATGTAATTTAAGTAATCTTTGTTCTTACAGTTGTTACGTTTTTGTGGGTATATGGAATAAGATGAAAATTATTTAATTTTTAAATCATTTATTTTACTTAAAAATGTCCCAGTTGTATCTTTAACGAATAATCGTTTAATAATCATATTTTAATTTGACTATTAAATTATTAAAATACGAGTTTGATGTTTAATGGCGGTCAGCTTAAAACTACATTGACATTAATATTGTGGTTAGTACCTATTTACACTCGCATTTAATCAATGACCACCGCAAACACTATTAATTATGATATTCGTAGTAAGTTTAATTAGCTTTTCGTAGCACTTGCGTAGACAAACTCTATTTATCGTAGCACTTTCGTAGACGTACTACGAATCGTAGCAGTCCCGTAGACCAACTACGAAATCGTAGCACTTTCGTAGACGTACTACGAATCGTAGCACTCCCGTAGACCCACTACGAAATCGTAGCACTTCCGTAGGCGCACTACGAAACCGTAGCAGCAATTTTGTAGAAGCGCTACGAAATCGTAGTTTATTTTCATCGTTTTGCGACAGTTCGCAAAACGATGAAAATAAGGAATCTGCAAGTTTTATTTGAATTTTTGTTTTCATAGCACTTTCGTAGACGCGCTACGAAAACGTAGCTCCTGGTTAGTTTACTTCGATTTAGAGCTAAGGTTTACAATCGTTAACTTCGATTTATTGTTAGTAGTGACTGACGTTTTATTTTTCCTAGCACTTTCATAGAGGGCAACAAAAGCATAACACATACATATATCCTCTTTTCGACAATTTACTGCTACGGTTTAAAAAACGATGAACTAAGAAATTATACTACTCGCCGGGATTCCCGGCCTTACACCGTTTACTGTAGTGCATTTCAGTACATCATTGAATGTCTAATCGTAATAACGTAGATACGATTCAATTAAGTGAAAAGCCTGTCTGTCGATACGTTCTCTTAGAGATAGTTGAGAATACTCACTTTGGAAACTCATAATAATAATAATAATTCTTTATTTGAACCAAAAACACACGTTACATAATTATTGTGATCGTTAATAGCCACATTAGTAGAAACTGTGTCGTAGCTATTAGCGCCCACCTCCAAGACAGAGATGACATGTAGGTTCCAGATTACGAACAGTTTAGGTTAAGTAATTTTTTATAAATAAGCTTAAGGTCTAGTGTGTGTGTGTGTGTATGTGTGTGAGTGAGAGTGTGTGTTTGAGTGAGAGAGTGTGTGTGTATGTGTGAATAAGGTTTTATTTTTTTTAGATTTTTACTACGTTCTCCAATTCTTCGTACGTAAGAGTGGACAACCATTGGTCAGTGAGCCGTTTACACTCTCGAGAAGTGAGTGGATATATATTTAGTACCCTATTTACTTTGTTGTATAATGCAGGAGCCATGAACTCTAGTTGTCGCCGTACTAGTTGGAGGTTAGACGGGTAAGTTTGGCAGACTCTATCGGACCTACGTTTATATTTGTGCAAATCAGGATCGAAGAAAAGCTCAGCATGCTTACGTAGAATTACATTTAGAACGAAGGAGTGCCTTACCGAGGGTACTTTGCAAAGGGCGTACAGTTCGTCAGTAGGGACACGAAATGGTTTATGTGTCATGACCTTGAGCACAGCCCTCTGCGCCCTCTCCAGACGGAGTAGGAGACATTTCCCAGCGTTACCCCAGGCCGTTACACAGTACGTGATGACAGAGTGAGCAAGAGCAAAATAAACGGTTCTAAGGGTAGAAAACTCAGCTGAACTTCTAAGGTTTTTAAAAACAAATATTAAATTTCTAACCCTAGATACTAGTGTATTAATTTGCCCAACCCATGTCAGCGCACTGTCAATCAGTATACCGAGGTATTTGACAGAATCCGTACACTTGATTTTGGGACAACCACAGTCAACATTTGTAACAACATTGCATTTATGCGCTGTCAGAGAAAAAGCGGATGTTGGCTGTGATATAAGTCTCGGACCAAATGTGACAAACGCAGTTTTTTCCACGTTTAGGGTAAGCAAATTCTGTGCAAGCCACCTCATAGTAGACTGAAGCGCTGATTCGGCGACAAAAAGTGCCTCAGCCCAATCCCTTCCCCGTACCAGTATGACTGTGTCATCAGCGTATGAAATTAATTTGGAGTTTGGTAGGGAAAGTTTGCAGAGATCGTTCATATATATAAGGAACAGAGTAGGACCAAGTACACTGCCTTGTGGGACTCCAAAGTTAAGAAACATTTCGTTACTGGTAAGATTATCTATTTTAACAAATTGTGAACGTCCATTCAGGTAACTCCTGAAAATATCAAGGGCGAGGCCTCGAACTCCAATCAGTTCTAACTTATTGAGCAAAAGGGGGACAGAGACGGTGTCAAAAGCCTTGGAAAGATCAAGAAAAATAGCAATAGTCTTTTGTTTATTATTTAAATTTTGGGCCACTGAGCCCAATAAAGCCAGAACAGCATCTTCAGTATTTTTGCCTGCTCTAAAACCATATTGATTGACAGCGAGAACATTATGTGCATTTAGATAGTTGAGCAGTCGCGTGTTTCAAGAAGCTTAGAAAAGATAGTCAAAACAGAAATTGGTCTGTAGTTATTGACACTGCCTCTGTCCCCACTTTTGTAAATTGGGTGAACCAGGGCCCTCTTGAAGACCGCAGGGAATACCCCAGATGTAAGGGCGAGGTTGAATACGTGACAAATGATAGGGACAAAAATTTTCCTGGCAGCACTATCAGGGTCGCAGGGATGATGTCCCACCCGTGCCGTACGGCGCGTATATGTTCCACGCGCGCCTCAAAGAGATGTCAGCATATGAAGGGGCCCCTCAGGGCCAAGCCTGCCGGGTAAGCGGGATTGTCCGAAAGGGTTACCGCTACCCCGGAACATAAAGGGCTACGGAAGGAACATGGATGGGTTTTAGTCAGTAAGAGTCTGACACTCCCTTCCGCTCCACCCAGAGCGGGAGCAGTCATTGGATGATTTCCCAGCCTTAAAAAAAAAAAAAAAAAAAAAAAAAAAAAAAAGGGATGCCGTCCCATCCCACAGCAGAATTCAGTTTGAAGGCTAGTATGAGGCGATCAATCTCCTCATTATCTGTGGGGAAAATAACCATAGAATTATTATGTGGAAAAGACTCACCAAGGACAGACGAACTGGCGCTATCGTCACTCACAGGGGGCACAATTTTGGAAGCCAGATTTTCTCCCACATTTGCGAAGAATTCATTTACACAATCAACTGAACGAGATGGGTCAGCTGTAATGGACAAGAGCTCACTGGTGGAAGTTTTATTGGTTTACAAGTTTGAGATAATTTTAATTAGGTTCCAAGTGGCTTTTGGATTTTTACGATGTTTTTCAAATTCTGCACGTTCATACTGTCGCTTTAGTTTCTTCAGGAGATTATTACAGAAATTCCTGTATCGGACATATATTATTTTCTTAGTATCGTTATTTGGGTCCTTTTTGGTTTTACGGTAAATATTATCTCGATTTCTATATATACACCTTAGATATATACACCTTAGAAGACCTGGTGTGATCCAGGGTTTAATTATTCGTTTCCTACTCGAGATAACCGAATTTCGACAATTTTTAGCAACGACGGAAGAGATAATATTGACTAGGTATGATGCAGCTTTGTCAGCATCGTGACAGTTTGTAACAGCAGAGAAGTCAGTATCGTTGAGTATCTTTACGCATGCATTTATATCCACATGTTTCGAATTCGTCGAGGATTTTTGGGTATTTAAGCTAATATTACAGAAGGCTATAACTGGAGCATGATCGGCAATTAGAGAATCGAGAACCAAGGATATAGATGGTTTGTTAGACTTTATTATTATGTGGTCAAGGCAGCTATCGATACGTGTAGGTTAAACATGTGCAGGCAGCATACCATGTGATGCAACATTGTTAAGGTACAAGTCAGAATTTAGATCATTACAATTTGGGGCTATATTAATGTTAATGTCTCCTATTATCATAATTGTTCTAAACGATTTTAACGAATGAAGGGTTGAATCTAAACTAGCGATAAAACTGTGTATGTTACGATTTGATGGCGATCGGTATACAGCTAAAACTGCTATCTCATTTTTGTACTTCAGAATCAGGCAATTCGCGTCGACGAGCGTTGGTTTTTCAACAGAAAATTGTAAGTCATGCCTAGCGTATACAACAACACCATCGTTTTGGTTACAGTGATCTGAAAATGAAGTTACAAAACCAGGGATAGAAGGAATAAAAGGACATTTTTGTAGCCAGCATTCGGATAACACTATTATATCAAATTGTACCTTAATACGATGCAACAATATTAGAAGATTGTCAAAATTAACACGATTTCCTATGCTATATATAATAGACTCGATTTTGACTTTTGTGTAAAAAGCAGTCGTGCCGATAATCACTCTGAACAATTTCTCCACAGTGAATATTATATATAATGCATGAAGGCAAAGGCACCATTCATTACAGAATGTTTCCAGGAAAATAATAAGTATAACACATACAATTTTCCTTAAAGTAACATACTTCAGAACAAAGTAGCTACTTATTGTCCGAGGCCCATTTACGCCTTCCGTAGACATCTAAAGCGACGTTAAATTTAATACATCGCAAGCGCGTGCTATACGTGTAAATCAGGTATAAGTATAACATCACATTCTTGTATAAATATTCGCCGCCGGCGTCATTGTTTTAAGTAAATTCTCTTTTGGATGACCGAATTTTTCAACTAGGTCATCCCTTAAAATTAGATGGTCCACTCGGGCCCTCATGAGCACACCGCTGCTCTAATGTTCACAAAGATAGCTCAGATCGATATCTCAATATGGATCGTCTGTTCCGAACAGTGCAAATAGAGAGTTGACAAGGGGAAAGATAAAACTTCTAAGTAAACCACGAGACCACTTTGATGTCGGCTATACATAAACAGTGATGCGTGAACAAGGCGATATTTTCAACGTCAAGTTTCCCCTAATACCTAAGTACACTGAAAGCAACTCATAAAAAGGTTCCAGGAAAATATTTGTTAAAAACGGTGAGCGCGGTGCGCCGTTTACCCGCCATGATTAAGGAAGAGATATCTGATGTTTTCCTTCCGCTTGGTATCTACCTCTTACCTGTACGGCTACATAAACGATTCTCTCCACTAACATAATTCATTAGAAATGGGTAGGCAACTAAAGCCATCTGAACGAAAACTAAGTCTTGGTATTTGCTAACTAGCTACACATATGTTTGTACTTAGGTATTATTATACTTAGGTATTAAGTAAATGTGTAACAAAGTAGTTACCGATGGACGGATGGCGATTTTTCAGAGAATCGGTTCGTTAATTATTAATGATTATTTTGATGAAGTTTAACATATAAGTTTGGATACGAAATTATACATCTATCAAGTACCTACGTAAAGTTTCGCCTAGGTAATCATGCCATACAATATTAAATTTAATAAATAACCTTAAAGACTAGGAAAAAAAAATCGTTAGTAAAAATTATCCGACATCTCTTTCCTCTGAATGAGTTCATGAATTGTATTACAGAATCTTAGTGGTGAATTTATACTAACCCTTGCTATCTGTTGTCTATAAAGTTCAACAAAGTAGTACCTACGCACTATTTACGCGTAGGTGTGTGGTTTTAACTAAATATTGGTGTTACCATGCAGTGATAAATGTTTGAGCAATATACATATTGATGCCGATTCTATAGTGTACAAGTATCCATAACTTAAGGCTGTTCCCATATCTTTCTCTCTAAGAGATTGCCATGTATGTATATTCGACCAATCAGAGCATATAAAAAATATGACACAATTAAAAAACTCGGCTGCAGTACAAAAAACCCATTTCGCTTTCACTGTCAACTTCTCCCACGGCTCCATGCAGTACCAATATTATTTGGGAATGTCAAAGTTTCAAATTATTCACTTGTTTTGAACTTTTTTTAACACAGATTGTTATTATGATATATTATAGACATCCGCTATTCTACGCTACTTAATCCCGGGCATAAGCTATTTTTTATTTATATATTCTTGTAATCAAAAATCACCTTATAAAACCCGTAATTTTGATACCCCACTCGATAGGTTTGGATTGTCTTTAAACATAGGTACATTTTGGCGTCAAAAACGAAACATTTCGGATTTTGTATAATTTTAAAATTTTAGCCATTTAGTAGTTACGAGGGAACATGGGGACGTACATAATCCACACTAATATTATAAATGCGAAAGTAACTCTGTCTTTCTGTCTGTCTGTCTGTCTGTCTGTCTGTCTGTTACCTTTTCACGCCTAAATCACCCAACCGATTTTGCTGAAATTTGGTATGTAGATAGTTTGCATTCATGAGAAGGACATAGGCATATTATTTTTTGGAAATTCAACCCCTAAAAGGGTTACAAGGGGTGGCAAAGTTTGTATGAGAAAAATATTTTTATTGCACATTTTTGCATAGGTAGGTAGGTAGGGTAGGTAGGGTAGGTAGGGTAGGTAGGGTAGGTAGGGTAGGTAGGGTAGGTAGGGTAGGTAGGGTAGGTAGGGTAGGTAGGGTAGGTAGGGTAGGTAGGGTAGGTAGGGTAGGTAGGGTAGGTAGGGTAGGTAGGGTAGGTAGGGTAGGTAGGGTAGGTAGGGTAGGTAGGGTAGGTAGGGTAGGTAGGGTAGGTAGGGTAGGTAGGGTAGGTAGGGTAGGTAGGGTAGGTAGGGTAGGTAGGGTAGGTAGGGTAGGTAGGGTAGGTAGGGTAGGTAGGGTAGGTAGGGTAGGTAGGGTAGGTAGGGTAGGTAGGGTAGGTAGGGTAGGTAGGGTAGGTAGGGTAGGTAGGGTAGGTAGGGTAGGTAGGGTAGGTAGGGTAGGTAGGGTAGGTAGGGTAGGTAGGGTAGGTAGGGTAGGTAGGGTAGGTAGGGTAGGTAGGGTAGGTAGGGTAGGTAGGGTAGGTAGGGTAGGTAGGGTAGGTAGGGTAGGTAGGGTAGGTAGGGTAGGTAGGGTAGGTAGGGTAGGTAGGGTAGGTAGGGTAGGTAGGGTAGGTAGGGTAGGTAGGGTAGGTAGGGTAGGTAGGGTAGGTAGGGTAGGTAGGGTAGGTAGGGTAGGTAGGGTAGGTAGGGTAGGTAGGGTAGGTAGGGTAGGTAGGGTAGGTAGGGTAGGTAGGGTAGGTAGGGTAGGTAGGGTAGGTAGGGTAGGTAGGGTAGGTAGGGTAGGTAGGGTAGGTAGGGTAGGTAGGGTAGGTAGGGTAGGTAGGGTAGGTAGGGTAGGTAGGGTAGGTAGGGTAGGTAGGGTAGGTAGGGTAGGTAGGGTAGGTAGGGTAGGTAGGGTAGGTAGGGTAGGTAGGGTAGGTAGGGTAGGTAGGGTAGGTAGGGTAGGTAGGGTAGGTAGGGTAGGTAGGGTAGGTAGGGTAGGTAGGGTAGGTAGGGTAGGTAGGGTAGGTAGGGTAGGTAGGGTAGGTAGGGTAGGTAGGGTAGGTAGGGTAGGTAGGGTAGGTAGGGTAGGTAGGGTAGGTAGGGTAGGTAGGGTAGGTAGGGTAGGTAGGGTAGGTAGGGTAGGTAGGGTAGGTAGGGTAGGTAGGGTAGGTAGGGTAGGTAGGGTAGGTAGGGTAGGTAGGGTAGGTAGGGTAGGTAGGGTAGGTAGGGTAGGTAGGGTAGGTAGGGTAGGTAGGGTAGGTAGGGTAGGTAGGGTAGGTAGGGTAGGTAGGGTAGGTAGGGTAGGTAGGGTAGGTAGGGTAGGTACCATAGTTAAGACAGGACAACGTCTGTCGGGTCAGCTAGTTATATATACGCAAAGGTCACACATAACCCTCCTTTTTTGGCTTCGTCTCAGTCGGGTATTAATTTGACATCTCTAATTAGTTCGTAAGCGGTTAATACTATCAGTGTATTCTTTCCTGGTCACCGGTCACCAGTCACCAACCCACAATTCTTTTTTAGAGGTGTCTGTCAGAAAGTCAAGTTGATTGACTAATAATAATAATCGTAGTTTGTAAACAAGGAAATTGACGCTATTATATGAAGACTTGAGCAGTTCAGTCTGGCTAGATTGAAGCATTTTGATATAAGTTTGGAAACTTATTAGAGATAAATTTGATTCTAATGTATGTACGATGATGCTTTATATCGATTAATGTCTTCACACATTATGCTAATGAAAGGAACAACTCAGCAGAAGTCTCTAAGTAAACCATCTGCCGTTTAGCGATGTCTCGGGATTCAAGTGTCGTGCATGGCCACTTGTGCCCAGGTGTGAAGGAGGCTTTACGACACAAGTCTGAGGGAACACGCTCGTTAACTATTAGCCTTCCTATTAGCTAGCATATTAAAGTTGTCAAGACATTGTATTATTCTGTGCCTAACTGCACCAAACTGTTATGGGCAATTATGATTTAGGAATCGTCTGTCGAAGGGCGAACACTTTTTAGTTATCTATACTAATATTATAAAGAGGAAAGATTTGTATAGTATGGTTGTAACGAATAAACTCAAAAACTACTTAACGGATATGGATGAAACTTGGCACAAAAATAGATTACGTCAGATCGCTCAGGAATAGCATATAAGCTACTTTTTATCCCAGAAAAATGTACGGTTCCCGTAGGATAATTTCCTAAAACAAACCTTGTGGTATACTTGGTTTTAAAACCCAGTTAATCTGTCCACATTGCAATACTGCATTTCCAAATATCCGTGACCAATTTAATCAGATATTTCGATACCCGCTCACCGGAAATGAGACCGAGTAACAGATAAAATTAAGCTGCCGAGTTTAAATGGAAACTGTATCTGTTCGAAGTTTAGCGCGGTTATCTTAAGGTTGATGTTCCAGGGTAGCCCGCGAAATTCAAATTTTCTTAAGTTTTTTTGCAATTTGCAGGCCAGTGATAGGTTGTATGTTGATGAACATTTGATTCGCGGCTGTAAGACGTATGTAGTTACAGAATTATAATCATCAAAATCATTAATACAACCCTCCGAGCTCATAAAGGTGTAAAAATGTCTTTTTACAAGGTCAAAGTCATTCCGGAACCTTTACATACGTCTTACAGCCGCGAATCAAATGTTCATCAACATACAACCTATCACTGGCCTGCAAATTGCAAAAAACTTAAGAAAATTTGAATTTTGCGGGCTGGTTGGAGGATTCAATAATTGTTACTTACAAAATAGAAGTAAGTTCGATAGAGCTAATTGAAGTTCATAACTAAAGTGCTACTTGCTAGTCACAAATATTTACATGATTTTATGATAGAGGAAGATAAACATCGAATCGCAACGTACTTGTTTTACAAACTCTATATTAGGTCCTCAAATCTATTCAATTTTATGCTTATGCTCCGTCTCGCGTGTATTTCGTAGGAATAATATAGGGGAACTTGGAAAGAATTGTGGCGGTAAATCTTTTTAGTGCAATAAAATTGAATACCGACTGAATTGAGATGTAAGAAGTAGTAAAGTATCCTGGTGGGCCGATACGAACTCACACGTGACACGTTTATGACTCCACAACCTAATGTGCTGCAATAAAATGTACAAATCGGCCATTGTTTTAAGTAAGCTTTTGGTTATTTAATTTGTATCTTAGTCCGTTTTAAACTACGTAGAGAATTCGTATCGATTCGTCGTGATTTTTTTCAGATACAATTCGAAGTCAGCCTTCATATTATCTGCCGCATGCGTTTCTATGACTTATTTGCTACGTTAATTCCGCGTCAACGCGATGTTAGTTTCGTTACAATCACGTATTTGTGATGCTAGCAGAGCAGTAAGATGAGGTCAGTCTACAACAATAACAACGCGTTTTAATTAAAAAGGTAGGTACTACCGATCTTTTCCAAATAAATGGCGACATTTTGTTAAAATTTAAGTAATGACAAGAGAAACTGTCTTTAAAGTAACCGTAAGAAAATCCAATTGGATAGGTACAATCTATGGATAATAATGTAACAAAATAAATATACGGGACTATTAAAATATCGTAAATGGCGTATTTGATAATTAATGAGCATAATGGAACCAAGTGAGGTTAATCGGGTTGAGGAAGCGCCCGCCCGACTGAAAACAACGCGTAACCGAAGACAGATTGCGGTGAAGAATGTTGGCGCTGCCGTCACGCGGTACCTCCGACGTTACGCATTGCTGCGACGTGTTTGTGTTACCTTTACAGAGACCTATTTATACTTAGGTATTTACGGTATACATTATAATGTAGATCCTACCTTATGTCAAGGTATAATTAGATATGCTATAAACGAACATGGACCTTTCGTGCGTTAGGCGTGAATATCATATATAAAAAGGTACGCAATTTTGTGAACGATCTTCTTGACTAAAAGTTAACCAATTCATACATAATAAACCATAACGTCTATAATCCCCCAAGGGTTAAGGCAGAGGAGTACGTACCTATAGTATACACCCACGTTTCGCCGGTTAAATTTGAGTGCCATGTAATAGGGGCCGAGTTTATTGCCATCAATCGGAATCAAATCCAGCCTCTGGGGTGCTACTGAGAAATTAACACTTTAACACTTTGCCTGACCAGGAAATCGAACTAAGGACTACATGCTTAGCAGTAGTAATGCGACCATTAGACCATCTAGGCAGACCGTTCGTACAGAATGATTGAAAAAATATGATTTGAATGACAAAGTCTGTCTGTCTATGTACCTATTCACATCTAAATAACTGACCAATTGTTATGTAGCATGGGACTTGGAGAACGACATCAGTTATTTGACATCCAGGTTATTCACAAAAATAAATAAACAGAGTCCCTCTCAGCCCAGGAGCCTACCCTGATGCTGCTAATTTATGTATTCAATGCGCGGCATCCAATTTAGTAATTTAAGCAAATTAGATAAAAAGCAAGCCTTTTTCCGTAAACCCGTTACTTACACGCTCTTTGTTCGTAGCAGGGTGAGTAGGGCTGCGAGAAGTACAAAGTAAAATATAAACGTCAAGTGCACCGCTTGAAGCCCTATTAGAATGTTATATAATTCTGAGTAAAGATCAAAGTGACCAAATAAATTTTCCTTTGAAGCTTCGCGCATAGCATGTAAAGTATGTAAGTAAACCTTTACTTTGTAATGTAATTTTTAACTTTTTGTGTTTACAATACAATTTTTTTTTTGTAATAATATATAAAAGTAACAACGTTCATCAAAACCAATTATATTTTATCAACCGGTACTCACGCTGCCCTACAAACCTTATAGTACATACCTACCTACCTTATATACAATAAACGTTTTTATATAAAAGACATTGAACAATCCCTAGATACTATAATATAATGTTATTTTTACCAACAGGAAGTTAAAGATCCGGTTAGATTGCGGCTTACCGTACCTACTCAGGAAGAAAACATCAGCTCCAAGGGAAAATAGGAAACCAACCAATGTGAGCGATGCCTCAGGAAAGAATAATATTTTAAAGATAATAAGCCTATATGTTTTGACAGTGCTAGCGTTACTTCAGAGACAGAGCACTCAGAGGTATAGGAAATAATGATAATAGTTGAATTAGACTAGGTATTGGTTGAATTTGGTGATCAAGGTTGGTTATGATGGTTATTTCGGCCGCTAATTATATTTATCTACCTACACAGATATCTATGAGAAGGCCCTAATTAGATGTGAGAGTGAATCAGCTGAGTCAGCTAAGTAATGATTTCAACACGGATATAAACACATTTGGGTAAAACTACAAACAAACATGCACGCACACAGACCATTGAAAAGTTTGCACTACTTTATTGTGTGAAATATTAGAGCTAACTAACATGAAACATGGGTATGGTTGGATAACATAAACACGACAATGATTACAAAATAATGGACGACTGAGTGTACCTAATAAACAGAGGAAAAAAACAAACAAAGTTCTGTAAACCATGTGGAAGTAGAAAGCGTATAAGTATTAATTAAACGTACTTATATTAACGTTCTTTCTTTATTTTGGTACAAATTGTAAGTTATGAATTTCAACTTTTACTCTATTTTATAACTCTTTATTTTTGAAATGTGTTGATTCTGGAATATAATATGTTCACATCACATTTTCTGGATCCACGTATAAATTAATTCAAGTTTGAAATCTAAATAAAAGTATAACGAGATGAATGAGTAAATTATATTATGATAACTTCACTTTAACAAACATCAATGTTACATAAATCACAGGTACAAACCGAGCACTACGTTATGCAGTTGAAATGACATAATATGAGCACTACAAACAAATCGGCGTGAAGACGATCCCTAACGGACCGCGGCAAGATCATGCGGGAGAGGGCCGGAGGATGCAAGCGAGCACCGCGCGCGGACGAGCGGCGCGGGTGAACACGTACGTGGGCGTGCGGAGACGTGAGCGCGCGACACAGGCAGGCGTGCGCCGCCGGCGCCACCTGGTAGTCCATATAGTTCCCGTATCCCATGTGGTCGCAGGTGCATTGACAGGTCTCGATGTGCCGTCGCAACTCCAGCTCGATCTCCCACGGCGGCTCCATGAGCGCGTTGAGGCGGGCGGGCGCGCGCCGCGGCGTGCCCGCGCCTCCGCGCGCTGCGAATGCGGCCCCGGGCCGGGCGCGGGCCGCACCTGCGCGACGCCACCTGCCTCCCCGCCCCCCGCCTGGCGCGCACCACCATACACCGGCGGCTAGCGCGCGGAGGCGCCGGCGACGCGGCCCTCGCAGCGAGCTTGGGGCCCTACCCCCGATGAGCGGCGAACCGCGGCTCGCGCGGACTGTCGCGTGTCGGCGCGCATAGCGTGGCGGGCGCCTGCCGGCTGGGGAATGCCGCGCCGAGCTCGGCCGGGCGCGAGGCCCGGGCGGCCCGGCCGCGCCGGCGCCCCGAGCTCCACGTGACAGCCCGCTCGCCCCCTCCCTCGTATCCCGCGCCCCCAGCCCGGCCGCCCGCGACTCTCACCGCCGGACACGTCTTTCAGATGCACAATCGTCAACCATCAATTAACTCCGCGAAGTAGGTACATTACACGGAAATTGAATTGCAGATTAAAAGGAAAACTGACTCGCAGTTTCGGACGTCGGAAACCTGATTCACTTGAATTAGTGAAATAGTTTTCAGAATCGTTCGGGAACTCAAAACATTGCAGTAGGTAAAAAACCTACTGTTAAAAATAAGAATATCAGAGTTGACTTAATTTTTCGGGGTCGCATTCGCATACATATTATTTTGGAGGGATTAGCTTTAAGTATTAGTCTAAGAAAAGCACTGGGTGGACTGGGCAGCAATTATTATACTGCTTTTCGCACATTATCTTATAACAGTTTTCTCATCGTGTTCAATAATAATTCTATAAGTACTTAAAAAAAATTATTGTACCATCATATAATCCTACTTGACTTTATACATTTGTATACAATAAAGTGCTATCTGCCAGTTTACGTATGAATGCGGTTCTAAAGTTAAATGTGAATCTCGTGTCGCGGTTTAGATAGCAAGCATTCAACACACGCAACTCAACGTTCCCACAAATCATGTTACAATTTCATAACTTAAATTAATTTTATGGTAGAACGCCAGTCATGAGTGTATGTAACGTATGTGATTACTGGCTGATATTATAAAAGAGTAATTTGCATCTTTGCAAAATGTCGCAGAATGTTTTAACCGGATCTATGAACGTTAACGAAGCAAAAGGAGTAATTATTAAAGGATCGGATCGTAGCAAGTGGCGAACAGTTGCAGCCTCGGAAGGCGTCAGTTTGTGTCTATCTGTGTGTTATTTTACCAACAACTTTGTAGATTCCTGTTAGGAAAATAATTTATATTACTAATATTATACAGAGAAAAGATTTGTATGTATGTTTGTAACGAATACACTCAAAAAACTACTTGACGGATCTGGATGAAACTTGGCACAAAGATAGATTATAGTCTGGAATAGCATATAAGCTACTTTTTATTCCGGAAATATGTACGGTTCCCGTGGGATAATTTCCTACATACATGCGGGCGAAGCCGCTGGCAAATGCTAGTTTATTATATTCTATGCATTGAAGTGGTGTATACTCTCAAACAAACTTTCAACTAAGTAGATAAGAGTATTTAGCAGTTAAGAAACAAAATATGATTACTGTCTTGTTGTCAAACCACAACAAGTGTTAGTGACGAGCTCCTAGTAGCATGTACGTATGGTTGTTCTCCAAACATAACGATTAACCGTTCAATTGGTGTAAGACGGTACATTGTTACAATAAAGTATAGTAAAGCTATTCCAGGCGGACCCTGGGTAGTAGTGAAGTAAGCTATCAGTTAACAAAGAAAGGTAAAGAAGAATTGTTGTACATTTGTCCGGATGTATATTACGGATTGGCGCTAAAACTGCTGAACGGATTTTGATGAAATTTGACATACAAGAGTCTATCTAATAAGGATTAATAATACACAGGCTTTTAATCCCAGTAGTACGTTCCCGTGGGATATTTTCCGGCATTCACACGGACATAAGTTATTTGTTATTTAAGGTTGTTTATGACTTTCTAAAAACTAATATAAGTTTTTTATAACAGAACGTTGAATACTAATGAAACTAAGTTTAATTTATATTAATATTATTTTCGATCTGTTCTTAAGAATAAGTATTCTTATGCACTTGCAATAAATATAGCTTTTTTTTCAATTGAAAGGTTTAAATTATAAATTCAATACATTCCGAATCGCAACCTACCTACAGTCGTCAGCTCCGTACTCGTTAATCATTCGTCTCTGCTAACCCCGTTCGACTGAAGCATCATCTGTACAATTCTTAAGCATCGTAATTTTTATTAACGGAATTAGGACGCAGGTGGAGAATGGAGCTGAGAGGCTGCATGCGTGCGCAGCGGCCGCGGCTGGGGGCGCCGCCGCGCGCGGCAGTCGGCATGAGGCGCGCGCGGAGCGTTACCGGGCCCTTGCGCCGCGCCCACCCGGCCTCGGGCGCCACCTGGAACGTCCAGGTACCTCCAGCCTCCACCAACTAACCTATCCCGTCATCTGCTGACAGACTACATCGCGTGCTACATCCATGTAACCAAGGCTCAGGTCGCCCTGACCCCTGGGACAGATAGGCTCTGAGTCAGTGTTCTGTATGATTACAGTACCTCGTGAATATGATTGCTGGAAGCTGGAACTCAACAGTTGGCCAAGGACTTGTTGCACGATGAACTCTGATCTTTGAATACATTAAAATCATTACCATCTACTTAAATATCGTTTAGGATAAGAATAACATTTATTTTTGCAGAAAGCTAAAAATAGTAAACACCGAATCCTATAATGATTAGTTGATAATGATCCACTATAGAAATAAACATATATAACGAATTATGCAAATGTGTTCATGAAGATAAACATTATGTAGTCAGTCATGTACCTAATGTTTGGATCGTAAAGTTAGTTGATTTGCTCGTTTATGTCTACGTCCACTGATCACAATATTACAATGGCTCCAATCTACATTTGGTTAATATTCTAATATGTATACATATTTATTTTAGTGAATCGTGAGACAACGTCCTCGGCGTTGAATATGTGTCGAGTACGTGAGAGCCGCGCGTGAAATCCGCGCGCTCTCACATATATGTAGTTTTCAGTTTCAGTACGCCAATACTTTTACGTAAAGTGAAACCAAACAGATTGTGGCGTATGAATAAGAATAACGGTGTACATATATATAGCCCATGAAACTCACAATCAATTACTTAATAAAATAAATAATTTACTTACTCCAAATGCTACAAAAAAAATTAGTGAAAAAAATCTGAAATCTGTGTTTTCCTATTAATTAATTATACTATTAATAATTTACACACACAGATATGTTATTGTCTCAAAATCAAGATGACATAATCCTAAAATGAGATCGTCAACTTCTTATTTCAGGTTATTAAGATATCTGTATAATATGATGTTTATGTGTACATTTGTTTGTGTTTGTGTTCAGGTGGTGAAGGGCAAGATGAGCTCCACATGTCTATGGCATGCTTGTCGAGCGCTGTCAGCTGGCTTGTTGCTGATGCTGCTGGGAGCTGCAATGGCTGTAATAGGTAACAAGTAGTAACAACATCTCTCATTTCTCAATCAAATTACGGAAAATTAAACGCCGCGCAAAAGTTTCTTAATTAGGACATCACTTCAAACTTGTTTATTAGCATCGGTAGCGTTGATGTTGTGAGTTAAAGTGCTCGAAAACAAACAACTGGCTGGGTTGTCGGGGCGGAAAAGTTAAGAAATTGATTGAAATCAATAGTTGAACTCCAACTGAACTTATTATGCAAACCATGTCAATGAACGAATTGGTACTGGCTTCGTGTATATTTTTCCATATTTGGATGCAAATTGCATGTAACACTTGCTTAATGTGCTTCTATTACAATACAAATAAACTGCTAGGAGTACTAACTACTCGCTGGAGGAACATGATTTTAAAACCACTGCAGTGGGAATAAATAAACGCACACAGACCCTCATATACACGGATAAATTTAAGTCGTTTAAATCCCCTTAAGGGGTCATCGTACTCATTAACGAGCAACTTGCAATATATATGGGACCGAACGTGAAATCGCGAAAAAAAAACCAGCTGTTCAGTACCTACATTTATGTTCACCTAACTCGTCAAAATGTACTGCACAACTGATTTTTTTTTCGCGATTTCACGTTTGGTCCCATAGTGAAAGTTGCTCTTTATAATGAGTACAATGGATTTAAACGACTTAAATTTAACCCTGTATAGAACGAATATCATTTCGTGAAGTAATCAAGGTAAATGCCAATCTTTTCAATTTCAGATCAATTTATTTGCTTCCACCTTTACATTTTTTTACTGCATAGAAATTCGCAAAAGGCATCTCAAATCGCAAAACCACGGATATACATTGCATTGACTAGCCAGAATGAAGAATGTTACTAGGTATGCCAAATCGCTTGAAATTTTGTCTCAGTAAAGCCTGTACGTATACAAATACATTAGTTTTTGTTGTAGTCAAAAATACCTAGTAGTTTTGATTTTATAGGCTTTCAAAGTTTCGAAAAATACCGAGTCCCGCTAACAGCCACGTGACCGCTTGTGACGTCATGTCACAACGCGCCGCCCGGGCCGCGCTCCGCTTATAATCAAATCGCCAGCGGTTATAGTAGGTGTAGTAGCTTGCGCAGTAGTTTGTTGTGTTTTCGTACGCGTATTACGTTACTAGTCTAATAATATAGTAAATATTATTCGATTCATAAAATAGATGAAGGATTCGAAAAAGGGCAATCGGATAATCTACCTATAATAGATGGATTAATAGTTGCGCATTATTTATCAACAAATAGTGATTTCGTTGCTGCCGAAATGCGAGGAATAAAAATGCAAAGGTAAGTAAACTTTACTTGCTTACTAGTTATGCATAGTTTATCTGTTCTAAATTGTTTTATCAAAACAAAATACCCAACTAATGTCGTAATGGAAGAATGCAACTCAAATAGTAGAAGTTCCTACCTACCATTAATTTTTTACGTTAAAGACAACAAACATGTATTATAGTTTTGTAGCTATAGGTAGGTACGTATGTATATATAGGTACCGCTCTTCATTAAAATAAATACATACCTACATTGATTTATTGCAAACTTTTATTTTATTTCAAACTATTTCAGATCGGCAATAGACAGCTATGGCGATGATGCTATTGGTTATGTTCAAGTAAAAAGAGTAGGTGATGTATGTATGGTTAAATTTGTAGGTATACAAAACAAAGGATAACGCAAAACAGCTGCATTGTTCTCAAGATATATTATTATAATATGTAATACTATGTAAAAACATAACAAAAAGTTCTGACACCAAAGGTTTTGCACCTCTGACCAGATTTTATTTTTAAAGGTATTAAATAAAAGTAAACTACAAAAATAATAGGTAGGTAGTAACATCTTAGGTATTCACGGTATCTGTATACTGATGGACCGACGACATTGTTAAGATCGCGGGAAGTCGGTGGATGGAAAGGGCTCAGAATCGTTCTTCCTGGACATGTACCTATAGGGGAGGCCTATGTCCAGCAGTGGACTTCTACAGGCTGATGATGATGATGTATACCTATTAAAATGAAACTATTTTTAACCGGATTAATCGCGTAGGTACTCGCTGGTAGGTACTTATTGATTTTACATTTTTCCTGCCAATGTAAAATCAATAAACACGCGATTAATCCCGTTAGAAATTGTTTCATTATAATATAAAAATAATAATTATTACCTACTTATGCTACCTACATAAAATATAATCACTATACTTACGTCAAAATGGTCTTCACAACAATAAACTGTACTTTTATCTCCAAATGGATCTAACCTCTTCATAGCTTTTATCCATTTTTTTCGCATTTTAACGTCCTTTGGAACAATAAAAAACAACTTTTCCGGCGAATTGGTAGTTGTATTTTTACATATAAGCACAACACATGATTTCATTTTTAAAAGTATTTAGGTATAATTTCGACGGTACGGGCGCGCGACCGCTAGCGGACTAAGCGAGCCAGCTGAGCGTGTTGTGCGATGACGTCACACCGGCACCGGCAGACCGCGTCGTGCGGTTACTACTTGTTTTACTTATAAATCGGAAACTAATTGACGGATCCAAGTAATTCTTTCACAAGTATTTTTTATTTTTACAGAGAATATGGAGTGCTTATAATCAAAATTAGTTACTTAACATTCTTCATTCCTTGCATCTGTGTCAGGACGTAACCTATATGTATGTGTAACTCAAAAACGAGTCTTGCCTTCATAAATATTTATTTAAATTTTTTATTATCTATAAATAATCTATAATTTTATCATTTCTAACTTAAACCTTTATCTGTCACGAACAGTGAATCCTAAAAGTAACTACCGTGACTTACGGTCGCGGATTCGAACTCAAGCAGACACATTACTTAGTGTAATTTATTTCATCACCACTGCTCTCAAAATGGTGAAGGAAAATATCGCGAGGAAACTGGCATGTCCCAGAACTACCAAATCGCACCCGCGTGGCAGAAAACAGCCCACTCCCTCTCGAAGAGAGTAGGCGTTTGTCCCAGCAGTGGAAACATTATAAGTTGATTATATCCCGGAGTCTGGGTTTGTACCCCGTTTATGTCAACAGGCTGGCCTCTTATTGTATGAGACTGACACATGACTCAAGCTGACTGACCAACAGACTATTTTCATTGTAATGAATAAAAAAAAATCTGGTCATGATGAATCGACACACCTTACTCCATGATAGTAACCAGACCGCAGGGTACAGAGAGAGGGCAAGCTCTTCGGAATTACAGGAGTCACATTACACGTTCTTAAAAGAGTAATATTTAGTATTAAAAAAAACGGAACAGTCAGACTCGCGAACCAAGGTTACATTACTTATACTTACACGTTTGCCACGTCAAGTTTTCTTTACAAGTCTTATTACCGCTCCGGGTGACGTACCCCGCCAATAACAATGCGGCAGGCGACAATCATACATGTGTACGGTATATATACATGATGCAGTGCATGTGTTGCCGGTAGGCAGCACTTCCGGCCGCACACGTGACGGCTGACGCTTCCGGCTGGAGCCCCGGCCTCTCGCGTTGTCCCTACTTATTGACGGCGCCTCCATACAGCCGTCCCGACTATTGTTACTGCTGCGATCCATTTTCTGATTGATGTACGCTTACAGTCTCAACTCTTTTAAAATGATATGGAAATAACAGTAAATTCGTTTCAGTATTAGATACATTTATTTAGAGTAAAGGTAACTTAAATATATATATAAACTACTCCATTCAAACTCAATTACCTGATTGATACAGAACATCAGAACCTGAACGATTGAAAACTTTTATAAAAACTTTAACTTTTATATTTTTGGCCGGTTGTCGGTGGCGGTGTGAACGATATTTTGTTATAAAATTTCGTATTGTCCCTCTCTCTACACTGCCGAGGAAATACTTCCCTACTCTCTCTGCACTATAGCACAGAATAAATAATCCTACTACTATTATAAAGGCGAAAGTTTGTAAGTATGGATGTATGGATGTTTGTTACTCTTTCACGTAAAAACTACTGTATAGATTTGGATGAAATTTGACACAGAGATGGTTTATATCCTGGATTAACACATAGGATATTTTTTATCCCGGTAGAACATTCCTGTGGGATAATTTCCGACCTCCACGCGAGCGAAGCCGCGGGCAGAAGCTAGTAGTACCATAGTAAAGTCTTTTGGGTACCTATGTACATTACCAGTCTGCAGCGATGTGGAGGCATTTTTCGACTCCATATTTTAATTTGTTAGTAGTTTAACTTCTAAACATACTATGTATTTTTATCTTTTTAAATTGTGTGTGTTTTAGTAAGTATTTGTATTAGTAAATTGTATGTGGATAACCCGAGTGCTCGATGAGATGTCCTATCGGCCAAACCGACACATTCCCATAGAAACTGTCACCCACTATTTGACCGCTTTTGGGTGAATTTTCCAAAGCTTTTCCGTAGCGGTCGCTCTTGTTATGTATGGAACCCTTGTGCAACATTTTATGTTTCAAGACCCACATATTTACGCTGTGCAGTGTCTGTGAATGAACAAATGTTTTTTTAATATTTGCAGTATGGATTTTACTAAAATACCGTATCAAGTCCCACTGCACTTCACTCACTCACACTCACACACTTCAAAGTAAATAGTACCTCAGTACCTAGATATTAAAGTTAGCTTTGCACTGTTACAGGCTACTACGCCGACACGCTGTCCGTGGCGCAGGAGGTGCGCGGCAACTCGACGGTGTCGGTTAAAGACGAGGCGCGCGGCTTCCACCTCAATAACCTGTCCTACGCCGGACCTATCGTCATGGGCTTCGGAGGTAACCCAACCAAACACTTGATACATATCTTGTTCAATAACCTTAGTAACCACAGGCTACACTATCGTTTTGAAATGTTTAGTATTTAGATAGTATTTCCGTCATTTGGGTGAAGATTCAATTATAGTGGTGCAAAAATTAAAACTTGATTCCAGTCCAAGTTCAAGCAATATTCATTATTATGTCGTTACCGACTACTTACTTTTACTTTTGCTTACCGAATCAGCAGCGTTTCCTGGCACACTGACTACGTTTAATTCCAAAGCATCAAGCCAAGTGACATCGTTCTAAAGGATCTAAACTACGATGTTCCACGAGAGTATATTGGGCCCAAAAGAACGGTTCGGTACGCCCTTAACTTTACCCCACAAAAACTAAATACAAGCTGCATTGCTGCGATGTGGCTCCACACTCGCACTGTGGCTCATCGCTGACTAAGTTGTACCTGCAGCGACCCACCTAGCTTCTTAGTCCGTGGCCCACTGAGAGTTTTTCTCTAGAATCAACATACTCAGCTAGACCGCACTGGTGAAACACGTTTCTTGTATGGGGACCGCCTATAACGTTTAAATTATTTATTTATTATTTGTTTCACAAACTATGAAAATTTACAGTTCATGAGATACAGCCCGCGGTCGGATAGATGGTCTGACGGACGGACAGCGGAGGCCTAGTAATTGGGTTCCGTTTGGCACCCTAATCTATTCGAAGATAAGACCATATTGATGTTTTGACGGGACGACGCCGACGTCTGTCGAGTCAGCTGTTACAGTAAATATGTATTAGAATGTTTGTTTACATTATTCTAAATGTGTGAACGTTAACGTTTGAAGGTTTCATCGTGGTGGCAGCGTGCGTGATGACGTTTGAAGCGCGTGACAGCGCTGCGAAAGTGACACCAGCGCGCCCGCAGGTAGGCTACCAACCTGCCTAATCCCACTTTTCATCAGACTGTTTAATTTTTAATGACTTTTTAAACAATTCAATTCAATATTTGTTCAGAATTCAAATTGGTAAAATATTAACAGTAAAATCTTAGACATAATTTACAAATACATATATTGTTGTACTAGGTTGAACCTGTATCATAGGCGGCAGGAGCGCACATATCACGTACTTGTAGGTCGATAAAATTTTAACTACAAAACAAACAAAGCACTACTATTAAATATCTACTACTATTTAAAAAAATGTTTTACTAAATATTGTTTTTTTTCAACGTATAAAATCGATATTTAAAAAACATGTTTTTCATGGACTTTAATTAATGAGCTACTTACAAACTTTTCAATTTTGCAGTTTGATAGATTCACGAGATAACAGGACTTTACGAGATTAAACACGAACTAAACAGCATGCTCGCAAATAAGATGACAAACTACTAAATAATCGGAATAGCCCGTGAGCCAGTAACAGATGTATATGACCAAGTTCTTCTCTAGCGTATCATAACGCCTCGTGAACATCAGATGCGGTTCCCTGTGTGGGGTGAGCAGAGGTTGCCTCCCGAGCACATGCCCACGGACTAGAAATAGTCTTATCCATAGAGGTTTATAGTTGTAGAGATTATAAAGTAGGTTTAATACATCTATCCAATCTGTTTTGCTACTGACATCTTTTGAATTAAAGCTCATTAGATAATCGTTATTCTGAAAACTTATCCGTGACAGAAACGTAGATGTCAAAGAACAATCATAATATTTCACCGTATGCTACGTTACCATGGCTACGCTTAAACAATTGTCGCTAGGTTACGGTTGCTAGACCCGCAAATTTAAATTCAAGACGTTATGATTTTCCACCTCAGGATGTACGAGTAGAACTAACTAAACCCGATTTACGTTACACGGCTAAAATACGAACAGTGGCAAGTGGCTCAACAGTTAAAATCCGTGACTGTACATAGATAGGTAAACCACGGTCTTCACTCCTCTCTCAAGTTCAACATTTTGTCTATAAAGGATCTATTTTCTTAACGGACTATTGTGATACCTATCTGCCTTACTCTTAAAATTTCGTATTCATAAACACCGCTGCTCTCAAACCGGTGAAGGAAAATAGCTTGAGGAAATCGAAAACATGAACGTCCTAGAACCCAAAATTCGAAGACATGTGACATCAACCAACTGGCACTAGGCCCACGTGGGGTACTATGGCCAGTACTTTGCATTGCTGATTTTGCTCAGGACTAGGATTCAGGTATTCTATAAATAACATCTACATTATAAACATTGTTTAAGATCTTTTAATATATTTATGTTAGAGTAACGTAAGTTACGAACATAACTTAATAAATATCTAAATCTCTAGACTAGAGATGGGACGGGTACCCGGTGTGGATCCGGTACCCGGCGGATCCGGCACTTTTTCAGGATCCGTCCGGGTACCGGGTAATGGCGCCGGATACCCGGGTAATTAGGTCTAGGAAAAATTTAAAAAAGTTATTGCAAAAATAATTGCGCAAGATGGCATAATTCTTTTTTTCCGCGGAGAATTGAACGCTTTCACAATAAGAGCGTGACTGTTGACCGGTGATTCTAATTTCGGTTGAGTTTTGAGCGCCCGCTCAAACGTGTGGCGCGCCTGTCCCGCCCACAAGGCCCTTCTAACCTCTTTATCTGTTCTGTGGTTGGCCGGCACGAACGCGCGAGGCGCGAACCGCTTGACTTATCGTCAGGGCTACGGAAGGAACATGGATGGGTTTTAGTCAGTAAGAGTCTGACACTCCCTTCCGCTCCACCCAGAGCGGGAGCAGTCATTGGATGATTTCCCAGCCTTAAAAAAAAAAGAAAAAAAAAAAGTCGCGCCCAAACAGGGAAGTGGAATGTACGTCTTTTCATGCCGGGTAATTTTGCCGGGTACACGGCTACCCGACATAAGCTTGCACCGGGTACCCGGCAAAAGTAGGATCCGGTGCATCTCTACTCTAGACCTTTAAAAGTACTTAATTGTAAGAATTAATGTGCCTGTGTTTAACACGTTAGCTGCGGCACCAATTTTTGCAAACTTTCCGTTCCTGCGGCACGAGGTTTTATCGGCCCGCACCGTGACCAGACGTTAGGGCGACACGCGGTCTATTAGACCCCACCTCCTTTAACAGACTAAAATCTATTTTCTGGCGCGAAATCAAAGATAAATGAAAAATTTGGTCCTTATCGATATAGACAGTGAATTGATGAACCCTAATCTACCGTCGCCGTCGCCCCGGGATCTGATAACTAGTTTAGGAATTATTGGCAAAACAAAGTATGGGATCTTATACACCTCGTAACGCACTGAAATAGGGTAAATTTTCGCTAAGATTAGTGATGGGAAAAATAATATCGACGCAACGACGTTTATGTATTTTTGTGTGAAAATCTTAATGCGGTTCACAGAATAGAAAAAAAAGAAAACCAGAAGTAGAAAAGAAACTATCCTATGTATTCTGCCTCGGGCTTTAAAAATACACTAATTAGAACTTGAATTAACATAAAAAAATCAGTAAACAATATACATTTTTATAAAAAATCGCAATCGTTCTGTTTCTGGGTTTTTTTTTTAATTAACTTCTTCCGACATCGTTTAGACATGTTCGGCGATGTAAAAGGACGTGCTCTCCAATCGACGTGATGCACAACACTAGTCGCGGGAAGCTCGCGTTGGGTGCGGTACGAGGTCCGGGAGGATATGGGACGTTTTAGCCTCGTTCCGCACTGCATTAAAATTATATTAATTCAGTGCGGTACGAGGCCTAAGACATCCGGTACCAAGGTAGGTATACCATCGAGTCCGGGACCATTAGCGCGTCTCAAATATACATTTATCTCTTTTCTATACTGGACCAAACCAAAGCTATGCCCTTCGCACGACAGAGATGTTCACGTTTTTCTTTGCCGCACCACAAGGAAGTTGCATGAGGGGTGATTTAGGCCTCGTTTCGCACTTAACGTGTTAAATCCTAGGATAGGCAGCAAACTTATAACTACGCCCGTACTGTATACACTGTATTTTAACAAATATTTATTCTCTTTTTTACAACCATTTTCGCAGGCGATGCCGCGGCCACTGCCGAGGCGCGGACCAGCGGCGTGCGCGCCCGCACGGCTGGACACGCTCGGCGTGTACCGCCTGCCGCATGTGCTGCCGCTGCCGCACGCGCTGCCACTCGCGCCGTTGCCGCACAGGCATCATCGGCCCAGTCATCACAGGTACGACGCTACTCAATACATTTAGGGCATGTTTCTGGAAAGAATTATCGTAAAATTATTGTTGCAAATTGTCAAGCGCGCGTTAACCGCCGTGATTGGTTGAAAGATTAATCAACAGCCAATCGCAGCAGCTTACACGCGTTTGACAATTTGTTACATTAACTTTGCGAACATTTGCGTTCGAGAAACTGGCCATTACTCACTTATGGCACCAACGCCAAATTAGATGTCAATAGCGGTATTTCCTCCCCCTTCCTATAAAGGGTTTTTCAACAAGAACTTTGTTTTATTTATTGTATTACGAAGAGAAAACTTTTGCATTATGAATGAAAAATGATCTGGCAAATGTCCACCACGACCACGCTGATAGATGTCAATTCTTTCATCAAAGTTTTTAATCACTCCTAGGCAAAATGGCGGGTCTGTTTCGTTTTCGTGATCTATGAATACGTCAAAAACCTAAATGTCAAAACTGTCCTGTTGTTGGTGTTGCCCCTATAGAAAAACAAAGTTCTTGTTGAAAAACCCTTTATTGTTAATCCGAACGAGCTTTGTATTGTTTTTCATTAGAGAAAAATGTTAACAAATACTATATATTTCAACTAAAGTTGTTAACGGATTTTATCGCTGTTTACGTAGTTTTCGTACTATAAATAAATGTCACCAGCTGCTATAGTTTGCAATATCCAATGCTCACGCCAGATGTTTTTTTTTAATGAATAGGGCATTTAGTCATACACGCTCAACCAAATGGAACGTGCGCTTACTCTATCATATACAAGAAGTAACAGTGCGTCAACAAAAGATGGACGGGAAAAATTGGTTTAATCTTTAAAATTTATTAAGCAATATAGTAAATAGTAAGCACGCTCCGTTTGTAAGACCCACAATAAGACAGACAGTAGATAGTCAGCCCCGTAGCTAAGCTATTTGTCGCTTCAGCGCCTCAGCCACGTTCACTTAACTATGGTGTCATCTGTCATGTCATTGCTTACCGTTCGGCAGAGCACGAACCAACACTCGTGTTATATAAGACAAGTACACACAACATGATTCACGTTACAAGGAAACAGATGAGAGGTATGTGAGATTGTCGCGTAAAAAAGAGCAGTCGTTTAGGATGGATAGACCTACGTGTTGGCCAGTGGTATCGGAAGTCTGGTGGCATGCGCTGTGAGATGATGCTATGCAGCCGCCACTAGTTACTCCAACACACTTGACAAAAGACTAGGACGATGATGAGGGCAGTCAGTGTATGTGACACAGAGTTGCTGGAGAGAGGGGGAAGATTCGCGCTCGGTATGGCTCGGCGCCTGACCTGCATAGCGCGAGCGCCCGCGCCGCCATGCCGGTGAGTGCGCTGCGCCGGCCGCTGCGCCGCTACGCGCTCTCCGTAGACGAGCCCCCGCAGTCAGCCGTTAGGTAATGTGCACATACATCACCGACGCTATATCATTTCCGCTTAGTTATACCTACTTACCCTTTAAAACCTAGCTTGTAATATGTTTTTCTGTCGTTTATTTGCAGTTTTAAATTGTTAAACGCTTCCTCCTTTCCTTTTGTACAACAACGAAGAAATTGATCGGATCGAACACTCCAACCTGCGGTGTGATGGGTTACGACACAAGGAAATTTTTCCGCGCGAGAACACCGTTAGTTTGCTTCTATTTAGCAAGATAATAAAAGTTTTAAGCATAATATACAAAACAAAGCTACTTTAATGCAACGCTAATGACGGCAGCGTCACCCTCGTCGCGTGGTGCGTTGTAGTGTGAGATCAGAGAAAATTTTACAAAATACAATATTATCTAAATAAAGTTACGCATTGAGAGAATATTGTCTTTTGTAGTATATAGGTATTTATTCGAACTAGTGGTTGCTCCGCAGCGGTCGCAAGCGCTACTAAGCATGCTGGGTTCGATAATTCGATTCCCGGGTCGGGCAGAATGTTATTGGGCTTTTTCATTATCAAATCAATATCTCAGTCAGCCTGGAGTCTGGATTTGTCCAGTTGAAGACTTGCGAATCTGGGTGAATTTTAGGCACACCTCTGCCTAACCATTAGGAGAATGCAGATGTGATATTATGTTATTTATTCGATTAATGACTTGTTAGCGCAAGCGCAGCTGAGTCGGAATGCGGGTCGCAGTCGTCCCTAGCGCTAGACCTCCACGGCAGCGGCGCATGCGCCGGCATCACGCTGCGCGTGCGCGACAATACGCGCCGCCGCCGCCCGCTCGCCAGGCAGCAGCGCCTAAGAGACGACACTGTGCATCGTTAGTATTGTACTATCTTTATAAAGCCAGGGAGCTTCATTTAAAATTGATATCGTCGTAACGGTTGATGTCATCGGTCGACCGCAGTGTCAAAGGTAAGTCGAAACGATGACATTGCTTAGTTGAACTAATTATGGTTCCGGGTGTCTTGAACTTTCATACATACATCGCTGTTGTTAAACACTTGCTTTTCCTAGTTTGGTATATAACTTCTTACTAACCTTTTTTATTTTTTAGCGACTCCTGTGGCAAGTGTAAACAACATAAATAATATTGAAGAGTCCACGTTCAGGTAATAATAAATGTGATTGCATATTTACGAATACTATTGTATTCGTAAACATATATGATATATGTTTACGAATACAATAGTATTATTATTATTAGTATTCGTAACACAAACAGACGTGATTCTGGTGATTTAAATGGTATATATAAAGAGTATCTCAAAATATCTTATTTAATGTGTGCTATCATTTTAGAACGGAAGAGGACGACGTAAGTAAAGACCATTTAGAAACATTGCACTTGTGTGTGGAGCACGAGGAGCGCGCGAGCAGCGCCCCGCCCGCGCCCCCGGCGCCCACGTCTCCGTGTGCGGCCCCCGCGCCCCCGTCTCCATCTGCGGCCCCCGCAACCCCGTCTCCGCCCCGCTCGCCGCGGCTTGTCGTGACGTCACCCTACCCGGATCCCGCCACCCCGCCGGAGACCTGCATCACCATCGAACCCTCGCAAGACTCCACAGAAGATCCCCCCCTCACTGACCAATGAGAACTAGCTCAGTCTCGCGCCGACGAGACACTCCAAGATGTCATAAAACCAGACGACTCTTGTTGATACAATTTTTTATGAATTATACAATTCTTTCAGATCTATGAAAGAACTATTGTTGTACAAACAAATGTACATTAATTACTAACCGAGTTTTCGATGTGTCTTCATAAAATTGACGACAATTATTAACTATTTTTTAGACCCACTATTGTAAAGTAATTTAATTGGTGTACCTATGATAAGAACGTTTACATGAGCTAATAAGGCAGAAAGATGTAGGCCTACCAATTGGCGAACTGTATATCTTTCAATCTAAATATAATGGTGCCGTAGCAAAAGAAGGATATAATAATATGTAGAATGTTTTAAGATGATGTATACATATACATAGATGTATTCATTTGTTAGAGTTTGAATTAGTAATCAATAAGAGTGTGAGAAACGACAAGATGAAAAGTATAATTAGACAACACAATATATTTAAAAACATATTAAAATTTTGAAAGATTTTCTCAAACAAAAGCTGCATGCACATTAACCGTAGTCATTAACCATTCGTAGCTCCTCAAAGCACCTCGTAGCACCGCGTAGCACCGCGTAGCACCGCGTAGCGACGCGTAAAATTGCTGTGTCGTGTACGATAAATGTGATATGAATGTGTGATGTAACTGAGGGTCTATGTACACGATGTTTTCATGACGACAAGTTCCAGGAAAGTTGGTGGCAAAGGTAAACTATCTGTGATTGTATCACATTACAATATAAGACATCGTGTGCATAGTGCCTAACATGAAACCATCTAATTCAAAGAGTGTGTTATCTACACAGCTGCACATGCCTTATGATCTTGTCTAAATTTTGATCTACAAAAATATTACAAAATATATTCACCGGTAAGTTCAACACTTGTCGTTCTAAAAAATAACATAAGATTGAAACAATAATCAATTGAATAATTAAATCCATTTTAATTTATCATATGTTGTTAAATTAAAAGACTGATAAAAGCGAATTTCATAAAAAAGAATCACATAACTTCATAAATACGCCATTAAAATGATATGAACGACTGTGGTACATATACACTCATTGTATCGCATGCATAATATTGCACTTATTAATATTGTGAACATGTAATTAACTGGTTAAATAAAAGGTATGTACATACACAAAATGTAAGTAATATTAGCCCATTCCGTAGTTCTGTATGTGGTTAGTAGTAAAATATGAACAATTCAAAGGGTTCCGTATTTGAAAGTCGACAACGGGACCCTAAAAATAACCCTCATTGCGACCTTCATACAGTTAATATTGTGAAAATGTTCTGCCTGGCACCTGCTCCACCGCCATGTAGCGGAGTGGGAAAAGGTGGAAATAATCGAGACTGTGGAAAAATCTGATATCTGTTGCTTATCAGATTAAAACAACATCTAGGTAGACTTATACTGTTATTATACATAAAGTGACTTTTATTTTAGAAAGAGAATTATAAGGGTCCACGCAGGCGATGCCTAGGGCATCAGCTGTAAGAATGCAACAAAAACATGCATCATACATAAACTTATCGCATATACGTACCATGACCACGATGGTAATCTAACGTGTGCACACTGTGCAAGTATACCTTTTAGCCACGTTCATCAGAGCACATGTCATGCCCCTAACTTATAGTTGTCAAAAACGAAACAGTAGACATAGTAGCCGTGATCGGCATGGGATGTATTAAAATCTCTCTATCTTTTGAATGAAAGTACATTTTTATGATTGATGCAAGATTTTACCCATAGGTGTTTGGGTACCCATGGGTATTTTGATTCATACCTGCTAATTCCTAAAGATCGAATTCATAATAATCTGTGCGACTCAATTCTTCAGATGACGGCTTTTGATACACATTTTGTTAAGGTGGTTGATTATGTCGGAATATAACATTCGAATAGGTATAAACTTACGGAGAAAAATAAAGGTAGGATCGAAAGGGAGATGACTGGGAATGACGTCACTCGAACGCATGGAATCTATGATTGTTACGTCCAAATTCTATACCTAAATGATTCATACAGGTATTTTACGTAATGAATGTTTGACGAATACGATTTTATTTTACAAATATATTAATTGTGAGAAAAGAACATTACAATATAAAGTGAAGATGATAATATAATAATTATGATAAAAAAAACTCGCTAAGGGCCTAACCTGAAGTAATACATTTTTTTTTTATTTAAATGGAAACGTTAGTTAACGAAAAGTGTAGTGTTAGTGTTATTGATGTGAGTTATTGTATGCGGCGTACTTATAGCACAGGCACCTAGGTACAAGTACCTACTTTGTATTGGATCCAGATTCATTTTAAAACCACCTAAATATAAAATAGCATATTTGGATAGAGCCTCATTTGGTTCACATTCTCATTACTTAACCATGGAAAAAAACTACAGGAAGCAAATTTAATATTAATCAGGTAATTGTACGGGAAAGTACTACCTATGTAAGTAATACTACTCTGTATGGACGTTTTATAGTTTAAAGTGAAAGATAATTTGTCTGTGGTCAAACAAATTATTTTAAAGATGTTATCAACTAATTTTAAATTAAAGCAGGTTCAATCGTGCCAATCTGTAGCATATAATAATATACCTATACCTACTTTCGGTAAAACCTATAATTTTGGGGCATATTTACTGGATATTTTATGGAATGAGTCTAAATGTATATGTAACAAGCTTCTGAAATCTCTAGAGCTACATAATAATTCAACACTGAAAAGTAGGTACGCTGAAGCTACGGAACTCAAAACATTTAGGTATGTACATATATGATTTCAAAGTCATTTTATATTACCTACCTATCCAGCTTTACGTCAAGGATATATTATATTTAAATTACACGTAGTAAATTACAGCGGTACTGAGATTTAGGGCGTGGAGTAGTAGGTAATGAATAGGTGTGAAAATCGACTACACTGACTATCGCTGTAGCCTTCAAACAAATGTATAAAGGAGGCGTTTCAAGCTAGAACCAACTCTAGGGCAAACCTGGTGGATATCTTAAAAGAATGGACGACTCAGTCGTATTCTGACTGATCCGCGGAAATGTTAATCGTACTTTTATATTATAAAAACTTTAAATGCGTTTTTATACGATCTGTAATTGTATAGAATTCTTGTATATAAATTAGTAATTATTTTATAAAATTAGCAATGTGTACTCAATCCAAATGGTTGTTGTGATGTCTATTAAAATTGTTGATTATTTAGGTATTTTGTTTTATTCAATCCGCCTATTACCCGGTATTCATTTATAGTGCGATGCAAGGTTAACGCGGCGGGGTCTCGCAACATGATTGTATACAAGGCAACTGGCACTGGCAAGAAGGCTACATACAAAAATGAGTTTTTATTTAGTGGACTTTTATTGGAAAGTTTGATGAGAGTTTTAATTGTAATTTATGAGGAATGCTATCACGAGCACTTCATGAATCGAAATAACAAGTTAAATTGTAAGAAACTTTTAAAACTTAGGTCAAAATGCTTAGCGCGTCACACCTAATGGTAATTACGGAAAGCAATGATAAAACTAGAAAATTACAACTTACTAAAAAAATATACCTCACCATTGTCACTAGGCTCAAATGATTTGTGCTCTTAACCTCACGTCGTATGTCATTAGTACGGTTCGCTGTAACCAAGAACTCCAAAAAATAACTATAAAACAACTAGGTACACATGCAAACATGACCCAGTAGGTACTGCTTACTAGTGAATTAATTATGACTTAGTGTGGGGCTTCCTACATGCCCCATATATACATTAACATCCGCATTATAGAAGCTTTAAACACATTACGAACTACATCAACAGAAATCTCTGCCCGTGTGTGAGCCAAATCTCTACTAATCCTATCAAAGGTGTCACAGCGGATAATCCATTGAATCTAGTTAGGAACGTGTGATATAAAAGTAAAGGGCGAGCTGTAACGGACAGCAGTCAGTCAGTGCAGTGGGCAGACAGGCACACTACCGAGGACTGTTCACTCCTTCCCAACATTCGTTGAACATGTTAAATCAAACAGGAAATTCCTACTATGATGCACACTTTGCACCGTTCAAGTAAGTAACATTTTAAGATATACCTATTTTATTCTCTGAACCATTGCCATTTTTTAATGCTGATGAATGTCCAGGTCGGGAGGGTCGAGTGGCGTGGAGATGCTGGGCGATGGCCTGACAGGGGACGACCTGGCCGCGGTGCCGGAGCACTGGCTGGTCTACCCGGCGCCTCCGGCCAGCGCGCACACTGCACTTGCGCTGCTTTACATATTCTTTACTGCAGCCGCTTTAATCGGAAACGGCCTTGTTATTTTCATATTTTCCACGTTAGTTTTATAATTTATGAACCTGTTAGGCAATGCCCGCGTTTTTAAGAGCAGTCGCATTCTAAACTCAGTTTCAATTTGTCAACAATACTTCTAATTTTCCTAAATTTTTGAGAAGTTTTTGACATAGATTATTATCGCTAAGATGAGATTGTGAGCTTTTTCATATATATTACGTATATATTACGGAACTTTGCCAGCTAATCAATTTAAAAAAACCGACTTATTTCTACTAACTTCTTACATTCATTTGATTTTCAGAACAAAAAGTTTGAGAACCTCGAGCAACCTACTAATTTTGCAACTAGCTATTTTAGACTTCATAATGATGGCAAAAGCACCCATATTTATATACAATAGTGCAATGCGAGGCTTCGCCAGTGGAACCTTCGGTTGCCAACTATTCGCGTTGATGGGTGCGTATAGTGGCATTGGCGCTGGCATGACCAATGCTTGCATCGCCTATGACAGGTAAAATACAAATTCTCGAAACTAAGCTGATTTTATGAAGATTATGCTTACCATTATTTATATTATTACGTGGATAAAGTCATGTAGGGGTAGGTAGACATTATTTTTTTGTACCAGTTTATAACCTGATGTCAGGTTTAATTTTAATTTATCGCTTCAGACATTCCACAATCACTCGCCCCTTGGACGGGCGATTGTCCCGCGGTAAAGTTCTACTGATGATAGCATTTATCTGGATATACAGCACGCCGTGGGCTCTACTACCGCTCTTCAAAATCTGGGGCAGATATGTTCCTGGTTTGTTCGTCTTATATCTTATTACTTTCTGCTTTTATATATAGGTGTGACTGCCTGTTATTATATTTGTTTTCTAATTTCAGAGGGTTATTTGACGTCTTGTTCGTTCGATTACTTGACGAATACTTTCGACACTAAATTATTCGTCGCGTGCATTTTCGTCTGCAGCTATGTCTTCCCCATGTCGATGATCATATATTTTTACAGTGGAATCGTGAAGCAGGTGTTTGCACATGAAGCTGCTTTAAGGTACTTTCCTCAAAGTAACTAATAGTAACGACGAAGACAACAAACGGGGAAACTTGTTTAAACACAGTGAATGTTATTTTAGAGAACAAGCCAAGAAAATGAACGTGGAATCACTTCGAGCTAACCAGAACGCAAGCGCAGAATCAGCGGAAATCAGAATAGCTAAAGCAGCTCTCACCGTGTGCTTCTTGTTTGTAGCGTCATGGACACCTTACGGCGTCATGGCGCTTATAGGAGCTTTCGGAAACCAACAACTTCTTACGCCTGGGGTACTTTTTTAATTTTAACTATTTGAAATTCAATCTTTTGTTCTTGACTATTTGACATCCATGTCCATTTTCATACCGTGGGCTATGCGGCCACGATTCACTAGTAGATTCATTCGCCACTTCGTATATCTATATTATCTAACTAACCACACTTTGTACCTACCAGCAAATCGACACCCTTGGTAAAGTGCCCAGTTTCTAAGAGACCCTGATATTTTGTAAAGATGTAGGTAGGGATCCTTTCTTGTTTAAAATCATAAGTGAAATATTTTTTTATTCACAGGTCACAATGATCCCAGCCGTGGCATGCAAAGCTGTCGCCTGTATAGATCCCTGGGTTTATGCAATCAGTCATCCAAAGTACAGGTACCTATAGATACTAAAATAGATAGGCATATTCACCTTAAATATATATGTAGTTTATGCTTATAAACCTTCATTAAATAAACATGAAAACTTAGAATTGAATACGAAACTGTGCGAAAATACAAGGGCAAATAAAAAATTGAAAGACTTGATTGAAAAATGTATTGCCTCTGTGGCTGGGTATTGGGTACCTACCTAACTACTTGCAATTTCTGTCTATACACAGGTTGGTAAAATTTAATAAAAAAAATCGGGTTTGACTTCGGGCTTTTCAAAGAATAATAAGACAATGATAGAATTCTCCAAATAGTAAATTCACCTTTGTTGGTTTTAAACAATACTTTCTGTTACTCAAAATTTCCGCTTACGCCCTGATGTTCCTCTTCCTATAACTGATCCTATTAGAGATGTTACCAAAACATAACATGAGCCACTGTAGCCTAAATAAATGTTTTTTGGAACGAAATTGTTTAACGCGTCTTGTAGGAGTGCGGTAGGAGTAAATAGGTAGAAGATGTGGTGCAACGAAATTGATCCCCATGCTTTTTAATACTAAAATAAAACTTTGAAACTGGAAGCCATACTAGATGGCTCTGTATACATAGGTATCTTGCGAAAAGAAACCATATTCCATTGATACTAACTGATGTCACCCGACACTTCCCGACTTTTTATTTAAAATCATAACATTTTTACAGACAAGAACTGCAACGTCGCATGCCGTGGTTGCAGATACAAGAGCCCGATGACACTGTGTCCACTGCAACCAGCAACACGGTATCTAACGCTCCAGCAGCAGCACCTGCCTAAACATTACCATCATGACCACGAGCCTCATATTCTAATATCAAAAGCTCAAAATGAGAAACACGTCAGGGCAAAAATGTATTTGAAAAAAAACTAATATTTTTATGGTTGAATAGTAACATTATAATTCTATTGGGCGTGAAGTCAATGCTGTGTTTATAGAGATTAGGTAGTACTTATACTTACATAAATGAGTTGTAAAGTTGGATTTCTATCGATGACGAGCGCGAACCTTATTAATGATATAATATGTACCAATTTTTTTTGCCTAGCTCTCTATTCTACATAGGTACCTACAACATGGAATCTTCTTTGTTACAACGACAACGGCTTGTTTAACGGACTGAAATATTATTATTACCTAATTAAGTGTATAAATAATGCAATTGTTAATCAATATGTAATTTAATAAGTAATTTAATATGTTATAGTTTATAAATTTTATTGTAATATTTTGCACACCTGTCATGGTAGGATATGGTCTAAAGAACTTTTATAAAAATGACACCCTAGAATTACCCATATTTCGCAAATAAATGATTTGAATTTGAATTTGAATTTGAAGTATTATTATTACCTATATGTGTAACTCAATTGTTTACATGCAATACAGATGATGAAGTCAAAGATAATTGTTTATTTTAATATACTTGCGGGTTGATGGAAAGCACTTTTTAAACCTCTTGTCACAGAGTAGGCCGTTTGAGACCCAATATTTTTTTTTTCCAATTTCAAATCAATTTATTTATTTTCTTATTCGGGTTTAAGTATTCAAACAATTAAATCGAAACATTTCATCAGTAAGTAACTAAATATTTACTAGTACTTACAGTCACAGTCTAAAATGCTTACCATCTTAGGTTCACACATAAATGAAAATAAATATATTATGTGATTGGATTAGATAAATTGTTATTGTGTTTTTATATTCACGTTTCGTGGACAGCTATTGCTAGCGTGGTCTTTATTTGAAAAAAATGATTCAACTAGCATTGCTATACGAACATCACAAGTGAGGTCGAACTTAGTACCTACTAAAAATGCTAAATTGGGAAAAAATAATCTATAGTTTAAAACATCTTTATTTTTTTAAAGAATAGTTATTTGTTATGCAAGGCTGGAAAGTTGATTTTTGGCGCGAGTACTTCTATTGAAACCTGAGTAAGCGAAGGATTCTAGGGTTGAACCATGAGCGAAGCGAGTGGTTCAAATATAGAATCCTGAGCGTAACGAAGGTTTCAAAGGTACGAGACGCAGAAAAGCTTTCCTGGCGAGCGCAACACACAATTTTTCACCTCACTACGGCGAGGAAACTGCTAGGTGCAAGAAAACAGGTGTTGTTGAGTTTTATTTTGTTCGAGCGTCTCAGATACATTGACTCATGTGAAGAAAATAACAGATACTTGGCAATGTATCTTATGAGTTACATAGAATATCTCCAAAATTAAATACCCTGTATTTTGTTCTATATCCTACTTGTCCTCTAAGGAGAATGAAAGAAAAAAACTAATTTAATACAAATAACTAATGTAGGAAAGTTATTTTCTCAGGGTTGTGTGTTGGGTCTATAAAATGAGTTCGATTGCACGATAACAGTAAAAAGTATATAATGAAGGTAAAATAAACAGTATACACGGCACAAACAGGTAAATGGTAAAACAAACTAAAACTTTACGAGCGGTTCGCGAGCGTAGCGTACCGTCACGCGATCTTTCGTCCACTATCTGTTGGCGGGAGTCTGAGTTCGCAGGCGGGGTATTGTCTACCGTTGCCGCGCATAAGGGCAAGTCCACACACAAACGTTAAGGTTGATGTTCCAGGGTAGCCCGCGAAATTCAAATTTTCTTAAGTTTTTTGCAATTTGCAGGCCAGTGATAGGTTGTATGTTGATGAACATTTGATTCGCGGCTGTAAGACGTATGTAGTTACAGAATTATAATCATCAAAATCATAAAGGTGTAAAAATGACTTTATACAAGGTCAAAGTCATTCCGGAACCTTTATGAGCTCGGAGGGTTGTATTAATGATTTTGATGCGCGCGTATAAACTGCGGCGTTTGTCCGCGAGTCGTATCGTTACTCCCTTGTGTCTTTAAAAGGACCAGATCACCGATTGAATAATCCGGTGCAGGGCTGCGACTAGGGCATGCAATTATCCGCCCATTTTAGTATTCGGATAATTCAGATAATTGGATAACGTTATCCGGATAAATCCGGATAATTTGGATAGGAGTGATAAAAATAAAATTTAACCACAATATCATCAATCATTTATATTCAGTAATCAGTCTAACGAACCATGGTAAAAATAAAATAATCAAACCTTAGTAGGCAACAAAACAAGTCATAAAATTGCACACATAAGTAAACATCTTGTAACATTTTTTATAAAATTTAAGTACTTACATTAGTAAAAAATCTTAAAATTACAACTATGAAATAATAAATGACTGTCGTCATAATGAGATCAAATCTGTAACCTATTAACCTTATTTTTGGCAAGTGCCTGGCCCACCTTAAACTTGTTCCATAAATGAAAATAAAATACGAATGGTAAAAAATAAAATAAAGTCATACCTATAATCTAATAACAAATTGGATAATAACAATTAAATATTACTTTTTCAGTCTTTGATGATAAGATCTAAGGAAACTCAAGCTATCTAATGTTGAGTCGTTTAGAGATGTTCTCAATTTATTGCACAAGTAGCCCGTTGACGAAAACGCCCTTTCAGATTCCACACTGGTTGGAGGAATAGTCATAAGAAAGTCATATATTTGACTAAGATGATGGCTTCTTGGACCTCCTCTATCGAACAGTGCCATTTGTACTCGGCATAGAGTTTCTAAGTCTTCATTTTGCTTTGGAATTGCAGTGGATGTTGATGGTGTGTTTGATAAGGATTTTTCGATCTCTTTGCTTAATTGTTCTTTAATTGACAAAGATTCCTCAGATGCTCTTTGGTGTTGTAAATTTAAAAGTGTGACGTCATCATCATAATCATCCGTCGTAGTTTCCGTAGTAATAGGACTCGTAGGTAAGTGTTTTTTTAATAGTTCAACAACGAATCCTGGCACTATATTATAAGAAATTCTGAATACGTCACATGACCTTTCTTCATAGAATTTCGTAGGGTTGTGTAGGTATTTTAATGTACTAACAAGTTCTGTTTTTCGGCGTTGAATAATGCGTGCTTTTAAAGATTCTACTAACTGTTGGCTTATCGTGCTGTCTCTTTCAGTAAGTTTTGAAATCATAAATTTCAGGGCAGTCTCGGCTGTAAGCAAATTAGCATCCTCCCTGCAGATTGCTTCTACGGTTGCTTTTAGAACATTCAAAGAAATAGACAGGTCTTTTAATATTACAAATTCAGAGCTAGAAAACTTAGTGTCGTTTTTTAAGTCGATCAGTGTTTTCATTATTCCATCTTTCAATCGAAGAAACCTTGTTATCATGTCCGCGAGGCTACTCCAGCGAGTTTTACAGTCCAAAATGACTTGCAGGTTCTTATTGTCATTGTCTAAGTGAGTGTTTAAAAGATCCGTTCTAGTGGGTGAATTCTTGAAGTACTTTACAATTTGTCTGACTTTGTTTATTAAATCCTTGTAGACAAACAGCGGGACGTTTGTAGTATTTTCTGGGAGCATAATAAACCCTTCTTCGTCGTCTTCGTTTTCAGTATCCGAATCATCGCTATTGTGGTCTTCGGGATCTGCTGGTTGGATCGTTGCAGAACTTGCAGATAGACCTGTTTCACTGCTATCCTTTTTGTACAGTACATCCATTACTGCGCATTGAATGCCATGTGCTAGACAAAGCTGACTCTGTGCGGATGTTCTTTGTCCTAAAGCCCGCATGACACTTGCACCATCCGTAACAATGCCGACAATATCATCCTCAAGCGATAGCCCGAATTGTATGAGCTTTTCCTTCAAAATGATATAGCAGTTCTCTGATGTCCCTCTGCATTTTATTCTTGACAAGCCCAAGTTTCGGAAAGGCTTGCTCTTGAGCTCCGGAGAATGAATATTGACGTTCATGTAGCGTCTATTTTTTGCAGATGTCCACTCATCAAGTGTTATTGAAAATTTATGGCCTTTCGATATCAATTCATTTATTTCCTTTTTTAAGTCGTTTTTCAGCTGGCCACATTTAGCCATTACCATATTCTTTATGGCGTTAGGTGATTGAGGCAAATCGTAGCCACTCTTCTTAAAAAGCTTTCTAAGAGTTTCCGAAGTAGAAAATACCCTAAAAGGTAACCCATCCAATGCTGCCATCTTAGACACAGCAGTTTGAACGTCATCATCATCAGCTTTAAAGAAATCACTTATTTTCATTTTTTTATGTTTTGGTTCACATACACTTTCGGAATTTTGTGTCAATAAATCTGTATTTTCGTTGTCTTTCGTAGTTTGTTGAAGTCCTTTTACGGTTTTTAAGTTTATGGAATGTACTAATTTAAGGTGATTATGAAGCGGGGATGTACAATAGAACCAGAGTGTTTCAGAATTTTATTGCATTTTTGGCATTCTGCATACAATCCGTCAGTGGAACGACGAAAATAATGCCATACAGATGTCACCACAGCTGCGGTTGTTTTTTTCGAAAACCAAATTATCTCGATTGACTTTTGCCATTATAATAATTGGCAAAATCTTTGTTTGCTATGCTATGCAATGTTGTAGATTGTAGACTACCTGTAAAAAAAAAACTCTTAAATTAGTTTATTTTTTAAGAAATGAAGCAGCCTATTATACATATTTAAGTAAACAGAATTATTAAGTAAGTATTAAGTTTTCTTAGAAAGTCTTAAAATTGTTATTGTCTCAGAAATATCACACACAATGACACAATCAGTCATAGCGCATGATATTTATAACATTTGTTTACATTACATACAGTAAACTAACTTTGTGGTTGACCTTATACGGAAGCAGTTAAAAATAACATAACCTAAAATATGCACAGAGATTTTTTTTAATATTCTCCTGCATACAGTATACAGTGAACTATGTATAAATCGGTCAGACGTGCCGTATATAAGTAACACAGCGCATATAACCTAACCCAGTATGCCTTATTAAATATTATTTAACTAGGAAAGGTATTTAAAACATTTTAGTTTCAATCTTTAGTATTAAGTAAATCACAAACTATTAATTTTAAAAGTAATAACTTCTGAATTTTACACACTAGTTATGAATACAAAAAGATACTTACCGCGTCTCTTTCAAAATCCAGCACATACACCAGACCACAACACTACACAAACGAACACGTCCGTACAAATGTCACTCAGAGCCGCAACTAATGGCGGACGAAGCGTCTACAACATGGCGGCGGTTTCAGTTGAGTGTTGCCATTTGCGAAAAATACCCTAATAATTGTGCAAGAAAAAATATTTTGTGTTGAAATAAACCAAAGATTATCCGTTTTATTCGTATTATCCGGATAGTAATGCTATTGATATCCGAATATTTTACATCGCGGATATCCGGATAATTCGGATATCCGGATAATATGCCCTAGCTGCGACCCTCGTCGGCATAACGTTTTTGATTCGCTTGTACCTTTTCATGCACTTCCCTAGCTTCAAATAGTACGGTCGATATTCTCTGAAGGTAAGGGGTAAGGTTTGTTATGACGTTGTCACTCTGTATAATGGTACGCATATCAGCGATGACATCGGCTGGCGCACGCATTTCTCGTCCAAACGTCAGGTAAGCCGGTGAAAATCCGGTGCTGCTGGTCACTGCAGAGTTCATCGCGAAACGTATCGCGGGTAAGTGAGCGTCCCAGGTGTTGTGATCTTTCCCCACAAGAATAGCAAGTTGCGGTTTTAGATCACGGTTCTTCCTTTCCACCGGGTTCGCTTGAGGATGGTATACAGGCGACAGCGACTGAGTAATGTCAAATGAATGGCAAGCCTGCTGCATTATTTCGCTTATAAACTGCACACCATTGTCACTTAAGATTCGTCTTGGCACTCCGTACCTCAGGAAGACCTCTGAGATCAGAATCTTAGAACAATTTAAGCTGGTAGCGTCTTGTAGAGGAAATAACTCTACCCATCGCGAGCATGTGTCTTCGATGATAAGGATCCACTTGTTTTTATCAGCGGTCTCCGGCAGTGGTCCAAAAAGGTCCACGGCGACAACCTCAAAGCGGCGATTAGTTGCGGGAGTCTGCAGTAGTCCGGCCGGTTTCCTATTATCGGCTTTGTATCTCTGACATTCTACACACCTCTTCAGGTACGCAACGACGTATTGCCGCATACCTGGCCAGTAATACCTAGACTTCACTCGTTGGTGCGTCGTGGTATTCCGCCATGACTTTATCACGCTCGTGTACCGGTACAACAAGACATCCTGTCTCTTCTTCACACTCGTCAGGTCCATATCTGTACAAAATTCCATATGACATAATAAAGCCACGGTTGGACCAACTCCTCCCCCTAAACGGGTTGTCGTTTGACTCGAGGCCCTCAACGATCTTTCAGGATCTTTGAGTTGGTTCTCACGGACATCCTTGGGGTTTCTTGACGGGAAATCAACCTCGGCGTAGGGGATATCACAATCCGTTTCTTCTGCACAAGGTGGTCGCGAAAGAGTATCAGCGATGACGTTCGACCTGCCAGGTGTATATTCTATACGGAGGTTGTACTCCTGTAGGGTAAGGGCCCACCTCGCTAAACGACCACTTGGTGATTTCACTGTCGTCAGCCATCGCAGAGGTTGGTGGTCGCTCTTTATCACAACCTCTGATCCTTCTATGTATGCGCGGAACTTAGTAACAGCCCATACGACTGCCAGCGCTTCTCTCTCCGTTGTGGTATAGTTTCTCTCAGCACTATTCAGCAAACGGCTAGCGTATTCTACTAGTCTTTCTTCGAGGCCCTCCCCCTGCATTAGTACTGCTCCGAGACAATAACCGCTGCTATCGGTCCTTAATGTGAAGGGCATCGATTCGTCAGCTTGGCGCAGTATCGGAGCGGTGATTAACTTCTCCTTAATGCAGTCGAAGGCTTCTTGTTGCTTCGAAGTCCAGGTCCATTTGCAGTCCTTCTTGAGGAGATCCGTCAGAGGTTTGGCAACGTCGGCGTAATTGGGAATGAAGCGCCGGAACCAACTTGACGTTTGCAAAAAGGTCTTCACGTGTTTCGCGTTCTCAGGAGGTTCTATCTTTGCGATAGCTGCTGTCTTATCGGGGTCTGCCTTCACTCCACCTGGTACGATCACGTGGCCCAGAAATTTTACTGACTCGCGAGCAAAGCAACTCTTTTCGCGGTTTACTCGCAGGTTGTACATCTCAAGCCGGTTGAAAACAGCGTTTAAGTCTTCCAGGTGCTTGGGGAACGACTCCGATAGGACAATGACGTCATCTAAGTAAGTTATCATGCAAACGTCGGCTAGTTCCTTGCCGGACCTGAATCGATCCATAAGCCGTTGGAAAGACGCTCCTGAATTCCTCAAACCCATTGGCATCCTTTTAAACCTAAAACATCCGAGTGGGCTCACGAACGCAGTCTTGTCACGGTCAGCAGGTTCCACCGCAATTTGAAAGTAACCTGATCGAAGGTCACAGGTTGTCATAAAACTGGTGTTCTTAGCTGCGTGGAGGACGTCTTCGATGCGTGGAAGTGGGTAGCGATCAGGCTCAGTTACAGCATTCAACTTCCTGTAATCTATACATAGCCGAACCCCTCCATCCTTCTTTGTCACAAGAACCACGTTGGCAGCCCAAGGAGATTCACATTCTTCGATCACGTCAGTGTCCAGTAACTTCTGTAACTCTCTTTCCAGCATCGCTCTCTTACTAGGAGACATCCGGTAAGGTGGTGAGGCGATGGGTTCCTGATGCGGGTCGATCTTCAACCGGTGTGTGGCGTAATCCGTTGGTGGCCCACCCTTTTCGAAGCGGTCGGCCCTCTTCAACAGAAACGAGTTCAGTTCAGTTCTCTGATCTGCCGTTAACTTGGTGCCTTCATCATCCCTCAGCACAAGGTTCGATGCTTCCACCTTCATCAACTCCATCTGGACGCTAGTAGGTAGATCAAAGCTGGTAATAAACGGGTGCCAGTGTTCAGGCTCGTCGTTAAAACACCAACTGCTCTGTGGTAAGTGCAACAGGATACTTGCTTTAATGATAAAGTCTCTACCTAGCAATGTCCGAGTTTGCGCGTCCGGTAATACTATAAATGTGGTAGGTATAACATGGTTTTCCAATAAAACGTCAGTATCACACTCAAGTATAGTACCTACTTGTTGTGATCCGTCAGCAAGCCCTATAGTACGTAATGTTTTCTTAAAAACAACGCCGGCTCTAAGAAGTAAGTCGTATAGCATCGGGCCTGCGATTGAATGTGTGGCCCCCGTGTCTAAAATAGCCACACCTTTGCGATTCACGACCTGAATTTCCACCAGCGGCCTCGGATCGTCACTATCGGCTACCTGAGCGGTACAAAAATCCGACTTGCTTGAAGACGACGCGTCTTTGCAGTTACTACATTTTGAACGCACCACTCCCAGCTGACCACATCCGTAACAACGTAACTCGGTACTTTTACTCGGCTTATTAGAAGGGTCGGTGACCTTTCCGTCCTTCTTATCTTTATTACGGCATTCGTCTACTGTATGACCGAAAAATTTGCAATAAGTACACTTCGGCCTAACGCGCTTTTGCCCATCACTATTGTAATTATTTTTCACGTTTAGTGCGTGCGAGTCAGACGGCCTAACAATATTTAGGTTACTACTCGACTTAGGCGGGTCACTTACGGCAATGGTAGGGTTAACGTTTGTGTTCGAACGTTTATGCGTGGCGACGGGAGGGTCTACATTAGCGATATTGTTACCTATTACAATGGGTAGAATCACTTACCTCCGCCAACGACTCCTCGACTAACCTGGCCTTCGCAATCAGTTGATCCAGCTCGGTCACCGCTTCGCGAGACACTCGTTTCCTTATCCTACGATTTAATAATCATATCTAGCTTCATCACTTCCGCCACATTATACATACGTCGGCCCGTTCACTATTTTGTTCGGTACAGAAAATGTCTCGAAATAATTTATAACCGGGTCGCGGCACTCCGTACATCCCTCGAAGTCGTTGCAGCGCGTCGGACCACGACGATATCGATGACTTCACGCCCTGCCACCAGATGGCGGCCTCGCCTACTAGCAGCATACCTAGGCAGGCCCCGCAGCGCTTGCTCGTCGCTGATATTGGTGCAGACGCGGTAAACTTCGATAGCATCGATAAATGCCTCGAGCTCTTCTGCATTCTTCGAGGACCCGTCGAAACGCGCCGTACACTTCGCGAAATTGCCCGCCCATCGCGCAGCATCACGCGTATCGGGTATCCGTGGTGATGATGTGCACGGCTCATCCTTGCTCGACAGTATGCTTTCAATGAGAATGCGATTTGCTTCCGCTTGGTTTCTAGTTATGTTGCACACAAGTGTCTGAAGCATCTCCTCAGACATGGTGATATTCGGAGACGATGATGATAATGCGACCACCTTCCTATTCTGCTCTGCGTCCGTATCGGATTTCGACCCACCATCTCTTCCGGTACGTTTTTTGGTTGGCTTCGGCGGCATGGTAACAGGGCACTACCTCTGCTGTTACTCGCTCGAACAAAACGGGTGATGGTTTATATGGGTGGTAGTTATGTAATTATGTAACGAACTCGTATTCGTTAATAATTTCCATGCACGATTCGAAACGTTGATTTTATTCCCGTTCCCGCGCCAAAATTCCCTGCAATCGACTCGACCACGCGTACTCGTCGTCTCGCGTCGGTTAAAATTTTGGCGGGAAGTACAATTTGGCGGGAAGAGTGGACTCGCCCGAAAATTTTGCCGATTGTTTTTTGCACTGTTTGGATGAAATGCACAATCGGAAAAGGTTCACAGTATGTGATAGCACGATAGAATTTAGCACTTATTGTCACTGTTATGTATTTTACGATTTTTCACTGAAAACTTGGCCGCGAATTGGGCGTCACTTGTAGGAAAGTTATTTTCTCAGGGTTGTGTGTTGGGTCTATAAAATGAGTTCGATTGCACGTTAACAGTAAAAAGTATATAATGAAGGTAAAATAAACAGTATACACGGCACAAACAGGTAAATGGTAAAACAAACTAAAACTTTACGAGCGGTTCGCGAGCGTAGCGTACCGTCGCGCGATCTTTCGTGATTTCGTCCACTCCACTATCTAATCTATCAGCAGTGCGATTCTGTTACCATCTCACCGTGAAAACTTAGGTGAAGTGAGCGTGGAGTGGGCTGTCAGTGTCATTCAACTGATGCTAGGGATTGACCAAGCATTAACATTACAATCAAAATCGAGATTTAAATGATATTTTTATGCTAATTTTAATAAGTAATTATTTTATTTTATTTCAAAGCTAGCTAGTACCTACTTTGGTACTTACTTACTTACAACATAATTAGTCATAAACTCAATTTCGTTTTTATTTCTTTTTTTCCTAGACTAGCCTTTGTATTTTAACTAAAGGCGCGAGCGGGTCACGCATGTTCGCCAGCATATCAAGTTACCCCAATCTGTCAAATTTCAAAGTGCACACTTCGCGCAAGCACGTTTTTCGGTTGACTAAACGTCTAGTCGTAGATACCTATTCGAGTTTACAGACAATAATTGATTTTAAATCTTAAAACTTGTACAGTAAGGTTCAGAATCGATTGAGAGATTGGTCTGAATCCCGCGCGGCGTTCACTTCACCGCGCTGCCTGCAGGGAATTTTGGCAGAATCCCGTGCTCGTGAAGTGGTCACTTCACGCAAGCACGTTATGCGTTGTCATAGTTACTAATATGAATACCTATATCGTTGACGGGTGTACATCCGGTTGACAGGGTGTAAGTTACAAAACGGTGATTCTTTACAAATTGCTGCAATGTTCTAGCAATGTGAGGAATGTGTGTAAAACTTAAAGCAATGTGACGTTTTTGTACAAACAGTCAAATTTCTCCAAATGATTTTAAACCTTAAATATTTTACCGGTAAGGCTCTAAATCGATTGAGAAAATTTGTCTCCTTGCAGTCATTAATATGATGTGACTGCAACTACAATTTACCAATAATTCGTCACGTGCGCATACCTACGTGGACACACCAAGAACATTACGAAAATGCAATACCAACGTCCAATAAGTACAAAATATATTTTATTGTTCCAACTATTCGTTCTTCGGCTTTGGCTCACCGCCGCCCGCCTTGAAAGTGCGTGAAGCGATCACTTCGCGGAAACATCATTATTAAGATGCGGTACTTTGTGTATTTATTATATAACATTAGGTATAAATATGTGCGGCTTTTTGGGACATACCTTTAGTTACCTACCTATAAAGGCGATTTTAACACACTGCACACCGCGCGCCGACGGGTAACGCGGGGCAGCGCCCATATCGTTTGCTATGGCCGCCTCGCGCTACGAGACGGAGCGCGGTGCAGTGCGATATTCGCTTTACCTACTTCAGTAAACATTGCCAATAAGATGATGATAATACCTAATATTCATCATCATCAACATACCTACTGCCAAACTCGACCTAGCTCACGGCATCTCATTATCTCTATGTAGGTAACTCTCGGTCTCCGCGACGCGACTTACAGCGCAAGCGTACCTACTGAGAACTCGACGAACACGACTGTTAGGAGGTTGCTATGGCAATCACTGTTAGGGTCGTTGCTATGGCAATCACGGTATTCACCTGAATACCGTGATTGGCATGGCAACGACCCAAACAAACACCGTTGGCGTGATTTGTAGGCGCTGTCAGTCACGTGCTGCTTTCTGTCAAGTGGGCCATGTCTATTCGTTCATATAAAGCCCGTCACAGACGTAGCTATAATATATATTAATATGAATCATAGCAAGGCATATTACGACATATTTTCCATATAGATTTTCGAGTGACCGCACACGCAGCTATAATATATAATTCTATGACATCACAAAAATATGTCGACATTTATATCTCAGTAAGTATATTTTAGCATATTGATACATATTTAAGTATATTAATATATATTTTGAGGATACGGGGTGTTCCTGAGTGGAATTTTTTGGGTACCTAGATTGATTATAGTGTTATTTCAAAATTAGTACACCTGTACACAAAAAATAAGCTTTAAAACCGTGCGCTTTAAAAACGACCGCAGACCGAGTGAGGGCAAAATATATATTATATATTAACACGTTAGACGCCACGCCGAACACCGGTGAGCCGCGAACAATTGTTTTTCTATTGTGTCTGCTGCGTGGTAGTCAATGACTTAATAATATATTATAGCTACGTCTGGGACGGGCTTAAATTTCAAGGCTTTCAGATATTTAAATGTCAAATACGACATTTAAAAATCAGTGGAATATTTGGATGCTTATAAAAGATCTATACAGAGTTATTCTAGTAAATGTATAGTTGAAAAAGTATTTTTTAATCATCTCAATGTTAATCGAAAAAATTGTGTCAAAAAGTAATACAGTCTATAATATTGGTTGCTGTAGTCGAATTTAATTTGTGAGTGTCGTATGTGTCTTATCCTACTCTCCTGTCGCAGGTCTGCTGGTAGAAAATGATGTGTAATGATGATGTAAGTAGTTCCTTTGCGTTCTTCATCAATATGTATTTTTCTTTATTATGTAGTCAGTGTGTAAGAATACATAGATAAATAAATAAATAAAATTTATTCATTAGTATCACAATCAAAACAATTTGCTAATACATTTCTTCTACTGAGTCTGCTGCCTCCCAGGGTTCAGCTTCGCACTGCTGAGAACGAAGGGGCGTCGGGTGTGTGTGGGCTGCACAGCGATCAACTGGAAAAAATGGTATGCATGTATTAATCATTTATTTATTACATTTTCAACTTGCAATTATTTACATAATATAAAAGTTGACAGACTTTAGTGCCCAAATGGTTGGCAGAATTGCCGCATTGTATCGTGGTGCTGTAAAAATAGGCCAGCCTTGTGGCCACTTAAAGAGTCGACCAACTGTTTGGTGATGATTGTCTCAAAAAACCAAGGGGCATTAGGACCCCACGGCCCTAGTGTTCAATTTCAAGGCATTATGGTAATTCTGTCAGGCCTCTTCCTATTGCTGCGTGCCAAGCCGTTGAGCTCTAAAACAGCTGTCACCCCTGCGGTGACAAGAGCGCTACAAATGACGTCTTTAATGGCGGCGTGCCGTGCTATCCGGCCTGGGCTCTTACTGCAAGGTAGGCCCCTATGGAGTCCCTCGCCCACCATACTGGCGGCAATGTGTAGTCCCGTGATAAAAATAAATGATTATACCATGGTATGGTACCTGAAGCTGCTAATACCGCTGTGGCTGGGACCTGGGATTTATTGGCCAATCTGCATCCGGGCAAGCATAGCACTTCAGGTCCAATCAGGTGCAGGCTAAAATCTTCCCTGTCAACTTTTCAGTGCTGTGGACAGAAGACAGAAACATTAAGCTAAATAACATTTGATTTATTTTTATATTACTCATTTTATTAAATTAAATCAGAACTATCGCTGTTCAGTTGCGGAATTCACTCCCGCCTGACGACATTAGAGACTGCCAAACAGTTGCAATTTATGTATTATGTTTTTTTCTTTTTAAGCTTACAGACATCGTCTACATCTCCTTTATCGAGTTTCCTATTGTAGTTGTGCTGGAACAGATTTCTTTAGAAACAAGCATCACCTATAAAATTATGTATTTTCTGTTCCTTTCTTCTTGTCTGTTTTTATGTGTGTGCATAAATGGTTAAACAAAATAAATTATTAAAATTTAACATTATCTAATACACACATCATCAAATTAATTTTTAAATACTGACAACATTATCATTTCTATTTCAAGTGAGCAGAGAAAATGTCTATTTTTGTTCTCCTACATAAATCACACAAATATTTACTTACAAGAATGAGATGTATAAGTTGAGTTTAGCTGCAACCTGACTTTTCTTTTCATAAAACTAGAGCACAATTTTCTAATATGACAGACACTTCTATTGAGGTATCTGAAAACAAAAATAAGTTAAATCAACAAAAGTTCAGGTAATCCCAATAATCAGCGGGTAATACCATTCTCCTGCCCTTATCCGAATTTATTTGGGGTCGGCGCAACATGTCTTCTTCTTCCATACTTCTCTATTAGTCGTCATCTCGATAGTCACTCCCTTTCTAGCCATATCATCTTTCACACAATCCATCCATCGTTTCTTTGGCCTCCCTCTACTTGTATAGCCATCCACATTCATACTCACAACTCTCCGGACAACATTTTCCTCATTCCTCCGCATAACATGCCCATACCATGACAACCGATTTCCACACAACTTTTCGGTCACCGGTGTCACTTTCAGACTTCCTCTTATATACTCATTACGTATTCTATCCATTCGCGTAACACCACACATCCCACATAACATTCTCATCTCAGCTGCATGCAATTGTCTTTCATGAATATTTATAGCTTTTTAAGTAGTTCATTAAATTATCAGTCTTACAAGACAGAAAACATAAAAAAAATGATAATAATGTTTCATAAATTTTTTGAAAACAATCATTTGTACTTACAAATAATTAATAATACACATGATGTAAAATAGGTACTGGTATCCAGCAGCATCCGGTTAGACTGAAAGCCCAGTAAGCCCACCCCAACAAACAGTTGGAAAAAGGCTTGGCAGATTGATTGAATTCTGATACACATCTGAAAAAACAAATGTTGTTTATCATATTTAAAGGGTGATACGAGGGGTGATCAATAATGTTTGACATTCATTTTAAAGGTTGCAGACAGCCTATTTAGGTTAATCAATAACATTAATAAAACGAGGTGGGTAACCCATACCCATTGAGCAATAAATTGAGGGCTGACACTGGGCAGTGTCCAAAGTATGTCTTTGTGACGGCAGGTAGTTGAATTTCAATCACACAACTCGAAGCATTTGTTTCAATTAAAACATTGGCAGGCACTTTACATTATTATCGTTTTCCTACCTCTTTTACCAGGCGGTCGTTTAGTTTGAGTTTATAGTGAAGCTAGCCGCCCCATCACAAGACGAAGCAAGTCCTAATATGGAGAAGAAACTTTATGGACAGTCTTTTAAATCGAAACCTTATGTTACAGAGGTTAACTTGTTTGATAATTACTTCTTCTTCTTTTTCTTTTAGCACAACTTCCATTAATTACATCACACGCCATCTTTTCTTCAAAGTGATCAATCAATCCACAAAGTCTGAACCGGGCGGATATGCCGCGTATTCAAATACAGAATCTTATTACTTATTTAGCTAGCTCAATAAAACATACAATGCCAAAATTCTAACTGGTTAATTCTTTTAGAATCATAGTTTGCCGCCATGCTTAATTATTAAACATGGCGGCAAACTGCAAAGTGCAAAATAAGTCTGAAAAGTTGAATCGAAAACTTACGCGAAAACCGCCAATATTCTAAGTTGTCTATGTTTTTTCCAACCACAGTACGCGTTTGAAATAACGATTATTTGAGATAATCGACTAAAATTACTTTTACACAAAAAAGGCTAATTTTTCAATTGTTTATTCTGTAATTAGCTTTTAAAATATCATATTTTTAGGTTTTAACCGGGTAAAACCTAATATATAATGAATACTTGTTTCACTAAATCGTTGTAATAATTTAATATTGCCATTTATTAAAAAAAAACTAAGTGCAGATTGTAATTATAATTTATATTACTAGTTATATAATAATATTTGTATTTTTATTATTTATAATTAATTTATATACATATATTTTTATATATCTAAGTACATATTGTGTTTTGCTTTAGATATTAATGTTGCAGAAAATAAGAAAAAAATATCAAATGTTATGCCAATTCTCACGAAAACGACCGGTACTCAAAATAATAAGAAAATTAAGCTTAGTTATTGGCATTGACAACTATCCATTGCGCTCTGTCCCACAGCTTTGTCATAATGGTGTTCGAAAGTTTTGCACTGAATAATATTTAATTGCCTCCGCTTTTCAAATTAAAAATGTCGCATAAACAAGTTATTTACGATAGCAAGAATAAAATTGCAATACTAATTCAACCAACAAATTCATAATCGAATGATGATTCAAACAAATATTTCTAAGATTGTTTTTATTCTGCATGAATAGAACGATATTTTTATTAAAAAAATAAGAAATATAATACGTATGTCAGTTTTAGTCGTGCAAATTTATCTCGAATACGATTTCGCAATATTAGTTTATTCGACCGCGTATTCTGTGGTAAGAAAAACATAGACAACCCACACTAAACTTGACATTAGAAGTTCTGTTTATTGTGATCTGGCGTCACAGAAAATGGCGCGGTGTTTAAAGGTCAATACTTCAATGTTATTATTGAATAGGAGAGCTAAATTAGTTACGAAAATAATTGACAAACTATAAAATAAGAAGAATATTTTGCACATACATTTAGTTATGAAAACTTGTTGTTTGAGTAAATTCCTTGAACAACCGGAAATGTGACCCAGTACTAATAAATATTGAGTTTAGAAAAATAATTATACTTCAATTTTAAGTTTAATTCTAAAAACGTCTTTGTTTTTTTTAATTGGCATGTTTAATTATAAAAGAATTAACCAGATAAAATTTTGGCATTGTATGTTTTATTGAGCTAGCTAAATAAGTAATAAGATTCTGTATTTGAATACGCGGCATATCCGCCCGGTTCAGACTTTGTGGATTGATTGATCACTTTGAAGAAAAGATGGCGTGTGATGTAATTAATGGAAGTTGTGCTAAAAGAAAAAGAAGAAGAAGTAATTATCAAACAAGTTAACCTCTGTAACATAAGGTTTCGATTTAAAAGACTGTCCATAAAGTTTCTTCTCCATATTAGGACTTGCTTCGTCTTGTGATGGGGCGGCTAGCTTCACTATAAACTCAAACTAAACGACCGCCTGGTAAAAGAGGTAGGAAAACGATAATAATGTAAAGTGCCTGCCAATGTTTTAATTGAAACAAATGCTTCGAGTTGTGTGATTGAAATTCAACTACCTGCCGTCACAAAGACATACTTTGGACACTGCCCAGTGTCAGCCCTCAATTTATTGCTCAATGGGTATGGGTTACCCACCTCGTTTTATTAATGTTATTGATTAACCTAAATAGGCTGTCTGCAACCTTTAAAATGAATGTCAAACATTATTGATCACCCCTCGTATCACCCTTTAAATATGATAAACAACATTTGTTTTTTCAGATGTGTATCAGAATTCAATCAATCTGCCAAGCCTTTTTCCAACTGTTTGTTGGGGTGGGCTTACTGGGCTTTCAGTCTAACCGGATGCTGCTGGATACCAGTACCTATTTTACATCATGTGTATTATTAATTATTTGTAAGTACAAATGATTGTTTTCAAAAAATTTATGAAACATTATTATCATTTTTTTTATGTTTTCTGTCTTGTAAGACTGATAATTTAATGAACTACTTAAAAAGCTATAAATATTCATGAAAGACAATTGCATGCAGCTGAGATGAGAATGTTATGTGGGATGTGTGGTGTTACGCGAATGGATAGAATACGTAATGAGTATATAAGAGGAAGTCTGAAAGTGACACCGGTGACCGAAAAGTTGTGTGGAAATCGGTTGTCATGGTATGGGCATGTTATGCGGAGGAATGAGGAAAATGTTGTCCGGAGAGTTGTGAGTATGAATGTGGATGGCTATACAAGTAGAGGGAGGCCAAAGAAACGATGGATGGATTGTGTGAAAGATGATATGGCTAGAAAGGGAGTGACTATCGAGATGACGACTAATAGAGAAGTATGGAAGAAGAAGACATGTTGCGCCGACCCCAAATAAATTCGGATAAGGGCAGGAGAATGGTATTACCCGCTGATTATTGGGATTACCTGAACTTTTGTTGATTTAACTTATTTTTGTTTTCAGATACCTCAATAGAAGTGTCTGTCATATTAGAAAATTGTGCTCTAGTTTTATGAAAAGAAAAGTCAGGTTGCAGCTAAACTCAACTTATACATCTCATTCTTGTAAGTAAATATTTGTGTGATTTATGTAGGAGAACAAAAATAGACATTTTCTCTGCTCACTTGAAATAGAAATGATAATGTTGTCAGTATTTAAAAATTAATTTGATGATGTGTGTATTAGATAATGTTAAATTTTAATAATTTATTTTGTTTAACCATTTATGCACACACATAAAAACAGACAAGAAGAAAGGAACAGAAAATACATAATTTTATAGGTGATGCTTGTTTCTAAAGAAATCTGTTCCAGCACAACTACAATAGGAAACTCGATAAAGGAGATGTAGACGATGTCTGTAAGCTTAAAAAGAAAAAAACATAATACATAAATTGCAACTGTTTGGCAGTCTCTAATGTCGTCAGGCGGGAGTGAATTCCGCAACTGAACAGCGATAGTTCTGATTTAATTTAATAAAATGAGTAATATAAAAATAAATCAAATGTTATTTAGCTTAATGTTTCTGTCTTCTGTCCACAGCACTGAAAAGTTGACAGGGAAGATTTTAGCCTGCACCTGATTGGACCTGAAGTGCTATGCTTGCCCGGATGCAGATTGGCCAATAAATCCCAGGTCCCAGCCACAGCGGTATTAGCAGCTTCAGGTACCATACCATGGTATAATCATTTATTTTTATCACGGGACTACACATTGCCGCCAGTATGGTGGGCGAGGGACTCCATAGGGGCCTACCTTGCAGTAAGAGCCCAGGCCGGATAGCACGGCACGCCGCCATTAAAGACGTCATTTGTAGCGCTCTTGTCACCGCAGGGGTGACAGCTGTTTTAGAGCTCAACGGCTTGGCACGCAGCAATAGGAAGAGGCCTGACAGAATTACCATAATGCCTTGAAATTGAACACTAGGGCCGTGGGGTCCTAATGCCCCTTGGTTTTTTGAGACAATCATCACCAAACAGTTGGTCGACTCTTTAAGTGGCCACAAGGCTGGCCTATTTTTACAGCACCACGATACAATGCGGCAATTCTGCCAACCATTTGGGCACTAAAGTCTGTCAACTTTTATATTATGTAAATAATTGCAAGTTGAAAATGTAATAAATAAATGATTAATACATGCATACCATTTTTTCCAGTTGATCGCTGTGCAGCCCACACACACCCGACGCCCCTTCGTTCTCAGCAGTGCGAAGCTGAACCCTGGGAGGCAGCAGACTCAGTAAAAGAAATGTATTAGCAAATTGTTTTGATTGTGATACTAATGAATAAATTTTATTTATTTATTTATCTATGTATTCTTACACACTGACTACATAATAAAGAAAAATACATATTGATGAAGAACGCAAAGGAACTACTTACATCATCATTACACATCATTTTCTACCAGCAGACCTGCGACAGGAGAGTAGGATAAGACACATACGACACTCACAAATTAAATTCGACTACAGCAACCAATATTATAGACTGTATTACTTTTTGACACAATTTTTTCGATTAACATTGAGATGATTAAAAAATACTTTTTCAACTATACATTTACTAGAATAACTCTGTATAGATCTTTTATAAGCATCCAAATATTCCACTGATTTTTAAATGTCGTATTTGACATTTAAATATCTGAAAGCCTTGAAATTTAAGCCCGTCCCAGACGTAGCTATAATATATTATTAAGTCATTGACTACCACGCAGCAGACACAATAGAAAAACAATTGTTCGCGGCTCACCGGTGTTCGGCGTGGCGTCTAACGTGTTAATATATAATATATATTTTGCCCTCACTCGGTCTGCGGTCGTTTTTAAAGCGCACGGTTTTAAAGCTTATTTTTTGTGTACAGGTGTACTAATTTTGAAATAACACTATAATCAATCTAGGTACCCAAAAAATTCCACTCAGGAACACCCCGTATCCTCAAAATATATATTAATATACTTAAATATGTATCAATATGCTAAAATATACTGAGATATAAATGTCGACATATTTTTGTGATGTCATAGAATTATATATTATAGCTGCGTGTGCGGTCACTCGAAAATCTATATGGAAAATATGTCGTAATATGCCTTGCTATGATTCATATTAATATATATTATAGCTACGTCTGTGACGGGCTTTATATGACCGAATAGACATGGCCCACTTGACAGAAAGCAGCACGTGACTGACAGCGCCTACAAATCACGCCAACGGTGTTTGTTTGGGTCGTTGCCATGCCAAACACGGTATTCAGGTGAATACCGTGATTGCCATAGCAACGACCCTAACAGTGATTGCCATAGCAACCTCCTAACAGTCGTGTTCGTCGAGTTCTCAGTAGGTACGCTTGCGCTGTAAGTCGCGTCGCGGAGACCGAGAGTTACCTACATAGAGATAATGAGATGCCGTGAGCTAGGTCGAGTTTGGCAGTAGGTATGTTGATGATGATGAATATTAGGTATTATCATCATCTTATTGGCAATGTTTACTGAAGTAGGTAAAGCGAATATCGCACTGCACCGCGCTCCGTCTCGTAGCGCGAGGCGGCCATAGCAAACGATATGGGCGCTGCCCCGCGTTACCCGTCGGCGCGCGGTGTGCAGTGTGTTAAAATCGCCTTTATAGGTAGGTAACTAAAGGTATGTCCCAAAAAGCCGCACATATTTATACCTAATGTTATATAATAAATACACAAAGTACCGCATCTTAATAATGATGTTTCCGCGAAGTGATCGCTCCACGCACTTTCAAGGCGGGCGGCGGTGAGCCAAAGCCGAAGAACGAATAGTTGGAACAATAAAATATATTTTGTACTTATTGGACGTTGGTATTGCATTTTCGTAATGTTCTTGGTGTGTCCACGTAGGTATGCGCACGTGACGAATTATTGGTAAATTGTAGTTGCAGTCACATCATATTAATGACTGCAAGGAGACAAATTTTCTCAATCGATTTAGAGCCTTACCGGTAAAATATTTAAGGTTTAAAATCATTTGGAGAAATTTGACTGTTTGTACAAAAACGTCACATTGCTTTAAGTTTTACACACATTCCTCACATTGCTAGAACATTGCAGCAATTTGTAAAGAATCACCGTTTTGTAACTTACACCCTGTCAACCGGATGTACACCCGTCAACGATATAGGTATTCATATTAGTAACTATGACAACGCATAACGTGCTTGCGTGAAGTGACCACTTCACGAGCACGGGATTCTGCCAAAATTCCCTGCAGGCAGCGCGGTGAAGTGAACGCCGCGCGGGATTCAGACCAATCTCTCAATCGATTCTGAACCTTACTGTACAAGTTTTAAGATTTAAAATCAATTATTGTCTGTAAACTCGAATAGGTATCTACGACTAGACGTTTAGTCAACCGAAAAACGTGCTTGCGCGAAGTGTGCACTTTGAAATTTGACAGATTGGGGTAACTTGATATGCTGGCGAACATGCGTGACCCGCTCGCGCCTTTAGTTAAAATACAAAGGCTAGTCTAGGAAAAAAAGAAATAAAAACGAAATTGAGTTTATGACTAATTATGTTGTAAGTAAGTAAGTACCAAAGTAGGTACTAGCTAGCTTTGAAATAAAATAAAATAATTACTTATTAAAATTAGCATAAAAATATCATTAAAATCTCGATTTTGATTGTAATGTTAATGCTTGGTCAATCCCTAGCATCAGTTGAATGACACTGACAGCTCACTCCACGCAAGTATTCACGGTGAGATTTTTACAGAATCGACCGGCTGTTGGCCCCGCCAACTTGGCGGGAGTCTGAGTGCGCAGGCGGTGTACGGGGTATTGTCTACCGTTGCCGCGCATAAGGGCAAGTCCACACACAAACGTTAAGGTGTTGCTACACTAACTAATTTAATTTAATACATATTTATTTTTGCCAAGCAAAGGATTAATTAAATAACATATTATATTAGTATTTATTTTATTTAAAAAATTAAACTTGAATTACTACACAATTGGGTATTTGACAGGGCATATTCAAATGTGACGTCACAGGTTTTTTTAATCAAATGGAATACTTATTAACATTAATTCCAATTTTACAATTATATCCTCGCAAAATATTTAATTTCTGTACTGTGATGGAAGTTTTTAAGGTGAGCGGTATTATTTAATATTTTATTTTAGACCGTGTCATGCATTTTCAGTGGACTGGCAGTATAGAAAATTATTAAATAGAAAGGTTCGAATTTTAAAAACTCTTTCCACGCTAGAGAGTAAAAATCGATTTTCGGCTCAGATTTCGAATGACAAACAGACTCTTTCCGAGCCTGTGAGGTGAAAATGTATTTATTTATTTATTTTATTGTATCAACAATTATAACTATTATAGCCTCTATCAGCAGCTATAACGGCGCGTTGTCTATCTCGCATTGATGCGAGAAGGCCCTTGCATAAATCAGTCCCTCTTATATCATCCAATAACTTCAGGGTTTCTTTCATTCTGCCAATCCCTTAGAGCATTTAACCTAAAATGCTCTAAGGCCAATCCCAGAGTTGAAACTATGCCCCACAGACTAAGTAGTACATTATATTACCGGGTCATCGATTGGTATGGTAGGACCCTTAGAGCATTTAAAATGCTCTAAGGGTAGGACCAGTCGCTTGATAACAGTGATGTCAACTCGTGAACTCACTTGTCAATGTTGTTGTTGTCACTGTCAGTCAGTTGTCATTGTCACTGTCAGTGGAAAACTGGGGATTATTCTACTGGGGATTAGGGAACGGAAAATTATTAATTTATAAATCGTGTGCTTGTGTTATTTAGTGGAATTTGTTTGATAACTAGCATCTGGAAATTAGCGTGCCCAGCGTAGACACAATCTACAGGAGTAATATTTAACCAATCACTACTCAATCAATATGAAAAGCTGTGAATAGAATAACATCAAGTGGTAAATCAATCCATTTACTGGTCCGTCATGGATAAACTTACCGTAATATCAGGAACATTATTTATGGCAGCTGATGTTTTCGCCATAGTAAGTCTTGCAATGCCTGACTGGATAATTACTGAAGTTGGAGGTAAGTGCCTACTACTTAGTGCATATTATTACATGCATTTATGTACATTACGACCTTGGTTGTTAATATTGTTTGTATTAGACGAAGTTAAAGTAACAGGAACATAAATACGATTTTACGAGTTTTATAAGTTTTAAATGCAAAAGTTATTTTGTCCTTTTTTTGTAAGCACCATCAAGCAAGTAGATAATTATGGCTAGAATCATTTTAGTTGTTTTTTTGAAGGATAAATTTCAATGGAAACTAGCTGATTTTATCAGCATTTCTTGACCACCTATAAAACTTCAGTACCTTTAGGGCCCTATCTCACTAGGTGGCACAACCATGGTTGCACTGCCAATAAATGTATGGTTGATGGTGTCCTAGTGGTGCTTAGAGTACCTACTTTCAAAAGATTTAATAAATAGACAATTTAAATGAACTAAAAATATTTATTGTGATTAACCTTTTGAACGCCATTGTCACATATACGTGACAAGCAAGCGCATGCCCTGTACGCCAACGACATCAATATGTGACAGTGGCAACAACACTATAACACGAAAAAAACAATCAAAACATTACTTTTGTGAGTGTTTATATAGATATCTTAAACATTGAAGCTCTCGTACATATTTAATGACATGAAACAAATTAAAAGACTTAATGAATAATGGGAAATTCATGATAACAAGAAGAAATTCAATTTGTAGCTTGGCGTTGAGGGTACGCGCGTGCGTAACCTTTTGAACGCCAGAGTATAAACTCTGGCGTTCAAAAGGTTAAGCTTCCACTGCATGCACTTTTGGCAGTATCACAAGACCTGTAGTAGTGTTCCAGTTTTCTTCGATGAATTTCCCATATTGCTGATTTTTTACTTTCAGGTGACACAAGGCTTGGTTTGATGTGGTCCTGCATTACACTGTACAACCGGCCGCAAGTTTGTTACACCCCTGATCTACAACCTGAATGGTTACTCGCTTTAATTTGCATATTTATTGGATGTATATGCATAACCACTACTGTGATACTTTTAGCGTCCAGCCATTTTGATAGAAATGTGATACCATATGCACGATGGGTTGGATTTGCAGCAAGTATGATAATCAGTTGATGTTTTCTGTATGATTGTTGAAATATTCTAATGTAAGTATTATATTCATATTAAATTTTTTCTCTTTTTCAGTGGTAGTTTTTTGCCTAGCTGCAGTCATATTCCCAATGGGATTCCATGTGGATGAAATTGGAGGTCAACCATACCAGCTACCAAACAGCCACCAAGTTGGCATATCATACATCTTATTTGTTCTCTCTCTCTGGATTACTGTGATATCGGAATTATTTGCAGGAAAAGTGTGCCTGCCTCATTTTTAATACAGATGATAATGTTAAGGTATAATGTTACTTGTAAGATATACATTCCATAAGTTGTTGTGTAAAATAAAATAGAAAGTATTTTCCATTTTTGAATTTTGCATTCAATAATGTTTGGTAATTGCCAAGTTTTGACAGTTCACTCACGTTCATTGCGTTTTATTAACATTGTTGAATTTTTCAAACCTATGAAGCAATATATTAACAATATCCTTCAAAACTTTCGGATTATGATTAGAAATGTTGTATGTATATCGCAATTGATGTACTGCCATCTTATTTCAAATAATTTTAACGTAATAATACTTACTAGCATACATTTCACAAAAATGTTAACCTGTCAGTTTCATTTGAGCGCCAAAAGATCCTTGGAGCACTGTAGTCAGTCCAGTATCTCGGGCCCGCATCATAATCGAAAGCGATCGTTGCGCTCGTAACTAAAACGTAAGGCCTCGTTTAACACTCAGGGACACGAGTCATTCCCGCTCGTCCACACCCCGTCGTCCACACTGCGGACGACTGGGAATGTTGCGTTCTGTTCGTCTACATTGTGGACGAATAGAACTCATTATTCCCAGTCGTCCACACCCCGTCATCTCACGTCTAGTCTAAGAGTTTTAATAAAGAAAATATAATGATAGTATTTCCTTATCTAACAAACATACTTCTATCTAAAATATTAAAAGTAAATCTAAAGCTTTTTTGATACTAAATGTAGAGCATAATACCAAAAAAGTATTAGTTAAAATATTGCCTGTTAATTAGTGTAAATTATGTTGATCTGTGATAAAACTAGAATTGTTGTTAATTGTTTTAACATTTGATGATTTAAATAAAAAAAACTTAATAGTTTTGTTGTTTTTAAATTACCTAATTAAACTGTTACATCATTTATTTCACTTAAAATTTCTTTACACTGACTCTAACTAGACATGAAACGAGGTGCGGACGACGGGGTGTGGACGAATGGGAACAACCCAGGGACACTGAACGCCTGCGAAATAACAATAAAATCCTTTTGTGCCTCGCTAGGTGTCCTTTAATGGGTTAAGGAGACGAGGCCCACACTAAATTCAACATATGGCAGTATGAGAGCTTTTACGAAGAAGCGATTTTACGCGCTTGCGATGTTCTTCATAATAAATTATTATGATTATTCATAAAGAACATCATACATCGCCATATGTTCGTGTAACGGCGTGTGATAATGCGGGCTGCTGCACACGCTGCCTGTCTGTAAACTGAAAAAACGTCGAATATGCAGCGAGACGCCACGGCGCTCGCATGGCATACGTCTCAGTGAACGAGGCCTATATACGATTACAAATCCGCATTCGCTTTCAGTTAGAACGCAGAGTTTCCCTCCTTGTTTATTATATACCTGTTTAAAGCGGAAGCGCCAGGGTAACCCGAGAAATCTTTTTCTTTCGTTTTTGCAATTTGCAGGACATTTATTTATGTAAACTTTCCGCGCACAATAAAGGTACAAAGACGGACTTAATACCCGAGGCATTCTCTACCAGTCAACCAAGGGTGTCGTTGGAAGAGATTATATGGCAGGTGCTTTGAGCAGGAACACACATAACTTAAATTACATTGTTGAGTAGTTTTAGGTTTTATGTTGATCAAAATATTGTTCTCGGTTGTTACAATTACCTACGTATTACTGAACTGTAACCATTAAAATCATCGATACAACTGTTCATATAACCCTACTACGGAATGACTAAACCATTTGACATTTCTAACAGATACCTACTTGATAATAAGTCAGTCAGGATTACTCTCGGGGTAAGTATTTGAAAAAACTAGTGTCGCGCTGCGACGCACCACCCCCATATGGTGCAAAGACTGTAGCGCTCATTTTACCCCCAAGATGTAACTCAACAAAGGAAAACAATGACCAAAAGACGTTTTGTTAACCGATGTTTCTTCTTAAAAACTGAACCTATTTAAAAAATCCTTACTTCTTTAGAGGAAAAGTATATCTATGCTCCTATTATTTTCTTTTTGTTAAAAACTTATTATATTTGTCTGATAGTCGTCTGAACATGGCGGTAAAAACCGTTTGTTGCCCGTAGTACTACCAAGCGATCCAGTTGTACCACGGGAAGTTTTTTTTTACCCGTGTTTTTTTTTATATGGTTCTGGCTGTTAGCTTCAGAATGGCTGGTTGCCTGTGGTAAACGGCTCTGCAAGTGTGTTCAAGAATTGCTACAAAATTGCTTATATTTGCTACATTTCTTCAATAATTGCTACATATGATATATTCAAAGATATACGACTATTTTTTGACCAGCCATTCTGACGTCAGGATGGCTTGTCGCCTCCTTGTTCAACATGAAGGACGCAGAATTTCTAAAAGTTTGTCGGTTCAGTAATTGCTTACTAATTGCTACTTTCACGCATTAAAGTTTGAGCTTCGTACATACATTAGTTAAAAAAACATAGCTTTATTAGTGCCTAATAATTTCGAAAGGCAACACTTTTATTCACTACAGCGTCTTGTTCAAATCTTACAGGCGTTCACATCGACTTATTATGATGAAGGCTTGCTTATTAATGCGCTTATAATAATAAGCACTTATTGAAGAAATTAATGCAAACATTAGTACCTATAAATGTGATTCATTTCGTAAACAAACAACTGAAACATTGTAAGCGTCAGAATGGCCGGTTGCCTATGGCAAGTGGCTCTGAAAGTATGGTCAAGAATTGCTACCAAATTGCTTATATTTGCTACATTTCTTCAATAATTGCTACATTTCTTCAATAATTGCTACATATGATATATTTAGAGAAATATGTATTTTCTTTTGACCAGCCATTCCTTCGTGTTCAGCGTAAAGGACGCAAAATTTCTAAAAGTTTGTTGTATCAATAATTGCTTACTAATTGCTACTTTCATGTATTTAACTTTGAGCTCCGTACCTACATACCTTAGGTAAAAAATAAAGCATTTATTAAATTTCATACGAAGAAGTGCCTAATAATTTGGAAAGGCAACTGTATTTTTTACTATAGCGTGTTGTTCAAATCGTGCAGGCGTTACAATTATGGGTCACCCACCCATCTGTTAACGCTGAATCGACTTAGTTGTATGAAATTGTTAATGACATAAAAAGACAACATATTATTAATCAAGCAGCATATAACATATTATTAATCAAGCAGCATACCTACAAAAACATAAAATGAAACACGGGAAATGTATGAAAGGACAAAACTGTAGTACATCGTTAATTAAAATCTTTATTCAATATTATTTCTAAGATAAGGCAGCTGCCAGACGTAGAAACCGCGCGTTTGGTCTACTTTAGTTACTTCCACAGCATTATGTCGTATGGCATTTTACTGTGGAGTCGGGCTGCTGACATTGAATCCATTTCTATCTTGCAAAAGCGAGCTATCAGAGCCATTTACAATCTACGTCGCTGCGAATCGCTTAGGGAACTATTAAAAATGATTAATATTATGACGGTACTTTGCCAATTCATTTATGAAAATATTATGTATTTAAGTAAAAATCTACATCTTTTTAACAAAATAAGTGAAAGGCATAACTTTAATACTAGAAATAAAGTTAAAAAAACCATTTTTCGGATTATCAAAAGTCGTAACGAAAAAAATGATCCATATTTATATCTATAAACATCTTTTATTGGGTTCTGTGTTAAATATTACAAAAAAAAAAACCTTGTACTGCAATTAAATAAAAGAAAATTTAAAACTCATATTAAAAGTACACTTTGTAAACAATAACAAAAAATTACATTTGTCAGAATTCCATCTAATTAAAAATCAAACTGTGTATGCTTACTTTAAATTAAGTCGAAGTGAACGCCTGCACGATTTGAACAACACGCTGTAGTAAAAAATACAGTTGCCTTTCCAAATTATTAGGCACTTCTTCGTATGAAATTTAATAAATGCTTTATTTTTTACCTAAGGTAGTTATGTAGGTACGGAGCTCAAAGTTAAATTTGTGAAAATAGCAATTAGTAAACAATTATTGATACAACAAACTTTTAGAAATTTTGCGTCCTTTACGCTGAACACGAAGGAATGGCTGGTCAAAAGAAAATACATATTTCTCTAAATATACATTCAGTCAAAAAAGTATCGGGAATGGATGATTTGTTTATGGTTCCAAATTCAAATTTTTGTTTTTTTGTAGTTGTTAGATTGGCACAACTGTTTTCCATTTTGGCGCGGAGTTTGAGTTGCATCTGTTATTTATATTAAATACAGTGCTGGTTTTAGTAATATCATATATGTATATAGTGTGTATTGCGAATTTCATAATGGACAAAAATATCGAACAAAGAGTTTGTCTTAAATTTTGCATCGCCAATGGAATTTCGTGTTCGGAGTCACTGAAAATGTTACAGAAGGCTGACGGTGAATCGACTTTATCAAAAACTCGTGCTTATGAGTGGTTCAAAGCGTTCAAAAGCGGTCGAGATGTGATGGAAGATTTGCCTCGCTCTGGTAGGCCGTCAACGTCTGCAACTGAAGTTAACATCGCAAAAGTGAAGAAAATAGTGACTGAAAATCCCCATTCAACTCTGAGAGAGATAGCCGCCGAACTTTCTGTATCTCATGAGTCGATCCGTACCATTTTAACTAATCATTTGGGTATGAAACATGTTGCTGCTCGGCTAGTCCGAAAAGATCTGAATTTTCTCCAAAAACTCAATCGCATGAAAGTCGCTGAGGACATGCTAGAACGAGTCAGTTCGGACCCAACATTCATGAAACGCATTGTTACTGGTGACGATACGTGGGTTTACGAGTTTGACATGCAAACTAGTCAACAAGCTTCGGAATGGCGCCTTCCAACTGAACCGAAACCGAAAAAACCACGCCAAAGTCGATCAAAAGTCAAAGTCATGTTGACTGTTTTCTTTGACTATCGCGATGTTGTGCACTCTGAATTCTTACCGGAAGGTCTAACGGTAAATAAAGAATATTATTTGAGCGTTATGCGGCGTTTAAGAGAGCAAATTCGACGAAAAAGGCCAGATTTGTGGAAAGAAAATTCTTGGATTTTGCACCACGACAATGCGCATTCGCACAAGGCTATCATTGTGAACGAATTTTTGACCAAACACTCAACAAATACCATCCAGCAACCACCATATTCACCAGATATGGCTCCTGCTGACTTTTTTCTTCTTCCTAAACTCAAATTACCACTTCGTGGCACCCGTTTTCAATCGATAGAAGACATAAAGGAGAATTCGCGGCGAGAACTGAACTCAATTCCGGAAGCAGCGTTTAAAAAATGTTTTGATGAATGGATTATTCGTTGGCGCAAGTGTATCGTTTCTAAAGGAGCATACTTTGAAGGTGATAAAATAAATTTGGATGAATAACAGACATTTTGTGTATTATTGATCTTTTCCCGGTACTTTCTTGACAGAGTAGTATCATATGTAGCAATTATTGAAGAAATGTAGCAAATATAAGCAACTTGGTAGCAACTCTTGACCATACTTTCAGAGCCACTTGCCATAGGTAACCGGCCATTCTGACGCTTACAATGTTTCAGTTGTTTGGTTACGAAATGAATCACATTTATAGGTACTAATGTTTGCATTAATTTCTTCAATAATTGCTTATTATTATAAGCGTATTAATAAGCAAGCCTTCATCATAATAAGTCGATGTGAACGCCTGTAAGATTTGAACAAGACGCTGTAGGTAGTGAATAAAAGTGTTGCCTTTCGAAATTATTAGGCACTAATTCGTACAAATTTTAATAAAAGCTATGGTTTTTTTAACTAATGTATGTACGAAGCTCAAACTTTAATGCGTGAAAGTAGCAATTAGCAAGCAATTACTGAACCGACAAACTTTTAGAAATTCTGCGTCCTTCATGTTGAACAAGGAGGCGACCAGCCATCCTGACGTCAGAATGGCTGGTCAAAAAAATAGTCGTATATCTTTGAATATATCATATGTAGCAATTATTGAAGAAATGTAGCAAATATAAGCAATTTTGTAGCAATTCTTGAACATACTTTCAGAGCCGTTTACCATACATAGGCAACCAGCCATTCTGACGCTAACTTCTGGCTTCGCACACACTCCTATGAAGTTGTATAGTTTGACACCTACACACCTGGGGCTCAAGTCTGCTATTACAATAGTGTCAGAATGGTCGATCATTGATTTCAAAATTGTTGATTTTGACAAGTTTCGTAATCTACTAATATAGTGGCGTCATTATGACTTTCCAATGGTCAACCACTGACACACCATTGAAAGAAATGGCTTAAATTGGTAATCTCGTACGTAATGACAGTTGAATGTCAGACTTAAGCGGTAATCTGCTAAAATTTTGACAGTTCCTTTGATCATTGAACTACCATTCCAACGTCATTGTGCAGTCATAGCTTTTAAATACGTGCAATACTGTGCGTCCAAAAAGTTTTTGCATTTAAATCGTGTTTGTGGAGTAATATTGCATCCAAGATGCATTCAGTGCGATCTAACATCTTGGAACTAGCTAACGCAGTGGATGCTAGAGAAAGAAGATGCAGGGAATTCAAACAACGTCGTTTGGCCCGTCGGTTAACAAGTTACTAGTATTGTGTTTGTGGAATATTTATTGAATGGAAAAGGACTCAGTAAGGAAGTTAATTGAAGCAGTCATTACCATTATGGCCAGACGAAAAGTGAAACGATAGCGTATCGGTAGAAATGAAGGTGAGAAAACTGAATTTGTCAATGATTTATTATTCTATAGCTATAAACACGAAATAAGTTGATTAATCGTAATTTTTTATTGCAGATTCTAATAGCACTTGCATTTTATGCATCAGGGTCCTACCAAAATTTTATTGGACAAAGTTCCATCCATAATGTTTCACAAATCAAGAACAATTAATGAAGTTAGAGGCATTAAATAAAATATATAGCCATTTACTATATTTTAATGTAATGTAATCATCATTCATTTAACATAAATAAAAACAGATAAAACGTCAGTAAGCAGTAATGTCACATTTGACTTTGACAGCTAAACAGAAAAAATATTGAGTTGTATAGTTTCACATATTTTATCCGCGTTGCACATAAATTTAATGTTTTTTTGCTATTGACGAACTTCTTACTACTTCTGATTACTTATAACACTAATAGATAATATGTAAAAATATATATAAATGAAACCTGGAATGAATAAATGTTCAAATTTTCTTAGTAGTTTTTAGGAAATCATTTCTACCAACGGTTTTTATAACAATGGCAATACGACAATGTCATTATGACACAATTCTATTACGAGACCATTGACCGATCAATGATCGACCATTATAAATTTGCAGATTACGAACTTTTAGCAAAATGACAATGGGATCGTGTTGGAATGACGAATTTATTAAAAATAGCAGACTTGGGGCCCTTTGTTTATCGATGGTAAAAAAGGCCATCAGTTTCTTATGTTGGAAATATTTAAAGTCCCATACAACTCATTGAATTAATGTAATTGTTCCACTTCGAATCATTTTTATTAGTTAGCGTCAGAATGGCTGGTTGCCTATGGTAAGCGGCTCTGAAAGTATGTTCAAGAATTGCTACCTAATTGCTTATATTTGCTACATTTCTTCAATAATTGCTACATATGATATATTCAGAGATATACGACTATTTTCTTGACCAGCCATTCTGACGTCAGGATGGCTGGTCGCCTCCGTGTTCAACATGAAGGACGCAAAATTTCTAAAAGTTTGTCGTTCCAGTAATTGCTTACTAATTGCTACTTTCACGCATTAAAGTTTGAGCTTCGTACATACATTAGTTAAAAAAACATAGCTTTTATTAAAATTTGTACGAACTAGTGCCTAATAATTTCGAAAGGCAACACTTTTTTCACTACAGCGGCTTGTTCAAATCTTACAGGCGTTCACATCGACTTATTATGATGAAGGCTTGCTTATTAATACGCTTATAATAATAAGCAATTATTGAAGAAATTAATGCAAATATACTAACATTACCTATAAATGTGATTCATTAAATTTCGTAAACAAACAACTGAAACATTGTAAGCGTCAGAATGGCCGGTTGCCTATGGCAAGTGGCTCTGAAAGTATGGTCAAGAATTGCTACCAAATTGCTTATATTTGCTACATTTCTTCAATAATTGCTACATATGATATATTCAGAGAAATACGGAATTCTGACAAATGTAATTTTTTGTAATAAGCTTGTTTACAGAATTCCGTCTAATTAAAAATCAGACTATGTATGCTTACTTTAAATTAAGTCGAAGTGACCGCCTGCACGATTTGAACAACACGCTATAGTAAAAAATACAGTTGCCTTTCCAAATTAGGAGGCACTTCTTCATATAAAATTTAATAATTGCTTTATTTTTACCTAAGGTCTGTAGGTACGGAGCACAAAGTTAAATTCGTGAAAGTAGCAATTAGTAAGCAATTATTGATACAACAAACTTTTAGAAATTTTGCGTCCTTTATGCTGAACACGAAGGAATGGCTGGTCAAAAGAAAATACATATTTCTCTGAATATATCATATGTAGCAATTATTGAAGAAATGTAGCAAATATAAGCATTTTGGTAGCAATTCTTGACCATACTTTCAGAGCCACTTGCCATAGGCAACCGGCCATTCTGCTTACAATGTTTCAGTTGTTTGTTTACGAAATGAATCACATTTATAGGTAATAATAAATGCATATTATATTTGCATTAATTTCTTCAATAATTGCTTATTATTATAAGCGTATTAATAAGCAAGCCTTCATTATAATAAGTCGATGTGAACGCCTGTAAGATTTGAACAAGACGCCGTAGTGAAAAAAAGTGTTGCCTTTCGAAATTATTAGGCACTAGTTCGTACAAATTTTAATAAAAGCTATGTTTTTTTAACTAATGTATGTACGAAGCTCAAACTTTAACCTTTTGAACGCCCATCTATCTATTACGCGATGTGTCCTCCAGCGCCACGCTACAAATGTATAACGTATCTATAGTCAAACGTAGGGATGGGATTAATGTCCTATCGACAAATAATATTATAAGTTGAAATTAATGTTTATTCACCAATTTACGAAGCTAAATAAAAACTGATACCGTATTTTCATATTTTGTTTCATTTCATAAAAAAATCAATATGAAAACCTGGATATATTTCCCATAATAAAAGAAAAGAATTGTAAATTTATTAGACGTGTGTTCTAGAAGGCACATCCCTATTTGTCTCCAAATGTAATCCTTCTACTTCATATCAAGTCGTTGGCGCTCGAGGCACGTCAAAATCCTTTCTGATATAAGGATGTCTAGATGTCGATGTCTATTTTTGGTTGATGGTATTTTTGGGTTGTTGTACATTCGTCACTAAGTAAGTTCGTCATATTTAAAAAAATCCATACATTGAAAGTAAATTCGTCACACGTATTAAAAATATGTGTAAATTCATCACAAACCCTCTTTTAAACATTTTATTCTTTAAGTAACGATTGCAGCCAAAATTTTTTATTTAAATCATTCACTTGAAAACTGTGATTTTTATGTAGATGTAAGGTAAATTAGTAAACGTGTTGTGATTATGAAAAATATACAACATTTTCATTCTACTTCTTATTAATTTTTGCTATCGGTACGGACATAGTATGGTACGGATTATAACGATAATTGACGAATTTACATTAAACAAAATTAATATATTGGGAATTGTGACGAATTTCATATTTTTTTTGTGACGAATTTACTTTGTGACGAATGTACAACAACCCGTATTTTTCTATTCACTGTGGTCGAGTTACACGTGCATAACCTCAATCGATTCATGCATTTTATTTCGTTTACTTCAATCAATAGAAGCTAGATACGTGGTTTTCTACGTGTTTTTTTTTTAATGAAAATGGAGGGTAAGTCACTGTTTTACGCAGATGTTACAGATCTTTTTAAAACCACACCTTGTAAAACTCGCAATAATTCGTCATATTCACCGTCACTCATTTTTTGTTAGAACACGTGCGCCAACGCAAGATGTTGCACTACACTAAAATGCACAAAGTCACTATGACCTTGAAACCCGTCCGCTTATGACGTCACAGATTTACTTCTATACAAGTTCGTGGCGTTGTGGGCACTGACAACTAGCCACTTTGTAGGGATGGGTTTTTCAAACGGTGTTTCACTATCGACAATGATTAGAAAACCTATTTATTCTTGATTAAGGTGAATAAAACGTAGTTTATAGTTTGCAATATTTATAAAATATTATTTATTCACGTCATTTTCTTGCAATAATAGTATTTATGATCGTTTCGACGAGATGAAATATAGCGAGGTCTTCATCGTGTCCCATCACTGGCTTACTTGATATCAAGTACTTGGCGTTGGGGGCATTGAAATATTTTCTGGCGCTTTTGTTTCTATTGAATATAAAACAAACAAGAACTTATTATGTGTGAAAAACTTAAAAATATGGCTTATAACAGGGCAATTTTCCATAAAAACAAAATAAAAGGTCTTGTAAAAGTCGTAAATTTATTTTATACCATAATTACTTCTAATCAAGTAGTGGCGCTGAGGGCACGAAAATCTCGAACTTGTATAGAAGTGATTGGCGTTCAAAAGGTTAATGCGTGAAAGTAGCAATTAGTAAGCAATTACTGGAACGACAAACTTTTAGAAATTTTGCGTCCTTCATGTTGAACACGGAGGCGACCAGCCATCCTGACGTCAGAATGGCTGGTCAAAAAAATAGTCGTATATCTCTGAATATATCATATGTAGCAATTATTGAAGAAATGTAGCAAATATAAGCAATTTGGTAGCAATTCTTGAACATACTTTCCGAGCCGTTTACCATAGGCAACCAGCCATTCTGACGCTAACTTTTTATTATACAATTCCATAGATACACATAAAAGTCCCATACAACTCATTGAATTAAATGTAATTGTTCCACTTCGAATCATTTTTATTATACAATTCCATAGATACACATAATATCTACATACCTTAAAATACTTACTTAAAATATTAATAATAACTATGTGCAAGTATATAACAGGAGAGAAAAATAAATCAAAGGGCATCAAAAATTCGCCCACATCGCTGTCAACAGGAAAAGTTCCCAAAAAGCTAGCAGCATTGCTACGTTGTATAGCAGTGCTGATACGTTGACCGAATTAAAAAGTATTAAAAATGTTCGCTGTTGACCCACCTCACACTGAGCCTTCACACCAGTGTTAAGGTAGAGAAACTTCAAAATCGCAAATACCAAAGGTACAGGTGTCAAACTATAAAACGTGATAAGAGTGTAACACGGGTAAAAAAACTTCCCGTAGTACTACTGAATCGCTTGGTAGTTAGTACTACGAGATTTTTTTTACCAGTACCTGTACAACAAAGGTTAAAAACGGGCTATTTTTCGGGATATTAGATAGTCATAATTCTTTTACACTTTCACTGCCACGTACATTTATTGCATAACAATTGGCATGCCATAAAATGTGTCTCGCATATCTATAACAACACGACCAGCCAGCGATAGTAGGGTTGTCGAACGTCTAATTTTTTATTGAAAGAAATAAACTACACGGTTCTTTTTTTAATTTTTATTTGTTTTTCTAGGTATTCCTTCTTTTATTTTTGAGCTCAATACAACCGAACCGATACCTTTGTTTTCATTTTTAACGAGGGTTTTTGTTTCAATAGAACGAACACATACAGATAAGGAAAAGTTTTAACATTTGACTTCTTTTGTTTCTAATCTCATTAAAACCAAACCGATGCCTTTGTTTTCATTTTTTAAACCTTCAGCGGCGGTTTTTACCTCAATAAAACACGCGCAGTTAAAGAAAAGATTAAACATTAGGCGTCTTTTGTTTCTAAATACATTGTTAAGTAAGTACTATTTAGTATGTTTCTTAGAAATTTGTCAGCATAATATCAATATTAGTACAACATTTAAAGTAAATAAATAATTAATGAAAGACTTACTCAAAAGTACATACTATTCTCACCTAGCTTATTTTTGACAACCCTAGTAGCACGTTTTGATTTGCACCCGGTAGGCGGGTGCTTGGCATGGCCACAAGCCACATATAACTATTTATATGTAGGACCCGGGAGTCGGGTTGTGGGCACCTGAACGAATTTTCGTTCGACCCGGGAGCCGGGTGCTTGGCAGCGAAAGTGTTTAGTAATATATCTTGGAAAAAATGAAATATAAGGGCACGTATTAATAAGACCTAGATTTTTTTTTAATTATTAACCTTCGGTATGCTTGGAGGCAAAAAGTTACACGGTATGCCTGGTGGGTTTATCAGACCCCGATTTTTAAATTGTTATTTCTCAAATAATTATTGATAAACAAGTTAATAAAATGTACTAATATTTTGACTAGGGGTGTATGTTACAAAAAAAAAACATTTGCAAATCAACAACTTTTAATCATTATTTTCCAATTAAAATTAAGGTAGTGTTTTTAACAAAAAAAATACTTCGTTACTCTTATAACACACATTACTTATTAAAAACTAAAGAGATCTCAATCAGACTATGTAAAAATATAAGGCACTTATTAATAAAATATTCAGTCTTCATCACTTCTATCAACATTTTCCAGGGCTCTGGTTCGGAAGCAAATTGCACATTGGAAAATTGTATGATCCAGGCATAAGTGACTCTTACAGGTCTCACAAATATATCGCGTTTTGCGATCTTTCTTGACTGGGCATACGTAGCATCTACATTTTATACCAGGAGTCGATTTTTTCTATGGCGTGTCATCTTGGGTAACCAAATGACTACCTATTCGTTTACGAAGATCTATATCGGCAATGAAGCTAGCGTAGACAACGGCACGCCCATTTCAGAATCTGACGACCTTTCTTCCGCAACAGCCCCACCAAAATCATTGTTTTGTGCCTCTGAATCAGATGCCTCGCTTCCCTTTCACGTGATCGGACTCTTCTCCACTTGAGTTGAAAATTACGTCATCTTCTTCAGCCGCGTCGAGTAATAAATTACTAATATCATCATCGCACAGATGGCTCCGCATTTTGAAACTAAAATAATGTAAAAAATATTATATTTAAGCACAAAAATAACATCAATTTCCCAAAACATTAACAAAAAATACTTACATAGAAACGTCACGTCGTGTGCCTGGTCGGGTCTGTGAGACCCGCGCGAACTATACGCACGTCCTACTACCACGAAAGCGCGCTCCGGACGGAGGTGGCGGGCGGCGGGCGTCTAGCAATTCATAACGGCCAGCTACTAAGTGCGGTTAGGCGCGAAATTCGAATTTGAAGGAAATACAACGTTTTATGTGTACATGTGGGTCTGACAGACCCTACCAGGCATACCGAAGGTTAATTTAAAAAATCATTGCTCTGGAAGCATTATCCAGCGGAATTCGTATGGAGAAAGACCCATTATAATTCCCTCTTAATCGCTTCAAAGGTTTGAAAAATATCGTCTGCTAAACATTATGTATTGCAATTTATTATTGTGTAAAGTAAAAATCAAATAGTAAAAACCAGAATCATTTATTAGCTAATTCTAAAATATATTTCGCGTGCTGTACCCTTTCCGGTATCATCGGTTAGCGTACTTTTAAAAACAATTCATAATTATTAATACAGATGAAACTTCAAATAGACACATTAAATTACAATATTTACAAAAAAAAACGTATAAGATAAACGTTAACACTTAAGTCCATTCAGTAGTTACATGTACAAACAGTCTTCTGCCAAGTCTTTTTATCACTTCACACTAAAAAAATGTTCCGTTTATAAAATCCCACTTTACTTCACGCATATAATTGATGCATTTATTTCCCGTAGTTCTTCTCCCTGGCAGTTTCTTCAATGTTCAATCCATTTCTGCTGTACAACTGAATATGCGGCTTTTCATTGAGCCTCCTCATCCTAGCAAAGCGCTTAAAATTAAGATGTTAATTATGTTGAGCGATGATTACGATGGCTGACTGGCACGCAGCAAACAGAATGCAGCTTGTTACATCACCACGCAACAACACGCTAATAAACTAGGACGGAGATCGAATACGGAATGTTAAATGCCCGGAAGAGCTGGAAGACTGGCCTTGCAATCTAATGTCGATTGATCGCTGTCAGTATAAGAAAGTGGGTATTGACTTAAGAATTCAATTGCCTTAGAGCTTGAATCAAACGCCAACTCTCGAATGATGAAGTCCACAGGAACACTTTGTCTGTAGCTGCACATATAAAGTGAAAGTTAATAAAACACGACCAGCAATGCTGGCAAGGTAATCATAAAACAATATGTAGGTATGTCAAACCTTTAATGTGCCTGCTTATACTAGGTGACAGGGATGGTATAAAAAAAACAGTCTATAATAAGAAGTCTCGTTTCTAAATGTCGGTCTAAGGCAGAACATTACAGAACCCCGTTAAAAAGTCATGCACTACCTAAAACTAGTGTAAAGCCATTGAAACTAGTTTTAAGTAATTCTTGGGTCTCGAATGAAGTATTGAAACACAGGCCTCAGTGTATTACTTCAAAAAACAAAAAGACGTCAAGCGTAAATTTTAAACCAATGACTTTTGTATTGATAATTCGAAGACGAATTAGCGGGATTCGACGTAGTGGTAATAAATACCAGTAACGTCTAAATAAATATGATGGTGCAGTCACGGTGCGCAGTAACTTCCTAGACCAGCTCGCTCTGCGGTAACTAATCTTAACTATTGCGTTGAGTAATAGAGGTGATGTTGTTTTAACACACCATCCCTTATACCCAGTATATCGACAATCATTATCTTAAAATTTGAAAACCCTTATTTAATATGGATATGTTAATAAAATGGATATCGTTTATGATTATGAATGATGGGCGTTTTTTGATAAGCATTTTAGGGAAAAAAAAACTGAAAACAACTTTTTTTTCTCTCTAAATAAATTACCTAAATGCAATTTTAAGCTTTCAGTAAAATCGAGCTCATGACTTTTTCGAATTTCTTCTCAAAGACTTCTTAAACGCGCGACTGATTCGCAAGAAATGTTAAAAAAATATTCTAGCTGAAGACGTGTTATTACATGTGTGTCTAGTATTCAGCATTCAAATAAAATAATTATTTCAACTGGGGACTCCTGAAACACTGGAACTTTAAATAAAAACTACACTATCCTCTAGAATAGTAGTGACATTAAAATCTTAGAACAATTCGCCTGTCGCTATTAAAAATGTCGGATAATTGTGCAATTTTCTTGATCCGACATTTTTAATAGGTGCTGTAAGTTCTCTGTATTAGTGCAATTTATTGAGGAATTGTTATTTTCAACTGCCAGTAAAGGCTACTCTCCAACTGCATATAAATAGTCAGGTTAATTTAGACATCTGAGAATACAATAATTCGCACCCAGCTGAAAGTTGGTAGGATTGTTTAAAACACCATAAATGAAATCTAAATAATAATAAGAATTTTACTTGTATTACAACTTTAGTGATAATACAAGGGGGTGTATACATGGTGTACATATTATGACGATTACAAATCTTCCAACTTTTTGAATCGTTATATAGTAAGGGTGGCTCATAGGTAAAAAAAGTATTGAGAGATTTTTATAGATAATTATCAGATCTACAATTTTTGTCTGAACTAATTTTAAGATAAAACTTACTGTTTTGCTGAAAATCGAGAAAAACCCGTTTTGTGAACTTTGGCCCCGAGTATTTTTTTTTCTAGGCATCGGATCGATCAGGACCTCTTAGATTTAGTTTAAAAGGTGCTTTGAACAATCCTACCAACTTTCAGCTGCGTGCGAATTATTGTACTTACATTCCTTTTTTGGTCTGATTTGACTAGATCACTAGACTAATATGACTTGGTCCCTTATTACTTCACGGTTGTCTTACAAACCCCTTTCCCAACCTACAAACCGCGAAGCTAATACTGAACACGCGTTTGTTATAAGCTTTTTTAAGATACGCCGTTAACCCGTAAATTGTAGAAGTGTCGCAATTGCCTGGTAACTCTAAGCACAGGTTTAAAGTTATATGTAGTACGATAAAAAAATAAAGGACGTACGACTTTATGATGTATCTCAGGTATTGCTTGCGTTCTCGATCAACAAACCAATCCATGAGATAGCCTGCCATCAAAGGAGCTGTCTTATATAGCAAGAAAAATCTATGCAGATTTCCTGTGGCCCAAGCACATCTTGTTTGGAGTGCATGTTTGATACATTCATTTTCTCTATCTTCTTTTGAAAGAAACTGAAATATTGTGGTTAAATCTGAAAAAGAAAAACAAGAATAAATGAAAACGTTTAAATATAGCCAGTATAGCTTGTTAGTGACAAAATAATATTATGGATACACCTTGATTGTCAAACCTCATTGAAAAGGTATAATTACACAACATAATTTTTTCAGTGAACAAGCATAGCAGCCAACGACCATACAGCCCATAGACGCCTAAGGCTTGATTTAACGCACCAAAACAATTCTGTCAACTAGCTGAGGTATGAGGAAGCGGGGTACTGCGTTCTGATTGGCCCTACCAAGGTCATTACGCCTCACTAGAGATGGGACCGGTTTAAATAAAACAAAGGTATCGATATTTTTGTAAAAGTACCTTACCTTTAATACTTTTATTTAATTGGTTTTTTACCTCCCTTTCTCTTAATATTATTTTAACATGTACTTAATGATAACAAACATGAAATGTAAAAAATTAAAACAAAATAACAAAATTTCGTATTTATTTAAAAACAACATTACGTTTTAAAAAAGTAACGTGGAGTTTCTTGCCCATTCTTCTCCATACGAAACTACCTTTTGGAAGGGGCGACTAGAATCAAATCGATTTTTTTGTACATTTTGACGTTCAAAAGTGCCTATTAGAATAAATGATTTGACTGTGACCATTATACTAAACATTTTTGAAATGTATTAATTTTGTATAAATCCTCCGAACAGTGTGTTTGTGCTGAGCAGACTTACTGCCGAACTTAGTAGCCGGCGACGGTTTTTCATAGGGATACAACAATCTTCAGTAAAATGCCATGAACATATTACACTTATGTTGTTGGAACCAGTTCTCCCGTTCGGTTGCAATAATCTATTTATTTTTTATATCAGGATCTTGTGGGTACCTAAAATCAATTATCGTTTCACAATTAATTTAATGTCTCTATTGTAATGATTCAAAAGATCTTCAAATTTCGTATACATAGTAGGTATAGGTTTTTACGATATCGATAATTTGTGTCATAGGATTTGGTGTATCACTAGTTATGTTTACCAAATAATAGAAGAAAAGAGATAGCAAAAAAATTGCATTCAGAAGAAAGGGACGCAAACATAAAAGACATCAACGAGAGTCGTTGCACCTTTTTTCACCTACAACTATGACCAGTATAAGATGAACTCCGATAAATAATATCAGAAAATAATTCTAATTAAGATTATGTAACTATTTACTTACCGATGAAATGTTATGCCATCTTTCCGGAAACTAGAAGTTTGGCTATTGTAACCACACCAACGTATTGTGCAAGGGGCCATTATAATAATTTATTTTCACCAATTTTTATGGACTTACGCGGAAGTGTTTACGGCTCACAGAAGTGGTCGAAACTGAATCGAAATTATTGAGTGTTGACCTATATCAGATCTATAAGTCTGATGTGTTGACAGACAACGGTCGCCTGTTATTAGGCGTCTATGGGTTGTATGGTCGTTGATAGCAGCTTATCACCTAAGATTTATTCTTTCAGCCCTGTACAGATAAACATATACAACTTACCTAAGGTATTTTTTGTAAAAATATAATACAGTATCCTGTATGCTGTAAATTCTGGAGCATTGGATTTGCTGTCAGGCAATTCACTGTATAGCATTTTAAGTTGTGTTTGGCATTGATTGAATTCTTCATGATCACCTTTCTCTAGAGCAATTCGCGCATGCGTCTCGTAAACTTCGACAGTGAAATTGTCCCGTATTCCTTGTACCTGGGGAAAAATATAACAATTATAATACTTCAACATTTTAGAAGCTTCCATTATGTCACTATAAATACATAGTTATACAAATATAATCTATTTAAGCTTGCTTCATGTCGTTTTACTCAAGACGAATACTTGCACAGATTCAACCAGTAGACAAAAATTTTTTGTTGCTCAACATTTCCTAGCAGAGGAAATAAGTAGGTACAACCAGAGCACAGGAGTTACACTGTAAGCTCATCTCATATTATTTTCAGGTATTTGGTAAAGCAATTTTTTTGTAATGTATTGTGTTTTGTTGACATACCATACATACCTAAGTAGAGATAATTATTAACAACTAAATTGATATTGAAGACTTGAAGCACGGGAACCATAAGTAGGTAGAGATAAGCTATGACAAATTGGCAACATATAACGTGGCCCACCCCTTCAAAATTCAAAACATTTGAAAGTATTTGTGACACTAAAAGCGCAAAGCGCCACCAAGAGTCACAACGCATGTTGCTGCCGACCTGCTACTGAAGACAAGTACTCGTGACTACAAACATTGAAACAGTCAAGTAAAAGTAATTAAATTTAAGTCTTCAATATCAATTTAGTTATCAATATAATAATACGATTACGCGTTTTACAATCAGTTCAAAAAAATATTGTAATTTTAGCTAGTTCGTTTTCATGGAATAACCTATGAACACATTTCAATGGAGCCGGAATAAACAACGTTTTATATTTGTAAGTTACTCAATATAAAAAATACTGATGACATTTTTTTTTAAATCGTAACATCGATAGTCACAAACCTTAAAAATTCATCAACAATTTTATTGTCGAGCTGTCATTGTTGTTTACATCTTTGGCTAATTATGAAATGCTGGACTTAAGTAATAGTACATATAATATGACAAAGGTACTCACTGTTAAATCTTGCCTGATAGATTTTAATTGATCACAAGCATATCTGTAATCTTGTTTGTCTATCCACCTCTCTTTGACATTTTTGAGGGAATTTCTCAACACTGGCACAGGCCGGACCTCACACGGCTCTGGTGCTTTAGTTAGTCGTAGGAATGACTTTTCAATATCTGAGCAAGTTCCAACTATGTGCATATTATTGATTTCATAATCGCCTTCACAATCCTGGATAATGGACCTTCTTGCTGTTGGTTCCTGCCTGTTCTTGATTCCTCCCTGTAAAGAGCTTGCTATGGAAGGTACATTAGCTACAATATTACCAAATCTCTCAGCCCGTCTGAGCAGTTTCTCAGCATTACCCTGAAAATCTTCAACAGCAAATTGGTCAAATGAAGGTTTCTTTTTGTTTGAATTTCTTTGATGTGCTTTATCTACTTTCTTTTGGTCTAAAGACAGTCTATCTTTGACTTTCTGACGTCCCTTGCCTTTACTGTTTTTTTTTTCTTCAACCTCGTCACCAGAAGCAGAAGAAGCACTAAAATGAAAAACAAAAATACAATTGTGATTGATGTTGGCAATAAAAATTGTAAGTCATGTATATCCCAGTGGCTATGCAGAACAGTCAACAACACATCAGTGGTAAAAACTTGACATTGACATGATCATAGCAGAAGGGGTGATTTTTATAGAGCAGTGTATTTGAGTGTGTGACTTTAACTTTATGTCATGATGAACTATAAATTGGGTGGTGTATTGTGTTATTTTGTGAATTCCACTCAAGACTAATCATGGGCAGAAGCTGGTCAATAAATATTCAGGCATGATAGACTTACAAATATAAACAAAATCTGCAATTAGTTAAAAAAAAAATTAAAAAATGTGAATAAATAAAGTAGCATATCAAGATAAACATACCTTAGCCTTTTTCTAGGTGGGCTCCTAGACCTAGACCTGCTCCTAGAGCTAGGGCGTCTTCTGCGCTGTGGAGAATTCTTATGGCCGTTAAAACCTCTAGCACTTATCAGACCTCTATTTTTAGGAAGTTCCACAGCATTTTCTAACTTTTGATACAAACTTAAAGTACCACGAACAGGTTTAACTGCCAAATTATTTCGTTCACTATGAACACTTGGGATTGGTTCTGCATCCCAATTCCTAGTCCATATCTCATCTTTATTGGCAGCAGCTGTTATTCTTCCTTTCAAGCATATATCAATTTGATCACGATCAAAACCAGATTTACATTTTTCATAGCAACGTTTGATATATCTCTCCAAGCTTTCAGGCCAAGAGCCTGTAGACGTTGATTTGAAAAAGTTTGAAGAATTATTATTTTGAATGCTTTCTTCATCATCAACATTTTCTACTTTTATCGAATTGACCTCTTCTGGTTCTGGTGGTTGAGGTATATCTTCTGTTGCCAATGGTGGTGGCAATGGCACATCTAGTGGTGGGGGGGGAGGCTTAGGAATGTCTGGAGGGGGGAGCGGCGGCAGTGGAGGAGGATGGTCTGGCAATGGAGGTTGAACCTCACTTATGCCTTCTGTACTATCTTCGCTAAATCTGCTGTTGTTAGGCTTCTTGCGCTTCTTTTTAGGACTATTATTGTTTGAAAGGAGTGGATTTTCATTAAGAGCTATGGGTGCAGGTTTCCTTATGTTATTAAGATTAAATCTGATAGGAGGTTGGTTAAAAAAGGGGCGATTGGTGTCAAGGGGGGACATTCCAAGCAAAGGTGTGTTCGGCGGCGGCTTTAAGAATTGAGGATGATTGAGACCCAGGTTCTGGTCCTTGTTTTGGTGAAATTGATTGGGATTATTAGGAAACCCTCCGTTGTTGTTAGCCATTTGGTTGAAATACTGGTTGTAATACGGTGGATACATACCACCGTGATATCCATTGTATTGGTGGTACATATTGTAGAGCCAGGGATTATGATTAGGTGGCAGGCCACTTACAGTTTGTATCGGAGGTTCTTTTGAGCTATTATCAGCCATTTTTATTTATAGGTGTATGTTTAAAGTCACAATATTTGATTATGGTACACAAATAAAATGTTAAAATAACTACTAGAACCTGGTTGACCTTTGACAAAATGGCGATGGCGACGTTAGCCACCTACCTATATCCGTAACAACACCTTTTGATCACTTTCTGTAGACGATTTGTCTAAAATGGCGGTGTTATCCCGTGAAAGTCGCGTATCTTTACTCCAAATTACACTTTCCTTAATATGGATCCAAAAATATGCTGAAAAGCACACCCTAAAACTGTACTTCGAGGAGCCACCATGCTATGGCAACTGCGAATACAGAAATATTCATGTTTTTTCTTTAAAACAGCGCCATCTAGTTCATAGTTAGAGTAAAATAAAGGTCGATGTTGCTATATTGAATACATAAAACACAATGGTGGAAAAAAAGTCCCCACAAAGTGTGATTATGAAACTGTAAATGGTTGATATTCTAATAAATATTACAAAGTAGGTATAATGAATGTTTTCCAGCATTTAGAGATATGAAACCGCAGTGTAGAAAAATATTACTACGTAAATGAATTTTATAAACATGCAGATTCTCTTTGCATTATAGCAACACTTTAAATGCAAATGTCGGTTAGCTGGTTGTGTACTTGCTCCTGCGCATTTTTGCAATTTTAAAGTTTTGGATATTTTTCATGTGCACTGGTTTACACATTAGAGACCTTTTTGTCAATAAATTATATTATTTCAATGTCAAAATACATTTTAAAGTTTCGTCCCGATTCACCCTGTTTTACGATAGCTATACAGGCATTAGCTGCATAGGTACATATTATAGGTAGAACGAATACACCTACACACGCAGATATGCAGATATGTCTGTGTGTGTAGGTGTAATAGCTTTATCTAACTAACTATGAACTAGATGGCGCTTATCGTGAAGCATTGAAAAATACGCCAAGTTGCCTGTCTATGTCCCTATACATATTGTAGTCTTTGGGAGCCACAAACGAACGAAGGAGACAATCAAAGACTACAGACAGAGACGAGACAAATGCAAAGAGTTTAATAACTATCGAATCAAATCGAATGTGAGTGAGACCGAGACGATCGATAAAATTCACACGATGACCACAGAGTACATTGACTATACACGACGCCACATGTCGCAAATTTATTACGCGATGATCAATGTCCCTATACATATTGTAGTCTTTGGATCAAACCACAATACTACTGGACGAGCCGGAGCACAGTATATTAAAAAGTACTCTGTGTGGCGTATAAACCGGTATTATAACGGAACGGAACCGGATGAGTGCACAGAGACGCCGTAGAAATCCGTAGATTCTTTTGCCTTTAGAAAAAAACGTAACTATTAAGAGCAGGATGGCATAAATAGTTTCCAGTTGGCATTGCCTCAATGAATATCATTCGGATCCCACCTTCCGAGCACCAGGGTCTTAGATGGCTCATATGCTTTTTATAGTTTAGAGGATTTTTTTGATAAAAAAGTAAGTGACAAATATTGTTATAATTAACTAGCATTTAACCTAACTCTAATAGATACAGACATTGTAAAAAAAAAAACTATTTTGTAAGAGTGAGCTAATATTAGTCTGACAACACTGTTATATTTAATGCTACTTAATTTATTAATAGGTTGTTTTTTATATAATATTTGTATGTGTTATAATTGGGTGATTTGGTGATACAATTATAATACATTTAGTGGTGAATATCCAACTTATAGAGAAGTAAAAGATATGACGTTAAATAACATCGGTTGTTGAGCAACATAATATAACATTGTCGATGAATAAGTATTAAACCTGAAAGGTCCTCTAAGTACTACAATACCCCCACTTAATCCACATTGTTTCGTACAGTATTGATGTTTGTGTCTAGGAACTGCCTTCGTTAACATGTCAGCAGGCATAAGGGTTGTTTCACAATAGTTAATAGTAATTTCCTTTTGCTCTGCTAGTTCTCTGACAAAATGGTATTTAATGTTTATATGTTTTGTCCTTTTCCCTAATGCAGGAGCATACACAAGTTAACTCGCACTTTGACTGTCACTGTAAACAGTTGTCATTACGGTCAGTCAGTTCAGCAAATAATCCTTTAACAGAAACTACTTCTTTAGCAACCTCACAAAGCGCAACATATTCTGATTCTGCAGTACTGAGGGCTACACATCGCTGTTTCCTAGACTGCCATACTACTGCAGCACCACCAAAAACAAGGGTATAACCGGAAAAAGACTTCCCATCTGGGCCATTCCCCCAGTCAGCATCCGCATAAGCAACCAAAGGTTTGTTACACCTTTTGAAACAGATTGACAGGTCTACTGTCCCCTTCAGGTATCTAAGAACGCGTTTAAGTGCTGCCATGTGAGTCGAATCATTGCATGTATTAAACTGGCTTAACATCGTTACTGCAAATGATATGTCCGGCCTCGTACAACACGCCAGGTACATAAGTGATCCTACGGTCTCTTGATACTGCGTATTGTCATTCTTCTCTCCAGACTTCAGACGAAGGTTTGTCTCAATCGGAGTGCTGACTGGTTTACAGTCTTGCATCCCGAACTTTTCAATAATCTTGTTTATATATGTCTTCTGGGAAAGGCGAATCTCTTGCTTATCCTTATCTCGCTCAATCCGCATCCCAAGACACTCTCTAGCTATTCCAAGATCCTTTATTTTAAAAGAACTCTCAATCTGCTCTTTCACTGTTTTCGCTGCAGCTTCATTGTTTGTAAATATATAAAAATCATCAACATAAAGTGCAATAGCTATAAACAGTCCACCTTTTATCTTGGTGTATACGCATTGGTCATAACTGGATTGTGTAAAATCCATTTTCAAAATGTGTGCATGATTTTTTTCGTTCCAACATCGAGCCGCTTGTTTCAAGCCTTAAAGAGCTTTCTTAAGCTTGCAAACTTTACGATCTTCTCCCCTTTGGACAAAAAATTCTGGCTGTTCTATGAATATTTCCTCTTGTATGTCTCCGTTTAGGAAAGCAGTAGTCACATCTTATGATGTATGCTTAAATCCTTTTCGGCTGCCAGCGCAATTAAAAGACGAATCGATGAAATTTTAACAACTGGTGCAAACGTTTAAAAATAATCCACACCTGGTTTCTGCGAATAGCCCTTAGCGACCAGCCTGGCCTTATGGCGCTGCACGCTACCATCCATTCCAACCTTAAGTTTGAATACCCATTTTGATTTTATCGACCGATCGGCGTGATCTTGAACCGTGTATCTTGAACCGATACTGGATCAGAAATATCAGCCACATGAAAATTATAGACCATGTCCGGATCTCTCTTGGGACGTCTATCTCGAACCGGGTAACGTCGTTGTTCAGCAGGTACATCCACTGAATCAGCAATATTTTCGTTCAAAGGGTCTTGCAAATCTTCTGCCACAGGACTCTTTGAGTCGACAGAGTCAAAGAAGTTCTCACCGGTGTCTGATTCATATGTTGAACTAGATATACTATCATGAGTATCTACATGAACTACCGGACTCCTTGGCCTGGATTCAACTTCAACTTCTTCAATCAAAACATTCGGACTAGACACTGGTACCCCCACTGCAACAGGTCCAGCTAACCTGTGTACCTCTGGTTCAGTGGTAGGACGACTAGATACAAGAATGTCATTTCGTATATCCACAAAATTCTTTTCAGCCACACTACCTCGTTTCACTTTGTTCTCGGGTATATTTTCGAAAAATGTTGCGTCTCGAGCAATAACTATTTTTGTGGGGTTCTTCTCCAAATTGATAAATCGATATGCCTTCTGGTTAAGTGAATATCCAGTCATTATCATCGGAATCGTTTTAACATCAAACTTTTTTCTGCTATGATCTTTTACCAGAACCTGAGCCCTGGATCCGAAAACTTTCAGATTCGACAAGTCAACTCGTTCCTTTGTAAAGATTTCTTCTGGTAATTGATCTTTCAGTGCCATAGTCGGAGATCTATTTTTTAGATACACCGCACATCCAATGGCTTCGCCCCATAACTTCTTGCTTAGACCAGCATCATGTATAATGCATCTTGCTTTTTCAGTGATAGTCGGTATAGTCCGCTCTGCCAGTCCATTTTGCTGGGGTGTATACGGTACAGACGTCTGATGACAGATACCATGCTTTTTAAGAAAATCATTAAATGTATGATTCACGTACTCTGTACCATTTTCAGTACGTAGCTTTTTGATCTTCTTACCCGTTTGATTTTCTACTAGCACTTTAAATTCTTTGAATTTATCAAAAACTTCATTTTTCGATTTTAACAGATATACGAATGTCTTCCTACTAAAATCATCCACAAAAATCAAAAAGTATTTATTGCCACCATAAGATTCTACCTCCATTGGTCCTGCCAAATCTGAATGCACCAGTTAAAGCAATTCCTTTGCTCTCTTACCTTTCCTTTTAGGAAATTTCTTAGCACACTCTTTACCCTTGCAGCAACCTTCACACGGTCCTGTGCTCACCGCTCCATAAGAAAGTCCATCTGCTAGATTTTTTAATTTCTGCATCAAAGGTTTACTCAAATGGCCCAATCTTCTGTGCCATAAATCAAAATCATTAGAAGCAACATCTAGAGGAGACGTAACAACCATTGCTGCTTCTTTATGTAAAACATATAAACCTTGTCTTAAGGGTGCTGTTAAGCGGGATTGTCCGAAAGGGTTACCGCTACCCCGGAACATAAAGGGCTACGGAAGGAACATGGATGGGTTTTAGTCAGTAAGAGTCTGACACTCCCTTCCGCTCCACCCAGAGCGGGAGCAGTCATTGGATGATTTCCCAGCCTTAAAAAAAAAAAAAAAAAAAACGGGTGCTGTTAACAAAGCAATTCTACCTAAAGTAACATCACCCTGCTTAAAAATCTTACAACTTTGCTTATCGAAAACAACTACACATCCTTTACTACACATCCTACTTACTGATAATAAATTAGTCATCAAGCCTGGTACATTTAACACATCTTCAAATCTTATCGAACGCTCCATGGTAAACACATCCCCTTTTAAATTGGATACAATTTGGTCACTGTTTGCAGTTGTCACCTTCGTATCAATGTTTTTCATGTTCTCCAAGATGTGTTTATCTGACGTCATATGAGAAGTAGCACCGAAATCTATGACCCATTCGTTTTTCCCGACCGTCGCTGACATAGCCATTATCAGACCGAGAGTCTCTTTATTATCATTTTTATCTTGTGTTTTGCCCTTGTTAGGTTTCTTCTTTTCTTTACACTGCCATTTATAGTGTCCTTCCTTGTTACACTGGTGACATATAACCACCTTCTTGGTTTTGCGTCTTCTCCAGTTGGGTTTTTTCTGAAACTTTCTTTAAGCAATGCAGCCATAACAGTTTCTGTCGAAATCCGTAAATTCGAATGTTCTAGTGTCATTACCAAAGAATTGAATGCATCAGTCAAACCAGCTAGCATTATAATTCCAACGAACTCATCATCGAGACCAGCTTTGATGCCGATTAACGCTTGGCTTGTGGTTTGAATGTCATTCAAATAGTCTTCCATTGAGCTGAACATCGTGAGTTTCACATTGAAAAGTTTTTTCAACAGATACAACCGCCGCAACAACCCGGAGTCAGCATACGCTCGCTTCAGCACCAGCCAAGTATCTCTCGATGTGGTAACGTGCATAATCATGGGATAGATCTTTTCTGTGCACATAAGGCAAATCTTGCTCCTAGCTCTAGCATCTTTTTTCTTTGCCTGAACTGAATCCATCTTGAAATCATCACCTATGCACTCCCACAAGTCCAAGTCTGTCAGAAACATTTCCATAGCAAAAGCCCATGTTCCATAATTGGATGAGCCAGAAAGTTTCTCAAAATGAATACTCGTATTAGCAACAGACTGTGACATTTTTATTTTTGAAATCACCAACTAATCACCAACTATGAAAGGAACCAGAATGTGTCTGGGCCCATAACCTGTTATAATTGGGTGATTTGGTGATACAATTATAATACTCTAGCGTTTGCCAGCGGCTTCGCCCGCATGTTGTAGGAAATTATCCCACGAGAACCGTATATTTTGCCGGGATAAAAAGTAGCCTATGTGCTATTCTAGACTATAATCTATCTCTGTGGCAAATTTTATCCAGATCCATTCAATAGTTTTTGCGTGAAAGAGGAACAAACATCCATCAATCCTCACAAACTTTCGCATTTATAATATTAGTAGGATTTAGTGGTGAATAACATTTAATCTTCCAACTTATAGAGAAGTAAAAGATATGACGTTAAATAACATAGGTTGTTGAGCAAAATATAAGGGTATCATTTAAGCTATCACCAATTTAACTAGTTTTGTGTTTCTTAAATAATAGGGTTTGTCCTCAAAATAGTAGATCTGTCACCAAAATGTAGTCACCAAACAATGCAAAATCAGTTCCACAATAAATCACCTAAAATCCTGAGATATAAGGTCTAGTACCAAATAAATGTTTTTGTATGTATTATAATAGGTGTGTCCTAATAAGTATTTAAGCAAACTAATTTAAAGAGATCACCAATAAATCTCACCATTCCGAGAAAAATGACTTTTCCTATTTTAACCTCAAAACACTCAAAAGTTGCTCAAAAAGCGTAGTCTGAGCCCCGCTTCGCGGGGCTCAATGGTTTAAAAAAAAATAACCACGAAGTGGATGGCGGGGTCTTCCAGACCCGGCCATCCCCTTCTAACCTAACCTGTCCGAGTCGGGGTAGGGCAAGGCGGTTTTGGATATTTTTCGGATATTCACAACACTTGCACTTCACTACACTCTTCAGACACACAAGCATAGGGCTTCGGAGACGCCATATTTGGTGACAGATCTACCATTCTGAGCACAGAGCTATTATTTAAGTAACAAAACTGTTATTATAAGAACGAAGTTTATATTCATGTAATGCAATATAATTTTATTGGTTATCGATCTCTTATTTTACACATATATTAACATTAATTTGATAATTCATACCTGGGAACAATTTTTGTTTATCTGAGAACGAAAATATTTCGTGGCGATAGATCTATTTATTAGGTGATACAACTTGATGACAAATATAAATTTTGGTGATAGAAAATATAGTTCCCAAAATATAACATTGTCGATGAATAGTATTAAACCTGAAAGGTCCTATACTACAATAGTATGCCAATCACTGGCGAGACATGTCGAAAATAACCCTAGTAGTAATACCGTTATTGTGCTATGTTACAACGCAAATAAAAATATTCTGTTCTATTCTATACCATTCTAAGATTCCATTCTAATGTTCTTGTCTGACTAATTTAATGTCAGTCAAGTGTTCAGCAGTGCGATTCTGTTACCATCTCACCGTGAAAACTTAGGTGAAGTGAGCGTGGAGTGGGCTGTCAATGTCATCCCACTTGATTTTAGGGATGTACCACTTACAATCAAAATCGAGATTTTAATGATATTTTTATGCTAATTTTAATAAGTAATTATTTTATTTTATTTCAAAGCTAGCTAGTACCTACTTTGGTACTTACTTACTTACAACATAATTAGTCATAAACTCAATTTCGTTTTTATTTCTTTTTTTCCTAGACTAGCCTTTGTATTTTAACTAAAGGCGCGAGCGGGTCACGCATGTTCGCCAGCATATCAAGTTACCCCAATCTGTCAAATTTCAAAGTGCACACTTCGCGCAAGCACGTTTTTCGGTTGACTAAACGTCTAGTCGTAGATACCTATTCGAGTTTACAGACAATAATTGATTTTAAACCTTAAAACTTGTACAGTAAGGTTCAGAATCGATTGAGAGATTGGTCTGAATCCCGCGCGGCGTTCACTTCACCGCGCTGCCTGCAGGGAATTTTGGCAGAATCCCGTGCTCGTGAAGTGGTCACTTCACGCAAGCACGTTATGCGTTGTCATAGTTACTAATATGAATACCTATATCGTTGACGGGTGTACATCCGGTTGACAGGGTGTAAGTTACAAAACGGTGATTCTTTACAAATTGCTGCAATGTTCTAGCAATGTGAGGAATGTGTGTAAAACTTAAAGCAATGTGCTTTTAGATGTTTTTATGACTAAATCCAAACGTTTTTGTACAGTCAAATTTCTCCAAATGATTTTAAACCTTAAAAATTTTACCGGTAAGGCTCTAAATCGATTGAGAAAATTTGTCTCCTTGCAGTCATTAATATGATGTGACTGCAACTACAATTTACCAATAATTCGTCACGTGCGCATACCTACGTGGACACACCAAGAACATTGCGAAAATACAATACCAACGTCCAATAAGTACAAAATATATTTTATTGTTCCAACTACCTATTCGTTCTTCGGCTTTGGCTCATCGCCGCCCGCCTTTTGAAAGTGCGTGGAGCGATCACTTCGCGGAAACATCATTATTAAGATGCGGTACTTTGTGTATTTATTATATAACATTAGGTATAAATATGTGCGGCTTTTTGGGACATACCTTTAGTTACCTACCTATAAAGGCGATTTTAACACACTGCACACCGCGCGCCGACGGGTAACGCGGGGCAGCGCCCATATCGTTTGCTATGGCCGCCTCGCGCTACGAGACAGAGCGCGGTGCAGTGCGATATTCGCTTTACCTACTTCAGTAAACATTGCCAATAAGATGATGATAATACCTAATATTCATCATCATCAACATACCTACTGCCAAACTCGACCTAGCTCACGGCATCTCATTATCTCTATGTAGGTAACTCTCGGTCTCCGCGACGCGACTTACAGCGCAAGCGTACCTACTGAGAACTCGACTGTTAGGAGGTTGCCATGGCAATCACGCCACGGTGTTTGTTAGGGTCGTTGCCATGCCAATCACGGGAATACCGTGATTGGCATGCCAACGGCTCAAACAAACACCGTTGGCGTGATTTGTAGGCGCTGTCAGTCACGTGCTACTTTCTGTCAAGTGGGCCATGTCTATTCGTTCCTAAAAAGCCCGTCACAGACGTAGCTATAATATAGATTAATATGAATCATAGCAAGGCATATTACGACATATTTTCCATATAGATTTTCGAGTGACCGCACACGCAGCTATAATATATAATTCTATGACATCACAAAAATATCTCAATGTTAATCGAAAAAATTGTGTCAAAAAGTAATACAGTCTATAATATAGGTTGCTGTAGTCGAATTTAAGTTGTGAGTGTCGTATGTGTCTTATTATACTCTCCTGTCGCAGGTCTGCTGGTAGGAAATGATGTGTAATGATGATGTAAGTAGTTCCTTTGCGTTCTTCATCAATATGTATTTTACTTTATTATGTAGTCAGTGTGTAAGAATAGATAGATAAATAAATAAATAAAATTTATTCATTAGTATCACAATCAAAACAATTTGCTAATACATTTCTTATACTGAGTCTGCTGCCTCCCAGGGTTCAGCTTCGCACTGCTGAGAACGAAGGGGCATCAGGTGTGTGTGCGCTGCACAGCGATCAACTGGAAAAATTGGTATGCATGTATTAATCATTTATTTATTACATTTTCAACTTGCAATTATTCACATAATATAAAAGTGACAGACTTTAGTGCCCAAATGGTTGGCAGAATTGCCGCATTGTATCGTGGTGCTGTAAAAATAGGCCAGCCTTGTGGCCACTTAAAGAGTCGACCAACTGTTTGGTGATGATTGTCTCAAAAAACCAAGGGGCATTAGGACCCCACAGCCCTAGTGTTCAATTTCAAGGCATTATGGTAATTCTGTCAGGCCTCTTCCTATTGCTGCGTGCCAAGCCGTTGAGCTCTAAAACAGCTGTCACCCCTGCGGTGACAAGAGCGCTACAAATGACGTCTTTAATGGCGGCGTGCCGTGCTATCCGGCCTGGGCTCTTACTGCAAGGTAGGCCCCTATGGAGTCCCTCGCCCACCATACTGGCGCCAATGTGTAGTCCCGTGATAAAAATAAATGATTATACCATGGTATGGTACCTGAAGCTGCTAATACCACTGTGGCTGGGACCTGGGATTTATTGGCCAATCTGCATCCGGGCAAGCATAGCACTTCAGGTCCAATCAGGTGCAGGCTAAAATCTTCCCTGTCAACTTTTCAGTGCTGTGGACAGAAGACAGAAACATTAAGCTAAATAATATTTGATTTATTTTTATATTACTCATTTTATTAAATTAAATCAGAACTATCGCTGTTCAGTTGCGGAATTCACTCCCGCCTGACGACATTAGAGACTGCCAAACAGTTGCAATTTATGTATTATGTTTTTTCTTTTTAAGCTTACAGACATCGTCTACATCTCCTTTATCGAGTTTCCTATTGTAGTTGTGCTGGAACAGATTTCTTTAGAAACAAGCATCACCTATAAAATTATGTATTTTCTGTTCCTTTCTTCTTGTCTGTTTTTATGTGTGTACATAAATGGTTAAACAAAATAAATTATTAAATTTTAACATTATCTAATACACACATCATCAAATTAATTTTTAAATACTGACAACATTATCATTTCTATTTCAAGTGAGCAGAGAAAATGTCTATTTTTGTTCTCCTACATAAATCACACAAATATTTACTTACAAGAATGAGATGTATAAGTTGAGTTTAGCTGCAACCTGACTTTTCTTTTCATAAAACTAGAGCACAATTTTCTAATATGACAGACACTTCTATTGAGGTATCTGAAAACAAAAATAAGTTAAATCAACAAAAGTTCAGGTAATCCCAATAATCAGCGGGTAATACCATTCTCCTGCCCTTATCCGAATTTATTTGGGGTCGGCGCAACATGTCTTCTTCTTCCATACTTCTCTATTAGTCGTCATCTCGATAGTCACTCCCTTTCTAGCCATATCATCTTTCACACAATCCATCCATCGTTTCTTTGGCCTCCCTCTACTTGTATAGCCATCCACATTCATACTCACAACTCTCCGGACAACATTTTCCTCATTCCTCCGCATAACATGCCCATACCATGACAACCGATTTCCACACAACTTTTCGGTCACCGGTGTCACTTTCAGACTTCCTCTTATATACTCATTACGTATTCTATCCATTCGCGTAACACCACACATCCCACATAACATTCTCATCTCAGCTGCATGCAATTGTCTTTCATGAATATTTATAGCTTTTTAAGTAGTTCATTAAATTATCAGTCTTACAAGACAGAAAACATAAAAAAAATGATAATAATGTTTCATAAATTTTTTGAAAACAATCATTTGTACTTACAAATAATTAATAATACACATGATGTAAAATAGGTACTGGTATCCAGCAGCATCCGGTTAGACTGAAAGCCCAGTAAGCCCACCCCAACAAACAGTTGGAAAAAGGCTTGGCAGATTGATTGAATTCTGATACACATCTGAAAAAACAAATGTTGTTTATCATATTTAAAGGGTGATATACGAGAGGTGATCAATAATGTTTGACATTCATTTTAAAGGTTGCAGACAGCCTATTTAGGTTAATCAATAACATTAATAAAACGAGGTGGGTAACCCATACCCATTGAGCAATAAATTGAGGGCTGACACTGGGCAGTGTCCAAAGTATGTCTTTGTGACGGCAGGTAGTTGAATTTCAATCACACAACTCGAAGCATTTGTTTCAATTAAAACATTGGCAGGCACTTTACATTATTATCGTTTTCCTACCTCTTTTACCAGGCGGTCGTTTAGTTTGAGTTTATAGTGAAGCTAGCCACCCCATCACAAGACGAAGCAAGTCCTAATATGGAGAAGAAACTTTATGGACAGTCTTTTAAATCGAAACCTTATGTTACAGAGGTTAACTTGTTTGATAATTACTTCTTCTTCTTTTTCTTTTAGCACAACTTCCATTAATTACATCACACGCCATCTTTTCTTCAAAGTGATCAATCAATCCACAAAGTCTGAACCGGGCGGATATGCCGCGTATTCAAATACAGAATCTTATTACTTATTTAGCTAGCTCAATAAAACATACAATGCCAAAATTTTATCTGGTTAATTCTTTTATAAATAAACATGCCAATTAAAAAAAACAAAGACGTTTTTAGAATTAAACTTAAAATTGAAGTATAATTATTTTTCTAAACTCAATATTTATTAGTACTGGGTCACATTTCCGGTTGTTCAAGGAATTTACTCAAACAACAAGTTTTCATAACTAAATGTATGTGCAAAATATTCTTCTTATTTTATAGTTTGTCAATTATTTTCGTAACTAATTTAGCTCTCCTATTCAATAATAACATTGAAGTATTGACCTTTAAACACCGCGCCATTTTCTGTGACGCCAGATCACAATAAACAGAACTTCTAATGTCAAGTTTAGTGTGGGTTGTCTATGTTTTTCTTACCACAGAATACGCGGTCGAATAAACTAATATTGCGAAATCGTATTCGAGATAAATTTGCACGACTAAAACTGACATACGTATTATATTTCTTATTTTTTTAATAAAAATATCGTTCTATTCATGCAGAATAAAAACAATCTTAGAAATATTTGTTTGAATCATCATTCGATTATGAATTTGTTGGTTGAATTAGTATTGCAATTTTATTCTTGCTATCGTAAATAACTTGTTTATGCGACATTTTTAATTTGAAAAGCGGAGGCAATTAAATATTATTCAGTGCAAAACTTTCGAACACCATTATGACAAAGCTGTGGGACAGAGCGCAATGGATAGTTGTCAATGCCAATAACTAAGCTTAATTTTCTTATTATTTTGAGTACCGGTCGTTTTCGTGAGAATTGGCATAACATTTGATATTTTTTTCTTATTTTCTGCAACATTAATATCTAAAGCAAAACACAATATTATGTACTTAGATATATAAAAATATATGTATATAAATTAATTATAAATAATAAAAATACAAATATTATTATATAACTAGTAATATAAATTATAATTACAATCTGCACTTAGTTTTTTTTAATAAATGGCAATATTAAATTATTACAACGATTTAGTGAAACAAGTATTCATTATATATTAGGTTTTACCCGGTTAAAACCTAAAAATATGATATTTTAAAAGCTAATTACAGAATAAACAATTGAAAAATTAGCCTTTTTCGTGTAAAAGTAATTTTAGTCGATTATCTCAAATAATCGTTATTTCAAACGCGTACTGTGGTTGGAAAAAACATAGACAACTTAGAATATTGGCGGTTTTCGCGTAAGTTTTCGATTCAACTTTTCAGACTTATTTTGCACTTTGCAGTTTGCCGCCATGTTTAATAATTAAGCATGGCGGCAAACTATGATTATAAAAGAATTAACCAGTTAGAATTTTGGCATTGTATGTTTTATTGAGCTAGCTAAATAAGTAATAAGATTCTGTATTTGAATACGCGGCATATCCGCCCGGTTCAGACTTTGTGGATTGATTGATCACTTTGAAGAAAAGATGGCGTGTGATGTAATTAATGGAAGTTGTGCTAAAAGAAAAAGAAGAAGAAGTAATTATCAAACAAGTTAACCTCTGTAACATAAGGTTTCGATTTAAAAGACTGTCCATAAAGTTTCTTCTCCATATTAAGACTTGCTTCGTCTTGTGATGGGGCGGCTAGCTTCACTATAAACTCAAACTAAACGACCGCCTGGTAAAAGAGGTAGGTAAACGATAATAATGTAAAGTGCCTGCCAATGTTTTAATTGAAACAAATGCTTCGAGTTGTGTGATTGAAATTCAACTACCTGCCGTCACAAAGACATACTTTGGACACTGCCCAGTGTCAGCCCTCAATTTATTGCTCAATGGGTATGGGTTACCCACCTCGTTTTATTAATGTTATTGATTAACCTAAATAGGCTGTCTGCAACCTTTAAAATGAATGTCAAACATTATTGATCACCTCTCGTATATCACCCTTTAAATATGATAAACAACATTTGTTTTTTCAGATGTGTATCAGAATTCAATCAATCTGCCAAGCCTTTTTCCAACTGTTTGTTGGGGTGGGCTTACTGGGCTTTCAGTCTAACCGGATGCTGCTGGATACCAGTACCTATTTTACATCATGTGTATTATTAATTATTTGTAAGTACAAATGATTGTTTTCAAAAAATTTATGAAACATTATTATCATTTTTTTTATGTTTTCTGTCTTGTAAGACTGATAATTTAATGAACTACTTAAAAAGCTATAAATATTCATGAAAGACAATTGCATGCAGCTGAGATGAGAATGTTATGTGGGATGTGTGGTGTTACGCGAATGGATAGAATACGTAATGAGTATATAAGAGGAAGTCTGAAAGTGACACCGGTGACCGAAAAGTTGTGTGGAAATCGGTTGTCATGGTATGGGCATGTTATGCGGAGGAATGAGGAAAATGTTGTCCGGAGAGTTGTGAGTATGAATGTGGATGGCTATACAAGTAGAGGGAGGCCAAAGAAACGATGGATGGATTGTGTGAAAGATGATATGGCTAGAAAGGGAGTGACTATCGAGATGACGACTAATAGAGAAGTATGGAAGAAGAAGACATGTTGCGCCGACCCCAAATAAATTCGGATAAGGGCAGGAGAATGGTATTACCCGCTGATTATTGGGATTACCTGAACTTTTGTTGATTTAACTTATTTTTGTTTTCAGATACCTCAATAGAAGTGTCTGTCATATTAGAAAATTGTGCTCTAGTTTTATGAAAAGAAAAGTCAGGTTGCAGCTAAACTCAACTTATACATCTCATTCTTGTAAGTAAATATTTGTGTGATTTATGTAGGAGAACAAAAATAGACATTTTCTCTGCTCACTTGAAATAGAAATGATAATGTTGTCAGTATTTAAAAATTAATTTGATGATGTGTGTATTAGATAATGTTAAAATTTAATAATTTATTTTGTTTAACCATTTATGTACACACATAAAAACAGACAAGAAGAAAGGAACAGAAAATACATAATTTTATAGGTGATGCTTGTTTCTAAAGAAATCTGTTCCAGCACAACTACAATAGGAAACTCGATAAAGGAGATGTAGACGATGTCTGTAAGCTTAAAAAGAAAAAACATAATACATAAATTGCAACTGTTTGGCAGTCTCTAATGTCGTCAGGCGGGAGTGAATTCCGCAACTGAACAGCGATAGTTCTGATTTAATTTAATAAAATGAGTAATATAAAAATAAATCAAATATTATTTAGCTTAATGTTTCTGTCTTCTGTCCACAGCACTGAAAAGTTGACAGGGAAGATTTTAGCCTGCACCTGATTGGACCTGAAGTGCTATGCTTGCCCGGATGCAGATTGGCCAATAAATCCCAGGTCCCAGCCACAGTGGTATTAGCAGCTTCAGGTACCATACCATGGTATAATCATTTATTTTTATCACGGGACTACACATTGGCGCCAGTATGGTGGGCGAGGGACTCCATAGGGGCCTACCTTGCAGTAAGAGCCCAGGCCGGATAGCACGGCACGCCGCCATTAAAGACGTCATTTGTAGCGCTCTTGTCACCGCAGGGGTGACAGCTGTTTTAGAGCTCAACGGCTTGGCACGCAGCAATAGGAAGAGGCCTGACAGAATTACCATAATGCCTTGAAATTGAACACTAGGGCTGTGGGGTCCTAATGCCCCTTGGTTTTTTGAGACAATCATCACCAAACAGTTGGTCGACTCTTTAAGTGGCCACAAGGCTGGCCTATTTTTACAGCACCACGATACAATGCGGCAATTCTGCCAACCATTTGGGCACTAAAGTCTGTCACTTTTATATTATGTGAATAATTGCAAGTTGAAAATGTAATAAATAAATGATTAATACATGCATACCAATTTTTCCAGTTGATCGCTGTGCAGCGCACACACACCTGATGCCCCTTCGTTCTCAGCAGTGCGAAGCTGAACCCTGGGAGGCAGCAGACTCAGTAGAAGAAATGTATTAGCAAATTGTTTTGATTGTGATACTAATGAATAAATTTTATTTATTTATTTATCTATCTATTCTTACACACTGACTACATAATAAAGTAAAATACATATTGATGAAGAACGCAAAGGAACTACTTACATCATCATTACACATCATTTCCTACCAGCAGACCTGCGACAGGAGAGTATAATAAGACACATACGACACTCACAACTTAAATTCGACTACAGCAACCTATATTATAGACTGTATTACTTTTTGACACAATTTTTTCGATTAACATTGAGATATTTTTGTGATGTCATAGAATTATATATTATAGCTGCGTGTGCGGTCACTCGAAAATCTATATGGAAAATATGTCGTAATATGCCTTGCTATGATTCATATTAATCTATATTATAGCTACGTCTGTGACGGGCTTTTTAGGAACGAATAGACATGGCCCACTTGACAGAAAGTAGCACGTGACTGACAGCGCCTACAAATCACGCCAACGGTGTTTGTTTGAGCCGTTGGCATGCCAATCACGGTATTCCCGTGATTGGCATGGCAACGACCCTAACAAACACCGTGGCGTGATTGCCATGGCAACCTCCTAACAGTCGAGTTCTCAGTAGGTACGCTTGCGCTGTAAGTCGCGTCGCGGAGACCGAGAGTTACCTACATAGAGATAATGAGATGCCGTGAGCTAGGTCGAGTTTGGCAGTAGGTATGTTGATGATGATGAATATTAGGTATTATCATCATCTTATTGGCAATGTTTACTGAAGTAGGTAAAGCGAATATCGCACTGCACCGCGCTCTGTCTCGTAGCGCGAGGCGGCCATAGCAAACGATATGGGCGCTGCCCCGCGTTACCCGTCGGCGCGCGGTGTGCAGTGTGTTAAAATCGCCTTTATAGGTAGGTAACTAAAGGTATGTCCCAAAAAGCCGCACATATTTATACCTAATGTTATATAATAAATACACAAAGTACCGCATCTTAATAATGATGTTTCCGCGAAGTGATCGCTCCACGCACTTTCAAAAGGCGGGCGGCGATGAGCCAAAGCCGAAGAACGAATAGGTAGTTGGAACAATAAAATATATTTTGTACTTATTGGACGTTGGTATTGTATTTTCGCAATGTTCTTGGTGTGTCCACGTAGGTATGCGCACGTGACGAATTATTGGTAAATTGTAGTTGCAGTCACATCATATTAATGACTGCAAGGAGACAAATTTTCTCAATCGATTTAGAGCCTTACCGGTAAAATTTTTAAGGTTTAAAATCATTTGGAGAAATTTGACTGTACAAAAACGTTTGGATTTAGTCATAAAAACATCTAAAAGCACATTGCTTTAAGTTTTACACACATTCCTCACATTGCTAGAACATTGCAGCAATTTGTAAAGAATCACCGTTTTGTAACTTACACCCTGTCAACCGGATGTACACCCGTCAACGATATAGGTATTCATATTAGTAACTATGACAACGCATAACGTGCTTGCGTGAAGTGACCACTTCACGAGCACGGGATTCTGCCAAAATTCCCTGCAGGCAGCGCGGTGAAGTGAACGCCGCGCGGGATTCAGACCAATCTCTCAATCGATTCTGAACCTTACTGTACAAGTTTTAAGGTTTAAAATCAATTATTGTCTGTAAACTCGAATAGGTATCTACGACTAGACGTTTAGTCAACCGAAAAACGTGCTTGCGCGAAGTGTGCACTTTGAAATTTGACAGATTGGGGTAACTTGATATGCTGGCGAACATGCGTGACCCGCTCGCGCCTTTAGTTAAAATACAAAGGCTAGTCTAGGAAAAAAAGAAATAAAAACGAAATTGAGTTTATGACTAATTATGTTGTAAGTAAGTAAGTACCAAAGTAGGTACTAGCTAGCTTTGAAATAAAATAAAATAATTACTTATTAAAATTAGCATAAAAATATCATTAAAATCTCGATTTTGATTGTAATGTTAATGCTTGGTCAATCCCTAGCATCAGTTGAATGACACTGACAGCTCACTCCACGCAAGTATTCACGGTGAGATTTTTACAGAATCGACCGGCAGTTCCATCTGTGTCAACGAAATCACACCACCAAGAGTATGTATATTAACTATGTCACGGGTCACCACCATGAAGGTATAGATAAAAATGGAGACCACACTCCGAATACCTACTTGAAGCTATACCTATGTATCGCTATCTCGCTCTTTGTGGGCAGCCCCTCTCTTTCTCATTAGGGTAACCTTTATTTTAGTTTTCCTGGGACACGCTTGTAGTTACTTTCCATTTAGTGATTAACATATTTATAAATTTCTCTAAATCACTGTTTACTACTTAGATTCTAGCTTCTCAAGATTGTATGCAACATGATATGATGCATGTTTATGAAATTACGAAAAAAGTTGTTTGATAAAGTGTGAAACTTGTGATGTTTCTGAGTGTGTAAATTTGGCTGTTTGTCATTAATCATACAAAAAGTTCTGGGTAGACGTATTATACAGAATTTTGCACGAAAATAGAGCATGACCAGAGGTGTAATTGCACAACACTCTACCAGAGAAAAATAGTTATCATTGTGACAGTTATTATAAATTTTGTCTGCATAAAAATGTAAGTATCGTTATGGATTCAGATTGTTATTGATAGCGTCATACGCAATTAGAATGCATGACATAGGTTTAGTTACCGCGGGTAATGCGATATGAATGACTGTGATAAGTGGGGGTTCGGGAGAAGCTGAAAAATACTTTTTAGTTTTGCGTAAAAACTAAAAGGAATTTATTAGGGATGTACTTATAAATTACTATCAACTCTTTCTATGGGAACAATACACAAATCGCAAAAAAAAAAACTCAGTTTAATTATTTTTTTAGATTACTTAAACATAATGGACAGCAGCTTTTTTCGAGTATTCTGGGTTAGTCAGTGTTCAGAATTTTTTACCATGTGGGCAAATGAATATTATTTATATATATTATGCGGGACTGTAATAGGAACAGTGTGAAGCCTCAAAAAAAAAAAAACATTCCGAATTAAATCATTTATTTAACCTTATTTATAACTTCTCAATTATACATGACTGAATATCATTGCTCTATGTAATTTCTGTCTCTTACCACGTAAATCACTGAGTATATTTTCTGTATGTCTCTTTAAGTGAGCACGTATACGCATGCTAAAAAACGAATTAGCTATTTGCTTAACTATCTTAGTGTCATGCAAATCATTACAGTAAATTGATTCCGTGATGGGATGGTTAAATATTCCCTGCAACAGAGGAGTAAAATGTTGTGATACGACATTAATTAATTTGTTTTCTATATTATTCGCTCTAAGTTGGCCCATCAAATTAGCTTGTTGAAAAACTTTGTCACAATATTTTACAATTTTGTAAGCTGCTACCGAAGGGAAGTACAGTTTGCCTCGGTTTACAAATGTCGTAAATGAATTAAATTTATTTATAATCATAGAATATGTATGATCTGTTGGCAGACTTTGCAGTGCTACTAACGCATTATAACAATGTTCACAAGACATGTGGGTAAGAATTTGTTTTATTATATAACCAGTTATATAATATAATATGTTTTCGTGGTATGGACTAGTATGAATTGCGTCTAAATTTTGAAACACATTTTCAACATCTTGTTGAAAGTCAGGTTCTTCCCGAGGTCGAAACAAACTTTTCGGTTTATTGAAATCGAAGACTTGTGAAGTTTCAAAACCATTTTCTATGCAGTTGGCATTTATGGACGGTTGAATAGAATGTCTGAACAACATCTTCCGCATTATATATCGGAACTCAAGAGGACACGGGTTATCTTGAGCCCGGCCGCGAGCCCTAATGCATGAAAAAAAAATTTCCAAGTTGTCTTGGGAACACTTAAAAGTCAACAAATATTTCAGTGGATTTTGCTGCAGTGTACACAAATCATTAACAAGTAATGGCAAACTATGTATGTTCATCAAAAAACCTAGTGCAAAAGTTTTTCTGCGATGATTTAAAATACCAGTGCCATCTATCATTAAGGATTTTAAATACGTTCCAGTATCACTAAATACTGGTTCCCAATAACGTTGGTTTTTCAACGATAATGGAGACTTGGAACCTTTTCCAAAGGGTGACTTTGAATTCATTAAATCAAAAAGTCTATCAATCACGTGCAAGAATTCTGATGTCGCTTCACTATTTAAAAAGTCAGGATGACCACTAACCCTCAAAAAATCTATTGCATCAGCAACTGATAAACTTAGTACTTGTGCAGCAAGCCTAACATTCATTTTTTTGTTTTTAAAATCTACATGTAAAGCGCTTAATTTATTGGCAAATTTCAAACCCTCTTCGTTTTGTACTTCGTGTAATTTTTTTATGTATTTAAACGATATATCTCCGGTACTTGACTTCATTTCAAAATCAGCCAACACATTTCTCGCAAGTTTTAACATATGAGCAGCGTCAAGTAGACAATAAATATTGCTCTTCCCGTTGGGATGTTCAAAGAACGGTATTAAATTATTTTGTTCAAGTGTACAGCCTAACTATTCGTAAGCCTTAACATTGGATGATGCACCATCACAGGTCAAAGATCTTACGGTGACACCAATTTCATCAAGCACAATTATTGCTGTTTTTATTAATTCTGATAGAAGTTCCCCAGGCAAATTATTTGCAATAAAAAAATATGCAATTGGACATTTAAAGCGTACACCGGCACCGTATGAAACTATCTGAAATACGAGAGCTTCAGAAGCTAATTTTTCTGGATCACTTACAGTAATTGGTCCTAAATCAACGTAGCCAACGACTTTGTCCAATTTTTTATCATAGGCCAAATTTTCTTTTAATGCCATGCCATCAAATATTAAAGCAACATTTTTTAAATATTTTTTTTCCGGTAATTTGACTTGCTCTTTTAAATATTCGAGTACTTCAGATAAGAAACCAACATTACAATTAAAGAAAGACAAAGATCTTCGTATTGTTTCTACACACATCAAAAGTGTCTAGGGATCAACATATATTTTTGCAATAACTTTTCTCTTGATTGATATTAATTTAAATTTTCTTTAAGGATTCATCAAATAAAGTGTTTTCGTTTGTCACAGTAACGATAAACCAAGTCACCTTTGCATTAATAAAGAAATTTGCCATTTTCCTAATAAAGGGATTTTTGACATTTGAACCACTAACATTAAAGTTCGAAAAAAAGACTGAAATAACAGTTTTCTTTAAAATTTTATTGGGTAACTTAAACAATTAATAATCCGTGTTTCTACCGCGAACACTAACAACACAAGAACATCGGTTTGGCATACTCAAAATGAGTTCATCCAAATCACGCTGTGGAATGGCCGCCCATGTTCGTTGCAACAACAAAAAAAGGTCTTCTTGCAACTGGATACCCTCCATATTCGGCAGAGCTCTTCTCTGTAGCATATCCCATGCATGCTCAATCGGGTTCAAGTCTGGCGACTGAGCAGGCCAGGGCAGGACATTGATGTTAGCTGCGGCGAGAGTCTGTCTTACAACTCTTGCGGTGTGCGGTCGTGCATTATCATGCATTAACTGAAATAAGGGACCGATTTGCACTTGTAGAGGAACGATGACGTCAGATACAATCGTCTCAGCATAAATTTGAGCGTTGAGGTTGCCTCTGATCCAAATCAACTCAGTTCTTCCGCCGATCCAAATACCCGCCCATACCATGATGGTTCCACCACTATAAGGATGGACTTCCTGGCAGGATTTTAATCGCTGTTGGCGTCCAGGGGTTCTCCAGTGTCGTATACGTCTTGTATCCGGTCTCATACCAAAACGAGACTCATCAGAAAAGCACACGAAACGCCATTGTTCTTCTGCCCAATTTCTGTGTTCAAGAGCCCATTGATATCGAATCCTACGATTGTGCATTGCTATAGGTGGTACCCGTAGCGGTCTTCGGGAATGAAGGTTCACTTCATGCAAGCGGTTTCTGACTGTTTGGTCGCTAATTAAGTTCCCTGAAGAGTGATGAAGCCTCACGGCTAACATCATGGCGGTTATTGTTGGAGCTCTTCGAGTTAAGATTTGAATGTATCGGTCTTGTCTCCGTGTGGTGCAGCGATACCGTCCTTCATGGCGCTCAGCCACGGTACCAGTGCTTCGGTAACGTGTCCAAAGTCGACTGATAACACCTTTTTTTGTTGTTGCAACGAACATGGGCGGCCATTCCACAGCGTGATTTGGATGAACTCATTTTGAGTATGCCAAACCGATGTTCTTGTGTTGTTAGTGTTCGCGGTAGAAACACGGATTATTAATTGTTTAAGTTACCCAATAAAATTTTAAAGAAAACTGTTATTTCAGTCTTTTTTTCGAACTTTAATGTTAGTGGTTCAAATGTCAAAAATCCCTTTATTAGGAAAATGGCAAATTTCTTTATTAATGCAAAGGTGACTTGGTTTATCGTTACTGTGACAAACGAAAACACTTTATTTGATGAATCCTTAAAGAAAATTTAAATTAATATCAATCAAGAGAAAAGTTATTGCAAAAATATATGTTGATCCCTAGACACTTTTGATGTGTGTACATGAGGCAAAGTTGTATATTTTCTTAAAAAATCATAAGCTTTGGGTGAATAGAAATTCAAAGTTAAAGCAAAGGCTTTGATTTCCTCACTATATCGAACACCATGTGGATTACTCGGTGGCCTTTTGAATTCCTTGCAGATATCAGCAAAACGCCCTTGTACAATATTTTCAATTTCTGACTGACTCGTATACTTTTTAATTGTTGCCATTAAGGAAGACATATCGTGATGTTTTTTAGTTTGCCGCGCCACTTTTTGCTTAAGCATCTCAGTTTTCTTCTGAAGTATTTGTTCTTTAGTTGACTTTATTTTCACTTGCACGCCCCTATTAATCTTCGCAGGAACGCGATCTTCACTGCTGACCTAACAAAACAAGAAAACTTTGTGTGAAATCAGTACTTTACATTAATGAATTTGTTTGTTTTATTGAAAGTTATTAGGAAATACAGGGTAAAATATAGCCTCCTCGAAAAATGGGCTATCCAACATTGAAAGAATTATTCAAATCGGACCAGTAGTCCTGAGATTAGCGCGTTCAACCAAACAAACAAACTCTTCAGCTTTATAATATTAGTATAGATTTGAATCTATACATAATATGATGTTATGTAAATGAGTATTTAATATTTTGTATGGGAAAGGGAAACTTACAGGTAACTCGTTAAGATTGCTTATATTTTCCAGAACTTTCCGACATTGTTTTTTATCAGTTGGTTCCTCGATATTGCCGCCAGCACGTTTCACTGCTATTTCCATAAGTGGAAAATTTCTATCAGAAATGTCAGAACTAGTGCTTGGTACAGCCAGAGGATCTATTTTCACCATATAGTCTTCATGCATTGAACTTATTATCTGAAAAATATAATATATTTTATAAAATTTTGCCTTTTGCCATACATTTGAACTATATTTCTAAATACGTAATATATTGTAATACAGATATATAAACTATGTTAAATGTTTACCATGGCTGGTGGGACTGTTTCTTGATCTATTATATTAGGAACTGCTGTTTCTTTTAAGCGCCTTGTTTTTTTTATAATAATCTGATTCTTGAAAATGTAAATTGCAAACCCGTGCACTTTCATAAAACTTGTTTTTCAATGGTACAATGGATAACCACAATTTTCTATGAGTACTATTTTTAGGAAATCTGAAAAAAAAGCATTTGATGGATATTAAATTTTTTGAATAGTGAGAAACAAAAATTTTATATTTAAAAAAAATCACATAGTCCACAATCCTTAAGAGACATATATAATACTTAAGACTTTTTTTTTTAATTAGTTCATGTTCCACGGAAATTCCCAGATATATCCTCAATATGGTTACACTACTTCAACATGACATAAAACAAAAAAAAACGTAAACAAAACATTAAAATTGCACATAGTCAATTAAATTCAATGTAAAACTATTTGATTCGGTCGTAATTATCATTAAATAATATGTTGAAAACACTGATAAAACATTTTAGGTAGAAATAAAGTGAAAAAAACAAAGAAATATGTTTGCAATGATTCAATGCCATAAATCACTTACGGGTGAAATCTTATATCACCTCCTGGACACCACTTACTTCCGCAACCACGCACTATACAATTTTGCACCATTTCTTGAATTATATCAATTATACCGTGAATAATCTCATTTAAAGCTGTGAACCGCAAAGTAAACAACCGCCATATTGCCTCTTATTTATTTTGACATAGGGTGATAGGGTCAATGTTGCCACTTTATCGAATCCTAAGGAAATGGGATTCTAACTCCGTTATGAGCCAATCCAACTTTGCCTAAGGGACCGATAAAAAAAAAAAACACAATTAACTAATCGCGTTTTAACTATTTATTACTTTATATAATACCAGACAGCGAGCGTTTAACTTATGATTTTGTTATTGTGATGACTATTCCTAAGAATTTACTAGGAGATTCAAATAAGAAGATAGCAATACTATCGTCCTCACCAAAAAGAGAGGTCGGCCCACAGAGAGTGAGATAGAGATATGTAGGTATTTGACTCAAGCTGTTGTTCTGAGTGTGGTCTCCATTTTTATCTATACCTTCATGGTCACCACTCACCTGTGTGTCTGTGTGTTCTACTACTGTCTGTCAGCGTACTCTGTATGACATGTGTCAATTCAATCTTACCATGACTGTGACGTCCTATTTTACTTGTATTTTACAAAGATGATCACCGTAAATAATTATTACGTTCGAAATAATAAGTACAACTAAATAAATAAATTCCGACTAAATCAAGATTAGTAGTGACTAGTCTTGAGGATCTCGCCAAACAAGGAATTTGTTATCTTATTCCTAAGAATTATTTTCAGAAGTAAGATTTTTTGGATTTGTCTGCCTAGATTCACTACTATTAAACAAAAATAATAATACAAAAACTTTTTTACAGATTACATGATTACCTTGCCTACTAGATGATGGATTTATTAAAAACACCGTCTGTTCAGTCTTTGTTAGACTCTGACTTGGAATCAGTTGAAAGTCTTCAGTATTTGGATTTGGATATTGAAGAGGTGATACTAACTGTTAATTTATTATACACTATTGTATCTTCCATACATTGAACTGCAAATTCTACTAGGCTACAATTTAAATGATATCAATTTATGATCAAATACATATTGTGCACTTTCCACTTTACAGTATAGATACATTATAAATTATCGCCTGTTACGCCCACCTCTCGTTTCTATAACACTTATTAGTACCTATCAATAATTGTTTCAACAGATTTTTTTTTGTACTGTTTTGTACCTAGTATTATTATTAAGTGAAAATCTAAATATAATATTTGCCGGGTAGTGATAATAATATTCTGTGACCTAAAATAAAGTTAAAGGGGAAAATATGTTACACTCTTACTTTGCAATCACTAAACCAGAGCTTTGTGCACAACTACATGTAATGAAACTCGCACATCTGAGATCACAGTTGCATACTTGCAGTTAGCAATCAACATGGATAGTGATAGGACCCATGTTATAACTTGACTTTCAAGAATAGCCAATCAGCATTCAAGTTACCAAATTGTCCTAAACAAACTGGGGTTTCTGTAGTGTTCCTGATAAATTGATATTTGGGACCAACGGCTTAAGGTGCTTTCCGAGACACGAAGGAGTCTCGATATGTAAAGATACTCACCCATCCATGGACCAACCCTGGCAAGCGTAGCTTAACCTGATGGATTGATCTATGCAGTTGTTATTAATTAGCCAAGACCTCCTCATAAGTATTATCATAAATATATTTTAAATCCAAAATGAATAGTTTAAATGTCAGGTACATTAAACCGTCCAAGACATACTTTTCAGTTAGATGAGATTGAATATGCATTGCCAGCAAGTGAGGCACCAACATTAGCTGAAGTGTTATCTGCCGAAGAAGATGTTAAAAACAAACCAACCAAATCCATTGAAGACCCTGCTGCTTGCTCTGCATTACAAGTGGAATTTTTACAAGGTGTATCACAACAGCTTCTACAAGCACAAGTATGTATTGTTAAGCTAATCAGCACTGCTCTGCTACTAATGATAGATAATAATGTACAGTCAGCTACAAAATTCCACTGACACTGTTACTTAATATGTTACTGACTGAAACTGAAATGTTTGATACAGCTCTTTTCAGAATTTAATGTCATTGCTGTCCTTTTTTAATTAAAAAGTTACTGTAGAAGAACGAACATTACTTGCCATTGCAGAAGTGCAACTGTAGCAGAAATAGAAAAACGAATAAAAAGTTTATTGTCCAGATAAACTTTTTTATTTGTTTAACACTATTTCTGGGCTATAAGTAATATTTTAGGCCCTAACATATTACTTATAACTAAGTTCAAAGTATTATAATTACCAGTGTGCCCCAAACTAGACAGTTGTCTGTATCTTGGGGTATGTACTACACATACACCAGTCACCAACATGTCGCCAATTATGTTTAAGTCAACTTATGGCAAGTAAAAACAATGTTTTTTTTTGTATAGATGAATGTACAGATGCCAGCACATCAAGCTATTCCAAATGGTCAAATTTTCCCAATTGAACATGTACATTACGTGATGAAGTTAAAAATCTATCAAATAAATTTGACAGATTGGAGTAATTTGATGTGCTGGCAATAAATGGTTATGTCTACAATATATTTTTCGTTTTATAGGAAAGATCATCAGCAGGTGCTGCAACAGCGCTGAGTGTCGGAACTGAGACAAAATTAACAGTAGGCACAGCACATGGCCACCTACTGTCGTTTCATGAACAAACATTGAGATGGGTTTGTGATTTAAATACTGACCGAGGAGCAGTGTCATGTTTGGCATACAATCAAGACTGCACTCGACTCCTCGCTGGATACGCGAGAGGGCTTATATGTCAGTACGAAAGTGTACGTGGAACTATATTGAGACGCGTTACTCTAGGTGGGGAATTATGGGGCACCTTACGTGTAACGTGGGCTGGCCCATGTGGTCTGGCCCTCGACACGGGCGGATCTGTTTGGTTGATCAAGTTTTCCCGACCTTTAGGAGTACGATCTGCACGTTCTTCGTGTCTGTTCTCCGGTGCACGAGGAGAAGTAGTAGCCATGGCGGCTCGGGACGCTCGCATTTTGGCACTAGCAACGCTGTCGCGCGTTATTATAGTAGCTGGAGGTCGGGCGGCAGGGCTACGCCTCACTGGTCCTCCAGACACACTCCCTGTCCTAGAATGGAGCGAAACTGACGAGCGAGTATTAGTATGTGCTCGTTCTAAGACATTGCAATGGCTGTCACTGACAATCACTGGTTCAACTATATCTCTGAAACCAATCCAAAGGGTCGAATTGGTGTCAACTCCCTTATGGCTTGGCTGGCTTGGAGGTAATCTCGCTATTTTCGACGTAGATGAAAATCTAAGATTGTGGGGCGATGACTACAGTAAACCCTTAGATCTTTCACATATGGAACCGGTCTACGCCTCTGCGTTTTTCAAGGTATGTACCAAGATACTGACTATTCGCAAGAGTGCAATAACCGAAAAGTTATTTGCAGTTCTTTATTTCTTCTTCAACTTTAGACTTCTTGGAATACTTCTGATACCATAACGATGGCGAGCGAACGCAAAGAAGGCATCTGGCGTATTAAATTTAACTATGGCAAACCTATCACAAATGTTTTTTCTTGTTCAATCTGCCTATGGATCGTGTTATATAGCAGTCAGGCTTTATTTTGTGCGTTGGTCGAGTTACCAAAATGTCGAAATGTTCAAAACTTATATTAATTCAGGGGCATTGGACCGACGGACGCGTGTCGCGAGCGATGTGCACGGCCGGCGTGAGTGCTCTAGGAGGCGCGTGCGTCTCGGCCGGCGCGCTGTCGGTACTGGGCCGGCGCGGCATCGTTCGAGTACGACCACGGCACCTACTCGCAAGGGCACAGGCATTCTTGTCTTCAGGAAGGCATTTGAATGCATTACGCTTACTTTGTTCTACTCAGGGAACTGAGGCGAAGTCCTTAGCTTATCAATTTATAGACAACATTTCTGAGAGACCACACATCTTGAGTAATAAGCAAGTTGCTGACCAAACTGTCAAGTTGTGTTTAAAGTATAATCTAAGGTTAGTTTTATTTAATTAAACTGTTCCCTATCAACATTTTGTTATGCCTCAGTCAGTTGTTATTCTAAGCAATTATAATCTTTTATAAACGATTAGGGAGGAGTTGTGGTCTCGCTTGTGGGAACAGTGTTCTGATGAAAAAGCCTTCGTAGAAGCATTAGGCGACGCGGCATCTCGCGGAGAGTTATCGACGGATGAGTTGTCGCCCTCACCAGACTCCACTCAGGTGATATATGCATTTGGGTCTTCAGTTTCGACTTACGATTGGATATGATAGTTATAATTCTAATTCACACGTTATTTTTCTTCAGGCTCTTATTGAGAAACTGGCAGATTTTGAGCCGGCCTTGGTAGAGCGCGTCATAGCGTCGTTGCCGCTAACGTCTATTGATCCTCACCGCGCAAGCGTCCTCACGAGAGAGAAAGGGCTGTGGCGGGCGGTCGGTGCCATCGCCGCAGCACTCGGTAACTTATCATCTTAGTATAGACAATTTGTAATAAAAACGCCCTAAATAATTTCGTTTGCAATGGAATTTGAATAACAACATATTCTTTGGTAACACTGCGTTAGAAAGCGTGTTTGTAGGTTTAAGGCGTATGGTCTAGGTACGCAATAATTAACGCATTGCTAAAATTCCCTATCATTTATGCTGATTTGATAACCTTTTTTAGTACCTATGGGCATGCTCACTAGATTGACCCCGAGCCCCTCGGCTTATCTTCAAATTTCCCTTTAACCGTTCTGTGATGACGTGCTGCTGGCAGGCGGCGGAGGCGGCGCCATGCGCACGCTGGCGGCGCACGTGGCGGCGCGCTGCGCGGGCGCGTGCACATGCGCGGGCGGCGCGCTGGTGCTGGCGGCGGCCGACGCGCTGGCGGGGCGCGGCGCGGCGGGGCGCGCGCTGCCGGCGCACGCGCGGCCCTCCGCCCGTCACGACGCGCTGCAGGCGTTGCTCGCCACCGTGGAGGTAACTATGCGCATGCGCGGGCGGCGCGCTGGTGCTGGCGGCGGCCGACGCGCTGGCGGGGCGCGGCGCGGCGGGGCGCGCGCTGCCGGCGCACGCGCGGCCCTCCGCCCGTCACGACGCGCTGCAGGCGTTGCTCGCCACCGTGGAGGTAACTATGCGCATGCGCGGGCGGCGCGCTGGTGCTGGCGGCGGCCGACGCGCTGGCGGGGCGCGGCGCGGCGGGGCGCGCGCTGCCGGCGCACGCGCGGCCCTCCGCCCGTCACGACGCGCTGCAGGCGTTGCTCGCCACCGTGGAGGTAACTATGCGCATGCGCGGGCGGCGCGCTGGTGCTGGCGGCGGCCGACGCGCTGGCGGGGCGCGGCGCGGCGGGGCGCGCGCTGCCGGCGCACGCGCGGCCCTCCGCCCGTCACGACGCGCTGCAGGCGTTGCTCGCCACCGTGGAGGTAACTATGCGCATGCGCGGGCGGCGCGCTGGTGCTGGCGGCGGCCGACGCGCTGGCGGGGCGCGGCGCGGCGGGGCGCGCGCTGCCGGCGCACGCGCGGCCCTCCGCCCGTCACGACGCGCTGCAGGCGTTGCTCGCCACCGTGGAGGTAACTATGCGCATGCGCGGGCGGCGCGCTGGTGCTGGCGGCGGCCGACGCGCTGGCGGGGCGCGGCGCGGCGGGGCGCGCGCTGCCGGCGCACGCGCGGCCCTCCGCCCGTCACGACGCGCTGCAGGCGTTGCTCGCCACCGTGGAGGTAACTATGCGCATGCGCGGGCGGCGCGCTGGTGCTGGCGGCGGCCGACGCGCTGGCGGGGCGCGGCGCGGCGGGGCGCGCGCTGCCGGCGCACGCGCGGCCCTCCGCCCGTCACGACGCGCTGCAGGCGTTGCTCGCCACCGTGGAGGTAACTATGCGCATGCGCGGGCGGCGCGCTGGTGCTGGCGGCGGCCGACGCGCTGGCGGGGCGCGGCGCGGCGGGGCGCGCGCTGCCGGCGCACGCGCGGCCCTCCGCCCGTCACGACGCGCTGCAGGCGTTGCTCGCCACCGTGGAGGTAACTATGCGCATGCGCGGGCGGCGCGCTGGTGCTGGCGGCGGCCGACGCGCTGGCGGGGCGCGGCGCGGCGGCGGCGGGGCGCGCGCTGCCGGCGCACGCGCGGCCCTCCGCCCGTCACGACGCGCTGCAGGCGTTGCTCGCCACCGTGGAGGTAACTATGCGCATGCGCGGGCGGCGCGCTGGTGCTGGCGGCGGCCGACGCGCTGGCGGGGCGCGGCGCGGCGGCGGCGGGGCGCGCGCTGCCGGCGCACGCGCGGCCCTCCGCCCGTCACGACGCGCTGCAGGCGTTGCTCGCCACCGTGGAGGTAACTATGCGCATGCGCGGGCGGCGCGCTGGTGCTGGCGGCGGCCGACGCGCTGGCGGGGCGCGGCGCGGCGGCGGCGGGGCGCGCGCTGCCGGCGCACGCGCGGCCCTCCGCCCGTCACGACGCGCTGCAGGCGTTGCTCGCCACCGTGGAGGTAACTATGCTCCTTAGTGCCAGTTTTTCCAACGAAATGTCCTAATGCGCGCAGTCGTTAAAGCGTGAAAAGGTAACAGACAGATGGATATACTAAGTTACTATGCATAATATTACTAGTTTTTGCCAGCAGATTCACCCGCTTTTGTGTGATGGAATCTTCACAAAGTTTCACATCTCTGTAGTAGCTCGCTACCGTTTGTCCCTCTGTACGGCGTACCTACCCTAATTTTTTTTTTGATCCGTGGGGAAAATCCTCATGGATGTCCTCCGCCCTAAATTTTGGTTTGACTCAAACCATTTTGATCGTTTACATAGCTAGTTTGAACGGTTTGTCAAACATTCACGTGTTTGAAGCTTGTTTGATGAAATTTCATATTTTTGTTGTGTTTGACGCGCCGTTTGATCGTGTTCCGATGCGTTTGAACAAACTCTGCTTAGTTTAGAGCTGGATTTTGAAGCGTGAACTTGTGTGTCGAACAAAATCCATTCTCAGAAAATTCTTATAATCATCTGGAGCGGTAGTTTCTAGCACTTTCTGTAGATGTTCGTGGGTAAAACGCATCTTGTCTGCATCACACACAAGTCTAATTATGGCGGCGTACCGAACCAAACTGCGCAATGCCGTTTGACAACCGTTCAAACCGTTTGACCGTCTCAGGGCCCCTTTACTGACTAAAAACCACCCCGGGTGTTCCCTCTCACACCTGCGCCGGGGGTCGCGGGAACTGAAAATACTTCCGCAACCCCTGTGGTGCCGGACCGCCACTGCGGGCCTCGTCTCGGTCGAGGGGGATTGAGGTGTACGACACTCCCCTCGTACCGTCTTGGAGGCGCGCGCGTGGAACACTACGCGCCGCCACCTCGGGTCCAGATGTTGTGGAGGGCGATGGACTAGCCCCGCGTCCGTCGCCCCTGGACCCATTTAGGGGGGCTGGAACAGGGCATTGTCTGCCCTCCTCAGACGCCCGGTGCGCCTGCTGCGGGCCGGGTTGAGGGAGGTGATCTTCCGCTCTCGTTCCGCAGCTTCCTTCTGCGAAACGACTTCCTCGCAGAAGGATACCACCGCGTCCGTACCTACCCTAATTAACCTAACCTTACTTTTCCGGTGGATTTTCCAAAGAATTTTTCGTTCGGACAATGAACCCTAAAAATTTTACGAAATTTTAACAAGTTCCAACATGATAGCAGAATGGCGGGTGTACTTATTCTAAATATGAATTCATCATTCTGATGTTCTAATATACATTTTGATGTTTCAGAACGAGAACGGGGGACGATCTCCTTTAAAAGTGATGGTCGAGCACGATGCGGCCGCGGCCGTGCGGCTACTGGAGCAGAGCACTCGCGACCCTCCCTTCGTGGGCCCGCTCGGCAAACAAAACAGGCTCAGGGTCGCCCGGGCATTGCTAACCTTTGCACGAGAGCTACCAGTGAGAAACGTTCAAGTGTAATGATAATAGCTATAGATGTACAGATATATAATTTCCGAGAGAGATAGCAAGCAAAATTGGATTTATTCGAAAAACTTTGACGTCACATTCTCAAATACCCAATTGCAAGATCGATACGTACTTATACGTGTTTGGTGTTCATGTCTTCAAATTGTTTTATTTTTAATTAGCTTGAAATATCATTCCTCGGCCCACCGTGTTCAATCCCAGCGCCTGCTCACACTATTACAGTACTCCCAAATTTATAATGCACATGCAGATCTTAGCTAATTGTCGTATTCCCGGAAACACCCGAATCATTGAATCGTTCGCGTCCTAAACAATGCACTTGCATTTTGCACCTTGTTCGAAAGAAATAGGAGACAGAGGGATCATGTGTACACAATCGAAAACAATTCTGGCAGTCGGCGGTCAGTCAAAGGTAAGGTCCGTCAGTCGTCTTGTTATATTGGTGGTGACTGCACGTGTTTTCTCTGTCTGGAATTATATAGAGCTGCTATTACACACCCTTTCTTGGTTTTGTTTTCAAAGGTGAATTAAATTTCAACTTTAATCATCTTATTCAAATTTAAATAGTTAATTTTGTAAAATACATATATGTAAATATACTAACATTTTTCACGTTTTTTAATATTAAAAAATTAAAATTACCTACGTAAAATACATATTAAGTACTAGAAAAAACATTTTAAAAACCAGATTTAGGCTTTCATAAATTATAGCTCACTATTTACTTACATGGAATTATTGAATCAAATTTCGTTACTGATAAATCAATATTTATCTCTTTTAGGACAAAACACATAATTCTACTAAATTGTGCATGAAGAAAAGGTTCGTTCTCACTAGTTCGATTCATTAGTTCGATCGTCGAACTAGTGAGAATTATTTTTCTCGTTTGTTCGACCGTCGAACTAGTGAGAGTATTTTATTTTGTGTTCTCACTTGTTCGATTTCTTAGTAAGTGATTTATTGTAGTAGTCTGACCAATAAATCACTAATTATACATTTATAAGCGTTTTTAATTTTTATATGTAGGTACATATGCAACGCGTGTATACGTGATCTTTATTACACATATTTATTGTTTTTGTAACTCGATTAAAAATAATAAGTTAACGGATCGAACTAAGAAATCGAACAAGTGAGAACACAAAATAAAATACTCTCACTAGTTCGACGGTCGAACAAACGAGAAAAATAATTCATTATATCATATGACCATTATATTAAAAAAAATTATATTAAATGAAATTAGGTCTTATGATCATTAGAACTTTTGTTATTATATCAAACGTTACACACCCTATGTAATTAGCCTTATATCCTGCCCTACCAAACCCGATGGATAGTGCTAGAGATGAGCGCGAACAAACACACATCACTCTTCAGCTTTTTTTTTTTTTTTTTTATAATAGATATTAATCTTTTCAGGAAACCGACGACCGCGTAGAGATACTGGAGTTTTTAACAGGGCAATTGAATTCAGGTGCTCTGCCGACCGACCAAGAAGTAATATACAGCCTTCGCGAACTGGCCGCAATCACTAACTGCGAGCGATCCGATCGTGCGTGGCTCGCGCTTCTAACTAGAGGACGTATGCAATGTGAACTCCTAGAAGAGCAGTACAGCGCAGCCGATCAACGTCCGCGCGTTTTATGGCGCATCGATGCGACGTTAGGTCGACATGAACGCGCACTTGCAGAGTTTTTTAATATAGTGACACCATCCAATGCCGACGTGGACGAGCTCTTTGAGTACCTTCGTCCTCTGGTGGAAGCAAACGACGACGCGAGGAAATTACTTGAATCATATCTCCCGGCCCTCATCAACCTCCGACCGCGGGCGACAGCCTGCCTCGCGGGCGATCACCTCTCCGATGCCGCCTCGTCCATCCTGCAGTCGATATCAAACGAGCAGGTCATCGAGTTCGGCCAAAGTCTCCTCGAGGCGGGTCACCTTCGAGGCGACTCAGCCGCCGCGCACTTGCGAAACCTTTGTCGCCACCGTCCTAACGAAGTGCAATCATTTCTGGCCGATAATGTGGGGCTAGTACGCCCGGAAGAGGCGCTGGCTATAGTCCGTGCGGAAGGCCCGCCCGAAGCCGAACCGTTTTGTCTCGAAGCGGTCGGCGACCCGAGCGCCGCTCTCGATGCGATCCTACGACTCGCCACCGCAAACTCGGACGAGCGGCTCTCCGCGCACTGGGTGGCGGCGGGCGGGGCGCTGTGCGCGCGCGCCGCGCCCGGCCTGCCGCCCGCCGCCGCGGCCGCGCTGTGGGCGCGCCTGCTGCGCCTGGCGCGCGCGCCGCCGCCCGCGCTGCTGCTGGAGGCGGCCGCCTACCTGCCCGCGGCCGAGGCGCTGCGCGGTGCGACCGGGCGCGCGGCGCTGGCGCTGCTGGCGGTGGCGGCGGCGCGGCGCACGGCCTGGCAGTGTGCGGCCCGGGCGGCGGCGCGGGAGGCGCACGCGGGGCTGGCGCGCGCGCTGGCGGCGGCGCGGCGCGGGCTGGCGGTGCGCGGGCGCTGCGTGCGCTGCGCGCGGCGCCTGGCGGAGCGCGCCACGCGCACGGGCCACTGCGCCCGCGCCGTGCACGCCGACTGCGCGGCGGAGGCGTGCTGCGGGCAGTGCGGGCGGCGCGTGAGCGCGGCGGAGGTGACGCTGGCGCCGCGCCTGCCGAGGCGCCGCTCGCCGCCGCCGCACGACTTTGACCTATTTCTCGTAGCGCCGCCGAGACCCGATCTCGAGGGTGCGTAGTAGCAGCAAAGCGTACCTTATATGGGTACGATCAGTGTAGCAATATGAATAACCAAACTACCTTCGCAATTTTCATGAAGTAGATTTATATATTACAGAATGTATTTACGCAACCGTGTAACAGGCCGGTTATGGCTAGCTCTAGTAACTTAACTTGATCACAATGTACTAATATTGCAAGAGCAATATACCTTTTCTAGTTAAACTACAATTAGTTAACTTAATTGTTATCCTAGAACTTACTTGTAAGTAACTACTTATGCAAATAAATTATATACCGAAAAATATAGCTTAAAAGTTATAAGTTGTTGATTTAAGTATAATAATAGAAAATATGTATTAAAAAAGTTCGTCAAAAAAAGCTAATACATAAATACGCGTAATGCGTATCTCATCTTCTGAGGTCGGTTAAAAAGTATTTCAGCACGGGTTTTCCGTGTCTTATTAGTTCACTCGGACCCATTTTTCATAGAATTTGGTTTTTAGGGATATATTGCGGCATCTTCGTTTTCCTAAACATCAACTTATCATCCCGTTTAATGCCCAATTAGCGTCTCGCGATTTTCTTAGTTTGGTAGTGTCTACAAACAGATTTAAGTATCACCCAAATGTTCGTAACGTTCCAACACTTCCAGCGGTTTGCTATCGAATATAACAGTTGGTAACTCGTAGCTGGTAATGTTGGTCACCTTGATCTTGTTCATCTAGGGCAAGAGATCTATATGAACTATAGAGGTTTAACAGCACATCAGCATACACCATTCTCCATTACCCTTTTTAACGCCAGAGCTTAAAAGCACGCGCGTGTCCTCCACGCCAAGCTACAAATTTATTTCTTCTTGCTATCATGAATTTCCCAATATCGATGGTCTTTTAATTTGTTTCATGTCATTAAATACGTAAGAGAGTTTCAATTTTTAATATATCTATACAAACACTCACATAAGTAATTATTTAATTGTTTATTTTGTGTTTTAGTATTGTTGCCATTATCACATAATATATGTTCAAAAGGTTAAATAATCAAGAATACACGCCGAAACTCATCAGTTTGAGAGGCTTAGTGCTCAGTAGCTGATTGCGTGATTTGCGTGTAACATCACTATACCAAAAGTAAAGATGATTTTAAAAGCACCTAATGTCATTTGATCTTAGAGCATTTAACCCACAGAACAGTTAAAGAGGTTAGAAGGGCCTTGTGGGCGGGACAGGCGCGCCACACATTTGCGCGGGCGCTCCAAACCCAACCGAAATTAGAATCACCGGTCAACAGTCACGCTCTTATTGTGAAAGCGTTCAATTCTCCGCGGAAAAAAAGAATTATGCCGTCTTGCCCAATTATAACGTGTCGGAAAAGAAGTCAGGAGTGTAATGTGGCCCGAGGAGGGATTTCTTTTCACCGGTAACTCCAAAAACCTTAAAATACGAGTGATATTTGTAATTATTACAAAAGTATTATGTAGTTTGTAGACAAAAACGATAAAATCGCATTCAGATGCAAAATTATACATTGCTTGCATTACATTGGTACGATCTTGCACGACGTGAGCGGTCGCGCAATGTATTGCGTTCCCTGCGAACGTCGCGTGCGTCGACCCAAAGCTTCAATTCTGGGAAATCTATGCGCGTCGATAGTGTTGTACCAAATTGTAAACAATGTCGATATTAAGATGTGTATACGAATGATTATTGTCAGTAATATAACAATGAAAATAACTTTGTTTATATTAACACCAATTATTGTATAATGTGGATTATTAATTTAGTTTCTTAGTTGGTTTTTCGTCTAAAATCTAATTTACGATGCAAACACTTTTTTTTAACTGTCCATAAGATCCTGTTACAAGAAAACTGTGGTTTGAAGCAACTGGTAGAATTGAATGGATAGGGTACTAAATGTAGCACAATTTATGATCGTAACATTTTGCAGAAAATTACTATGTAACGCGGGTGAAACCGGCGGGCACAGATATTATTCATAAATTAACATGATAAAATTAATAAATACTTTTTCACGGAGTAGTTCACAGTAAATTAATTAGATTATATTATGTTAATTCGACTTAGCATTCGATATGGACGTGAAATTTGAAAATTTCTTTATAGTTTTTTTGCATATTGTAGCGTTGTTTTACTTTTTATGTTATTAAAAATGCTATTTTTCTTTCTTTCTATTTTTATGCCGTAAAACAGAGCTGCAACTAGCATAAAACTAAAGAAAATTTAAATTTCCCGGCAGTATCGGATGTTCCCCCTTAATTTGTCTTTGATTAAGTTTATTTATATGTAATTAGGAAGTTATTCGTACCGTATCCGCAACTTGAAAAATGCAAAACTTTAATTAACTAAACTACAGTAATTTTATCGATATGATTAATCGACCTTTTGGTGGCCGTAACATATATGAGAAATAAATTGCTTTTACACGTGTGTGAGTGTACGTCCAGAGCAGTATTTGCGTTAGTGTGACAACCAATAGTAAACACGCGATGTAAGTGCGTGTGGTTTATTTGTGTGCGTAATGCGCGTACGTATTATCTCTTGCTTGTAGTGGAGAGACAAGAGTGGGAGACATGCGGCGACACGCGTTCTAATACAAATCAGGAACTACTTCCATTCTAACCTCTTTATCTGTTCTGTGATTTAACCTATGGAGATGGCAAGCGGCGAATCATCGAACAACTTTTTCTGCCACTTTTTGCGGGGGGCGAGGAAAACACATACAGCACACTTCTGTAATTTGACAACCACACACAGAGATATGCTTCCTATTGCTACAAACGCTCATTAAGAAATTATAGACACACAGTGAAAAAACACATACACATTGACAAATTTGTGCGTATCTATGCAATTGTCCTACGACAACAAACACAAACTACTAGTGTTGAGGCACAAGGAATGAGTGGTATTTCATTTCATGAATTAACGAATAAAAAGTTCTGTTTTCTTTTCTTGGAAAAAATACGTTTAATGATTAGTGCCTGCGAAACTACGTAGGTAGCCGCCAGTAATCACAAAACAATTTATAGTGCTATAGAAAAAGAACGATTGTATTTATTTTTATAGTCAATTTTTTTTTCTTATTTCTCAATAATATTATATTGTTTGCATATCATTCTGCATTTAGGGTCGGCAATTCGGAATTCATACCCCATTCTTTAAAACGGGCTTTCATTTATATACACGTGTCAAAAATTTAGAAAGGGGACAATATCAATAGGTACATGATAGTATAAAACAAAGTCGCTTTCTCTGTCCTTATATCCCTATTACGCTTAAATCTTTAAAACTACGCAACGGATTTTGATGCGGGTTTTTGGAGTGATTCAAGAGGAAGGTTTATGTGTATAATTTGTCGGCATATTTTGCGGGCGAAGCCACGGGCGGAAGCTAGTAAATAATAGAATAAGACAATCAATCAGATGTACTTTTATTATTTTGTTATGAATGACAGTTTTACACTTCGGTTTTATTGTTTTGCAGTCCGGTGTTGCAAAGCTAAATTATATCAAAGTTAAAGTCACATCATTTATGTCAAATAGGCACAAGAAAGGCACTTTTGAACGTGCTCACATATTTACAAACATTGTAAAAGTTAATAATAATAAATCAATCAATGTGAGAGGTAAAGTTATTCCAAAATGTTAAAATATGTAGTATGGTACAACATTATAAATTATTTATTACCTAATTTACTAAGCAACCAGTTTGATTTTGTCTGGACACTAGATTGTCCTGTGGAGCAGGATCAGTATGTTTCCAAGCATCCTTATCCTTTATATAATCCTCTAATTTGTTATAAGCTTGTTTACAAAGTATACTTTTAATATGAGTTTAAAATTTTCTGTCATTTTATTGCAATACAATTCTGTTATTTTGTTTTTCCGTGTGTACTTCACGTAGTAACATTTGTTGATATTTATTTAGTACCATTTTGTTATCGTTACACCATCGACTTAACGCGTCGATATCGCTTTGAAGAAGTTCAGTATCGTCACTAGACTCGAAACTCTAGACTCTAGAGAATTTGAGATCGTCCGCGTATGTACATATGACATTCCGAATATTTGAGGCAGTGCTGGCGATTGTACTACGTTTTTTTAACAGCGTACCTACGCGGTCCGCGTTGGATTATTAGATTTCGACGTCATATTTAGCTAACTATTATAATTATTGTTTCTTTTTCAAATTGCATGAGCTACAAAAACTCACTACGAAACGAACAAACTATTATTCTTTTATTATCCTAAACATACAATGAAAATAATTAAAATCGACTTCCAAAGAACTTTTATAGTTATTTTTTTTTTATTTCAAGCTGACTTGTCCAGATACATACACAAAAAACTGGTTACTGAACCTATTGACTGAAAAATCATTTAATTGGCAAATCATTCATTCGCGTCGTCCCAGCACTATGCAAATCCTACCCCTGTACTACTTTAGCGCTACCTACGTACCAATGTATTTTTTCTATCGTTACGTCAATAACGATTACTTCGACATAGTACGCAAATAAAAATATTTTAATGTATAATTTATATTTACAAGTGATAGGAAACACCATGGTTTCGAAAATTTGAAGTGGCAGATCGCTTTTTGCACTAGGATACTGCACAATTAACCATTTCTTATGAGGACTTCCTTGCGACACAATACGATACATAATGGCGGCGGTTTTTTTTTTTTTGTTGGTGGCATCTCGCAGTTCAACCAAAGGGTTGTCTACTGCTTAACCGGGCTTGCCTGTGGCTGCCACAAAAGAATTGTAGCCTCCAGCCAGGGCTTAATAAAAACTAAACCTTACTTACAAAACTAAGCGACTACACGCTAAGGGCACCCCCTGCGGGGTTCGGACCTCGGCTTAGGGCGTCGCTGGGGGGGGGACAGCAAGGGACAGCTGGATCGGGGGTTTTTAAAGCTACTGGCTCAGCGGCAACGCGGGCTGGCTCGAGCAAGGGTCGGGGAGATGAGAATGGACAGGGTCGTCGCGACGGGCCTCGGCGGCGAGGACGGAACGACGGAAATTTGTACTTGTGAATGGCGGCGGTTGGCGAATGAACTAGTTTCATAGAACGTGTATGGCCGTATGAACAATCGGTCATGGCAGAGGGGTACACTTAGCTATGCCATCTCCATAGGTTAAATGCTCTAAGCATTTGATTATGTCTTTATGTTCGTGATTAAGAGCTTTCGAGTAGTCCAATTTAAAATCACATCCTGCGAATGACGCCTCAAGGTATCCTTAACACGTTAACGCTAACGCGGTCTCCCGTTTGAACGCGAACAATAGTCTATTGTGTCTGCTGCGTGGCAGTCAATGACTTAAAAGGAAAGGTGAAAATTCAGATGTGAATAACAGCAGATAAATAAAAAAGATATTTTTTTTATATATTTTTTTAATTTTTCATAAATCTACCTTACTGCGGCCTTAGGTGTTACTTAAAATTAAACAATCAACTAACTTGAATTTGACCATCATTCAACATTAATTTGCACATGATACGACATCACAACTGAAATGTTGAACCTGCTACATTTTTCGTCGAGACAGTGTTCCAATTTATACTAGTTAGGTTAATGATTGATTATTTTGAAGTGACGTCCCTGAGTTCGTTAATTTAGTTACATTAGAAGTACCTAAGGCGCCATCTACAAGGGCGAGAGTACTGCGGCGATAGTCGGGCCCTGGCATCAATTTCTATAGAAACTATACGACCACACGGCGATATCATATTGACGTGAATTTTATGAACGGCGAGACTACCGCCGCGACTCTCGCCCGTGGAGATGGCGCCTACTTGTTTAAAAAATAAATGCACACATTAAACCACTTCAAAATTTTTAACATATTACTTCTCAAAACAAAAATGTTGACCATATTATTTCCAGAACTAACAACATTCGGTTTGTGCCATCAATGTTACTACTTGCTACTACCATGGTTTTCACATATTTGAAACAAAAATTGGCTGCAATAGCCCGGTACCCCATACAAAAAAGCATTTTTTTGTATTTATTATATTCACTAAGACGGCTCATACATGCATGTTGCCCGCAACAACTCAAAAATGCTCCACGCGAGTGAGTGGAAATTACACTGACACGCGCAGAACCCTGAAAATGTGTCAACGCGGAGGCGTTTGAATACGTTTGGCCAATACAACAATCGTGTTGAGATCTGATTCAAATGCAACCATGTCTATACAATTCATTTAAAAAACACTATGAGAATTTTCGTCTCGAATTAGAAAGTTTATTTACAACGCTAGACAATTCCTCACTGACTACTTATATGGTATAGTACAGTCAACAGCAAAAGTAGATGATCAAAATCAGAAATTCAATACTAAAGAACGGAGTTCGCGTCAGACCTGTGTGGCGTTAGAGTGATTCAAAAGTTTGTGATTGGAAATTATACCAAACATTTACTACTAGTACAGCTGCCATATTATATTCGTGAACTCCGGTCATGAGTATTGAATTTCTGATTTTGATCATCTACTTTTTGCTGTTGACTGTACCTACTAAACAATTTTTTTTTCGAGAGTGAATGGTTAAAAGCCCAAGCTGGGTAGATCCAGTCTTAACCTACTAACGGTCACAACACATACCGTATTTCCATTCAATTTGATAAGAATGTAAACAAACTTAAATATCAGATCAGTGACTGTGGACAAATGGAAATGATTTGATTGGATAAAACCTGAAATCTTTAAAATCACTGGAAATCAATGACCACATCCACATTTGTGTAGCTAAATTACCCTAGGATAGTATAATCTCTTTTTCTAAATTAATCTTTGGATCTGTTTTCCTTCGAAAAGTGAGGTTACGTTTTCTTACTAATGGTCCATGATTTTTAATTGGATACATTTTTTATAAAACAATGCAATTAAAATATTGTTAAAAAAGATGGAGACTAAAAATTCGGATAAATGTTGTTTATTTCACTTTAAGCGAGATAGTTAGTGCAACGGGCTTGTTAACATTTCTATCAAATTCTACTGTAATCGGTTTCAGCCGGCTTAAGGGTCAGGACACAACTGTAGGGCCTAGATGAAACCTTATGTTGAACCTAGTTGGTTGGTTAGAAAATGACTCGTAGCATTCGAGCTTTCAAAATGATAGATTAATTTCAATAGGTTTTATAAAAGTTTTCAAATGTGGACTCTGTCAGAAAGCGTGTTGCTGAAAGGATCTGTTCTTAATGTAATAAAGTCATTAGCTGCCCCCGCGTTTTTACCTTGTAGGTTTTGAAACCTTACGGAATTGTACACAGTATATTACACAAGCTCTCCCCCAGGGATGCGGACGTGACGCTGCACATGCTCTGTTTATTAAAATTAAGTTCTCTCAGAGCTTGATTTGTTAAAATTTTACCTTGCTCAGCGGTGAATACGCGAGAATGTTTCACGAAATAATTAAATACTTTAGAGCTCTATTTTGATATACGTTATAATGATTGACAAACCGTCCGCCGAAGGGTTGAACTATCCCATAAACATTTTATACAAACTACAACGACTCTGTTTTGAACATAACTTCGACATTCACTGTAAAGCTCTGCCTAATTAAAGCAAATCTTGCTAAGGATGCGGGACAAAATTATTTCTGCATTACGCGCGGGATTCACTGTGGCTAGAGATTAAAGGTAGACAAATGACTTCTATTTTAATCGAGATCTCTTATCGGAATTATTAAAAAACCGATTCATTTAGACAACACAAACAAAATAACAGGCAATTTGTTTAAGTATGGCCAACATTTCTATACTGAGACCATACCAAGGACCTCGATAAATTCTTGTACATTAAAGGCTAGTGTATACTATTTACATTACACAAAAGAAAATATATTTATCAATACCTCCATGCAAGTTCAGCGTAAAATACACATGCGATGTAGTATAGCACAAAACCAACAATTTGGAGCCAACGCTACTTAGTAGCACAATGTTATTAGCACCTGTAGGTACATACGAAAAGAGTATGAGTATTATGCAAACTTGGAGACCACGCTGAAAGTGACCATAAGTAAATTAGAAGCAAGTATGCATTTTATTATAGCATGTGTATTTCAGCCTTATTACTATAGTACGAAAATAAATAAATGTAGTTTAAGTGTAACTAGAAAACTGAACAAGCGTACATACATAAACTAACATTATTTATTTTCATAAAAGGATTGATTTTCTTAAAAATACCTTAAATATATTATTCATGTGTACTTATTGCAAATAAAAAATTATAATTTTGCTTGACTATAACTAATATAAATCGTTATATTGCATACTAACGTGCAGCTAGTTCAGTTAGTAGGATTACTCACTATGACGCGTCACGAGGTGAGATGACGGGGGTTTTACGCTTGCAGTACAAGATTCAGTCACACTCACATTGGTCATCAGGACCCGCGTGCATTTGCGGCGACCGTAAAAACCCTTCACAATGTGTAATCCCACTTACCAAAGAAGTCGTTTCTAGTTTGAATCGTGTAGTGTCGCGCTTGAATTCGCCGCGGTAGACGCGCTAGTACACAGGAAGGAATCGTTATACCTCAGAAACGGTGGCTCTTACAAAAAGTGTTTAGACATTTTTATAGATAATCTGATGTACAATTTTTGTCTGAACTAATTTTATGATAAAACTTACCATTTTGCTGGAAATCGGGAAATACCCGTTTGATTTACCTTTGAACCAGAGTAAATTTCTCCAGGTATCGGATTGATGAGGACTTTTTATATTTAACTTATGATGGTATTATAATATTTTGAGGTACCTATATACTTTACATTGACCGCGAATTAGAGCGCGACACCGACACTATTTATAAGTGTTTCAAATCTAACAATATAAATAAAAATGTAAATCTGATCGTTGGTAAGTGCATCACTTGAGAGTGGCTGGACCGATTAGGCATTTTTTATTCGTTTTAAAATGTTTTTTGTCGGGACTATATTATTTATACTTTATGCCTCTTGCCATGACTACATAATCAAAATGATCAAACACGACTGCGATAGCACCTGCGACGCGTGTGTTTTATCATTAAGAATAATACGTACGTTATTACGAAGAGCATAAAGTATTAATAAATATAGTAATATGTAGTATATATTAGCCGCGACTGCTAGACACGGGTGTGATTCAAAGGCTGCTCGAACGCGTTCAGAGCAGCGTCATTATTTACCGCTGGCTACGTCACAGTAACATAATGAAATATTATGTCTGTTTATACATACATACAGACAGAACATAAATTAAAAATGATGTCCAAATTGAGCCTCGTAATAATCATTTATGTATCGTGGGATATTGAAGCCTGGGACAGTCATTTGTCTACAGATACGAGAATGGTTTCTAGACCCTTCGCCACTGTAGGTACACATACATACATAAATACTATAACAATGTGGAAAACAATACATTTTTTTTTAAATAACTTCTGCTATTTAAATGAAATTTTACACTGCAAAACCTTACATAAATGATTAGTTTGGTACATAAACATACCACGCGGAAAATAGAAGTTTCAAATTTCATTATTCAGCATTGTCGTAACGCACTCTGCAAAGAATAAGAAAATAACATTATTTAGCAAGTTTTTAAATTCCTTTGAATAAACTCAAAAAAGTAAGGTTGCAATAAGCGCAATATTGGAAATTGAATCGAAAATATATTCAGGCGGGAGGATGCTTATCTACAAGCGGGTCATGAATTAATTTACTTTAAAAACCGGCCAAGTGCCAGTCGGACTCGCGCACGAAGGGTTCCCCGTACCATTATCTATAAAAACGGCAAAAAAAAAATAAGATTGTTGTATGGGATTAAATATTTATATTATTTGTTGTAATAGCGACACCAGAAATACATCATCTGTGAAAATTTCCCCGGCGGACAGACAGCGGAGTCCTAGAAATAGGGCCCTATTACTCAGACTCCCCTGTCTGTCCGCCGTTTTTCACGGCAGAATTAACTCCGCGATTCTCTCGCCCTTAGAAGTGGCGCCTAAGAGTTGACTTTTATTACCAACTAAACTCAACGAAAAAAATAGTAGCTATGTTTTTGCTAAGAGAACAGCCAACTCGTAGCTTTATATTAGCAGTAATTTCTGCGGGTGGGATCCCTCAGATAGCCCACGACATAAGAGTGTGTTTTGCAAATTGCAGCGCGTTTTACTTTGTATCTTGACTAAAAAACACCCAAAATTTCCCATTGACAGCGATGGGGATGAATTTTTTGACGCCTTCGACCTCTCTCCTTCCCTTTTTATACCACTTGTACATATTAGATATTTTCTTTAGTTTTTGGTTGTATATATTGTATTTAAGATTTGTTCTTAATTAGTATCGTTAGTCTGAATAAGTATATAAATGTTAGGTTTTATGCAACACAGCTGGAATTTGAAGGCACTAGAGTCCTAAGCGATGAGTGCTGAACCTGTTTTCTTTTTTGTAGTGTTTTTAAGTAATTAAGAAATTCACTTATTGCAGCAATAATGGGATTAACAATTTATAGGATTTAATATTCGCACAGTTAATGTCACGAATATCGGAATTCGGGATTTAATAATTTTGGTCGTTGCTAACTGTATAAATAATCAGCAGCAGGTCCACTTTTGTATCCCCTTTTATTGCGGATACTTGGGTACCTGCAGCCATTTCTCACCTTGATAGTGGTGCTTTTCTTACTCTTCTCTTAACTTTTTTTTTGGGTCAATCGGCGCTTTGCCCACCTCGAAACTACGAACTTCAGAATAGGAGGCGTGAAGCATGACGTCTCAATACAAGATCGTGATTGGTATTGTCGTATTTGGAGTAATGGCTATTTTACCTTCACGGAGCGGTCAAGAGGGGTAGGTAGGTACTGGTTGCGTGTTCCTTACGAGATCGATCGATTTGCAAATACTAATTTTATTTTTTTGGATTTTGGATTTGTGTGAAATCTGTAGAGGTTGTGTTAATACCATTTAGGTATGGATGTTCGTTTCGGCTTATTCACAAATAGTCCTTGAAAAGACTGAAGCCCAATATAATAACCTTGCCATTGCCCAGGGCACGGATTACAGATATAACGTTACGCCAAATATAATTACGTAGCCTACTAACTACTCGCTGCGCCGGATAATAGCACAAAAGTAATCAACATTTTGGACCTCACCTCTGACGCTGACCACGCCTTTTGCTCAAACGACGTCCAGATGAAGGGTCCTGCAATGTGAAGCGATTTGTAGTTTCTGGAGCCACTCTCAAGTTCCGAGAATCTACGGACCGAGCCTGGCTCACCTGTTTATGAAAATATTTCGTGTTTAGGTGGTGTCTCATCTATGGACATCATATTTTAAGTCATTGACTGCCACGCAGCAGACACAATAGAAAAACTATTGTTTGTCGGACACACGGTGACCGCGTTGGCGTTCAACGTGTTAAGACATAGACTTACCTTATCCATAAACTTCTTTATCAACTCAGGGCAATTTAAGTTGTCTTCTGGTTCCCAAGAATCAAATTTACTTGACCATCCTTTCCAATGAATAAAGAACTCCCTCTTTCCATTCTTCTTGTGACGAACCTCTAATATGCGATCAACCTGAAACGAGGAAAATTATTTTTACGAAATAAGAATGTAATTTGTTTTTCACTTATCTTTATGTGCATTTTGCATTCATCATCACTTCACTCCGTCATTGTTTAGCAGTGCACAGAATACATAATATATTCTGTTTAATCTGTATCGTTATACTGCTTAATCTTCGAGACTGCGACTGCCTGGAAAAAGGCACCGCTCGGATCGCTCGTTCGGCTCGCGCGCGTTTAGTCACATTTCCAATATGACTTAACCCATTTTGTCGGGGTGCACTGTAGTGGTGAAGCTATAATTTTAGAGATTTAAGAGGCAAGCGGAAGAAACATTGTTCATTTCTCATAAACTCTAGATAACTTCAAAATGAATTAGCTCAAAAATTTATGTCATTCCTTTACTCTTCTAAGTTTAACGCTTTAAAAAAAATGGCATTTTCGTTTTAATCTGATGACTAGTATTTAATATCTGTAATGTGATGTGATACACACACAGGTGTTAGAAATGTGCTTGTTCCAAAGCGAAGCCCTTAAGTTCTATGGACGCTGCGTTCTTGGTAACTTAGTTACTGCGACCAATTCGGCTACCGCCAAGACTTACTTACCGATCACGGGCGGTTCACAAATTTGCTTTGACATTGACAGATTATAAACTACCGAAAATAAATACGTTATATTGTAACAGTGCACGATTTTTCAGTTTATAATCTCACGATAATACTTAGGTGCTCACAATCTTATGGTGACATATACAATTCTATTCATTGATTGTTTCCTTACTTCGTACTCGGCATTTTCATCAGCATTACTACCATCCCAGTCATGTTTGGCCCTTTTAGCAGGTACTTTGGTTTCTTTTTTTGCTTTCCTTTTAATAGTCTTCTTCTCTGGTTTACTTTCCTTGTTTTTAGGATTCTCTTTCTAAAAGTAAAAAAAAAATGTAGAAAACACATTATAAAAGACATCCAAAAGTAAACATTCGGCAAAGACACTCTTACCTCATCATTATACTTGCTAATTAGTTCAGGACATGATAAGGTGTTCTCAGGTTCCCAGGTATCATTATCAGCAGAATAACCCTTCCAACGTATTAAGTAATGAAGTTTTCCTTTGATCTTCTTGGAGTCAACCACTTTTTCAACCTAAAATGTTTGTGTGCTATTTAAAAATGACTAAAAATAAAAAGCACTTATCTAAATTCCACGATTAATTATAGGGTAAAAATGATAAAACAAGCATTTGATACTTTTATAACATTTATGATAAATATCTATTTTTTTCCGTTAAAAAAACCAAAATTGCTTTTGATCTGAAAGTGTGGAAAAGTAGAAAAATCGGAAAATCAAATTCAATAGCACCAAAACTTAAGTCATCGCAATTTGTTTAAATTTTTCGAATTTTTTTAAACGCCGTGGTGTTCAGTTAGCCTAGTACCTGGAGAAAGCTACTGGCATACATAATGACTATGCGGTTTCTCAACCTGGATATTTGTATAAAAAAAATATTAATTACACGCAGACGAAGTCGTGCAACAGCAAGTCCATAGTATATAAATATCTATCTATATTATAAATGCTAAAGAAACTCTGCTCCTTATCACGCTTGCATAGCCTGACGGATTTGGATGAAATTTAGGACAAGGATAAACCGTAAGCTGGATTAGAACATAACTTATCTATCATGTTCTATCGAGGAAAGCAATTGCCGCATGTGGCCAACACTAGTCAATCTGCCTAGCCTTTTCGCAACTAATTGGGGTCGGTTTCCAGTCTAACCGGATGGTTAGAGTGGAAACCGACCCCGGTTTCCAGTCTTAACGTGTTTTCCGAGGCACGGAGTAGTCTCGAAATTCGAAATATCACACTTATATTAGATATTTTTATTCCACCAATTGATACACCTTCCATTCGATGGATAATTTCATCCCAGTGATACGATCCCGTGAGATAATTTCCGACGTGGGCGAAGCCGCGGGCAAAGGCTTATATTTCACATGAATTATTATCCCATTTTTAATATTTACATGTTTGCTAAAGGAGATGGCCAATAATAGGAGAGGCTCACAAAAAAACTGCAGAGGTGAATCAAAATCATTGAAATATGCCACTTTTATTATTAGGAAGAATCAGTAAGGCGAATTTGTAACCAACGAAGAAGAAGCTGTGTAGCTAGCCTGAGCGAAAAGTTATGACGATTTAAAACAGTTTTCACAAACTTACTAAGAACTGTTGTAATAAATGATTATATTCACGCAAGCAGCAAATGAATGAATGAATTCATGGTGAATTTTTGAAACTGTCTATATCCGGCACTCATTGGACGTCTTGCGGTTGAAATGTTGATCAGCAGGTATAGTCATTTAAAAACCAACCAATAACAAGTCGTGCTTGCACAACTAGGGTTCCATGTCAAACTCGGCACACAGATCAGTTTATAGAACGGTCGCTGGTCTGCCCTATGTACATTTTTTTTTTTAACCCTAGAACCACAACATGGGGTCATGGGTGACCCCACGCACACGTATTTTTATTTTAATTTAGCGAGTTTTGCACCTACAACACTGTGCGTCTAGGTACCTTCCGTAATTGGTAATCAGTGGCCCGTGACGCATGGCGGGGTGCGCACGCTCATTAGGATCGGAGATATTGCAGTTTGGGGTCGTCCGCGACCCGTGTTGTGGTTATCGAAACTATTTTTTTGTGATTAACTGTTGTGTGATTTCACGTTTATTTCACGAATAGTCTTTCAATATGGCCTCAACGTCACGAGCCCTTGAAAGTAATGAAATTGAGCAACTTTTGGAGGAATATGAAGGTGAAGGTGTTCTTCGGACGAAGATGGATCTAAAACTGCAGAAAATGAACATATATCCGAACACTCTGATGAAGATGATTTGTTTGATGTTGAATCTGGATCAGATGATGATGATGTTCTTCTGTCTGATTTCTGTATGGGCAAAAATGGTTATACTTTGCGAAGAACTCCGTTCACTGTTCCTAATACACGCACTGCTAGTAGAAACATCGTGATAAATCAACCTGGTCCTTAAGGTATAGCACGCGACGCAAAAACCGAGTTAGAAGCGTGGAAGCTATTTTTTCCAGACGAAATATTGGATATTATTGTGATGCATACTAATGCACAAATTGACAGAATTTCTGAGACCATAAAAAACCAACGTTACACTTCTAAAACTGATAAAGTGGAGTTGATGGCTTTATTTGGATTAATGTATCGTAGTGGTTTATACAAAACAGCTAAAACAAACTTGTCCGAGTTATCGTCGATTGTGGATGGTCCACCTATTATTTTCAGGGCCACAATGTCAAAGAACAATGTCAATTAGTACAGCCCTACGTGAAACGCCGCCTTGATGAGGTCAAAAATTTGCCCCAATCTCTTAAAGTGATAATGCTTCATGTTTTGGGAGTAGATGAAGAAAACAGTGCTCAGGTAGCCCAAGCTCGATCAACTTCAAGTTCCCGCTGCTATTTATGCACTAGAGCCAAAGATAGGAAGCGCAGAGAGAAATGTGTTAAGTGCTCCAAAAATATATGTGCACAACACAGGTTACCTATTTGTCACCAATGTATCTAGATTTTCAGATTTGTACTAATTTTTTTTCCCTTAAGCATTCCATTAATATCCAAAAAACCTTGTAATAATTGTTTAAGTTTATTAAAGTTTAATATTTCGTAAGTAATCATTTTTTACCACAACATGGGTCACCCATGACCCATGTTGTGGTTCATTTAATTAAATTTGAATGTTGTAGTTGTAGGGTTAAATATTCCCCAGTTTTCTGAGTTGGATGCAGAACCACACAAAATTTTAATGTTGTTAATATTAGTCCATACCTACTAGCACTAGACTATCAGGTAACTTGTTAATAACCCACTTTAAAAAATATATATATTCTTTTCCACTGCCCAGTTAAAACTATTATCAACTAGCTTATTTCTGGCAACCCTAGTAGCATGTTTTGATTTGCATCCGGTACGCGGGTGCTGGGCATGGATACAAGCCACATATATCTATTTATATGTAGGATGCGGGAGCCGCGTTGTGGGTACGGGCACAAAAAGTGTTAAAGAAGACATTTATTTGAGATTTTTGAGGATGGTTATCTAGAAAACTCCACGTCTAAGACAACCCAATTGACCTTTATGTCCTCTGCTTTTATAAATTAATTAACGTTATCCAATGATTAAATTAAAAAATATACTTAATTTTGAACAAATATTGTTTTTTTCCTAGCCCAAAATTATCAAAAAGTTTTTTTGACCACAAGTTAGTAAAGATTTTGCAAACCCGCAAAGCATTCATAATGGAACATACAACTGACTATTACAGCTGGTTAAAATTAGGTTTGAAGTTCGGCCCATGTCCATTGCGTTGGTTTCCATTCGAAAAATGACTTACTCAGAAGCAGAAACTGATATAGGTAAATCAAAAGGTTACAAAAAATATGTATTTAGCTTCTACAAAAAAGAGAATGTCGTAATATTTCTTAAAATTCCTGGGCCGTATGATAAAGTATCCATAGTCGCTAATTGCAATCATTAAAAAAAAAGTGGTTTTCAGAATTGAAATTTTGTTTTATCATCAAAAAAGGCATCTTTTATCACACCATTTAATGAATCATTGAGACTTTCCGGACAGAGTATTGTCTACTGAGCATACATTTTATTAAAATATTACTGTTTACTAACACAGATATTACGAACCTCATATTCCTCTTCGGCGACGACTTTCTCAGTTTTTTTTTTTTTATTAGACTTGTTTTTTGCTTTGCCTTTTTTCTGCGATTCTTTGGTAGTACTTGTCGAAACATTCTCATTTAATTCGACATTATCAGTAGATTCTGATTCGGGCTCTTTCTCATCTGGGTCAGCTTGGCGTTCAGCGTCGGCATCGGCATGCTCATCATTAGTAACTGACCCATTCGTGGACGATATAACATCATCATCCTCTCTGCGGCTCTTCGATATCTTACGCATTGTGGCGATAAATTTTGTGACACTATGTACGACAATAATAATAATATATGTAAGCAATTGGTGGTAAAGGAAAGGAGGGAAAATACGCGGTAGGTACAAGCACGCTGTAGCTTGGCTTGCTAACAAAAACACTATGCCCGGCCCAGAAAATGTTGCAAATTGTAAAAACTATTATTATGTTGTCCATGAAAAGAATAATAGTGTGGTTCAAAAATATCTGATGAAAATGTAAACAAACATATTAGAAAATGTACCCGTGGATTCGTAGTGCCACGTATTTAGCTTTATAGTCTCAATTTATTTAGATTTTCGATAGTTTTGAATTGAAATTATTTTTAACCATTATCGTTGGGACAAGTGGTGAGAAACCACGGTGGAGAATATTATAGTGGAGGTCTGCCCCGCTTGGTTGGAGCACCGCCGAGTCCTCGTAGAGGCGATCGGCAGCGGTGACGACCTCTCGCATCTGGCCCTGGTTCAAACCATGGTCTTCATCCTTCTGCGAAGCTGTCATGCTAGCCAAGGAAGTAGCGTCATGGTTGAGGGACAGGGTTACAAAGCCCAGCCACCGCGGGAGACGCTCCGAGTGTCGGGAGCCGCGTGACGACTCCTTGCCACTGTAGCCGCGGGCCTGCGAACGGTAAGTAATGGGTAGGTCACCATCCGATCAGGATCAGGCCCGTGACGGACGGCGTGTTCGTGTTTCACGCGGGCCTCAAAGAGATGTCAGCACTAAGAAAGGGGCTTGTTAGGGCCGAAGCCTGCCGGGTCAGCGGGATCGTCCGAAAGGGTTACCGCTATCCCGGAACATAAATGGCTAAGGAAGGAACATGGATGGGTCTTAGTCAGTAAGAGTCTGACACTCCGCCGAAATGCCGCAAGAAATGCCTACGTAGCTTGACCGTACTTCCAGGACTGTTCTGAAATCCGTGGTCTATCTCTCCACTCCTCAACCAGCCCCCTTTTTGCTTTACTGTCACTATGTATTAGCGACTGGTTTCAGGTGTTCATTATTGAATTTGCAAGCCCATCATGGATTAAATGACAGGGGGTGATGTCATTTTATACATTCCACCCAAACCAATAGTCCTGCCCCAACCGGGAGTTGCCCTTAGGTACAATTGGATAGTGAAGACAGGATTACAACAGGGGCGTAGCTAGTTGCCTTCAATTTGTACAATTGGGTAGTGAAGACAGGATTACAACAGGGGCGTAGCTAGATGCCTTCGATTCCAACTTTTATGGTTTAAATACATACTAATTCCATATTTTAGATGCGTTCGGATCCACACTATATATAAAAGAAAGTCGGGTTTGTTCCCTCCATTATAACTCGAGATCTGCTGGACCAATTTTCATGGTTTTTGTTTTGTTGGATTTGTCTCCGCCCTGAATAACAGAATACATTTTTAATTTTTTCTTTTATTTATTTTTAGGTAGGGTAGGTAGGTAGGTAGGGTAGGGTAGGTAGGTAGGTAGGGTAGGTAGGGTGGGTAGGTAGGTAGGGTAGGTAGGTAGGGTAGGTAGGTAGGTAGGTAGGTAGGTAGGGTAGGTAGGGTAGGTAGGGTGGGTAGTTAGGGTAGGTAGCTAGGTAGGTAGGGTAGGTAGGCAGGTAGGTAGGTAGGGTAGGTATCACAGTTAAGACAGGACAACGTCTGTCGGGTACGCTAGTTTAAATTAAATAAAGTGTATTTCATGTTTTGTCTATGATTGAAAATTTGACATTGACTGCATTGACACCGACATGACATTTGACATTTCATTCATGACTTTTACTTCTTCAACTTCAAGTCCGTTCTATCTTTAATAATTTATTTCCGAGATAGGTTAAAGATAGTATAGGTACGAAAGCTAAGAAGATTCTAAAAATATATTATACCTATGCATGGTTGACCAACTTTTAATCAAAAGAAACTTATGTTTGCTGATATAACTTGCAGCATTATTTACGTTTGTTAGTGAATTTCGCAAGAAGTGTGCAAATGAAAATCTTCAAATCATGACAAGCCGAGGAAGTTTTAAAAGCGCCCGAATGAACTTTAAAGTGCAAAATGAACAACTAGAAAGTAAAGGTACCAAGCCAACCCGTGAAGAATCAACAATACTAGAAATTTTTATATTAATGATCGTGCATATTTGTAAAAAGATTTTGTTCTTCGACACCAATTTAAAAATAGCTGTATATTTAGGAGCTCTCTTTCTACTATCTATTGTTGCAGACGTATTGACATTTCCCAAAACGTACTTTTCGAGGAGTGATAACATATTTAATCAATATTTCGTGAAAATTGGATGGTTCTGGACACTGTTCATGACTGTGCCTTATGTTTTATTTACATCCTACACAACATGCTGTGGAAAGAAAAGAACAATAGCAATGGCTCATTTATCAAGACTAATTGTTGCCACTGTGTTTTGGTATATGTGGACATCTGTGTTCAACATGATAGAAACAAGTTATGGGCGCTGTAATACAAAAATATATGACAACAAAATATCATGCCTACAACATGGGCATTTTTGGAATGGGTTTGATATATCTGGCCACTGTTTTATTCTTATTTATTCAAGTTTGGTCTTGATAGAAGAGGCAAAAGCAATCAATGGCTGGGAAAGAATAAAAGACTACATAAGAGATGAAAAGTATACTCGCAGTATTAATGACAAGTCTGCCAGTGTTAACCCTTTGAAGAATATTACTAATGATGAATTAACTATTTTAAAAATGTCATATGAGAATTGCACACCCTATGTAAGAGGATTTTTCATAGCAATTGCTTTGTTGCAGTTATTATGGGATGTAATGCTTGTTTCAACAATTTTATACTATCATATCATGGTGGAAAAATTTATCAGTGGTGTTATAGCAATACTGACATGGTTTGTTACTTATAGAGTATGGTACACTATACCAAATATTTTACCAAATTTACCAGGAGAAGGTATATTTAGATACAACAATAAGAACAAACCAGTACCTACTACACCTGTGTATCGAAAGAAGAGTTCTACAAATGGCAAACATTTTATGGGTATGCCAATTAGCACCAACCAAGATACAGAAACCACTAAAGAAGAAGCAAGATAGTTTAGTAGTATTGAATATTTTGAGGTATGGGTATTTAGCATATTATGTTAGTTTGGGGATAAATCTGTTTGAAATAAAAGATTTTGAATCTTTAAAGTCTACAGTAGGTATAGTTTATGGTTGGTAATTTTTATAAATTTTACATACATATTTATTTATTAAATAACATGGGAGACTTACAGCTTAGAATTTAAGTAAAAATGAAAATTTTGTATCTATTTGAATTATAATATTTATTTAACACACATTTTGCCAAGTAATATTGTATTGCCTGCTGGTCAATATTGTGATTTGAATTTGGAACCTAAATAGTAAGTTTGTTTTAAAACTTGACTAAAAAAAGACTTGTTTGAAAATTGATTTGCTTTGTCTTGGGAAAACTTTAATCTCTTGCTGCACTTTGGAGTTTAGCTCTTACCTCATGAGTGAATGTGTCTTTTCACTTAGGTTTCAATATAGCACCTGTGACATACATCTATTACTTTATGCCCTGTGAATAAATAACAGATTTGCAACTGCACAACCTATATAGTGTTTAGTTAAAACCTATATTGCATTTTCTCTGTTTATGTGTGTGATATAAATGCAACTTATTACATAGTTTGTGTTTTATATATTTTTAGGTCTCATGCTATTTATCATACAAGCTTATGATTTAAAAAATGTAATATGGGTCTTGGTAATTTAAATGATAACAAGGATGTTAAAACAGGAAGAAATCAAATTCTTAGATTTTATTTATATCACAAGTTATTCAAGAAAAAAAAAAGAAACACTGTGTTATCAGTTTAATAAATAATGAAGGTAAATAATACTGTTTTATTGTAGATACATTATTATCCTTAGTGCTTATAATTTATTATGTATGTACATAAAATATAATCAATGAATTACTATAGGGTCGAAACAGATCATAATATTTATTCTTGCCGCCAAGCGGCAACCCAGCCCGGCCCGGCACGGCGGCATGGGCGACATCAGTTGTGGTACTTACCTACCCTACACAAATTCGTATATGTACCTACCACTGCTTTAGGCAAGTGACAGGAAGTAATATCATCAACATGACAAACTAAATAAAAAAAAAAACTAATTTATTGAAACAAATTTTTAAACGACGCAACATATGTAAATAACGTTGATATGAAAACACTGCGCGGGCGCCTCCTATTAAACAAAAAATCTTGTGGAATGCATAACCTGCTCCTTTTTGAAGTCATTGATAGATACATTTTTGGCCCATTAAAACATCCTAGTATTTTTTTTAAATGCCGCTCGCCGCTTACCACCCTGTCCTGGGTTAGCGACGAATACGACGCGAAACGACAATCCGCAATGCGACGCGATGCTACACGCGACAAATCTTCTATGTTATTTTGGTAATTAAGTACTTCTCGAATCTTGGAGAAGTACAGTACAATTTTGCTTTAGTTCATGGTGTCGCGTCTGGTCGTCCTCAAAACAAGTACGGGTTACGTCGCGCCTTGCCGCAGTCCTGCTTGCGGCCTATGCCATATAGGCATGCCGTTGAGTTGATCGCGTTCGTCGCGTTAGTTGCGTCGCGTCGCGTCGTATTCGTCGCTCACGCAGGACACCCCGTTAGGGCTTGTACACAAAAGTGCGATGCGATGGTGTGCGTTACCCTAGCAAAATCATGTCGAAAATTGCCATTTAAATCTTATGGATAATTAGTTGCCCCATTTCTGAATTTGTTGCGTACATTTTTAAATTTGTTGCACTTATAGTGTTTTAGTTATTTAACAAAAACATTTTCTGCTGGGGTAACGTTACTAACGTTACCGCAGCCAGACCTTTTTCTTTTTAATGGGAATATTGAAATAAATATTAGCTATATAATTAGTTGTCTAGACGAGGTAAATGTTGCACCTTATTTTGTATTTGTTCTTCCTTCGGCTGCGAAGTTATTCAAGATCCTGCTGGAGTAACGTTTCTGGTTTTGCTGGATCTCTGAAACGGGTAAGCGGATTCTTATCATCTTTTGTACATGACTTCTTAGGAACTAGTTCTAATTAGTTGTGCAATAATAAAACCAATATAATGTACTGTTTAAAAGTTATTTAATTAAATATAAAAACCCTTCAATAGGTCCTACCACTCTGAATAAGAGCTCTACAGACTTACTTTAAGCGATATTCTGTAGCTTGTAACTGCCTTCAAATGTATGTGAAGTTTCATTAGTATACAATAAGTAATTAACAAATTATGATGATATTCAGTTCTCCACGTTCGCGGTCACGATGCGCGCGGAGTTATTTGGCCACCGAAAAGCCTGTATATGGATATTTAAACAGAATTTTATACCAATAATTAGTTGCTTACTTCAGTTTTATACCTGTAAAATTTCAGCATCGTACATACAATAATTAACGAGATCATAAAATAAAAGTCATTAGGATGTGTAACCTGACCAAGTTTAATGGTTACAAAAAAGCGACCGCGTAGAACATTAGGCTATCTTCTAAAATGTTTAGTATAATATACCTTATAAGTTCGGTACAGACGCGTACACTGTTAAATACATAACAATAATTTATAATATCCTGTACTATGAAAACATTATTATTATTATCTTTTGGCTACTTATTATTACATAGGCATCTCTTATGTGCATAATAGGGAATATGCAAGTAATTCAAAACTTTTTTATTTTCTAAATATACATTGTATTGGACCATAGAAATAATTTGCTGCATTTGTTTAATTTTTTAATGCATCATATATTTAACAATTCACTATTTTATGTTGCATGTTTTTGTTGAAACTTAACGACGTATGATGCCGGTAGTTAGTAAAATTTGTAGTATAGGAAATAGGTAGTTAAAAATTTTTTTTTTAAGCATTACTACATTGTGATGTTATTCAATATTACCATTGATCTGTGATTTTTAAACGATATAAGTAGGTATTATTAGTAGACATAAGTCGGTAGTGTGAACTGAAAAATTTCATTCTAGTACTTATATCTGTTATCATCTATCTGTGGTTGCTATTTTTAATTTATATTTTAAAAGAAAAAAAAAATATTCTTAAAGAAAAAGTGCAAACTGAAATTATTCATTTAAAAAATAATGGAAAATACCATAAAAGCAAAATTGCTATTTGTAATTTTTATCTGTGATTATTTTTAAGTTCAATTAATATTTTATAGTTCAATTGCAATGATTATCTTACCTGTAAATAAAAATATTTAAAAAAAACATGTATTTTTTTAACACTTGTGTACACATCAGTAGTAAACTTGGTAACACTATCCTACATATTTAAGAAGATAGCCTAATGTTCTACGCGGTCGCTTTTTTGTAACCATTAAACTTGGTCGGGTTACACATCCTAATGACTTTTATTTTATTATCTCGTTAATTATTGTATGTACGATGCTGAAATTTTACAGGTATAAAACTGAAGTAAGCAACTAATTATTGGTATAAAATTCTGTTTAAATATCCATATACAGGCTTTTCGGTGGCCAAATAACTCCGCGCGCATCGTGACCGCGAACGTGGAGAACTGAATATCATCATAATTTGTTAATTACTTATAGTATACTAATGAAACTTCACATACATTTGAAGGCAGTTACAAGCTACAGAATATCGCTTAAAGTAAGTCTGTAGAGCTCTTATTCAGAGTGGTAGGACCTATTGAAGGGTTTTTATATTTAATTAAATAACTTTTAAACAGTACATTATATTGGTTTTATTATTGCACAACTAATTAGAACTAGTTCCTGAGAAGTCATGTACAAAAGATGATAAGAATCCGCTTACCCGTTTCAGAGATCCAGCAAAACCAGAAACGTTACTCCAGCAGGATCTTGAATAACTTCGCAGCCGAAGGAAGAACAAATACAAAATAAGGTGCAACATTTACCTCGTCTAGACAACTAATTATATAGCTAATATTTATTTCAATATTCCCATTAAAAAGAAAAAGGTCTGGCTGCGGTAACGTTAGTAACGTTACCCCAGCAGAAAATGTTTTTGTTAAATAACTAAAAAACTATAAGTGCAACAAATTTAAAAATGTGCGCAACAAATTCAGAAATGGGGCAACTAATTATCTATAAGATTTAAATGGCAATTTTCGACATGATTTTGCTAGGGTAACGCACACGATGCGATGCGATGCGAATTCGTAAATCACTAAATTCCCCATTTTATCAAGCGTTGAGCTCGCAGAATTTTGCGATGCGACGTCGCATCGCACTTTTGTGTACAAGCCCTTAGACCGAAGTCGTAGCCGGGCCGTTACTGCTAAATTTTTAACCGACTTCAAAAAGGAGGAGGTTCTCAATTCGGATGTTTGTATTTTTTTTTTTTTATGTTTGTTCGCGCATAACTCCGTTGCTTGCCAACCGATTTGAAAAATTCTTTTTTTGTTGGAAAGGGTATACTTCCCAAATGGTCCCATAAAAATTTTATCGAAATCGAATAAGCGGTTTTTGAAAAATCAACAAAAATAACCTACTTAATATATGTGGACGATGTTCTAATAAGTTCCTGTCACTGTAATTTACATACCAGGTAGTGGTATTAAAATTTTGGGGGGGAGGGGGGGGGGGTTGTCTAGGTAGGTACCACAACTAAAAAGTGAAAAATAAAAACTTTTTTACAAAAAATAAAACCGACTTCCAAAACAAACACTACAAAGTGACAAATAATTTTGATTTCGGAAGTCGGTGGCAAAAAATTAAAATACAAAACCGAAGACACCGACTTCCGAAATCAAAATTATTTGTCACTTTGTAGTGTTTGTTTTGGAAGTCGGTTTTATTTTTTGTAAAAAAGTTTTTATTATACTTTCAACCGACATCAACAACCTATACCTATTTAAAACCACCCACAGGTATACATACCTACCATATTTAAGTATTACCACCAACTTCACGAATTTGGAAAACAATTTTGACATCTCGGGACCATTCCACGTTCACTTTAATAGCTAGCAAATGTAGGTACAATAATATCTTAATATAAACAATGATAGGTTACAACCATAGGATAAATAATACCTAGAGATAGGTATATTATGTACCTACCTACCTATTAAAAATACCTATTAAATTAAATATGTAAGTTGAAGTTTCCCTGTTTTCACAATATGGCGAGGATGCAAATAAAATACTTTATACGATTATTATTAGGACCAATAGATAGACAAACAAAACTTGAAACTAAGAAAATTTATAGGAAATATAGACCCATCAAAAGGATCGAAGACGGCCATTGATTGAAATGAAAAGTTACAACTTCTTTGCACGATCTAAAATATAACACGCTTAATGAGTAAGTAGTAGGTAATAAAATGACAGACAAAATACATTCTAAAATGTATAAATTATACATAACTAGCATCCGCCCGCGGCTTCGCCCGCATAATATGTCGACAAATTATACACATAAACCTTCCTTTTGAATCACTCTATCTATTTAAAAAAACGCATCAAAAACCGTTGCGTAGTTTTAAAGATTTAAGCATACATAGGGATATAGGGACAGAGAAAGCGACTTTGTTTTATACTATGTAGTGATATAAACATTTAAAAGTAAGGAAGTATTAGCTAAAAATTTTGTGTTCTAAAGCGCAGATTCTGCTATACGTAGGATATCCTGATACCGGGTATTGTAGGTAGGTACATAAAAAATAAGCATTCTAAATATCTTTGTTTTGATTTCGTACATAGGTAGTTAGTTAGAACTGGTACCTATTATTTTAGTGTATAATTTTTTTAAAGATATATATAATTGCAACTACAACGCCGATAGATGCAGCACCGGCAGCACCCAAATATGCCGGTGGTTGTGACATAACTATCATTTTAAGATGAACTGGTAAATTTGGTATTGTTTTTTTGAAGGATTCTCGCTGTTTCACACGATTGTAATAGTTTTCTAATAAAGGACGTTTTCCCGCCTCCCAGTATCTACCTTCATATCCAAGTTCCCAAAGACGTTGAAGAAGAATAGCTAGATTAATGTCAGCAATACTGAAGTTTTCACAGCACAGCCAGTTGCCTAAAACAAAAAGGTATTCAACATTTGTGGTTGTTAGAAGTCGTGCTACTAAGTTTTCGTGAATTCGATGATTTCCAAAGCGGTATAAAAGGGATCTCTTTGGATAACATGTCAACATTTGATATTCTTTTCTGGGAAGACGAAGAAGTCGTTCGTCGAATTTAAGACGTGATGATCGTATAGGGCATCGCCAACCGTTTATCTTGAGAAGGAGGTGGGGGGATGGTTGAGGGACATAGCCTCACGTCCCAGCCGCGGCGGCAGACGGCCGGCCACAGTAGGCGCGGGCCTGCGGACGGTGAGTAATGGGTAGCTCACCGTCCGATCAGGACCAGGCCCGTGCCGGACGGCGCGTTTGTGTTCCACGCGGGCCTTAAAGATATGTCAGCACTAAGGCCTCATTTACGGAGACGCGGGGCGTCGCGTGTGGCGTGGCGTCTCGCGGCGCGTCAGACGTTTTTTCTGTTTACGGTGGGGCGGCGCGTGAAGCGGCACGCATCATCGCACGCGTAAACACAAACATATAGCAATATACGACCATGTTCATAGAGAAGCGAGACGGGAAGCGTGGCGGTGCCTGGCGCGGCGCCCGCGGCGAATCCTCTAGCGTGTAGCGAAGATTCCGCCTCGGACATAGCTTCATCGAGAATTGCCGCTGCGTGCGCCGCCGCGATAAACGCCGCGTGGGACGCGTCGGTGCCATCCGCGGGCTCGGCCGCAAAAAACGCCCTAATTCAAACAAACGCGTCTAAAATCGCTTCTCCGTAAACGCACTCATACAACGCCATATATTTGAATTCAGTGCGGGCCGCGCCGCTCAACGCAACGCGCGACGCCCCGCGTCTCCGTAAATGAGGCCTAAGGAAGGGGTTAGGGCCAGTTAGGGCCCAAGCCTGCCGGTTCAGCGGGATTGTCCGAAAGGTTTACCACTACGGAAGGAACATGGATGGGTCTTAGTCGCTAAGAGCCTGACACTCCCTTACGCTCCACCCAGAGCGGAAGGATCACCATTTGATGATTGCCCAATCTCAAAAAAAAAACAAGTTTTGTTTTGTCACCAGATGGATCTTCACTAAGATATAAATATCACTTTTTAAACTTTTAAACCTAAGGAAGATACGCCAGGGTGGCCCGCGGAATTCAAATTTTCTAAGGTTTTTTGCAATTTTCCGGCCAGTGTCAGGTTGAATGTTGTGCAAAATATGATTAGCGGCCGTAGCAAGTACGTATTAGGTACGTAATTACAAAATTATATTCATTAGAATAATCAATTCAAGTCGTAAGTTAGAATTGCCCTCAAATGTCATGATTTGATAAAATAGTCGTTCCATAGTTATATATACACTTATAGGGTTGTATCGGTGATTTTAATTACCTATTACAATTATAAACATAAGTACTTGTTAAGGCGCGACTGTAAAAGTTGGCACGTCTTTAGATTTTACTTATTATAATAATTATAGTCATAGTGATAGAGTAGGAGCAGTATGTTTCGATTCTTATAAGCAAAGTGCGGATAATTACGTTAATACACAAAAATTCAAGATAGCTGCAACAATTGAAAATCGTTTTGTCATGGGTTTCGTTCGTTCTCATGGATTGTTGAGGGTGCTGGATTAACCTTTTAGACTTCAGACTACAGTAACAACTATCAAATATCTACAAATAACAGCCTGGACCAACTGGACCTGGACCTGGACCGCAGAGGGGTAATATGTAATGGATTTCGGCACAAAGTCTCATCTCAGTCAAATTCATTTTTTTTAATTGTGAAATGGCTATTGTTCTCTTCAGTCAATAACATTAGCAGATTGTGCAATAAGCAGCCGCTAGCCGTGATGGGGATTTGGTATGGAACCCGAAAAAACTGTCCAAGTTAGCTGAATTAACAGCTGTAGCTTTTACTTGAAACACTAAAAATATCAATAGAAATAATTGCAATATATTAGCTGTAAAATTACCTTCTGGTTGCTTTTTTAATTGTTCTTCAACTTGAGTCAAAACTTGATCAATGATTTTCAGAACTTTGGAGTACTCTTCTTCATTGGTTATTATTCCATGTTTGCGGTCTTGTATCTCAGCTTTGTAAAGTAATATACTTTTAGCTTTAGGGTTTTCCTCAGCCAACTTTCTTAAATTTGAAGAATTACCTAAGTCTCCACCTATAAACAATGAACCGGTAATAAGCAATTACATTGGATAGATAAGTTAACACTTTCACTGGCCAGTTAAAACTATTCTCAGCTAGCTTATTTCTGGCAACCCTAGTAGCACGTTTTGATTTGCACCCGGTAGGTGGGTGCTGGGCATGGTCACAAGCCACATATATCTATTTATATGTAGGACGCGGGAGCCGCGTTGTGGGCATGGGAACAAATTATCGTTCGACCCAGGAGCCGAGTGCTGGGCACTAAAAGTGTTAAGCTTAGACTAGAATATCTTTTTTTCTGTTTTATGAACAAAACAATCAATGATCTCCTTTCAAGAAGAAATCAAAGTTTTGTAAAAATAGCCAAATTGAAAATTTTACACCAGTCTAGGTTGGTATGTAAAACTTTAATTCAGATAATAAAACACAGATTACACACCTACTTACTTTTAAGTATTTCTCGAACTGGCAGAATAAAGGGTAATTTAGGAGTACCACACAAATGGGGGTGAAAAAATGAACCCACTGTAATCAAGCCAGCTGGTAGTGCTTCTAACATCTCACGGAATCTATTTATGTTATCCAACACTTTACTCTCTGCCGACACATTCATCAATGGTGTTAATTCTAAAATTTAAAACAATTCATTATTATATTATTTCATTAAGTACATATTATAATTATATATTTTTTTCTATTAGAAACAAACCTGCATCTAAATAAAATTCCAAATAATCCAAAATTCTAGTGGAGTCCGGTATCACTTCATCTTTTACTTTTAATACTGGGATTTCACCACGGGGGTTAATATCCAGAAACCATGACGAATACTGCTCGCCTTTTGTTATATCCACAATCAAAGGCTCAAAATCAATATTCTTTTCGTAAAGAGTCATGAGAACCTGTAAAAAAAATTACATAAAACTTCAGAATAAACAGTTTTCTATTGGAGATACCTACCGACAGACAATATCACTTACGAAGAGGATATTATAAGTTTGACGCTCTCTCCTAACAGATACCGACCAGATCCGTAACGAACTCATAGCCGAAAATAATAATATTTAGAAAATATTGTAAAAGTTTCAATCGTGGTAAATTCACAAAATACTTTGTGAAGCACATTATAATATTGATATCTTTATTTAATAAACCAAAAGAAATTGGAAAATATAATGAAGAAGTCCAACCAAAGACTTACCTTTTGTGAGTAGAAGCTGTAATAATTGCAATAGACGTACATGTTTGCTGACTTTTTACTGGCATTTCCATTAGTATTAAATGTTGGTATTGGTATTTTCTCTAAATATTTTTGAACACAATGCATTTTTACGGGTAATAGATGCCAAAAATAACACTAATCTAAACCAGATAAATAATACTACTACATTTATCTACAGAATTCTTCAAACTTCTACGCGGTTTTTTCGCGTTCAAGAAATGCTACCAACATAACAATAATAAAATCAGCTGACTGACAGCAGCAAGTAGAAAATATCCGCCGGAAACTCCACTTAAAAAACGTAAAGGGGCCCCGAGACGGTCAAACGGTTTGATTCAAACACGTAAATTTTGGTTTGACTCAAACCATTTTGATCGTTTACATAGCTAGTTTGAACGGTTTGTCAAACATTTACGAGTTTCAAGCTTGTTTGATGAAATTTCATATTTTTGTTGTGTTTGACGCGCCGTTTGATCGTGTTACGACGCGTTTCAACAAACTCTGCTTAGTTTAGAGCTAGATTTTGAAGCGTGAACTTGTGTGTCGAATAAAATCCATTCTCAGAAAATTCTTATAATCATCTGGAGCGGTAGTTTCTAGCACTTTCTGTAGATGTTCGTGGGTAAAATGCATCTTTTCTGCATCACACACAAGTCTTATTATGGCGGCGTACCGAACCAAACTGCGCAATGCCGTTTGACAACCGTTCAAGCCGACATCAAACGGTGTCATCAAACACGTAAGGTTTGAATCAAACCGTTTGACCGTCTCGGGGCCCCTTTAAACCAGACTTCACACATCGCATCATTCGCAATGTGTAGTGTAAACGGTTTCATCAAACACGTAAGGTTTGAATCAAACCGTTTGACCGTCTCGGGGCCCCTAAACGGTTTCATCAAACACGTAAGGTTTGAATCAAACCGTTTGACCGTCTCGGGGCCCCCGTGGTTTGTGTGAATAGACTCAACTTAGACTTAAAAGCCACAAAACAACAGTTGGAACAGTTAAGAAATGCCCGTAGGGCTCGTAGTGAAGTTGCGGGTGCGCAGTGCTGTCATGTAAAGGGGCCCCGAGACGGTCATACGGTTTGATTCAAACCTTACGTGTTTGATGAAACCGTTTGATGTCGGTTTGAACGGTTGTCAAACGGCATTGCGCAGTTTGGTTCGGTACGCCGCCATAATTAGACTTGTGTGTGATGCAGACAAGATGCTTTGTAACGTTAATGTCCTGCGTCAGAAGAGAAAAAGAAGAAAAAGACTATGGTCCAAAGAATGGTACAAACTAAGATATTGTTTTACCCACGAACATCTACAGAAAATGCTAGAAATCTAGCACTAAACTAAGCCGAGTTTGTTCAAACGCGTCGGAACACGATCAAACGGCGCGTCAAACACAACAAAAATATGAAATTTCATCAAACAAGCTTCAAACTGGTAAATGTTTGACAAACCGTTCAAACTAGCTATGTCAACGATCAAAATGGTTTGAGTCAAACCAAAATTTACGTGTTTGAATCAAACCGTTTGACCGTCTCGGGGCCCCTTAACAGGTTGGTTATCCCATACCCCACGCCTGCCCCGCGGTCAATCACGCGCATATGTGATGTGCATCTCCAGTAAAGTTTGGTACTAAATTAGTTCGCAAAAAGTGAGTGAGATGAAAGTTTACTAATTTTTCATTGCCGTAGACACAATATTTGTCCTACGTTTATTTAGTTTTATTTATTTAATAAAACTGTATGCACAAATAAAAAATATCGTACAAAGTTATTCAACTAGTTCTATCAACTAGAAACTAGTTTCAAAGCTGGTGCAGCCTCATAGTCAGATTATAGTGTGATAAAGCTGTAAAAATAAGTGTGTAGGTCTACGGATTTTTATCGGCATTACAGCGTCACTCTACGGATTAATCGGATCTAGCAACACTAGTCATGAGTGAGAGCTTGATTCTTGAACAGTTGAACTTCATGTGAATGAACATTACTTGATTGTTTCGTGTTATTTTTATTTTGAATAATGTTAAAATGTAATACTTATTAATATTCATATAAATATAAATACTATGCTTATAGTTAAGAGTTGGCATAGTAATTGATTGATTCACAACATAAATTATTTTATCATTGAACTGAAAATGGAGGTCTCCAACAACACCGACGCCGTCAACCTTGGCGTTGGTGAAGTAGAAGCAGAAATTGGCGAGGAATTGAAACAGTTAGAGGAAGGAAAAGATTTTGATACACGGAGTGAAGTGACTAGTACATCTTCAAGCGAATCGAGTACGCCAAGTATTAGTTCAGTTAGCACTAAATCCAAAGAGAGACGCGCAAATCGTAAACGAACCAAGTCAGCGAGCCATTCACCTGTACAAAATAAACGACGATGTCTTACAAGCAGTAGCAGCAAAATAAAGACATACGATTACATGACTAAGTTAAATTATCTGTTCAGGGACACCCGTTTCTTTTTGATAAAATCTAACAATGCTGAAAATATAACATTGTCGAAAGCTAAAGGTGTGTGGTCTACACTGCCACAAAATGAAGCCAATTTAAACCAAGCTTTTAGGGAATCCAGAAATGTGCTATTAATATTTTCAGTTAAAGAAAGTGGCAAATTTGCTGGTTTCGCACGTTTAGGCAGTGAGTCACGACGTGATGTTGCCCCTATATCATGGGTGCTACCACCTGGTCTGTCTGCCAAAGTTTTAGATGGAGTCTTCAAAGTGGATTGGATTTGTCGAAAAGAGTTGCCTTTTAGTAGCACGCTTCACTTGTATAATCCATGGAATGAAGGAAAGCCTGTTAAAATCGGAAGGGACGGCCAAGAAATCGAGCCTAAAGTTGCTGAAGAATTATGTAGGCTCTTTCCAGAAGATGAAGGTATAGAAATGACTCCAATACTTAGACAATCCAAGGAAGCATCAAAAAAGGGCTACTTAAAAAGTGGTGGCAGTTACAGGACATATCGTGCTCCATTGTCATCTAGAGGATCAAACTTTAGAAACCGCTTGAACACATCATCTAGGAGTAGAAGAAAGATGTTTATGTCTCCAAGGAATCGTATTTCATCAAGCTCATATAAGCGCCGCTCTCCATCACCGTACATGAGAGAGCGTTTACCAATGTGGTTTGGACGGAACCGTGAGGGCTACAACAGTAGTAGCACTGCAGCTGAAGCCTATGTAGCTGAGTATATGCGATCAATGCATCATCAGTTGCCACCGTTACCTTATGTGCCCCCCCCTGGATTTAGTGGTGCGCTGTCGACTTACGATGGAATACCTCCACCACCACCACCTCCACCTCCACGATACTACGACATTGCTGACTATCCTCGCTCAGTTTTGGTTTATGATAAACGGTCTTATGAACGCTCGGTGGATGAGTTTCTGTGGCGCACTACTGATCGCTCTCGTGCTCGTAGTCGTGAACGCGAACGTGAACGTGAATCACACAGATCATACCGTGATCGACGATAAAACTGTGTCTACCCCTAATGTATTGATATAATATCTGATAATTAATTGCTAATAAAAAAATTGTGTTTGAACTTTGAACTTTATTGATGAGTAAAATAATCTTGAGTGTTGTGGTGAACTATGATAATAATGATCTTGAACTTTACTGATATAAATTCGGACAGTTTCAATAAATTATAGGTTAACGAAATGGGACTTAAGAAAAATAGGTACTATCAGTGAAGTTAATGATAAAAATATTTACTGTAAGAAATCTCTATTTACAGGGTACCTATATGACTAAAAATAGTGATGAGTGTTGTTTTAAAAACTTGACTATTCTTCTCTTACTTTGATAAAGTGAAAGTGTAACATTAGCCAAATAATCATAATAATTATTATTATGTAGTTATGAACTACATGTATTCTTGGGTAATGTTACAGATTAAGAAAAGCATTTTATAACAAATCTTGTACAACTTATAATGGTTGTGTAAATAACTGTGATATATGAAATTTCCACCTATTTTTTCTGTTAGTATATACAATAATGCTGTGCCTCCTTTGGCAATTATACATATCAACCAAAGAAATAAGATTCCAAATTTACATTTTAATATATTTAATGGAAGTATTATTCTTATGTTTTCAGTTTGTCCAGCATCATATTCAATACCTACCTATTCTTTTTAATTATCAAACCAGTTGTTTACTATAATTGGCTTATTCTTTGCTATTTAATTATTATTATTTAAATACCATTGGATTGGAGACTTGATGGTCCCAGTTCTAAATGAAAGCTATGGTAGGTTAGGTAGGTAGCTACTTTATTAACAAATTATGGCATGGGGTTCTATAAATCAAATCGGCAGTTAGTTTTACTTCCATAATATTAATCCTATTAAGGAATTTACGTTTTTGACAATCATTTATTTTCCCTACCATCGCTTGTCAGGGTGATCAGGATCACTGACTGTCAAATTGTTGCTTGTTCTTAATCAAAATCAATAAACCTAATGGCTTGTATCTTTTAATTAATAGAAAAGGTTTTATATTTATGAAATAGGCTAGGGAACTACATCAGCCACACCCATAACAGATAAAATAGGGCTAATGCAGCATAAGATAAACGCCACATACACCTGCTTATACCTACATAGGAACAATTACCGAACGCCAGAAATTATATCGATTAAATAACGTCTGTCTTTTGCAAGAGAAAGCTTGGTCGGGACGAACGACGAACTCACTCAAACTAACTAACCCTTTCGGACAATCCTGCTTACCCGGTAATGGACCGCACCTAACACCTGAATTTTACCTTTGGAGTGAGATCATTACAAAAAAAATCCCAAACAGAGTCAATGTTGCTACTAATCCTTTGAATAAACTGTAGGTCCTGAATCATCAGAAGAAACCAATTATGTCAAACCACAGTCAAACAAACGCTCTATGCGAAGACTACCTATCCCCGTTAACAAAGTAAGTCTCGGTCTAGACCGAGTATCATCCCCCTTCGAGAAGGATCACGGTTCTCATAAAATAATCAAATAACCATGCTACAAGGTTTTGATGATTAATGTTAGTCCCTTAATAACATTAATCAAAACCTTGGAGCGTATTCAACTATCAAAGAAAGACATCTTGTACTCTTCCTTCGATCGCATTAATATCAAATTAACGAAACATAATAAAGTGTTTAAAAAAAGAAGAATACTTCGTATCCTGCTGACCTAACAAAATTAATGTAGTGACATGGTAAAATGAAAACAATGACTATAGTTATCAGCTCTAGTTTTTGTCGTAGTTGTACGTGGATCCACGACATGCTCATCAGTCTTTGTTACCTTCATCTAAGTAGGTAAGTACCTACAACAACAAATAATGGAAGATGAGCATACTTGTTGTATTTAAGGATAACTGCTCATCTTCCATTATTTCAATTGCAAACGAGAGATGGTCGTTGATGTCATGGAGTGGTTTTGATACACTAAAATGATCATCGGCGATATTATTATAGTATAAATATAATTACAAATCGTGATCATATTGCCCATCCTGATGCTCTGAAACATTGCTAGATATAGTAAGATTACCTACTGGACTGACTCGATTCGTTAATCTCTTCGTCGTCTTCACTCTTGAACACTTCCGCTGCCTTCATTTACATCGTTGACAGGACTGCACTTTAAATGCACTTTTAGGTCACTGTGCTCGTCAATGTTATCAACTACACCATCATCATCACTGCTTCCTAGGCAGCTTTGCTCATTTTATAGCGGGTCAACATGCCCTACAGTAAGGAATAAAGCAGAACCATTATCTATTCAGAGTTGATTTACAGTTCTTTCTTTAAAAGTCACAAATGTTCAATGTCTGAAACTATTACCCTCATGGTAGGTAGGTACATCATGGTGTTTGAACGAGTATAATTCCCCAGGTCAAATTGTCTAGATAAGTAAGTCAACTTCGAGAAAGAGGCCAATCTTCGAATCTGGCGCTGGGCAGAGTTCGTGAAGCTACACTTTCTTCTCGCTCCATATAGGTACCGTTCCGTCTCGAGACGAAAGTCTTTGATCAGCGCGTGTCGGCAGTGATGACCTATACTGTAAAGAAACGTGGTCGGTTACAATAGGTCTTGTCAGAATGCTGAAAGTCATATAAAAGTAATGGAAAGGGCTATACTTAGAATTTCTCTATGTGATCGAATCGGTAATTAGTAGAACCAAGGTAACCGATATAACCCGAAGAATATCTAAACTTAAGTTCAGGGACAGAATATAAAGGCACAATGTCTGCAGAATAGACGGCCGAAAGGTACTGTAGTGGCGACCGCATACCCGGAGACAGCGTTGGGGACCTCACAAAATGGACCGATGACCGCGTAAAGGCAAGGGACTTGTCAAAGTGACAGTGCTTGGGGGAGGCCTATGTCCAATAACAGCGGACGTCTTACAACTGTAATGATAATGCTTTTATTATTTTTACCTTATGGATCACTTGACTATTGGGTACATACTCGTACCTATTATTTTTTTTTGTTTGGTTTTTCGGGCGGAATCCTTCTGTAGGCGCCCGGGCTCTAAGGACCGACCTACAATATTGTCATATCGTTATAAGGAAAAATATTGACAACAATCGCAATTATTTGTAATGATTATCTCTCTAGATAGATTATTTCCGCAAAATTAACAGCATTAGCTTACCCGTCCTCTGTCCACAGCACTGACAAGTTGACCGGGAAAATTTCAGCACCTTCCCTGGTTAATTCTGAAGTGCCGTGCTTGACCGATGCGGTGAACGCTTGGAAAATGGCTTGCCCAAACACAGATCGGCCCGTGAACCCATCTTCCCAGAGGCAGTGGGGTGAGCCGCTCTGCAGGTTGGTACGGAAATCTTATTAATACGTCCACCAATACTGCTGAGCGTGCCCGCCTGCTGGCTGTGGGTGAGTGGGAGTTGGGCCTCTGGCTTCAGGCGCTACCGTCACCCAACATAGGTACCATGCTGTATGCGCCTTCCGGGTCGTTACCTGTCTGCGTCTGGGCGCTCCTTGCGTGGCTGCGCATCGCTGCCAATGCAGTGAAAATGTCGACTGCCTCGGACACCATGGCTTATCCTGCAGTAAGAGTGCTGGCCGGTTAGCACGGCACGCCAGCATCAATGACATCATACGTCGTGCTCTTGTCACCGCCGAGGTACCAGCTGTTTTAGAACCCAAGGGCTTGGCACGCGACGATGGGAAGAGACCACACGGAATGACACTAATGCCTTGGAAGGTAGGTAGGCCTTTGGTGTGGGATGCAACGTGTGTCGACACCCTTGCGCCATCCCATCTTACTAGTACGGCGGGCTGTGCAGGAGCAGCCGCTGCTGGTGCAGAAAACCTCAAACGGGGCAAATACTCCAACCTTATTGGGACTTACATGTTCGAGCCGTTTGGCGTTGAAACACTAGGGTCATGGGGTCCGAGTGCCCACTATGTTTTTCGAGATATCGCCAAGCGGTTGATCGACTCTTCACGTGACCAGAGGGCTGGCCTATTTTTTGGTCAAAGAATCAGCATTGCCATACATCGCGGCAATGCTGCCAGCGTTTTGTGCACTTTTCCTGTTGACAGCGAGCGATGTGAATTTTTTGATGCTCTTTGATTATTATACATATTATTTCTGTACATATTATTATGAATATTTAGCTTTTATATGTAAATATGTAGGTAATTAAATAATTTATCTCTAGAAAATTTGATTGCAAATAAGTATAGCCAGAAAAAAAAGTGGGTTTCTCGGGAATATTTCCAATTTTTTTGGGAATTATCATTTCTATGATGATTGATTAGTTACTTGATGATGTAGGTACCTATAGAAGTATACAAATTATTCACAATTCAGTTGGTCTAAAACAAAATAATGGTCAATTTAAACAAAATTCCCAGTTTTACCGGGTATGGAACATCACTACACTGACACGCTACTCGCGCACACTATTTAAACTAACTCCCCGCAAATGGAATTGTGGATGAGGCACATGACTACACATGACCCATCGCCGCGACGCGCGGGCGATGAACGTATAGCAAGTAGAGCTAGCAACTTAACATGAGTTGGAGAGTAGCGAGTGCGCGATGGCGACGAGCTATTTCTAGCTGGTATGCGTATATACCAAGCGAGAGTCGCGCGTTAATAATGGTAGTAATTACAAAGAAAAAATAAATATGTGATTTTGAAGCCAGTCACATTTTCGTGTGTCGTCCTTCGAAATTGGGATACCTATAACTACTAAAATACAGATATATAACAATAATTGCAACGTTCACGTTTCTCAGGTGGAAAATTAGCGTAGAATTTTTAAAGAACACATTTGTTTACTTAGAGAAAACGTTGATTTAGTAACTTTTGTTACCTTCAAGAACATATACGAGACAGTCGTCATGCGGTCCGGCATAGATTAATAACCGGTTAACATACTCAATGCCATTAGGGAGGACGTCCTGTGTCGTGTTTATATTAGCTCCTGCGAAGTTTCTGGGGCTGCTTGGTTTCGCAGACGATAGAAATGTTACACACATGTCCCATTAACTCTAAACCGAAAATAAAGAATAACGTGTATCAAGGTGTTTCGGAAATCAACCCCTAACGGGGTACCCAGTTAGTCAATATGACACAGGTGGATTTTTTAGGTACCTACGTTTATTTACTGAATAATCGTCGTTTCTTCCGTAACCAAACCTGGCCGAAGTTTCCAGGAATTGATGGTTAATCTTTAAGAACGACTTACATGAAGTTGTGCGCTTAAGTTTTGCTGTCTAAGCCCAGACTGAAGAAGCGCCACAGCTCGCCCGGCAACTTTAGGTGTAGGTATAAGTAGTATCCATAATTTGAACATCAAAATGGATGAAAAAATAAGGAAAAACAATTTCGATACTCTCTTTATGCAAAACAAACACATGATAGGTACCTAATGAAATAACCGTTGGCTTACCTATCTTATAGATGGTAGTATCGACCAAACTCCAATTTTATTGTCTTTTTAACCGACTTCAAAAAAGGAGGCATCTCAATTCGACTTTTTTATGTTTATTACCTAAGATCTTTCGAACCGTGTTTCGAACCAATTTTGATGATTCTTTTTTATTTGAAAGCTGGTGCTTCCCGTGTGATCCCATAATTTTATTAATTTTATTTGAACAGTTTCTGAGTTTGTTTCAATCACAGATATAGATAGACATAGATAACGCAAGAGCAACTACTTCGCGTGCCTAGCTTACGTACAAAAATCATAAGTGGTCACTTTCGCGCTCAGTCTGCATCGGTATACAGCGCTAGTCGGACGTCAGTCAAAAATATAAAAAATGGTTAATTGTGCTGTTTTAAATTGTAAAAACTGCGAAATGCGAGGAGAAAAAATTAAGTAAACGTTTCCTTCCATCGGTAAGTCATTTTATGATTCATATTATGCGTAATTAATTTAAAAAACAATTATTTTCAATCTAATACCCTCAGTAATACCTGGTAATACCAAATATGAGAAAAACAAAACATTCGTATTACATTGCGTCTTTTACATGGAGCGGTTGACGAGACGTTTTGTTTTAACAAGTGATGAATATCGAAACAAGCGATTCTATCGTGTATTGCTTCGGTTTTGTAGTACAGGAACTTTTAACATTTTTCTGTCAATTTTAGCGATTAGTGCTGTTCATCATATGCAACACAAATCGATTCTCGAGAATCGATTTCGGAAACAGAGGAATGATTTTGTATGATATAATAAGTACCTACCGGTAAAACGGGGTTACTTTGAGAGCTGGGGTGACTTTGATGATAGCTAAACTTGATATGTTTTTTCGGATTTATTGCGGGATACTTAACGCAGCCAAAATTTTGTTTGTTCTGATGGCCAGACTGACTGATCGGCCATATTTTGCGAAGCGTCAACGAGTAGTCGTTGTCGGAACTTTAAAAAATTATTTGTTAAAGTTTAGTGTCGAAAAGGTCTAAAAGATTTGTCTGAATAACTTCAGTGGTACAGGCGTAAGTATTATTGTTTGATTTGTAGTTTTTCACTTTTTTAATTAAACGTTTCTTTAAGATTAAAATCATGTTTGCATTTTTGGTTACGGTCGCCATTTTATTTTGTACTAGCTTCTGCCCGCGACTTCGTACGCGGACCCTGTTGCTTATGCCAGCGACAACGGGGTCGCCATTTATGTTATTTTTTATCATTTTTCCCATTTAAATCTTTTATCACACTGAGCTTTAGTTTTATTTCATTCCAACAACCACCAAAACATACAGTCCATTTGTCATCGTTTTCATTTTGGTAACCGCATTATTATATTCCTCCTCTAGAGACCTAGAAGTCGATGCGTAGATACGCTTGGAACTCAAGCGTAATTCTCTTTCCGTGAACGTCTCCGACTCGCGAGACAATACATGACGTTCACGATCAGCGGTCAGTCGCGCATCATATTCTTCACTGGTCTTTACAGACCTAATGAATACGCTGAGAACGCAGGCGTGCTTCGCGACCCGAAGAGGTTTCCACGGAGCGAGTTGCAGCCTAATGTTCTCGAACAACATCAAGTCTCTCCTGACGCTCTTCGGTAGATTCTTGGGATTTTATGATCCTCAATCTTTTAGCTCTCTTGGAACATTGGGAAAGATTTGACCTCTTTCTAGCAATGGTCATAGTTTTATTGTGAAGATACCTGATCAATAAAAATCTAAATTAAAATGACTGCTCCCCTGCGTTACCGGGTAGGCTACAGTGTCACGAAGATAAATGGAAAAGGAAATTAAACACTCAAACAACATAAGCCCGAAGGCATATTCATACGATAAAATAAAAAAATAAATAGGAGTTTTGGCCAGTAGAGTCAAATTTTCAATGATATACCTACCATCGTCATCGAAAATCAGTCCTAAACTGTTACCGCCTTCACCGCGTGCAGGTACTCCCAGTTTATGTTATTTTATAATTACACAGTAAAATTAGTGATAGCTTTGATTTCCACATCATATGTTTCTGATCTTCGATTTTTATAAGTCAACAGGAAATGCCCATCATATTGAACAACAAAGACGTCAAAGACGTCATTCCTATATGTGTTATGTTGTAGCTAGGCTCTTGGAGTTCCACAACAGGTGTTCCAGATCTTCGATTTTTATAAGTCAACAGAGAGTGCTCATCAGATTGAACAACTTGTGCTAAGACGTTATTCCTATATGTGTTATGGTGTAGCTAGGCTCTTGGAGTTCCACAACAGGTGTTCCAGATCTTCAATTTTTATACATCAACAGAGAGTGCTCATCAGGCTGAACAACTTTCGCTAAGACGTCATTTTTATATGTGTTATGGTGTAGCTAGGCTCTTGGAGTTCCACAACAGGTGTTCCAGATCTTCGATTTTTATAAGTCAACAGGAAATGCCCATCAGACCGAACAACTTTTGCTAAGACGTCATTCCTATATAATGTTATAGTGTAGCTAGGCTCTTGGAGTTCCACAACAGGTGTTCCAGATCTTCGATTTTTATAAGTCAACAGGAAATGCCCATCAGACCGAACAACTTTTGCTAAGACGTCATTCCTATATATGTTACAGTGTAGCTGGGCTCTTGGAGTTCCACATCAGGTGTTCCAGATCTTCAAATTTATTCTCTCAACAGAAAATGCTAATCACGTGGAACAATTTTTGCTAAGGTATCATTTTTGTATCTCTTATAGTTTAGCTGGTCTGTTGCGGTTCTGCATCAGGTGTTCAAGTTTCCAAGATAAATTATAGCCTATATGTTGCCCAGACTTAATACCTATACAACAGATTAGCGTGTACAAACAAACAGACATACAGACAAACAGACAATTTTTTTTTTTTGGATTCTTGCTCTATTACTGTTTCTAAACCCCCCTCAATTATTATTTTTTTAATATATTCAATGTACAGACACAGTTTTTTTACTGTTTTATTATATGTATATAGAATAGATATAGATGAACATTTTAAGTTCATCGGGGCTACATTGATAGGTTATAAGTGATAAGTGATTGGTTGTTTTAAGTGATAAAATACAATTGATCTATAGGCACTTTATTTTCTTAATTATGTATTAATAAAAAATATTTGGTTTATCTCGTTTGTTAATATTGTAGTACCCATCATCAAATTCGCCCCTTGACTCAAAGTAACCCCAAAAATATTCAAATCGCAATATTACCTAAACTAATGTTTCCAAAAAAAAAATTTTTTTTTTGTTTTTTGTCGTTTTCGGGGTGTCTTTGCAATGAAATAAAAAAAAGAGGGGGTGACAAAGTAGCCCCATTATCAATTTAACTTTGATAAACAGGGTTTTATTTTTTTCCATAAAAAGTATGGACTAATTTAAACTTTTTTGTTGCAATACTTAATTTACGTAATGAGTCTACACTGCAGTTTTTTTTTACATTTTTATCGTTGAAACTGCAAGCGTGGCATCCAATTCAAATTAAAAATTAATCAATGTCACCCCGTTTTACGGTACTTATTACGTAGACCATTTTAATAAATAATCGTTACGTTTCGTGATTTTTTTAGTTTTCCACATGAACCCAATTTAAAACAAAAATGGATTGAGGCAACCGACGGGAAACAAAGATTGGTTCCCAACAATTACAAGAAATAATTAGGGAAATATTAACAATTTTATAAAAAATTCCTAACTGCCTTATAAGGAGATCAGGAATTTTATTGTCCTCTCTCTCGTTTATCTCATTCCGAGATAGACAGCTATCTCATTGCTCTGTCTATCTCATTACTTTGTCTATTTCATTACTCTGTCATTAAATCGATTCATAAATCGATTAGAACAATTCTTACAAAGTCTTTCAGCGTACTGCTGGCTGGGTGCAAGGCGGGGGTGGAGCGAGGGGGACGCCGTACGCGGCGGCGTCTTTGAATCGATTTGATTTTCCCATCACTAAATAGTGCTTGTGACGTCATAATAGGTAGTCAAAAAATGGCACGCTTGGTTTTCATACAGATCGTGATAACGCAAGTTATCTATGTTTATCATTTTTTTTTTTTTTTTTTGAATTGGCATCTCGCAGTTCAACCAAAGGGTTGTCTACTGCTTAACCGGGCTTGCCTGTGGCTGCCACAAAAGAATTGTAGCCTCCAGCCAGGGCTTAATAAAACTAAACCTAACTTACAAAACTAAGCGACTACACGCTAAGGGCACCCCCTGCGGGGTTCGGACCTCGGCTTAGGGCGTCGCTGGGGGGGGACAGCTGGATCGGGGGTTTTTAAAACTACTGGCTCAGCGGCAACGCGGGCTGGCTCGAGCAAGGGTCGGGGGATGTTTATCTATATCTGTGGTTTCAATAATAGGTACGTCTTTAATTCACTCTTTTTATCATCTTGATGATATATTAGTACTTCAAAACACTGTTGTATAAATAGCAAGTTTAGTAGTAGATACGAATTGGTGTGGGTACTGTGGGGTAGATACGTACTTTTAAATTATTCAAAAGTGAAAAATAAAAACTTTTTTACAAAAAAAAAAACAACCAACCTTCGAAAAAACACTACAAAGTGAAAATAATTTTAAGTTCGGAAGTCGGTGGCAAAAACCGAAAATACAAAACCAAAGATACAGGTTTCCGAAATTAAAATTATTTATAAAAAAGATTTTGTCAAATTCGTCAATTCAAATATGGAACAACGATAATACGGAAATAGTGATGGCCAGTATGTCAGCTTCATAACTGCAAAAATTTCTCTGACTTATCATTATTTTGAGGCCTTTAAACACTCGGTGGCGACCACTCGCGTTCAGCCCTGGTTCAATCCATGGTCCGGAGCGAGAAGGAGTGGGAGGCAATCACCTCCTTCTGCGAAGCAGTTACGCTAACGAAGGAGGTGGCGGGATGGTTGAGGGACAGAGCCTCACGTCCCAGCCGCTCCGGGCGTACCAGGCTCATGCTGGACGGCGCCGCGGCGCGTTCATGTTCCACGCGCGCCTCAACGAGATGGTTTGTTAGGGCCGATGCCTGCCGGGTTAGCGGGATTGTCCGAAAGGGTGACTGCTGCCTCGGAACATAGAGGCCTAAGGAAGGAACATTGATGGGTTTTAGTCCGTAAGACTCTGAAACAAAAGCCCACACACTACCTGGTCTTTCATCAGGACTGCCAGCTAGATGTCTAGCATCTGTAGATGTTAATACCCAATGATACTAACTACTTCGTATTTTGGGGGGCATTGTCAGGGGTCCAATCTGTCCCTTGACCACGCCACTCTTTCAGCTCTGAAAGCACATATTTAGCATTAGATAAGCATGAATATTCATAAGTTAGCGGAGCGGGGGGCTCGTATGATCAGTTCTTACTCTCTTGCCCATGGGCTCTAGGTAGATGCCGAGGCCTTGCTTTCTCTAAGCGGTCCGCCATCGCACTCATCTACCAGTTTCTTTATGGTCTCTTCGGCAGTCCTTAGGTCAAGACTGGTGGAATCGGCTATGACTAGCATACGTACCGATCAAGATCGCCGTATTAGTCTACCAAATCCCTCTTTATTACAACGTGATTGCAGTCACCTGAAACTTACCGTCTCTCCGGTCGAGAGCTGTTCCCTATTCTTATAGATATAGGACTTAGGTATCTTAGGTAAGTAATTATTGTTGCCATTTTGGTCATGTACAGTCGCCAGCACATCAAGTTACCACAAACTGTCAAATATTCCCAATTGAACATGAACCTTATCCTTTTGTTATAAGGTTGAAAATCTATCAAAGCAATTTGACGGATTCGGGTAGCTTGATGCGCTGGCGACTGTACATACCTGCCTTACCGGCACATGCGCCATGAGACGCCGGCCTGCTACAGACTACGATTTAAAGCACTTGCTCATTCTATATCATGAATCAACCATTTATCCACCAATCTACATGGATAACGCCTTTTATTGTACTTAGAAGCTTTTACTACTTAGACCACTTAACTTTTATCTCTCTGCTGGTTTTGATCTCCTCAGTCAACCAATCCAAACAACCAAACCAAACCAACCAAAAACCAAAGAGTTTCTGTGATATGTTTTTGGTTTCGGGGAAAAACCTAAACTATGATAAATAGAGCTCTATGTGGTCAAAGGAGCAAAGAATATATAGATTTTGGAGAATATTGCATTTAGTCAGAGATCGTAAACGATGTTTTTAGCAAAAAGTAAATAAAATACCACACATTAGGTATACTAGCTATAGCGAAAAAAAGGTAGTGAATGCTCCGGTGTCTGCAAGAATCACTCGATAAAGTAGAGCGAGATGCAATAAGCCGGCAAAGAATATTGTGAATTCGTCTAATCTGATTGAGTGGCCTGATCACAAAGGCTACTTCCTGTTTAATACGTAGATAAGTAGTGTATCACATAAAGTAAAGTTACCCACATATAGGTAATAATATTAGTCTGCTCTTCTAAAAAAATCCACCCTAAACTAAGTAACTATAGTATTGAGAAGTTTTTTTCTTAAATATCCACTTAACAGAATGAAATGTAACTCTGGCCAATTCGAACGATTACCTACTCTAATATGTATTAGTTTGTTTATAACGACAACCGTAACCCAGAAAACACAATAGAATAACAAACAGAAAATAATAAAGGTTGGTGTAATTAGAGATCATGTCAAGTTGTTCATATGTGTGCTCTCGACTCACGATATCAGGGATCCGTGAATGTTTAGTCCTATTATGTAACAGGACATGGGAGGCTCGTGAATATTGTCAGAAGCTCGCGCAGGCGCGAGTCCAGATGGCGCGCGGGGGTGAGGGCGCGTCAGTCTGCGCTCGGCGTCTGGAGGTGCTTCGCGCTTCGCGCCGCGCCCCAAACAGCCGGAGCGTGGCTCGGGGCGTGGCGCTTACGTAAACACGCGTGGCACACAGCTCGTGTCGCAGGCGGCGCGGTGCCGCGCCACTGTCCGTCCTCGAACGACCCCATGTTGGCCCGCGCCGCCTCCTAAGTTTATGTGGATAGTAGCGCGCAGCCTGCCGCGCGGCCGCCGCTGCCACTGTCACCATCGCCGATTAACGCGCTTATAGGTACTTAATATTATTTTATTACATAAAATTTGTTTGCATATTTTCTTCGGGACTGGGCAAATTAAATAACTTACCTACTTAGTTACCAATTGTGTATCTTATGAGATTGTAAAACTAAACAGCCATCTTCAAAGAGCCGTTTTATAACCGTATCGAGCTAGCTATAGATACATACGATGAGGGCTTGTAGCTGCTCCATCTATCACGTTCTAGGTAATATTATCTTATAGTAACGTCTTTTTCTGTTATATTTTATTTGTATAACTACTAGATGCACTAAATGTCTTTTGTCAAAACGGGTACCAGTGGTACACTATGTAAATATCCATACGTCAACTCTAGCTACTGTGCGTCAATTTATAATACAGCTACTTAGGCATGGTAGGTTGTTCATACGTTCCTTTGTACTTTTTATAGCAATAATGCTTTGGTGTACTTAAGTGAAATAATCCAGATGGTAAAACTATTAAAAAAATGCTTATAATAGTGGTTTGGTTAGGTATTTATTTATTTACTTACCTATTTCGAGTGTTGTGCTTTGGGTAGATATGTACGACTGTACGTAGTTACTATATTACTACTTAGTAGTAGTTGCAAGACGGGCGGTCCGGCGCGTATTCTATATTACTATATAGAATATATCAGTACATACCCAGCCAATTATTTCTTGCATTCATCATTCCTCAAAAATGACTCCATTACTTAGGTTCCTTGTGTCTGCAATGCTTAGGTAGGTACTTTGAATTTATAAAGTACCTCTATAGCTTTTGCCCGCGGTTTTGTTAACGTGGAAGTAATAACACACCACAATATACTAAAATAACTTCATTGTATACTACGTTTGTAGTTTTGGTCTCAACTGCTGAAATATACAGAGAGCAGGATTGGCGACAGGCAGGATTAGCGTAAGTACCTACAGTCCGTATGAGGAGCAGCCTATCCCGAGGTATACAGTCGCTGCAGGTTTCTGCAGTAATTTCCCATTGCTTGCGAAGTTTTTTGTGAATTAATGAAAGCCTGCGTTCCTGCATACCTATAGTACCTAATGGCACCACACTGATATGAGATAATGGAAACCTTCTAGGTTGAACTGCGAGTTACCATACATAAAAAGAGAAGCCAATGGACAAATCGAAAATTCTAATTTCACATTCAACCTTTGCAAATGGTAAAAATGATTAAAAATATCAGCAATCCATCACACAAGGCAAAAAGGACGTCTGGAATAATCTGCTATTGGCTATCACTAAAATAATATAACATTAGATTGTAAACACACTGGATTTTTCATGAACAATCACATAACCATGAACATGGTATATATTTATTATAACTTTAGATGACAGAAGAGGCCTAACTTCATGTTTTTGTGTGTACATATTTCACGTAAGTACTATAATATTAAAATATATATACATAGTTTTTCTAACAAGAAAGTTGATTAAAATAACCGTTCTTTTAAATGACATGATTGACTGCTTGGCTTCACAAATGTATAGTGATTATAATACATAGTTAAGTACCTAAAGAGTGAAACCTGAACCTATCAGCAATATTCTAATCTTTGCTCTCGTACAATATATTTGTGGTGAACTACTTATAGAAAAATACGATCATAATGCAATATCGCTCAATCCCCTATAGCAAATAGTCTGTTAATTTATGGCCTAAAGACTAACCTGACCTACAGGGAGTAACTATGCAACTATGAAATTTTAATCAAATCTATCCGTTAGTAAATGCTGAAACATATATTTTCAAACCAACAGACATACAGACACTAAAACCATAAAACTACTTTTGGCACTAGAATCGTTCCTAAACCTTTTATTTAAAAAATATTCAATGCACTCCACGTCTTTGCCATTATGACAATATCGTCGGCACAAGGCAGCTGTGGTATGTACTCGCCGTACAAGTTGATACCCGGTGTAAAGCGTCTTGAAAGCGTCCTCGAACGCAGTGGTGACCAGTTTCGGGAATATCATATTCCCCTGTCTCACCTTTCTGAGCATTTTGTTGGGGCTGAATTTCTGATCCTGGATCTGGACAGCCATAGTGGCAGAGTCTTTATACACGATGACTTGTAATTTGACCTATAGGGCATGATGGTGTGACCCATTTGCAACAATTAAAGCCTAAAATCTTGCAGAATTCGTTTCTAATTAGTTATCACGTTTCTCTAAAATCTCAAATTGAATGGCCTTCATGCTATTTCGTGGGGTACTTAAAACAACTTTTCGATGTTACATGTTTCGATGTTGATTTTCTAAATCATCAAACAGTTCAAAGTTAAATGAAGAAGTTAACCACCACCACCATTTTGAACAGTTTAAAAATCATCTAAGATTATGAACTTTGCCGCTATTTATATCAAAAATTTTGTCTAGCTCGGGGAAGACATTCTTCATTCAATCAGCTATCTAATGAGGCATATAAGTTAAAAAGTATTTAGGGGTGCCGACCGTCCCGACCCCTGCTCGAGCCAGGCCGCGCCGCTTACTCGGTAGCCTTGTATTCGTTCCTAAAAAAAAAACTTGAGAGTTGTCAAGGGGGTGTCCCTTGACACCTCTCAAGTTTTTTTTTGAACCCACAGAACAGATAAAATTATCTGTCCTGTGGGACACCCGGATGGAACGAAGTTCCATTCGATTAATAAATGAACGAATTGTAGTTTTATTTCTTTTAAGTTATAATAATCAAAAAAAAATTGATCCAAATTACCCAATCAAAAAATATTAATTAAAAAAAAAGACATCATATTTCACTCCAAAAAAAGAGTCGTTACAACTCTTAGTCTTAATTTCCGTCTAGCCCCCTTTCGCAACGCGCGATAAGGAAGTTCGTTCCAAAACTTGAGAGGTGTCAAGGGACACCCGGATGGAACGAAGTTCCTTTCGATTAATTAGTAAAGGAATCGTAATATAATTTTATTTCTTTTGAGTTATAATAATAAAAAAAAAATTATCTAAAATTAACCAATCAAAAAATATTGATTAAAAAGACATCATATTTTATTCCAAAATAAGTGTCGTTACAACTTTTGGTCTTATTTCCGTCTAACCCCCTTTCGCAACGCGCGATAAGGAACTTTGTTCCAACGCCGAATTTGCAAATGGTTTTAAAATGTTTAAAAATTTAGCAATCTATTACACATTTAGGCAGACTCAGATCCATTTTATTGATTATACTTATTCTAACACCTCCTCTCGAAGTTGAACTTTTAGATTTTTTTACTTCGTAATTGAATGATTACTGTATACAGTAATGTATAGGTATACTTATCCGTCTTTTGAAGATTACCTTGTTTTGGTCATAGTGTGTATAAATAATAGTGCATCAGGCCTTTTTTTTTTTTTTGGCTGGGAAATATCCAATGACTTCTCCCGCTCTGAGTGGAGCGGAAGGGAGTGTCAGACTCTTACTGTCTAAAACCCATCCATGTTCTTTCCTTAGCCCTTTGTGTTCCGGGGTAGCGGTAACCCTTTCGGACAATCCCGCTTACCCGGTAGGCTTGGCCCCGAGGGGCCCCTTCATATGCCGACATCTCTTTCGAAGCGCGCGTGGAACATATACGCGCCGTCCAGCTTGGGTCTGGTGCTGATCGGACGGTGAGTCACCCATTACTCACCGTCCGCAGGCCCGCGCCTACGGTGGCCGGGAGCCATCACGTGGCTCCCGACGCCCGGGGCGTCTCCCGCGGCGGCTGGGACGGGAGGACCTTTCTCTCTCCCATCCCGCCACCTCCTTCGCGAGGTGCATCCGGTCTGGGTAGAACATTTTGGTAGATACTTGAATGAATTCTTCGTTTTTGTGAGATATACCTGTCGGATACTATGTTTTGTAGCTTTTATGGATACTCAGTTTATTGTCAACAATATGGTTTTACAGACGCCAGCACAACAACCTAACCAAAACTGTCAAAGTTTGGGTTGACGAGCTTTAAAATTCCGTACTTAGAAATGAAGTAGCACGAGTTACATAGACCTGCAGTTGAAATCAATTACTTATCATGTGCACGTATCGTATGCAGTCGAGTATGTTAATCTATTGTTAGTTTGCAAAGCTTCAACCAGTGGCGTAACTAAACCATAACTAGCCCTTGGCAAATCCATTGCGTGGGGCCTGAAATAATTATTTTTTACTAAATTTTGTTAAAAATGTTAGTAAAAGTAAAAGAAAGTAAGCTCGCAGCCTCTCGGGCCGGGGACCTCGTCAGGCCAGGGTTCGTGGCATTTTGCCAGTCCTGCCACCCTACAGTTCCGCCACTGGCTACAACAATGGCTGTGTAGGTACCTATACTTATAAAAAAACATATTTCAGCATCAAGAGTGGAGATGCAGACGCGCGCAGCGCTGATGGCGCTAGCAGCGCTCGGAGCGCTGACGGCGGCGGCGGCAACGGCGGCGGCAGCGGAGCGGGGCAGCGGCATCAAGGTGGGCGGGGGAGGCGCCGGCGGCGCGGGGGGCGGCCGAGACGCCGGGCGCGGCGGTGGCGTGCGCGTCGGTGGCGACGGGCTCCGGCGCCCGCGCACCTCGCCCGCGCCGCCCCCGCCGCGTGCTCCTTCGTCCATCACAGCAGCGCTTGTCGTGCCACATAAAGCCTTTGGCACTCGTGATTACACTAAGGCCGAGAAGGCAGCGCTGTCGAAATTGCCGCGTAAACTAAAACTCTTCTCTCACGTGCGCCTAAATATTACGCTTTCTACGCAAGGCTTGACGCCTAGTCCTATGTGTAAGTGATAGTATCTTGAAGTACTCTTAAAGCCTAGATAACTTCATATCTTTCTTATCGTCATTACAAACGCTGTCATTTCTAGTTTACTAATTTCTGAACGCTTTCAGCTATCCTGGATTCGCTATGTAAAGAATTTCTAGCAGTCAATGTGTCTGCTATCCTCTATCTTATGAATCATGAACAATATGGGCGCTCTACTGCCTCTGCACAGTATTTTCTACAACTCGCCGGCTATCTTGGCATACCGGTAAAACATTTTTTCTATGCATACTTTGATATAAAATCATGCTTATAAATCATATATTTTATGTTTGGGAATACTTTTAGATGAGCCGTTTTTTGTATCTTTAGGTTATTGCGTGGAACGCAGACAACAGTGGTCTAGAAAAGCGAGCGTCGCATGCGTCGTTGCGGTTGCAGCTCGCTCCTTCAATAGAACATCAGACGTCGGCTATGCTGTCGATACTAGAACGATATAAGTGGCATCAGTTTAGTGTCGTTACTTCAGCGATAGCAGGCCATGACGATTTTATACAAGCTGTGCGTGAAAGAGTTACAGCCCTGCAAGTATGTATCCGAAGAAACGAGTTGTAGCTAGTATTAGAAATGAAATTAAGAAAAGTTGGTATGTAAGTGACACAAGTATATATTCATATTCATTTATTTGCATTCCTCACGGTAAAATAAGGAATATGCTTACCATGTGTTGAGCCTCGTAATAATTAAATAGTAGCTACGCTCACGGCTTCGCCCGCGTGGATCTAAGAAATTATTTCACGGGAACGTACTTCCGGGATAAAAAGTTTCATAAGTAAAATTTTATCGAAATCCGTGTAGCCGTTAATTAAGCTTCCATACAGAGTTACTTTTTCATTTTCCAATATTAGTTGGTCCGTATCTCTAATGATTTAAAAGAAATGCCTGGATTTTTTAAAATCCTTTTAAATACATATCTACAGTAATTCTAGCAAGATTTTATTTTAAATACACAGGATCGATTTAAGTTCACGATACTGAATGCAATCGTGGTGAAGCGGTCTTCGGATCTGAACGAGCTGGTGACGAGCGAGGCGCGCGTCATGTTGCTGTACGCAACGCGCGAGGAGGCCGCCGACATCTTATCGGCAGCTGGCGATCTGCACCTCACCAACGAGAATTTCGTATGGATAGTCACACAGAGTGTGCTAGGCTCCATGCAACAACCAAACAAGTTTCCCGTTGGAATGCTCGGTATGACATAAACATTTTGTATTTATGCGCAGCTAGATTAAATCTGTCTGAAGGGTTATGGCTAAGTAATACTAGTCCCATGGTCTATCTATCATGTTCAAGTACCTTTGCTCATGTTGCTTCGTAAATGAGTGACCATTTTTGCTTATAATGGTCTAAAAAATCTTTCTTCATTGTTTTAGGCGTACATTTTGATACTTCAAGTTCATCTTTGATTGCCGAGATAGCCACAGCGGTGAAAGTATTTGCATACGGAGTCGAGTCATATGTGTCGGAACCTGAGAACATAAGGTATCCTCTGGGAACGCGGCTGTCATGCAGCGGCGCGGGCGCGGGGGAGGCGCGCTGGTCCACTGGGGAGCGCTTCTACCGCCACCTGCGCAACGTCAGCGTGGAAGGCGAGGCAGGGCGGCCGAGCATAGAGTTCACGCCGGACGGCGAACTGAAAGCGGCCGAGTTAAAAATAATGAACCTACGACCGGCCCTCGGAGAACAGGTAAAATTCGGAACATTCTTGTATTAGATTTATTCTTTCAGAATATTTACTTTCTATGTCCAAATTCACAGTTGGTGTGGGAGGAAATCGGTACCTGGAATTCTTATCCAAGAGAAAGGCTTATTATCAAAGATATAGTTTGGCCGGGCGGCTTGCACACGCCACCCCAGGGTGTGCCGGAGAAGTTCCACATGCGCATCACGTTCCTGGAAGAGCCGCCGTACATCAACCTGGCGCCGCCCGACCCCGTCAGCGGGCGCTGCTCGCTCGACCGCGGCGTCATCTGTCGCGTAGCGCCTGAAGTAGAAGTTGCCGGGTGACTGTTATTACTATTTTAACCGACTTAAAAAAAGAGGAGGGTTCATAATTATATTTTAGCTTTTTACTTTATTTTTTTAGATAACATGGGCAACTTACAGCTAAAACAAACAGATCAAGGACAGTACATTAAAAAAAAACAATTAAAAAGACAATAATTAAGATTCATTAATAAAACAACGATGTAATTGTATTTTAATATTATAATATTATACACTCACAAAAAGATAGCTCTAGATCATTATAATCGTGATGTCATACGGTGGACAACTGACACTCGTAATAGCTCACGCATTTTTACACTTACCAATTACAAGTTCCACTAAAACATTGGCATGTTATAGTTTCTTGTTGTTTTAGCTCCCTACGCCGCGCGCCTCAGCAAGTGGCTCCGTCGCGCCGCAGCATTCGTAGCTGTACTCTTCGTCGTAGCAACTCGCAGTTAATCTCGACGCGGACGTCGCGCGTCGTCGTAGCGGGTCGATCATGGTAGCATTCGTAGCTGCTCCCAATATCGTACTGGCGTAGCACTCGTAGCTGGTCTACGTTGTAGCGGTTTGGTCGCAGATCTTGCTGTCTACGTTACAGCAGCTCGTTACGTCGTAGCTCTCGTAGCTACTCTCTACGTCGTAGCGTCTCGCTCCGAACGTAGTACTCATAGCTGACTTCTACGTCGTAGAATTTTTCTGCCTCGTAGCACTTGTAGCTGCACTTTACGTCGTAGCGTCTTGCTCCGTCGCGTCGTCGTAACACTCGTAATTAAGAAAATTGTCATCTCAAAAATCAGTCATTTTAGTAGCTCAATTTATTTTCTCTGAAATTTTCGCAAGTCAAGTTCAATCAGAAAAACAAATAATATCGTTTGTTAGCTTTATTAGAGTTCTCTCATATCATTTCACTACCTTTTCTGAAGCTTGTCACATAAGGATCTTCAGATTTTCTATTACGGCACTTCTTAGTCTATTTTTTATATACCTTATAGGATAGATGCAGAGGTATACTTATAGTAACACCCACATTGCGCAAGTTATGTTTAAGTGCCATGTAGTAGGGGGCGAGCCTATTGCCACCAAACGGGCACAAATCCAGGGCTCCGGGCTGTAATAACAAATGGAATAACACATTTCCAACTTGGGAATCGAACGCTAACGACCTCTCCACCAACGACGCAGTTGGCTGATTCAATCGCATAAATGTTCTGTTGACATCCTTAATAATGACTTACAAAACATCCTTTTGGTTTGGCTTTTGGTTTTCTCTGAAGCTTCCCATAGTTTATAAACCGACTTTACAAAAAAAGTTACACAGTTTTAGTTACTTATAAAAAAATAAAGGAGTATATCTTTTGAGTAAATATTCGAAGTAGTTTCTCCCCTTCCAACGCTTAAACTTTCCTCCCTGTCTGTATACATAATAGTCGATTTAATTTGGTGTTTATAACATAGATAAATAATCGTATAACTTTTATTATGTAATTTGTTATTTAGTTTGGAGGCGGGTGCGGCGCACGGGAACAGCTCGCTGTACCAGTGCTGCAGCGGGTTCTGTATTGACCTGCTGCAGCAGTTGGCGGAGCAGCTCGGCTTCACGTACGAGCTGGTGCGCGTTGAGGACGGCCGCTGGGGCACACTGCACCACGGCAAGTGGAACGGTCTCATCGCAGATCTTGTCAACAAAAAAACCGACATGGTACGCACTTGTCATATCTCATAAAAATAAGATGACTGGTTGAGTTTGCGGGCAAAAAATATCAATGCATTATTTATGCAAAAGACACGCCTCTATGCTATATATCTGTAGCATGTATGTATTATTCTGTAGCCTAAACGACTTGATGTTTTTTACATGAGTTGTCCTTAGATCATTGTCTTAATTGTGGATGTAATTGAGCTAGGTAGGTATACAAGTTTTTTATAATGTGCATCTGCAAATACAAAAATGGGACAGGAAGGTTTTTTTAAAGTAAATTACAAGCCTTCATCATCTTTGGATTCCTGTGACATTGATGATTTTTATAGTTTGAAAATTCGACCATAGCCTGTTTTCAGAAAGGCACTCTGTCATTCAAAAGAAAATGAAATAAAAGTTTATTGTTACTATTACAGACATTTGTTTTTACCGATAACCAGCTGACCTGAGAAGTTGTCCTTCAAAACAATAGTTCATACAAAATCCCAAAAAAAAAATGCTTTCCTTTAATCCCATTTTTTCAATTTTCAGGGAAACTTTTCCAATTTTTGTTTCCATAAAAATCTTATTACGAACATTAAAACAAAAATAGCCATCTCGGTCCAGTCATACAGTCATACTAACCCAAGTGATGCGCTTACCGGCAGCATTTCATTTTATTTATGTGGATTATTTTTTACAGGTGCTAACATCGCTGATTATAAATTCAGACAGAGAGGCGGTAGTGGACTTCAGTGTACCTTTTATGGAAACCGGAGTTGCAATAGTGGTAGCCAAGCGAACAGGCATCATTTCTCCAACAGCTTTCTTGGAACCTTTTGATACTGCTTCATGGATGCTTGTGGGAGCTGTAGCAATCCAAGCAGCTACTTTCTCAATATTCTTCTTCGAGTGGTTGTCTCCGAGTGGATTCGACTGTTCCGCTGGCAATAATTCTAAACGTGTGCCACAGAATCGATTCTCTTTATGTCGAACCTATTGGATTGTTTGGGCAGTACTTTTTCAGGTAAGTTACGTAACTAATTAATGACCTGACCACAGTATTCAATTGTTGATGGTGGCTAACAGCTTAGTGAACGATATATATCGTAGTACACCCGTGCATACACTAACTTGGTTTGAACTTGCAGGCATCAGTGCACGTAGACTCACCCCGAGGTTTTACCGCCCGGTTTATGACCAATATGTGGGCTATGTTTGCAGTAGTGTTTCTTGCCATATACACTGCCAACCTAGCAGCCTTCATGATCACGCGCGAAGAGTATCACGAGTTAAGTGGGTTAGATGATCCACGGATAGCGAGGCCTATGACTCAGCGACCGCCGCTGAAGTTTGGAACAGTACCATGGTCGCACACAGACGCGACTCTTGCCAAATACTTTACGGAGCCGCATGCGTACATGGCTCGGTAAGTTTTTACGTTTTCTTTTCTTTGCATCCATTAGTTACTTTACTGTTTTGGTTTTGCTCAATCTTCAAACTTACACCAACGCGCACCGTATTGTAAGGTCGTAAGGCATACCTATATGTATACAAGTATACATAATTATATACCTTACGACCTGTTAACTTTATAAGTATATGTCTATCACAAAGCTCTATTTTAGTTAATGTAGAAGTTGAATCCAGTTGGATTACATACAAAATGAAAAATTGGTATGTGGTAGAATCCTATGAAATGCAATAAAACAGACAAAATGTGTTTCAGTCCGCTTTAAAAACGACTATATACTTTAAATTGTTCAATTGTCTTCACATAGAATGAAATACTATAATAAATGTTTTTGTTTAGTACCATTTATTCTACCTGCATTATTATTGATTATTTTCAGATATAATCGCAGTACCGTGAGCGCAGGCGTCACGTGTGTGCTCACGGGTGAACTTGACGCCTTTATCTACGACGGCACTGTACTAGACTATTTAGTATCTCAAGTAAGTTAAACTCGTGCTGCTCATGCAAAGAAAAATAACTGAAATGTTTAAGTTAGACTTAATAACATAATTACCGAAGGATCCTGTTTGGGTTAAACCATTTCCAACTATTTTCTGTAATTTTGTCTAATATTTTATATTTTCAGGATGAAGACTGCAGGCTTTTAACTGTAGGTGCATGGTATGCAATGTCCGGTTATGGATTAGCGTTTACACGTAATTCTAAATATGTCAGTATGTTTAATAAAAGATTACTCGACTTAAGAGCCAACGGAGACCTAGAGAGATTACGGAGGTAAGTCAATAGTTTTATACATTCTCGTAGCATCATAAATGGTCTATACCAAAAGTTTAGTTCAGTTCTTATTATGTATCTTCTTGGTATTTAATAAAACAGATTCGTTTTTCTTTTCTGCCTGTTTGACCGCTTAGTTCTTTTAAAATGAAAGGACACAATGAATTTACGGAATATATTCCACAAGGTTTAATACCTTAATAAGTAAATTAGACTAAGCGAAGAAGTCTTGAATACGTATACTACCCGTGATAAGCAGGGGCGGGTTATGCTTAAATAAGTAAACCAAGTTTTGTGCGTGCATGTACGGTGCTCCTTCGCGATAGGAATAGTGAACTAAATCCGATGGAAGTACTTTTCGTCGTTGTGTTCCTTTCGAGTGTTTTAGTCTGAATAAGTGGCATTGTTTCCCTATCCCTTTTTTAGTACCTAGTCACTTAAAAATCACAAAATTATCTAACCACAATCTAATCAGAGCGAATACTAATACATAACATATTGTACCTGCCTAACTACCTACATAATGTTATCGAATGAGTCACTAATTTACCTAACATACTTCGAAGAAACATAATCATGTTTTATTACAGATATTGGATGACGGGAACTTGTAAGCCTAATAAGCAAGAACACAAGTCATCCGACCCCCTGGCGTTGGAACAATTTTTGTCTGCTTTCCTGTTGCTGATGGCGGGCATCCTGCTCGCGGCACTTCTGTTGCTGCTGGAGCACGTCTACTTCCGATACCTGCGCTCACACCTCGCCGCATCCAGTGCGGGCACTTGTTGCGCGCTGGTGTCTTTATCTATGGGTATATAATAAATGAGCTCTTTGTAATTAGGCTCTTTGAAGCGCGCGGGCCAGTAAGATGCGGGACGCAACCGCGCACGTCCTGTGTTTTCATGACTAGGAAGTTTGGCGATGTTCCGAGTTCTAATCAAATACGCAACGAAAATGCATGAGCAAGTCTATATACCTACATTCGCTCATTCACCAAAATGTGAGCCAGTCAGCGTTCATCTCATTAGAGACACCACGAACCTGCTCAAAACCATAAGGTTCAATTTTAGCAAGAAGTTAGAACTATCAATACGAGAATTTGGGTGCGTCAGGTTACCATAGCGCACTATTTTCATCAAGAATCATTAGATAATCTTTGAGTGCAGTGGCGGCCCAGTGGTAACTGCCCCGACTTACGAATTGTAGGTCGTGGCTCCGAACCCACACAGGCGCTTTACTTTCTGTCAATAATTTTATCTCCACTACTTTCAAAACGCTGAAGGAAAAACATCGTGTCCCAGCAGTGGGGACATTATAGGCTGCTAATAATGTTTGAGGCTAAAAAGTAAGATGATTATCCGGCTACTGATAGTTTATTGAACTCTGTTGAACCCTTGTGGGACGAGTATGTGTTAATATGTAAAATAACGGTAGGTATGTAATACTCGTATTTCCCCATGGTAATAGCTGTAGCTACCATATATCGTATTACCCAGTTAGTGACTGGGTTGTGAAAGTCAGATAGGCAGTCGCTCCATGTAAAATACTGGTATGCAGCTGCATCCGGTTAGACTGGAAGCCGACCCCAACATAGTTGGGAAAAGGCTAGGCAGATGATGATGGTAATAGCTGTACGTACAGAGGTATAAAGTTATAGTTAATGTTGTTGACAGGTCAATCCCTTACATTCCACGGCGCCGTCGTAGAGGCGGCGGCGCGTGGAGAACGGAGACATTGCCGCTCCGCAGCTTGTGCTGCACAGGTATGTGTGCTAAATCTTTAATTTTACTTACTAAAACTAGATGTGTTGAAAAAAATATCTGGTTTAGGTAAGTAGTGGTTTGATCAATATGGCACGTGAGACCAAACCGCTTATACCTAGGTACAGGTACTTATCTAATATATATTACTGTGAATGTCCGAAATTAGTGTATGTGAGGACGCAGATGCACCGATGTATGCCGACAATTACTATAGTGTAGGTTAGAAACATCACGGGGAGGTTTTTCCCCATGATAACTTAAATGAAGTGCTTGTCCAGCCACTTAGCCACTACAAAGTACAAATTTACTGCAAAAATAGCACAGTCGCTTTGAAATTAGTTAACAAAAATAACGTGATGGTGCTATTATGTGAGCAGCACGCGCGGAGACTGAAACGCTCCCACTTCTCCCGGTTTTGATGGTACCTAATACCCATGGGCGAATGGACGTTTGTTTAGTTATGGCGAGCGCGGCATGAGCGCGACGCCGCCGTGGCGCGCGCGCGGCAGCTGGCAGCGGCACTGGCGTCGCACGGGCTGGCCGCGCCGCCGCGCCGCCTAGCGTCCGCGGGCGCGCTTCTGGCGGGTGGCCGGCACGACGCCACGCACGTGCGCACGCTGCGCCCGCCCGCCGATGACCTGCCCGATCTCGACAGGCCGCTCTCTTGCGGCGATTTACGCTCAAGGTAAAACAATATTACTTAAATGGTTTTACTCCGGATCATCCAATTGTTAGGGCCCAGCCGAAACAATTTGCAGTCTAGCATGCTCGCAGCAAACAGTTAGTAGGTACAAAAAAAATGTGGCACTACAACTGATTGATTCACGCGCTTGGACGTAGTGACACTGTTTCTAAGAAACGGATGCTGTTCATTACCATTATCATCTGCCTAGCCTATTCCCAACGACGCTGGCGTTAGGGTCGGCTTCCAGTCTAACTGCATGCATATGAATACTAGTCTATATACAGGGTGGTGACAACAATACGACAATAAATTAGACTGTGTAACTCTAATACCGTCCCCAACCTGCATACCAAAATTCAACCAAATATATCCAATAGTTTAGTCACTATAGCTAGTCAAAGATTAGCAAAACCATGAAGAGCAAAACCCATAGTCAAACCGTCACTGGTATTTAGTTTGTTTGAAAAATCACTTTTTTTTATTTCGATGCTACGATTTGTTTAATAGTTCCAAAATACTCCTATTCATTAGTGTTGTTAGTGTTTTTATTCATTGTCGCATTGTCATCACCATATTTTTGTATATAAAAATGAAACCCGTTTTCCTTGGTCACGGCATCACGCGTGAATGGCTGGACCGATTTCACTAATTCTTTTTTTGTTGTATTTTTTATTATTAGGAGAAGGTTCTTACGGAAAAAAATATTAAGAAAATCTCTCAGAAATATTGAAAAATATACATTTAATTTTGCATATTTAAAAAAACGCGCGTAACGAATGTTAATGTCATTCACAGCCATAGACTATATTGAAAGAGCATTGTTTGTTCGGAAACGTGGTTACTTAATTAAATTCGAGCATCATTTGTTCGGAAACCTGGTTACTTTATTAAATTCTAATTAATTTTTGAAAATAACTCGCTACAGAATAGTTATCTATAATATAAAAATGAAACGCAAAATGTGTTGGTAAGCGCATATCTCGAGAGCAGAAGAACCAATTTCTCTAATTCTTTAAAAAAAAGTGGGTAGGTAGGGTAGGTAGAGTAGGTAGGAGAGGTTGGTAGGTAGGTTGGTGGGGTAGGTAGGGTAGGTAGGTTAGGTAGGGTAGGTAGGGTTGGTAGGGTAGGTAGGGTAGGTAGGGTAGGTAGGGTAGGAAGGGTAGGTAGGTAGAGTAGGTAGGATAGGTAAGGTAGGTATCATAGTTAAGACAGGACAACGTCTGTCGGGTCAGCTAGTATTTTATATGGAGGACTAAACTAGTAGCTGTTCATCACCAAAGTTGCATTTTATAGCCGCGTATACGTCAATAAATGCGTCGGCGTACCTTGTGCACGCTGATCTAAGAAAAGTACCTACATATAGGTGAAACTAGATTTATTAAAATATATTTTTATTCATTCGGAACCTACAGTTTAGATAATACATTAATTTTCATAATCTTTTCAGAGAACGGACGCGAGTAGAAATGGAAACAGTGCTGTGAGGCGTGTATAGCGCCACCCTATTTCAATTCCTGAAGGCTGTTCTTACACCAAGTTATACAAAACGAAATTAGTTATACCTAATGTTAAAATACGGATACATAAAAAAACGTTGTAATTATTAAATAAACTATTACAATTATTAAAACAGAGAGCTGGGCGTAGATAGCGAAGCGTTGTTGTGGGACCCGCGCGCGGCGCAGGCTGGGCGCCGGGCGCGCGCCCCCGTGTTGTCTACTACAATAAAATATATTTTTTGGACAATATAATGAGTTTAATTTTATTGCCATTGTTTGTTTATTGTTAGTTCAAGGCACTCAAGACTTAGACTCTGATTAGTAACTTCTGACAAGTCCCGCGAATCTTGGAAAAGGGCAGGTTTGAGAATTGAAAAAAAAATTACCACCGTGTGCTCCACCGTGTCCTCTGGGCGATCCTCGCAGTGGTGACACCCGGGCGTTTCCTTCCGCCTGATGATGTGCAGGAACCTCCCGAAACATCCATGTCCGGTGAGGACCTGCGTCAGGTGGTAGGTGAGGCCGCCGTGACGCCTCTCTAGCCACTCCTCGAAGAGGGGCCTTACCGGCACTATCGCGGCGTGCGACAGTCGCTGTTTCCAAGCCGCCATGAGATCGCGCCGGAGGTCCGTCCGCTCTGCCGCAATTTGCCTCGTAAACGGAGATTCCCCCTGGCTTAGTACCTCCGCGCGCCACTCGTACAGGCGCGCCAGGACTATCGCCTCCAGATCGCACGGTCGCAGTCCGGCAAGGAGGCTGGCCGCCTCGCCCGAGATCGTGCGATACCCCCGAATAAGCCATATGGCTACCACCTTATGGGGCGCGTTCAGGTAGCGGGCGGCTCGCCGCCGCAGTGAACGCGCCCACACCGGGGCTCCGTAAAGAGCCATGGACCGCATGACCCCCGTGTAAAGCCTCCGGCAAGAGGCGTTTGGCCCCCTCAAATTGGGCAAGAGCCGCTTGAAGGCGGCCCCAGTCCGTTCCAGTTTGGGGGCCAAACGTTGGAAATACTCCACGAAGTTCGAGAACGAGACCCAGGTCTTTCATCGTGGTCTCGACGCCGATGTGAACCCCGCCTACCGTGAGTTGGGATCCCGATGGTGGCAATAAGCCACCCATGATCCAGGCCCATGAAAGGACATGGCCTCGGATTTGTGCAATGCCACCTAGAGACCCCCACTGCCGGATTTTCTCAATGACTGTCGCAAACCCGCGTGTCATCGCGTCGGCGTAGCAAACTACGCTGACGCCGTCAGGGAGGTCGGCCCGCAGCACACAGTCGTAACCGATGTCCCACAAGAGAGGCCCCAGAACCTATCCCTGTGGAACACCGCACACGACATCTCTCGCCGATGCCATTCCCCATCGCGACCGGGGTAGTTGACGGTCCACTGATAGCATAAGATGCTTTTCGGGTTGTCAATTTTGTAAAGTGGTGTCAATCGGTCAATTTTGTGGCGTCGAGTTGAGCTTCTTTCAAATCTGCCACGAAAACGTTTAGTCATCATTAGCATACTTAAGAAATCCTTTTCTTTTTTAAAGATGGGAATTCATTAAAAGACTCCTCCAGCTGTGGGTGGAGCGGAAGGGAGTGTCAGACTCTTACTGACTAAAACCCATCCATGTTCTTTCTTTAGCCCTTTGTGTTCAGGGGCAGAGGTCACAATGGACAATCCCGCTGACCTGGCAGTTGGGAAATTACTAGACCCTGACTAGGGGTCGTTCTTCCACGTTAGACTTTACGTTTCCTTGAGCTGGCAACATTAACAATGGTTCTAATACCAATGTCAGTTACGATGTCAATGTCACTGTCAGTGACATGACAACTGACAATAATGAGTGACAATTCCGACCACCGGTCTAATGTGCAATGACTGTTGGAAATTGCTATTTATTGTCATCTTATGCTCGCAAATAGTGCTTATAACGTTATAAATTTGTTTTAATCATGTCCAAAGATATCACTGTTCTTACGCCTAATGGAAGAAGGCAAAAAGTACGCTGTACTCCTGATACAAGTATTTTACAGGTATGAAAAATGCTCAAAATAAAAAATATTTTTTAATTACATTCTATTTCTATGAACCTAGTATTCCCATCATAATGAAGACCCTCGCAACACTTGCACTTGCTTACTATTAGAGTAACAAAAATTATTAAACAGAGTAAACAAAAATCTCAACTTCATACTCAAAGCATTTATTACAATTAAACAAATTACAGACACTTTTGAACTGTCAAGAAGCTGGTCAATCAGAAAGATGAAGCTAGTTGCTCATTTCAAAGTGTAATAGGTTCCTATGGAGAAGAATAGCAAGAATGCTTGCAAACAATATTGAGATTTAGGTGAGCATAAATCTCGATATTGTTTACGGGCTGCATCTTTACACTCATCTTGTGTGTAAAATTTAGGCAGCTTAAACATAGTTATGTGTTTGATTATAGGTTTTAGAAGATGTCTGCCAAAAGCATGGTTTCCAACCTTCTGATTATGACCTTAAGCATCATAACCATATTTTGGATTTAACAACTACCGTCAGGTTTTCTAATCTACCCAACAAAGCTATGCTAGAAATGGTGGAAGCTGAAAGGAAAAGGGAGGAATCAAATGTCACCATCGGATTGCAATTGGGAGATGGTAAAGTTTTTATTTTCAATTCTTCTTAATTTATTATTAAGTACAATAATATTTCTAACTAACTTATGTTACTTATTACAATTAACTTAAGAAAATAAAATACTATTTGGGTTTTTATTGAGTTTAGTAACTTAGCAGTACTAAACCAAAAAAAAATACCATACTAAAACTGTGCGGGTAGTGGATGAAATTGCAAAAATAGGATCTATGGTAAAAAAACATAATTAAATTAAAAAATCGATTAATGAGTTTTAATATTGCAAATTATGCCACAGAATAAAATTTTAACCTTATAATATGAGAGTATTACAATTTAATTGGTAAGTTTCAAGCATAAAAATATTATCAAATTATTAATGTTCTAAAGATGTGAATACTTACCCTGAATAACCTACTCCGATCAATGGTAATGACAATGGTTGATTATTAAAAAAAAACCTGAACGTAGGTAGGAATTGTATTCTGCCAGGGTTGCAGAATTTGTTTGAAAGAGTTACTGCAGCCCTGGAACGCAATGGGCACTTGATGGAACACAGGTGGGTTTTAGTCAGTAAGAGTCTGACACTCCCTTCAGCTCCACCCAGAGTGAAAGGAGTCATTTGAAGATTTCCAATCCTCAAAAAAAAAAGGGTAGGAATTGTATTAAAATGAGCAATATTATATTCTTAATTTTTTTCTTAAATGCCACACAGTCACAATTTGACAAAACCCAACAACCAATCAGAACAAAGGATCATGGGTGGTAATAAATTAATTTAGGATTGATACCTTCCTTTATATTTTTAATTGAGTAGTAATAATAACATTGTATAATTTATGTTATGAATAAATATATTGTGTTATTAAGTTTTTATGAAATTCAATAAAAATTTGCATCATACAGTTTTACTGAATATGATTATAACTCCAAATATAGAGAAAAGTCAGTTTTATCACCTCCTACTCTACTGGCCAATGTTGTTTATAATGTTTGAGAACTGCTCTATGGTTGCTTTCACTCACAGTTCATGTTCATTATTTAACAAAAGCACTTGAAACCATACTGATAATTTCCTCCTTTTTTAAAGTCGGTTAAAAAAATATATTTTAGGGTTTAAAAATTACTTGATCATAATTTGAAGTTTCCCTTTTGCAGGAGAGCGAAGAACAGCTGATTTTGCCCCCTACACATCATTATATGATTTAGTGATATCACTGGCCCCAGGAGAATTAAATTCATTAGCACATCCAACTATTCTGTACATGCGTCAAGAAGTTGTAGGCGAAACTGCACTCCGTGAAAAGACTTTGAGGCAGTTAGGATTAATAAGGGGTAGAGCCATTCTCAGGTTGCTTGATAAACAAGCTGAAGCAAGGTAAGCTCTAAAAATGTGATGCTCTCCAGGGACGCCGATTTAATCTATCATTGATGCTATAGATATATAATATTATAGGGGAATAATTGTATATTGTATGTTAAACGAACATAATGTATGTAGGTACCTACTAATATTGTATTTACCATAGAAAACGAGATACTGAATATGGCTTTGCTGGTTAGCGTCATCACCGGTGGTGGCACTTGATTTCGCGCTCCGTCATGATATACTCTACTATTTCCTATTGAAAAGTAATGTAATAATGCTGATTATTCGGTATTTATTTTAGTTAACATAATAATCGTTCAACATACAATACATATATTCCAATTTATTAGGGTGGAGTAACTAGAAAGTATCACACAACTCAAAATAAATGGAAAGTCTTATAATTTATGTATAGGTATCCCCAAAATAAATTATTTTTATTTCTAGCCAAGCTAACGTCTCCGCTTTTTATCGCCGATCAGTCATTGACGAAAAAGTTGCAGACGAGAAAAAAGAAATAAAAACGCCACAAACAGAAAATAACCCTATTTCGGGACCTTCAGAAACAAATAAGCACATCCAAGATCAATTTCGTAAGCCTGATATTATCAGTAAATATAAGGAAAGTACTGTCCAGCAGAAATGTAATACAGAGACTAAAGAAGTTGAACATGGTGAAACTTCAACTCAAGAACAAGAGACTGCTATTACTACCAAAGAAGAATTGATGGACACTGATGTAAAAAAGAGCAATTTGTCTTTCTCTTCTCAATCAAGAGAATATTTAGAAAGGCGACTTAAGATTGAAGAAGAAGTCACTTTTGTAAGTGTATTTTTCTATTGTGAATGAGAATGGTTGTAATAGGCATAGCTTGGCCAAAAAAAAAATATTCTGAAAGGGAGATAATTAAGATGACAGTCAAAAACACACACATTATTATGTATTTTCTAATTGTTAATAGAGCAGGAATTATGAAATGTAAATAAAAAACCTGAAATTATGAAAAATCACTCGATATTTCTATACGCCATCTGTCTGCACAAATAATAGTTCTCCATTTCTGCACAAATAAGAGATGGCCGCCATGACCGAAATTCGGCAGACTTCAGCTGTGCTAAAAATAAAATCGTTCATAATTATATTTTAGTTTAGAATTTGAAATAGGTTGTTTTTAACAACAAAAATAATGACCGTGTCCGACTACAGGCTAATTCTAAAGTAAGTATTTAACAACCAATATAAATTGTGTATTAAATAAGAACAATTTGCATTTAGTTGGGAGCTCAAAAAGCAATAGCATTTACGCAACCAGATGTCGTAGACGAAGATATTGACGATCTGCCAGATGACTTTTATGAATTAACAATAGAAGAAGTACGAAGATTGTATCATGACCTACAGCAACATCGTATTACCCTCGAAAATACACCACTCCAAACATCAACAAAAGAAAGGGAGAATAAAGAACAGGTAAAATAACACATTATTGAAGTGATTTGCGAAATTTTGGTGCAAATACTGTAACTTGATAGCCCCATGAATTTTGAAAACAATTAAAACTGATTTCGGAGGTAATTAAAACCTCAGTCCTATCTAAGCGGCAACTATTCTTTCTATTTCTATCGATTCTATGTTGCTTAACATATTTTATAATGTTAATGATTAAGATCAAAATACTACTGTAAGAAAACCTAACTTTTCTTCTCTTTTTTTTTACAGGAATCACTACAAAAGCTTAATTTATACAAGAATGTGGTGGTTCGTGTGCAATTCCCCGATCATATAATACTTCAAGGAATTTTTACTCCTATGAACACTATCGAAGATGTGACGAATTTTATAAAAGAGCATTTACGGAATCCAACCAAAAAATTCCATATATGTAAGAGACTATCACACTATATTTATATTATAAAGGCGAAAGTTGTGAGTGAGTTTGTATGTTTGTTCATCCTTCACGCTCAAACGGCTGAACGGATCTGGATGAAATTTGGCACAGATGGAGTTTATGACCTGGTTTAACACATAGGATATAGCAGTGATAGCCTAGTGGTGTGACCAGCGGACTGCCAAGTCATAGGTCTCGAGTTCGAACCCAAGCCACGCACCTGTGATTCTACGGATGGATTCATGTGCGTATTGTATAAGTAATTATCACTTGCTTAAATATCGGTGAAGGAAAACATCGTGAGGAAACCAGAGATGTCTGAGATATATTTCTCAACAGCATGTGAAACTAAGTCAGAGGCCCATGGGCAGCATGAAAACTCTGACACCAGGTTAGTCACTAACCACACGAAAAGAAGAAGAAGACATAGGATTTTTATCCCGGTACATTCCCTTGGGATAATTTCCACGCAGGCGAAGCCGCTGGCAGTAACTAGTTGTATATAAATCCACCAGAATTCTCAAACAGCACTTGACTGTAACACGCTCTTAAGTCCATCTCTAGCTACGGAAGGAACATGGACGGGTTTTAGTCAGTAAGAGTCTGACACTCCCTTCCGCTCCACCCAGAGCGGGAGCAGTCATTGGATGATTTCCCAGCCTTAAAAAAAAAAAAAAAAGTCCATCTCTAGCTACAATACACCCTAAAGTGGCTAGTAGAACAAGGGACCTAACGCCAACGAAGACCTAAATTACCCATTTCACCGCATAGAGAATTCGTATTCACGACTTTCATATTCTTACAACTTTCATGATATTGTGTAATGTTATGTTTAATTTATAACGGAGTTTGTTGACACGTCAAATCAGATACTTTTGGAGCAACGGATAAATTAGAAGCTTAGCGTCTTGAGGGGTTACTCTGGTACTGGTGGCACGACGTTCGTGCTAGTTCGGATTGTTCGGAAACACGGAGATTACCGAAGTGCATACTTGTTTTGGCTCAACTGTCAAAGAAAATAAGACAAAATAAGATATTTTCATTTGAGAGACGGTTATTGAGACGTTTTCCTATATCTCTGGTTTTGTCAAAATTCGAGAACACTAAGTACAGGTCTCCAAAAGTGATAATGCGCATAGAAATCTTCGCCACTGTTCGGCAACGGTCGTATTTCCCGAGCGTCGGAAGACGATATGTATATAGAGTGGTTAAGTGCATTTTCTTCATGCATAATTTAGAAAGATTATGTGTTTTGTCCTAAAAGAGATAAATAATGATTTATCAGTAACGAAATTTGATTCAATAATTCCATGTAAGTAAGTAAATGGCGAGCTATAATTCATATAAGCCTAAATCTGATTTTTAATATGTTTTTTCTAGTACTTAATATGTATTTTACGTAAGTATTTTTATTTTTTTAATATTGAAAAAACGTGAAAAATGTTAGTATATTTATATATTTTACAAAATTAACTGTTTAAATTTGAATAAGATAATTAAAGTTGAAATTAAATTCACCTTTGAAAACAAAACCAAGAAGGGTGTGTAATAGCAGCTCTATATAATTCCAGACAAAGAGAACACGTGCAGTCACCACCAATATAACAAGACGACTGACGGACCTTTGACTGACCGCCGACCGCCCGAATTGTTTTCGATTGTGTACACATGATATTGACTCCTATTTCTTTCGAACAAGGTGCAAAATGCAAGGGACTAGAACGATTCAATGATTCGGGTGTTTCCGGCAATACGACAACTAGCGAAGATCTGCATGTGCATTGTTAATTTGGGAGTACTGTACCATGTTAGGGTTTGTCGACAAAATATAACATTTTACAGACGTGTGGTTTGGCGGTAGCGCTGCCGTGAAACGAGAAAACTGATGGACTACTGGCTGCTAATTTATCATACAATACATTAATATAAAGATTAATTTGCAGTCATCACTCCTCTAAAAGAAACTCTCGAGCCCAAAATGACGTTACTGGATGCTAAATTTGTGCCTTGCGTTCACATGCATTTTAAGTGGATGGAGGAAGACAAGACAAAACAACCGTATCTGAAAGATGAGATATATCAAAAGAAAACGGCTTCGGACGCAGCTAGTATTTTGGCTTCCAAATACAGGTAAGTTAAGCGTTAGTGTTATACATAATTATTATTATCTTCTCATTTCCATCAGTACGTAGGTACGCAATCTTAAAGTTAAATCTGAGAAAGCTGCGGTTTTCTAGAACATAGAACACATAGCAGCCTTGCGGCATCGAATGGAGTAACTGACATTTTATGTGTAGAAAGCGATGCTGCCATTTGCATGACGCATGACGGTCGTCTTTACGGTGCTGAATATTTTGAACTTGTTTTTTTTTGGTCAATATATCTGAATAATTGGGTATTTGAAAGGGTAGTCAATAACATTACTTTTTATGAACTGTCAAAACGCGGAATTTGTACGTGATTTGTATGAAATATTATCATGTAGGTAAGTAAATAATGATTGTTCTGCAGTAACTTTTCTAAATACGCTTTTAACTTTATATTGACGTCGTCCATTTTCTTTCTATAGATGCATTTGTTTAAAAAGACCCGTGTCACCGTTAAGACGACCGTCTTTTATATCCCCCATTTTATAGCCGCTATTTGTTGGCTATAGTGACTATTCTAGGACACCATAGCTTAACATTGAGCTGCATCCGATTAGACTGAAAGCCGACATAGTTAGGAAAAGGCTAGGCAGATTGATTTGTTTAATTGACCGGTAGTGACCAGACCACCAAGGTATACCACAAAACGTTACAAGTATACAGTTCTACGGCGAACAACAACGAAACATTTATTGTATAGATGGTAACCGAGGTTAGAACAAAATATATAATCTATCATTCTGTGTTGTTTCTAGGGCACCAACCAGAAGAAAACTAGAAGATGCATCTCAGAGTTCCCAGAAACCTACAGCTTCCACATCTAAGAGCAGCAGATTGCCAAAATGGTTTAAGAATTGAAATTAAAAAATGCGTGTGTTGGTGCGCTGCGTTTGTCGCTCATTCCATACATACAAAATATTATCATTCAGTCTCAATAATTGACGAACTCATAGATGATATGCTTGGAATTAACATGCTGTCAAAAAACATGCTAGTTTGATAATAACTAGTATGATATTGACTGTATGGTTCTCTGAGCGTGTCAATTACAAGTATCATTTTGCCAGTTCCTATCGTATTTGTATAGGTTAGTTTTAAAGATAGAAAACGCTAATTGAGCGAAAAAAAATGGCCATAACGCGTTTTGGCATATTCAAAACAGCCACGACGCGATGTGGGACTTATTACTTATACAGGCGACACGACGACTCGTTCTGGAAAACACAGAAAGAGCATAAACCGATATCTGTTTATGGCTTTCCTGATATCTAACTACCACTCGTTCTGCCGATGTTCTAAGCCTTTTTGATGAAGAGTGTTATCGATCTTTGAGCATAACATATTATACATAGTATTGAGACAATAGTATTTTGTTATATAAAGGTGCGACGAAATACAAGTAGGCACATTACCTATTGGCAATTGTGAATCTTTCATGTAAATTAGAATAAAAAAAACAATTGTTACTAGGGTCAACCAGCATCGTAAGAAAGAAATGTAATATACGCATGGCAACATACTATACACTAGTTAACAGTTTTTTATTTAATGAGTAAATAGTTCCCTATTTGCTAACTCTGCCTCTGCCTAATCTTAATTAACCCTTTAACCGCCCCAGTCGGATTAATACGACAAATGTTGTCGTGCCCGTGCCGCCTCAGTCGTGTTTATACGACTGAGAATCTATGTTCGGATTTCGTTGTTTATGTAATTGCAAGACCATATTCGTCTGAAATAAAAGTTTTTTTTTTATGAGTTGGACGCTGGGGGCACGATTATACACGATAACGATTTCTTTAACATGTTTACTGGAACATGCTTAACCTTTTGACCGCCACGTCAAAAATGAAAAAGCGTGCCTTCAGCGCCAAGCTCCGAATTCATCCTTTAATACCTACAAAATAGTACTGAGGTAGAAATTATTATTATTATTTATTTACGTTTAAAATTCTGTCAGTCGCGACCGTGGCGTGCTGGGCACATTTTGGTTTGTCGTCTATACACGACTGTGGCGGTCAAAAGGTTAAAGCTTGTTTTTTATTCGGGCCTGTAGGTCTTTAAACGCTAAACGTCACCTCCGCAAATTGAACGCGACGTATCTCTTTAAAAGAGCAGTTAAACGTTCATTTCAATGCCCCTTAGCCTTTGCCCAATGAAAGAGGAATGAAAAATCGGGGTGCGGCTATGTCCTGGGCACGAGGATGCGCCAGGGTAGCCCGCGAAATTCAACTTTGCTTACTTTTTTTGCAATTTGCAGGTCAGTAGTAACATGTCATAATTTCGTAAATACGTACTTGCAAGTAGGTACGTATTTAGAGAACTGTTATAATTAAAGTCACTGATAAGATTAACCTTTTGACCGCCACGTCAAAAATGAAATAGCGTGCCCTCGGCGCCAAGCTCCGAATTCATCCTACCTACAAAATAGTAGTGAGGTCGAAATTATTATTATTATTTATTTACGTTTAAAATTCTGTCACGCAGTCGCGACCGTGGCGTGCTGGGCACATTTTCGTTTGTCGTCTATACACGACTGTGGCGGTCAAAAGGTTAAGGGCACAGCAATTTTACACGCCGTCGACGCGCATTCCTTATGATCCACGTCGACAGCGCGTTTTCTTCTTTACTAAACTTGAGAAATATGCATAAGTTTCGTTGGCAGCTCGTTCTACGCGTGTCAAGGGCGCGTAAATAAATCGCCGTGTGAATGGGCCCTAAGTTCATATCACTATGGAATGACTATTTCATGAAATCATGACATTGGAGGTAATTCTAGCCTTAAAAGTTGTATTTTCTATTTATTATTATTACTATTTAATACTTTAAGCACAGAAATGTACAGAGGCGGACTTAATGCCATAGGCAATTTCTGCTTTTGGGTGATGCAGAGATAAACAGTGATAGGTGCAATAGGAAATTAAGTGTAAATATTTATTTAATTACGAATACACATGTCATAATTATACAAACTATAAATATAATAATAAATAAATGTCTCATTTTATATAAATCAATTTATTACTACTATACCTACTACATAAGTATAATAAATAAAACGAATAATAAAAAAAACATTGGGAGAAAGAACATTACCGGCGTGATGATTCTGCTAGCTTCTTGCGAATATGCTCGCAAACTTTTAATTTAAAAGACAAACTGTTGGTAGCCATCCTGATTTCCTGGAGAAGCGCATTCCACAGGACTGAATGAAGAAGGAAGAGTGAATAAATTCAGTGCGGTGAGTGGGACCAGGATCCTAAAGTAAGATAAGATAAGATAAGATTTCTTTATTTGTTTAAACATTGTATACATACAAGAGCATGCAAGATATTACATCGTTTCGAGTCCAATCATGTTTAGCCGAAAGTATCGGCGTACAAATATTTCAATAACAATGAATAAAATTAACATCGAGAAAAATATTAAGTGCACTTACAATGATTTTAATTTAGAAATTATACAAGTTACAAATTATTTTTATGTTTTAATATCAGTATTGAAAATAAGGCAAAAATCTTTAATGTCGATAAAATACAAGAATAGTGTCAAAGTTACTACATGATGTCAAAATTACAAGATAAAAATAAAAACTAAAACTACAGCCATCACATCAATTTAATACTAGTGTCCGGAAAAAGATAAAATTATTCAGTCAAAAACCTTTTCGGCTAGAAATTCCGAGACACTATTATATGCTTTTTGCGAAAGAAACATTTTTAATTGACGCTTCAATGCTTTACTATTTAGCTCCTTCCAACGTTTAGGCAGTATGTTAAATATAGCAGGCGCCATGCAGACGATACTCTTGCGCACGAGTGCCGTTTTTGCTGGGTAGACTCGAAGAGTGGTCATATCCCGCCTGTTACGCGGTACAATGTCCTGTAGACGTGAGAATCGATTGGGGTTTGTTTTAACAAACATTGCGGTTTCAAGGATATATAGACACGGAAGAGTTAATATCTTGTATTTTTTAAAATATGGTTTACACGTATCCATCGTTTTCAGCCCAAACATTGATCTAATGCATCTCTTTTGGGCCTTAAATGCAGTGTTAGCGTCGGTAGAATTTCCCCAAAATATGATACCGTATCTTAGGTGAGACGCAGCTAAGCCATGGTAGGCTGCAATCAAAGTATCTACATTCACCACTGCAGCTAGAGAGTGCAATGCAAATGCAGAACTACAAATTTTTTTGCAAAGATTCTCGATTTGTGATTTCCAGTCAAGTTTTTTATCAATTATGAGTCCAAGGAATTTAGTATTATTCACTATTTCAACAATTTTATTATCTATATTTATGTCCATATTTTCGATAGACAATCGTTGACTAAAGTGTATGATTTTAGTTTTATCCAAATTAATTTTTAAATTATTATTGTTTAACCATTTTATTAGAGATGTCAAGGTATTGTGAATGTCAAGTTTATATTGGATCATGTCATTGTTATTACTAGAAATAGTCACTGTACTATCATCTGCAAATAGAGTCATAGGGTGTGAAATTGATTTTGGCAAGTCATTAATATATAGGGTGAAGAGTGGAGGTCCCAATACACTACCCTGTGGAACACCAAAAGTAGTTTGACGCTCATCTGATAAGTATATCTCTTCCTTTTTAGTGATAGTATTAATTCTAGTGATTTCTGTTTTTTGCTTTCTATTGTCTAAATAGGATTTCATTAAATTAAGAACAGTTCCTCTTATACCATATGCGTCAAGTTTTTTTATTAAAATGTCATGATTTACGTAGTCAAATGCTTGAGTCATGTCGCAGAAGATAGCACATACAGGTGTTTTTTTGTCCACTTTTGTCATTACAGTGTATAAGAAGTCGTATATCGCCATATTTATAGTCTTATTTTCGCGAAATCCCTTTTGCTCATTACATAATATATTGTTTTTTTCTAAATAACCGTTTAACTCCTTCTGAATGAATTTCTCAATTATTTTCGAGAAGATAGGAATCAGAGAAATAGGCCTGTAGAACTCCATGAGCTCTCTATCTTCTTTTTTAAATAGTGGCTTAACGATCGCTATCTTTAATGCATCAGGAAACGTGCCAGCTACAATACATAAATTTATAATATGAGACAAATGGTCACATATTTCCGATGCCACAGCTTTTATTATTTTGGTTGATATGCCATCATACCCCACGCTATTTGTGTTTTTTAATGTCCTAATAATTCTTTCTATCTGTTGTGGTGTACAGGGTGCCATAAACATCGAGTTTTTTTGTTAAATATCGGTCGTGTAGTTTTATCACTGGACTGTATAGGTTGTATTTTGTTAATAAAATAGTCATTGAATTGATTAGCAATTAGTAAAGATTCTATCATTCTAATTTAATGAATATAATTCTGTAAATACGAACTTACTACGGCCGCGATCGTATTTTGATCAACGTGACACTGACACTAACCTGCAAAATGTAAAAAAACGTAGGTATGAAACACTGAATTTAATTTTATTTTTAGACCGTATTGTTTAAGTCATCATAATTTTTAACTCACTTCAAAGCAGTTCTGTATTCTTGAACACTGCTAAGTTCTTCATATTTCTCTATTTTATCTTTGATTTTCTTTTTGTCAGTTTCAAGAAAGGAATCAAGTAAACAAATAATTACTGTTTTATAACTTTATTGGTAGTTTTGTGAAACAAAAAGTACGAAACAAATGGCATACATAATACATCGATATTGCTTTTAAACTTAAAATCAATAAAAGTAAGTACAATTTCCTTCTCCAACAACGATAGGTTTGCTGGAGAAGTTTCGATGCAAAACAAACTCGGTGAACATGAAATCGGGTAACGAGCGGTCTTGCTCTTGCTAGATAATCTTTAACACTAAATAACGTTAACGATGTTTTTAGAATACCAACTTTAACAGCGATCGTCTGAGCGTAGTCTAAGCTCTGTCTCTGTGACAGAGCTCAGACTAAGTAGTACATGTACCTACACACATCCGAGTAGGCCGTGTACCTATGAATCTGAAGATGCCACTGACTGTTACCTACGTTGAGATACTAGCTTTGGGTTTTTGATCTGCATAATGATCTCGAAAATATCAATGTCAAGTCTGTTACAATCTTTGACCACACTGCACGCTGGATAGAAAATCGCGTTTCGAATGCTAACTTAAAGCTTCGAAGTATTAATTTTTAATTAGTAAGTATTACTTTGATCAAATATGTCAGTATTTTATGAATAAAAGGATTACTGTACATAAAAGTGACTATAAGGTGGGGAATGGAAGACACTAAAGTTAGCCTTTGTGTCGTTTAGCTCCGATATTTAAGGACCTTGGTCTGCATACAGACACTCGTCATTATTGGCGAAAGCTTTCAATCTTCATAAGGTATGACCGCGCACCAATTGTTTTATATTACCAACAAACATAATTCTGTGTACAGTTGTACACTCAATGGTACAATAACCTTGGCAGGGTCCCAGAGGGCGTTGTTGGTAATACAAATTGTATTGATAAAAAACAAGATGGCGGCGTTAGTCTCACTTGTGAGTTTTATCCGACCATCCAAAAGATCCCTGTGCCATGGAAGTTAGACTAACTGCAACATTGTTTAAACCTAAGACTGTTATAAAAAAAAACAATGAAAATTAAATTACATTTATTCACATAGCGCAGAAAATTCAAATATTGCTGATTCTTTACATTTTCAATGTTATTTAAAAAAAGTTATAGTCATGAATAAAACATTTAAAAAGATTTTATTAAAATGTTTCAGGTACCTACTTCTAGGTTCCTTCAATAATTGGAAACAAAGGGTATATGGGGTTGCGCGATTTTTTTTGTGTTATTTTAGTGCCTCCCTTCTTAGGGGGGCGTAACATTATTTTAAATTTATCAAAAAATAACAATTAAGTAAAAAAATTACGTCTAATAAGTAAATGATTAAAATATAGTTAACCTAAAGTCCAATGAAGCCTTTCTTTCCAATTTATTTCCACTTAAAACTAATGTCAACTTTATAAGAGTGAAAATTAAGTTGATTTCAGAATTATTAGTATATTTAAAAGTCATAGATATGTTTAAAAAAAATCCGGTCTGTATCCACTGCACAACTAAATATAACGTGGGGTGCATAATTATAATTATACTATGTTTTGTAGCTTTAAGTGGAAACAATGTTTTGGAACAAAGGTTGTGGACACTAAAACGTTTCCTTGTCCTAATTATGTAACATAAATATCTTTTTAGAGCTGACTGCATGTGTAATCTATGCAGAAACCCTAGATTCCGAAAATGCTTAATAGTAATTTGATGACAAAATTAAGCATGAATTAACAACCCGATCATAGCTGTATAAATGAGGGTAATGTCCCTAACTTACATCTCGTAGGTTTTATTGTTTCGTATGATTCATTGGTGCTACCATAGTCTCGGTGTTCATCGTAATATCTATTTTCAGAGCTATTTTCAGCTTTGGCTAAAAATGATCTAGCACTGTTGTCACAGTTTGTATTTTCAATATTCTGAAGTACTCCTGCAGCTTGATCTTCCGTTTTCTTATCACCTTGACATATTTTTGATTCATTATATTTCTTTCTGAATGAACCTCTTATTTGGGAAATTGTTTTTTTCTTTTGTGTCGAGGAGTTAATATGGCGTTGTAAACATTTGCTACCCTTCTCACAATATCCCTTCGCAAAATCTGGACAAATTTTTGTTTTTTCATTCAATTTAACATGCAAATATGGACATTCTGGTTTAGTGCACGTTCCTTGTAAATAGAAATAACAGGTGGGCATTTTCTTCGTCGTTAAGTCGTGAGACAGGAGGCAGTCTTTGTCATGACACAGGCCTTTGATGAATTTTCGGCAAATGGAGACATGTTTTTTGTCATGCAAAAACTCACACCTTCCACATGCATTTCTTAAACATTTTCCAAATTTGCGGAATAAGGGGCATGGTATATTATTTTTCTTTAAGTTTCCTTTCATTTTCTTCACTCTAGATTGATTCGCTTGATTGCATTTATATAATTTTTTATGAGTATCTGTGTATGTTCTTGTTTCGATTTTGTCTTGCTTCAAAGATGTTTTATTAAAATTAATGAGCTTAAATTCATTCTTTTTTCTATTAAGCACCAATGAATTCGATACCTTTTCATTAATTGATGTCTGGAAATTCGTTTCAAAACGTGTCAAATTATTATTTTTAACATTATTTAGATTTCTTTTGATGTCTTTCCATGAAATAGTTTTATACTTATTTAATTTAAATGTGTTTTTAGCTTTCTCCAGGGTAGTGTCATTGAATGGTTTGTTGGTTACATTCTGCCTAACTAAACAGTAACGAGATTGTGCAACTGGGGCTGGACTAGGCATTGCTTCCTTGAACACTGATTTATGCTGATAAGTGGTCAATGAGTTATTGACAGAAAATTGTTTATCGGAAATACCGTGTTTATTGACAGAGGTTGAAATACATTGGTTACCATCACCAATACTTCTAGATTTTATAAAATTGGGATTAATGTAAATTTTGTTCTTATTTTGTGTATTGCTTTGACCATTTGATACAATGTGAGAAAATTTTGGATTAACATGCATTGTGGCACTGCTGGGAAAATTATTTATCTGTGGCCTATTGAAATTCGGGTTAATATAAACCTTATTGCTACTATTTTCCGGACAATTGATATTTAGTATCACTTTTGATTTATTTTGAACAGCCATCTCACTTCAATTTGTACTGAAAGTATTTATTACCACTTTTACAATTAATTGTCTGTATTAATACAGTGTTTAGAGATTTTTCTAGCTCCTGAGACAAGAGTTCATTTAGTGCATCTAGAATACTATTAAGCTCAGACTTCTTATCTCCATTTACCCACAGGATGCTCATATGGAACGAGGGATTCTGAAAAAGAATGACAAGAAATTAACTTGCATAACAGTCTTAAATTGGCAGATTAACGATACAACAAGTCTTATAGTAAAGGTGAAAACCATGCTAAGAGTATAGCTGAAAAACTTTAATAATAAACTATTAAGAACGTATAAAAATAAATGTAATAATATTCGAATCTTCGAAACATAAAGGGGTTTTTGTGTAGTGGGGACTGGCAAGAACAACATATCAAACGTGACCGGTCTGATTGTGGGTGAAGTTTGTCGGGAGTGCAGAATGAGTACTGCTGGAGTAGTCGTCTTTGCAGAACTTTCGCATTTTCGCGTTGTTGCGAGCAGTGGCGTGCACACAGTTTTAAGACAGGGTAGGCAGAAAATTTTACTCACCAAAAATACTACACGTTGGTTTTGGTTCGTCGTCTTGTCGATTGATGATGTAGGTAATTGCCAAATGCCAACTCAAATATCCATATATTGACTGATTTTATAGACATATCAATTTACGGATATTCGAAGTGGCCTTTCGGCGCGTTTGTTTGATGTTTTGTAATGTTTGTGTAATTTGCAAAATTTAAATAAAATCATTGAAAAGATGGTGGTGTGAGTATACTAAGTACATATATAGGATTGTTTTATTTGTATATTAAATCTACACGCCTATCTTTCTGTAAGAATATCAATATGGAATCTTAAAACGTAATGTTTTCGTTTTGGCGGCCCTGTGCTTATTTTTACGCTTCAATAATTAATTCAAACCTAGATCTGAATGATTCCAAAAACGATTCAGTCCCTAATTTTTATAATGCAATAAGTCACATCTGATGTCTTTTTTTAGCATAATTTCGTAAAATTAAAATTTATTTTTATTATACCTATTAAAATTATGAATATCAGCGTAACCGATGTCGTTCCAGGCGGTTTTATTATTTGAAAATAATAGACAAACGAAGCAAAATAACCGATTACTGCGTATGCAACCTGTCAGCCAATGAAATGAATCATATTGTTTTGTATTGAATTTACGATTAACTTTACCTTTAGTTTGTATTAATTGCAAATCCGGTGTTGGACGACCTATCTCGATAACTTGTTTTTTTTTCACTGAAAGATAGTTTTGAAAACGCATCATATTTTATTTTCTCAATACACGCACCATCTGAACAACTTTCACAGACAATATTATCCATTTTTCACTCTAATAACAATGTTAAAATCCTAAATATCTGATAGCGCAAGTCACAAACACAACACACATAAAACAATATTATGGCTTCTAAAATTACGTAGTAAAAAGGAAAATTTAATACGACAAAAAAATGATGGCCATCTAAATATACAGGGTTACTGGTAATTCGACGTATTCCTTGCAGGACGTCATAGTAGGGTTAAAATGCGGCAAATTAAGCCACCAAATGTTCTACCGAAATTCAGTAGTTTTTGAGTTAGTTCGCTTTTTTGGTTTTTTATGAAAAATCTCACATTAGATCATTTGGAGCCAATTTAAAAATGATTTACGGCGCGACTATACTGAATTTTAAGTTAATATCATAGTTGTTGCCGTAGCAGATCTTTTTAAATAATTAAAGGTTCAAAAATGCCTAAAACCTTGGCAAATATCACTAATCAAACATTTAATTTTTTGTAATTTTTGCTATTACTCCATAAAAAATGTTGTCTAGTGCAAAAAAAAAATACTACGGCCGATGTACAAATTACTAAGAAAATATCCTTGTCTTAACAGCTATTCAGAAAGGTATGGTTGTCAATACTTATGCATGTGTGACAGGGAAGGGAAGAGTTTTATGGGGAGCAGGTAAAATTGCGAGACGGTCAACCAATTGTTTCGTATTCGTATTATTCGTAGTTTTTACCTGCGCTTGAACTCCTAACACACGGCAAGCTTTGTGATTGGTCACTATTGTTCTCTCGGCATGACACGGGGTGTGACTTAACAAAATCTGGTCGTCAGCGTTAGTTAGTTTCAACTCTACGTCGCGCAAGCTCGTGTATTGTTATCTGGCTATTTCGCTAACTGCTGCCGCGTATCTTGCTCTTGTGCTGTGCTGTGCTCTGCCTTCATAAGTGCTGACTATGGCTGCATATTCTAACCCTGAATACGCTGACATACTTTACTGTTACGGACTTAGTGACGGTAACGCTGCTCAGGCGCGGAGAGAATATCAACTTCGTTTTCCCAACCGCCGACTCCCACACGTTAGTGTTTTTGGATCGACTTATCGGCGATTATCTGAAACTGGCAGCGTCCAAAGAAGCAGGCAAATTGACACTGGTCGTTCTCGGAGATACACGGCTGATGAAGAGGAGCTGATACTTCAACGTTTTATTGACGACCCCAACACATCGACAAACATCGTAGCGCGAGAGCTTGGTATGTCACAGTGGAAAGTCTGGTCTGTAGTTCACTTGTCAGGCCAACATCCATCCCACTATCAACCTGTCCAGTCATTAGAAGAGGGAGATCCGCCGAGACGGCTTGAATTTTGTCGTTTTATGCTAACTGCCGACGCCGAAGGCGAAAACTTTTTAAGAAACATTCTGTGGACCGATGAGTCACGTTTTGACCGTGATGGTATCACAAATTACCACAACTTACATTACCGGGCACCGAAGGCAGAAGCAAATCCTAAGAAACTGAAACCAACCGCATCCCAGCGTAGGTTCGGTAGCTAGATAACAAAACACGAGCTTGCGCGACGTAGAGTTGAAACTAACTAACGCTGACGACCAGATTTTGTAAAGTCACACCCCGTGTCATGCCGAGAGAACAATAGTGACCAATCACAAAGCTTGCCGTGTGTTAGGAGTTCAAGCGCAGGTAAAAACTACGAATAATACGAATACGAAACAATTGGTTGACCGTCTCGCAATTTTACCTGCTCCCCATAAAACTCTTCCCTTCCCTGTCACACATGCATAAGTATTGACAACCATACCTTTCTGAATAGCTGTTAAGACAAGGATATTTTCCTAAAAATTTGTACATCGGCCGTAGTATTTTTTTTTGCACTAGACAACATTTTTTATGGAGTAATAGCAAAAATTACAAAAAATTAAATGTTTGATTAGTGATATTTGCCAAGGTTTTAGGCATTTTTGAACCTTTAATTATTTAAAAAGATCTGCTACGGCAACAACTATGATATTAACTTAAAATTCAGTATAGTCGCGCCGTAAATCATTTTTAAATTGGCTCCAAATGATCTAATGTGAGATTTTTCATAAAAAACCAAAAAAGCGAACTAACTCAAAAACTACTGAATTTCGGTAGAACATTTGGTGGCTTAATTTGCCGCATTTTAACCCTACTATGACGTCCTGCAAGGAATACGTCGAATTACCAGTAACCCTGTATAAAATTCAATGAAACAATGTTACTTCTTAAAATATTTGCACTGCGAGCAAACTTTCTTCGGAAATGTTCGGTACGGATCGTAATTCTTCGTAAGATAGACACTGGCTATTCATGCAGTTGTGTGCGTGATTTTTGTCATTGGGTGTCAGCAAAGCCCACGTAGCTATAGGAACGCACACACATAAAAATCCGCATAACCACGACTTTGCACTGAGCACACATACAAAACATTCAGAGACGAATAGTTTGTGTCTTTGCCGAATGCCGTGGCGCTAGTGCAGCGCGAATCGATGATGCGAAATTACTTGAACGATCTTAATGATAACACCGGCACTGACTCGATAGGTGGCGCTGATTTACGATTTAAGTTTTTTATGTTGTTTTGTTTATTGATAAAATAATATTAGATCTATTATCAGAACTAGGGTAGGCAGTGTCTTTTTGTCTTTATGAAACGCACGCCACTGGTTGCGAGGCACATTCAAATAATACTGTCCAAAAAACGTTTCCACGGGCTTTCCAAAACACCCTCATATACTTTTCAAGAGAATAAAAGAGAAAACCGTATTCTTGCGAAATATACTTAACTCTTTTTGTTTGACTTTCATAAGTATCTCAACGTTTTGCTAATTGATCCTTTGGGAATATAAAATTGGGAATTTGCACACTCTAATTCAAATCTCTTGATTTGTAGAATATGAAATCTAAGCAGAGATGTACAAAATGGTTTTAAAAAGCATTTAGATTTACAATACAAAATACTTTTTAGATTTACTATTTCAAATGCAAAATACCAAATAGTTTTGCGCTTTGTATTTCAAATGCTGCAAAATGGGTATTTTCAAAATACTCTTTCAAAATAAAATACCTTTTGACCAAATCGAATGGACATTATTTTAGGTATTTATAATGTGAAATATAATGGAGATGCAATGCCGAGCCAAATGGCACCTTATGCATGACATTTTGGTCATATTTTTAGATAATGTTCGTTGTTTTCGTTTGATATTGACACTAGTCAGACATAAGGCGCGCACTCTGACCAAAGAAGAAAAAAAGGCACGCATGGCTAGCAGGCGCCTCTTTCGGTCAAATACAAGCAACATTCGTTTATTTCATTTTGTTTGACTATGACTGGTAATGTTGGCTAAACTTAATCACAAAGTAGTTTGCATTTTGAAATGAATATTAAAAATGCAAAATAAATCTCGAAAGGTAAAAGTCTCAAAATACAAAATAGGTATTTTACATTTTGTATTTACATTTTAAATAGCAGTATTTCAAATAAATCGCATCTCTGAATCTAAGTTAAGAGTAAAAATGCCTTTTACATTTGTTCATAAAATAAGACAATTACGTACCTCATAGAATGTAGGCAACTGGAATTCAGTCAGTACTTTATCCACTTTTTTGGACACATTAAGTAAGTGCTTATGCGCAAATGGATCCACATCAAGAGAAATAAATGTCCTTGAGTGATCTTCGTTACAATATATTTTTACTTCAGTAAATCCAAGGTCAAAACTAAAAAAAAAACATATTAAAATGAAATTGTTTATACTATAATAATAATAATATCCTTGGACATTTCACACAACGTCATATCGTCCCAAGCTAAGCAACCTAATGCTTGTGTTATGGTAACGAGATGGCTGATATACTACTTATATACATTTTTTTTTGTAAATACATACATATTATAGATAGAAAAACACCCAGACTCGTAACAAATACTTGCAGGTCGTACAAATATTTGTTCCGTGCGGGAATCGAACCCGCGACATAGTGCGCAGCAGTCAATCGGTCAACCACTGCGCCAACCGTGTCGTCAATGATTATGATTATGATTATTACTATGATTTATCGGAATCACTTTTACACGGTTTTTATATTATTATTAGGTTTTTTTTTAAATAAGCTAGGTGGAGTCGACATTTCTTACCCGACTACCTCTGAGAAGAAATGGCGAAACGAAATCAGCAAATAGACAGACGCTGTGGACATGCTTTCCTTCACTTGCAACATAATATCTGCAATACGCCTTCTATCCTGGCAGGATGGAGCAGAGGTGTCCCACATTTCGATAGTTATTATATAATAATACTACATATACATGAGACTGCTAATGAGAAATCTCCAGGTGGAAAAACATAGTAACACTGCCTGATCTAGGAATCGAACCCATGGTCAGTTGTAGCACTTGCAACCATTACACCAGTGAGGCAGTCAACTTAACCTTTTAGTCAACAAAAAGTATACCTACCTATGTGGAATGGGCGAGGGTCGCGAGGGACGACAGACCCTAATAGGACATTCACTGACGTTAGAAATGTTAGAATTAATGTTCTTTAGAAAGGTAAGATATCTTTCTAAAGAACATCAACACTAACCAGTACTACATACTTAGTACTCACAACTGGCGTCAATGTATGATAAGTATGAATATGGATGATGAAAAAGGAGTATGTAATTATGTAAGAATCTTAGTAATTTTCATTTTGTAGTTTCTACCTATTCTCTTGGGAAAAGTATTATATTTAGGCACTTTTGAACTGTCAGTCAAGATGAATCTAATTGCCCATCAGATTTAAGCTGTGGACACTCTTTAAAATCAGATATTTTTACAATATACCGCAAATTAATAACGTAAAAAAGCCATTTAGAATCATCATCAGATCTAGTGATGTATTTTTTATTATATTTACTTATAATATTTTTTTTTCATACTTTCCCGACAGCATTGTGTGCACTGTACATAATACATCTTCAATTCAATTTTCATCAATATAGTGCCAATAGTCACAGTAATGAACATGTGTCATCAGATGGACATGACAACATTAAATAATCTTGCCATTTGGTTATGGAACCCAATAAATGTAATGTGACTTTGGAAATTTGATACTCTTTGCACTTTAAACAATTGCACAACAAAGGATTCATGATGGTGTAAAGATATGAACTTTACAGCTAGTAGGTACTGTATTTCATAGCATAACCAGCCCTTACTGCTCCCACTGCTGGGAGCAGGCCGTAATCTACCGTTATGGCCCAGTGTGGGTTTTGAGAGCAGTGGTGAAGAACAAGTTACACAAAATGAAAAGCTTATCTAGGTTCAAACCTACAACCTACATCTCGTAAGTAACGGCCACTACCACTGGACCAAATTTAGTATAGTAATTGACATACCTTTCAATACAAGTGAGGCATTTTTGAATTGACGAACTGAATATTGATATCAAATGATATTTCAATGCAAAAGTTTTAGACAAACTTATATGAAAATCATCACAACGATGACATGCTTCAACTTTTGTTACTACAGCTTCCTCCAATTTATCAATCAAATTGCAAACAGCAGCTAATTGATTATCTAAAACAGAAATAATAAATATCATCAAAATAATGTATTTCCTCTAACTAGGAAATTATCCTACATTCATTATGTTCATTAGTATTTTCAAACAAATTTTCTCTTTCGATATTCAAATATTTAAGGTACATACAATTTACATAAACATAAGTAGCCCAGTTTCCCCTCACATGAGGAAATGAACGTGCCCTGCCACCATGTAGCTGTGGATCATCTATGTGTTTGTCGTAGGGCACAACTGGCACTTTGCTCAAATTAGGCGCAGGAAGCTTAGGTCTGAAAGGACAAATTCCAATATTGTTAGTTATTTTACATACTTTGATTGTTCAAAGAATATGATCACAGACATGATGGAAACTAAGAAATAAGAATGTGATTAGAGTTTGTCTAAATTAAAACTGCACTCCCCTCCGCAAGAAATTTCTATACCAATATTGGAAACGTGTATGGGTCAAGCACTGGAGGGGCGTTCAGTTTAAATTAGACGATACCTAAAGAAAACAAGGACTGGGATTAGTACCTTGTCTAAGAGTTGGTATTCAAATTTATAAATACAAGTACGTAATAAGATTAGTTTATGTTTATTACCTATCATTGCCTTTACAATCTGTTTCACTATCTTCTGAATTAGATCCATATTCATCACATATATAGGATAATGCTGACATAAGGTATTAATAAACTTATCAACACTAGATTGATCAGATTATATAAATTAAATTTCCTGTACGTACCTCAGTAACTACTAAAATAACAAGGCAAAACCAAAACCTTGAAACATGCACATTAGATTCATTGAATGACATTGACACTGTTTTGACAGGTGAAAGGAATGTTGCCAGGTAATTTCTGACTTTCGTTGGTGATGATTTGAGTTATGATTTTTTCGAGTGTGCACTTCGTAGCTTAAGGTTTTTTAGTGTTGGTTATACCCATGAAGCAAATACAAAGAGGAGATGTCATAATGTGAAAGTGCACTGTGACAATAAATGGGTCCTGACGTCATCACGGTGGGCGTGGCCTCGGTCAGTTGGCGGCACACGTTGCGTAGGTACTAACTACATGTTTACAGTCCAGTGTTCAGTCTATTTTATTATTTTCTATCTTATTTTAAAGAACAAGATGAAGTGTTGTGTGCTATCATGTAAAAACTATTCAGATAGACGTTCTGATGCCTTGGACGGCATAACATTTCACGTGTAAGTAATTTTATTTCATAAATTATTAGAAGCGTTCTAGAAAAATTTGTGCATTGTCTCTTAACAATAGTGTCACTGCTCGACAAATGATGGCGCCACTTTGTATCACATCATGTCACCTATACACTAGTGACATCTAGCTAAAACGACATTGTAACAATCGACAAAGCTTAATCTATTAATTGTCCTATTCACCGCTAGATGGAAAATAGAGAGGGGCGTGGTTTGTAACGTCTCTCGCTCCCCGTAAAGTGCCACGCAGTTACGGCATCTCCTCTTTGTATTTGCTTCATGGTTATACTATACCACTACCTTTTTGTGGATATTTTGAAGATTTTACGCCATTTCCACCATAAATCATACCAAAAATCCTCTGATCTTCCAAATCCCTTTGATTACACTCCGGTGGTGTTATCTGCCCTGCATTGGGGCAAGTTTATTGATTTAATCCGCAAGTAGAAAAATAATGGTAACTCCTCAGATTACTGTCACCGATCCTCCAAAGCATCCCAAAAACGAAATTGGAAGAGTCTTACACGATGGGATTATCCGCCATGTGTACCATAATATTCCACAAAACACTAGAGCACCCACTTTTATCTTGGTTCGGCGTAAAAAATCCAATTTACTTGTATATTGAATGGTATGCTTGAAACAAGACGTTAGTTGTTGTGTGGATCGAATAAAGGATTAAAAATCTGGCGTCACCACGTAAGGTAAAAAGGTAGGCTAAAAACATGATCTGACAGTAAAAAAATCGAATTTAAGCTTCGAATTCGATAGGATTTTAGGATTTCTGACGAAAATTCAGAACCGTCGAAAGAAATCTCAAGATTGGCAGCACTGCCTACGCGCTTGTCTATCTACTTCTCGCTTGCTATTAGTAATGTGTGCGCACGCCTGTGTGTACATTGCACTAAGACGTACTACATAATCTAGGGCAGGTATGGTGACAGTACTACATAGTCTGTAGTATCAAGTATGGGACCTATGACATTGACATTACATTAGATCTGTGGGAGAGTTGTATTTGTACTACTGGCTGTCTCATCTCATGCATATCTTTGACTTATCGCTATTTCGATAATATCGCATGTTTTCTCTGGGCTCATCGCCCTATCCTGCGAATCGAATTGATTACCATTGTTTTTGCGTTACCTTTGTTGAACTTGTAATAATTTGTCAAGAAAAAAAAATACAGCTTACAGATACTGTTTAAAAATGTCAAGCAAATGTGAAGTACCTCTAGAGCCTGCCAATGATGATACCATACAGTGTTTCTTTTTTTCTCCTAAACTTGGTTCGGATCTATCATTATGGCAAGACTTGTGTTTGCAGCTTAATAATTCTATAAAGATCATAACTAAAGATTATATTTGGCACCGAGATGAGTTTCAAGTGTATGCTCCTATTACTACTGATAGCATTACAGGTAAGTCAGTTACCCCATCGAGGTATATTATTTTTAATAATCACAGTAAGATTGACTAGACAGGCAAAAAATGATTGCTAAAATGAGATAAAAGATATGCATCTATTCTTGAACTTACCACAATATGCTGTGCACTGTTTTAACAGTTAACACTTTCACTGCCAAGCACATTTATTGCATGTCTATTGGCATGCCACAAAATGTGTCTCGCATATCTATAACAACCCATCTGTTGAGTCCATCGGCACAACGGTTACGTAACGGTACCACTATGCCGCAGCACCCGAATCCGAGTTCACTAAGCCACGCCCACGACCAGCCAGCGATATTAGGGTTGTCGAACGTCTAATTTTTTATTGAAAGAAATAAACTACACGGTTCTTTTTTATATTTTTATTTGTTTTTCTAGGTATTTAAAAATCATAACACTTACGCCAAGAGAACCTTACATGATTTGCCTAATTCGCAGTTGTAGTGTTTTTCTTTTTAATTGGTTTTCTTTTCAAGTTTCATGATAACCTATGAAATGTATTTCCTATTGAATACGATACCGTACCACACTTTTTATCCAAGAATGTTTATCGGAGATGTAACCAATACAGAACAAAGAATACTTTCTGTGAAATTATATGTAACACACTCCACAAAATAACGAAAAACATTGTACTAATGTTCTTGCTCCTCCTTCTCAATCTCAACTTGTTGTTAGTCAAAAACTTTTAAATGTCAAAATATCAAATCTTCATACAGCCAATAATGCAGATTTTTAACCCTCTGATGCCAGATGATTCACACGCATAACAACAGAATTATCTAAGCTAAGTGAATTAAAGTAAGGTAGCTAAAGTTGTATAAACAGTTGTCGTCTAAATCGCCAGCAAGGGATTAAAAACCTTTAAGCTCAATAAAACCAAACCGATGCCTTTGTTTTCATTTTTTAAACCTTCAGCGACGGTTTTTACCTCAATAAAACACGTGCAGATGAAGAAAAGATTAAACATTTGTCTTCTTTTGTTTTTGAGCTCAATACAACCGAACTGATACCTTTGTTTTCATGTTTTAACGAGTGTTTTTGCTTCAATAGAACGAACACATACAGATAAGGAAAAGTTTTAACATTACCTCTTTTGTTTCTAATCTTAATAAAACCAAACCGATGCCTTTGTTTTCATTTTTTAAACCTTCAGCGGCGGTTTTTACCTCAATAAAACACGCGCAGATAAAGAAAAATAGTTACCTAATAACAAGAAATCTCATTAAAATTGCGTGGCGCCATAGGCTTGTATAGGTACCTATGATGAAAAGGCAATTAATAATAAATCCACTTTAGTATGTTTCTTAGAGATTTGTCAGCATAATATTAAATCGTACAACATTTAAAGTAAATAAATAATTGATGAAAGACTTACTCAAAAGTACATACTATTCTCACCTAGCTTATTTTTGGCAACCCTAGTAGCACGTTTTGATTTGCACCCGGTAGGCGGGTGCTGGGCATGGCCACAAGCCACGTATAACTATTTATATGTAGGACCCGGGAGTCGGGTTGTGGGCACCTGAACGAATTTTCGTTCGACCCGGGAGCCGGGTGCTTGGCAGCGAAAGTGTTAAACCAAAAAACCTACACTTCTGGACATATTTTTTTCATAATTATGTAATTATTATGGATATGTTTTATCCCATGTTTATGTTATGTTTGAAATGACAGTTAGAATTATTATTCCAGTAACTTTACTTCTATGCTTTTAACACTTTCACTGCCAAGTACATTTATTGCATAACAATTGGCATGCCATAAAATGTGTCTCGCATATCTATAACAACCCATCTGTTGAGTCCATCGGCGCAACGGTTATGTAACGGGACCCCTATGCCGCAGCACCCGAATCAGAGTTCACTAAGCCACGCCCACGACCAGCCAGCGGGTAGTAGGGTTGTCGAACGTCTAATTTTTTATTGAAAGAAATAAACTACACGGTTCTTTTTTATATTTTTATTTGTTTTTCTAGGTATTTAAAAATCATAACACTTACGCCAAGAGAACCTTACATGATTTGCCTAATCCGCAGTTGTAGTGTTTTTCTTTTTAAGTGGTTTTCTTTTTAAGTTTCATGATATTCTCTGATGCCTGATGATTCACACGCATAACAACAGAATTATCTAAGCTAAGTGAATTAAAGTAAGGTAGCTAAAGTTGTATAAACAGTTGTCGTCTAAATCGCCAGCAAGGGATTAAAAACCTATAAGCTCAATAAAACCAAACCGATGCCTTTGTTTTCATTTTTTAAACCTTCAGCAACGGTTTTTACCTCAATAAAACACGTGCAGATGAGGAAAAGATTAAACATTTGCCTTCTTTTGTTTTTGAACTCAATACAACCGAACCGATACCTTTGTTTTCATTTTTTAACAAGGGTTTTTGCTTCAATAGAACAAACACATACAGATAAGGAAAAGTTTTAACATTTGCCTTCTTTTGATGTTTTAATGAGATTAGAAATCTCATTAAAACCAAACCGATGCCTTTGTTTTTTTTTTAAACCTTCAGCGGCGGTTTTTACCTCAACAAATAACGCGCAGATAAAGAAATAATAATAGTTACCTAATAATACCTAATAAATAGTTACCTAATAATAAAAATCTCATTAAAATTACGTGGCGCCATAGGCTTGTATACCTATGATGAGAAGGCAATTAATAATAAATCCACTTTAAGTACTTTATATTGGTCTCCAGGCCCGTGAAATGCGCAGACATGCGCATCATGGGCCTGGATGACTCCGTAACGGAGGGAGAGGTGGTGGCCGCCGTCGTCAGGACGGGCGGGTGTCACGCTGACCAACTCAAGGCGGGCAACATACGTCCTGACTTCACGGGCATGCGAACCTTGACGGTAAGCTGCCCCGTGACGGCGGCCAGTAAAATCATGGAGGGCCGAAGACTGCTGGTGGGCTGGGTGAGCGCGCAGGTAAAACTGCTGGAGCCCAGACCTCTGAGGTGCTTCCGTTGTCACGTGGGGCACCACGTCGGTGTCCAGTGCATCTCAGAGGTGGACCGCAGCACGCTGTGCTTCCGCTGCGGTCAGCCCGGACACACGGCCGGCTCTTGCAACGCCGCGCCGCACTGCGTCGCATGTGCGGCTGCTGGCAAGCCGGCCGATCACCGGGCGGGGAGCAAATCCTGCGCCCCACCTACTGCAACCAAGAGGAGAGGCAGGCCCTCCATCGCCGTCGCCACCCCCACCGTCGCCACCGCTGCCGCCGCTGCCGCCACTGTCGCCGCCGCCGCTGCCGCCACTGTCGCCGCCGCCGCCGCCGCCACTGCCACTGCCGAGGGCCCCTCGCAGGGGACCCAGGGGAGGTTAATATGGAGGAGTGATGGCCCCACTCCGCCTCCTCCAGGCCAACATCAACCACTGCGCCTGAGCTCAGGACCTCTTGCTCCAGAGCATGGCGCAGTGGTCGATTAACATCGCCGTGGTCGCTGAGCCGTACTTTGTCCCGCCCAGGGATAACTGGGTGGAGGACCTGAGCGGCTCGGTGGCCATAACTTCGTCGGCCGCCGCCGGCACCCCGTCCCTCGAGGGTGTCTCGAAGGGACAGGGGTGCGTCGCAGCACGGTTCGGAGAGATCGTAGTAGTGGGAGTGTACTACTCTCTGAACCGAACTCTCGCCGAGTTCCACAACTCTCTCACAGAGTTGGGTGTCGTCGTCTCCAGAAGCCATCCCTTCTCCGTGCTAGTGCTCGGGGACTTCAACGCTAAAAGCCTGGCCTGGGGTTCCCGCTACACGGATGTGCGGGGTAGGATGGTGGAGGACTGGGCTCTGGAAGCAGGCCTAGCCGTCCTCAATCGGGGTTCTGTTCCCACGTGCGTGCGGATGCGGGGTGAGTCCGTTGTGGACATCTCGTTCGCTAGCCCCGCTCTGTCACAATGCGTCCTTGACTGGCGCGTAGTAGAGGAGGTGGAGACCTACTCCGATCACCGGTATATCCGGTTCGACGTCTCCACCCAGACCTCAAGCGCGCCGGTCCGACAGGCCCCGAGTGGTCCGCGGTGGGCGCTGAAGCAGCTGGACCGTGAGCTCCTCCTGGAAGCCTCGATCGTACAGGCCTGGGTGTCATCACCGGTCAGGCCTGCCGACATCAACGACGACGCCGAGTGGTTCCGGGAGGCCATGTCCGAGATCTGTGACGTGGCAATGCCCCGAGTCCGGCCATGATGCGCCCGACGTCAGGTGTACTGGTGGTCGCAAGAGGTGGAAGCACTTCGCAAGGCGTGCGTCGAGGTGCGCCACCTGTACACCAGACACCGCAGGCTCCGCATCCGCCCTCCGGATGCGGCAGCCACGGAGGCGGAGCTGTACGAGGGGTACAGAGCGGCGAAAACCGCCCTCCAGGAGGCTGTCCAGCGGGCCAAGGATGTGGCCCGCGAGGAGATGGTGGGGACTCTGGACCTAGATCCATGGGGGCGCCCATATAAAATGGTGCGGAACAAGCTCCGCACCTGGGACCAGATCCCTCTGACGCAGAGTCTCCGCCCTCAGCTGGTGGAGGAGGTGGTGAGCGCTCTGTTCCCTTCACGGGGGGAGCATACTCCCCCGCCTATGGCTCCGCCCGAAGCGGACCACGAGGACGACGACGACATCCCCGTAGTGACCGAGGTAGATCTGAGAGCGGCGGTTGGAAAGCTCAAGGCCAAGAATACCGCCCCAGGACCCGACGGCTTGCCAGGTAAAGCCTGGATCCTGGCCTCAGGGGCTCTCGGGCCCCGACTGGAGGCCCTCTTAAGCGCATGCATGGAGAGAGGCCAGTTTCCGCTCCGTTGGAAGACGGGGAAGCTGGTCCTCATACAGAAGCCAGGGCGCCCTGCGGACTCTCCGTCCGCATTCCGGCCCATAGTGCTGCTCGACGAGGTCGGCAAACTCTGAAAGAATTATTGCGGGCCGCCTCGTCGGGCACCTTGGAAGGACGGGGCCGGACCTTGCGGAATGCCAGTTTGGCTTCCGCAACGGGCGCTCGACGGTGGACGCCATCATGCGCGTTAGAGCCCTCACGACGGGGGACGCGGTGTCCCAGGGTAGGGTCGTCGTGGTGGTGTCGCTCGACATCGCCAACGCCTTCAACACCCTGCCCTGGAGTTGCATTGGGGAAGCACTCACCGGGTATCACCGGGTGCCGACCTACCTCCGTCGAATAGTCGGGATCCCAACTTACGGTAGGAGGGGTTCACATCGGCGTCGAGACCACGATGAAATACCTGGGTCTGGTCCTCGACAGCCGATGGAATTTCGTGGAGCACTTCCGACGTTTGGCCCCCAAGCTGGAACGGACTGGGGCCGCCTTCAAGCGGCTCTTGCCCAATTTGAGGGGGCCAAACGCCTTCTGCCGGAGGCTTTACGCGGGAGTCGTGCGGTCCATGGCCCTATACGGGGCCCCGGTGTGGGCGCGTTCATTGCGGCGGCGAGCCGCCCACTATCTGAACGCGCCCCAAAAGGTGGTAGCCATTCGGCTTATCCGGGGGTACCGCACGATCTCGGGCGAGGCGGCATGCCTCCTTGCCGGACTGCCGCCGTGGGATCTGGAGGCGATAGTCCTCGCGCGCCTGTTCGAGTGGCGCGCGGAGGTACTAAGCCGGGGGGCAACTCCCGTTTCCGCAGCAAATTGCGGCGGAGCGGACAGACCTCCGGCGTGATCTCATGGCGGCCTGGAGTCAGCAACTGTCGCAACCCAGCGCAGGGTACGCCACGATAGTGGCGGTAAGGCCCCTCTTTAAGTGGCTGGAGAGGCGTCACGGCGCCCTCACCTACCGCCTGACGCAGGTCCTCACCGGACATGGATGTTTCGGGAGGTTCCTGCACATCATCAGGCGAGAGGAAACACCCCGGTGTCACCACTGCGAGGATCGCCCAGAGGACACGGTAGAACATACGGTGCAAACCTGCCCCGCTTGGGCGGAGCACCGCCGTGTCCTCGTAGAGGCGATCGGCGGCGACCTCTCGCGCCCGGCTCTGGTGCAAGCCATGGTCCGGGGCGAGAGGGAGTGGGAGGCAGTCACCTCCTTCTGCGAAAAAGTTATGCTCGCGAAGGAGGTGGCGGGATGGGAGAGAGAAAGGTCCTCCCGTCCCAGCCGCCGCGGGAGACGCTCCGGGCGTCGGGAGCCACGTGACGACTCCCGGCCACCGTAGGCGCGGGCCTGCGGGCGGTGAGTAATGGGTGACTCACGGTCCGATCAGCACCAGACCCGTGCCGTACGGCGCGTATATGTTCCACGCGCGCCTCAAAGAGATGTCAGCATATGAAGGGGCCCCTCAGGGCCAAGCCTGCCGGGTAAGCGGGATTTTCCGAAAGGGTTACCGCTACCCCGGAACATAAAGGGCTACGGAAGGAACATGGATGGGTTTTAGTCAGTAAGAGTCTGACACTCCCTTCCGCTCCACCCGAACGGGAGCAGTCAAAGGATGATTTCCCAGCCTTAAAAAAAAAAAAAAAGCCACATTTAACTACTTATATGTAGGACCCGGGAGCCGGGTTGTGGGCACGTGAACGAATTATCGTTCGACCCGGGAGCCGGGTGCTTGGCAGTGAAAGTGTTAACTACCTAAAAGTTACTTCTAAATGTTATGTCATGTACAGTTAGGGCATTAATTGTTGTTTAAAACATTTACAGGACTTCCAAATCACCTTTGCAGTACCACTTGTTTTGGTGATAACATAGAAGATGAATGGTTCATTGTCCATGTTATTTTTGAAATTTCCAAGCAATACAAAGACTTGATCATCCAAATGAAAGACAATGATGGTGATTTCCTTCTAATAGAAGCTGCAAACTTCTTACAATCATGGGCTAATCCCGAAAACACAGAGAACAGAGTAAGTTATGAAAAAAATATATGCATGTTGCTTGGTACTCTTTGAAAATACTTTGAACACAAACACTGCCACTATTTTTTGTGCTGTTCTAAGCTCAGTGCCTTTATCAAAAAGAAGGTGATTGTAGCAGCATATGGGTTAAGATTGGTTTAAATCCAATGACCAAATTGTTTGGAGCAGTGGTGTTTCTTTTTTCTTTGTAACTATTAATGACATTTTCAAAATTAGATACTTTTTATAACATTAAGTACTTACTAAATATTAAAGGCTCAAAAAAAAGGGTAAAGAATGGTCTAAGAAAAAATAATTAGGTAACAAGTAAAGCATGGAACTTTATTCTCGATTTATAAAATTGATGGATCCATTTCTATGTTTTGAGTGTTGCATTAAAGTGTATAGACAGAAAAAACTATTCCCAAAAAAACAACCGAAAAAAACTGAATTTTGCAAAAAAACTGTTTGGAGCCTATTTTGACTATACACAGTGCCTTATAAATTTAACAGATGAGAAGTGAAATGGGTTCTACATTAAGCGTCTATTATATTGAACAAAAAGTTTTAATTTTCTATGAGAAGTGAAATGGGTTCTACATTAAGCGTCTATTATATTGAACAAAAAGTTTTTATTTTCTACAAAATCAGGTTGTTCGGCCAGTCGCGAGTATTTTGTTTTTAACATGGTCTCGGCGGGCGAAAAGGATCGCGGATTTCTCTTGCCGTTATTTTTAATGTGTTTATTTTGCGTTCCAGGTTTTCATTTATGATCATCATATACATATAATACCACCAGAAGTGGCTACATTAGATGCCAAATTGGAGTTACAAAAAGCTATGAGAATTATTTATGAAAAACCACATTTAACACGAACATCGGATGACATACAACAAACTATCTTGAATCGTATAGGAAACTATCCTGAAAAAATAAATGAGCATATTCATAAAGCTTTAGTGAAGTTGCCTGCCGAGCTTGCGACGTTATTGACACTAAAACCTTCTCTTGTTGCACCTATCATCGATGCATATTGTAACCACGACATTATAGACGCAAAATGTTGTAAAAACCTAGACTTTGATGACTGTGTGACAACTGAAATAAAATTCACGAAGTTTTTGTATGCTACATTAATTCATTCTAAACTTATTAATTTTGCTAAACATTATATTGAAAAGGAAAATGATAAGAAAACCATCCTTGGTTTGAAATTAACGTGTGGGTATCAGATAATTATGAACAAAGTCTCGGTAACCGACCTATATTCGTCAAAAGAATACTATCGGTTTCTCAATAGCTTAAAGCAAAATGGATATTTTAAGAATAATATAGAGGGGTCCAAACAGTACAATCATTTACTACAACAAGCACAGCATTATTTTTCTATGGTGGAATGTCCTATAAGTTCTAATGTATCCCTCAAAATAGCTGAAATGCTGGCATCAAATGACTTCGCTAGAGTAAAAGAATCACTAAAGAGCATGACATCCGTGGAACAACTGGGTTATGTAGATGATAACGAAGACTGGTTAAATGTACATCCAGAACAGTTGAATGAGTTATTGCAAACACGTTACGGCAAAAAATCTAAACTAAAAAATGATGATATCTTAACATCACAAAGAATAACAGAGGAATTATCGTCTTTTTTGAAGCAAACATCAGATTTTGAAGGGATAGAACAAGACCGCAGGGAGATATCCGAACAGGACAATATTGAATTTGAATCAGATCAGTTTGTTGCATGTATAGACAAAATGTTAAAAATGTTAAGTACAGGGGTCAAAGAGGACACTGAAAGTGAAGGCAGTGAAGACGACTTTGATAATATGTATTACGAGGATGATGAAAATGATGATGATGACTGTGATAGAGAACTTCAAGCACAACTGCAAAATGGCTCAACTGAAGCTGTAGAAGTAAACAGAACTGTGCTTGGGAACATTATTCAGAGTATGAAAGAAGAAAAGGCATCAACAGGGCCATCAAGCAACTTAATGCGGTCTCTGGGGGTAAGCAAAACTGAATTATTGGACTCCGATGATGATTAAGGTCATAAATCATTACCATTCTATCTACATATAATTAGTAGGGAGTAATTTTTATTTTAAAAAACTCAACTAAATGTAAACGAAAATTATATCAGTTATGCGAGAAATTAAACAATTTATTTATGAAAATATCTCCGATTCCTTTATTGTTTTATTTACAAAAATACCCCGAAATATAATTATCTTTATACCCCAACACCTCCACATACTTGGCTCAAAGATGAGCATAAGCTCCTCCGGCCGTTACAATGGTTTCTCCAGTTATATAACTGGCGTCATCTGAAGCCAAAAAGGCGACTGCGCTTGCAATCTCTGCAGGTTTCCCAAATCTTTTCATTGGCACTATAGACAAGCTTCTTTCTTTACCTGCATCAGAACTCGTTATCTAAAATAAAAGAGAAGAATTCGTTTTGTGGTATATCTCCGTGCATTAGGCACATAAAAAATATCAAATCGTACTTACGGCAGATGCAAACTTCGTAGCAACTATTCCAGGAGCAACACAATTAACTCTGATATTGTCATGGACAACTTCATTTGCTATTGCTTTGGTCAGACCCAAAAGAGTTGTTTTAGTGACACTGTAAGGACCAAGCGGCTGAAAACAAATATCATTTTTAAAGTTAGCAATGGGTTTTACAAATTTTATTATAAAATAATTTATATCAGGCATTTATGTACCTCCATTGGTTGATACCCTGCGATTGACGAAATAAATACGATATTTCCCCCTCCTCTTTTAATAAGTTCGGGATATGCATCCTTTGCCAATTGCCAGGCGGATTTCACATTGATTTCGAATAACTTGTCCCATACCGCATCATCAGTCTAGAAAATGCAACAACACTTTGTAATATTTCGTGTTTTTAGGTACCTATGTTGTGTTCATTAGATGATTCAGTCACGAGCATAAATAATTATATTACCTACTATGGATAGTTCTGCAGTATTGTGCCCTGTTTAATAAACGTTAAAATTGTAATTGTATCACAAATCAACAAGTTATAAAGTATAAGTGTACCTATAAGTAATAAATATTTCAACTTACAAATTTTCCATGGTGGAAAACGAACAAAATTGAAATTTTTTACATATTTCTATTTAATAAAGATTCTCTTTACAGGTGACAATTATTATATTTGTAAGGAAAACTGTTTTATTGAACGCATAATTGTATTATATGTGTATTACATAGATGCAGGTTTGTAATAAATTTCCTTATTATTTTATTCTTCACAAGAAACTAAGCAATGTATAGCGAAACTGAAGTGGGGGCAATGAATTCCCAGTCACCACCGGTGGCGACTGGGTATTTTTATTCCCATTTGCCTCCGGTGGCAATCCCCGCGGGGGCGACTGGGAATGAACGTTTTCTTTTTGAGTATTAAAAAAAAGCATAGTTTCTAAGAACTCTGTAGATGGCGCTGACTACGTTACTAGTTGCCAAAGATATAACGCTTGGAAAAAAAACATTGGGTCACGTGATCACGTCACTTGCTCGTTGACTGACACTCGTTGTTTCGTGTACAGTCAACAGCAAAAGTAGATGCTAAAAATCAGAAACTCAATACTAGTGAACGGAGTTCGCGTCAGAACTGTGTGGCGTCGGAGTGATTCAAAAGTATATGATTGTAAATTATACCAAACATTTAGTACTAGTACAGCTGTCATATATTCGTGATCAGTTATAACTCCAAAAGTTATAAACACAATTCGCATCAGTACTAAGAAGTAAAAAAAAATTTCAAAACTAGTGAACAGTCCACGATTGTTACTTGGAAAGCAATAAAGATATTGAGTACAGTTGAAATCAAAAATTAAATGATGATATCACATCAGCTACTTTTGAACATTTGACAGAAGTTGCAAAAAAAAAACAATTAATATAGTAAAGTTTTTAAATTATATGATTTTTAATAAACATATGCTTTTTTCGGGGTTCAATTGGATGAAATTTGGCATATATTATTAAATATGCAAATCTTTATCAAATTCAGCTTTTCCGTAAAACATAACAAACAAAATTACTGGGATAATCAAAAATAAGAATTATTTGCTTCATGATTAAGTGGCCTCAGTTTCATCATTTAATTTTTGATTTCAACTGTACTCAATACTCAATATCTTTATTGCTTTCCAAGTAACAATCGTGGACTGTTCACTAGTTTTGAATTTTTATTTTACTTCGTAGTTCTGATGCGAATTGTGTTTATAACTTTTGGAGTTATAACTGATCACGAATATATGACAGCTGTACTAGTACTAAATGTTTGGTATAATTTACAATCATATACTTTTGAATCACTCCGACGCCACACAGTTCTGACGCGAACTCCGTTCACTAGTATTGAGTTTCTGTTTTTGATCATCTACTTTTGCTGTTGACTGTACCTACGTTTTACGTTCTCAAAATTACATCCAAGAGAAATGATGACGTTCGGTTCCTTGCAGTACCTTACCAAGTTCAGCGCCATCTATCCAGTGACTAGGGAAGAGTTAAAAGAAAATCCCTTATTGTTAAAAAACCAAGCGGTCAATGGGTTAATAGAATTCGGAAATAATATTAAATTTAAAAAAAATGTATGGGTTGATACACAACAAATATGCATTTTATCAGTATGTAACCTACACAGAACAGTTAAAGAGGTTAGAATGGAAGTAGTTCCTGATTTGTATTAGAACGCGTGTCGCCGCATGTCTCCCACTCTTGTATCTCAACTACAAGCAAGAGAAAATACGTACGCGCATTACACGCACAAATAAACCACACGTTTACTATTGGTTGTCCTACTAACGCAAATACTGCTCTGGACGTACACTCACACACGTGTAAAAGCAATTTATTTCTCATATATGTTACGGCCACCAAAAGGTCGATTAATCATATCGATAAAATTACTGTAGTTTAGTTAATTAAAGTTTTGCATTTTTTCAAGTTGCAGATACGGTACGAATAACTTCCTAATTACATTTAAATAAACTTAAATCAAAGTCAAATTAAGGAGGAACATCCGATACTGCCGCGAAATTTAAATTTTCTTTAGTTTTATGCTAGTTGCAGCTCTGTTTTACGTCATAATAATGAAAGAAAGAAAAATAGCATTTTGAACGTAAAACAACGCTACAATATGCAAAAAAAACTATAAAGAAATTTTAAATTTCACGTCCATATCGAATGCTAAGTCGAATTAACATAATATAATCTAATTAATTTATTGTGAACTACTCCGTGAAAAAGTATTTATTAATTGTAGCATGTTAATTTATTAATAATAGCTGTGCCCGCCGGTTTCACCCGCGTTACATAATCATTTTCTGCAAAATGTTGCAAACATAAATTGTGCTACATTTAGTACGTATCCATTCAATTCTACCAGTTGCTTCAAACCACAGTTTTCTTGTAGCTGGATCTTTTGTAAAATAAAAAAAAGTGTTTGCATCGTAAATTAGATTTTAGACGAAAAGCCAACTAAGAAACTAAATTAATAATCCACATTATACAATAATTGTTGTTAATATAAACAACGTTATTTTCATTGTTATATTACTGACAATAATCATTCGTATACACATCTTAATATCGACATTGTTTACAATTTGGTACAACACTATCGACGCGCATAGATTTCCCAGAATTGAAGCTTTGGATCGACGCACGCGACGTTCGCAGTGAACGCAATATTACATTGCGCAACCGCTCACGTCGTCGTGCAAGATCGTACCAATGTAATGCAAGCAATGTATAATTTTGCATCTGAATGCGATTTTATCGTTTTTGTCTACAAACTACATAATACTTTTGTAATAATTACAAATATCACTCGTATTTTAAGGTTTTTGGAGTTACCGGTGAAAAGAAATCCCTCCTCGGGCCACATTACACTCCTGACTTCTTTTCCGACACGTTATAATTGGGCAAGACGGCATAATACTTTTTTTCCGCGGAGAATTGAACGCTTTCACAATAAGAGCGTGACTGTTGACCGGTGATTCTAATTTCGGTTGGGTTTTGAGCGCCCGCGCAAACGTGTGGCGCGCCTCTTCCGCCCACAAGGCCCTTCTAACCTCTTTAACTGTTCTGTGGTAACCTACACCGATTAAATCTGCAACAAACAATGAAGCGATATGACACAAGTATTAGTACCAATTTTTAGTCTCTAAACCTACCTCTAAAATTGGCGACACAGCAGGATTAACTGCAGCATTGGAAACAAGTATGTCAAAACCTCCAAATTTGCTTTTCGTCTGAAAAAATAAATGACGATTTGTCATTACTCATTAGAGATTCGTCACTCTCACTCATCATCGACCACATAGGTAGGTGCAGTAGATGTCATTCATTAGACGGCGAATGAATAAAAAGGTCATGAAAAGGCCATTTGAGCGACAAGTCATTAGCTGGGTTCACATCGGACGATCCAAATTTGGATCGACGGCGATCGATGACCGATGATTGGAGAGTCTTTAACACGATCCGTTTTAAGAAACCCGCGATCCTGCTGCGAAACTGTGCCGATCGTCGTTTTAGCTAAAATTAAGTTCAGTTGCATCCTTCGCATTATCCTAATCCACGATCGCCCGATCCACGCATAACCGCCCACAACGAGCGCACCAAACGACTCGGGTACCTTTAAGCATGGTCAAAAGTCCAATGGCGCTCGGGTTGGCCGTTCCTCGGAGTACGCGCGGAACGTCTACATCGACAGCGCATTTGGATAGAGGTCGGAGGAATGTGTGTCTATTAGGGCTTGCACACAAAACTGCGATGCGACGTCGCATCGCAAAAATCTACGAGCTCGACGCTTGATATTGTAGTTGCGAGTTTAAATCGCGTCGCATCGCAGTTTTGTGTACAAGCCCTTAGGTACTTTGTTTATTTTCTAAATCAAGTCCATATTTGGATTTTAACCCGGTAGTTATTCATTATTACGACATTTCGATAAAAACAACAAATGTTGAGAACAGTGTGAAGGTCTCGAAGATGGTGGAGATAAATGAGTGGACTGTATAATATGCTGGTACAACTGAATTTAACTGTCAGAAACCGTATACATGTTTACAAAGCGGTGGCCCAAGGAGAAGTGTGTTATGCGCTTGAAGAGCTAATGCGTGAGGTCCGTCACCACACCGCGGTCGCCCGGCCGCGCCGCCTAGCTCAGCGGCTCACACGCGCTGCGCCTGCCGCACCGGAAGATGTCGAGGTTCGGTTCTCGACACAACTTTTATCTTAGTGCAAGATCTATACTTACGACATCAAACAAGTTTTTCCGTTGATCTGCGTTGCCTACGTGGCATACAACGCCCTCAACCGTAATGCCTTCACTACGCAAACTTTTGACTGCTGCTTCTACATTTTTCTCCTTTCTACTGCTTATCACAACAGAAGCTCCTTCACTTCCCAGTCGCTTAGCTATAGCGTAACCAATGCTATAAGAAAATACTTTATTAATTTAATAATATATATAAAACTAGCTGACCCGACAGACGTTGTCCTGTCTTTACTGTGATACCTACCCTGCCTACCTGCCTACTCTACCTACCCTACCTACCCTACCTACCCGCCCTACCTACCCTACCTACCTACCTACCTACCTACCTACCCTACCTACCTACCCTACCTAACTACCCTACCTACCTACCCTACCTACCTACCCTACCGCCTACCCTACTTACCTACATACCTACCCTACCTACCTACCTACCTACCCTACCCTACCTACCTACCTACCTACCTACCTACCCTATAGGAGGAAAATCAGAAGCTGATCGAAAAAAAAAAAAAATGTATTCTGCTATTCAGGGCGGAGACAAATCCAACGAAACAAAAACCATGAAAATTGGTCCAGTAGATCTCGAGTTATAACGAAGGGAACAAACCCGTCTTTCTTTTATATACAGGGTGGAATTTTGTAATGCCCCCTGGAGGGAAAGTACCCTTAATACTGTAGATAGCAAATTTTACTCAAAGTAAACATTCCTTTATTTTTGAATAGAAAGATAACTGCATTCAAAGATTTCCAAAAATTCGCTTGCCACACCCGGGAAACGAACCAACTAAATCTGTTAAAAAAAAATCTGTTAAAAGCACACCCTGTACTTTTATTGCATCTATCGTTAGGATCACTTATAAGGATGAAATCTCTCGAACAAACTTTATAAATTAAATGATAGGAAAACCATGAAATCTCAAATTATTTACAAAAAATTGTAAACTAACTAATTAGTTGCTCGAAATGGGCTCCATTTTCTTGGATACACAAATGTATTCTTGTAACAAATTCATTTCTAGTAACCTTTAATATCGTGTTGTGGTAAATATTATAAATCGTGATTCTGAACTTCAACTCTCAACTCGTTTATTTTCGCATAAAATTTAATGAAAATTTGATTTTTCTATGAGGTGCCTAGCCTTTGCCTTCTTGATTTTTCACATATTTCCACAAAAAAAATCTCAACGGGTGAGATCTGGTGATCTCGTAGGCCATCTCATTGTACCGTTTACACCAATCTTCAATCGTCTTATCTAAATAGTAACTCGTCATTTTCATGGATAAATGACGTCAATGATAAAATTATTTATTACTAACATAAGTAAACAGATGGATCTTTAACTTAAAGAGCTTTAACTTGATTCATTAAATTTATAAGTTCAGATTTCATGGTTTTCCTTTCATTTAATTTATCAAGTTTCTTAGAAAGATTTTATCCTTATAATTGATCCTAACGATAAATGCAATAAAAGTACAGGTTGTCATTTTTACCGATTTTAGTCGGTTCGATTCCCGGGCGTGGCAAGCGAATTTTTGAAAATCTTTGAATGCAGTTTTCTTTCTATTAAAAAATAAAGGAATGTTTTCTTTGAGTAAAATTTGCTATCTACAGTATTAAGGGTACTTTCCCTCCAGGGGGCATTACAAAATTCCACCCTGTATATAGATTCTCGTGTCACAGTTTTCGTTGCCATACTCCTCCGAAACGGCTTGACCGATTTTGATGAAATTTTTTGTGCTTATCCGGTATCTATGAGAATCGGCCAACATCTATTTTTCATCCCCCTAAATGTTAGGGGTAGTCCACCCCTAAATTTTTTTTTGTAGGGTAGGTAGGAAAGGTAGGAGGATATCATAGTTAAGGCAGGACGACGTCTGCCGGGTCAGCTAGTAGAAATATAAAAAAGACGTTGGCCATCAGTTTCTTTCAAAAAGGGTGATGTGAAAATAAATTTGCGAAGTTGAATGAACCTTTCAACCTTGCAAAGTTGCAACGCAACTTACTAATAGTCTATTATTCTATTATAACGAAATCATGAATGAGTGTGATCCCTGTACACCAATTCGGATTTAGAAAGTCACATTCAACTACCGAACAGTTCTACCGAGACTACCTCGCAATACGCCAGGGTTTTGAGAAGATGGAATAGACCTCTGCGGCATTTCTGAAACGAAAGATCTAGCCTGTATAATATCGAAGCTGGAGTTCCACAAGGATCGGTTCTGGGACCTGTTTTATAATATAATTTCCAACTGCAGAAAATGTAACGGTAGCGACATACGCAGATGACGTTTCTTACGCGCAAATGCGCAATAGAACCACATATTGCCAGTAAAAAATTACAAATAGTGTAATGGGATAAAATCAAAAACTGGCTGCAAAAGTGGCGTATCTGCACCAGAGCTCAAAAATCAAGTCACATTACCTTCACCTTGTAAAGAGGCCACTCGGGGAGACAACTCTACCAGATTGTTGTAAAGTATCTCGAATTTTACCTGGCTAAAAAGCTCACCTGGAAGACTCATATAAAACAATAAAGTAGTTGTAGTAAAATAAAACAACTAAATGCCAAACATAAAAACTTGTACTGGTTGTTGGGTCATAACTCAGTCCTATCTTTGAACAACAAACTCCTTTTGTACAATTATCTATTAAAACCTATATGGTCATACAACATCCAACTATGGTGAGTGGCCAGTAAAAGTAACATAATGTGCCTCCAGAGATCTCCAAACACTATCTTGAGGAATATTGTTGATGCACCATGATTCACACGGAATGAAGAAATCCAGGATTATCTTAACATAAAAAGTGTTATGCTGACCGTCTAGCCATCAACCCAAATCCTCTGGCTGTTAAATTGCTGGACATTGCGATGACTTACGAGAAGTCAAGTAATCTGAAGAGGTAACAGTGGCAATGGCCCCTGTACCTGAAATGCTAACTGTCTCACACAACCAGATTGATAATAGTACAGAAAGGACTGCTGGCAATTAAGAAAAAGAAAAGTATATTTTTTTATATTATGCTCACAGGCAGTAAGGGCAGGTACCATAACCATGTCTAAGGAGATTGCCATTAACTTGTTTTAGAAATTTTAATTTGCACTCACAGATTATGAAAAAGAATTGTAGTCAGCATTTGTATAATTTTCACAAAAACCTTTTTAATGCCAGTTTATCCTGTTTTTAAAAAAGTCTCAGAACTATAGAGGTTTGATTACAAGAAAAGTCAGAAATCACAAAACCCTTTTCCCATACCTTTTGTAGGAAATTATACTCTGTGTGTGATGGATACACTGGTTTGACAGTCTCCTATGGCTATTTTCCTGCAGCTACAATGGTTATGATACTATGCTTCAAGTCATAAAACCAGCCAGAATAAAACATTGAAAAAAAAAATATATTTCGCTTGACAGACGCAACAATGATACTTGAAGGACTTTTAGTCCTACACATTATCATCCTATTGTTTTGATATTGCAAGATTTAGTATCACATTCACAAGTTGTTGTAAGAGAATAGTAATAAAGCCGAAGACTGGCCTTTGACCCCTGGATCAACCTTCAAAGTTTAAGTAAGTTTAACAATGTATTTAATTTTATGTTTGGGGTTTTTGATTCTTTCAATATTATTTTTTTTGTTGACATGTGGACTTATCACTCAAGTTAATGATATGCCTGCAGAAGTTATGAAGTCAAAATTTATTAACTTACCCCTCAGTCGAAGCTGTAACTATTGCCACTTTTCCTTTAAACCTACCATTATGTACTGCCCGGGCACTTAAATTATGCGGGTTCAGTTTAACCAAATTATTTGGCTTTGACATAAATTTGATTGTATGAAACATACTAGTTTCGTATCAACGCAATAAGTTCACGATGCACCTAGTACCAAGAGTGTAATAATAATATCCTAGTACCTAATCAAACACTGTAGGTACCGAACGTTTTCGTGCGTGATGATGTAAGTAATCTCGAAATAAATATTTATCTGTAAGCGTTATGTTAGATAAAGTTATATTATTACAGAATTCCTGATTAACTTGTTATCAAAAGAATATGAGCCGGTCCCACTCCCAAACAATAACATACATATGTAATGCTAGGTACACATTACACACACACACAAGCAAGCAGCAACGAACGGCCAGTGACGTCGCCGGTAATTCGCTGACAATTTTCAGAATCTTCGTCCGGATGCGCATTTTGACATCACTAGCGAGAAATCGGCTGTCTGTCACTTGAAGATAATTATCAGAATCAAGGCATACGTAAAGCTTGGAATTAGTTATTGGATAAGTAAGAAATGGGAATAAAAATTACGTTTTCACCTCACAATCGGAAAGATAGAAGTCGGAAAGATTCTGTTTATCATTCGAAATCTGAGTGTAAAAGTGCATTTTGTCGGCTAGCGAGGAAATAATTTTTTAAACTCGAACCTTTTTAATCAATAATTTTGTCAAAAATTATCTCTTTCCTATAATTTGCCGTATAATATGTCAAACAAACTGTGATCAAATGAATCCTCTATTATGGTTCAGTACCTCCAAAGGAAAAAGGAATCCTTATAGAGTACTTCGTTTTCCGTCCGTCCGCCGTCAAATAAACCCTTTTTCTCAGAAACGCGTGAAGGTATGAGCTGACGTATACGGTACTTAGAGCATAAATGCTCTAAGATACGGTACCTACTTGTGGATTTCGCAAAATCTCCCACGGTAAGTTGCTACCCGGATTACAAGTGCCTTAAGTGTTAATCCAAGTTAGTAATACCGGACCAAAATTCTAAAAACTAGTGATCGACCTCTTAAGAATTACTGTTTTTCAAAAATATGAAATGTAAAGTTGGGACTTCGTTAATATTTTGGTGTAGTCAGTTTTTATTTTGTATAATTTAAAAATAATCTATAGGTAGGCTTCACTGGCAACCTGGGTCTTTCATTAAGGTGAATCCTCCAACCAGCCCGCGAAATTCAAATTTTCTTAAGTTTTTTGCAATTTGCAGGCCAGTGATAGGTTGTATGTTGATGAACATTTGATTCGCGAGGTTCCGGAATGACTTTGACCTTGTAAACAGTCATTTTTACACCTTTATGAGCTCGGAGGGTTGTATTAATGATTTTGATGATTATAATTCTGTAACTACATACGTCTTACAGCCGCGAATCAAATGTTCATCAACATACAACCTATCACTGGCCTGCAAATTGCAAAAAACTTAAGAAAATTTGAATTTCGCGGGCTACCCTGGAAAATCAACCTTAAAGAGCTAAGTTTATTGTATATACTAATTCCATGCCTTCTTCACTGTTGTAACAGAATCTGTCACAGCACGAACGTCACCTCAACCTCACACGAGGACTCTTTGCTCACACGCTTTTGGCGCCTGTCACTTGTCAGTGCCAGTCAGAGTGCTGTCTGTCACGCCTGTCACTAGTCACGTATGACAAATTGACAAGTTTGACAACGGCACCGACTACGGAACGGAAAGGATAAATAAAGGGAGGCTTTCATGTAGGGTTATGTAGTTTTTAACTTGGCTAGTCCAAGGCAGATTTACAACATAAAAGTAGAAAATGTAGGCATGTACTTATTATCTTTAGAATATTATATTAAATGATAACTAGACTGACTTTTGAATATTCATAGTGCATTGATCAAAAATACAAAATGAAACCTCGTTGACATGGCGTTTATTTTTAGAAAATATTATTATAAATATACAAAGTGTATAGTGGTATCAGTTTTACTTGCTTTTTTTATACATATTTTTATCGCAATTAGTTTATTTCCGTCTATAAATGATAATTTATTGAAAAAGAATGGTTATGTATCCACTGCACGACAAGTGGTGGATGAAGTGTCGGCCAGGAAGAACAATATTGGATATAGTGATGATGAAGACTTAGCCTCAAATAATAAGAATCACAATAAGCTCTCGACATATCTAAGGCTAGAAGAACTGGACTTCAAACCTCCTTGTGAAATAAAGAGTAGAGAAGCTATATCTGCCATTCACCGTGCTAAAACACAAAATTGCAAACAGCAAATTGTCAATAAAACATGCCTAATACAAAATGGAAATTTTTATTCAGAAAAATTACCTAATGGGTGCCTTCGTGGACAGACAACTTATGGGAAATACCTGGGATGCTATGCAGATGAAAAGAAATTGAGGTTGCTTACAGGTTTCTATGGTAATTATGCAAACACTAATTCACCAACTGCATGTTTGGATATATGCATACAAGCTGGATTTCTGTATGCTGGAGTTCAATATGCGTAAGTAACACTTTTATACTTACAACTTATTAGATCAGATCCCAACAATAAAAACAACAAAAAAATGTGGCTATTATGATGAGTGTTTGTTTTAAATCAAACACGAGTCAAAAGAAAATATGGGTAGTCTTGCTCAATGGGATTTATGGGAATAATTAATTATGTAATTATTTGCACTAGTTAGTTTTTAGTGAAATCAATAAAGAGTACCCAAACTACACTTAAAACATGTAATCAATATTTATGCTGATAAGGCAGTTTCAGCAATTAAATGCCCTAAACTAAAAATGTAACTAAATAATGTTTTATACCTATCATTTTCAGGTCAGAATGTTTTTGTGGAGAAAATCCACCACAGGCTTCAGCTGCTGTTGCTGAACATCTGTGTGACATGAAATGCCCTGGAAATGTAACTCAACATTGTGGAGGTTACTTTACAATGAATATTTATGAAACTGGTTTATCTAGTAAGTTATTTTTGATTTAATAATTACATTACAATGTTGTTATTTAAAAAATCAGAAACAAAAGTACAAGCATTTTTAAAAATTATGTAAAATCAAGCCAAGTAAAAAGCTTTTTAAAATTATATGTCAAGTGGTTATGTCATGGCTCCATGAGGCTGTAATATAATTGACACCATTAATTTTAAGTCTGTTAGCTTTGTATGCAAATAATTGCAAGTTCACTATTGCCAAACATTATCCTTTGCACAATCAAGAAATACACATTTTGACAAGAACAGGAATTTCCAATACATTTGCAGGCCTCCTATTTCTGTGGATTTTTTACTTCTATTTCACTATCCCATTTCTACTTCACTAGGCATTTTTACAATAACATTATTTGTTTGAACAGTTTTTAATATTAGTTAGCATCATCATCATAATCAACTTCCCTAATAATTGATGAATGTTTAATTGCTTACTAAAATAAAACACATTATACATTTATCTATAATATAAAAATGAATCGCAAAATGTGTTGGTAAGCGCATATCTCGAGAGCAGCTGAACCGATTTCTCTAATTCTTTTTTTGTTGTTTGTTATTGTCAGGAGAAGGTTCTTACATTAAAAAAAAAGTGGGTAGGTAGAGTAGGTAGGAGAGGTTGGTAGGTAGGTAGGTGGGGTACAGGCACTGAATGGCGTCCTTCCGTTCTCGCCGCCGGGGCCGGCCGCGACGTCACCGTGCATGTCCCTTGCTGTCCGTCCCCAGCTACGCCCTAAGCAAAGGTCCGTACCCCACAGGGGGTGCCCTTAGCGTGTAGTCGCTTAGTTTGTATGTTTTTATAAGCCCTGACTGGAGGCTGCAATTTATTGTGGCATCCACAGGCAAGTCCGGTTTAGCAGTAGACAACCCTTTGGTGGAACTGCGAGATGCCATTAACAAAAAAAATACGAAATGCACGGCTTCACACCAGTAGTTTTGCTGCTTTATATCATGTGCCATTAAAACTGCAGACATCGTGCTATTAAACCGGAACTAAAACCTCACCACCAAACTGCCCGACTTAATTTTGCGCGACAATATCTTGATTTTTATTGGTTATATGTATTTAACATCTAAAAGAAATCAGAAGAAATCAAATCGGAAGATTTAATTTATGGCGGTATAAAGCTTATATCGTGGGTCAAGTTGAATCTGTTCGCCCTTCTATGGTATCGTCCATATGAATACCAGTCAACGCTAATTTGACCTCTAGTGAGGTTCGACACTTCTGTGATTATCTATGAAACTAAGCTTTCTATCTCTTTCATTCTTGTGGTATGGTGTACACGAAAGACGTGAGCTAAAAATAAAACAAATGGTACTACATGTGCATTCAGTTAATAGCCTCAAAGTGGTAAACATTTTTAGACCGCGACTATATACAAATTTATTCACGTTTGGATTTGTTTACGTACCCAAATCTCTTATTATTTACTATAGTACCAAACATGAAATTACGATAAAAACTATACTCATAAATTAGTGTTTCAGTTATCAACAAAATGTACATAAATCACAAGTTAGTTAAATTAGATGCTAATCAGCGGTGTTCGCGTTACGTTATCTCTCAATTAACCAAAAACATAATTAACATTATTATAAATTCAGCACTAAAGTATGTAGTTTGCTGGATTTTAATCTTGACAATATGTACGTAAACCATTCAAAATGTTGTACATATTAAACATTGAGTGAGTGGAACCCTTGAAAGCTTTAAGTTAAAAAAAAATCTACCGACAGCTTCGCCCGCATGAATGTCGGCAATTGTCCCACAGGAACGTACCTCTGGAATAAAACTATCCTATGTGCTATTCCAGACTATAATCTATCTCTGTGCCAAGTTTCAACCAGATCCGTTAAGTAGTTTTCGAATGTATTCGTTACAAACATACATACAAATCTTTCCTCTTTATAATATTAGTATACATTGGTTTGGCTTTTTCGATGTTATACCACTTAAAACCTTAAAGCCCAAACCTCAAGTTCAATTTTTATACGTATATATGTACAGACGCCAGCACATCAAGCTATCCCTAACTGTCAAATTTTCTTAATTAAAAATGAACCTTATGTCTTTGCAATAAAGTTGAAATACTATCAAAGAAATTTGTCAGATTGTGGTAACTTGATGTGCTGGCCTCTGTACTGTGTTTTTTGGGCCTTCGTTGCCTAAAATAAAGGGATGTTGTTGAACAAAGTGTTTTCCTATGATAAATGATTTTATTTTTGTAATTGAGTTTTCACAACACTTTACACGTCAATATTTTTTCTAAAACTAGTTGAGGTTTCCTGACTGACTATTCTGAGAAGAAAGGCCGAAACAAACTCAGGTCACAGTTTCTCATAATGTCCAGACATAATCTTGGTCAAATCATGCGAAGACCATGTAGGTTAGGGTCTGAAATGAGATAAGTTTTCTCGTAAACTGTAAATATTCGCTATACATAGGTACATGTGGGTTATATTGGATACGTAAAGCACTAGGAAGTGGTGAAGGGTGAGCGTTTTTGGGAGACTATCTTATGTAACTTTGACCTTCAAAAAGTGCTGATTTTCAGCCTAATTTGAATAAATGACTTTTGATTTTAGCCATAGGTTTCAACAAATCATTCCGGATCGTTGTAAACGGGCCACCCTGTATGTGTTCAATGTTAAGTGTTCATTATTTTGATTTACAGAATTTACTCCGAGGATACCTAAAACAGCGAGCATTAAAAAAGAGCCCATTCAAATTGTGTTCCTATTGACGCTGAATGGGCGTGCATTGAGACAAGTACATCGACTGATTAATGCTTTGTACAGAAGCAATCATTACTTTTATATACATGTTGATAAGGTAAGCAGACCATTACATTGTAGATTTTTTTTAACGGCTTTAATGAATAGGGAATATGCAAGTATTTCAAAACTTTGTCATTATCTACACACATTACACTTTCTATTAGCATCAAAAACCATTGCCTTATATTATAAATACTGAAAGCTCAAAGGCAGCACTGTTATTCTGTTTACTGTTGTGTTGATCACAAATTAGACAAAAACTAGATAAAAATGTATGTGACTTCAAGTGTGTACAACTAAAAGACCATCTAAGGTAAACGGAAGTCTACCGCAACCACAGACAAACGTCTACCTCTAGTAAAAAAGCAAAAGGCCTTTCAAACATCGAAGATAGATTTACGTAAAAATGAAACTACTAGGGTCTAAAGTGGAAGGTGTAAGTCATCTAAAGACCACGAGCACCACAGCTTTTACAAAACACACGAGGCTCCAACATGTTATCTTTGTTTCTAACAAGAAATTCAAAATATTAAAAAAAAAACCTACAAGAGCCAACCCTTTAAGAGCGCCTTTTTTAAATAACATTACCTGTTTGTTTCAGCGCCAAGATTATTTGCACAGGAAACTATCTGCCTTAGAAAAGTTCCCAAATATTAAATTAGCGTCAAGTAGATTTTCTACCATATGGGGTGGTGCATCTTTGCTCAAAATGTTACTGGCAGCTATGAAAGATTTTATGGCGTTGGGATGGAAATGGGATTTCGTTATAAATTTGAGTGAAAGTGATTTCCCCATAAAGTCATTAGAACAATTAGAAAACTTCTTGTCTGCAAATAAAGGTCTTAACTTTGTGAAATCACATGGACGAGAAGTACAGAGGTTTATCAAAAAACAGGGCCTCGACAAAACATTTATCGAATGTGACACGCATATGTGGCGAGTTGGTGAAAGGAAGTTACCAAGAGGTATAATAATAGACGGTGGAAGCGATTGGATTGCGTTGTCGCCAGAGTTCGTTTCATATGTAGTTGGGAAACAAGACGAGCTCTTATCCGGATTGGATGTAATATTTCAACATACTCTGTTACCAGCAGAGTCGTTTTTCCATACAGCACTAAGAAATTCTCGTTTTTGTGATTCATATGTCGACAACAATTTGCATGTTACCAACTGGAAAAGAAAATTGGGGTGCAAATGTCAATACAAACATGTGGTTGATTGGTGCGGGTGTTCTCCTAACGATTTCAGAACTGAAGACTGGCCGAGAATTCAAAACACACAAGACCGACAGTTATTTTTTGCTCGGAAGTTTGAACCTGTAATAAATCAAGAAATAATAAACAGAGTAGAGAAGTACATAGGATTTAAGGATCATTATTTGATACCGAACTTAGAGGCATATTGGCAAAGTATTTATAATATAGAAGATTTGACAGCTAGTTCAGATGACCTATTATTAACTCACGCTGGAAGTATTGCTCGACATAACGCAAGAATACTTTTAGAAGAAGGTTGTCAAATAGAACCCGATGAAATTATTGAAATAAATTCTTATAATAATGCAGATATCTATAAGGGAAATTTAATATTACATAAAGCAATTGTACATGATCACATAGAAATATTAATAGAGACTTGGTATAAACCTAAAAAGCACATAGAATTAAATTTTGAAAATCCTTATGTAGATAATATAAAGTTGTTTAAAGTAAGTTCTGACTATGATCAGAAAGAAATGACATTTAAAAACTTAGCAAATGTTTTAGGTCCATTGTCGGAACCTATTTTACTTTATGAATTTTCAGCTCAATTAGATACGAGTGAAAATTTGACTTTAATTTGGTTAGATCCTACTGGGGCCATTGGTGATGTTAATATCATACATGTAGATGAAAACAATCTAACAAATTTTATAAAACCAAACTTAAAGGCACCACTTTTACCCGGAATTTGGAAAGTGGGCTTATTTGAACAAAATAGAATAATAGTAGCAACTAAGTTTCTTATATCACCGCTGGAGTATTTCTCTGGTAAAGACTTATCACATCAAGAATCTAGTATAATTCATAGTGGATCTCAAAATTCATACAAGAAGTTTTCAAATATAAAACCAAAGAACTTTCTTCCTGGTTATGAAGAGAGTATATTGTTACAAAAAATATCTCAGTCAAATATCCAGAGAATAAACAAAGATTTAAAAGAATGGATAGATGGACTTAGTTTAGAGTTTTATAATGTTTTGGGTTCATGTATCATGTTCAACGATGAAGTCAAAGATAAATTAATATGTGGAAATCATACATTCGAAAACTGTGTTTCGACGCAATGGAGTTCATTATCACCGGATCCTAAAGGCACTATAGGAAAACTAAATAAGATAAATGGGCGAATGGACAGAGTATGACAAATAATGATCCGCACTTTTTTTGTTGTTTGTTCTGTTGTTAAAGGAACTATTTTTTTTCTAAAATTATCACATGCTCAAAAAAATCGGTGAAGGAAAACATCGTGAGGAAACCTGCATGCCTGAGAGATATTATTTCTGAACAGCATGTATTGTGAAGCTAAGTCAGAGGCCCATGGGCAGCATAAAATCTCTGACACCAGTTTCAGTCACTATTTAGTCATTAACCACACGAAGAAGAAGACTATTTTTTTAGGAACCTACCTACCTAGGGTTTTAATGCACAAAGGTACTTTTAGTACCCGTTCATTCACGGCAGAAACCACTCGGTTGCATCTTAACGAACATGAAAATGCACCTGTAAATAGCCGGGTCGAGCCGGGCGGTTGACGCCGTGTAAGAAAGGGTACTTAGGCTGCTTCTCTACCAAAGATGTGCGGGGATGCATGATGTGTTAGACCCACAAAAGCATTTTTTTTGTAATAAGTAAGTAATTTGTTTTTTTTTAAGACGAGCTATGCAAAGATGTACTCGCACTAAGTGTTTTTTACTCGGTCTGTATGGGTAAATCCGAATCCACAAAACATACGGGGAAGCTGTCATATGGGAACCATACGTTCGTTGTTTCCCGAAAACAATTTTGGTCGGTACCATTATAGTTCGACCGAAAACGATGTACAGCGCACGTAGGAATAAGCGGCGAACTTTGTATAACGAAGTATAATATAATAACTTTGTTTTTAAGTGCGAGTTGTCCATACAAATACAAATTACGACTAAGTTTCATGTAGGTACTTAAGGATTATTTCATCGCATGAAATCCTTTCATGAAACTTGTTGTTTTTGTCGCGTTGTAGCAGGCTACAGGCATACCTATAGATACCAGTTTCGTAGCCAGTGATGAAATGCGTGTCAATAGACAGACTAATTCCGCAAGCTTTTATTTACTAAAGAGTTCAAAAAAGTAAAAAACTTAAAAATATTTTTTTTTGAGATATTAAGTCGGATCATAAGTATCACCGTTGTAATTAAAGTTAAATAAATAATAAATAAATCACGAGTTAACAAATAAAAATATATGTAGGTATATAAAGGTGTTTATTAAAAAAAAAAAAGGATTGCCGAGGGTTGCTACCTATATTATTTGTATCAAAAATATTGTATTTTCCTGAATCCATAGTTTTTGCTACTTTGACATTTTTACGAGTTTTGATTTTGTATAAATTTCTTACCTATCTAATAATTGTCTCACTCTATATTTTGGTTACAAAATACCATTCAGCTTTTATGATATAAAAACTGGCACTATTGCGGTCATCTCGCAATTATGTATTGAAATGAAAATTCAGGGTCGAATTAAATTAGCAAGCGAAACTCAATTCAATTCAGTAACTTTTATTGTGGATCCTAGGTTCATAAAATGTTGTTTTAAATACTGGTAAGTCTGCCATTAAGGCATACAAAATACATGTCACATGTTCGGCAAGCAGTCCAAAAATAATACACCCAATTGTCATGCAATCAATTAAATTAAATTATTAAACTAATTAAATATTTATGTCAAATTACAAATTATTCATTCAATGGATTCACTTCAATGTATTGTCGTCTAGAAATTTTCTTATATATCGCTCATCGTTCTGAGAAAAGGTGAAAGATTATTAACTTTTCGAACGCCAGAGCATAAACGCACGCCCATGCCCTCCACGCCGAAGGTGCATAAGCTTTGTTTTACTGGCTACGGTGCGCAGATTGCCTTAGTTACCCTAGTGCAAATTTCAAACAAGTTTGGATTTGATGTTATGAACATTACAGTTTCATATATGTATACACAAGGGAGAGATAATATTTTTAAATTTGTGAAATGTGGTGTGCATGAATCCACTTGGTGTAATATTGCACATCGATCTGATACACCGTTTTTGATCTATAAAAGCATGCTATTTTTCTATGAAACGAAACAAAGAATCGTCGAGTAGGTACTGTGGTTAGATATCGATACCTAACCCTTGTGTCTGCGGAGTTTCGCTACTTATTTCATTTAACCCTGTAAAGTAGTTTCTATATAATAATAATTATTATAGCAGGGTTGGCAATCCTATTGTAGTACATAACAGTTTTACAAAATAAGTACTAATGTGTGGGTCTTCACTGCTCTCCTAACTAGATTACGAAAGCCTGCGTTAAGGAGAAACAGTCCATCCCCTAAACTATAGTGACGTAAAGTTACATAGCGCTTGTTACATACATAAGCTTTTTATTAATGTAACAATTACAGAATATTTAGTTCAATTTTAAGTTTAAGATAAGTTACATTTTAAGTTTAAATAAGTTTGAATGAAGAGCATAATGTATTTTTAATTAAAAAGAACCGTTCAATCATCCTCCGATTTATCCAGAAACTTCTGTTGCGTAATCTGTACAATATTTCCTTTTCTTTCGTATGAGTTATGTTATGAGTCATGATATTTAGCTAAAAATAAAACGAGCAATTTGCAAATGGAAAAGTTTTATTATTTTCACCCACCCATTTCTGATATTTTCAAGACTATAGTACCTAAACGGAACCACGTGTCTCACGTAATTCCGGTTATTGAAATCCATTTATCGGCCTTTCTTTTACCGACTACGGCATAGCAGCGAAAGGAGTGTTAGGTTTTTTAAAAGGCTATTTATGTTCATTTGTTCTCTCAGAACTAACCACTTGTCCAATTTGACTAACGATAATAGCTAGACGTCAACGGCGGTAATTGGGTGTATTCCTTGTAATGGGTGATACTGATGCTCATGGGCGTAACTAGGATTGGGGGGGGGGGGGGGTGGAGGCAGGCGTAGACTTATATTTTTACCATGCACGTCTACAATTTCACAAGAAATTCACAACAACGAACTGGTAACGTCGACTGCGCAGCGCAGTGCAAGCAAGGCGATGTTGACAGTTAACAACTTACCTGATGTGAGCTGTCGTTTAACCTAATAATAGGTATTGACACTTTGAGGGAATGGTCCTCCCGTCCCAGCTGCTGCGGAGACGCCCCGGACATCAGGAGCCGCGTAACGACTATCAGCCGCTGCCTACGGCAGCGGCTGATAGTCGTTACGGGCCATCGGACGGTGAGTAATGGGTAGCTCAGAGAAAGAGATGTCAGCAATTGAAGGGGCCCGTTTGGGCCGAAGCCTGCCGGGTAAGCGGGAATGTCCGAAAGGGTTACCGCTACCCCGGAGCATAAAGGGTAAGGAAGGAATATGGATGGGTTTTAGTCAGTAAGTGTGACACTCCCTTCCGCTCCACCCAGAGCGGGAGGAGTCAATTGATGATTTCCCCACCCTCAAAAAAGAGATTGACACTGTTGACAGATCACATTAAACTAACTTCACCCACATTTTAACGATGAGATATGTAGGTACCTACAGAGTAGCATTCCTAGATAAGGGTACGTAGGTACTAATAATTATATAATATATAAAAATACGTAATATTATTTTACGGTTTGTGAGCACTCCTGCATCTTATAGGAGGGGGGGGGGGGGGGGGGACAAATGCCCCTCCCTGCCCGTACATCACTACGCCCTTGGTGAAACTAGATTTATGTGTCTACATTTTTACTTGTTCTTCTTTATTGTTCTGGAGATTTCAAACTTATGTTTTCTTGGTTTCCCGCGTCGTATTTTACAACAATAGGTACCGCACAAGGAAGTGAATAGGGATACATTTTTTAACGTAAAGTCATGTTTTCAATTCATAAGTTTGCTTTATTTTAAATTCTGTATACCTACACTGGACACAGTTACATCAAATTGTGCTACTGATTAATCATAAATTAATAGATAACATCACCGTCAGTCATTTCAATTTCGATTTAGAAACAAAATCGAAGTATCTAAGACTTGAGAAAAACTATGGGGATCTCAAAGAACGTACCTAATTGATATTGTTGATTTAAGTCAGAAGAGGGAGACAGGTTATACCTACACCCACTATTTGTGAAATTTTTTCTTAGGTAGGTACGTAGGTAACCTATCTACTTCTTTTTGCTTCAAATATCATTAAATCCATTCATGTCATTAATGTTTCATTCGGCACAGAAGCCTACCAAATGGATGTTATAGCTACGTAGCCCAAGTCATAGTTGGTCTACACATATGCATTCAAATCCATTCAGCTAGTTAGGGCGTGATTAACAAACATCCAAATTCACAAATCTACAGACTGACATTTTAAATAATATTATTATAGTACTTATATATGTAGTTTGACTCCTACCGCTGTACCGCGCTTAGACCGCTCATTCGTCAAAACTCACGGCGTCCTACCCCCGAGCAATTCTAGCACGGTACAGCGGCATTGGTTAAAGTATAGAAGGACACTATATAATATAAATTTCTTTTTATTTAATACTTAATAGGTATATTAAGTATTAAATAAAAAGAAATTTACATTTTCATTTGGATTATTTGCTGTGTCGCTATTTTGATTAATCCATTGAAGTCTTCGTGCAAATGAGCCCTCCAAAATTTACATCTGCCCCACACAATGGCAGGATAATTTGGTGATGAGATTCCTTGAAATATTCTTGCTATACTTCTCCCAGAAAAATTACAATCTTTGTATATACATACGATAGATCGAACATCTGATATGACTCTCTCCACATCCAAGGGTCTTTCTTCTAAAGTCATATGAGATGGTAAATTATCTCTTTCGAAATAGTTTCTGATAGTACTTTTTAACTCATTGGAAATTTTCGAGAGAGTGTCGCTGGATAATTGTGTATTTTCCAACGAATAGTTACCGATCTTGTGGAAAGCTATATTGCATTCTTCCAACTGGTATAACCGTGCTTTTTCTTGAGAAACTACAGAATTATGTAAATCGTCCAAAATACTGTCCAGTTCTGTTGGACTCAAATCTCCTCTAGCTCTAATTCTAAAACCAAGAGTATTAAATTCTACTTTTAAATGAGATCTTTGCGAGGTCCCTGATTCAGTATTCCACTCCAAATTTTTTAATTGATACTTAGTCACACCACTTTCCCAGCCAATAGCTGCTGCAATCTCAATGACATTGAATTCTATGACACTACTAGTCATAATCCCGGGGTCTTTTTTATTTTCCAGTAATAGTGCCATTGCCAGAGGCCGACACGACTTTGCTGCGTCATGTATTTTTTTCGGACCCCCATATGAAGAAATTTTACAGTTTATGTAAGCATTATTAAGAAATTTAATGTACTGTTTAGGATGAAGTTCAACATAACATAATAGAGTAGCAATATTTTCAGAAGGCAAATCTAGTTCTTCTACTGTTGCATCTGTAGGGATTCCCACTTCATGACCCTTACAATAATTATGTGATGAAACTTTAGAACATTCACAAGGAATAAACAACTTCGAAAGTAATTTTCTTATTGTAGGCCTATCAATAGAGTTTGCATGTATGTGCTTTAAAAGTTCATTTTTGTCATTACTACCATTACTCAAAATTATATGGCAGTAAGCGAGTTGGCCATCTCTACCAGCTCTTCCAACTTCTTGCACATAAGATTCGAAACTGCTGGGCATGTTGTAATGTATAATACATCTAATATCTGATTTGTTTATGCCCATACCAAAAGCAACTGTTGCAACTATTATTCTAAGTGTGCCATCCATGAAATGTTTCTGTATTTTTTTCCTCTGTGCAGCAGACATGCCAGCATGATAAGCTTCTGCAATATAAGACATTCTCTTTCTTTTGTTCTTTTTGCTCTCCATGTTGACTTTACCAGTTTCTTGTAGGCAAGATCTTAGCACAGCAGCAACCCTTTCACACTCATCTCGCCTTATGCAATATACTATTATAGCATTAAATTGTATTATTTGTTCTGATAACAAATATGCCACCAGAGCTTTATCTTTATCTTTTTCAATAGAAACTGATAGACAAAGATTATCAGGCAGGGCTGGATTTCTAATAACTCCATTAGCCCCATCAGGAATATTGATATGACTGATTATACTTTTTATAGTTGTCTGACTTGCAGTTGCAGTTAATCCCAGAATACAATTTACTTTCAATTTTTCTCTTAGAACCCGGCAAATCATAAGATAACTTGGTCTAAAATTGTGGCTCCATTGTGATACACAATGCGCCTCATCTATACATGCAAATGCGATTGGAGGGAGAGACTTAAACAGACCTGATAATCCATTTGATGAATCACCTGCTATTAAGGCTTCAGGAGATATGAGAAGGATATTTAACAAACCATCCTTTAAACACTGTAAGATTTTACTCCTCTGTGTCTGAGATTGATTAGTATGGTAACAACCTGCCTTTATGAATTCTGGGACATTCAACACTTGATCCTCCATAAGGGAAACTAATGGAGAAATCACTAATGTAATACATCTATATTGTCGACTGTAGAGATAAGCAGGAAGTTGATAACAAAGTGATTTTCCACCTCCTGTAGACAAAATGAGTAAAGTAGACTTCCCACATAAAATTCGTTTTATGGCGTTTTCTTGTCCAGGGCGAAATGATTGATGCCCGAATTTCTCAAGAGCCTGCTTTAAATCAACTGAAACATTTTCTTCATAATTATTGTACAGAGGTTTAATGCCACTGCCATCATCATCTGTTGATTCAGCTAACATTTTCATAAAAGAATCTGGAATTTGACTAGGTTCAAAGATAGATTCATGTAATTGGTCAGTTATTGATTGAGTACTGCTAGATGGTTCAGATGCATACTTTTGCATATCTTCTAAAGTAGGAATATCATTTTCATTGTAACTATCTAATGGCAAAAGTGTTTCTCCTTTATGTGATCTACAGTACCTGGCCATGTGTCCGGTTTCTCCACACTTAAAACATGCAATCTTACCAGACTCAGGAAATTCCATACCACCATGAAGACTCTTCTTAGTTTTCCATAGTTGTTTTTTATACTTGCTATAATTGATATTTTTCTTACCTCGTACAAACACTTTTTTTTCAATATTAATTTTAACAAAGTTCTCATTTAAAGTTCCAGACTTAATTTTATTGTCTAAACTACTGCTTTCTTTGGATTCCTCAAGCTTGTCACACTTAACAGGATTAACTTGATTGAGCACATTAGAAATTTGTAGGTGACGAGGCTGTATATCTTTTTCTAAACCATAAAGAATATATTCTTGAATATCTAGAGGTACACTGTGCTGTTCTGCACTGTTGGCATTATTTTTGTTTTTTTTATTTTGACTCTTAGTCATATCCTTAGTCTCAGTAATTCCCACTTGAATAATATTTGGTTGACAAGGATGGTCTTGCAGTATATCTTTTTTACTTCCAAAGTTATGTTGATGCATAATATCTTCAACATGACCTTTGTCTATTTTTCGCTTCTTCAAAGCAGGTTTCAATCTACTAACGACAATATCTTCATCTTCTGATTCACTGTTTTCTACATAATCACAGTGCTTTTCTTTGACATCCAAAACTTTTATGTTTCCTAATCCAAATTTTTCAGGCACATTTGAATGTTCAGTTAATTCTGCTGCAACACCAGTAGCTCTATCAAGCCATGCATGATTTAATTGTCTCATCAACGGCCTTACTGTCAAGTCCGATGTTCTGGATACATAACTAGTCATTGCAATATTATTGATATTAGGCCCCTCAGGAATGTTATGAGAACAATGTAATTCAGGATTCATACTTAATTCACCATCAGTATTATTGTATCTAAGTTCTTGGCTGGTCTGTGATGTTTCAGTACTAAAGGATTTGTTTTCACTTGGCTGAGTTCTAGGTAATGTAAGCTTTCTTGGGTTTCTTAAAGAAAATTTTCGATTTTGGAACAGTTTTTTGGATAGATTTTCAGTAAATGGAGATAAAGTTTTACTTTGTTGGATATCTGAATTGGATAATAACTTCTCCAACTCTTGGCCACTTGGTAGTGTAGGAATCTCTGGGTGCGGACTCGTAGACTCACTGGTAGTATGTTCCAGCTGATGTGCAGGTTCTGGCGACATGATGGGCTCATCCTCAATATCACAAATCGACAGTGAGTTCTCAAGAGCGTTGCTCTTAAGTTGAAAGTATTTCTTGTAGGCATATTTAATTTTCGCCGGCGCTTCCTTGATATCGAATTTAGTAGGTAAACGTTGATACTTTAGCTTGAATTCCTTTTCCCAACTTTTAACTACGAGCTTACATTTCAAATAAGCTTTGTCTTTCTTTATCGTTTCAATAATATCCATTACAATTGCTTACTTTCGCTAGTTAGTTTTTATTTATTTCGTCTCCTCAATCTGATTTTAGAATAAACTTTTTAGAGGTACCTAGGTAAGGATTTCTACTTCAACAATTCGTTGCGAGGATTTTCAGGACTGTTTTCTTTTGCTGTAATGCTTTGACAGTACAGTAATTATTATTAATACACAGCAGAGTATTCAGCACAGAACATACTATACTATATCAACTATTACCGTAACGTATTCATTATTCAGTGTCGACTGTCGAGCCTTGTCTTAGTTGTCATGTCAATGTCACGACAGATTGTTGACACTAATGACAGTTGTTTGACGTTTAATAAAATCACTTGACGCTGCTTGATGCTTACCAGAATAAAAAGCACGATATCACTATTATCATCTCGGGGCCCATGAGGTTGTTTATTGATGTCTATTAATACCGGGCTTGCCTGTGGATGTCTCAACAAATAGCCAGGGCTTAAAAACTTACAAACTAAGTGACGTCCAACACGATAAAGGCACCCCCTGTGGGGTACAGACTTCAGGTTAATTAGCCTGTCCCTTGATATTCATTTCTCATCTTAGAGCATTCTCTAAGTTTCTCATCGAAAATACTTCAAAATAAGCTCTGCATGGTTTAGGTGTCAGTTATTTAAACACCATAGACAACTTTGATTTACAAGGTCCCAATGTCCCATAGGTGCATTCGGGTAATTCCGAATGGTTTTCAGACAAATTGATGGAATAATTGTATTTTGATGAACCAGGCAGAATCAGTGAATTGTGTGACTTCTACAGAAGTCACTACGTCTTCTTTAATATATAGCCTAAAGCTCTATTAGGAGATTATTCTTAAATATCGCGGTAGTTTTAAAACAAAAGTGTTTAAAAACTTACTTTTCTTTTTCTTTGCACTAGTGTAATTTCGAATTATATTCGGGCAATTCCGAATGACAGTTAACAGTGGACTTTATTCACTTTAAGCAAAAGGTACATATTTCCTTTTCTATCGTAATTACCCTCCAAAAATAATATTCACGATATTTGTCATAGAACAACCTGAACACGTTTATGTGAAATTTCTATTTCGGAATTACCCGCCGATGGGTGAATGGTTCTCAATCTTTTATCAGGTACAGAGCAGATATGATTCTTTTACTCACGCGATTATTCTCATAGTTTAAAAGAAATTATTATCGTTATAATAAATAATCACGTAAGCGTCTTCAAGGATTTATGACTACAAAAGGGTTTGAAAATAAGACTGAAAATTAAAAAATAAAAGTTTTATTTGAAAATTAGGTAGTTAAGTAATTAAATTAGTAGGTAGCAAAATCACACATAAACAGTCAAATTGAATTATCAAATTAACCTACTTTCACGTGGGTTTGACATGAAAATTAAACAAAAATGTTAACATTATAACTCGGTAGCCACACTAAAATAGTATTTGACATAACGTTGTCTTTGATTCTGTCATAAAGAGTAGTTGAGGGGATTTTATACTTTTTCGCTGCAGCGTACATTGACAGCCCATTATTTTTAACGTCTTGAATTGCTTTGTCCATATCAGCTTGTGTGTACTTTGGTTCTTTTTTTTAAATATATTTATACGGCATGATTCTGAAACAATTTATATTTATATAGTATTTACCAAAGTAAGTGGAAATAAGGTGAGAAAAAATTCGGTAGGTACACGTTATAGCGAATAAATCCGCCCCTAAGGCAACCCACTGACCGAATTCATTCAAATAAAAACTTTAAGTAATATAAATTATATGGCTTCGGGTAATTCCTAATTCCAATGGTAGGGCACTTAAGAAAAATATCATTAATAATTTGCAATGACGTATATATTCCAAGGGTGTATTTTATTGTCAAGTTTGAGTAGCACAACAAGAACTTCGTGTCGTGTTTGTCAACAAAATACAAGTTTAGGTAAAAAAAATGAATTATTCGAATTACCCAAATAAAATAAACGTTGAGAATATTGAGAACCACTGACAATCTCCATAGCAAAGCAATATCGGCTAAATCCGAATTATTTTTGATTCGGATTTACCCTCTTCGGGTAATTTCAATAGAAACAGATTAAATACCTAGGATGCGCTGAACCCTTTAAAAACTATATTAAAAAACGAAAATCTATTAAACAAAATAACAATCAGTTAAATAACTTACCAAATTTCTGAGATACGAATGTTCGTGTAATTCCGATAACTAGAAAACGCGCGAAAAATGACACTCTCCGAGAAATGCGGCGTTGTGACACGTACAATAACAAGTAGCGACTTGAGTCAATTAAAGCGGGGGAAGCATTAAGAGGGCGTCAATGTAAATGTTGCCACAATATAAAATATCGTTGCGTTTGGTAGAAAATTAAAATTTTCGGAATTTGCCGATTTTCGACATTACCCGAATGCACCTCACTCAAAAATGCTTCTGATGTTATTCATCCACTTTGTTGTTAATCCCACAGATTTTTCAGGGGCGCCATTTACAAAACCTCCTCATAACAGACTCACAATAATTATTAAAATAAATGGGCGGATTTTTTTAAACGTGTGCACATTTGAAAATTGGTGGTCTGATTTAATTTTCTATTTTTCGAATTTTTATTTTTAGATTTCAACTGTCTAATATTTTAAGTTTATAAAAATATTGAAGGTTTACTATAATATCATAAAGTTAATTAATAATAAACGATTAAAGATCATGTAGACGTTTATTGGTTCCTCTTAGTAACAATTTTAAAACCCGCACTATTAACTTAAATAAAATAATTTACTGAAATATCACATTTTATTTTGTTATATGTAAGCTAAATAAATGAAAAAACGTGCAAAAATATGATATAAAGGAATTAATAACTGCTCTAATCGTATTATTGTCTCATCTGACTAACATGGGACTAATTAGTTACCTATTTTTCTATGCAACTATTTAAATTCACATTGAATGTTCTTTTACAAAACCATATGAAGACGAACAAATTATGTTTTATGATATAAAATAATAATAATCCCAAATTAATGTAAAAATAAGCAATTAACCCTTATTTTCTTATGTCATAAGTGATGGACACTCACATCAGTGGAATGCTAAAATTACTAAGTGGAAAAGTAAGGCTCTGATTAAAATGCACACATTTTTAGGCAAAATTCTATAGAACTGTAACAGACATATTAGACGTCACCAAGATGTAGAAACATTGGTCTGCAATTTTTTAATTTTCGTGGTTTTTTTATGGTACGCACGGCTACACATCAAGCTATAAATTTCCAGTTTAAGCTGATCTCGCATTGTATAGGATTTCCGTTCGATGCGAGACCAGCGTAAACTGGTTTTGTATAGCTTGATGTGTAGCCGTGTGTACTCTCTCGGCAAATGTAAGAGGCATATTTTCATCTACAAAAAATAAAATTACGATTGTAATCGCACTAATTTGTACCTATATAGTAATAATACAAAAATAGTAGGCTACTTTTTATCTCGATGTTTCCACGGCATCGGAACTAATAATGCGTTTAACCCACACGGGAGACAGCTAGTACATGTTACTATACCTCTATCATTTATTCAAAAAATAAAATCGAATTTAAAGTAAAAATAATTAGCATAATGATTATACGACTACACACCTACCTACCTCAATTGGCAAAAAAATCGTAATTTTGTTTAAAAAATAAGAGAATCACGTGATGGACGAAATATTCACCGTGCTTGCAGCTTTAGCGTTCCACTGAGGTACTATTAATTCCGCTTACTAACGTTTTTGCTACAATTGGTCAGTGGAATGTAACGATTCCTTACCAACTACATTGGTTATTCGTTTAATTACATATTTTTACATTAAAAACAACAAAACATTGATACAACTTAGTAAAATATACATTGGTCGATTATATATTAAGTGTAATATACTTGAAATATTGTTAACTTATTCAAAAATCACCGTTGATCAATGGATTTTTTTTTTTGTCTCGGGAAATCGCCCACTTTCAATGATATTTCTATCGAGACTGATCCACTGTAGCTTATGACGGATATGTTCCACAGAGTGCTCTATAATGTTGCAAACTAATGAAAAAACTACAATTGCGGTAGATTTTTAAAAAGCCGCGTAAAATTGCGTTTCTCAATGGAAATTCCACCCAGGTCAATAATTAAGACTTTTATTTAAAAAAATATTAAAATTCAATCAGTTGCTTTACATTAATTATATTATTAAAATGAATAAATATAATTTTTAAGCTATCGAGTGATGGTTATTTCGCAATCAATATATTTATATTTATCTCGTAATTTTAATTTGTTGGTTACAAAAAGACGGTAGGACAGGGTAAATAATGGCATGTACGTAACGGTATCACTCAAGAATCTTATTAATGAATTAAGAAATAAAGGAAATGACGATGTCAAAATATAGTTAAATATATGTTTTTACTAACGACATCAAAAAAAAATTGATTACTAAAATAGTTATCGTGAAAAAAAAATCGAAAGTTGTGGGACATAGCAAAAATGCAATGTACACGTTTATAAAAATCCGCCCAAATATCAATCATTTGCCTGCTCAATGCGGAAACTTACAGTGCAAGTGTTCTCAGGTTTTCTGACGTTTATACTTTTTTTTTGAGGGTGGGAAATCATTAAATGCCTCCTCCCGCTCTGGTTAGAGCGGAAGGGAGTGTCAAGACTCTTACAGAATAAAACCCATCTATGTTCTTTCCTTAGCCCTTTATGTTCCGGGGTAGCGGTTACCCTTTCGGACAATCCCTCTTAGAATTTACATTTCAGCATACAAACCCCCAGGCTGTTATAGAAGCTTTTAAAGATCTTAAAATCAAATCAACAGAAGATCTCTAGGGAATGTCTGTAAAAGTCTGTAGTTCTATTATCGATACCATTGCGCCCTATTTAGCTTTCATATTTAATTCTAGTGTGGACCAAGGAGTCTTTCCGGATCTAATGAAACACAGTAAAGTAGTGCCATTGTTCAAATCCGGTGATAGTAAAGAACCCAACAATTATAGGCCCGTGTCAATTCTGCCAGTTCTCAGTAAAGTGTTTGAAAAGTTGATGCTCAATCAAATGTTACGTCACTTTAATAAAAATTCCATCTTGCATGACCAACAGTTCGGTTTCACCAAAGGGCGTTGTACTACTGACGCTGGTGTCACCCTAATAAAGAACATTTTTAGCGCCTGGGAAGAAGCACAAGATGCCATTGGAATCTTTTGCGATCTCTCTAAGGCGTTCGATTGCGTAGAACATGAGACGCTTCTGCTGAAACTAGAGCACTATGGAATTAGAAATACAGCCCTTGATTTACTTAGATCATACCTGAAAGATAGAAAGGTTAAAGTTCAAGTAAATGGTGTGAACTCGCTGGGGTCGGAAATGACAATGGGCGTTCCTCAAGGTTCGATATTGGGTCCATTTCTCTTTTTAGTTTATATTAACGATTTACCACAATTACTTCAAAATCAACCGAAGATGGTGTTATTTGCAGATGACACTTCATTAATCTTTAAAATTAATCGACGCTCACAAAATCTTGACGACGTGAATAACTCTATTCTTCAGGTCCAAGATTGGTTTACGGTAAATAATTTGGTACTAAATGAAAAAAAAACCAAATGCATTAGATTTACATTACCTAATGTTAAAAGTAGCGATTGTGACATCATATTGAACGGAGAAAAGCTGGAATTTATTAAGCAGACGGTTTTCCTGGGAATCACGCTAGACGACAAGTTGCAATGGGGTCCCCACATAACAACTCTTGCGGGACGGCTAAGCTCGGCCGCTTATGCTGTTAGAAAGATAAGGCAGTTAACAGACGTAGAAACCGCGCGTTTGGTCTATTTTAGTTACTTCCATAGTATTATGTCGTATGGCATTTTACTGTGGGGTCGGGCTGCTGACATTGAATCCATTTTTATTTTGCAAAAGCGAGCAATCAGGGCTATTTACAATCTTCGTCGTCGCGAATCGCTTAGGGAACTATTTAAAAGGATTAAAATTATGACAGTACCTTGCCAATTCATTTATGAAAATATTATGTATGTAAGAAAAAATAGACATCTTTTTAACAAAATAAGTGATAGGCATAATTTTAATACTAGAAATAAAGATAAAATAATTCAACCATTTTTTCGATTGTCAAAAGTACATACATCTTTTATGGGGTTCTGTGTTAAATGTTACAACAAAATACCTTGTGACATACTGCAATTAAATGAAAGAAAATTTAAAACTCATATTAAAAGTACACTTTGTAAACAAGCTTATTACAAATTAGAAGATTATATCAAAGATAAGGATGCTTGGAAACATGCTGGTCCTGCTCCACAGGACAATCTAGTGTCTAGACAAAATCAAACTGGTTGCTAAGTAAATTAGGTAATTTGTACCATATTATTTTATTATATTGGAATAACTTCTCACACATTGATTAATTTATTATTATTAACTTTTAGAATGTTTGTAAATATGTGAGCACCATGCACTTATGACATAATTAAGTTTACTTGCCACTGCTACATGTGTTTTTCTTTTCACCTTTTGTGATGTATTGTTTTTATTCTGGGTGCATCGTCTTCACATATAATGTTATAATACATGTATACAAAACATTGTGAAACATTTTAAAAGAGTAACGGTGGAGTTTCTTGCCCATTCTTCTCCACACGAAACTACTTTTTGGAAGGGGCGACTAGAATCAGTTCTATTTCTTGTTCATTTTGACGTTCAAAAGTGCCATTCTTGTGCCTATTTGAAATAAATGTTTTGACTTTTGACTTTGACTTTGAATCCCGCTTACCTGACATTTATACTTGGATGGCGATAGCGAGTTTATCTTCATCGAATAAAACCCATCCATGTTCCTTCCTTAGCCCTTTATGTTCCGGGGTAGCGGTTAACCTTTCGGACAATCCCGCTTACCTGACATTTATGCTTGGATGGCGATAGCGAGTTTATCTTTATCTTATTTCTCTGGGTACCTGCTTAGAATGCGGTAGAGCGCAAGCGCATCGATACGCCAGTTTCTGCGTTCAAAGTCAGCCCCCCTATGTAAGTATGCCGCTGTTTTTTTAAATATATTATCCAGTCTTTTGCTTCATATGTTGCCAAAACTTATTTTCAAAACTTCGTTCTGCAAAGGTTTGTAATTCATTATATTAGTTATTATCCAGGTTAGTCACTAACCACAACCACACGAAAAAAAGAATCTGAAGCAAGTGTTTTATATCATATTTATAGACTTTCATAACGATATTAATTCTATATGTACTAACAACACTTTCTATGGCTAACTTCTTATGTGTTTCGGATACAACTGGCTTATCCGTCACCAACCATCCACGCCAAGCACCTAATTTATTTCTTCTTCTTATGAATTTCCCAATATCCATGGGGTATTTTAATTTGTTTTATACAACTAAATACGTACGAGGGCTTTATTTCATTTTTATACACATAGTCAGGTGAAAAATGGGCATTCTTCTTTAAGATATCCATAAAAACACACAAAAAGTAATGATTGAATTGTTTATTTCGTGTTATTATTGCAACGCATTAACACATATTATTTGTGTCGTTGGCGTACAGGGCATGCGCTTGCTTGTCGCGTAGGTATATGTGACATGGCAAAAGATTTAACTTGTGTGGCATAGACTTAGATCACATTTTCTTCGCCTGTCCTTAAGTACCCCTCTGCCTACGTTAATACTTTTATTACTGTGTAAAAATAGCTTTCGTGTATTTAACCTTCAATATGTGCCGTATGAACCCCATAGGTTCATAAGAAAAATTCTCTCCAACCGTATAAATCTTTAGAGCTCCTGTAAGCATACGGCTTCTAATAGGCGAACATCTAATGGGTTAAATGACAAAATGTAGAGCCTCATTTATTAGCATAAGAAATACAAAGTTTACATTCCTCATTTTAATGGTATATCCGTAAAAAAGTATCTAGTATTTGTATACCGAGCGATCGGTACCTACTAGAAAAATATTATAAAACATAACTTGACATATTTATGTCGTTTCATTTGAATATTTCTATATGACTTAGTACGGCAATTATTGGATACCGAAACTCTACAGACGTGGTGGCGTGTTTGTGATACCTATCTGGCTAGCCTTTTCTCAATTGAGTTGGGATCGATTTCCAGTCTAAGCAGATGCAGCTGCATATCAGTATGTTACATGGAGCGACTGCCTATCTGACTTCCACAACCCACGCACTGGGTAACACAATACCCCTCAGTAAGACTGATAGTCAGATTTTTGGCTTCTAACTACGCGTAACGACAATCATAGATCTACGAATGACAGTTGGGATCGACGGGTTAACGTGCTTTCGGAGGCTTAGTTGGGTCTCGTTATGTAATAGATGGTTGCCCATCCACGAACCGACCGCAGTAAACATAGCCTCCGATCGACCCGTGCATCATCGTCATCAGCCTGTGGACTATATAGCTCGAAAAAGGACTCCGGTGCTTTAAATATAGGCCTACAAGGTTCATATTGGAACAATGTATCATTCCTATTATGAATTATTTAATAAAAACAATATTTCAACATTCCCATTGGCAAGTAGGTATATATTATTATAAAATTAATCGAATTTACAAAGATGGTAACCAAGTTTTTGTTCTTGAATATATTAAAAGTACTTAAGTACTGATATAATCACTTCTCGCGTTACTAATATCTATTTGCTTCTTAATCTAATATCTTCATGACCATGAACTTGTTATACAGACAGCGACACAAAACTGTTGTACTGAGCAATATTTCGTTTCAAGATGTCAGCACATAAGCCTAGCACTCTTTCAAACCTGAAAATTAAACAAACACAGTCTGAGTACATAATTGAGTATTTGAATCGGTCAAAAATAAAATATGAAATCACATGGAAAAAAGCCCGCTCGTCATAAAAACTTCCATCACCGTACAGAAATTAAATATAATGCGAAGATATAATTGTTAAATTGCATTTAATGCTAATAAGTATTCCATTTGAGTCTAAAAATCTGTGACGTCAAAATGTTATATTTCATACAAATCACGTACAAATGCCGCGTTTTGACAGTTCATAAAAAGTAACGTTATTGACTACCCTTTCAAATACCCCATTGAATACACAATCTCCCTTACTAACACGTTCCTTAGGTTAGGAGAAGCTTGAACATATTAGAAGAATGTATGGTTACTGAGGTACCGAAATAAATTTTAACTGGAGATGTCAAATGACTGAATTTGATCAACCACACTGGTCGTACATGATAGATGACCGGCCATTTATTTCCGACAGAAAATATATTTTTTTTTTTATTCATATTCACCTGGCACGGTCAAGCTTGACACACTTAAGAGACCCATCAGCGCGTACAGTCGCTGCCCGAGGTCTGTCTAGTAACAATGCGATCTCCCCGAAGTAATCCGAAGGCCCCAGTCGACCCACTTCTACCGCAGATCCTTCTCCCTGGCCACTTCTTTGTTGAAGCACGACTGCAGTCCCTGCAGGACAAATAATGCTATTGAATAATTATACACAGAAAATCTTTATTGTATTTTTTTAAAACATAGTTTCATTTTATTATTTATGCGGTTTGTTTTCGTAGTAACTATGTAACATTGGCAAGTTTTACTTAGCTTAATACTACATAATTATCTAGTGGTCTAATAAAGGAGGCGGTCCATTATGTACAAACTACAGACCAAAACCCGGAAAATGATGTGAACAAACTGGTCCTGTAAGTACGAATAGGTAGTAAAAATTACCAGCGAATCTGGAGAAATATAAATAAAATACCATTTGTTCAAAAATGTAATAAACATTGGTTAAACACAGTGAAGATTTTGGAAATGTATAAATTCAAAATGTAGGTATTACAAAGTATGATGCCTGTACTAGGTTAAACCTGATAAGCGGGATTGTCCGAAAGGGTCACCGCTACCCCGGAACATAAAGGGCTAAGGATGGGATGGATGGGTTTTAGTCAGTAAGAGTCTGACACTCCCTTCCGCTCCACCTAGAGCGGGAGAAGTCATAGGATGAATTCCCAGCCTTAAAAAAAAAAAGGATAAACCTGTATCACAGGCGGCATGAGATCTTACAATATTAGATACTAATAGAACAAAAGATTTCTTAGCAATATTTTACTTAAGTTTTAAGAAATCTGACATTGTTAATTTATTATAATTATTTATTTAGTTAAAGACTAATATAGAAGGTCTTAAACATGTAGATAAATTCAATAATATTTAAATACTTAGTAATGTTTGGTATCAATAGTTTTTCCAAAAGTTTGGTGTTGGAGTTTGTTAGGAAAAAAAATAATGCGCGATCAGTGTGTCTAAACTCTGTTTATAACGATTGAAAACAAAATTAAGAAAAAGAAACGTATGCTTGGAATTTACGAAAACCACCCGTGCATTGATTTAAATACTACTTTACAGTCAGTAGCTCGCTATTAAATTAGCACTTAAAAAAAACACTAAAAGTGAAAAATAACGTTACCAATTTTTTTTTAAAGTATCTGTTTTGTATTTTCGTTTTTTTTGCCACTGACATTTACATTTTGTAGTGTTTTGTGTTTGGAAGTGGGCCAGGCAGTGGTGTACCCACGCTAGGTTCACTCACGGTGATTTGAATATATGGACAATTTAGGTTTAACGAAGATTTTCCTAACAATGAATATCTAAGACTTTACATACTTAGTAAATACACTATCGTATAACATATTGTCGTTATAACACTTTTATTGTAAAGAAGAGCATTACCTTCCACTATTATGTAAAAGTCGTTGCCGGGTTCACCTTGTCTAACAATGATTTCACCGTCTGTGAATGATACTGGTTCTAAGGCGTCCGCAACTGTCAGACGTTCCCATTTCTCTAAACTTTCTGAAAAATACAGAAGAAATAAAGGTTTGAGAACCGGCTTTGATTGGCAGCCGGCAAAGATAGATTTTAACCGATCTCGACCAGGGCCACCACTCACAATCCCACACGGTATTTTCAGAGCGTGTGCCCGTAGCATCATAGGTACTATAGCGCAACGCAATAATAAGTATCCTACTTTAATATAAAGTTTGACGATCTGAAAACCTCATCCTTTTTTTGAAGTTAGACCTACACTTATACAAGTTCAGTTTTTTTTCAATTGACATAGTAGTCTTTCTGATATAAACTTTATTTACACTAACTTGAAGTTTATATTTCATTAACTGGAAAAACAATCAATTGTGAAACAAAGATTTGAACATACCAACTATCCTTACCCGAATAAATATTTTTTAGCCAAGTGAATTAACCAACAACATTTGTGCATAATGCTACCAGCACAAATTTATTAAAAGGATTGGTTCTCAATTCTCAACGGGTAAGTACTCATTTTCTTTTGACTTTTAAATAGCTCTCAGTGTTTAGAAAGTGATACACGTGAAGTAAACTCATTCAAAAACTAATATTAAATAACAACACTGACTACGGTCTTTGATCTCAAAAAAATCTTATCATTAAGTATTTTTTTTCCTGTTATGATATCGATGAGCATCACGTCTGCGGAGTTTTGCTAACAATTTTCATTTGAGAGATTAAAACATTATACCTAGAAAAAATATACATATACATAGTAATATCGCTTACCTAATATTGAGACACGCGACAAGAATTCATCGTACATGCGTCTCTTCCTAATAGTGGAACCCATCAATATACGACGGTAAGAGTCACGATCCAGGCCCCACAGCTTCAAGGAAGTGCGTGCGCGAACTGTAGCTGCTCTCGGAGTGCCGTATATCAAAGCCAGTTCGCCAAAACTGCCACCTTCTCCAATAGTTGTAACAGGTTCCCCATTCACTAGGACCTAAAGATCCATAAAAAATAATTATTGTATTCATTATAAATACACCCACATTTAGCCAGTTCCGTGTGATAAGGGGCGAGCGAGACTATTGTCATCAAACGGCCACAAAACCAGACTAAGAAATTTCTTAAGTAAAACCCAACAACACGTTCCCCGACCTGGAAATCGAACCCAAGGACCTGATCCTAACCCTTCGGGGACTCAGGGTTTGTGTGCTGTGATTTAAAATTATTTCCTTACAGGTTTTATGAAACTAAAGCTCAAAAACGCACTCACTTCGACTTCTCCAGAATCAATAATGTAAAAGTTATCTCCTTCGTCTCCCTGTCTGATGACCGTCTCTCCAGGTAGACACTGGACGGGGAACATAGCATCGAACATGTCCGCTCGTTCAGATTCATCCAAATGTGTAAAGAGAACATTAGAAGCTATAGCACGTGATAGAGCACCCATTGTCTTGTAATCTTTTGGCACCACCTAAAAAATTAAAAGCTTGTTTTATTACACAGTTACAGTCATCTAGTGATTTAAGTATGAACAAAGCCATCTATTATGTATAAGTACCTTCGAACTTAATGAACTTCGTCCCACACAACACCCGATTTTTTAAATTGTTCTATTTCGATAAATATTCGGGTCAATTATTAAAATTGTAAAACGAAAGAAAAGAAATTCCATATAAACTGTAAATGATTTTATTTGTATTTTATCCCCAACGAATTTGTAAAAATCTTTAAACATGTGTTTGGTCATTTAATTTTTAGATTACAACTTTCAGTTCCTTACACGCAGTAAAATAATCTCCCAAAACTATAATTTTCTCTTTTCGCAATTGTGGACGATTAAATAAATAAAACTTTTTTTGTAAAAAAGTACCGAGTTTCGAGTTAATAAGACCCCAATGGTACCGATATAATTATACATAAAGCAACAAAGAAATAATTATGACATTTTTGGAGGTGTCGACCGAAAATGTCGTAATTATTTCTTTTACCGCACTTAAAGTGTGGTTAGAAAATCAGCTTCTTTTTACGTGTTTAGATATCGCTACTCATCGCTCCTGCGGCGTTTTGCTGATTAATGTATTTCGACCTTACGTAAATGGCACGTTTTTTTTTTATAAATCAGGTTAAACTTGCCTTCTTGACGTAGCTGGTAGCATCTTCTTCTGTAACTGGTTCAGCACTAATTCCGCCACGTCTGCGCGGAGGCTGTCCTCCTGGCACAGGCAGTGGTGAAAGTTCTCCGTCTGCTTCACCTTCTGATGCAGCTGCTGCAGCTTGTGCCGCCTTGACTTCATCCTATAAGAAAAAAATTGTATTGAAAGCCACAAAGACAGGAAAGGATGACGCTACAAAATGTATGGAAACTGATACCCGCTCCAATAGGAATACATGATGTATCATAAGGTACTTAGATTTAGTACAGGAATTGCAATGGCCATTGTCTTGATTCCTTGTCAAATCGGTGTAATACAAGGTGGAAGTTGAGACGAGGCAGTAAGGGAACTTAACCATTGTTGTTACATGAAAATGTACCTAGGAGACTGAAACTTAACTTATTGAGGAATTGTTAACTGCATTCACGGGAAAAACTTTAATTCTTATGTTTTATTTTTATAATGCTAGTCTACGCATTGTTGTTTAAGGATTTAAAGATTCTTTGGACGAACTGAAGTCAGAATACGTACCAGAAAAGTTACAAAAGGTAGATAAATACTTTTCCCAAACATACTTTTCGTAGTGGTCAATGATAAGATCGTTTGCTACCAATTATTATAATATATAGGCGACATGTGGTGAATTATTATTTAATATCTACAAAAACCTTATTTGGGTTACTGAAATATTAGAAACAAACTCTGAACCGACTAGGATTTGGTATTAGGCGCAATGGTAACTTCTATTCAATTTAAAATGAGCTAGCTGTCCAACGATGTATTACACATGAATGATGAAGTATTACGTGCTTTGGCTGTTCACCAATTAAGAGAAGAGATCTTAAAATATTATATTTTTATAGAAGGCATACCTAATACCAAATCTATTTTCATGACATCATCAAATTCTGAATTGACAGTTTCGGGGACGAAAAGTATTTGGTGTAATTTTTTAGGGGGTATTTGGTGTAATTCAAGGGCCTAGGAGACTATGACTATGCAACAGATATCAAACGCATAATGACAAATATTTCTACTTACCTCCATACACAGGTTAGGTTTTGCCATATTTGGCGTAGTATTGTAAGTATTTAAAATACACCGCGATCTCCTGTTATTTAGAATTTTATTATTAACAATGATTGCACTTCCAAAAGCCTAGGTGATCGTATATGGCCTCTATTATTATTAGTATGACTGCATTTGACTTTTTCACCAACTTATAATATAACAAACATATGAGTAATGTGGTACCTACTTACTTGAGGAAAATATACATGTTACTGAAAGAAGAAAATATTGTCCTTAACAGGTATTATTGTCCTTGTTATGTTATTATTTATTAAATATCCCACTGGGTTCGATATTTTTTTAATTTTCGACTTCGTGGTATTCCACATTTTTTTTTAAGGCTGGGAAATCATCCAATGACTGCTCCCGCTCTGGGTGGAGCGGAAGGGAGTGTCAGACTCTTACTGACTAAAACCCATCCATGTTCCTTCCGTAGCCCTTTATGTTCCGGGGTAGCGGTAACCCTTTCGGACAATCCCGCTTACCCGGCAGGCTTGGCCCTGAGGGGCCCCTTCATATGCTGACATCTCTTTGAGGCGCGCGTGGAACATATACGCGCCGTCCGGCACGGGCCTGGTGCTGATCGGACGGTGAGTCACCCATTAGGTACTCACCGTCCGCAGGCCCGCGCCTACGGTGGCCGGTAGTCGTCACGAGGCGGCTGGGACGGGAGGACCTTTCTCTCTCCCATCCCGCCACCTCCTTCGCGAGCATGACTTTTTCGCAGAAGGAGGTGACTGCCTCCCACTCCCTCTCGCTCCGGACCATGGCTTGCACCAGGGCCGGGCGCGAGAGGTCGCCGCCGCCGATCGCCTCTACGAGGACACGGCGACGCTCCGCCCAAGCGGGGCAGGTTTGCACCGTATGTTCTACCGTGTCCTCTGGGCGATCCTCGCAGTGGTGACACCCGGGCGTTTCCTCCCACCTGATGATGTGCAGGAACCTCCCGAAACATCAATGTCCGGTGAGGACCTGCGTCAGGCGGTAGGTGAGGGCGCCGTGACGCCTCGCTAGCCACTCCTCAAAGAGGGGCCTTACCGCCACTATCGCGGCGTGCCCTGCGCTGGGGTGGTATTCCACTTGGAATACTGATTTCAACCGCACTTAAGCGAACGGCACCTAAGCTTATTATTATTACAATAACGGAATGAAAACTAAAATTTGTTATAAAATAACACTTTATACTTATATATCCTTTTATAGATTTCTCACTTGGGTTACCGTCATTTAAGCACGAGCATTTCATATTTTCCCTGACGAAGTTCAACACCCTTTGCCCAATTTAAAGGGTGCTTTTGGAAATGTATTATTACGATAATTTACCTTCCAGTTTACAAATTGAAGAAATGAATTGTTTCAAACACATTGTATTCCCTCTTTTCACCCCGACAAGCATTGATTTATTAAATATCGTTTTATATGTTTCCAAAATTTACCTAAATGGTGGTTCATACGAATTTCGAGTTAATCGAATCCAGAACTAAGATCCTCCCCTAAAAACTTGATTAACTCTGTATACCCAGTTTTTTTTTAAATCCAAAAATATGTTATTTTTTTATCATAACAACAAACGTAACCCTTCTTGTCAGTCGGGTAATGAAGGAGTTCTGCGATTTGTTAAAATTATCACTAGCTGTATTTTTGGTTTTCATAACATTAAAGTTTACGTCGTCTACATTAGTAACTTGCATCTCGAACCACTCTGATTTTTTCTGGTTTCCATTGGAGATCCAACCTTCTATAGGCTGAGGGATTCAGCAACCGTTCTCCTAAGACCGATTCGCCATTGGACTGTTCGTCGACAGGATGATTCATTTATTGCCATTTCCCCAGCAGAGTATTTCATCTACGGACATTTCACCGACAGAACCTTTCATATGCGTCACTTTCGACGACAGTCCTTTCCAGCTACAAAATGTTTCACCGACACGACGATAAACCTATAAACCTACCTTTTAACTACAGACCTTTCCATCTACGACGGAGAATTCACCGTCAATCTTAAGACAAGCGATATTACAAAAAATACGCATATCTGTCTACAGCTTACTTTGTCTTTACTAAGCGATCAGGGCCGGCTACTTCCAGTAAAAAAATCTAACTTTGCTTACAACACAAAACCTAATATTAAAAAAAAAGTTAGTCGTTAGATTTGAGTGATATTCTACCTACTAGAAGACAGTGGAACACAGCGCGAAATGGGTTTAAATAATTTTTTGTCTAGAAAAAGTCTAGATTTGGTAAGGGTTTTATGTCCTTACACAAAGTAGTACTTACACTAAGGTAGCGGAAAACCGATATATACAGCGTGCAATTAGCGAGGCCTATGTCTAGCAGTAGACTGCTGTATGTTGCTGATAATGGTGTTGATGATACTCAGTGGCACACGAAACGGCGAACAAAAGGGGTCCTAGGAAAATATCGAAGTCTCTCTGATTTGAAGAAACAAAACGGCAACTCGGTGCTATTTACCGTTCAGGAGTTCCCTGGCAAGGAGACGATCCTGACTTCTTCTAATTATCTATATCTATACTAATATTATAAAGCTGAAGAGTTTGTTTGTTTGTTTGAACGCGCTAATCTCTGGAACTATTAGTCCGAATTGAAAAATTATTTTTGTGTTGGATAGTCCATTTACCGGGGAAGGCTATAGGCTATGTAACATCACGCTACAACCAAAAGGAGCCTAGCAGAGGGTGAGTCCGCGCGGGAACAGCTAGTTAATTATATATGTCAAAGGCGGCATAGTAATATTGTAGAATGGTATGAAAGACGGAAACTGAAGAAAGGTAAATATTATATATTAGAGTCCCGCCCCTGCTTTGCACGGGTGCAATGACTGTGCAAGATACTATCATGCGGGTGTAGCCGTCGGTGAACACTAATAAAGTATACGAACGTGTACATAATACCACAGTCAGTGTATTCAGATACTTTAATTTTTTACCCACAATCTTTAAAAAAATGTGGTTTGGGAGAAATATTATAAATACCAAAGGTGTTCCAGTAACTACTTTTTATTTCGACTCTGCCATTTGAGATGTCTAACTATCATAAGATAGTCTTTCCACTAGAGATGGGCTAAGCTGAGCAGCAATGGATGTGTATTCAATAGCATCTTTTGATTTTCATAGCATAGTTTTGTTTAATATATTTTATTCACAAGTACTGTCGATTAAACTTCTGTAAAATGGTGGCCCCTGCGGTTATCTTACTAAAAAACTATTTATAATCCAACCAACCATCTGGTTGCATTGACCAAATGAACGGAATGAACTTATTCTTTCAGTCACCATTAAATCGAAAATGCAACGGGGACTACAGAAAATATTTATTTTAATTAAATGCTTTGATTAACTCTAGCTTACTATGTAAAAATTTTATGTAATTTGAATTAAAAAGGCAATTTAAAATTGTGGGGGTGGGTGGTCATGATTAGGGCATAAAGTGATGGTTGTTTGGCATTTGGATAGGTATGGCCCTGTGAAGCAGCGTTTCAGAGTTTGCAGCTTTCAGTGTATCTTTTTACAAATAATATACACTTTTAAGACTGGGAAATCATCCAATGACTTCTCCAGCTCTGGGTGGAGCCGAAGGGAGTGTCAGACTCTTACTGACTAGAGCCCATCCGTGTTCTTTCCTCAGCCCTTTATGTTCCGGGGTAGCGGTAACCATTTCGGACAATCCCGCTTACCCGGCAGGCTTGGCCCTGAGGGGCCCCTTCATATGCTGACATCTCGCGCCGTCCGGCACGGGCCTGGTGCTGATCGGACGGTGAGTCACTCATTACTCACCGTCCGCAGGCCCGCGCCTACGGTGGCCGGGAGTCGTCACGTGGTTCGCGACGCACGGGGCTACTCCCGCGGCGGCTGAGACGGGAGGACCTTTCTCTCTCCCATCCCGCCACCTCCTTCGCGAGCATGACTTTTTCGCAGAAGGAGGTGACTGCCTCCCACTCCCTGTCGCTTCAGACCATGGCTTAAATATAGCATTATGTCGTATGGCATTTTACTGTGGGGTCAGGCTGCTGACATTGAATCCATTTTTATTCTGCAAAAGCGAGCTATAGAGCTATTTACAATCTACGTCGCCGCGAATCGCTTAGGGAACTATTTAAAAGTATTAATATTATGACGGTACCATGCCAATTCATTTATGAAAACATTATGTATGTAAGAAAAAATCGACATCTTTTTAACAAAATAAGTGATAGGCATAACTTTAATACTAGAAATAAAGATAAAATAGATCAACCCTTTTTTAGATTATCAAAAGTACATACATCTTTTATGGGGTTCTGTGTTAAATGTTACAACAAAATACCTTGTGACATTCTGCAATTAAATGAAAGAAAATTTAAAACTCACATTAAAAATACACTTTGTAAACAAGCATATTACAAATTAGAGGATTATTTATAGGATAAGGATGCTTGGAAACATGCTGGTCCTGCTCCACAGGGCAATCTAGTGTCTAGACAAAATCAAACTGGTTGCTAAGTAAATTAGGTAATCATTTATTATTTATAAAATACTATTTTAACATGTTGAAATAACTTCTCACACATTGATTGATTTATTATTATTAACTTTTAGAATGTTTGTAAATATGTGAGCACCATGTACTTTTGACATACTTAAGTTACCTACCATTACTATATGTGTTTTTCTTTTCACCTTTTGTGGTGTAGTGTTTTTATTCTGGGTGCATCGCCTTCACATATAATGTTATAATTCATGTATACAAAACATTGTAAAACATTTTAAAAGAGTAACGGTGGAGTTTCTTGCCCATTCTTCTCCACACGAAACTACCTTTTGGAAGGAGCGACTAGAATCAATACTATTTCTTGTTCATTTTGACGTTCAAAAGTGCCTTACTTGTGCCTATTTGAAATAAATGATTTGACTTTGACTTTGAATAAAATACTCTAAATAATAGCTTGGATAAAAATCTTTCCTGGAAAGAAATTGTTGCTATAGACGAAAACCCTCAAAGGAAAACTGTAAAATTAAATTAAAACTAATAAAACTAATTGACTTCCATTACATGAATTTCTACAATAATTTACATGGCTTAATTTACGTGGCTGAACATGTTAGAACTTTTTTGTATCTCATTACTATCCTGCATGCAAATGTACACCATGTTTAAACAAATAAAAATTTACTTACTTACTTACTTACTTAAAAAATGCTTTGTTAAAATTTAATAACAGACAACTTTTTCAATTAAGGTTTTTAACAAATGTGTAAGAAATTTGTCTATAAGTATTTGTCGTATTTCACCATGTTTTAATACAAATATCCAGGGTGAAAGTAGCCTAAGTCACTCTCCAGGTCCCAAGCTACTAAATTATTAATTTTCATAATGATCGGTTAAGTGCGCATTTATATTATTGCTAGGGAAGAATGGATAATTTCCCATAACAGTACAAGGTCTGAACACCTTTTCACATTTATTTTAATATTAATCATAACTCACCCGTTCTAATTTTTGAAAATACTGTCTCAAAAAAGTCACAGGATTATCAGGTTTGTTTACACATAACTGCACTATACATTCTTTTATTATTATCGAAATATTATGACTCTGAATGTAGCTTTCACACTCATGTAAACATTGTTCTTCTTCCATTTTATATGCCACAACCTGAAACTATGAGTGTACCGTCATAGACACAATAACACGATTAAAACTTGTGCCGTTATTTACGATCGGAAAATGGCTAATAGCATATGATTTTTCAATAAACTAAACTACAATCAGACTATGTAGAACTCAGACAGTAATCTCCCAAAGAAAATCGGAATCTGCTAGAATTGATTATGACGTTTGGTTTTTTTTTCAATTGTGGCACACTATTTTGTCGTAGTGTTGTGAATCAGAGCCTTTTTGCTGGGGTTTGTAGAGCCCAGAAAAGTGTAATACTAGCCTTATAAGCAACTTGATCGACTGTGAAAAAATGGGTTCTGTATCTATCCTACGGGTGTTAGAATTGGATATCCTAAATAATTAAATTCATTTAGTATAATTTATATTTACTTTTATTTGGTTTTGAAGTTGTGGTTGACCACCAAATAAAACAAATTTTTTTGAATGAACTCTTCTAGATTTATAACAATTTATATTTACCTATTTATTTTTCAAGAATAACAAATACAATATGACAATGTTTATAGCGTGCCTTAATTCGCTGACAGACTTTTTGTTTGACTTCGGATATTTCGATAGCCTTAGCGGCAGTACTATTAATTCTGTGTATGGAGGGTAGAAGTAAGGAGGATCGTCTTGAATGGGGGATTAGTCGAAAAAGTGTCCACTTGTAAACAGCAAATTATTGTTCGAACTCTCACCGAAATAGCGCTAGTATAGCAAGTGAATGATATGAATCCGTTTATGTAATAATTTTTGTGCTCGAGAGAAATAATATTGACACAGCTCATTGACATTAATGAGGAAGAGGATGGGTCCCAGGACACTGCCCTGAGGAACCCCAAAAGTCAAATTTTCCTCATTACTGGTGAATGATCCAACCTTTACTACCTGTTTATACCCCACGTTTAGCTACGAAAGATTTCGAGGGCAATGCCTTGAATTCCAATTTGTTCAAATTTGTCAGTTAATTTAGGGACAGAAACGGTGTCGAACGCCTTAGAAAGATACTGGAAAACACCAAGAGGCTTCTGCTTATTATTGAGATGTTCGACTATAGTATTTGTGTGTTCTGTTTATTTTCCCGCTCTAACACCGTATGGATTTTCTTCCAGGATGTTGAATTTAGCGCGGAAGTTCACAAGCCTCGCGTTGATAACTTTCTCCAAGATTTTTGAGACGGTTGTAAGGACGGATATAATTCTGTAACTTGAAACAAGTTCCCTGTCTCCTCCCTTGTGTATGCGGTGGACTATGGCAGTTTGGAAATATCCGGAAAAATACCAGAGGAAAGAGAGCGATTAAAAATGTGAACAAGAAGAGGGATAATTTTATCTTTTGTGGCCTTGTTAACTATGGAAGGGATTTAGTCATAACCGACAGCGTTAGAATAATGCCGGCTGTAACACGAAACCGAGACCGGGTATAATGAAAATAAATATGGTGCTAAAACGATGATATTGGAATGAGGGGGATAATTTTCTTTTTAACTCTTCCCTTGTCGCTGGATAGATGGCGCTGAACTTTGTTAGTTACTGCAAGGAACGGAACGTCGCATCATTTCACTTGGATGATAAAATTTTGAGATCCGTACTTACAAAAGTACACGCAACACCCTTTGGTTGAACTGCGAGATGCGAGTTCAAAAAAAAAAAAAAAAGAAAATCGACAGCTACACAGATTTCTTGGAAACTATGTTTTTTTTTAATACTCAAGAAAACCTCTCATTGGCTTATAACAAACTGAGCTTAAAATATTTTTTTTTTGTGTATCTTTGTAAATGTTGTCTAAAAATTATAAATAGTAAAATAAAATTACTAAGATATTTTTTTTATAATCATTATGGTCACGGATATTGCCAATTCTTGTTTAGCATTCTATTGGGTGGTGAAAAAAAATTTAGAAACATATTAAACTCTTCTATTCTTTTGTATCTGTTTTTAAAAGTAATCTTAAAAAATATATGTTTTTGTAACATACAAAAACAGCAATTTTACAATAATTGTTGAAATAAAACATGTTGACCACATTTCTTGGACTCTTCATACTGTACCTACTGATAACTTTGCAAAATCACAAAATAACCAACTTGTATCTCATGTTTTCTTTTTTTTTTGTTTATGGCTTCTCGCAGTTGTCTACTGCTTTACTGGGCATCTGGGCATGCCTTGCCTGGCCTGTGGATGTAGGATTAATGCCCCGATATATTTCCTCTATGGTGTATGCCTTTATGGTCTGTGACTCTGTGGTTTGACATAACCTGTGGAAGTGAGTGTGAACTGTGAATATCGGTCGAAGATGGAGGCCGCTGAATCTGAAGCCGGTGTTAAAACTCATTTGAATAATGTTTTATCAGACGAGGAAATCGCTAATTTACCTACTCTTGTTGTGGGGAAGATCAATGCATATATTGACTCAACATTTGAAGAATACTTTACATCGAAAGCTCTACATGAAACTACTAAGTCACAGATAGGTAAGTCTAGGCAAACCGGTGTTTCGTGACGCTTTCATTCAATGCTTCATTTTTGATACAACGAAATACTTGAAATCATTTACCTACGTTTTTTTATTCTAATCTATCTAGCTTCTTAATTGGTCATAATTACATAAGTTTTACTTTGTTTTGTTTTTCTTACTCATTAGTATTGTTCCTGAAATTATTTTCATTGTTTTTAAATATCTTGTAACCCTAAATTTCTACGTTCCAAAAAAAAAGTTTTCATAAATGAGTTCCATGTAGGTAGTTGATTAAAATTGTAACTATTTGTGATGCCGATGCTCAATAAATACTTATTTTAAACTGGTATTTTCAACATGCGGTCCTAAGTCAAACAGAACTTAAAAACTGGTATTGGTTGTAGGTAACTAGTCGTACTTAGTAAAGCTTGCATTGATAAGTGGGTCGTGGGTTATTATATTATTAGTTAAAATCCCTTTTAAAGTTTCGTCCCGATTCACCCCTAGATCTCGATTCACCTGTTTGACAGTATTACTGAAATCTTACCTACCTATCTACTATTGATTACAATAAAATTATTAAGAGGCTGAGTATTAGGGGTGGATATTTGTGATATAGATTCCTTTTTGTGTGGAAATTTTTCAAGATCAGATTCCTGTAGCTACAATGGCTAAGGTATCCCTTCATCATCTTTTAGGTCTGCACATATTCCATCAGGTGGAATTTTTTGTTTTGGCAACAACTGGTGTCAACTATTCTGCCAGCATGTCATGTGGTGATGCAGCAGCACATTGAGATGAGCCATTGAATTTTGCGCTTTGAGGTAGTTATTTGTTAATGTTAGGCTGGAAGGACTAGACAACCATCTCACCTCCGTCCAGAATAGCTTCTGTTATGTTTGGTATGAAAGATTTGGGTCCACAGGCTTTGTCCTGGGTTGATGCCACCTTGGATTATTGTTTCATGGCATTCTTTATGTGTATGTGCTTTGCTTGGGTTCCTGATATATTGAACCAACATACATAATTAACATACCTACGGACTGATGTTGTTTTATTCGTAGATATGTGATTTACACACATTACATGTAATCAGTAAAACATGTATAAAGGTATCGGACATTTTATCCCGGATGTCCTGAAGTAGACACAATTTAACACAAATAAACCACATAATAGCAACATTAATACTAAAATTAAGAAGAGCATGTATTTATTATGGATTCAACATAAACATCTGTCTTAAATGACGCGCGCACCGCACCCTCCATTACATGCTAGAGGTGTTAAAAAAATATGACAACTTGATCATAAAAAGTGCGTCGTAAGTAAAATGTTTTGATTCTGGTTGTTGTTGATTGTTAGAACCCTAACAATCCTAGACTTCACAAGACGACTGTTCATTATGATATAAGTGTGATCAATGCAGACGCATTTTATACAAAGTTTTTAACCCTTGTGAAAAAAAAAATTGCCTTGCATAATTATTGTTATTAACTTTAATTATTGTAGCAATTAGTGAATGTAAATTTTTTTTATTGGTTGTGGATACCCAAATCATATACTATGAGGAATAGCGATTAGTACTCAAAGGAGCGGCGGGTTTAATTTTGGGCGGAAACTAAAACTCCATCATTGGATTTTTGAAAAATCAATATTTCTAGCCAGGAATGAAACCCATATTGGAAAAAAAAGCATTGTTTTATTACACCATTTGATATTGTCTGCTAATAAGGATCCAATTGTGGGAAGTAATAAAATAACGTACAGAATGCAAACTTATGTTAGAAAGATTTGATTCTTATTGATTGTTGCCATAAAAGCAAATTTTCGAAAATCTTTGAATGCTTTGTTTCTTTTAAGAAGTAAAGAAATGTTTCTTTTGAGTAAAATTTGCTATCTCCAGTATTTACTTTCCCTCCAGTTAAAAATTCCACTTCGTATATGCTATTGTGTGCCAATTTGATCAGCTGTTTTAGTGTTTTAGAATCCTGTCGGGATTGGGGAGTCATATAAAATGTGTCGTATGAAGTACCGAAATTATACCATTTTTAGGGTTCCGTAGTTAACAAGGAACCCTTATAGTTTCGCCATGTCCATGTCTGTCCGTCCGCAGCTTAGCTCAGAGACTCTTAGTACTAGAAAGCTTCAATTTGGCATGAATATTAATGACGCCGAAAAAGAAAAAAATATATATTTAAGGTACCTCCAAACTGGGGATTTTGTTTTTCTCGTGCACCCCATAGTGGGTGGCGTTGCTGGAAAATATTGCGTGTTTGTGAAAACTATTTTTCGATTAAGGGAGCCGTTTCTGAAATATAAGGTCCCTTTAAAATAGATGGACAAATTGTAACACAGCGTTTAGTACGTCTAACCAAGGGTATCCAAGCAAAAAAAACACTTATTAAAGTGATGGACCTAAAATAATAAAGCCCGCAAACTAGAATAAAAATACATTCATTGTACATAGGTACTTGCACACTGTTTTGAAGTGTCTAATGCGTTTGTGATAATTTTTTTTTACCATTGTCCCTATTTTAGTGGTCTGAATGATTTATAAAAGTTTGCCCATCTATTTTAATGGGACCTAATATATCCCCCCCCCCCCCCCCCTAAGGAAGACCATCACAGCTAAGTAGATTTTTCAAGTTTGCGAGTAAAAGTAAAGTCTATATGATTTTCAACTACATGTTAAGTTTCTTCTTAGTAAAATTCATCCCAACTACGGAACCCTTCATTTTGCCTGGTCCGACTCGCACTAGGCCAATTTTTTCCATTTTATTTTTATACGACAAATTAGTACGACGTGGCGTGAATTAAAAATTGTGTCTTATAACTAGAGTTCGACCGAAACTGGGTTTCCGGCTTAAACCGCAATCGAATATTCGGCAGTGGCTTGAAACTTAATTTTTGGCCGACACTAGGGGCCGAAACCGGAACTGAACTTTCGGTCGGACACCACTTATAACATATGGATTACCTGGACCTAATAACAAGCCCTAATAATTTTATAACATAATAATTAATATGTTTCAGTGTACAAAATGTATATATTTTTTGTAATAATTACTAATGTTACTGTTGTAGGCGACAAAATATCAACTTTAGAAACTCAAATTCTTGAAGTCACGGCAAAATATGACGATGCAGTAAAGAAGTTGTCATCTTCTGACGAAACTATTACTGAACTGACACATCAAGTTGAATCATTGAATACGGAATTAGAAAAAGCTCGAGATAAAATAGCCCGCCTGGAAAATGAAATTATTTCTCTCAAAAGTTCAAGAGATGCTGCTGTTGATGAAAGAAATGAATTGACACGAACGTTACAAAGGCGAGATGCTGAAGTTGAAAACTTAACCTCAAATGAATTATCCCTATCCCAACAATTACGTGCAGCAATAGATGCCAAATGTGAAGCCATGGCATTAACTGATGAAATAGAAAGCAAAGAGATGTCCTTACAATACCGCGAAAAACGCTTTGAGCATGAAAGAAATTTACTTAATTCACAAATAGCTGGCTTGACTGAGGAAGTAAGTCGGCTAACTTCCGAACTCCAAACAGCAAGATTAAACAATACCAGCCGCTCAGTGAACTTAGAAACGCAGGTAATTGAAAAAGCTGAAGAATTGCGTGCTGCAAATGAAACAATAACTCAGTTAAATGATGTTATAAAAAGTCTAAATAATAGAGCTGAAAGTCTTACTCAACGCTTGATGGAACAAAGAGAAATAGAAAATAAAATGACAGAAAATTTTAAAACAGAATTGGATGCTAAAACTAAACTGGCAGACATATTAAAAACAATGTATGATGATTCTGAAGCTAAAACGTCAGAATTGACCGAAGGAATTGCAGACTTACAAAAATTGCTGAATGAAGCTACTGAAAAATATGGTGATTTAGAGACAAAGTATAAACAAGCTGAGTCGGATCATGATGAATTAATGGAAAAGAAAAATGAAATCATAAGTTCTTTAAAAAATGAATTAGAACATGCAAGTGACTTATTAAAAGCTGCTAGTGCTCAAAATCTTGATATGGCTTTAAGTGATTTAGCTCCTTCGGCCGCAACAGCTAGTAAACTTTTGAAATCAGGTATGTCTCTCACTCAGATATACTCTCAGCTTGTTAAAGTTACTGATGAACTGACTCAAGAGAAGGAAGATAAAAGACGACTTAACAATACCCTCAACTCAATTCTTCAGGAGTTGGAAGAAAAGGCTCCTCTACTACAAAAACAAAAAGTCGAATTTGAGGAAGCATTAGAAAGCAATACAGCTTTGTCCCAGCAAATAGATTCTCTAGTGATTGAATGTAATAGACTTCGAGACGATTACAGCGAATCATCTAAAATTGCTAATCACTATAGCCGTGAAAATACGAAACTTAAAGGTGAATTGGCTGATTTAGGAAGACAAGTATGTTTCTTGTTGAAAGAAATAGAACATAGTCGCGGAGGTCTATTACCAAACGGTGATCATGATTCCTCACAAACTGCTTCTAACACAACTAATTCATCAGACTTAAGCTCATCAAGAATTATTTCTAAAACTTTAGTAACATTTAGTGATATTCAAGAACTACAATCAAATAATCAAAAACTTTTGCGAATGATTCGTGAAATGACAGACAAGCAAGAAGAATTTGAACGCCATAAAGAACAATTTGAGAGTGGTGAAATGCAAAATAAAATAGAATCATTGAAAAATAGGGTAGTTGAGTTAACTGAAGCTCAAGAACGTCAGACTAAAATGGTGAATGGACTAATCAGACAAAGAGACATGTTTAAGAAGCTTTACCATGATCATATGAAGGGAAAACGTCATGAATTGTCGGCATCGGAGATCTTAGAGTTGGAAAAAAGTGGAATATATTCAATGGACACTGCACCTGAAAATATTACAAAGCATTCCATTCCACCAGAGGTATCTTCATTTGAAATAAAATACAAAGAAACAGAGAAACAATTAGAAATGTTGAAGGAAGAATACAAAACTTATAAAGAGGAAAAAGTTGCAAATGAAAGAATGTTATTTGAACAAATTGATAATATGAGACAGGAGATAGGAAAACTCACGGCTGCAAACAGTAAATGTGCTTCGACTTCAGAGTATAATAATGAAAGACTTAAAATTTTGCAAACCAATATCACAACTTATAAGAAACAAATTTCTTCCTTAGAAGAAAAAAATAAAGCGTATAATGCAACCATTGCTAAGCATGAAGTTTCGTCGCAACATTTAAGAGACGAAGCTTTAAATGCTCAGGGTAAACTTGCTGCAGCTGAAATTCAACTTGAAAATTTAAAACTCGAACTCAAATTGCTTAAAGATGCTGAGTTACGTATTCAAACTGAAAAGGAAATGTTAAATAGAGAAAGGCAGGGTCAATCCATACTTCTAAAAAATCTGGAATTAATCAAAGCTAGTTTAGAGCGTGTAGAAGCTGAAAATCGAGCCAAAATTGAAACAAGGTTAGATGAGGCCACAAGAGAATGTTCTGCGCTAAGAAGAAGGCTTCAGGAAGAACAAGACCGGTTTAGAGAGTTAGCAGATCATCTCAAACGGCAAAAGGATACTGTAGAAGAAAGAATGCAAGAGGAAAAGAATGCTGCAAATACCCTAAGAAAAGAAATGACAGAAATGAGACAAGACTTATTGGAGAAAAGCAAGGCAAATGAAGAACTTACAAAGAAGCTCAAAGTGGCCCTTTCTCCTAATACAGATGGCTCATATGATACTGTTAAGAAAATAAAGGATCTAGAAAATAAATTATCAGATAAACACATAGAAGTTCAATCTTTCCAGGAGCAATTAAATGTAGCAAAAGAACATATAAAACAATATTGCGATATATCAGAGAGTGCAGAAAAAGAATTAAAAGCTCTTAACAGTGAATATGAAGCTTATAAAACAGAGACTGAAGCAAAACTGACTGACTATGCCAATAAACTACAGAGTTTAGATGATAAATGCTCAGAGCTAGAAGGTGAGTTATCACTGCATGCTAATGGAGAGCATTCTACCAGCAACAGTGCATTGAAAAATGAACTTACTACTCTTAAAGAAGAATTGAACAATGCTTTAATCCAAGCAAACGGTTATCGTACTGAACTTGAAGCTGCACGTACCGAAATAACGAAGTTGTCAGAAGCAGTACAGAATGCTGAAGACAAATACACACATGAAATGATTTTACATTCCAGTGATATACAAGTTTTATCTCATGTAAAAGAAGAATTACTAAAAGCCCAAAATCAAATAAATGAACTGACTGCCTTAAAAAATCGTGCCATAGAAGATTTGGAAACTGAAAAGAAATCTTGGCTAGACAGGCAAAAAATTCTAATGAGTGAAAATGCACAGCTAACTGAGCGCTTGAAAGACTTAAATGATCAAAATGCACTATTGCATGATCAAATACAAGCATTAGGTACACAGCTGTCAGTTACTCATGCATCTCAATCGCGATCAGAGAGTTTTAATGAATCCGGAAATGATTCTAATATTAACATCTCAATAAATGAAGAAGATGTAAAATCATCAGAAAAATTGTTCCAAATAGTCAAGTTTTTAAGGAAAGAAAAAGATATTGCTATGGCCAAATTTGACATACTACAAGCTGAAACTATGAGACTCAAATCGCAGTTAGAAATAGCTGAAAAACAACTTGATAACACTAAATTGACTTTAGCAGAAGAGAGAGAAAGTACAGAAGTGAGCATGGTAACTGCAAATAAGCAATCAGATATTTTGAGACAAGTTGAAACATTAAATGCCTTGACAGACAGTAACAGACTCTTAAGAGAAGACCGGGAAGTATTATCGGCTCGGGTCGAAGAGCTTACAGCAACAGCTAAAGCAACTGAATCCCAGCTAGGACCATTGCAGGATAAAATTTCAGATCTTAAATCGAAAAATGAAACTTTGCAATCAGAAAATAATGCTTTGAAGGCAGATTGTGCGAGGTGGAGAACCAGAGTGAATGCCTTAGTTGAACGTGCTAACAAAACCAGTCCGGAAGATTGGAAACGACTTCAAAATGAAAGGGAAACTCTAGCAAAAATGTTAACAAATGAAAAAGACAATGTTAGGAAGCTAAACGAGGAACTCAGTGGTATTAAAGTAGAAAAGACAAAAATAGAGGAACAGTATTCGGTGCTGTCAAGACAGCAAAATGCTTTAGCAGAGGAAAACAAGAAACTCAATGAAGAATTGCAAATTCTTAGGGATGATATGACTCGAGTTACTGAGGAAGTCACAAAACTTAGAGCTGAACATTCCGTAATCGTCGCCGCGAACTCAAAACTAACAGACGAACTGTCCAATAAGGATGCATCATTAACTGATATCAGGAACAAAGAAAATCAGATAAGAAAAATTGCTAAAAAGTACAAAGCCCAATATGAGGAGTTAGTTAAAACAGTAGAGGAAGAGAAGAAAAAGAATGAGGGTGATGCTGCTGCTGCTGATGCCGCATTAACGGAAACTAATAAGAAATTTGAAGAACATATAGCTGAGCTTCAAGCAAAACTCGAAACTGAAAAGGCAAATACAGACAAATTAAAACAGGAGCTAGAAACCCTTAGGACAGCAAATATGGAAAAAGAAGAAAAGTCAAAACAAGTTTTGAAGCAAGCCAAAAGTAAAATTGTTCAACTAACTGAACTCAAAAATACATTGAGCAGAGAGTTAGATGAGTCCCGTAATAAAATAGGCACAATTGAGCAAAGTACACGCGATGAACAGGATGTCAGATTGGCTCTAATAAAATCTCAATACGAGGGTCGTCTCTCACGATTAGAGAAAGAGCGAAGTGAAGCACAAGCAGAAAAGGCCAGAGAGGTGGAAGCATTGTATCAAAAAGTAACAATATTACAGCGGCAACTCGCAAGCCAAGCTTCAGTGTCAAAACAGCAAGCAACCACTGAGAAAACTACAACAGATCCACCCACCGCTAATATAAAACCTATGGCCGGTGAGTAAAATTATTATTATACTAGCTGACCTGACAGACGTTGTCTTGTTGTCCTCTTGTTCTACCTACCCTACCTACCCACCTAACTTTTCTTACCTTTTAAACCTTCCCTGGACTACCACAAATATATCAACACTAAAATCAGCGAAATCGGCCCAGCCGTTCTCGAGTTTTAGCGAGACTAACGAACGGCAATTAATTTTTATTTATATAGTTATTTTTATGAAACTGCTGGGTAAAAGACTGACAAGTACAATGTATGGAACATTGCCATGAAATAAAACTACATTTTTAGTTTTAGAAAAAGCTGCCTGAACCACGTATATAACCGGCTTTTATCGCAAAAACAGGATTCCACATTTTTTCATACAGTTGTTAATAAAGATCAAATGTTGTGAAGTAAGTAACTGGAATAGTGATTCTGTTAAAATTTTCTGTGATAAATAAAAAATACAGAAACATGATGTCAAATGTATTCTTTTACATTATTTGTTCCTTATTGCTCAGTATAAAAACACAGGATGCTTTTTAAACAAAAAGAGTCGGGTTCGATTCCTTGTCCAGGCAGAAGCTTTTTTTATAAACTAATAATGCTCTTTAATTTTCCTCCAAAAAAGAGGGAACGGGCGGGTGCGACGTAAGACGCAAGCTCGGAGTGTGAGAGTAGTAAGATTAAGGTGCGCGAGCTGGAATGTAGGTACGATGACTGGAAGAGGAAGAGAATTAGCAGATGTTTTAAAAAGGCGACGACTGAATATTGCGTGTCTGCAAGAGACTAAATGGAAGGGTGCAAAGGCTAGAGAGATAGGGGAAGGATATAAGTTTTATTACTGTGGATGCGATGGCAAGCGAAATGGTGTGGGTATAGTCTTGGATAGCGAGTTGAAAGAATGTGTGGTAGATGTAAAGAGAGTGAGTGATAGAGTAATAGCTGTTAAAGTTATTGTGAAGAGTTTTGTGCTGAATATAGTTAGTGTGTATGCACCCCAGTCAAGATGGGAGGGTAGTTTAAAAGAGTTTTGGGAGGACTTCGATCGTGTGATGATGGATGTACCAGAGAGTGAAGAAGTGTATGTGGGGGGTGATTTTAACGGGCATGTAGGAAGACTATGATATAAGAAGGATGGGTATGAGAGAGTGCATGGCGGTTGGGGATACGGCGACCGTAACACTGATGGCGAGACACTGCTGCAAGCTGCTTCTGCCTTCGACCTGGCAATAACAAATACGTGGTTTCAAAAGGAAAATGAACACCTTATTACCTATAAAAGTGGCCGCCACGCGACACAAATTGACTACTTGCTGGTTAGACGGAACAGCCTAAAATTGTCAAAAAGTCTGCCAGGCGAAGACTTAGTCTCACAGCTCAGACTAATAATTTGTCATGGTATGGGCATGTTATGCGGAGGAATGAGGAAAATGTTGTCAGGAAAGTTGTAAGTATGAATGTGGATGGCTATACAAGTAGAGGGAGACCAAAGAAACGATGGATGGATTGTGTGAAAGATGATATGGCTAGAAAGGGAGTGACTACCGAGATGACGACTAATAGAGAAGTATGGAAGAAGAAGACATGTTACGCCTTTGCTGCACTTAGCTTAGGATATTTTACATTAAAATAATTCAAAAGATAGTACAATTTATCTCCATGACTTCATAGACCACTCACCATACAACTTTGCCCAGTGTCCTCTATTGAACACAAAAAGTATATTGTTCAAAACACGATCAGGTGTAGCACAGCAAAGTGTGACTGCAAGTCGGCGCGGGGGTGAGACACCTTTGGCATCAATTCGGCCGATGGCTCAAGTGGGACCGACGGCGCCTCACGACGCTCACACGACAGAGTACATGCCGGCATCGTCGTCTCGCCCGCTTCCTCGAGCTGCCTTGGCAGCATCTACGGCGCCGCCAGAGTCAACACAGGTTAGTGCAATATAATTTTTTTATTAGGTACGCTTTCATAACATTCCTCCGCAAACATAATTATAACCCTGGTCAGTCCTTTGTTTGTCATATTGTTTGAATTTGGAGTTATAAGCCAAACATAAGTTAAACATACACAAACAGAATAAGTACACGAAGATGAGAACAATTACTTACTGTGGGAACAGACATTTATATAAAAAAAAACATTCGTTCCATAAAAAACCTTGCTATTAAAATATAGGGAGCTATTGTGTCTGGATAACCTAATAATAAGCTAGCAACTCCTCTGTCTTTCAATACATTTCAGGACATGGATACCAGTGAGGCAGGCATGGGCAGTTCTGGTTCTAGTGACAGTACAGCGCAACCTTCAACGCATTCGCAAGTACCTCAACAGGTTCGTTCGATCTATCGCTAAACAATTCTAGTATACTTTATTAATTATAAAAGTAAATTGTCTTCAAAAAACCTTTAAGTAAATGCTGTGCATATTTATGCACGCAGGGTGTTTTCTTAAGACGGGACAGTAAGAGCACGTACTTTAACCGTTTTAGCTACAGGACAGCAGCCCTCAGCAGACTATCTTGAACTTTTTTAGTAATTGATAAAACTGCATTCCCAGATTTTGGAAAATTGGTAGTCAGCTTGAAAACGTTCGGAACTAGTAGGCCGCGATGATTTAAACCTGGGTCTAAATATGAACTTTGTTTTTGTTCTGTTATAAAGCCCTATGTGTTTTGTATTGTAGAATAGGTCCGAGCTAAAAATTTAACTAACTAGCTGGCCCGACAAACGTTGTCCTGTCTTATTTATGATACCTACCCTACCTAACTACCCTACCTACCATACCTACCTTGAAATAAATGATTTGACTTTGACTTTACCTTACCTACCCTATGTCCGTCTCCTGGTTCTAAGCTACCTCCCCACAAATTTTCAGCCAAATCGGTTGAGCCGTTTCTGAGTTATAGATAGTGTAACTAACACGACTTTCTTTTATATACATACTAGCTGACCCGACAAACGTTGTCCTGTCTTATTTATGATACCTACCCTACCTACCCTACCACTACCCTACCTACCCTACTTACCCTACCTACCCTACCTTCCCTACCTACCCTATGTCCTTTTCCTGGCTCTAAGCTACCTCATCACCAATTTTCAGCCATATCGGTAAAGCCGTTCTTGAGTTATAAACAGTGTAACTAACACGACTTTCTTTTATATATATATGTATATAAGATAGAAGATATAGATTAATGATTTTAGATTAATTGACGTTCTTAAGAAACTGGTGGTGGCTAAGTACTAACAGCCGCACAGGTCGATCCATCAGATTAAGCTACGGTTGGCCGTAGATGGGTGACCATCTTTACATGACGAGACTCCTCCGTACCTCGGAAAGCACGTTAAGCCGTTGGTTCCGGCTGTGATTTGTGCATCTTTGACAGTCGTTACGGGTCGCCAGAAGCCCGAAAATCTGACATGCAGTCTTACCTAGGGTTATGGTATTGCCTAGTTACTGGGTTGTGGAGGTCAGATAGGCAGTCGCTTCATGTAAAAGACTGGTATTTAGCTTCATCCGGTTAGTTGGGAAAAGGCTAGGCAGATGTAACGTTTTTAAGAAATAATGACCTAAAAATATAGACATTGGTCACGCGGCACGCGTTACACGACAGTTTTAAAATCTATCTCTAATTATAAAAATAGAATGGTGTTCGTTGGTAAGCGCATCACTCGAGAACGGCTGGATCGATTTGGTTATTTTATGTTTTAAATTGTTGATACTCTTGGGGAAGTTTTCATGGAATGAATAATAGTTGCCTACGACTACCGAATATTATTATATACAAACTGAAGTAAAACATTAAGTTTGTGTGCTGTGAACACTCGCAGGTTTGACGAATAGAAGTAATAAAGGCACCCGAGCGGCAGTAGTAGTTAGACTTCCGGAAATAAGATATATGACAGATAGACAGACGAAAACGCATCTTACGGGTTCCTTGGTTACTATTACAATATGAAACCGTTAAATAATAAACAGCTCGTTTATAGTGTTGCTTTTTTATAGGCGGTGGCGATGGTGATGCCGCGTATTGAACAACCCAGCGGGGCTGCGTCCGGCAACGTGACGGGCGGGTCCACGGCGACCTCGGCAGCGGCGTCCAGTGTACCAACGCCTGCCGCATCCGCACCTCCAATAACAGGTATATATTAGTGTAACCAGCATACATAAACTTCTTCTCCAATCCTTTGAGATCGAAGAACACAAGACGGACTTCATGCCAAAAAAATGCTACGCAGTTTTTTTCTTTTCTTCATTTTGTTTTAAAATTAGTAGCTGAATCCACTATTGAAATTTAGATAAAATGCTTCGTTTAATAATACATATTCCGTTAAATAGCAGCAACAGCAGCACCATCAACTTCTGGCCCAGTATCACAAGCATCTGCTAGCGTGAGCACGTCTCATGCTCCCCCAGGCGTAAGCACTTCGCAGCCTGTGGCCGGCGTGAGCACGTCGCAAGTGCCGGCCGGCGTGAGCACGTCGCAAGTGCCGGCCGGCGTGAGCACGTCGCACGCACCGCCTGGCGTCAGCACGTCGCACGCACCGCCTGGCGTCAGCACGTCGCACGCTCCGCCCGACGCGCGTCCTCCCAAGCGTCGCTTGCAACAACGACCACTCGCTGCTAAGAGAACAAGGGTACAAGTACGTTATATGTCACTAGCTTCTGCCCGCGGCTTCGTTCGCGTGGAAAAGATACGCAATATGCCAAAATAGTAGGCACACGTTCGTAACGTAATGTTAAAAAACGTATTATCCTTCCTTAAGAATTGGGCTATCAAATTTTAATGCAAAAATAATCTTTTCCAAATTTCAGAACCTACTGGTGTTCCCGAGATTACCGCGTTCAAAAGTACACACATCTTTTATGCGATTCTGTGTGTAACATTTATGACAACAAAATACCTTGTAACATATTGCAATAGAGTATTTTACCCTATATGAGAAAAAATATATTATTGAGATAGGGCTAAAAGCAATCGGAAAACGTTAGTTTTAGTTCATAAATAGCAAACTAAATTTTAAAATTTAATTTAAAGGTTTCAGCATTTTTTTATCCGTTTCATAATACCATGAAAGTTGTCGCTAAAGTAGTCGTTAACTTAGTAGTGTCAACTGTCAACTATCAGCGTACCTTTAACCATTTTTATGTAATATGGCGTCCACTGCGTCCAGTGCCTTTCCACTGAAGCGGAGCTGGGCGGAGCAGTGCGGAGACGTACAGGTATCGACCAATCACAATGGTTGAAATCCTCATTGCTTCATTCGTCTCGGATGTGATTGGACGGTTCCTGCAAATCTCCGCTCCACTCCACCTAGCTCCGCTTCAGAGGAAACGTACACTTACCCGCGAAATTTGAAAATGCAAAATTTAAATGCATTTTTATGGCACATAACAATTGAATAAAAATTTTGTGGTTCATTAGAATTTAGACACTTTTCAAAAATGGGTGTAATTCAAAAAGTTTTTTTCACAATCGGTAATATGAATAAACAATGTTATTTAATCCGATAAAGTAACTCAAACTCTTAGAAATAATAACCAGAAGCCAAACTGAGTCAATAACATCGTAGATATGGCAGAAATTGTAATGCAAGTTCTCAATCGCAAATCGAAAATAAAAACACAACATAACAAACAAACATAACAAAACAACAAACAACATACAAAAACAACATAAAACATATTAAACAACAACATAACATGAAAAATATTAAAGATAGACCATTTCAAGGATAATTATTGACCATTTTTCATGAATACTCAGAAAATTACGGGCGGTCACATGCCCTTGGGTGGCATTGTATTTGGTCTTTTCTTTTGGCCTGACCCTCAACTGCGGGTCTTGATAGATACATTGATTCATCAATTATTATATGTTTTAATATTTTATGTTCTACCCATACCAAATACCTGAATGAAAATAATAATCTTTCAAATTGAAATGTTTTCTGCTAAGTTTTACAAAGAAAAGAAAGGTGTGGAGGGATTTTTATTATTAGCAATTATTTTTTAATATAATTAGGTCTTAGTCTATAATAGACCGAAAATTATCCATGTCCTTTCGTTAAATAATAACAGCAAAGGCAAAAAAAAATTGTGATAAAACTTCAGTTTTTTTCTCGATAACATGAACTGTTCACTTATTTGAGATGATTTTTGTTGGTTCAGGGATTTGAACGGTCAGTGGAAGTAGAATACCAAGTACCAACTTCGTCACGCTGTGATCAAGACGACGAGGGCGTCATCGTCGTAGACTCTGAAGAGGATGACGAGCGTTGCACTGGCACTATGTACAGGGTATGGTTTTTTAGCCAAGTGTCGATTAGTTTTATCCGTCAAGGGAATAAGAAACTAAGCCCCACTTTTCATTATCCATAGGAAGGAGAAGAAGAAGAAGAGGATATGGAGGAGGAACAAGAAGTTGAGGCCGGCGAGGAAGAAGAGGAGGTGGAAGGAGACGACGCAGAGAACGCCGCCCGACAGGTAGATAACGCGATTTTTACGACTAGAAAACTGGTCATACACAGTGGTGGTCATAAAATTAAGAACTATTTCCGGACTTTTTCCTTTACATCTTCTGTAAGAAGTTACTTGCCAATTTCATGATTTTAGGTCAATGGAAAGTACTCTTAGAGGTTTTGATTTATTCGCATATCAAAGAATAATTCTGGACTGAAAAACGCGACAGACAAGTATATTATATTTATGGGAGGAGTTCTTTGCCCAGCATGAGACAGTTTAAGTTTTATATTATGCTTGGGCGACTGCCTGAATTACAAAAACATCTAACAAAACGGAGTACGCATTGTACGGGCGGATGTACACCGCCGTGGAAAATTTGGCAGGTTGTGGGAGTTGGGTATTATAATCATAATAAATGTATGTATAGAAATGAAAAATGGTATGTTCAGAAAAATATTTTCTCACTCGAATGTGCAAAATGTATGAATATCTGAATATTAAGGTGAGCGCTGTTGTCAATTCCGGAATTGAAAATATCGCAAAATTTCTTCCAGAATTCCGGATATTCAATGGAGTTTGAACTTTGAAATGTTCACATAAGTATTACCAAAAAATCTGAATTCAAGTTTAGATGACTGATTGATTTATTAATGTGACCAATGATTGTGTGCGGTTCAGGAGTCGCCGGCGCAATCCCCGGAGGCGGGCGAGGAAGCGGAGGAGGGTGGTGACGCGGCCGCGGCCGACAGCGAGCCGGCCGCGCCGCACCAGCAGATCGAGGCCATCAGCAGCGGCACTGAACGTTCGTGCTCATTCATTCCACTTGCGAACCCTGTGCTTGCTTTATTCATACTGCGAGGTTCTCTCGTTAATCCTTAGGCTCTACTGGCTCTACACGTTGGTCCCAAGTCCCAACCTTAGAATGAACGTTAGTTGGTTGGTAATTTGTGCGTGTCGTTCACACGTTGAAGATCATGTTGGTGAAGTGTAGGCTAAGCCTGTGAGGATGTCTGTCGTAGAAAATGCTTTAGGTGCTTTCATGGTTTTCACTTTTCACTTTATTCCTGGGTATTGAAGAAGACTAGGATAAAACCAGGCATAAAAAGATAGTGGGAACTTACTTAGTCACAACATCATAAAATATTTGCTCATGACGGCTCGAGCAAATATTTTATGATGTTGTGTCGTAAGTATAATCCTAGTACCTAACATCCTTAATCAATGTCATCTAGATTGCTAAACTGTGTTCCAACAAGTCGAACGGCGAATCGTGTGTTTTGGTGGAGGTTTCCTTTAATAAAACCGACTCGGCGGCAAACCGCCAAAGGTTACGTTGAGACTTGGGACCAATGTTATTTTGTCCGATGACACGTTGGACATGTGGCGTTGGGGTCTGGGACCAATGTGTGGAGCCGGCGTTATTGATACGTTATTTGTGTTAAGATATGCCAAAACTTTGTAACCATTTCTGAATTGATTATGATTTCATGGGCGCTGATTAATTTCAATTTAATTCTGTGTGTTTCAGCTTACGTTTTTTGACTTTAAAAAATGTTTTTGTTTTTGTTTTCAGCAAGTGGAGCATTATCTCTTGGTGGTAACAATGGTGACGATGGCGATGACAGTATAGTGCCATCTACACCTACTCTGTATGTACCCAGACGCAATGACGGGTAAGGATGAGATAAACGACGTTAAACGTAATTTGAGCAGTACGTAATCATGAAATTCCATATCTCTACATGGATAAAGACTTTCGCTCTCACTATAATATTATTGTGAGTTAGTCATTATTGTTGCTCGTCATCGTCCAATAACGAGCCACAAGTTGATATGGCTTTTATGTGTCTTTGGAATAAACGATTTGACTTTGACACATAATATAGAAGCAGTGGTTTGCCAAGTCTGTTTCGACTTTGTTATGAGCATTTTTATACAGTGCTAGTTCTATACTCATGCAATATCAGCTAGACAAGTAGTGCACGTAACTAGGCATACTAGGTGAAACTTAAATAACGCACAACCCCTTAACACTTTCACTGCCAAGCACCCGGCTCCCGGGTCGAACGATAATTCGTTCACATGCCCACAACTCGGCTCCCGGGTCCTACATATAAATAGTTATATGTGGCTTGTGACCATGCCCAGCACCCGCCTACCGAGTGCAAATCAAAACGTGCTACTAGGGTTGCCAAAAATAAGCTAGGTGAGAATAGTATGTACTTTTGAGTAAGTCTTTCATCAATTATTTATTTACTTTAAATGTTGTACTAATTGATATTATGCTGACAAATTTCTAAGAAACATACTAAAGTGGATTTATTATTAATTGCCTTTTCATCATAGGTACCTATACAAGCCTATGGCGCCACGCAATTTTAATGAGATTTCTTATTATTAGGTAACTATTTTTCTTTATCAACGCGTGTTTTATTGAGGTAAAAACCGCCGCTGAAGGTTTAAAAAATGAAAACAAAGGCATCGGTTTGGTTTTAATGGGATTAGAAACAAAAGAAGGCAAATGTTAAAATATTTCCTTATCTGTATGTGTTTGTTCTATTGAAGCAAAAACCCTCGTTAAAACATGAAAACAAAGGTATCGGTTCGGTTGTATTGAGCTCAAAAACAAAAGAAGGCAAATGTTTAATCTTTTCCTCATCTGCACGTGTTTTATTGAGGTAAAAACCGTCGCTGAAGGTTTAAAAATGAAAACAAAGGCATCAGTTTGGTTTTATTGGGCTTAAAGGTTTTTAATCCCTTGCTGGCGATTTAGATGACAACTGTTTATACAACTTTAGCTACCTTTTTTTAATTCACTTAGCTTAGATAATTCTGTTGTTATGCGTGTGAATCATCAGGCATCAGAGGGTTAAAAATCTGCATCATTGGCTGTTTGAAGATTTGATATTTTGACATTTAAAAGTTTTTGACTAACAACAAGTTGAGATTGAGAATGAGGAGCAAGAACATTAGTACAATGTTTTTCGTTATTTTGTGGAGTGTTTAACATATAATTTCACAGAAAGTATTCTTTGTTCTGTATTGGTTACATCTCCGATAAACATTCTTGGATAAAAAGTGTGGTATCGTATTCAATAGGAAATACATTTCATAGGTTATCATGAAACTTAAAAAGAAAACCACTTAAAAAGAAAAACACTACAACTGCGGATTAGGCAAATCATGTAAGGTTCTCTTGGCGTAAGTGTTATGATTTTTAAATACCTAGAAAAACAAATAAAAATATAAAAAAGAACCGTGTAGTTTATTTCTTTCAATAAAAAATTTGACGTTCGACAACCCTACTACCCGCTGGCTGGTCGTGGGCGTGGCTTAGTGAACTCGGATTCGGGTGCTGGGGCATAGGGGTCCCGTTACGTAACCGTTGCGCCGATGGACTCAACAGATGGGTTGTTATAGATATGCGGGACACATTTTATGGCATGCCAATTGTTATGCAATAAATGTACTTGGCAGTGAAAGTGTTAAGGGATCATTGCACTCAATATTATGATAAAAGCTTACTATGAGACCAAAACTGAAAACGTGAAAATAAATCAGCTGTTCCATATATTTTGTAGAGTTATGCGAACATAAATATCCCTATTTACGTTTGCGTAACAGATTAGGACACACACAAAGGCAGATTTTTTTGGCGAATTGATATAGTGTGTAAAAGTTGTTCATAAAAATGAGTAGTGACCCCTTATGATGTTGTGCGTTATTTAAGTTTCACCTAGTATGCCTAGTTACGTGCAGTTTCATACACTACTTGTCTAGCTGATATTGCATGAGTATAGAACTAGACTATTAAAAACTCTACCGTGAAATATGCCAACTTTGCCAATCAAGGTATCTTTGCCCTAAAAACAAACGCTATTACAAGACAAAAAAGTTGATGAACTTTCCACCCAAATAATGAATGTTGCCATAAAACATTTTTTTTCTTATATTAGCGTATTTCTTTTAAGGCAAAGATACCTTGATTGGCAAAGTTGGCATATTTCAATAAATTTCTACAATTGTCAGATCTAATAAATAACTGTTTCATAAAGTAGTGTAATGAGAGTTATCTGTGTAACTGTAGGTACTAGTGGAACTGTATCGAAGTATATTGGGCAGGTTCGGCGAGGCGGTGGTGTCGCCGGTGGGCGGCGGCGCGGGCGGCGGCGGCGGCGCGCGCTTCACGTTCGCGGAGGCGGCGCACCTGGACACGCACGCCGACCTGGCCGCCGCGCTGCCGCCCGCCGCCCCGCCGCACGCCAGCTCCGACTCGCGTACGTACACACGCGAACGCATACTTATTTTCAGTCTAACGCAAACAGCTTTGACTTACGGCACCTAATTATTGCACGTGGCAAGTTCATAATGTGTTGTGGTGTCAGACTGAAATGACATAAGCTTTTATCTACTATAAGTAGAATATTCCTATATATATATAGAAAGTAAATATTCTTTTGAACAAAATGAAAGCAAAGAAGAGGTGAGCCGTTGTGGGACGCCTGGCAAATGTGATACATCAACATTATTTTGTACAGATAATATGCCTAAAAGTTTAGTTTATAAAAGGGCCACATCATTCTAGAAGTTTGATACTATAGTATAATGAACTTTCGGTCTTACCTGCCGCATTAGATGTTTCACATGAAAAACTGAAATATCACTGTTCTATTTAGGTGCTGAAGGAGGCGAGACAAGAGACTGGGAGGAGTCACGTGTTGAAGAAGAAGCGACTGCGGTCAGTTCACAGGGCAGTGAACCTTCTTCCCCACAGCAAGTATGTACGAAATCTTCTTCTTTTCGTGTGGTTAGTGACTAACCTGGTGTCAGAGTTTTAATGCTGCCCATGGGCCTCTGACTTAGCATCACATGCTGTTGAGAAATATCTCTCAGGCATGCCGGTTTCCTCACGATGTTTTCCTTCACCGATTGTAAGCAAGTGATAATTATACAATACGCACATGAATCCGTAAAATCAGAGGTGCGTGCCTTGGGTTCGAACTCGAGACCTAAGACTCGGCAGTTCGACGGTCATACCACTAGGCTATCACTGCTACGAAATCATATTTCAATACTTCTCGTGTCACTTTCCCTGCGACACGAAACATTAGTTTCACCATTACTTGGCATAATGCGTAATACCATCTTAATATTCTTTCGGTCGGCCGAGTGTCTTAGGGTTTTAAAGATGTAAATTAATTTTCGTAACCTGGTCACGAGGGTTTCTATGTGTGGTTTAAAGAAGAGATATTGATCCGGAGTGACTCCCGGGTATTTAATATTCTCGGTCATTACAAGGGAAGAACAAGAGCATTGGGTTGGGTGTTTTCAAAGCCACAGGTGTGAGCAGTAATTGATAGAGTTGAGGGTGGGAGCAAGTTAGATCTTTGAGCAAATGCTATGTACTTTGTTTTAGAGATGTTAAGAGTCAAAGAACGGTGCAGTATCGTCAGCAAAAGTTATTATCTTTCCTATAAGAAGAGAAAGTTGGCAGAGGTTAACGTTTTAAGTCTTTAACTAATAGCTACACTCTCGTGGTCAGTGATAGATGTTTCGAAAATAAAACAGCGAGCGTCCATTTTAGTTTTCAGCATGAAAAATGTGGTCTAAATATGTTCACCCATGAGTTGGCAGAGTATGAGCCGGGAGCAAGCCATGACTAGCTAAGCTGTTCAGGTAGTCGTCTGATCGTTTATCGGAGCTGTTTGGATCTATATCGATGTTTATGTTGCCACAAAGGCAAATGTTTTTAAAAGTTTCTAGATTATTTAGTAGGATGTTAGTTGAGTCGATAAATTTTACAGTGTTTGTTTGATTAGGTGGGCGATATAATCCTACGAAGCAAGTATCTCGATCCGTTTTATTTCAAGGCAATTGGCTTCAGTAACTGTGGCTTCTTCAGACATTACATTAAAAAGCCTGTTATAGTAAATGACAAGTCCTTCATTTTGAGTTTTGTGTGAGGTTGCTATATAATTGTAGTTGTCGAGAGAAGGGATGATCTTTGCAGACGGGAGCCAGCAATTCTGTAAGTACTTAAAAATCCCAGGGTATTTCAGATCAGAGAAGCGTAACGAAATTTGGCATATTACAGTTAATGCTACGAATATTTTGACACAAGATATTGACAGAGTTTTTATTCATTTTCATATGATTATAGTTTTATCTACTTGAATAGCGTCCAGATCAGAGTTTATTTCGTTAATGGTTTACACTTTTTTTTAAAATATATATTAAGAATAAAAGGGGTTCTTAAAAAATCGAATTGGGGCTCCTGGGGTATGGAGGGTAACATGTGAAAGAGCGCTGTTTGCAAAGTCTCAAACATTTTTTTGTTTTCTTTTAGCTCGCATATTATTCGACTTTTGATGAAAAATGTAAACCCCCTCCACCCCTTATTAGCGAAGTTTGCTTAGAGAAAAATCTTTAATTATTCTGATTTCTGTGTAGTAGAAGTTAATGTAAAGAATACAGGAAAAGTAACACGATGTCTCTAAATAGACACCTTTTCAGAAATCAACGATGGTACTAACTCTCGGTGCGCGAGTCCTACTCGCTTTTGACCGTTTTTTTTGTGGGAGTTTAAAATCCAAGCCGGTGGCCGCGAATGACTTGACTGCCATATTGTGCGAGTAGCAATAACTATTGTTCCTTTCAACATCTTTCATACTTTTATTACTCTCTTCTAAAAAAACTATCAACACACTACTAAAGTTTCTGTAAAATAATAATTATAGTTCAGCCATGATTCGAAAGACACGTGGCACCATCTATTATCATACAAACGTTATTGTTGATTTCTGGAACAGTACTTTTTTTTTCGGAATGATAGATACCCTATGGCCGTTTCTGTACACCTGACAACGAATATACATAATTTCAGGATGATCGGTTCTGTGATTTAGGTGTGAAAAAGTAACAAACAAACTTATTTATAATATTAGTTGGATAACCTGGATTAACACGGGGTACCTTTAATCCCGATATAACGTTCCCGTGTGATATTATCCAACAAATATTCTGCGACTCTAATAAAACTCCTTTGTCTATAATAAACACCATTGCTACAATCAATTTGTTTTAAAAATTCTTGTAGCGAAAGTCAGTCAAGGTCAAGAAAAACCTAATGATACCTTATTATACGTGGTCCGTCGATCCGTTATGACTTTAAACGCCCAATTTATTGAATTATTGAGCTATGAGTTTTCAATGACTGTTTATTATTTGACGATTTTGTAACCTTGTCAACAATAAAGTTGTTTTCTATTATTTATTTCACGATACTTTTGGTGCTATGTGGTGCTATAATTTTTAACAGACTGCTTCTTTTTTTGTACGAACACGGGTCGTAGACAAACATCGCAATGATTGCGTACCGAATTTTAAAAGTGAAAGTCATTTAAGTACCTACTGACAGATAAAACAACTTTTTTTTTCGCCTGACATGGTATATTTCAGCACATTGTTGTTTAGTGAAATTAAATAACGAGCAGTGCATGCAGATAGCCAACCGGTTTGTGTCATTAGTATGCAAACATACATATTTTCATTTTGGATTATATCAGAAGCTGATATTTTGTTAGGAATTAAGCGATGAGAGGACAATTGCCAGTTTGTCTGCGGCGATAACGTATGGATGGAAATCCTCGTCGCGCGATTACGGTTCAGTGGAACATTTTTTTTCATGACTTTCTTTTTCAATCATTTTTTTCTGAGCGTTTCTGACATACGATGTTGAAATCTAGCATTCAGATAAAGCGTAGTGGTCTATTACGGGACAGTAAAAACTGTCCAAGACTTTAAGCTTACCGCTACGAACTATAATAGGTAAACAAATGTTATTCAAGCTCAATAACATCTCCGCGCAATTGTGTAATTGTAATGCGCAGCGTCTCATCACCATCCATGCCACAAAGCGTTTGATTCGCAAGCGTTGCGAGCATTTTCGATGAATAAAACAGTTTATTTCGTTGGTATAGCTGTTCAAAGTCAGTTTCAAAGGTGTGAGTGGTATAGTTGAGTCATAAAATTATTGATTTACGGTACTCGATTAAAGTACGTAGATAAAAAAGACGAGACGTTATTTTCGTCATTGTTTGGTTTACTTAAATTTAACAATTTATTTATTGAATTATAACCATTTATGTACTTACACACATAAAAAGGAACAGAAAATACGTACACAAGGTGATGCTTATTTCTAAAGAAATCTCAGCATACCTGCGATAGAAAAGTACACTCGAGAGCAATGAATCCGGGTCACTTAAAGAATGTTAAAAATCTCGGAAACTAAAAATGATAGGTTAATGCAATAAATTGTATTTAATAGACAATGTAATACTCCTTAAATGAAAGTAAAAAAAATATGAGTCACCATACATTTTATTAACACAAAATTACATAAAGAAAAAAACTGCTGATCTCTCCTTAAAACAAAAATAGGAAACATGAAATTTTTGAACTTTATTACGATTTTCTTGAATTTTAATACTTCGTATTGCCTCCTCGTGCTTACATTACTGCGTTTACGCGGTTTGGCATGCTGTACACCAAGTTCCTTATACGATTTTGGGGAATATTCTCCCATTCCTCTGTGAGAGCAATTTTGAGCTCACGAAGCGTGATTGGGGGAGGGTTTCGTTGTTTTACGCATCTGCCTAGCTCGTCCCAAGCATGCTCGATCGGGTTGATATCCGGGCTGCGCGCTGGCCACTCCATACGAGTAATGTTCATCTCTTGAAGGTAGTCATTCACAATCCTACCTGTATGAGGTCGGGCATTGTCATGCATAAATATAGCATCCTCACCTAAATTGACCATAAATGGACCAACGTGATCATTGAGGATTTCTTCCACATATCTTACGCTAGTTAAAGAGCCGTTTTCTATGATCACCAGCTCTGTGCGACTTTCAGAAGAAATTCCGGCCCACACAAGTACAGACCCACCACCGTAGGCTACTTTTTCTTCGATGCATGCTTGCTTGAATCTTTCCCCTGGTCTTCGATACACTCTGTGTCTTCCATCGTGCTTGTAGAGCATAAATTTTGATTCGTCGGAGAACATAACTTTTGACCAATCTTCAATACTCCAATTTACGTGGCCCTGGGCATATCTTAGTCTTGAAATACGATGCCCACGCTCCAGTTTAGGGCCGTTTGCAGGTCTAAGGGGTTTTAAGTTAGATTCAGCAAGCCGACGTCTTACTGTCCATGCACTTGGGTTACTTCCTCCGAGGCGTCGAAACTGATTTGTGAGTTCAGTTCCTGTGAGAAAGCGATTTCGAAGCATGGTGTTCACCAAGTATCGGTCTTCTCGTGCTGTGGTACACCTGGTTCTGCCCGTTCCTGGTCTGCGTAGGTTAGAACCAGTTTCTTCGTAACGTCGGAGAACTCTTTGTACTGTTGACAGCGACACACCGACAGTCCTGGCTGTATCGCGCTGACTCCGGCCGGTTTCCAGCATTGTAAGTATTCTGGTGCATTCTTCAGGCGTAAGCGACATAATTTCAGCTTGAATAATGAATATAGAGCACTATCAACATGGTTTATGTACCCACATAAATGACAGATTACAAACAAAAGCAAAACAAAATGCTGTAATTTCGTAGTTCCATCTTCGAAAGTGGCCCTTTTTCAAATTTGATTTTTTTATGATATAACTTTACAAAAACTAAGAAGTTTTAATACCTTCATTTAAGGAGTATTACATTGTCCATTAAATACAATTTATTGCATTAACCTAGCATTTTTAGTTTCCGAGATTTTTAGGATTCTTTAAGTGACCCGGATTCATTGCTCTCGAGTGTAGATGAAAGAAATGTAGACAACGTGTGTAAGATTAAAAGAGAAAAACATAATACATACCTACATATAAACAAACAATTCACTCACATAACTATGTTCACCATAGTCAACTACGCGTGAAGTTATTGACTGACCTAGACACTCCAATAAAACTCATCTGTTGTCTGTCAAGCTTGTAAGCAACTATCTACTTTAGCCTATTTAGTATATTTTTGATTGAACGTGATTGAATGTCATACATGACATACAGAATACTCCGACACTTATTTGGTCGATTTCTTGTACATCGAATAGACTTCGTAAGTCTCATTATGTTCTTGGTTTTTGCACGGGTTCCCTTTTTAGTAATACTTTTTTTTTAGGGTGGGAAATCATCCAATGACCTCCGGCTCTGGGTGGAGGGGAATGGAGTGTCAGACTCTTACTGACTAATTTCCATCCATTCCATCCTTACATATCCCTCTATGTTCCGGTGTAGCGGTAACCCTTTCGGACACTCCCGCTTATCTTTTTAGTAATTAACCGACTTCTAAAAAAGGAGGAGGTTCTCAATTCGACTGTATATATATATATTTTTTTTATGTTTGTTCGCGCATTACTCCGTTGCTTGCCAACCGATTTGAAAAATTCTTTTTTTTTGTTGGAAAGGGTATGCTTCCCAAATGGTCCCATAAAAATTTGATCGAAATTGGATAAGCGGTTTTTGAAAAATTTTCAAAAATCTAAAAAAAAACCTACTTAATATATGTGGACGATGTTCTAATAAGTTCCTGTCACTGTAATTTACATACCAGGTAGTGGTATTCAAATTTGGGGGGGGGGGGGGTTGTGTAGGTACCACAACTAAAAAGTGAAAAATAAAAACTTTTTTACAAAAAATAAAACCGACTTCCAAAAAAAAACACTAATAAGTGAAAAATAATTTTGATTTCGGAAGTCGAAATGTAAATACAAAACCGAAGACACCGACTTCCGAAATCAAAATTATTTTTCGGAAGGGATTTTTCGGGGTTTTTTTTGGAAGTCGGTTTTATTTTTTGTAAAAAAGTTTTTATATTTAAGTAATATTTGAATGTTATTATATTTATCATAAAGCAGGTGGCAGAAGAAGGTCGGGAAGCCGAAGCTAGTGCGCCAGCGGGGGTGGCGCGTCGTGCTCACGCGCAGCCACATGCGCACTCTCCTCATTCACCACACTCGCAGAATCAGCGATGGATGCGCGCTGCAGGTACCTATACTGACTAGACTTTTGTTCAGACCTAAATTAAATCTGTTAAGTACCTTCATTTAGTTCTAGCTGAGGCCAGCAAAATAGTTCGCCCGTGTGGACGGGGGTGAAGCCGCTTTTTGTCAGTCTGTCTGTTTGTTCATTCGATGAACAAAAGAATTTTCAAAATCATTTCCGTAGAATTAGAGATTACCCTTACGACCTCACAAACTCACAAACTTTACCTCTTTATAATACTAGTATAGATAACCTTGATAGTACCTACTCATTAACAACAACTAATCAATCTTGACAACAGACTTGACCCCTCAGTTTACAACAAATCAAAACCAACGAATCCTAAAAACCAACCTTATACCTACTTAAAATAATAATTTATTAACACCGTCGGAAACTATGACATTATTGTTAATAACATGCAACGGTTATGCGCTTCGGATATCTGTTGACATCTGTATTAAACTAGCTTTCGTCCGCGACTTCGTCCGCGTATAGTTCGGTTATATGGGAATAAAAAGAAGTGTTTTAGGTATCAATTCGAGTTAACGAAAACACGCAGTAAAATCCCCTTTAAAATTGCCACCACCCTCCTACCCCTTTTCACCTCTACAGGGGTAGATTTTCAACAATCCTTGCTACATGTTATTCTTTGTTTTTTCTTTGCCATTCAACGTGGCAACGCTGCCAGCCTTTTGGGCACATTTCCCACTGACAGCGATGGGGATGAATTTTTTGACGCCCTATGAGGTTTTCCCCCTTTTTTACCACTTGTACAGAGGCCAGCACATCAAGTTACCACAATCTGTCAAATTTCTTTGATAGTATTTCAACTTTATTGCAAAGACATAAGGTTCGTTTTTAATTGATAAAATTTGACAGTTAGGGATAGCTTGATGTGCTGGCGTCTGTACATAATGTATATATTTTTTAGTTTTAGGTTGTATATATTATAGTAAATAATTCTTTTTTTAATAATAATAATAAGTTTTAGGTATAAATTCTGAGTTCAGAGTTAATCGGACCGCGCGTTAAAATTCTTCCATACAAACTTTCACACTCCCCCTTTGAAAAAAAAAATGGCAAACTTTATCATTTACTTAGATAAGAATTTGTGCTAAGTTTCAAGTTTATTAAATCAAGGAATAAGATTTTTCATACAAACTTTCATCCCCTATTTTACTCCCGTAGGGGTGGAATTTCCAAAAATCCTTCCTTAGTGGGTGTCTACATTATATAATGTCTATGTGCAAAATGTTAAGGCTCACGGTCCAGCAGTTTGGGCTGTGCTTTGATATATCACTCAGAAACTGAAACTGACTGACACTTTACCATTTTATATACAGTGTTTTAGGTTAAACAGAGGGACATACTTTCAGGTTGTATAGTCTCATGAAAATCAAAAACTTTGTCCATAGGATCAACAAAATATGAAAAAGAAATATCAGTAGTTCCATACATTTTGACGAATTATGCGATTATAAATGTACTGAACAGCAGATTTTTTTCGTGATTTCAGGTATAGTCCCATAGTCAAAGTTGTTCATTTTCATGAGTATAGTAACCCCTGAAAGTATGTACCTCGTTTAACCTAACACACTGTATCTATGTACTCGTAACCCATCTTCTAGGATATGCTCCCAACAGTATGACTGTGCGAGTTCACTCAATTGGCACCGTCTCCCCAATACCCTACCCCTTTCCTTCCTTAGCAAGCCTTCGGGTCATGTCCAGCACCGAGACACTGTACACACACAGATCAAACGTAGGTACTATGGCCGTTCGCCCTTGCATTTAACTGCTAAGTGCTAAATCAATCAATCTTAATTCGGATCGGGATTAAACTGAAGTAGGAGGCAACTATGGGTTTATCTTAAATAGGTAATCGTACCTACTTATCATAGTTAAGGCATCAGTCTCAATACTTATTTGAATAATTAAAAGACGCCTTTGCCTTATAGTGGTAGGTATACACTTCCATAGGACTACAGCACAACATTAGGCAAAGTGGTTACTTATCATACGAAATAAATATGCTGAGAAATGATGACACTGTAATATTTTAAATTGTATTAATTACCTTGCAGCTGTTTTAATACTATAATTGTATATTTCACAGACAGCGAGAGTGGAGCACGCGGCCGTGGCATGCGATCCCGTGGGCGACCTTCCAGAAGATCCCACAATTATATGAGGTTCTAAATTTTTAAGTGTTGTAGTGTAATAGTAAGATGGAAAATTCTATTACTTACATCAATCTTCTAGTACTAGTTAATTAGTAATTTTCTTAATTAAAAATAACTTTGACGTTTTGCTATTCCAACACGATCCACTTCCATTTACCTAAATATTAATACCAAAAAACCAATCGAATCCAATGAGGCGTTTCGCCTAGTTGAATGTTAAAATTTCATTGGAATATTAAGAAACCATATAGTATACATTACAGAACTGTAATTAGGTTTAATATTGTGTAATTTTTAACTTTTGTCATGTTAGCTAAGTGTAATCATTTAAACTAAGCTATAAATCATTGAGCCATCAAACTAGGTTCCTGAATAATATTTCAAACATATTGGTATTTCTAAATAGAAATCAAGAACATTGAGATACATAAAATTGATGAATAAACCTGTAATATTCAATTAATAAAGCACCACTTTTAATATAATATTTGAATGCTAAGCAGAAAGAAGATAAAGTGACCGTGCTGAAATACCTACATGTTTTCGAAATAAATTGATAAAAACGATTTTAATAGGTGTCTTTGTTATATGTCTAGCATTAGATAAAACTTATTATAAATTGAAACCCATTGTTTGCAAACATTTAAAGTATCCAAAAGACAAAATATTCCAACCGTGTCAAAATTGCCTAAGATAATTGAATTCTTCTATGACTATTTATTCATAGTATTAAATAAATTGAAAATATGAATGTTTAACTACACTTATAACATATATGCTAATAGGATTACTTAATAAATTAGATATAATTATGATTTTACAACGCCAATGTTTCGAAAACTTATAATTACAGCAGATATTTGAACAATTGGTGACTTACATAACATTTACATTTTGAATAAGAAACGTGTATGAACAAAACATAAAAGTTGCTATGTCATTCTTACATATTATTATGGTATATGTATTTTAAAAGTCCTTATATCTCAATTTAGATAATAATATTAAAATAAAAAACTTAGCAAGATTCCGATGTTATTTCTTGTGCCAGCAATGGACTTTTGCAAATTGATTTGTCATGTTAGGGATAACCTGAAAATATTATAGTATTAAGTGTGACACCGATAAAATTTCTATCAGCAAGGCTATCGTCAGAGCAGTTTTCTCCGACGTAATATTGTATCGGTAGTACGTACCTTTAAAACGATCCTCTCTATCCAGGGGTTAGTCTGAACTAATTTGGATTTGTGTGGTAAAAGCAATTATTTTCTTTTGTAAAATTTATTAAACTATGATTAATATAATTAGAAAAAAATAATAATTTGGTATTATTTTGAATTGCAACTGACGAACAGAAGTCAGGCCTTTTCTTCTTAGATATGTTCCTAGTAAATGTACTCCCACAGATAACCTACTCAATTTATATCGTAAAGGCTTATTATCTGAGCGCGTAGAAACACAAAGAAAAAACTGCCCTTTCCTATCCTCTCATCAAACATGGCGAAAACAAAACACAATCCTCTCCGCCTCTCGCCAGCATTTGGATGATTTTTCTTCTGTAGTGAGTAGGTATACGCAAGATATCGTTCATGCTTCACATAATTAAAAATTTTGTTGGATATGATGATTTAAAAGTTTACAAGCAGCGGTAAGAGTGCGGCGAGCGACGATCAAGTCACAACATCTTTAGCTCTGTCATTTTTAGGGTTAAGCGTAATATCGTTTTTGTAGCTAAAAGAATAAAATTTGTCGCGGTCTCAAGATTGCTGATTTTTTGGGTTCCGTACCTCAAAAGAAAAAAAAACAACCCTAGGACAACTGATTTTAAATACTCGCATTTGTCCGGCTTTTTTTAGTTATGTCACTCTTCTTACCAATGAGCAATATATTTGTGGCCCAGTAGTAACGGCCCAGACCGAGTTTTAGGTCCTGGGTACGAACCCAGACAGGCGCTTTACTTAGTGTAAATAATTTCATCACCACTGCTCTCAAAACGGTGAAGGAAAACATAAGAAACCGGCATGTCCTAGAACCAAAAATACGAAGACATGTGATATCTACCGCCCCGGACCAGGCCCGCGTCGTAGATTACAGCCCACCTTCTCTCGTAGAGAGGAGACCTGAGTCCCTGCAGTGGGAACATTGTAGACAGATTATGATACGCAAGAAACTGCGCTTACTTATGTATAATCGGTGGTGTGTACTAATGTTACACTTGGAAACATTCAAAAGCGATTTTCTCGTGGAAAAACGATAACTTTGAGATACTAGAACCTATTTCATATTAGTACGTGTTCCCAAATACTATGGCCGTAACAACATAAAATTACAATAAATGCAGAAGGAGAAAATCACTTTTTAAAGTTGCTCAGTGTATACATACTATTGCTCGTGACTGTTAAAGGATTATTCAGTGTTTTTGTACTTCCGTGAATCTGGTACGTTGAAGCTAGCGTAGGTGCTCGTATTGATCAACTTACATGGAAGATTTAGAGCCTGCCGAGCCTTCTCAACACAATTTCTCCAACCACTCCTTCGAAGCTGAGAATATTTTTTCCTCCACTTAGGTAAGTTAGCCCCGTACGACGACATGGACGACGGCATCATTCACACCGCCATTGAGCTTCAGTTTAATTAGAGCCGCAAGCTCCTTCAATAGTGACTGGCCCACATCCCCGGCGCCTGAACTCGAATATGTGTTAATTAAGTCTTGAGGCCGTCGAGGTCGCCGGCGGTACCAAATGTTAGAAGGCGTTAGATCCGGATCTTTTGGGGAAGGTGAGACCATCCGCAGGCGCTGGCTGTTTACTCTCCAGGGCTGAAAGTGTTTCTGGACGCCACAACATCGTACTGAACAGTAGTCTGGCCACTCACGTGATGTTAGACCTTCACTTACAGTTTAGATTCTGTGAACTTGTGGGTCTTCATGTGGTAATTTTGGATCTAAAATAAGGGTGAAATTGTCTGTTAATCTTTGATTTGGTAACACAAACTTATAATACAAGAATCCGGAGCGAGATACCGCTGGGGCTATTGTTTTTTAGAGATGTTAAACTAAGTAGGCAGTTATAGAAAATACGACTTGGCGTACCTAGATGTCTACGTATATACCATACGGTAAAAGCGTAGGTATTACCTAAAACTCATATTTCTTAGTGGCGACTTTACGGTGCTTGTACCCAAGCATGAAGTCTCCAAATGACTGCGAAAAAAATCGTGATTGTAGCACGATTCACAGCATTATTTTCAATAATTATCCCACGGGAACGTACTAACGGGATTTGAAATGTCCCATGTGTTATCCAGGTTATAATGTATCTCTGTGCCAAATTTTATGCAGGGCCGTATTCAGTTGGTTTTGCGTGAAGAAGTAGCAAAAATACAAACACACCCACATTCTCAAACATTCTCCTATACCTAAACTATTAGTGTGATATTCAAATTTGTATTAATTGAACGTAGGCCATGGTTTCTTGCGAATATGAACCTTATTCATGATATTCAATTTTGTAATGTCACAATCACATAATAGTGCAGTCAGTGAATCTTTTTTATTCACTAAGTCATGCAATATTAACTAAGCCTAAGTCCCAGTCTTTAGATGAAACTCGCTCATTCGTCGACCGCTTTGTCAGAAAAATCAATAAATATTGTTTGAACAAGTGAACGAATTTATATTAGTAATTTTGTATCTAAATGTACCTAAGTACCGTCTACCACCTAAATAATTAAGTAGGCAGGATAGATACAAGATACATCAACTTACTCAGAACCAAGCAATACCACCTAGACTAGACCAAGTGACATACCTACCTATCTAAATAATTGTTTTGTAGAGCTAGGTATAACATTAAAACGTCATGGTCATAGCAGGTAGGTAGATAGTAATTTAAATGACGTAGGAAAAACATACGACCTAGTATGTTTTCAGGATGTAGGTACTGATATATCACCTACTTTATTTCTTTTAGAATATTCAATACAACAGTTTCCAGTATGTACTTGTTTGTTTTGCACTAGGTAGGTACCTATTTTATCATAAATTAGGAATTTTATGCCACTAATATACCATCGCCTACCCAAAATCTCGACAGCTTAAAAATGGCCTAATCATGGAGTACTTTCTCTAACCAACAATTGAACATATTTGAGAATAGTCTAATTTAAACAGGGCAATAGAAGTGGCATGCAATAAGCTGGTAGCAACAAATGTCAACAGTTGTTTTATTTTATTGTATGTATGACAAAGGCAATAGGGTCGCTTTATGTAATTAGGGCTTAAAGTGACAAAGGAGTTGTCAGTAGGTAATATTTTCCAAAAATACTAATGTGTGAGAATTGTATGTAGATGTTATCTCAGAAATTACTGTTTCAAGTTAGATTTGTTCTGGCACCCTCTCTTCCGCTTTGAATTTTCAGGTAAATTTATAAATATTTATTGATAATTTACTTGTCATTATATATTTACAATACCTACTCAAGTTATTAATTTAGGTAGGTGCACAAAAGAAAACAATTTATATTTATTTATGTTTATTGTTTTGATACAGGAATAATTACATGCCTAAACCAAACAAGAATTAGAAACATTGCAATATTTTCTCCATAAAGTGGTATGTAATATTATCATAACACAGTGTGAAAGTGCCAATAATTATAATAATCACCGTTATAACATAATACATCATCATTAAGCTAAACCTTAAAATTAAGTTTCACCATATGGTCAGATAAATCAACACAGTACAATTAAAATAATGAAAATATCATGTTGGAAAGTTAATTTCCATAAACATTTTCATCAGAAAATGCTATATACAGAAAGAAGTCTTCATCATGATGCTCTTGGTAGAGAGATCCCATTGTGGCTGATGTCGGAGGAATCACATTGTTGACAAAGAAGAACAACGCATCCTCTGGTCGTAGATGAATACGTTTCCTGATCAGGAAATAGAATTGTCCGACTGTTAGATCGGATGGCACCAAATATTTCTTTTTGTCGAGGTCTCCAAGTCTAGCCTTCGGGGCTTTCTCAACAATTACCGGAACACGATCAGGATACTTCCTGCGTATTTTTTCGCCTTCGGTCTTTCTCTTCTCAAAAGAATGTTCTTCTTTATATTGGAATTTCATGTTGAGATGTTACGCACTCCACAATTTTCAAAATTATCACCAATAAAATCGGATCTGATATCTACTGCGACTTGTTTTTTGTTTTTGCGTTATATGAATAAGAAGCAATGACGCAATCAGCTGATATGACAAGCAATACAAAGAATACAAAGCATTTTTCTCTTTTATATGTTGGCAACCAATATTCCTAAAGCCAAATACAGACTTATAACACTCAATGCTGTACTCGTATAGCTCGCATGAACCGAACAGCAGTTCAGAAACTCTGTTTGGGAAAGACTCGATTTCAATCAACTTTCCAAAACATTTTCGAAATTATTTTTATATTGATTCCAGTCTATTTATATGCCAACCATAGAACCATAAATTGGTTTATTTGGCTTCATATGTTAGTAACTTACAAACCGCTCATGCTTCGTACGAGTGTAAGCTTTGTGTGAACAATCATTATTATTTACGTAAATGTATATGTAAATATTTAACGGTCATGGTATGTATATTATAAAAAGGTTCATGGTAAGTAATAATAGCCGCACGAGTCGATTGAAGGTAAAGTTACTAAGGTCGCCGGGTAGTTCGGTGACCATTAAGGAGTGACCACACTTGTTTTATTATTATTATTATTATAATGGCATCTCGCAGTTCAACCAAAGGGTTGTCTACTGCTTAACCGGGCTTGCCTGTGGCTGCCACAAAAGAATTGTAGCCTCCAGCCAGGGCGACCACACTTGTTAGCGCAGAATCGCTTTTATACCGGATAAGCATGCCGTTTTTTCTATATAGTTTTTTTTTTATTGACAGCTTTGCTAGTATTTTAGGCAACAGTGGTATAAGAGAGATGGGATGAGATGCCAAGTTAAGCTCCAATTCATGCTTACAGAACGCAGCAAATTGTCACTCCGGTGCAAACTGCGTCTCTATAAGGCTATAATCCGTCCCATCATGACATACGCTTGCGTCGTCTTCGCGCACGCCAAACTCAAGTATCTGCATCGAATGCAGACACTCCAAAACCGGTTCCTCCGTAGGGTCTCAGGAGCTCCCTTTTACGTCCGTAACATGGACCTTCATGTAGACTTTAAACTCCCCACAGTTCAGCAGTTCATGAAACGCCTCTCGAAGCGTTTCTTTGACACTGCCATAAAGCACCGCAATCCCCTGATTGCGGCCGCCTCCCGATACACCCCGTCCCGCATCAGTAAGGTTCGCCGTCCACGGCATACCCTCATTGCCCCCGACGATGCCACCACTCTCCTCCAGGAGAGCAGCCCGGGTACTAGCACTGTTAGATTACCACACACATACAAATTTCCGTCGTTCCATCCTCGCCGTCGAGGCCCGTCGCGACGACCCTGTCCATTCTCATCCCCCCGACCCTTACTCGAGCCAGCCCGCGTTGCCGCTGAGCCAGTAGCTTTAAAAACCCCCGATCCAGCTGTCCCTTGCTGTCCCCCCCCAGCGACGCCCTAAGCCGAGGTCCGAACCCCACAGGGGGTGCCCTTAGCGTGTAGTCGCTTAGTTTTGTTTTGTTTTGTAAGTTAGGTTTAGCTTTTATTAAGCCCTGGCTGGAGGCTACAATTCTTTTGTGGCAGCCACAGGCAAGCCCGGTTAAGGAGTAGACAACCCTTTGGTTGAACTGCGAGATGCCATTTCAAAAAAAAAAAAAAATGCCAAGTTAAGTCGAATAGTCCGGTTAAGCAGTAGACAACCCTATGGTTGAACTGCGAGATAGATTAACAAAACAAAAATGGGTTAAGTCGAAGGTTCAGTATTAACTTCAGATTTAAATATCGGACACATAACAGCCCGCTTGAAATGATGGCCGGAAAGACCGTCTCGGTCGAGCGGGAGTGAGGTGTACGACACTCCCCTCGTACCGTTTTGGAGGGGCGCGCGTGGAACACTACGCGCCGCCGCCTCGGGTCCAGATGTTGTTGTGGGGGGCGACGGCCTAGCCCCGCGTCTGTCGCCTCTGGACCCATTTAGGGGGGCTGGAAGAGGGCATTGTCTGCCCTCCTCAGACGCCCGGTGCGCCTGCTGCGGGCCGGGTTGAGGGAGGTGATCTCCTGCTCCCGTTCCGCAGCTTCCTTCTGCGAAATGACTTCCTCGCAGAAGGATACCACCGCGTCCCAGGCCTGCGCCCTGCTCACTACCGACCATAGCGTTAACGACGGCCGGCAGCGACAGGTCACTGCCTACTACAGAGATGAGGGCACGGCGCGGCTCCAGCCATGCGGCACATTCTGCCAGCGTATGCCGTGCCGTGTCCTCCCGACAGTCGACGCAGTGGTGACACCGAGCGTCTGGCTCCCTGGTTATGCGAGTCCCTTGCTGTCCTCCCCCAGCCCTTAGCGTGTAGTCACTTAATTTGTAAATTTTTATAAGCCCTGGCTAGAGGCTGCAATTTATTGTTGCATCCGTAGGCAAGTCAAACCTTTGTTTGAACTGGGAGAAACCATTAAAAAAAAACTTGAGAGGTGTCAAGGGACACCCGGATCGGATGGAACGAAGTTCCTTTCGATTAATAATAGTGAGGGAATTTATTGTAATAAAATTTTATTACTTTTAAGTTATAACAATAAAAAAGAGTCTGATCTTAAAATAACCAATCAAAAAGTATTGATTAAAAAGACATCATATTTTACTCCAAAAAAGGTGTCGTTACAACTTTTGGTCTTAATTTTCGTCTAGTCCCTTTTCGCAACGCGCGTTAGGGAACTTCGTTCCAAAAGCGAGAATTTAGAATGACCCACAAGCGGTCAGCAATTACGAAGTGTGTGTAATGTGTGTATGCAGTCCATAAACGGTCCTGTCCACAGTTCAGACGTGACTATAATCCACACACCTTTTTTTGTGGTAAGCTTACTAACAATAGTAAGCTTACCACTGTAAAATTTTTGTCTATGCCAAGTAACATCTCTAGTGATTATTCCTTTGCTTTGCTTGCCCGCCCGAGGCCGATACTAGCGCCTCATCAATCAGCGCATTTCGTTTTCGTTTTCCTTTGCTTGTTGCTTGCCTTTTTGAGGCTTTGGCGTGGGTTGTGAATTTCTGTTTTCTATTTGTGATATTTCCAACAATATGCGTAAACGAAAATCAGTAAAGAAGAATGACGATGATTCTGATGGTTCTGAACCGGCAGCGGAACCTGAAGAATTTCAAGACTCGGGTGAAGATTGGACGCCGGATGCCGATTCTGTAAGTGCACTTAAACTCATCGCAAATAAATTTCTTTTAGTTTTTACTCAAAATTAAACCTAAAATATCGTTTCTTAGACGACCCGCAGACCAAGGTTTACTTAGTGGCTTGTGTTAACTCTCAAAGAAAATAGCTATTGCAATATAAGGTTAGGTTAGCTGTTCTGCTGAAAAGAGGAACATAGCGACGCAGGTAACCAATTGATAAAATATTTAGTTGCTAAAATATTTAAAATTTGGTTCTTCGTAATTTAAAGAAATTGTGATTATAAAATATATTGTATAATGTCATTTTGATTCTTTTCAGAATGAACAACCTGGACGTGGAACACGGAAACGGACATCTAAGGCGTCTATGAATAACACCAAGAAGAAACGCAAAAACTCTTCATCTGAGGAAAGTGAAGGTGAAGGAGAGGAAGATGAAGAAGCTGAAGATGACGAGGGGGAACTAGATGAAGAGGAAGGCTCTGATGATGAGAAAAATGGGTCTGATGGAAACAAGTCTGATTCAAGTCAGTCAAAAGATGTACCAAAGCATTTCCATGTAAGTGTTATTTTGATTAAAATTACATTTTATGCACTTACCTCTGGTAACATACAAATTTTTGAATTAATGTTTATTTACAGTCTGGAAACTTTGTTTTGTTAAAATCTGATGTGAAATGGAATGGAGACACTGTCACCTCTAAGTTGGATGAACTTAATTTGTGGAAAATAGATGGAAAAGCTCTACTGCAAAAATTTATTCCAATGGAATCAAACGACAAAATATTGCACAAATGCACATGTGTGGTGAGTATCAAGAAAAGTTTAATCAAGTTATTTTGAGCATGTAGTAAGCTGATTGTGCTTAATTTTAGTTTCTGACACAAATTTTAGTAGATGAGCAGGGAGCTATTGGCTTAAATAAATTATAGAGTCCAAAAATACCTCTTATTACTACTAGTGGTTTAGATTTACAACAATTGAATCCGGTAGGCGGCACTGCGATCAAGTCCTAAGAAAAACCATTTCTGTTTAAACCGCTAGTTTATTTATAAAATATAAAACAATTGCATTTGTGAACTAAAACATCAATAAGACTGATATGGGTTAAAAATGTATTATTATAATATTATTATCAGTCTTTACATAGAATAAGAAATAAACTAATTTAAAAAAATCAATAAACACAACTGCAATTAAAGAGTTCAAAACAATCTCACTTTTCAAGCAGTCTGATGCAGTTGGTGGCAGTTATTTTAGTACTCTCAGATTTGATGTTACCAACTCGTATCGGAATGCTTTAAAAAGTGAGCTGAGTCAGGTTTTATTCTATTATACTTTAGGAAGTCTCCTCAAGCCCTTGTTGTAGATATATAGCACTTGGCTTTAATTAAACTATTATCTTAATTTCCAGTACTCTGGGTGGAATGTTGACAACAGAGATAATTATTACCCCATCACTGAAATATTGGACCGGAACCCACGCACAGACTCCAAGGAAATATGTGTAGCATTAGATCTAAATGATCTTATCAAAGTAAGGGACAAGTAAATCCATGGTATTTTTTACTTAATTCAATTAGATAAGTGAAAGTAAATTAATTAATAATTCTTTAATTCCTGATTACTTCTGTAATTCAATTTCATTCCAGATTACTTTGTGTAATATTTTATAAGCTGGGGATTAAATGTTCAATTCTACAATAGTTTTATTGTTGGTTTTATTCTGTCATGAAAACCTAAAAACCATCTCAACTATAAAAGAGGTGTAGCCTAGGAACCAAAAGCGATAATATTAAACTTGCCTAAGAATTTAGAACGCGATATCTGTGGGTCACTGATTAATTATGCATGTAATAGCATACACAATCACTTTCCTGTGGGTCACCAGAAAACTAGTAAATACACTAGGTAGGTATCATCAATAATAGCGAAAACTTTTGGGACGATTTTTTTATTAATACAAAACGATTAACATCCGTTTTTGCTATGTCGGACATGATTGACAATGAATTAATGTGACATGATAATAAATTATCGAAAATAATGATGTAAAAGTGTATTTAAATGTACATTAAATAGAAAAAATATGATTGTATGTATATAATGTTTATAGCGTCTGAAAACATTGCGTGTAATAGAAGAAACATGGTTTTGGAATTTCATAAAATACTTTTTACAAACTATGTGATCTATCAATATAACTACTAATTAAGAATATATTTTTCATAACAATAAACTAAAACTACTGAAATTCAAATAATTAACCCATCGCCTATTAGAAGACGTACTTATAAAAGCTCAACGATTTATTCGGTTATATTTTATTGTCGTTTCGAGAAAAAAAAATCTTATGACGGGGTTCATTCATTTGAGGGGTTAATAGGCAACTATGGGAACCGAATAAATAATCTACTCTGCGCGGAAATAACATCGATTTGAAGTCCTGACTTAAAAATCATATTTAACCACCTCAAAATCATATTTAACCACCTCACTAAACCAATTAAAAGTGAGTACTTTTAATTATTTTTATTACTATAAATGTGTGACGACGACGACATCGTTCTTGTCGGTGAAGATGGACCTGAGATCCAGAGCAGACTGGAGAAATGGCAACGGAAACTGGAGATTGTTGGCCTGAAAATCAGTAGAACCAAAACTGAGTACAGTACTCCCAAATTAATAATGCACATGCAGATCTTCGCTAATTGTCGTATTCCCGGAAACACCCGAATCATTGAATCGTTCGAGTCCCTTGCATTTTGCACCTTGGGGTCTACTCCGAAACGTTAAATCCGATGTATCGGCCGAAGTTTCGGTCGTTTCCTACTACGAACGTCATTATTTTCGTTCGGTCGGATCGGTTTAAACCGAACTTCATTTTGACGTTTGTTGTATCGTAAACCCTACTCCGAACGCAAAAAGCCCGACCGATCATTTGAGTTTGACAAGAGTGACATCGTGAAACTAGTGTCAAAATTCACGACAACAAAATAGCTATCTTTTGAGTATCGTAAGTATCGAATTTTAATGAATTATGACGATTATTTACAGTTTTATATTTGTTTGAAGTGATAAAGTGTATGTGCCTTACATAAAATTGTAGTGAAATGGAATCACGTATGTTTTTGGTGGAAGAGGCTCTCAGAGAAGAACGCTTGGAGCGCAGAAGGAATCGCAGACGGCGTCGTGACTCCTTCAATACCAATTTAGTGTCCGACCTTGAGTTTGTGGCCAATTACAGACTCAGTCGATCACTTTTTGAGGAACTCTGCCAGGATATAGTGCCCCTCTTACCCCGAAAGCGTAATTGCCGCGCAATTGAGCCTACTACAAAGGTACTTTTGGTCACTAAAACGCAGTAGTTTCTTGTACAATAAAACTAAAATTGTAATAGTAATACAATAAAAATTAATTATTCTTTAATTGTAGATACTTGTCGCCTTGAATTTTTACGCTCGAGGCAGCTATCAAGGCTCTGTGGGGCAAAATGATGATGCTCCAATGGCCCAGCAAACCGTCTCCCGATGTATACGAGAGGTCTCATTGGCAATTAATACACCCGAAATACTCAGGAAATACATAAAATTTCCACAAAATGCAGCTGAAAGAAATGTCATAAAGAGGAAGTGAGTTTGAAAGTGAATTTATTTAAGTATAGATCCCGTTTAATGTAACTTTTGTTTCCAATTATGTTGTTTCCTTTCAGATTTTATGGAAAATATCATTTAGCAGGTGTGATTGGGTGTATTGATTGCACACACATTGCCATTGTGAGGCCCAGTGAGCATGAGGATAGGTTTTTTAATAGAAAACATTTCCACTCCATTAACACCCAAGTGGTAAGACAGTCATTTTGGGACAAAATTAAGTTCTACATTTTGAAAAACATGATACATTCAAAAAGTCATAAGAGTACCTATGTTTTCCAGATATGTGATTCTGACTGCACTATCCTAGATGTGAATGCTTCTTATGGCGGAGCCACACATGACGCATTTATTTGGTCTCAGTGTGAGATCAAGGGGCACCTGGAGAGTCTCAACGAGACAACATATCTGTTAGGCAAGTATCAGTTGAATGTTAATTTATAAAATGGACTAATAAGACTATATTATTTTAACCAATGATGTTTCACTTTGACAGGTGATTCAGGGTACCCTTTAAGGGAATATCTTCTGACACCTGTAGGTGATGCTGTCGAAGATAGTCCAGAAGGCAGATTCAATGCTGTCCACAAGCGTGCACGCTCCACTATTGAACGCACATTTGGGATACTCAAGGGTCGGTGGAGGTGTCTCTTGGCAGCGAGGGAGCTACACTATGATCCAGACAGAGCAGGCATAATAATATTAGCATGCTGTGTTTTACACAATATGTGCATAAGGGCTGGAGTAAGTGCTCCGGAGTTGACTCCAGATGATTATGAAATGGAGAATGCCCGGCAGGTCACACCATCATCACGGCCTGCTACATCGGCCACAGATGCATTGAGGAGGGGACAGAGAGAGAGGGAAAGAATGATTCAATCTTTGCAAAATATTTAATAAACGTATGTTTTTACTTATTTTCTTATGTTACAACAAAATACCTTGTGACATACTGCAATTAAATGAAAGAAAATTTAAAACTCATATTAAAAGTACACTTTGTAAACAAGCTTATTACAAATCAGAGGATTATATCAAAGATAAGGATGCCTGGAAACATGCTGGTCCTGCTCCACAGGACAATCTAGTGTCTAGACAAAATCAAACTGGTTGCTAAGTAAATTAGGTAATAATTTATAATTTGTACCATATTATTTTATTATATTGGAATAACATCTCACACATTGATTAATTTATTATTGTTAACTTTTAGAATGTTTGTAAATATGTGAGCACCATGTACTTATGACATAATTAAGTTTATTTGCCACTGCTACATGCGTTTTTATTTTCACCTTTTTGGTGTACTTATTGTTTTTATTCTGGGTACATCGTCTTCACATATAATGTTATAATACATGTATACAAAACATTGTAAAACATTTTAAAAGAGTAACGGTGGAGTTTCTTGCCCATTCTTCTCCACACGAAACTACCTTTTGGAAGGGGCGACTAGAATCAATTCTATTTCTTGTTCATTTTTGACGTTCAAAAGTGCCTTTCTTGTGCCTATTTGAAATAAATGTTTTGACTTTGACTCTGTCTTTACACAAATCAACCTAAAATTAATTAAAACTATACCAAAATTACACTGGCAGTACTGGCACTAATCTTGCCTTGAAAGATTTTGTTAACAATTTCTTTAATTCATCAACAAGCAATTGAGAATATAAAAAATATATGATTAATTAAAAAAAAAAATTGATGAAACTATTTTAGACTATGTTCTTTGAGCTGCATATGCAGCAGCCTGCACAACTTGAATCAATTCTGTAATAGCCATCCTTATGCCAGCTAGTTCCACATTCCTTTGTTCGTCAAGTGCCAAACGACGTTCTTCAAATCTAAAAAGTCTGTCCCTGACAGAGGTTCCATCTTGAAGGTACTCGGGATGCCGCCGAGATTGTCTGCGCTGTCGTGTGGCTGTAAAATAACACATGTAATGCTTAATGTGCGGGTATGAACGTGGACAAGACAAATGGAGTCTAATTATTGTAGTTAGACTAATTAGCCATTATTTCTATTATGTTTATTTATGTGCAATAATAATATAAAATGATAATTTATTGTTTGCTTAAAATTGCGTAAATAATTCGCCGCGAGTGAATTTAAAATGAACAATGGCACTTACAAGTAAGTTGGGTGCGTGTGGTTGAGACATTGCTGACTGGTGTAGCTGAAGCATGTTCATTTGTCACTTGTTGTGTCTGTGTTTCTATTGGAAAAAGATGTGCAAAGAATAAGTACACACATAATAAAGTAAAACGTTATTACAAGTAAACAAACAAAAAAATAATGTTTAAGGCAATAGTAGGAACATGTATGTTGGTTTTAATGTTTACAAATATTTATACTTAATACAAAAAATATAAATTAAAATTAATTTTATAAATTTGAAAGTAACTTTGTCTGACTGTATGTTACCTTTTCAAACTACTGAACACATTTCAATAAAATTTGGCAGAGATATAGATTGCATCCCAGGGAAGGACATAGGCTAATATTTGTTTCAAAAGTTTGTATGGAAAACCTAAGGGTGAAACCGCAGGGCGCAGCTATTAAATAAACAATACTATAAGTAAATGAAATATTATTTAGTTGCACTACATACCATTTATTATTGACAAGTCTCCTTGGTTGGATGGCGCATAGGTAGAGGCAGTATTAAGTTCTTGAGATGACTGAAAAGTAAAATACATAAATATGTATGTAGAGATAAAGCTACATTATTTTCTACAGATGACAAATAAAAGGAAAAGCTTGGTGGTTATTGATACTATCTTGAATGAAAAATACTATAGCTAACTGTTTTAGTTAGACATGCAAATACCACTTAACAATATTCTTAGATAAAGATAATAACAAACTGAATGAAGAGATATGAGAAAGTGGGCTTTGGTTTTACTGAATGAATATTTTAAAATATTACTTTAAAATTTAAAGTAATATTTTATTTAAAGTGTAAATAAAAACAAAAATAAAAAATACATACATGCTCAACAAAAGCTTGTGTTCTTGCCGAGGTCTGCGGTTCACCAAATCCATCTCCCATAATGGAAATTATTTTATGTTCCCATTGGGAGAGTGAAGGAGCTGTAGATGGTCCACCTCCAGTGGCAGACGCAGACCGCCGTGCAGTTGCTGCTGCCTTTTTTGCCAGATGTTTTTTATCCGTCCACACCTACAATACATTTACAATTTAATTAACTATGCACTTCAATCTCTCACAAAACAATATTGTATAAAATATGACTTCTTGACAATTCACATCAAATGCACATAAAACTACTTATGTAGGTAGGTAATTTTAGTTCATAACTAAGTAGTAAGTACATATAAATTAAATAATGAAAACTTACTTTTTGCCACTGTTTCGTCGTTTTGACGCACCCGCCCATAGCATTTAGCGTGTTGCATATATCGTCCCACAGACGACGATTTAGTGCCCGACCTTCGATGCTTCTCAAGTTGCCATGAGCCAAATCTCGATGCTCCTCAAGGAAATTGAGGAGAGCATCAATTTGTGCCGTTGTCGGTCTGGCCATGGTGACTTGTTCTTGTAAAATGTTTGTTCATGACTTTCAGTTCCAATTTCAAACTTCCATAACACGAACATGAGAAGTAGATAAGCCCAAGGGGCACTTAATCACGGCTAAAGTGTTTAGTTTAAAATATATTTAGCTTATAGTTAGTTTTTTGTTGACATCTTAAGTATAACGTAAGTTTAACACAAAAACTTCAGTCAGCACTTGATGATAAACCGAAGTAGGTACGGTTAACGCTATTGATAGACGAAATTTGGTTTAAGTTTAGGATCTTAATTCGAAATTTGCAAAAAAAAAAAAAAACAAGCACCGCTTGTTTGTTTACTTGTCATCCTTTGACTTTTTAATTTGACAATCGGCAAAGACAATCTGTATGTCTGCTGCAAATATATTATTTTTTTGCAAATATTACAATATTTGTAGGTATAAATACTTAGTTAAAAGTAAAGTTCAATTATTTTATTATAAAAAATTATTTTACTCTGTAATTCAACAGTTAAATTATATCGAAATGAATAATCATGACTAATAAAAACATGTCGATGAAACGTTCAACTCTAGCGCTACATTTCATTCAATCCGACACTCCGCCGATCATTGACTATGACACCGACCGAAGTTGACAAACCCGAACTTACTTCGTAGTAGGGCAACAATGTAAATGTCGGTCGTGTTTCGGCCGATCCCGAACATTCGGATGTGTCATTTCAGAGTAGACCTCCTGGGGGTCTACTCCGAAACGTTAAATCCGATGTATCGGCCGAAGTTTCGGTCGTTTCCTACTACGAACGTCATTATTTTCGTTCGGTCGGATCGGTTTAAACCGAACTTCATTTTGACGTTTGTTCTATCGTAAACCCTACTCCGAACGCAAAAAGCCCGACCGATCATTTGAGTTTGACAAGAGTGACATCGTGAAACTAGTGTCAAAATTCACGACAGCAAAATAGCTATCTTTTGAGTATCGTAAGTATCGAATTTAATGAATTATGACGATTATTTAGAGTTTTATATTTGTTTGAAGTGATAAAGTGTATGTGCCTTACTTAAAATTGTAGCGAAATGGAATCACGTATGTTTTTGGTGGAAGAGGCTCAGAGAAGAACGCTTGGAGCGCAGAAGGAATCGCAGACGGCGTCGTGACTCCTTCAATACCAATTTAGTGCCCGACCTTGAGTTTGTGGCCAATTACAGACTCAGTCGATCACTTTTTGAGGAACTCTGCCAGGATATAGTGCCCCTCTTACCCCGAAAGCGTAATTGCCGCGCAATTGAGCCTACTACAAAGGTTTTTTTGGTCTCTAAAACGCAGTAGTTTCTTGTACAATAAAACTAAAATTTTAATAGTAATACAATAAAAATTAATTATTCTTTAATTGTAGATACTTGTCGCCTTGATTATGAATTATGTTATGATATGAATTATGTTGTTTCCTTTCAGATTTTATGGAAAATATAATTTAGCAGGTGTGATTGGGTGTATTGATTGCACACACATTGCCATTGTGAGGCCCAGTGAGCATGAGGATAGGTTTTTTAATAGAAAACATTTCCACTCCATTAACACCCAAGTGGTAAGTCATTTTGGGACAAAATTAAGTTCTACATTTTGAAAAACATGATACATTCAAAAAGTCATAAGAGTATGTTTTCCAGATATGTGATTCTGACTGCACTGTCCTAGATGTGAATGCTTCTTATGGTGGAGTCACACATGACGCATTTATTTGGTCTCAGTGTGAGATCAAGGGGCACCTGGAGAGTCTCAATGAGACAACATATCTGTTAGGCAAGTATCAGTTGAATGTTAATTTATAAAATGGACTAATATGACTATATTTTAACCAATGATGTTTTACTTTGACAGGTGATTCAGGGTACCCTTTAAGGGAATATCTTCTGACACCTGCAGGTGATGCTGTCAAAAATAGTCCAGAAGGCAGATTCAATGCTGTCCACAAGCGTGCACGCTCCACTATTGAACGCACATTTGGGATACTTAAGGGTCGGTGGAGGTGTCTCTTGGCAGCGAGGGAGCTACACTATGATCCAGACAGAGCAGGCAGAATAATATTAGCATGCTGTGTTTTACATAATATGTGCATAAGGGCTGGAGTAAGTGCTCCGGAGTTGACTCCAGATGATTATGAAATGGAGAATGCCCGGCAGGTCACACCATCATCACGGCCTGCTACATCGGCCACAGATGCATTGAGGAGGGAACAGAGAGAGGGATAGAATAATACAATCTTTGCAAAATATTTAATAAACTATGTTTTTACTTATTTTTACTTATTTTCTTACACAAATCAACCTAAAATTAATTAAAACTATGCCAAAATTACACTGGCAGTACTGGCACTAATCTTGCATTGAAAGATTTTGTTAACAATTTCTTTAATTCATCAACAAGCAATTGAGAATATAAAAAATATTATGATTAATTAAAAAAAAATTGATGAAACAAACATAAAAAATATTAATAAAACAAACAAAACAGAAATTAACTTATATTATTTTAGACTCAGTTTTCAAATGTTCTTTGAGCTGCATATGCAGCAGCCTGCACAACTCGAATTAACTCTATAACAGCCATCCTTATGCCAGCTAGTTCCACATTCCTTTGTTCTTCAAGTACCAAACGACGTTCTTCGGATCTAAAAAGTCTGTCCCTGACAGAGGTTCCAGCTTGAAGGGACTCGGGACGCCGCCGAGATTGTCTGCGCTGTCGTGTGGCTGTAAAATAACACATGTAATGCTTAATGTGCGGGTATGAACGCGGACAAGACAAATGGAGTATGTAAGAATTGTAGTTAGACTAATTAGCCATTATTTCTATTATGTTTATTTATGTGCAATAATAATATAAAATGATAATTTATTATTAAGTATCACAAAAAAGCTTAAAATTGCGTAAATAATTCGCTACGAGTGAATTGAAAATGGTTGAGATATTGCTGACTGGTGTAGCTGAAGCATGTTCATTTGTCATTTGTTGTGTCTGTGTTTCTATTGGAAAAAGATGTGGAAAGAATAAGTACACAAGTAAAATAAAACGTTATTACAAGTAAACAAACAAAAAAAAAATGTTTAAGGCAATAGTAGGAACATGTATGTTGGTTTTAATGTTTACAAATATTTATAATACAAAAAATATAAATTAAAATTCATAATAATTTTATAAATTTGAAAATAACTTTGTCTGACTGTATGTTACCTTTTCAAACCACTGAACACATTTCAATAAAATTTGGCAGAGATATAGATTGCATCCCAGGGTAGGACATAGGCTAATATTTGTTTCAAAAGTTAGTATGGAAAACCTAAGGGTGAAACCGTGGGGCGCAGCTATTAAGTAAACAATACAAAAAGTAAATGAAATATTATTTAGTTGCACTACATACCATTTAGTAATGACAAGTCTCCTTGGTTGGATGGCGCATAGGTAGAGGCAGTATTAAGTTCTTGAGATGACTGAAAAGCAAAATACGTATAAGTACTTATGTTGAGATAAAGCTACATTATTTTCTACAGATGACAAATATAAGGAAAAGCTTGGTGGTTATTGATACTATCTTAAATGAAAAGTACTATAGCTAACTGTTTTAGTTAGACATGCAAAGACCACTTAACAATATTCTTAGATAAAGATAATAACAAACTGAATGAAGAGATATGAAAAAGCGGGCTTTGGTTTTACTGAATGAATATTTTAAAATATTACTTTAAAATTTAAAGTAATATTTTATTTAAAGTTTAAATAAAAACAAAAATAAAAAATACATACATGCTCAACAAAAGCTTGTGTTCTTGCCGAGGTCTGCGGTTCACCAAATCCATCTCCCAAGTTCCCATTGGGAGAGTGAAGGAGCTGTAGATGGTCCACCTCCAGTGGCAGACGCAGACCGCCGTGCAGTTGTTGCTGCCTTCTTTGCCAGATGTTTTTTATCTGTCCACACCTACAATAAATTTACAATTTAATTAACTATGCACTTCAATCTCTCACAAAACAATATTGTATTAAATATGACTTCTTGACAATTCACATCAAATGCACATAAAACTACTTATGTAGGTAGGTAATTTTAGTTCATAACTAAGTAGTAAGTACATATAAATTAATTAATGAAAACTTACTTTTTGCCACTGTTTCGTCGTTTTGACGCACCCGCCCATAGCATTCAGCGTGTTGCATATATCGTCCAACAGACGACGATTTAGTGTCCGACCTTCGATGCTTTTCAAGCTGCCATGAGCCAAATCTCGATGCTCCTCAAGGAAATTGAGGAGAGCATCAATTTGTGCCGCTGTCGGTCTGGCCATGGTGACTTGTTCTTGTAAAATGTTTGTTCATGACTTTCAGTTTCAATTTCAAACATCCATAACACGAACATGAGAAGTAGATAAGCCCAAGGGGCACTTAATCACGGCTAAAGTGTTTAGTTTAAAATATATTTAGCTTAAAGTTTGTTTTTTGTTGACATCTTAAGTATAACGTAAGTTAAACACAAAAACTTCAGTCAGCACTTGATGATAAACCGAAGTATGGTTTATCGCTATCGATAGACGAAATTTGGTTAAGTTTAGGATCTTTTTTTAATGAAATTTGCAAAAAAGCACCGCTTGTTTGTTTACTTGTCATCCTTTGACTTTTTAATTTGACAATCGGCAAAGACAATCTGTATGTCTGCTGCAAATATATTATTTTTACTGCAAATATTACAATATTTGTAGGTATAAATACTTAGTTAAAAGTAAAGTTCAATTGTTTTATTATAAAAAATAATTTTACTCCGTAATTCAACAGTTAAATTATATCGAAATGAATAATCATGACTAATAAAAACATGTCGATGAAACGTTCAACTCTAGCGCTACATTTCATTCAATCCGACACTCCGCCGATCATTGACTATGGCACCGACCGAAGTGGACAAACCCGAACTTACTTCGTAGTAGGGCAACAATGTAAATGTCGGTCGTGTTTCGGTCGGTCCCGAACATTCGGATGTGTCATTTCAGAGTAGACCTCCTGTACATGTTCTGCGATTTCGGCGGTCACCAGTTCTGGGGTCATTTGATGGCGCGCTTCTCCCAGTTTGCTCAGACTTTCGGTATCTCGGTTCGCTTGTCCAAAGCGATGGCGAAATAGATCGGACTACACTTTCACTGCCACGTACATTTATTGCATAACAATTGGCATGCCATAAAATGTGACTCGCATATCTATAACAACCCATCTGTTGAGTCCATCGGCGCAACGGTTACGTAACGGTACCACTATGCCGCAGCACCCGAATCCGAGTTCACTAAGCCACGCCCACGACCAGCCAGCGATAGTAGGGTTGTCGAACGTCTAATTTTTTATTGAAAGAAATAAACTACACGGTTCTTTTTTATATTTTTATTTGTTTTTCTAGGTATTTAAAAATCTTAACACTTACGCCAAGAGAACCTTACATGATTTGCCTAATCCGCAGTTGTAGTGTTTTTCTTTTTAAGTTTCATGATAACCTATGAAATGTATTTCCTATTGAATACGATACCACACTTTTTATCCAAGAATGTTTATCGGAGATGTAACCAATACAGAACAAAGAATACTTTCTGTGAAATTATATGTAAAACACTCCACAAAATAACGAAAAACATTGTACATACTAATGTTCTTGCTCCTCCTTCTCAATCTCAACTTGTTGTTAGTCAAAAACTTTTAAATGTCAAAATATCAAATCTTCATACAGCCTCACAGATTCACACGCATAACAACAGAATTATCTAAGCTAAGTGAATTAAAGTAAGGTAGCTAAAGTTGTATAAACAGTTGTCGTCTAAATCGCCAGCAAGGGATTAAAAACCTTAAAGCTCAATAAAACCAAACCGATGCCTTTGTTTTCATTTTTTAAACCTTCAGCGACGGTTTTTACCTCAATAAAACACGTGCAGATGAGGAAAAGATTAAACATTTGCCTTCTTTTGTTTTTGAGCTCAATACAACCGAACCGATACCTTTGTTTTCATGTTTTAACGAGGGTTTTTGCTTCAATAGAACGATCACATACAGATAAGGAAAAGTTTTAACATTTGCCTTCTTTTGTTTCTAATCTCAATAAAACCAAACCGATCCCTTTGTTTTCATTTTTTAAACCTTCAGCGGCGGTTTTTACCTCAATAAAACACGCGCAGATAAAGAAAAATAGTTACCTAATAATAAGAAATCTCATTAAAATTGCGTGGCGCCATAGGCTTGTATAGGTACCTATGATGAAAAGGCAATTAATAATAAATCCACTTTAGTATGTTTCTTAGAGATTTGTCAGCATAATATTAAATCGTAGAACATTTAAAGTAAATAAATAATTGATGAAAGACTTACTCAAAAGTACATACTATTCTCACCTAGCTTATTTTTGGCAACCCTAGTAGCACGTTTCGATTTGCACCCGGTAGGCGGGTGCTGGGCATGGCCACAAGCCACATATAACTATTTACTAGCTGACCCGACAGACGTTGTCCTGTCTTAACTGTGATACCTACCCTACCTACCTACCTACACCAGCTACCTACCCTACCTACCTACCTACCCTAGCTACCCTACCTACCCTACCTACCCACCCTACCTACACCAGCTACCTACCCTACCTACCTACCTACCCTACCCACCTACCCTACCCACCTACCCTACCTACCTACCCTACCTACCCACCCTACCTACGCTACCTACCTACCCTACCTACCCACCCTACCTACCTACCTACCTACCTACCTACCTACCTACCCTACCTACCTACCCTACCTACCTACCCTACCTACCTACCCTACCTACCTACCCACCCTACCTACGTACCCTACCTACCTACCTACCCTACCTACCCACCCTACCTACCCTACCTACCTACCTACCCTACCTAAAAAAAAAAAAAAAATGTATTCTGCTATTCAGGGCGGAGACAAATCCAACGAAACAAAAACCATGAAAATTGGTCCAGCAGATCTCGAGTTATAATGGAGGGAACAAACCCGACTTTCTTTTATATATATAGATATATGTAGGATCAGGAGAGCCGAGAGGTATATCGTCAGGGTTTGGAGTTCCCATTTTAGTGGGATAAACAAGGCTGTATAAACAATTTCAGAATTTAATTACAGTACTAGTTACACAAAAATACACAATACAAAAGATAATCAGTAATAAGTTAAAAAAAGATAATCAACACAAAGCTGGTTATCCTGAGAAGGTATATCGCTTAAAGAATCTAGAAGAAAGGAAAAAGTTCAAATGGGAATGCAAAGCGTGCACCCAGAAAGCAAAAGAACAAATCACACCCAGCTCCCCTGCATCCAATGTAACTCTGAGGACAAAGAAACGCTTGTCTCCTAAAGCTTACATAGATGACACACCTAACGTATCTGAGGAGAATACGCCTTGGTCTACTCCAAAGAGCACAACCTCCGATATATATGACTCACACATACTCACAATGGATCATATACATGATGACTCAGCTGCCATAATCGACAAAACATTATCAAGGAGTATGGACTGTACGGTAACTGATCCAAACTACGCTCAGGAACTGAAGGATATGATTGAACTCCTTCAAACACAACTAAGTAGTTCGCAGAATGAACTTGAGAATATCATACTCGAAAACAATGAGCTTCGTAAACAAAACGATAAATTGCTTCAAGATAACAATACTCTGAAAAAGTTCTTATGTCAACCTCCGCAAAAAGAATATACATATTCTTTGTTGCACCAGGATATGCAAGCCTTCTTTACGCCACCTAGAAATCGGGCTCTAAGTAGTAATGGTAACACAAAGATACAACTCAGTGAAAATATCTTGAGCCTACAAAAAAACATCGCAGATCTGGAATATCGGTTAAACCAAGCTGGAAACGAAATCTGCAACCTCAAGGATCAAATACTGAAGCTTCAGAAGATGCTGGCAAGTAAAGAGGAATTTCAAAAGGTAAAAAATACTCCACTGGATGATCTAGAAATTGAGCGCACAAGCAAGATACTTATATTTGGCACTCAACAATGTGTTGGACTATCATCTGCATTAATGCACTCAAGACAGGATACATCCTATGAAAAATATACCGTCACGTCTCTAACGAAGCCATATGCACTAACTAGTGAACTTATTAAGAACTGCCAAAATATTCAGCTATCGCCAAGTGACAAACTGATTATTTGTGTGGGTGAAAATGACTATGATGTAAAGATTTTGTCCTCACAACTTCGCCAACTTCTCGATGTATTTGGCAACAATAATGTAATCATTCTAAGTTTACTAAAGAATATGTACTTAAATTTAAATGACTTGAATCAAACCATAAGTAACATTTGCAATGAATACAAAAATGCTTGCTTTATTGACGCTAATCATAATTTAAATATCACATGTAAATTAATTAATTATACTATTGACTATGATGATTATGAAAAAAAATACTTGAATGTCAAAGAACTAAAGAAATTAATACTGCGTAGTCAGCCAAATCCTACGAAAATTGATAACAAAAGGAAAAATAATCCCAAGGGAACAATCCCATATTACTTTGCACGAAAACAGCCAGAATGTGACACTCAAAATAAACCTGATGTGAAAAATCCCCCTTTGACAAAAATAGGTACTATACCGCACTATTTTAAAGTTGTAGAAAGGAAACAGCTTTTTCGTGAAAAATTTTAGCAAATCCAAGAGTTTTAAAATATTTCATCAAAATATCGCGAGTATCTTATCAAAACAAGAAATATTTGAACTAACTCTACTGGAATTACGAGACGCGAATATTGAACCTGATATTTTATGTTTCTCTGAAACCTTTATACGTGCCGGTGATGAAAAATACTTAAAACTAAATAACTATGTCTTAGCAACTGCATTTAGTAGAGACAAACAGAGAGGGGGGACCTGTATCCTCACAAAACAGGGTATTATATACAATGAACTTACTTACATAAAAAAATATTCAACACAAAAATCATTTGAAGCCTGTGGCATTGAAATCCCGTTGCACAAATTAATTATAGTTTGTCTATATAGAACGCCAAAGTCTGACCCCAATGTATTTTTGAATAAGCTTGACCAATTTATGAACGAAACACACAATAAATATGGGCCAAAAACGAAAATTGTAATTGCTGGTGATTTCAATATAAATACTCTAAAACCAGGCAAAGTGACTACCTATTTAAACGATTTGTGTAATACCAATAATCTCCAAATACATATTAATATTCCCACACGTAAAGACGCTTGTATAGACCACATACTAAGTAATATAAAGAGAACATCAATAGATGTTTTGCCTCTTTATTTATCTGACCACGACACTGCCCAAATGTTAGACTTTCCAGTAAAAGAGCAAAATTCGAAGTCGAAATCATACTACGTTTATAAGAAAGACTACTGTAACGAAAATATTAAAAAATTCACAACATATCTCGGAAGTTTATCATGGTCTGAAGTACACCTAGAAACTGACCCAAATAAGGCTTTTAATAAATTTTATGACTTATTTTGTCTATTATATAATTTATGCTTCCCAAGAATTAAAATAAAGATTAATAACTCTAACACATACAAACAAAAATGGATAAGTAAAGGCTTAAGAAATAGTTGTAAAACTAAACGATCTCTAAGATATCTTTACTACAAAAATAAAACTGTAATGTTCAAAACAAAATATAAAAAATATTCGAATATACTGCAGAAGTGCATCACTAAATCCAAAATTAATTCTAATATTAATTTCATTGAAAAAAGCCAGAACAAATGTAGAGCAGCGTGGTCTGTCATTAATCACGAAATCGGAAGTACAAAATGTAACAATGAGATTTCCGAAATACAATTAGATGAGCAGGTACTGACGGATCCCACTGACATAGCGAACGCTTTTAATAATTATTTTATTGACTCGACAAATACTTCAGGAACTAATAATGTACTTAATGACTCTAATACGGCGTCAATTCCTAATTCCATGTTTCTTAATTCCATGACTGAAGAAGAAGTTAAAAAAGAGATAATGGCTTTAAACAATACTAATTCCGAAGGCTATGATGGAATTAGCACAAAAATAATTAAAGCCTGTAAGAATGAGCTAATCTCAATATTAACTTATCTAGTCAACCTTTCATTTTCATCAGGTACTTTTCCTGATGCATTAAAATTATCAATTGTAAAACCACTTCACAAAAAAAACAATAAAAATGACGTGAAAAACTACCGTCCGATTACTCTTATTCCTATTTTGTCAAAAGTATTTGAAAAATGCATGCTCAATAGACTTGTCAACTTTTGTAGCAAATATAATATTATAGCAAAAGAACAGTTTGGATTTCAAAAGCACAAGTCGACAACACAGGCAATATTTTCCCTTGTGAGCAATACTCTAACTAATCTAAATAATAATCACTTAACAACAGGGCTCTTTTTCGATCTGTCACAAGCTTTTGACTTTGTGGCACATGACGTTTTATTAAAAAAGTTAGAAAGTATTGGAATAAGAGGACTAGCATTACAGTGGATTTCGTCTTATCTACTTGACCGGAAACAATACATTGTCATAGAGAAAGTACATGAAAACTTACTTTCTTCGTTTTCTTCTGACTCCAGAGAAAATAAATGCGGCGTTCCTCAAGGGAGTGTCTTAGGACCCATTTTATTTATTTTATACATAAATGACATAGTACGAGTGACTAATCATAAATGTATATTATTTGCAGATGACATCTCAATTATTGTGACATCTGATAAGAAGTATAAATCAATATCTGACCATGAAATTGACATTAATAATACTATTGACAACATTTTAGAATGGCTACGGACAAATAAATTAAAAATCAACTTAGACAAATCTAATTTTATACAATTTAATCAATCTAAACATGCTAAATACAATTTTAAACTTAACGTTGATAGACTAGAAGAAGTTGCACAAACCAAATTCTTAGGTATCATCATAGATCAAGATTTAAATTGGAAAGCACATGTAGACAACTTGTGCAATAGAATAAACAAATTCGCTTATGCTCTCAGACAAGTTAAGAACGTGACAAATAGAAAAACAGCAATAACTACCTACCACGCATATATAGAGTCCATTTTACGCTACGGCCTCATTATTTGGGGAAACAGTACAGATAAAGATAGAGCATTTATTGCACAAAAAAAATGCATAAGGGCCATTTGTGGACTTAAACCCGATGAGTCCTGCGAACCATTTTTTAAAAAGCTAGGTTTACTACCACTTCCCTCACTTTACATTTATGAAACTTGTAAATATGTATACAGTAATAAGGGATTGTTCAAAAAAGCGTATGAAGTAATAACTCGACCAACAAGGGATCCACACAGACTTTTATTAAAGGATAATCCTAAGTCAGCCAAGTATGCTAAAAGCTGCCTTGTAATGTTTGTACGTATATACAATAAAATACCAAATGAACTAAAATTACTGAATAATATTAATTCATTTAAAAGCAAATTATATAAATGGCTGAATGGACATAACTTTTATGACATTAAAGATCTCCTTGACATGTAAATTATTATTAAATATACCTACTTAATATATTATACGTTCTTAAATTGTAATTGAAAATTGTGTTATATTTAATGATTAAATTGTGTACTTATGATATTATTTTGCATGCAATTAATACAATTTGTGTTTAGCTAAACATGTGGACATCATACACAAAAACCAGACTGTAACACCTTTATACCATGTTTAAAGCAAATAAAATATTATTATTATTATTATTATTACAAAATACAGTAAATCGAACAAACCCTTAAGGTTACAGTTCGTATAGCGGCGTAAGCCACCGAAGTACAAAGTGTATCGCTATCAGTAAGCCAATACAGCTATGTCAATATACAGCAGCGCTGTACCAAGTAAACCGACAGTTTTGTCGGGAGCCAGGAGCTCTGTAATGCGTCGAATCCGAAGATCGACTGACTTATGCGTTTTTTTTTTTTTTTTTTTTTTGAATTGGCATCTCGCAGTTCAACCAAAGGGTTGTCTACTGCTTAACCGGGCTTGCCTGTGGCTGCCACAAAAGAATTGTAGCCTCCAGCCAGGGCTTAATAAAACTAAACCTAACTTACAAAACTAAGCGACTACACGCTAAGGGCACCCCCTGCGGGGTTCGGACCTCGGCTTAGGGCGTCGCTGGGGGGGGACAGCAGGGGACAGCTGGATCGGGGGTTTTTAAAACTACTGGCTCAGCGACAACGCGGGCTGGCTCGAGCAAGGGTCGGGGGGACTGACTTATGCGTTTTTTTTTTTTTTTGAATTGGCATCTCGCAGTTCAACCAAAGGGTTGTCTACTGCTTAACCGGGCTTGCCTGTGGCTGCCACAAAAGAATTGTAGCCTCCAGCCAGGGCTTAATAAAACTAAACCTAACTTACAAAACTAAGCGACTACACGCTAAGGGCACCCCCTGCGGGGTTCGGACCTCGGCTTAGGGCGTCGCTGGGGGGGGACAGCAGGGGACAGCTGGATCGGGGGTTTTTAAAACTACTGGCTCAGCGGCAACGCGGGCTGGCTCGAGCAAGGGTCGGGGGGATGAGAGTGGACAGGGTCGTCGCGACGGGCCTCGACGGCGAGGACGGAACGACGGAAATTTGTGTCTGTGTGCTAATCTAACAGTGCTAGTAGCCGGGCTGCTCTCCTGGAGGAGAGTGGTGGCATCGTCGGGGGCAACGAGGGTATGCCGTGGACGGCGAACCTTACTGATGCGGGACGGGGTGTATCGGGAGGCGGCCGCAATCAGGGGATTGCGGTGACTGACTTATGCGCCCAGTGTGTGGCCTTTTATAGGAAAATGTCGCCTCGCATTCCACGACAACTCTGCCCGATGACGCATTGCGGTACGTCTCGTGTTTACTTGATACAAAACACCAAAATGAGCTTAAATCGAATATGACTTACTTAAAATGTAATCAAATAATTCAAGAATAACTATAGCAAATAAACAATGGTTATTTCACAAAGTAAATCATCTTAAAATTACAATATTATCATCTATTGTTTTGAACAAATACCCTCGGTTACAATTATCGAAGTAAGTTGCCAAAAATCAATTAGTGAGTACAATGAGTACTCAATACATTATGTTCCGATTCTTGAAACAATATTTGATAGCAAAATAACTTAAATTAGGTGATAATAACGGAAAAAAACAAATCATGATAAATTCTGTTGACTACCCATAATAATTGTCCTTGACAACCAACTCCGACATATAGATATGTAGGACCCGGGAGCCGGGTTGTGGGCATGTGAACGAATTATCGTTCGACCCGGGAGCCGGTTGCTTGGCAGCGAAAGTGTTAAGCATATAATTAACACTGGGTGAATGAAATGGCGGCAGGTCACGGTAATAATTTGTGACCGCATTCCCCTTAAACTTAAGGGGAAGATTTATAAAAGCATGGTTAGACCTGCTGTCTTGTATGGATCAGAGTGTTGGGCCACAAAAGGAATGAATGAAAGACAATTGCATGCAGCTGAAATGAGAATGCTAAGAGGGATGTGTGGTGTTCTGTAAAGTTGTGTGGAAATCGGGTGTCCTGGTACGGGCATGTTACCTATGCGAAGGAATGAGGAAAATGTTGTCAGGAAGGTTGTGAGCATGAATGTGGATGGCTATACAAGTAGAGGGAGAAGTGGATGGATTGTGTGAAAGATGATATGGCTAGGAAGGGAGTGACTACCGAGATGACGACTAATGAGAAGTATGGAAGAAAAAGACATGTTGCGCCGACCCCAAATAAATTGGGGTAAGGGCAGGAGAATGATGATGATAAAATGATACTATAAATGTGTGAGTACACATTTCGTTCATTACCGTACGTCGCATTGGGGACGTGAGTATCTTTATCAGTATTCTGTGGAAAGCTGCGAAACATTTCAAAAGAACGGTCAGACTATCGTTGACAAGTAGGTAAGACATCGACAACGTCATGACAACATTATCATGTGAATAGGTTAACAAATAATATTTGACACTTTCTAAAATTCTACTCTTTTAATTTCAAAATGTTGTACAAGGCCCCGCTATTTTGATGTCAAAATGGCGGCTCGCGCCAGTTTCGTCATCGATTTATGGTGGACTTACGGGCAAAAGTTAGTGTATTTGGGTGCCCCAATTCGAAAAATCCCCAAGTTAGGGATTTATTTCACTAGTTACACAGGTTGATCGGCCGTTTTTTCTCTATCGATACGTCCAACAATTTTTTGTTATGATAACTCCAAGTGGGTTCTTGAAAACTATACAAATAAAATTGACGATAGGTACCGACTTAAAAATCCCCAAGTCCTATAAATCCCTTAGTCCCTAAGTTTTTACCGAAAAAGGACTAAAGAATAAGGAATAACATTCAGAATACCTCCATTAGATGTAAGTCACTTAAGAAAAATTTCGAGAAATTTTTAAAACAGATTTTAATATTTCGTTCGCAGTTCCTCGTAAAGATATACCTATGCAGCATTTGTGAAAAATTTCAAGTACCTAGATTATTCAATCTGCAGAAATTATGAAAGACAAGAATAAAGTTGCAAGTTTAAAATCTGCCCATGAGTTGCACTTGCGCAAAGCCGAAGTATTTTTGAAAAAGTATAGTACTGTAGAGGATAGAAGATCCTCTACTGAGGGGGCTCAGTGGTAGAGCGTGTAATGTGTGAGGAACTTCTAATACTACCAAGGGAAACCCGTTAGGAATTCAACGTAAAATAATATATTTTCACTAGGTTATAACGAATACATCTGTCTAGCACCGCTGCCAGACGTCAAGTCTAGAATATTCAAAAGCCTAACTCTATTCTAAATCATTTGAAAGGTTCGAATGCCGTCAGATAATTACCAGCCTTGTACAACATAAGGTTTTACTCTAAGGCTCTACATCGCCTAGTTCAGAAAAGGAATACAAAAATATGAACAAAAACAAATTAACGTATCTAGTTATTTGCTTCGATTTTCAAAAGAATCTGCCATTGCCGGTCTAGTGACCGGCATTAGTATGTAACTGATGAATATTATATCAGGCGATTAGGTGTTCATAACTTTGGTATTAGGTTAAATGCTCTAAGTTTGGTATACATAACTTAAAACAAAACTCAGCTATGTACTTGTTTACGGAAAATTATGTCCTTAATGGGCCAAACGAAGTAATAACTGCTTTGGATGATTATTTTTACACTATAAAAGCCCAGATCAGACCCATTTAGAAAATATATTGTGTGATAATTATTTCAGTCAAAATAAAAACAGATTTATTTTTACGTAAGTATTTCGATCAGTTGTGTGCGAAAAGTTTGTTTCAGGTTGTAGGCGTATTTTATTTAAAAGGCATGCTAAGCCAGCCTTTTCAGATTCATTGACTGGTGATAACTTTAAAGATTTTTTTTATATAGAGTAGGTATATCTCGAGATTTTCCTGCTGATTGTTATCAAGATAGGTACTATTAAAATTAATGACATTCAAAATCTTATTCGATTTGTACCACAAGAAAAAAGAAAATACTAAGAAACTTTGATTATGGAACAGGCTAAATTAAATGAAAGTCAATTTGTTGAGGAGTTGGATGACCTAGTTATTTTTAAAGGCTAATAGGTATTACTCATTTTTGATTAAAGAAGCTAATTTTGTTTTGTTAAATTCCTTAGTCTATAAAAAGAGGGAAAGATAATTCTAAGTCCTGTTGATATAAGAAAAGTCCAATTTTTGTTTTTTAGTGTTATTGCAAATGCGTTTTATAAACTAAAATACCTAAAGAGTATATTGTACTATGTATAACTGACTGGTATTTTAATTTCAACATTTCCTGAGGTTTGTTTTAAAACAAAAACTGAAAAAGTGGACTTAGCTATTTCTCGATTTGGAGCACCAATTTAACCTTTCGATTTGTCGTCGATTACTTTTTTTTCTTTTCTTTTAATTTATAGAAATCAAACTCAAAGCAGTAGCCTCCACGAGATCTACGTCTGCGTCGTTTTCCATGTTTGCCAGTGCAAACGCATGCAGTGCACGCGGGCATCCGCGTGTGAATAGTCAATAGCTTGCTTGTCCCGAGAAAGAGCGCGGGCTGCGTTTCGAGCTGCTTACCAGGCTGCGCGACATGCACAAATGTAGGTATATAAGTAGTTAATCAGCCATCTCGTTACCATAACAGAAGCATTAGGTTCCTTAGCTTGGGACTACAAGGCGTTGTGTCAAATGTCCAAGGATATTATTATTATCTGAAATCTGAACGCACCTCATATTGTGGCTGTGACAGGTAGTGACAGCAGTTGACTTGACAGTTGACGGTTGTGCTTGTGTCAGTGTGGTTGTGAGAGGTGATGAGTTCATAATATTTTACGAATCGCAAACAATTTTCTGAATTGAAAATTTTTAAATTCTACTATTACTTCAAGTAGCACGAAATGATGGGGTAAAAGAAAGGAATATTTAGTATGTACACAAAGTGATATGGGTAATCTGTAAATGGATTTAAGAGAACACGAACACAGAAAGTCCTCGGTTTTGTGTTGTTTTTAATCTTCGTTCTATCTATTGAGTAGCCCAATATCAATATGAATGAAAGTGACGACAGTAACTGCAGTAAATTAGGTAAGTATTTTTATATCGTTGTGATGAAACTAACGAACTTGGGTCAGCAAACCCGATTGACACACATGTTCTATTTTTTATTCTGTCAATACAATCATTTTTTAACTAGTATAATACGGGGTCCTGCTTTAAAAATTATCCTGAACAAGCTTGAAAACCGAAACACTTATAACAACAGACTGAAATAAATATTTACTATTGGTATGAGGATGGTCCTATAACCCACTCTTTGTTACCATCATCATTGGTTTTAATCAATAAGATACAAGCAGATCCCTCATCCATTAGGATTTCCATATGTAACAAAAGGGGCATTTCTCTTTCCATCTAGTAAGATTGATGTGCAGAATTAAGAGTTATTATTTCTGAGGAAAAGATTTTTATGGTGTGTGGGGATTGGAGAGTGAGGAGGGAAGGTGTGTTATGATTTCTATAAGTATGTCTTATTTGTAGAATGAACCTAGAGAAGGTGCTTTTTAATAATCTTTATTTTACAGAACAAGATTGTGCTGTGTGTTTACAAAAATGTAACCATCCAACACAATTACCATGTGGACATGTATTTTGTTTTCTCTGTGTGAAGGTAAATATTGAAATTATTTATAAATTGAGTTTAATTATTGAGTTACATACTTGTCACTTCCAATTTGTCATTTATTTTATTTCACAAAAACAGTTTGTGATATTTCGGAGTCTTTACATCTTCATTTTCAGTTTTGGAAGAGGAAGCGGCACCTTTTTCTGTTATGACAAGGCCGGATCCTGTTCTGCAATCCCTTTCATTTTTTTGTGGAACAATGTCTCTTTTCATGTGATGAGCGACAAAAGGCTTGTTTACTTGGGTTCTTTTCATCCATGTCAGAAGCTTGCTGTCAGACTAATATGTCACCGATATGGCTGTGATCTTGTTCTCACATATCTCTCAGCTGCAGCCACGAGGATTCTTATTACCGGTACCAATTGCAACTTCAGCCGCCTTTGCCTTTGCCAAGATGAGGCTCTTGTCCCTTGCCAGTTTACTGCTGTTGCATCTGCCATCTAGCTTTGCATTGATGAACAGATAGACCTGTGTTTTATAGCTTCACTGTATTCTGGGTAACATCTTGGCATACTGACCTTCTTAAGCTGTTGCAGGTGTTTTATCCAGCTTTCCACTGGGTCGCCAAGTATTTGCGACTCTTCGTCTCCATATCTCCTGTAGGATTTGCTTGTCTCGAACTATAACTAGTGAGCTGAGTTTGAGCTGGGCATACAGCAATATGATGATCTTTTATACCTCTATCTTGCAAGACACCTTCTGTCTTAAGCGGCTCTTAATCTGCTGACGCGCGTGTCAGATTGATGCCCAGCGTCTAACTCGGTCTCCGTGTCGGGCCGAGTATTTTTTCTGTGTCTTCTGTATTTCCTATGGTAACAACTTCAGTTCGGATCTGTGTTGAGTCTATGTTTTCTATTACCTATGTTTCTATGTCTACTTTACCTTTAGTCGGTCTGTTTCAAATTGAGCCATTGAGTCTGGACTGCCGAACTGCAGCTCGCGTTCCCTTATGGTATCATCTGGTCTGGCTCAGAGTTCGAGCTCTCTGTCTCCACGCAGGCTTCTTAGAAGTCTTGCTGCAGAGCGGTAGCCGCACAAAAGGGCCGTAGTGGCGGCTTTCATGAAAATGATGGCAGTATTAAAGATTTAAATCGGTAATCTAGTTAGGTAATTAAATCTTTGGGCTTTACGGTGTCAAAAACGCTCTCTGGGTAAACACACCAACCTACATACATAAATAACGTTTCAGTAATGTCATTCGCCTGTAAACGCTATGTGGTGGCCACCGCTCTTCTCTTCCCGACTCGTCATCGATACCTACTTTATTTAAGTTAAAGTACATTCATAAAGAAAAGCTGCAATCTACTTCTTCTATACCATCATCTGCCTAGGCAGATGATGGTATAGAAGACCCCTACATAGTTGGGAAAAGGCTAGTCCCAACTATGTAGGGGTCGGCTTCCAGTCTAACCGGATGCAGCTGAATACCAGTATTTTACATGCAGCGACTGCCTATCAATAGGTACGATACCCCTTGGTAAGACTGGCTGTCAGATTTTCGGGCTTCTGACGACCCGTGACGACTGTCAAAGATGCACAAATGACAGCCGGGACCAACGGCTTAAAGTGCTTTCCGAGACACGAGGAGTCTCGGTATGTAAAGATGGTCACCCATCGACGGCCAACCCTGGCAAGCGTAGCTTAACCCGATGGATCGACCTGTGCGGCTGTTAGTACCACGCCACGTAGCCACGAGCTCCTCACTTCTTCTATACCAATGTGTGTTAATAATATGTTCCCTGGGTTTAACGGTGCCTATACCTACTTTAAATGTTGAAAAAAATACATATATTATTCTACCACACTAATACAAGCAGTGGTTTTATATTTCAGGGTATTGCATTCCAAAGTAAAAAGTGTGCAATGTGCCGCGCAGATATACCACCTACCTACCTGGATAATCCAATATTACTTGGGACATTGCCTGTTGAACAAGTAAATGTGAATCCCAACCAAGAACTATACCAGTGGTTCTATGAGGGTAGGAATGGTATGTTTAGTGATTTATTACTTTCAATGTCAAGTTACTGCTGCCACAAAATTATCATTGAGACCTTAAGGAATCCTACAAATTAACCGTTTTACTTATGGGGAAAGGAGGGGCCGTTAGAGGTCACTGCGAAAAGTGAACACTCGAGGACATTCAACAATAGATAGTTTTATTATGCCTGACTGAATAACCACCTAACCATGGATCCTCAAAAGATCTGGATTTTAACATTACAATCCAGATCTTTTGAGGATCCATGGAGGATTGAGGTGTGTCAATCCTTGATTTTGACTGCTATGCACTAGTCTGTATATCGATAGCAATTTTGCTGGCTTGCCAATTGGAGATTTATTTATAAAATGCATACCGAATCATATCTACTTCTACTGTAACCGACCTACTGTAATTATTAACACCATAGCTTTGATAATATAATATTCCTCTTCGATTTTTTAGGATGGTGGAAATATGATGAACGTAGTAACTTTGAATTAGAAAGTGCTTTCAATACTGGAGATCCTGATTGCACACTGCTGCTTGCTGGAACTTTATACAACATAGATTTTCAAACCATGACACAGGTCAGGCGAAGTGACCAAACTAGGCGTCGTCGAGTGCGACGAGATACGCCAATGTTCCCGTCCAAAGGTATACCCACTTTTTTATATTGTCTCGCCTGTATTCCGCGAGAGGTTAACACAGAGGTGAACCCAATAACACATAGCCCATGATTGGAACGAAACTTTTTTAGGTGAATCCATTTGTTTCGCCTAAAATAAGTACCTGAATTGAATGGCATCATATAAATAAAACCCGAGAATTTACGTTTTTCTAGCCTACTACCATTTCTTCAAATTCTGTGAATGCAGTTAGTAATTACTCTTAAAGATCAGAACAGTCTCCTGTTACTGTAGGTACACCTAAAATGTCCATCCTGTATAGGGTAATTTTATTCTACTTACATTCATTTGACCTAAGATCATATCATAATTTCCTAGGAATAGCTGGAATAAAGACTGACGATACTACTGGAAGACAAGTTAAAAGCGATGATGAGGAATCTCCTGATGTTGTACATGTACCAACTGAAGATGAAATTATAGAAATTAGTGATGAGGAAACGAATGATTACATTGAGCCGGTTCAAACTCATCAAGAAGATGTCAATCACGTCATTGATAGCATTAGGTAAGCAAATACATAATAATAATACCAACCTTTGTGTTCTATCTAATGCAGGGCAAGAGCCTGTTTTCATTCAGAGAAGGCATGAGTATCAATAACAACGCTGCTCAAAGCGGATTCGCAATTTCTGACTTATGTTAACTTTTAAGTCGCACACCGTAATTACACTTAGATACATAACAATCACAATCCGTGGATGTTGAAGGAAATTCCTATTCCGAAATTCATCAGCTCAACGACATAATTACACAATCAACGTGGCTCAACTATCAAAATGAAAGCACTGCGATCAGTTGCCATTTTATATGTGTGCTGCTGAATACCATTATTTTACACGGAGCTACTGCCTCTCTGACGTCCACAACTCAGTTACCGGGTAATACGATAACCCTTAGTAAGACTGGTTGACAGACTTCGAGTTAATGACTGTTAAAGATTTAGCCGCGACTAATGGTTTAACGTGCTTTCCGCGGCACAGAGGGGTCTCGATAGGTTATGGATGGTCATCCATACACGAACCGACCTCAGCAAGCGAAGCTTAATTTCCGATGGACCCGCTGTTTTTATTTATCCACAAGCCTCTCCTTTCATAATCAGCCTTTATTGTCCTACTGCTGGGACACGCGCCTCCTGTCTTACAGAGGGAGTGGCCGTAATCCACCACCTTTATCCTTTGGTTAGTATTTGTTTATTGTACCTACCCCACTAAAATACATAAAAAAAAAGATTAAAACAACTGTCTTTTTACAAGCTTCGAAGTAACATGAAATTACATCAAACTTAGAGGTAAAATAGTAGGTAGTATTATTTTTACTGAACTTACTTCAGCCAAAATCTGTCGTTTATCGCTTTTAAGTGATTGTTAATTTCATAATTGTTACCTATACTGCCATCTATTACATTTTTGAAGACTTATTAAAATTATAATAAATCTTGAAAAATGTAATATCTATTAATTTTCGAGTTAAATCCCATGTCTTGGTGGTGATACGTAGTGATCTGATTATACATAAGAAAGGGATAGACATGGAGTTACAAATAAAAATAATATTTAATTTTGTGATTTCAGATCTGTAAATCTTCAGGAGCCCAACATTCCCCAAGATCTCAATCCAGAAGATACCTTATAAGACGTAGATAACAAAATATGAGTTTTATTTTTATATGGTCTAATGGTTTTGTATTGTATGTTAATACCTAAAATTATATTTATTAATTGTTACTGAAAGTGTTTTTTTTAAACTTACACACAACAGTTTCTTATTTATGAACAATCAATCAATCATCAATCACTTCCAGTCTAACCGGATGCACTGCTGAATACCAGTATTTTACATAGGAGTGACTGGTTAATTCTATCATATAAATTATACACCCCTTGGTAAGACTGTCAGAATTTCAGGCATCGGACGACCCTTAACGACTGACAAAGATCCACGAATAACAACTGTGACTAACGTGCTTTCCGTGACACGGCAGAGACTCGGTAGGTATGTAAACATGGTCACCTATCGACGAAGCAACTTCGGGAAGCTTATCTTAACCTGATAGAACAACCCGTGGGTCTGTTGTAATTGGCCACAAGCTCCACATGTAATATACAGTTAGGAAAAAATCAATGGGCCCTGAAGGGAAACCACTTTAAATTCTTATGATAGATTATTTTGTTCCAGGGTAGCCCGCGAAATTCAAATTTTCTTAAGTTTTTTGCAATTTGCAGGCCAGTGATAGGTTGTATGTTGATGAACATTTGATTCGCGGCTGTAAGACGTATGTAGTTACAGAATTATAATCATCAAAATCATTAATACAACCCTCCGAGCTCATAAAGGTGTAAAAATGACTTTTTACAAGGTCAAAGTCTTTCCGGAACCTTTATGAGCTCGGAGGGTTGTATTAATGATTTTGATGATTATAATTCTGTAACTACATACGTCTTACAGCCGCGAATCAAATGTTCATCAACATACAACCTATCACTGGCCTGCAAATTGCAAAAAACTTAAGAAAATTTGAATTTCGCGGGCTGGTTGGAGGATTCACCTTAAAAGAAACAATTCTTGATTTTTAAAAGGAAACAAAACTGTTTCATAGGTTTCCAAAAATTCGAAACAGCTAAAATTCGAAAAAATAACACTGTACTTTTATGGCATCGATTGATAGTGTTAATGATAGGAATTCCATCTTTCTAAAAAAAGATACATTAAAAGAAAACCATGTTTAAACTTATAAATTCAATGGGATAAGATAAAGCACATTTACTTAAAGCTCTGTCAGATTACATATCATCATCATCATATTCCCTGAAAGATGTCCATTGGTTGGACATTGGCCTCCCTGAAGCACCACCACTTCGTGGTTCCGGTTCTGTGCTTCTTAGCTTCCACTTATGTTAGTATGTAATTAACATCAACAAAGTATCTTTGACATCATAATATATTTAATAAAATAAAAAAGAACTAAGTATTTAGATTGAAGATTGAAATTTGCATGTGTTTGATATGCAGGTTCTTTATAAGATGTATGTATATACAAGTTAAGAAACTTTTATTTTCTTCATACTTTGTTTCACTGTTTTTCTTAGACCAGCTGGTATTTTAGAACTTAACCCATAGGCTGGGAGAAAAAATTACCAAAAAAATTCTTCTTTCTTACTTTTTTTGCTTATTACATCCACACACCATTATGTTATAAATTAACATACTGGACATCACTTATAGTTGGTGTGTCATTGGGAATTTGGTGGTGACACCGGGCAAGAATACAAAATTTTATGCTTTAAGACAGCTGTTTATGCTGTGATGTGTGTAAGTGAATTTATGAATGAATTTGAGACTAATTTTATGTAGATAACCATCATTTCATTGTTTTTAGTAAGGATTACCTAAAAACAGATACCTAAAATTGTACAAATAAAAAACAAGCACAAAAAACCCTGATATTGACTATGTTACAGCTGTAAAAATAAAAGCATTAAAGTATCTGATTGCTAAGTTACTGGGTAGGTTGTTAATCAGTTATCTAAAGGTGTCAAGTTTTAGGTAACTGAATAACATAATGCCTTTTCAAAATGAATTGATATTATTGAATTATATCTTCAAAGCAGGTTTACAAAAAAAAACATGTTAGTGGTACATCAATTTTTTTTAATGAATATTAACTGCTATTCCTACCCTAACCTATATTACACTCGAAACATTTCATTATGACAATCACCATGGTCGTACAGGACTCTGACTAGCGTGTGTTAAAATCCATGTATTTAATGGTTTAGCTTTCATTGCCATCTGTTTATGACGGGGTGATTTAGGACAAATGACATACAACCTTTCATCTCTAACAACGAAATAGCATGATTTACATCGCCGTCGCACGCGACCCTTTACTTTAAATCCACAAATAGAATTAATCATAGGAAGCGAAGGCTGCAACAATCGCTCTCTTGCAAATTGTTGAAACGTACTCAGCATCGACAATTGTACAACGCTGGCTGGGAAACTTCTAACCGATGATATTGTTTTCACCACGGACATTATTCTTTGCATTTTACTGTAAAAATCAATAACATTAATTTTAGAATAATAAAATATCATTCAATTTCATTAAAATTTGACAAGATTACTAGAATATGCAAAATTTAAAATACCTGGTTTAGGTTGAATCTTAGTATTTACGAAACGAAGTGTTATATTTTTTAAGGGTTGAATAAAAATACGGTATTTTGTAATCCTCAACAAGTTTTTTTAGGTTATTATTTGGCGAACCAACTTGACATTTTGGGGTGGATTTATTTTTGACAGTGACACTATTGGCAGGTTGCTTTGACGGCTCTGCCAATGACTGTTTTATTTTTTTCTCTTGACTTTTATTTTTACAAAACATCAAAACAAAAAATAAATAATATGCTCTGTGTCTTCGTCGCGGAACTTTGTAATGGTACACATAGGTTAAATGCTCTAAGTACACAGTACACAGCCATACATACGCAGCAACTTACTTATAACTTTTGAAATCACTTGAGTTTGTATGTTGAAAAAAAAGCTCGAGAGCTCTCAACATTTGACATGTCGCATCGAGATTCCATTCCATAACTCAATTAGAGCCTCTAATTTAGAGGGAATGAGGAGCTACGAGCAAAGCTAATATTGTAAATAGCCTACAATAATTTGACATTATAAGATTGGTTTTATTTCACTATTTCTTTATTTTCGGTGATTTCAATATAAAAATTAAGTATTTGACTTGAGAAGTATCAGAACTTCAAACCTTAAATACTTTTAGGTACCTTTTTATTACTTTTTTTTGGCAATGTTTCCGACGTGTTACCTATGTAATACACTTATTGTTAGAGATGAGTTTATTTTGAAGTTCCCTTAACCACTAAATACTCAACACACTCTACATACAGAATAATTTTCCCGCTAAGATCTGGACGAACGAACAGATGGATATGGTGAAGTTAGGTACGGGTTAAGTTTTTGCCATTTGGCTCAGTAGGTAACTGTAAAAATGCCTTTTTATCATACTTTGCCTATCAAGTTTACTGTCGCCGTGAAACTATCTAGAACTCAGAATAGAAATTAGGTAATGGGTTACCTAATTTAGTAGTAGCTCTTTTATTCTTTTCCAAGTTACATTTTAGTCTCTCTTTCCCCATAGTGTTTCTTTAAGAAATGAAGTATGTTCATCACTACATAGTATAAAACAAAGTCGCTTTCTCTGTCCCTGTATCCCTATGTAGGTATGCATAAACCTTTAAAACTACGCAACGGATTTTGATGCGGTTTTTTTAAATAGATGGAGTGATTGAAGAGGAAGGTTTATGTGTGTAATTTGTCAATATATTATGCGGGCGAAGCCGCGGGTGGAAGCTAGTTTGGAATAAATGATCGCAACATTCCGCGGTATTTTCTTGACAGATGCTGTCTATAATTATTGTAGTTACTAAATCCATGGGTTCGGCACATGTAACTCGCTTAGGCCTACTGACACGCTTGTCAGTGATTGGGCCGGGGGGGCGAACAAAGGGCGTACATTTTTAATACATATAATTAATTAGCGTATAACACCATGATTGTGTAATTTTATCTTACTTATCAGCTAAGTAGCAGTAGCCTGTTGAACCTTCCGTTTGATCTGTTCAGAGGGCAAGGAAGTACCTAGTAGAAAACCTACCGCGACATCCTCATACCTATTTAGATATCTTCTAGATTCTATGTTTCTTCTTCAGAGGTGTCTTCTGTGCATTGTGACAGTCAGACAGTCACAGAACTGTTTGAGCTTGACTTGGTAAATCTATAGTCAGGAAATAACCGCTGAGCAAATTATAATTACTTATTTCGTGCGACTCAGTGCCGTTACCTATATTTTCAGCAAAACAAGGGAATGTTTTGCTGAAAATATAGATGATAACAACTATCATGTTGAATAGGTCCCTAGGTGTACGTACAGGAGCATGCCAACTAGGAAAAACTGCAATACTTATGTAGATGCATCAAGGTAGCCCGTGAAATTCAAATTTTCATACGTTATTTGCAATTTGCAGGTCAGCGTCAGTCTGTGTTGACCAAAATATGATTTGCGCGTACCTACGTGTTCGTTTGCTGTTGGTCTTGTGGTCGCAAGACCGACTGCTGACCGCTGCTGTCGTGGGATTGATTCCCAGGTCAGGCATTTCTATAAGGAATTTCTCAGTAACAACCCGAAGTTTAAAAGTTAACGGTATGATACCTTGGAAAGCAAGATTAGCCGTCCCATTGGACTATGAGAGTGAGGGAAGAGTGAGTGCGCCTATGTCAGCGCGCAAACTTGTGCGACAATCCCAGAGCCCGGAAATCTTACTGAAATACTTCCTACCGACTCCTAGCACGTTTGCTCTTGCGAATCTTCACTCAAGCCAGCCAAAAAAAGCAAGAAACGAGTGGGAATTCTGTTACACGTCAGTGTTCCCTCTGGCCAATCAATCCATGTACGTGATAGGAGGCGAGTTTATTTCCATCGACCGGGCACAAATCCAGACTACGGGCTGCTTCTGAAAAATTCCAGAGAATAAAAACTCAATATAACTTTGCCAGACCTGGGAAAGGCAAGTCAGAGATGAGGAACAAGACCTCTCACGGGAGATGCGGTCCGTGGGTTTGCTTCTGTCCCATAGATCGTCACGTGCTGGTCTGGGGGTTTCTTTATCTCTTTTGGTCTGGCTCCTCGACCCAGACCTATTGCGTGCTACGCCGTCATGTCTAGCTAAGTACTTAGTTACCACAGTGAACACGGGCGACGATTTCGCGGCATAGGTGCTTTCAGAAATGCTCATAGATCTGAACAAAACCTGTGTTAATCCTGTGTTTATCGAAAGGCAAGACCCGTGCCGTGAACTCTCCAGTCATTATAAATGATTGACATTGGTTTCTTTATTTTGTGAATGGTGTTTCCTTAAGTTTCCGTGTCCCCCACATGGATGGCACTTCTTTTTATAACCTCATAATTTTATGAGGCATACATTTGCTTTAAGCTTTTGCATTCATAATAGTGCCCGTTTTTACTAACACTACACGACACCTGAATGCGCTCTATTAGATTTTCAACTCCTGTGCTGAGCATTAGGTGGAAAATTCAATAGTGCACTTTTATTAGGCAATACATTCAAGTACTTATCGCGTAGTGTTAGTGAAAACCAACATTATTCTCACTGAGTGCAGAGTTAGAAAATACTTGCCTAGGCACAGGCATGGCCTTTTGTCGAAGATGAATACGTTGAAAACAGGCGAGGCAACCAAAATGAATATTCATAAAGTTACCAAGACAATCGTCACATCGCCATGTATCTATAAACCCGTTGGACCTTACAGGTTTGTTGTTTTTAGATCATTTTTGTCGTCCTAGGTGAGGTTTTTAGTAGTTTTTTTAGTAGGTGTGTACCTACCTATTTAAATAAAAAAATTAAATAGGTAGGTACGGTACGACTTAAGGTCATAAACCTAATTACCTACACAAAGAACTGCTACTATACAATAATATTATAAGAGGTTACATTTTCTAAAAGTACCTAAATATCTAATGAGAATGTAATCAAAGGAATCACTAGAATAAGAAAACGATCCTGTTGATGATGAGAATTTGTTGTGCCACCATTGATGTAAATGTTCGAGTACCTATCTCCCTAAATGTGATCATTGGAAATAATAAGTAGATACTATTGAACTTAAAAATCCAATTCATTTGTATTTGACTGAAGTTTAAACTCGCCGAAAACACTGTGATTTTTCAGTTACAATTTTATAGTGATATTCTATTTATATAGGTAGGTAATTGTTGGTAAAAGTGGTGTGGTGGTGTACAAAGTTGAAACCATAAACAGACGAATCATTGTCTTTAGATACTTGAACAAACTTCAACCGCCGAAAAAAGAAACTAAAAACCTAGAGGGGTCCTTCGTTATTCTATTGCTTGGAGACTTACGATTTATTTAAAAAAGAAACAAAATACAGCAGAAATTACAATCGAAAGTATTTTTCCAACCAGCGGCAGCGGGGTCCTTACTTTCACACCTAATTATAAGTGAAAGTAAGTACCTAAGTACACCAAATTCAAGCATTTTCAATGTGCTTACAGGAATTGATGTTCTTTTTTTTTCATATCATCATAAACTAAAATTTACACGTGTTTTCCAGTAGGTATATTTTTGTATTTATTGTCTTGCACACTTACAAACTTGGTTTATAGCAATATTTAAGAAACCACATCAAAGGTAAGGTATTCAATAAACCTAATAACAAAACAGTCTTCTTGAAGAAAACCTTTTGGTTGTATATTAATTTGTTCGTCATATTTTCGTCAATAAGGATTATGATAGGGCCAACAAAAAAAGAATTATAACGAATAATATAAATATAAAAAAAAATTAGACACGTATTTTTTTCTTCATTATATTAATAAAAAATCTGTATAATACAACAACGTGAAAAAGGAAAAATACGTGTCCAATATTTTTTAATAATATAGCTGACGGACTTAAAAATAAATGTTAGTCTTCATCTCTATTGTTAGATAATATTACCGTCCTATTGTGGACCGATTTTGAAAATTATTTTTCATTTGGTAGAAGAAGCTTGCTTGTTTCCATAAAATTTTATTTAACTTTGCTTCTAGTTTTTGAGTTAGCTTCAATAATAGGTACGTATTTTCCACTTGTTGTACAGAGGCCAGCATATCAAGAAACCCCAATATGTCAAATTTTTATGATTGTTTTTCAATTTTATTCCAAAATTATAAGGTTCATTTTCAATTGGCAAAATTTGACAGTTTGGGATAGCTTGATGTGCTGGCGTCTGTACCCACATCTGTACCTTTTTTTTTTTTTTTTTTTTAAGGCTGGGAAATCATCCAATGACTGCTCCCGCTCTGGGTGGAGCGGAAGGGAGTGTCAGACTCTTACTGACTAAAACCCATCCATGTTCCTTCCGTAGCCCTTTATGTTCCGGGGTAGCGGTAACCCTTTCGGACAATCCCGCTTAACCCACATCTGTACCTATGTTGACGATATTTTATTAACTTCCTGTCCCTATTATTCGGTCGGTTTCAGCCAAGCGATATTAGCGGACAAAACACTTTATGTGTCTGGGGTACTAGGCATGGACTGTCAGGCACAGTTGGTGTGTGGAGGTGCCGAAGCACAAGCACGGCAGGCTCTCCACAACCTGAGGTACGTGTTGGAGGCCGGCGGCGCTTCTCTCGAGTCCGTCGTGAAGACTACAATTCTGCTTGCTCGAATGGACGACTTCCAGGCTGTAAACCAGGTTTATGGAGAATGTAAGTGACTACATAAAATATATAGAACTTAGTCTTAGAATTTATTCTGCAACTTTATATTATTCGACAACTTCAGTAACATAGTTAACGGTCGGCAAAACAGACTAAGCTCGAATATAATACAATTTTAGGTGGTTTCAGACAGTAGCACGAATACGTACAAAGTTTTCATAGTTTTGGTATTGGTAGTGGTAGGAGCCGTGGGGTTCGGTAGCACACCGATATAACACTCCGTTCTCCTCTACGTTATAATATGTATATCTAATAAAAAACCGGCCAAGTGCGTGCGGCCACTACGCACAATGAAGGGTTCCGTCGTTGTTTTAGTTGTTAGGATGAATTTTACTAAGAATAAACTTAACATTGTAGTTGAAATTCATGTTCTCCAACACGTTCCAACTGCAAATATAAGTAGGTGTCAATTAGTACAAGTTTTTATTATGCAGTATAATAAAATCCTTCTTTTTTACCCGATTGGTAAGGAAGGGTTATGTCTTTCGCGCGTATGGTTTTTTTACACTGTAAGGTACCAAAGCAAGAACATTTCTAATCTCATAACGCTTACTTGACCTACCACCACGTTTAGAGGGCAGAGGGCGTTTAAAAATAACAAACGTTATGATCTCTCTTCGTGTTGTGAATAAGTTTTATCCCACCAAAAACATTTTCATGTAAAATGTTGCCAAGACGAGACCATATGACTCGCACTGTCAAAAAGTTGTCAGATCTCATGTTGATGTAGAGCCAAGCTTCTAACTCTACACGCCCTTACTCTACAAGGCCTATCTTCACAAACTCTACACCTTAGTAAAAATATGTTATAATGACAATGACCCCTTAAGGGGATTAAAACACTGCGAGGATCGCCCAGAGGACACGGTAGAGCACACGGTGCAAACCTGCCCCGCATGGGCGGAGCACCGCCGTGTCCTCGTAGAGGCGATCGGTGGCGGCGACCTCTCGCGCCCGGCCCTGGTGCAAGCCATGGTCCGGGGTGAGAGGGAGTGGGAGGCAGTCACCTCCTTCTGCGAAAAAGTCATGCTCGCGAAGGAGGTGGCGGGATGGGAGAGAGAAAGGTCCTCCCGTCCCAGCCACCGCAGGAGACGCCCCGGGCGTCGGGAGCCATGTGACGACTCCCGGCCACCGTAGGCGCGGGCTTGCGGACGGTGAGTAATGGGTGACTCGCCGTCCGATCAGCACCAGACCCGTGCCGTACGGCGCGTATATGTTCCACGCGCGCCTCAAAGAGATGTCAGCATATGAAGGGGCCCCTCAGGGCCAAGCCTGCCGGGTAAGCGGGATTGTCCGAAAGGGTTACCGCTACCCCGGAACATAAAGGGCTACGGAAGGAACATGGATGGGTTTTAGTCAGTAAGAGTCTGACACTCCCTTCCGCTCCACCCAGAGCGGGAGCAGTCATTGGATGATTTCCCAGCCTTAAAAAAAAAAGGGGGATTAAAACAACTACCTAAGATATATTTTTTATGCTTGTTATCTTAAAACCTTCGACCGGGTGAACCGTTTTGATCATTATTTTTTTATTTAAAAGCTTGTGCTTCCTGTGTGGTCCCATTTCAAGTAAAATTGATTTGGTCCAGTTCTGACATCATCCGTGAGAAAACCATATATACTGAAGTCTTAAATTTACATGATCTCGATGACATATTAGTACTTTAGGTCACTGTTGTTAACATAGCAAGTTTAGTAGTGGATACGAATTGGTTGACTTGGGGCGGGTAGTTATGGTACCAACACAAAAGTGAAAAATATAAATCTTTTGGTTTTGTATTTTCGGTTTCTGCCACAGACTTCCGAAAGTTGTAAGTAACTATGTGTTTTTTTGTAAAAATAGTTATTTGTTATGCTAGGCTGCACAGTTGATTTTTGGCGCGAGTACTTGTATTCGTACAACCAGCCCTGGATTTACCCTAGGGGCAGTCGGGGCGAGTGCCCAGGGCGGCAAAATTTGTGCAAAAAGTTTTTTTTGTCTTATCGATTGCTCAATATAAATTAATTAATTTTATGAATTAATAATTTTCGGTTTAATTGATAATTCAAGAAATTCAATTCATCTATTATTTGTGAATTATAATTTTGGCACTTTTATTAAAATTAATAGAGTCTGGCAAATGAAAATAGACACTCGAATTATTTGAACCTCCTCCTATTGCATTTGATTATCGTTTGGCTTCCGCAAGGGGCGCTCGACGGTGGACGCCATCATGCGCGTTAGAGCCCTCACGACGGGGGACGCGGTGTCCCAGGGTAGCGTCGTCGTGGCAGTGTCACTCGACATCGCTAACGCTTTCAACACCCTGCCCTGGAGTTGCATTGGGGAAGCACTCCGGTATCACCGGGTGCCGACCTACCTCTGTCGAATAGTCGGGGCGTACTTGACGGATAGGGCCGTCATCTACCCCGGTCGCGATGGGGAATAATATTTAAAAAGTGTTTTTTTTTTGTTTCTAAGATTATTCAAAAACCGCTGACGCTACAAATTTTTAAGTTATTCAAAAGTTGTTAGACACTTGTACAATTTCCTTTTTTTATTTCCTTTCCGACCATTTCTCTCGTAGTTAAGGCCTGTTGAAAATTGCCCAAAAATATTTTTTTCCAGTAGTGTATATGTTTAAGTAAAATTCCAGTATTGAGGCGGATTTTTTTCCGGTGCCCAGGGGCGGCATTAAGGTTAAATCCGGCCCTGCGTACAACATACAGAGTTGATATGACAGAGGGGCATTAAATTACACTACGTATACTATACGTGTTTAGTATTAACTCGGTACGGTATAAAAATAAATAGCACCAAAAATGAGTTGATATGACAGAGGGGCATTAAATTACACTACGTATACTATACGTGTTTAGTATTAACTCGGTACGGTATAAAAATAAATAGCACCAAAAATGAGGTTTTTATTTTTTCAAACAAACTAAATAGCTTACAAATCAGAGTAAAACGCAACCACCGTAAATAAAAAACTGACCTTGTAACGCAGCGGCACCGACGCGTGCACGCCGGAGCGCTATTAGGAAAGATACATCGTGTTCAAACGGGGCAAAAACTTTAAAAAACGTTTGCGACTGAACTACTGCTCCTTGTTAATTGATTTTTGGTACAGAGCTTGAAAATGGTCCCTAGTATAAGCTGTTTAAAGGAAAGCCCCTCTGTCGTATCAACTCTGTATAACAGCTGTTTTCTTGCACCTAGCAGTTTCCTCGCTGTAGTGAGGTGAAAAGTTGTGTGTTGCGCTCGGCAGCAAAGCTTTTCTGCGTCTCGTGCCTTTGAAACCTTCGCTACACTCAAGATTCTATATTTGAACCACTCGCATCGCTCATGGTTCAACCCTAGAATCCTTCGCTTGCTCAGGTATCAAACTTTGTAGCCTTGCCTTGCAAGGTACGGTACAAACTGCTAGGTGCAAGAAAACAACTGTTACATGTTGAGTTTTATTTTGTTCGAGCGTCTCAGATGAAGAAAATAACAGATACTAGGCAATGTATTTTATGAGATACATACAATATCTCCAAAATTAGATACCCTGTATATTTTTCTATATCCTACTTGTCCTCTAAGGAGAATGAAAGATACAAACTAATTTAATACAAATAACTAACTAATTTAATTTAATACATATTTATTTTTGCCAAGCAAAGGATTAAATAACATAATTATTATATTATTTTATTTAAAAAATTAAACTTAAATTACTACACAATGGGATATTTGACAGGGTAGTATTTTTATGGCATATTCAAATGTGACGTCACATATTTTTTTAATCAAATGGAATACTTATTAACATTAATTCCAATTTAACAATTATATCCTCGCAAAATATTTAATTTCTGTACTGTGATGGAAGTTTTTATGGTGAGCGGTATTATTTAATATTTTATTTTAGACCGTGTCATGAATTTTCAGTGGACTGGCAGTATAGAAAATTATTAAATAGAAAGGTTCGAATTTTAAAAACTCTATCCACGCTAGAAAGCAAAATGCGATTTTGGGCTCAGATTTCGAATGACAAACAGACTCTTTCTGAGCCTGTGAGGTGAAAACATTCTTTCCGAGCCTGTGAGATAAAAAAGTATTTTTATTCTCTCACCTCTTTTTCAACTGGGCGCAAGAGGTGATTGATATCTAACAAGTTGACCTTCGATAAACAGATGAGTGAATTATTCACTGATTCCCTTTAGTGAGTGCTGCGTCAGAATTTAACTTGAGTAGGGTTTTTCACGTCAGCTACTTTTGGAATAGACTTATCGGTACTAAGCCTTTTTTGCATGTTAGAATATAGTTTGACACTGACATACATATTCCAATTGTTTGACATAACTCGGAAATATTGGTGTATTCAAGATGATTATTGTGTAAGTAATTTTATTTATCAGCTTATCAGCAAACATACCTACCTACTCGTTTATCTTTTGTTGAATATTGATGTGTAATGAACTGATGACCCCGTTCGCGTTGGTACTACTTAGTTAATTTGTTCATTACGGGTTCAGAGCCAGAAAATATTGAGACAGCGCAAAAGACAGACGCGATATCCAAGATGAATCCGCAAAAGCCAGACGATACAACCAAAACAAACGTTCACAAAGTTACCAAGACGATCGTTACATCTCCAAATATCTATAAGCCCGTTGGACCTTACAGGTTTGTTATTTCTGCACTTTTTTTATTTTACAGTGGGAATACGCGAATGCGAATATACGAGAAAGAAAACTGTAAAAATATTTCCATAAAGTCCACCGCATTTAGTATTACGTAGGATTAGGCGAACCCTCCAGTACATGTGTTAGTAATTAAGGTGTTTTTTTGACACACACTGGATGTTCAGGTCAGCACTGTGCTAGGACACGGTTTCGTGGCATGTGCTAAGTTGCAAGACGCAGCCTCGCTTAGGATTTTTCGAAGACGACTCGTACTTTGTGTACCTAGTTAGTTAGGTAGCTCCATAGATATTTTTATATTTCTACTATGGGTCGATCGCCTTCTGCCCTCCCGTGCTTTGGCGTATCACAAAATAGGTTCATACTTAAATCACGGTGATTTACGTATCTACATAATTATGTCCTTGTCTAGGCGTTTAGATTCTTTACAATGACGATGAGATGGGATAATCACAATAAAGTAGTCCAGGAATGAAGGAGAAGAATACGTATTATCCGTTGATTTATTTTTAATGTTACAGCTAAGTATTTTAAGATACTTGGTGAAGTGAGGGGTACGGGTAAAATCAACATTAATATCATAAGTACTTAGGTAGGTACCTAATAAATAATGCGGTTTCAGCCAGGCTATATTAGCGGATAAAACTCTTTACGTCTCGGGAGTATTGGGCATGGACCCTCAGGCAAAATTAGTAGATGGAGGCGCTGAAGAGCAGGCACGGCAAGCTCTCGACAACCTGAGGCACGTGTTGGAGGCCGGCGGCGCTTCTCTCGAGTCTGTCGTGAAGACTACCATCCTGCTAGGTCGAATGGAAGACTTCCAAGCAGTTAACAAGGTTTATGCAGAATGTAAGTACAAGTAAAAGTAGAAGCAATATCTCGATATCTATACTAATATTATAAAGAGGAAAACTTTGTTTGTTTGTTTGGTTGTAATGAATAGGCTTAAAAACTACTGGACCGATTTTAAAAATTCTTTCACCGTTGGAAAGCTTAGTTTTCTAGGAGTAACATAGGCTACTTTTTATCCCGGGAAAAATAACGGGTCCCACGGGAAAGACCACGGGAGCGAAGCCGCGGGCAAAGTGCTAGTTACTTATACTTTTATCAGTAACCACGTAGAATAACATGTTGTCGAATAATATAAAGATGCTTATCGCCTCAAACAAAAATATTAAAGGTTCGGCGTCCATTATGATCAAACAAAGTGCGTATTCCTAATTGTGATGAATAAGTGTACAGCGACACTAACGCGTATTTAATTTTCAATGCAAATGATGTACCTATGTGACGTTCTTTCGGCTTGATGTGTGTTGTGGGCTATTTAAAATGCATTGTAAGTAATTGTAGGTATTTCAACTAAGTTATGGCTCGCCGTGATATTCTGCGGGTGTGTCGTCGCTCTAGTTCTGGGTCGCCTGTCGTCACCAAGCCAAATCTTCGTAGGTTTTGCTCACTAATTAGTAATCGTGCTAATGCCGTGGTCGTATTAATTAATAGCTTCATACTGATGGAAGCGTACTGTATGTGTTCTTTTTGAGAATAAATTCTTACTTTCTTCTTCTTTAAACTGAAATACGTCTCTCTAAATAAATACGTCTCTCTAAATAGGTATATCTACTCCCAACTGTGCGATGACTGGAACATAGTCTGATCTTTTGCTACGATAGCCGATAGTGGTGGTTACATGTTATGTCTGCGTGTATGGTATCAAACGCGGAGCTTTGTGACGACAGACAGTCAGCGCAAAGTTTTAGCATACCTACAGGATGGAGCACATGCGGCGGCGTCTTAGTTAAGATCTATCACCGGGAATATCTTTAACCAACAGTAAAAATATTATGTGTAGGTAAAGTCAATCAGTTACGACATTAATAGCGCCTGCTTTTATTGTGTTACAGTTTTCCGAAAAGATTTTCCGGCGCGCGCTACCTTTCAGGTGGGTAAGCTTCCTCTGAACGCGGCAGTGGAAATAGAAGCCATTGCACTCAGTGGAGATCTAGTCATCGCCGAGGCAGGCCCCTGCCCCTGTGCGAAGATTTAGTATAACAGTGATGCCGTGTAACTATTGTTGTTTTCATTTAGGCCAGAAAATAAAAATAGGTAACGTTTGTGAATTAGTTTACTGAATATTTATGTAATTTCTTATTTATTATTTACCGCTGTTTGTAAAAAAATTGTCCGTGTTAAACAAACATCATTATAATTACAAACTTTTTTGTAATAGTTAGGGAGTTTTATTTTATCTGTTACTTATACCTATAGTTAGGCAGGCACTAGGTACATTTTATCTCTTCTCATCTAGAAAAATATTCACAGCGTTCGTAACACTTGCCGAACTTAACGACCTACGCGACGTATTTTCGGCGTTTACGCCAAAATTTCTGTTGCCTATTTCCGGTAGATGTGGTGGACGTGGACTGTTCCCGACTACTCGTCCACAAGTGGCGACCGCGTACAGTTCTGTGCGTGGCGGAATAGCGCTAAACTACTGTAGCATTCACATTATTATAAACACACTTGTCCACATTTTGAATCAGTTTGCCGCAAAAACTGAATAGATGCCGAATGCTGAACGTATGCGTACCTACGCATCTCCTTACAAAATCGTTGTTTTATAGGGACAGAAGCTGAATATAGCTAAATAAGAATAAGTGTGTTTAGTCCCTTATTCACCTAATAAAATAATTTGCCGGTAAACTTTTTTTTATATCTGCTTAGCCTTTTCCCAACTATCTTGGGGTCGGCTTTCAGTCTAACCGGATGCAGCTGAATATTCTACATGGAGCGACTGCCTATCTGACGTCCACAACCCAATAACTGGCCAATACGATACCCCTTGGTAGTCTGGCTGTCAGATTTTCGGGCTTCTGACGGCTCTAACCACTGTCAATGATGCACAAATGACAGCCGGGACCAACGGCTTAACGTGCTTTCCGAGACACGGAGGATTCTCGGTATGTAAAGATGGTCACCAATCCACGGCCAACCCCAGCAAGCGTAGCTTAACCTGATGGATCGACCTGTGCCTGCAGTCTCGACATAGATAGCGATCGCTTTGCGACAAAAATCGGTCGCTACGTCCTAACGATCTGATAATAACGATTTTCGGTAGTCTCAACTGCCAAAGCTACCGACTGTCATCGCAAACTTATCGATAATTTTCGCTGAGATACCGATTTTACGCAATGTTATCTAATTTACTTACGACCATTTTTGACAGCCCGATAAGTGTTCGCTACGTTCAATAACTCTGGATTAAAGGTTATAAAAACAATAAACTTAATAAAAATTAGAGAATTATGGCTGAAGAATATTTAGCGTGGGATTTGGTCGTGCTTGAGCACAGGCGTGATATGTTAATGCGGCGACAAATTGCACGGAATCGGCGTGAAAATGAAAATCCTTTGGATTTAGAGGATGGCCAATTTCTGTACCTATACAGAATAAACAAGGACGTGTTCCATGAGCTCGTTGATGAACTTCGCCCATCTCTTCAAAGACAACGGCCTTACGGACTTTCTGTGGAGTCGCAAGTGAGTATCTTTGGATTAGGTACCGTGCCTTGATAAAATTTATATTTATTTCGTCTAATATCTAAGATTGTACTTTAAATTTTCTTCTTATTAGATACTGACGGCACTCCCATTTTACGCAAGTGGGTGCTACCAACTACCTGTTGGCTTGCAGTGGGGTTGCAGCATGAGCCAAAAGTCAGTAAGCCGAGTAATACATGCCGTAACTTTGGCTATTAATGAAAATCTATTAAGAAGATACGTCAAATTCCCCATGACCCAAGAAGAACGGTGTGCAGTTAAAGAGAAGTTTGGAAATGCTCCACAGCCATTCCCAGATACGATTGGAGCCATAGACTGCACACATATACAAATTTTAGCTCCAAAAGTTCACGAAGAGGCATATGTGAGTGGTCACCATGAGGGCCATTCATTAAATGTGCAAGCTGTTAGTTACCCTCAATAGTTACTTTTTCATTTCTTTATTGATTTTAAATATTATTTGAAAAATAAGTACTTACTCAAACTCAAACTCAAAGTATTTATTTCAAATAAACCAATTACAGGCACTTTTGAATTGTCAAGGTGTCGGTCAGTCAGAGAGATGAAGCTAGTTGCCCATTCCAAAGCAGTAGGTACCTATGGAGAAGAACGGGCAAGAAACTCCATGGACACTCTTTTAAATAAAATATGGTTACAAAATATTGGTTACATAGTTCATATTAGTATTATACATGTGAGAACGATGCATAACGTTAAAAGCACATATATTACATAATTAATATGTTATAGATGTGTGACCCAGATCTGTTGATTTTAAATATTAATGCTCGATGGCCAGGAGCTAGACACGATGCTCACATATGGGCAAATTCACCCGTGCGCTCAACAATGAAGCGACATTTTGACAACGGGGACCACCGTACATGGCTACTTGGTAAATAATAATAAATGTACATTATTATCTCACGAAGAGGTTGCCCATTAGATTGCTTGATTGAAAGTAATTTATATGATGAATCTTTTAGGTGATGATGGATATCCTCTAGAGCCATGGTTGATGACGCCTTTAAAAAATCAACGCCCTGGGACACCGGAGTATAATTTTACAAATGCTCATTGTTCAGCCAGAAACATAATTGAAAGATGCTTTGGTGTGCTGAAGTCTGTTTTTAGGTGTCTGTCCCACCAACGCCAGTTGATGTATGAGCCATACACTGCTGGCCTAATCGTCAATGCATGTGCAGTGTTACACAACATGCGTATAAAATACAAATTAAATCAACCAGAGGCCACCACATCAACGCAAATACTGGACAATGATGGTAGAGTTAATGATGATGGCCTAGAAATGACAGGTACCTAATCCAATGATTTATTTTAAGGTATTTATTCCATATTTTATTTTATATTGTATTATGTTTAGTAATTAGGTATACTTATATTTACAGAACAGAACATAATAATTTTTCACAGATCTTTACACCTATTTCATTGGATTTCCATTTATTTGACCCAAAGGTGATAGATGATTTATAACATAAAGTCAGACTTATGTACCATTGTAATTTCTATATGAATATTCCTAATTTTTTTTTTTATACAGGACTAGAATCTGGCACTGGGCGAGCTGTTGCAGAGCGCATACGAAGAAGACTCATTATCAGTACTTTTACATAATTTTATACTATATTTTATTGATTCTGTGCGATCTAAATAAAACACATATAAAATTATTAATTATTTTTATTTACAAATTTTGCAAACACGTCAGCTATTTTATTTGCAGCCTGCACAAATAGCTGCGACGCATCGGCTAGCGTTTTGAGTGCCTCAGCCTGCAGTTTGGCAGCGTCTGCTTGTGTTTGAGCTGCCGCTCCCAGCGCCTGTAATAAAGTTAGATGTACATAGTATTGATTCCCTAATGCTCTCTAGCGTGCCAGTGATTCAAATAATAAAAAGGTAAAGTATACTAAAACATACCCTTAATGTATCTGCATTTGCTTGTGCAACTGCCTGAAATTCTCGTCGAGCTGCACTGTGCTGTTCAGCGACGCTTTGGCGAGGATTCAGATCTGGAAATACCCAAAATTTATTTGTATTGTAGAAATTAGTTAAGTCTCTCCAAACCTATAAGTAGGATAATTTATTCAAGTGAATATAAAAAAAACTGACAAGGCATGAACTAACTGTTAAAAACCAACTGAATCTTTGATTGAGACTAACCGTTATCCACTGCTCTGGCGACTTGATTGATGCGTTAGGGAGTTTGTTGAGCTCCTTAGCAACCTCCTTCCAGCCCGTTTCAAAATTTTCCCGTCCCTGGAGGCCGGTAAATTTTCGAGTGTGCAGGTATGGGCGGGCTTCTAGGAACGCCAAAAGCGCATCAACCTGCCCCGACGTTACACGTGGCGTACGCTTACGCCTGAAACATTTAATATATTCATCATCTAAACACAAAATACTTTGGACAAAGTATTAATTTAGTAACAAAAATAGGAATCGAAAATAATCGTTGTAGGTTGTACTTACCTGACGCTCACACTGCTGTTGTTGGCACTCTGGCTCGGGCCTGCGTCTGTGTCACGGTCCCCCACCATTGCTAAACCGTTTTTTTTCCGTTATAAAATTGGAGATCTAAAATTAATTCAAATTCTTGTGTGCAAAACAAGCTTGACATTGACACGTCTGTATTGCAAGGAAGCGAACTATAATTTTCCTTGTTAAGTGTTTTTCTTAAAAACAATACATCCTACTTACACGTTTCGATGCAAAAAAGTGTTAATATGATAAGGTTCACCTATATTTTGTACAATTTTCAAAGAAAAATAATTATTTGAGAATATCTTGTCCACCAATTTTCCCTAAAACGAAGAATTTTTTTTTACTGACAATTTTTTAGCATAAAATCACCGCCCTATGAATACGGATTTCGTTAGCGTATCAACGTCGCAAAGTGAAATTACTGACCGATTTTGCTCGCTATCCCGGTTGTCGAGACTTGCATTTATCGTTATCGTCGTTATGGCAAGCGAATTTTTTCGGTAATATTTAACGATCGGTAGTTAGCGATCGCATCGCTATCTATGTCGAGACTGCAGCCGCTGTGCGGCTGTTAGTACTTAGCCGCGAACTTTTTTTTTTATGACGTATGTATTATTTGACAAACAATCGTTTTTTTTTCATGTTTTCTCATAACGTTTGGAATAAAATCAGCAAATATTTAAAAAATAATAAAGTAGAAAATTTATTATAAAAAAAGGAAAATCTACTTAGGTAGTTGTTTCAAAAATAATCAGATTTTTTTCAAAGAAGAAAGAAGGAAGGTAAGTGTTCTTCGACATTTCTTTTTAGTTCAGTTTGTTTTCGGGGCTATTTCTGATGTATTTTTATAAGTACCTGATAATGAGTTTAACAACATGCAACCCTATTTATTCAAATAAATAAGACACTATTTTTAAATCTGTGACCTAGAGTGGGTGGTCATGAACAGTAGTATAAAGCAAGGCGCCCGTCGGGCAACATACATAAAACTTGCCATGCACGAAACGATTAGTCTGGTAGATAGCTAGCCCTTTTGATGTGAAGGTCGAAAAAAATTATAACATAAGTACCTACAAGGATTTAAAAAAATTGATGTAAGATTGCAGTCGCTTTTTTATTAGCTCCAATCAAAAAATTAAAAATCCTAAGGCAGCTGTTTCGGTCGAATTAGTTGCAACAACTGCTTTAGTAAACAGAATAAGTATTACACAAAAGGACTAATAGTTTCGTTTCGTTAGTACGTAAAATGCAAATGTTGTTCTTTGTCAGTGATTGAAGCGTAGACAATATTTGTTATTGTCTCCCGGTAATTTGTTCAATACATGGTACAGTGTTTTCTGATACTCATGATGCGACATGCGCTTTACTCGTGGTTAACACGCTGTGAATGTAGGTATGTGCAAGTGCAAGAAGAAGCCCAGATGGTCTCCGTTCTGTCAGGGACAAGTGGTGGTTGGCCCCCTGAAGAAGTTTTATTGAAATGCACGAAGTACTGTTCCTAATTCGCGATAAGGTTCAAATTGGATCGGGGTTAGATAATGAATATGACAGATCGTAGGTACATGCATGGAACCGCTATACTTTTGCACCTCCGTCATAATTCTGCGATAGCAAGCGCAAACTGTTGGGGTCAGCGGCGGTCAGCAATTACATAATAAAATTATCTGGCAAAATTTTATTGGCTCGATGAATGGGCTATTTCGAAGCGCGAATAAGGCGGAGACGGCATAATTTATACTAGTATGTTGGGTACGGGGTAGCGGCCGCAAGCCAGGTATTGCGTGTGTTTAAGAACAAAGAGCTTTTGCCGTTAACTCGCCACTAAGCTTTATTTGTTAACCCGACTTACATATTTATAGCAGGCCAATTATAATTCTAACAAAAGAATTGTGCGCAAATGTAGAGCTCTTTTTATTGTTCACTAAAGCACCCGGCTTTAGTGAACACTATAACCCTTGCTCCTGCTCCGCATGGGAGCGCTGGTCAACTATTGATGTGTCATGTCCGAACGTAACATTCTGTGCTGTAGGTAATCTAATGTTGGTACCGTAACTCTTCTGGCAGAAATTCTTTAAGGGTCCGTTCACACGTACCATAACCACACCACATCACAGAGACAAAATGTGGGCAATCAGTGGAACTTACGTGTGTGAGTGCCGATGCATACTTTTTGCAGAACAGTTGCATTGTGCTTGCGTTGCCGTTAGTAATTGCAATGTGGTTAGTGTTTGTAGACAGACACATCTAGATGTGTTTGCGATGTGGCTGGCTGCTAATTCGCGGTCTCGCTGGTGGTTGCGTTGTGGAAGTCGGAGGAGCTCGTGGCTAAGTAATAACAGCCCCACAGGTCAATTCATCAGGTTAAGGTACGTTTGCCGTGGTTGGCCGTGGCTGGGTGACCATATTTACATTCCGAGACTCCTCCGTGCCTCGAAAAGCACGTTAAGTCGTTGGTCCCGGCTGTTATTTATGCATCTTTGACAGCCGTTACTTCGTCAGAAGCCCGAAAGTCTGACAGCCAGTCTTACCAAGGGGTATCGGGGTACCCAGTTACAGTGTTGTGGAGGTCAGTCGCTCCATGTAAAAAAAATGGTATTCTGCTGCATCCGGTTAAACTGGAAGCCGACACCAACAAATAGTTGGGAAAAGGCTCAGTAGATTGCAGTTTTAGCAGTCGGGTTTTTTATTTTGTATTACTTATGTTTTACTTACATTGCCTTCTCGTATCGTATTCGTCGTCTCTTTATCATGAATTTATTATACTTTATTAATTTACTCATGGCTAAGACGTGAAATGACGTAAACTGATGAGTTTTAACAGTTCTCGAGTTCTAACTGACAGCACCATTGCCCAATATAAGTGATAGACTGGATAGAGGGGCGTTGGGCTTTTACTCAAAATCCAAGCCGTAAAAAGCTAGCAACTCTGGCAACAGTCTTAGAAGGTCTGCTAAATTTAAATATTTGTTATTTCTATCTGTTATGATAAATACGCCTTAAGCCTAATAAAAATACCTAACTGGCTAATGTATTATAGCTCCGGAGTCGTGCGTGACGTCACTACACTGAGTTCCCTCACCTCAACAAGTGAAAATGTTCTTAGGCTATTAATAGACAAACCTCCTATTTTGTATAATACCTTCCTACGATTACTACGATATATTAGGGTCTTATGTAGGAATCAAATACACCTAAGCACATGGAAAGACGGTGATAAATTCGCGATTAGTAGTAATTCAACCGAAACTTGTGAGGAGACCGAGCCGCCTCTTCCCGTGGGAAGGCGCTGGACACTAAGATAACGGCGCAATGTAAGGGACAGAGCGTCCGTTCAGTTAATCTTGAATGTTTGTCAGACAACCTTTCCTTTAAAGAATAGAAAAGTTCATCATTCTCAACCTTATCCCAATTTATATGGGGTCGTCGAGACATATATTTTGCTTCCATAATTTCTTTATCAGTCGTCATTTTGGTCAAAAGTTAGAGCTTATTAAAAATATTAAATTCATTCTGACTCACAGACAACAGCACAGCGTGAACCGCGCTGGAATTATTAGCATGAAGTTTTGTGGAAGGTGAGCACTAATGAATTATTCGTTCTCAGAAGGGGTTAAGTAGGTAAGGGAGTAGCGTTCGAAATTAGAAAAGTGGAAGTTGCGTTTACCTACTTCTGTTTCATCGTTTTTTGGAAGCTAAGTGTGGGTGTAATTTAAAACCTCGAGTTGACCCTTTTCGGAGGTAATCAAACTTTAGCCAAAATTGTATAATGCATGTTAGTTATTAGGTATCTGTACCTACATAACTAACTAACCACCGTAGGATTATAATGATTGGAAAATTTATACTTCATAAATTAATTAAACGGAAAGAAAGGTCTTTCACTACCTAAACCATTTGCGAGTCAAAGAATGTACTATGTTCGTTTAATAGGAAAAACGCGATGGGGGTGCGAGGTCAGTTTAGCGGGTTGCCTCCTTCCATAATAGGTAGGTAGGTACGATACGATCTCGGGGAGTCGTGGAGCGGCCAGTCGAGCCGAATTGCTGTGGACGGCTGGTCAAGCGTCCGTCGGGCTAGCACACAACATCGCGCCCAATATCCGCTCAGATACATCTTCGACCAATAATTCATCTTGATACTAATGGCCGCTGAATAACTTTGCGTTCGCTCGATCATGGGTTGTACCAGCAGTGCTCCAAACATGGTTAACTCAAGTACGGCAGGTGGGTATGGTAATGTGACATTTGGGGAACCCCTTTCCTTAGTTACACTGTAGAGTAGGTAGGTACTAAGACCTTTTATTTTTTAACTTTGTTATTAAACTTGTTGTGTAGACCTTGTGATGAAAGATTTTTTGTAGAACAACATATAACAACCCATTGCAAAAATAATGAATACCCATCAAATCTTACTTTTATACCTTCTCAAGTTTAATTTAAGCAACAAAGTTTGTTTTCAATTATATTTCAGAACTTGAAAAAGTACACTTTAATGAATTAATAGGTAGATAGGTATATGGATAGAAAGTGCCTTGGATCTTTTGCACAACTCGTGAGTAATTGATTATTGAGTAAGTTGGTACCTGTGCAGTGGATGTGAAAAGTTACTTAACGTAAACAGAAAGAGCAAAACGCCAAGATATAATATCGAAAACCAGTGTGTCTGATATTATTTTATTATGACATCGTTTTATATTGTAACTCTTATGTTCCAGAGAAAAGTATCCAGTCCGAAGAAGAAACAAGTGAAAATCAGTCGAAAGATACAGAAGAGATAATTTATAGAGCGGGAAATGATACAGAAGATATAACCGTGCTTCCGTCGTGTGATACTTTAGCAGATACTTTACATGTAGTTAGAAATAGTTCTACTCCTAGTATAAAAACAGAAAAAGGTATTGTTGCTCTTTATGCCTTTGACTTGATGGCACCATGTGTTGTTTCGGCCTCGATAATCACTATAAAATCAATTGGCGGACTACCGCCAATTGATTTTATAGTGAGATATGATATACACTAGCACGTCATCTACAACAACAGTGAAAAATAGTGTTTGAAGTTTAGTTCTGTTCCCAACTCAAGAGTCGAGTGCTACTATTGGGTACCTATGCAACATATTATCATGAAATTGCAATTGCTGTTACCTTTTGAATAAAAAACCTGCCAAGTGCGCGTGGACTAAAGCTGTAACTTTCTTTTGTTTGACCATAGTAGTTTGTACTGGATCGAGATCCGCAAGGTATCTGAGTAAATTTCCTCTGGATAGTGACAGTCAGAGCTTAGCGTTAAGCCTATGGGACAAGTATCGAGGCCTTGCCTCCATTCAGGTCCTGATCCTGCTTAAACTACGACGCTGATATATCTACAGAAGAAAGTTACTTTATCTTTACGACGCTTAATTTCTATATAGTTATGGGTACTTTTTTGATAAATTGGGAGATAATTGGAATTTTCGATGGATTAATACGTGCATGAGTTATTAAAAAATATCAGTTTTACATCCAAAGTGGAGAAAATTTTTCACAATTAGCTGGTCGAAAAAGGGGAAAATTTACGAAAAAACTTTAAAAGGTCGATATATCTCCAAACCAGCCCAGTTTGCACCCCGGGTTCTCGGGGTCAAAAATGTTGTAAATTGCTCTATTATGCTTAAATACGAATACATGAAATATCTCTACATTGTGTAGTAGGTACTTACTAATTCCATGCATTCTGCCCCCGGCTCAATTTTGCTCAAGAAACACCTTGAATTTCAGAAAACCAAGAAGATGGACATATCACTAATAAAACAGATTCAAGCGACACACGCAACGAAGAGGAAAATCCACCGAAATTAGAACAAGTAGTTGAGAAAGTCGTGGAGTTTCATTCTTCGGAAAATATAAACGAAACTCTTCCCGATTCAAACAAACCTGATAAAACAGCAGAACGAAATCAAGAAAACATAGATAGCAGTAACTTAAAAGAAAGTAATGTTTTACAAGATAACGAAGAGCATTCGCACGTAGAACACGATAACCAAAAGTAAGTAAATTTAATTGCAATTACCTACTGTTATTACTATGTAGGTACCTACTGTTATTACTATAGCTACTTGACCATATACCTAGTACCTATCTCATCATCACCTGCCTTGCCTTTCTGCAACAAGCACAGAGTTGGGTGCCTGCTGACAAGTACCGAATTTTCGCTTACTTTATTATAAAAAAAGGTTTTAAAAGAATTAACATTAATTCTGCACTCTTTCATTTCCATTTATCGTTTTTAAGCAGGGAATATTTCGCATTGGGGTTGGTTCGGAAGCAAATAAGTACCTATTAACTTTATCTACATTAATAACGAATCCCAGAAAGTGGGATAGGATTATAGGATTCGATCAGGATAACCTCTTAAGCAGCACCATATCCATAATCCCACTACTTTTATTGTTTGTTCTTTTGTCCTGTCCTCATATACAGGGTCAAATTAGATTAGTTAGCGAAACTCCGCAAACGTGATGGGAATCGATTTCTAAACTTGGTCAAACAATTTTTCTTTGTGGGTCAATACCCGCTGCTTGTAAGTCACGTACCTACCTAAATGTCAATTAAAAAATACGTTTTTTGTTTACTTATACATACATCGCAGATCTATGTGATTGGTATCCGTATATATCTACACTTGATAAAACAAAAGAAAACCGGTTTTCTAAACTCATACTTCAAGTAACAAGACTACCAGCGCTCCAAGACTCAAAAAAAGAATCATCAATTTTTATTTAGTCGTGTTCAGATATGTATAATTATAGGATACCCATCACGTCAGCGGAGTTTCACTAGGTAATTTAATTTAATCCCGTAAACAAGATGTAAAATATTTGAAATACTAAAAACCTGAAAGGAGGTTATACATACATACATACGATTCCAAAGTGCGTTGCAATTTTGCGTAAAAAGTTTAGATGACCCTGGGGTGACTAATGTGATTATGCCAGCTTTCATTAAAAAATGTTCGACCCCTTTATGGCTTGCTTTGGTACTTGCACTTTTGGCCATATTTACAAACGGAAAGATTTTTTATAGAATTATGTGAAAGAGCGTTAGGGAGCAACGGGACCGCGGTCTATCGACGTTGTCCGTCGACTGAAAATGGCTATGATGTAACCTCAAATCATAGGGTAGCCCAGAGGCCAAAAGTCGAACTACAGTCCTTTTACAGTTATTTTACCTATGACAACAACGACCCAACGCAATCTTATTGCATCGAGAATAAAGATCATTGTAATTTTGACAGACTGGTCAGTGGCAGCGACCCAACAGCAACGTTATTACAAGGAGAATAAAAGTCACTGTGATTTAGACAGTGATGCAAAAGCAGCGGTAAATTAACTGAAGGGAGCCTATCGACATCACTATTCTAAGTGAAAAGACCCGTCATTTTTTGTTCTCCGACAGGGGCGACAGGACAGCGCCGCCGTCACCGGGCTGCACGTCTGTCTCAAAATATGACAACTGATAATGTCGTCGATCGACTGTGGTCTGCTTGCACCCTTACTCAACGAAGATCAGCGCCGGCGACGTAAATTCATTATTTTAAAACATCTAGAGTCCGAGCTACAAGGTTCTTTTGGCACCCTGACCCTGGCTGACGTTGACAGGACGGCGTTGTTGGGAAACATTTGCGGAATTGTCACAGTCAGATTTGCGCGTTAGTACCAATTATGGCCACGCGCCAAAATAACCTTGTAGTGTTGTTCACAATCTTGGGGGAGGCCTGGATGATGATGATGATGTTATCCACAACCACTCAGTCCGATGACGTATTTCCAGGTATACTTCTCTGTACAAAGCAAGTTTATTCGAAAAAAGAAAAACACACCAGTGAATATAAATACAAACGTTAACTCACGCCTTCTTCCCCTGGGGGTAGGCAGAAACTATAGTACGCCTGCTACGCTCCTTACATAATAGGTACTCATTTTGACGTCCTCCCGGCGTTTCACTCACATCTGCCTAGTAGATACCTTCTCTTAGTCGCCTCTCCATCCCCGCATCATGAACAAACTTAGAGCATTTTAAATGCTCTAAGTGAACAAACCATCTAAACAACAACTTTTCAATTTTTGTCAATACATCTTCTTTTAAAGCGCACCGTTGATTATTACATGATTTTAGCACATAATTTATTTATTAATACCTACGTACAATATTCGTACACACATAAAAACAAACAATAAGAAAGGTACAGAAAAATACGGTGATGCTACGGTGAAAAATCTATTCTTCCATCTTTAGAAATAACTAAAGATGGAAGAATAGATTTTTAAAAGAAATTTAGACACTATATTTTTATAAAATTTATTATGTTAAAAAGATATTACCGCTGGTTTCGTTATATGTATTTTAATCACTCAATACTTATTATTACGTACTTAGTAGAAACGACTTAAACATTTTCTACGCTACGAGTTACCAATTTGTAGCTTTCTCGTAAAGAAACCTAACTATCTAAACTGCCACCGAACGATGATCGTGAACAGGCGAACAGATATTGTGTTTCGGTATTTTGTAAAACTGGTTAAATATTGTTATTAGTATCCCACACTGTTGATTGTATGGACTGTATACACACGCAGCGACATATTTTGAAAACGCGAAATCTGCCTTAAAGATCTGGACGAGAAATCTTGCAATCGCCATGCATTTTGCCGCACCGGCAACTATAGTCGCTGCGTGTGTAGATACCTACTAGAAAGGCGAACTAACAAAATAATGCTTCTTTTTTCGCAGGTGTGTACGGTAACTTTAAATTAATTTTAGTAGAATGTAGTCATAATCAGTCAGCAAAGAATGTTATTTTACAAGACTTATGGTTCTTAGGGCCGGATCACACATTCTACAACTACACCACAACGACAACTCGTATGGTCGGCTGCTATTTTGTATGAAAATTAATAGTTTATTTACACCGACCACACTTTGTAGTCAAAAAAGTTGCAGCGACAACACAACCACCAGCGAGACCGTGCCCTAGCGGCCGGCCACTACCTACGGAAACACAACCTTGCGTGGCCATTTAGTTTGATTTTGTAGTTACGTGTGATCAAGCCCAATGTATGTCGTCAGAGCAATGTTCCCTGCCCAAAATTGCTACTAACCATGTACCTACTTGTATTATTAGGGACGATCATACCGAGGAATCCGTTAGTCCAAGTCAATCAGAGAGCAGTCGCGCGACTCGCTGGGAGGCCCTAGCGGACATAGCTGCAGAACTACCCCCATCTCTTACAGTCGATCCATTAACAGGGCAAATTTATACACTTTCAAAATAAATCACTTATTTTTATACGTTTTTTTATTTACCGTTTTGGTAATAGGTAGTCTGGGAAAACAATTGTAAGCAGATTGACACCCTATGTCATTTTGCCGAGATAAAGTCATTTCATCAGTACAACAGACTGTCAAATATCTATGATAGTACCTAGCTCGTCTGCGACCTAATGAGACACGATTAATTTTCTATAGATAGATGATACTATGATAGAAGAGACCTAAACATCATGTTATTCTTTGTATTGTAAGTTCTACAAACCAATAAAAACAGAAAAATATGTCAAAAGTTGGGAATCGAACTTACGACCAGAGGTTTGAAAAGCAGTCGTCAAATCGCTAACCTAATTGCTTTATTTCAAAGTTGACTAAAATAGTCGTTGTTATAGGTATAATATAACATAACATCACGCATGTAGTCCCCGAAGGATTAGGCAAAGGTGTACCTATATAACACCCACATTTCGTCAGTTGTCCAGGGTTCGATTCCCGGGTCGGCCAGTGTTATTGGGTTTTTACTTAATCTAGAATTTACCAGTAGCAGCTCGGAGTTTGGATTTGTGTCCAGTTGTTGGCAATAGGCCTTAGATATAAGGTATTCAGTCAGAAACATAAGTGCAAAATTACTGTAAATGTCAACCGTTGTTAATAACGGCGAAAAAGCTGCCAGTGAACAGAGATCACAGGCAGCTTTTTCGCCGTCCTGGAGGACCTCGAAACCAAACGACTACAGCACGACTTATACTTTGCCGCAGAACAAGTAAAGTTCTGTGATCTTTACTACTAGCCTGCGTTTTCGTCACCTGACCTCAGTACAGGCCCAAGAACCGTTGGTATTTTAGTATGAAAATCTGAACAAAAAATGGAGATAGAGATATGTAATTCAAGAGATATGTAATTCACCCGGGGACGGCGGGCACGACCAGCTAGCAACAAATAAAGTGTATCGTTTGTAGAATCAACAATTACTATTAAGTAGGAGTGACAACAACACAGCCGTTGAGTATGCGTTGCGCCGCACGATGTCGCCAGGCACCGTGTCAGTGTGACCTGTGGTTTAAGGGCAAGGACTGCCCAGGATCGTACACCTCACCTCATCAGCTTGTCGTCAACTAGCAACGTCAGCAAGCAACCATGCACCTCCGAGGAGTCACGTAGCCTCGCTTACAGCGGGGTAAAAAATGAATTTATCTAGTGTAAATAAAGGGTATGGTAACCTTTATTATTTCATAATTTGAACAATGCTCAGTGTTAGCGGCGGCGACTTAGGAGCGAACGAAGTAAGTCGTGCGTTCGAACCCTGACAGGCGCTTTACTTTGTGTACATTAATTCATCACCACTGCTCTCAAAACGGTGAAGGAAAACATTGTGAGTAAATCAGCATGTTCTAGAACCAAAAAGATGTGTGACATCCACTGACCCACACTGGGCCGGCGTGGTGGATTAAGGCCCAGGCTTCTCTGTGAGAGGACGCCTATGTCCCAACAGTGGGAACATTATAAATTATGCTGATTTAGTTTTTAGCTTTATGGGAGAACAGTTGAAATATAGATTTTGAAACTAAGTGGAACTGAAGGGCTGCTCACATGAGGTAAAGGATCGAAAATCAAGCTTCTTTTGGCTTATAAATAAAGTACTAAGTAGTTTTCTCATGTGTTTTTATATTTCTTAATTTTAAAATAATGAACTTAAATTAGTTACTTAAGTGTTCTTTACTTTCACCAATGCCAATCCATTATCTTTTGTGGTCCCTCCAAACACAATAACAAATAAAGAACATGGCTCAAGACTATCCCATATTGACCGTATCCACACATTGACTTTATTAATTAGATTTACTTCTTGATCATTGCCATTGTCAAGTTTCAAATGGGCCATAGTCAAGTTATAATCAGTGACAGAGTCTGTGAATGATGTGATGACTTCTTCTGCGCTGTCAACAGTAACTAACTTAATCTTCTTAGGATTTCCCTTTTTTAACTGTGCAGACATACTCTCCTTTGCTCGGGTTAAATATGTGTGATAGTCACCAGTTATATCATCACAGCCAATAATAACAGACGATTTCTTCTGTTCCAGCATGTGATTGAATATTGATAAGGCATACTGTGGGGTTTTCACCATTTTTATAACATTTTCTTTAAACATTTCTCTATTTGTGTGTACAGCATCTCCAAATACCATGCTTTTGCTTAACTTCAACTGTACTAGCTTGAGTGCTGCTAAGGAATCCTCAGTGGAGCAGTGACCTTCCTTACCCATTTGTATATTTTCGTTCAAGAATTCTCTAGCTAATGTTTTGAGTTTTGGTTTGCGAGTTCGTTCACCCGTAAAATTATACAATAGACTGGTATCTATTATGTAAGGATGCATCATTTTCAAAGCATGCATATCAGTATTCAATGACTGGCCTACTAAGATAGCATCCGGAGGTAGTATTGCTCTTAATTCATTCTGAACATCCTGAAGTCGTTTACTGACATTGCTTAATAATGATTTAGTAATACCTGAAAACCTGGTTAAATAATCTGTTATATCATTATAAGGCTTCACTAAGGACTCGTATATAACCTCATGTTTTTCATTGACTACAGAAATTCTAGTTAACTCTGACCCTGCAATAGTTAAGCACATCTCACAGTCTATACCATACATTGGTGACGTTGCAGTAACAGGTGCATATTCATCTTTTGTGAGAACATAATCAGCATATGCAGCACTTAGTTTTCCCTTCAAAGGTACTGGATAGTTTTCTTCAATCAACTGCCAGGCTGATAACACCAGTTGAGTTCTAGGAAATTTATCACCAGCAGAGAGACTGACCTCATTTGTAATCTCATTCCCTATAGGAAACACAGCCCTCATCATAATCATCAAATCTTTTCTTGCTTCAAGTGCTAAGTTCATACTTCCGAATTTTTGAATAATGGAATCTTTCTCAGCCTCTGATAATGGCACTAGCGCAAGTTCTTCAACAAGAGAACCCTCATAAACCGAAGGGGTCAAAACTTCTACATAATCTGTGAATATTTTTTTAGTGTTATTAAATTCATCGGCATATTGTTCCCAGTGCTTAATGGATATACCTTCTAATATCAAACAAGTAGTTTTTTTTATTCTCCCACAATTATCCAACACATACCAACGTGGTGATTGAGTTAGATTGAGGTTTCCTAGTAGTGAGTGTAGTAATAAATATTGTATATCTGTGAGTGTTAACGGAACTCTTTCACTAGTTGTAGTAGACAAAGAAGCATTTTCTCCATTCGTTTTTAAGCGAAATTTTGGTGGTGGTTTTGTTCGCTTTTTTATCACTTTCGCTGACGATTTGATATTTTGTACATTATCTGTTGATGGTTCAGCATCTGTAAAATGAAATCAATATTACAGCAACATTCTACTGTATTTAATATTATACTTTGTTTAGATATCTACAGAGGAAATTTGGGTTGAATGACAAATATGTTCAATTTATTATTTAGTCCTAACTAAAAATATAGTGGAATTTATGGTATTATTTAAAAAAAATATCTTAACTTTTTACACTGGTCAGCAGTTATTATCTTTTTACTCTCTTCTTTTTTTGGTTTACTTTCTGTTTATTGTTAGTTTTCAATCGTCAATCAAACTTAAATTTTGTCACCACCTATAGAGATCCCGCCTTGTTGGCCTAGTAGTAGCAAGTACTTCTGCTGAGCATGAGGTCCCAGGTTTGATTCCCAGATTAGGTAGTGTTATTGGTTTTTTCCATCAGAAATTTCTCAGTAGCAGCCTAAAGTCTGGATTTATGGCCTGTTGATGGCAACAGGCCTGCCCACTTTTAGGTTACAAATGCAAAGGCATTACCTACTGTGTGCTTGCACTATATGTAAGTGCAAATTAATCTTCAAAAATTTGGATATGTAATAACACATAATAAAAGAAATTAGGTATTCCACATCATATTTTAAATTTAAACTATGTATCTAGACGAGGAATAAAGTTCGCACTAAAACCAACAATATTTATTATTATGACTTTACCTTTTTCCAATTCGATATGAGCCCGTCGCTTTCTAGAAGCAGTAGCAGTACTCATTTTTTTTAGAATAATATACGAATTAAACTTAAGCCTCAACTATAACCAAACATACTCCAACTTAGGCTTTGTGGCTCCAACAAACAACCTGTAATGTAATCGTCAGTACAGTAACTGTCAAATGTCAATAGTGTCACTGGTCACTGACTGCGTCACTGCACAGCACAGAGTATCTAATATTTACTAAAACTATGAATTAGTATTACTAAGAGCAAATTATGGAATTAATAAGTATTTGGGACCGTTCGACCAAAACAATGTGAACACATCAAGTGTCTAGCGCACACGATAACATGACAAGCCCCTCCAAATTACAGTTTCAATGTTTGTAGTCCTTACGAGAGTTCGTATGTAGTTGGAAGTATTGGTCTTCAGTAGTAGGCCGGCAGCAACATGCGTTGTCTTGTTAGCGCTTTGTAATTACTTTCACAAATACTTGCAAACGTTTTGAATGTTGGAGGGGCAGGCCAGGTTATTTTAGTTTACCTTTACGATTAGGCATCAGCTTACAAAGATATACCAACTGTCATATTTCTCCAAATGTCTAAGTATATACCACTTTTTTTTTTAAGGCTGGGAAATCATCCAATGACTTCTCCCGCTCTGGGTGGAGCGGAACGGAGTGTCAGACTTTTACTGACTAAAACCCATCCATGTTCCTTCCGTAGCCATTTATGTTCCGGGGTAGCGGTAACCCTTTCGGACAATCCCGCTTACCAAGTATAAACCTCTGAGCTATTATTATGTCTATGTGTTAAACCGTAACACGTTCAAAATCGGTTGAGAAAATTTGACAACTGAGCTGACAACAAATGAGCTGTCTAAACTTGTGAAAAATACACTGAGATTTGAAACACCGGACTCACTGTGACCTAGATTAAGGCGAAATAAAACTAGAAGTATTTTTTTGTATATATTTATATACCTAGAAGTTAATTGTAAAACAATATTGTGAACAAAATAGAAGTTATATTAGGTATATTATTGCATATGAAGTTCACTTAGGAAAATTAACTGCAATATTACAACCTGGCAACATGCACATCGAGGGAAAGTAGGTAATAAATAATTGAATATTATTTACTTCGTACTTTCTAACAAAGTGACAAACGCTAAAATGTAGGTATTACTAACAATTCACATCGGAACTTTTATGATTGCTTAGAGTATAAAACTGCAAGTAAAACGGAACAAATTACTAAGATTTTTACCCACATAACAAGTTTTCACAAGTTTGTTACTATGGAAAACTAGGTAGTTTATTAGAACTAAACGACATACAGAATTACAGACTAACAAACGATTTTTCAACACACTCTCTTAAGGTTCACAATGTAGTTTATTGAACACGCGTCCTTTTTGCTTTGTATTCCCTCACTACAGAAGAAAAGTTGTTTTTTTATGTGTAGTGATAAGTAGGTACTGTACACTGGCAAGGAACCCTTCGCGCGCGAGGCCGACTCGCACTTTGCTAGTTTTTTTTTTATCTCAGCAAGGAACATTTATGCCAGACAATTTTGATAATTCGCGTGCCATTCTGCTAACTGTTACATAATAACAAGTTTAATTTTAAGTTTTCCTTTGCAAGTGTGTTGGTAATCGTCGTTAGATATGCGTAAGCATTGAGTTACTGCAGAATGTACCTTCTATTTATTGTACCTATTTAAAAGACGGTTATTATTAATTCCCATTAATGACGGATTGTGTAAGAATTTGTTTAACTAGGTTTGGTAACACTTTCTTCAGATAGTTTTTGAATAGTCAGCACAGACGCAGAGACTTTCATCGCCGAATTCTGACTTGTAACGTCAGAATTTCACGTCCACTCAGAATATGCAGATTCTAACATCTCTAGCGACAAAATCGTTACCTATAAACTGTCTACTAACATGGAACATCAGAAATAAATTACCCTAGTAATGGTGAAAACCGCATCAAAATCCGATGCGTAACTAGTTAAGAAGAACAACGTGATCATAGAGACAAAACGCGACTTTAATTTACTAAGTATATGAATAAAAGGTAAATGGAAGTACTCCACGAGAAGTTTCGCTAATTCTTTAATTTGATCCTGTAGATGGGTCTCATCCTCCTCTCATGTCATACAATGTTAACAATTTTAATAATATTAGGCCGACACAAGATTACCAATGAATTAGCATCAAAACACTCACAAAAAACTCATAATACCGAAAGTCTAGACTAAACGGAGCAGGATTACATAGGTATCTAGTTACTGACAAAGAACATTTTAAATATTTTAATGGTAATATACACTTTCGGATATACACACAATATTTTATATAATTATTTGGAATTAAAATAACCCAAGAATGCTTTGAGTAAAAGTTTATTTGGGGATTCTCTTATATCCTTACAAGAATATTGTACCTACCTATTATTTTTAATATCTTATACTAAGGTATGCTTAAGAGCAAATTTAAATTGGAACAGGAAGTTAGCATGACGATTAGCCAGAATATTAATTTACTAACAATAGTGTAACTATATCAACAAGAAAAATAATTTCTGTACTTTTAAAAGGGTTTTGTCTGATTCTTTCAAGGAGCCAATGTTTTTTCTATGAATGCTTTCATGTCTTTAAGTTCCGCTTCGGAAGAACTATGTGTCAATCCTTGGTATGTAGTAAACTCGACATTTTTCATGAACGTTTTGAGGAATGCGGCTGTCATCTGTCCCCATTTGAATGGAACTACTGGATCGCAGTCACCATGGGCTTGAAATATCTGAAATAAAGACAACTTTTATTATGTACCTACATAGGTAAAATATGTATAAATTCTAAGGGATCATCGAAGAAACATTAGATGGCTGTTTTCTCCAACGACGGCTAAAATACTTTATCTTATGTAATAGATATCTATTTTCCAAAAGACTGAGAAAACATGAAACTTGGACATATTATTATGTATAGCGAGAATTGGTGCGTATTTCCATGAAATCGTCACGCAGCGACCCATTCCCATCCAAGGATACTTTTAACCTATGTGGGCAGTTGGGCATTCATGAAACAGAAGCTAGGTGCACGGTTCCAATATTGGTCGTTTCCTATAGAAAATAGCCGGCTCCACGGTTGCTCTTTTAAAACGAATTAGGTTGAACAAAAGATTTTGAACATGTCATTCGCTTACTAAAATTACATTATAAATACAGTATGTCCAAGTGATTAACCTGATCTTAAACAACAATAAATATTGATAACATTTAATGTATAGAATACAATGAGTATTGTTTACGTTAGGCTCAAAAACAGGTAACGCTCATTGAGCGACAAAGCGGGCAACAACGCGTTGTGGCATTTTCTAAACAGCAACTGCGCGAAATTAGCGTTGTCCCTGGTGAATCCTCCAACCAGCCCGCGAAATTCAAATTTTCTTAAGTTTTTTGCAATTTGCAGGCCAGTGATAGGTTGTATGTTGATGACCATTTGATTCGCGGCTGTAAGACGTATGTAGTTATTAGTTAGTTTTACAAGGTCAAAGTCATTCCGGAACCTTTATGAGCTCGAGGCTCGAGGTTCCGGAATGACTTTGACCTTGTAAAAAGTCATTTTTACACCTTTATGAGCTCGGAGGGTTGTATTAATGATTTTGATGATTATAATTCTGTAACTACATACGTCTTACAGCCGCGAATCAAATGTTCATCAACATACAACCTATCACTGGCCTGCAAATTGCAAAAAACTTAAGAAAATTTTAATTTCGCGGGCTACCCTGGAACATCAACCTTAACACAGAACAACAGCAAAATTTGTGTCGTGCTCGAGTCGAAGCTCTTACAAACACAGAGAATCCAGGGCGCCAGCGGCGTAGCTAGTCCTAAATGGACCGTTTATCAAAACTTGTTGGGGAGCCCTGTTTGTTTTTCTTTATGGTCGAAATTAGTTATTTAGTTTAATTAGTGTTTTCGGTCTTTGAGCCTTAACTACACAAACAGGTGCAGCGGGCGGCGGTGCGGTCAGCATGTGGCTTATCAAGTTAGGTGCTGATAAAACTGAACTGATAAATTATACCTACAGTAAAAAAAAGGGGCCACGAAGTTTAATTATAAACATTGTATTGTGCTTATAAGCTTAATATTCAAATTGGGGTTTGTGAGGTCTTACTTATTCTGTCACACGTTGATGGCAATCACGATCTGATCCCGTTATTTAAAACAGGAAACCCCGAAGAGTATGCATGACCATTTTTTTTTTGTCTTTAATAGCCGATGAATAGGTCATTGACCCCTGTCCTAGCACCGCGCCGCCGCCGCGCCGTCAACCATAATTACTTTGGTAACGCGTAATTTCGAGTCTGTGATATCTTTTAAAGGTATTCATTTATATGATAATATATGAAGTCTAAGCAATTTTTAATCTAAATTAAATGCCCAATTTAAACATGATAAGCATTAATTATAGCAACGACTTTTTTTTACAAATTCTGAAAGATAAAAATGGTTAATATACAATCCTGCAGAACTACAGAATCCTACAGAAACTCTTACGGTTTACACGGAGCACGCCAATAATTTTTTTCCCATTATCTTCAACTAGCTTCTGCCCGCGACTTCGTCCGCGGAAAATTTCTTGTTTTAACATTAAATAGGTATATCCATAATACATAAATATATGACCAATTGACATACTGTAGAGGGCAAATCTTATCTCTGTGATGTCCTTGTGATCATAAAATAATTTAATTTAATAAGAATTGATATTTTGTTGTTTAAATAATCATCCAAACAGAAGTAAGTCGAAAAAATATACTATATACTTTTTTAAAAGATAAAACGAAATATAAAAGTTAAAATACAAAAGATAGGAATATTGTGTCGTGGACTTTTTTGTAGAAATAATTAAGGCGAACCGGGTTGCCATACAATGCTTTCAATTTTAAACAACTGTTTAAGCAGCGCATGCAAATAATTCTGTTTTTGGAGGTATTTCTTTCCGACTTGCTAGACGAAAATTGCGATAGCTCGGCTAATATGTCTGATATAAATATAATTTATAGCACTCAGGAATAATGTAGTTTTTTACCAGTGAAATTTTTTTTGAAATTGGATCATTAGTTCCGGAGATTACCCCCTACATACAAACTTACAAATTTTACCTCTTTATAATATTAGTATAGACAATCATCGTCGAATTTCAGCCAATTAACACAAAAACTTTAATGAATTATACGCATAAACGTTTCTCATGAACTACTTTTTCCATTGGTGTAAACCGTATGAAAATCCATTCGGTAGTTTTTGCACATGCAGGTGCAATCAATTTAAAAAATATTCCAGTTTAAAAAACTCGTTTCTTGTATGGGAACTACCTTTCATTTTTAACTTTATTTAAGTTTTATATACTTATTGTTATAGCGCCACTCGAAATACAAAATTGTATATTTCAACTTTTTACCGTAATACGGGCTGGTGTTCGCAACTCCACGTCAATGCGCATATTTTGCTTAAGTACGGAACTTTCTACTTATTACGAAAATCGGACGGAAAGCGGAGGCTTAGTTTGGTGGTTTCGTTTGGCTCCCTTCGGGTACGGAACCCTAAAAATGCGAAAGTAACTTTGTGACCTTTTCACGCGTTAACGGCTGAGCAGATTCGATGAAATATACAATATATTCATAGATATTACGTAATTTTGTTTTCTTGTAAATATTGCTAACGCGGACGGCGGCGTTGAGTACTCTGACCAAGAGTGGGCACACGAAAAGCTTCCTCATGACACGTTATTCCTGCACAGTCCGTCTTACCTTTCTCTACCCTACAGCTGATATTAGATAAAACTAGTTTTTGCCCGCGACTTCGTCGGCGTGGAGTTCGTTTTATCGTAATAGATTTTTCATAGGTACATCATTTTATCCCCTATTTGACCTCCTTAGGGGTGGAATTTCCAAAAATCCTTACTTAGTGGATGCCTACATTATATAAGGTATCTATGTGCAAATTTCAAGTCTCTAGGCCCAGCAATTTGGGCTGTGCATTGATATACTCAGTCAGTGAGTTTTTTAGAAATTAATAAGATTAATTTTTTATCACCATTAAAATAATTTATATTTCTAAATAGTGAACTGATTCACGTTATTGTACTTACCAGCAAATCTGTAGGCGCCTTTACTGCATGCGGAAAGTGTGCATGTCTAGGCAACCAACATGACAGTGACATGATTCCAGCTACTGGTTCTGGATATGTCAAACCTGCATGAAGTGCCAATGCCCCTCCTTGAGAAAAGCCACCCAGTAATATCCTATTGGGTTGTATGCCAGCCTGCAATATAAAACCGGAAATAATGAGGACTTATAGGAAAACAGAAATATTTTTTACTAGCTGACCCGACAGACGTTGTCCTGTCTTAACTATGATACCTACCTTACCTATCCTACCTACTCTACCTACCTACCCAACTACCTTTTCTCACCTTTTAAACCTTCTCTGGACTACGACAAACATTTCAACACCAAAATCAGCTAAATCGGCCCAGCCGTTCTCGAGTTTTAGCGAGACTAACGAACAGCAATTGATTTTTATATATATAGATTCATTAAGAGACCAAAGTAACAGATCTCTACCTATCTATTCCATGTTTATTCATCAACCTTACTAAGAATGGAATATTTTGTATAACAGAAACATTCTACATTCAATTGACTAGGATATGTGTAGTAAAAATTGCATTTCTGTATTGTTGTTCTTTTTGTTTTGAATTGAAGTTCTGAAAAAAAATCCTTAATATTTACAGATGCACAATCTAGATTTTATTGACTGCAAAAATTTGTAAATATATTCCATATTAGCTTCTGCCCGCAAGTTTGTTCACTTGGAAGTTGTAAGTACTATGATACACAATATCCCAATATGGTTGGTGCCGTCTCAAACTAATTACAACTAATTTAAATAAATTCAGGAGGTTATCTACATCAAAAGTTATTCTTTATTTGTTGGTATAATTTTTCTTTTAACATAAACCATTTGGGGAGTTTGGGGGTTGTGCACCCCTGTGTCCAGTAGTAGTGAGCAGTTCTTTCTCTATTACATGGATATTTCTGTGTGTAATTAAGAACATGTTATTCTTTTTCTAACTATGCATTTATAAAAACCGGAATGATTTTTGCAGGCACAACTACATCTGTAGCAAGATGACCTCAATCTGCAAGTAATATTTGGCTGGCTCTCAATGTGTAGCATGCACATAAATCCTTCAAAAACAGTTGAAAGAAACAAATATTACTATTTAGCAATTATTGAAAATTAACTCAATTGCTATAATTAGACTAGTCTGAATAAAATTGAAACACTGATGTGATTAATTTGAAACAATATTCAAAATATATTATACCATTTGAAGTAATATTATTATTATTATTTTAAAATGAACTATTTCCTACTTACTTTTATCTCATTAGCAATGAGACGATGAACATGCTCAGTTGCTCTTAATATACCCTCTTCGTCTTCAGGCGCCGTGGCATCTAGTGTCCTTAAATCAAACCACGACGGCATACGAAAACCTGCATTTAATGTCACTGGCATTGCCGCGGCAGTCGGGCATATTACCTTTACGTGAGGACCACGAATTGCGGCGATGGTATTTGCCCAACCATGGCTGAAATCAAAGTTATTATTTGAAATCTTTACCACTCTATTCTGTACTATATAAGGAAAATACACTATTTAGAAATTATACTAACCCAGTGTCACCGAGACCATGTAGAAATATAAGCTGAAATAAACACCGATAACGAATTATATCCAACAATAGTCAAATCTATAAAATATTTAAGATTTAAAATAATATATTAGCTTACCGAAGCCGTTTGTTTGGCTGTGGCAGCAATAATTACAGGATTCGGTTCCATTATCTAAACAATAAGTGAAAATCAATACTCCGATCCTGCAATAGCAGCACAGACAGTGAGCAGAATAACTTTCCCAATCTGACTGATTGATTTTTGACATGACTGACATTGAATTTTCATTCACAGACCATGGAATAAGTAAGTACTATATAGTTACCGTCTAATGTTATGCTAGGTACACACAAGGTGACATTTGTCACCGGCGCGGCGCGGTCGGGACACGAGTAATATCGTTATAAACTACAAGTACAGGGAAATATCTGAAAACTATGATTTTTAAATTGAGCCATAAAAAATATAGTCTTTGTATTTTAATGTACTTAATCAATAACAACAACTTTGTACGGAACCGTCGGTGGGCAAGTCAGACTCGCACTTGTTCGGTTTTTAACTATTTGGTTTAGTTTTTTCCCATACTTCACAAGCATTGTCCTTTGCTGTATTTTCGTATAATGTGTTACGTTAGAGAATTTTTGGAAAGCTACAATAAAGTCGTTGTAAAGCTTAGTTTACACATGTTGCTGACAATACAATCAGTCCATAATCAGTCAGGCCGTTACTGCCACTGCGCCGGTCTGCGCCCCTATTCTCTCATTGTGAATACCTATTCCATGCGATGGCGGTAGCGTTTGCTCACCCCTTTAGTGGCACAACAATTTTTTTTTTCACGCTTTGTATGGGAGTGGAATACAGTGTTGGTAACACGTGAATAAATAAAATAGTAAAGAAAAAATAAAGATAATGTTTGTGGCCAGAATATTCGTATTGGTGATTGTTACATAAACTTATCGGATCTCTCTTTTGCACTCATCATTTTACCCAGGTCCACTAGCGCTCATTGATTGATTAGATACGCATTCTTGACTTTTATTTTCATTGCTTGTTATTTCTTGGGTATTCGGTGGACTTCTTTTTATATTTTGTTGAATTTAGTTACAATGGATTCAACTTTACGTGAACAAGTCATGATAAATCAATTTGTGCTAGCAGCAGGATGTGCTCAAGAACAAGCAAAACAGTTATTGCAAGCTGCACACTGGCAGTTCGAGGTAAATTTATATTTTAAGTAAACAAACAGTATGTAATCATGAAATGGCTGCTACATATTTTGATTTACTTTAGCCTTCTACAGATGTCACACATTGTTATCAAATATTAGGTAATTCATCAATAAATTACATTGTATTTACTGTTGTCGATGTTGGACAAAATTTGAAAATCAATTTTATAAGTACTTGATTCTGTCCATGTAAATTATTAATAAAATAGTTATTTGTTTCGAGATAAATGCTATGTACTCGTTAATTTGTAAATATCATATTATTGATATTGACGAAGTAACACGCAATAAGCAAACGGAGCTAGTACCTACTTAGTATAACCTTCACGTGAATAACAAACATAATTTGTATATGTTCATTTAGCTAGTCTCCCTTGTTTTGCTGTACGTACAAACAATGTAAATAACGATTATCAAATCTAAAATACGAATCCTGTTATCTTGTACTGGTTGTTAGCATCGACTTGCTAGTTATTGAAAACACAAATGCTTTGATTGGTAATGAAGGCGGCACCTTGGTGAGATGTTTGTTATTATTGTTATAATTTTGGCTAAATTGGTTATTTTCTGAATAATATACTGCCAGCCTGCCAATAGTAATTAGTACCTGTGTTGGTTTGAACAAGCTATTTGGTATACAGGCAGGTACCTAACTTACAACTAATTTTAAACAATGCTGTGAGTGTGCTTAGTAGTACATTCTTTTACATGAGTATTCTAGAAGCTTAATTAGTTTTTATGTTATTACCTCGCCTTTTTGAAATATGTTGTAGCTAACATAACCTAACTGTATGCAGGTGAATACATATATTTAACATTAAGCGGCTGGCTATATGAGCTCTACAAACCTGTAACACCTTGGTGAGACTGGAAGTTGACTTTTTGGATTATATTTTAGGCATTTCAGCCATTTGGTTCACAATTTATATGTGACATTATTAATATGACAGTATCTTAATCCTAGTTCTCTGAACTGATATTTAATATATTTGTATTGTAAACCACTAAAGCTAAACATGGCTGATATAATAATGCACTTGAACAACCAGCATACTCTGTATATTTTTATACACTCATGTCTCTACAAATTAAGTCTTGTACAAATGGCAGCAAGCACCCACAACTTAACAGTGGAGGTGTTGTGATGTATAGTGTAGTGTATGGTCAAGCATCCACAGACTAACCTCGGCATGAGTGACTTAAACTTCGATCAAAATGAGAGGCTGTTATTACTTACCTGCTAGCTCCCTAATAAATTTATTACATTTATGGTGTATTTTCACCATTGTTCATTCACTAAATAGCTTGTTCAATTGAACCTAATATATTTATTTAAGAACTAAGGATGGTATGATATACTATATTCTATCTATTTTTGGGTCAAGAGTTCCAAATTATACTATTTTATTTTCATTGTTTCTTTTTGTTCTATCAAATCATTGAAAAAGCATATAATTATAAACAGAAAACCATGCTTGTCGGTTCACTGCCCAAAGGAGACAGTTTCCATTAGCTCTGAAGTGCAGCCATACCATTACTGACCTGAGCTTTTGGGCAGAAAATTGACATCAGACCTCAACTTCGTCTTGACTATCAATTTAAAGCACAGACTGGGGCCAAAAAGCTGGGAATCCTAGGTAAGGCGGTACTTCACATCTGGACTGCTTCTGATTTTGTACAAAGCTCAAGTCTGGTTCTGTATTAAGTATTGCAGCCACTAATGGGACGACTCAGAAAAATACCAGCTTAGTGCACTTGAGTAGGTAGAATGCAGAGCAAAAAAAACTCTCTGCTAGCATCTGTATTCCCTTCCACATATAAACTGTCAGACGTTGAAGAAAGAGTGAACAGGCATCTTCTGAATTTGCTTGTTCCATCGTGGACTTCATCCATCTCTTTCTATCAGGCGAGATCAAAGTCATGAGAAAAGCTATGCCTCACAAATGCTAGTTTTGACTGGGCCGAGGCTGCGGTTACTCTTTGGCCGAAGTCATGGTCACTCGTTTCCAGAAACCAAAACTGCGGCGAAAACCTGAATATTTAAAATCTAAAATAGGGCCGGACACAATTCTTTTCAAATGTTATTTGAATTGTACAGAGAAGGACAATGTGATGAGTTGTTATATTCATTAAATTTATTTTTCTCCAACAAATACAAGAACATACTCGGCATCAAGAAAGGCTGTGATTGCCGGCCGTACTTGGTTGAAATTCTTCGGATTGATTACCTATATTTGGCATAGTATTTATCTGTCCATTTCTTTTCTCATAATAACCTATTTAATTTCAGACAGCGTTATCAATATTTTTTCAAGAAGTGGCCATTCCTGCTGGTGCTAATGGAATTGCTGCGCCGCACTACCGTCAGGTACCATTTCAAGCACATTTTTGTTAAGAATCATCAAAATTATATCTTTCTTAACCTTTTTAACGCCATTGTCACATATACGTGGCAAGCAAGCGCGTGCCCTGTACGCCAACGACATCAATACGTGACAGTGGCAACAACACTATAACACGAAAAAAACAATCAAAACATTACTTTTGTGAGTGTTTATATAGATATCTTAAACATTGACGCTCTCGTACGTATTTAATGACATGAAACAAATTAAAAGACTTAATGAATAATGGGAAATTCATGATAACAAGAAGAAATTCAATTTGTAGCTTGGCGTTGAGGTTGCGCTCGAATCGAATATACGAATCATCTAAATTATATCTTTCTTAACCTTTTTAACGCCATTGTCACATATACGTAACAAGCAAGCGCGTGCCCTGTACGCCAACGACATCAATACGTGACAGTGGCAACAACACTATAACACGAAAAAAACAATCAAAACATTACTTTTGTGAGTGTTTATATAGATATCTTAAACATTGACGCTCGTATTTAATGACATGAAACAAATTAAAAGACTTAATGAATAATGGGAAATTCATGATAACAAGAAGAAATTCAATTTGTAGCTTGGCGTTGAGGTTGCGCTCGAATCGAATATACGAATCATCTAAATTATATCTTTCTTAACCTTTTTAACGCCATTGTCACATATACGTGGCAAGCAAGCGCGTGCCCTGTACGCCAACGACATCAATACGTGACAGTGGCAACAACACTATAACACGAAAAAAACAATCAAAACATTACTTTTGTGAGTGTTTATATAGATATCTTAAACATTGACGCTCTCGTACGTATTTAATGTCATGAAACAAATTAAAAGACTTAATGAATAATGGGAAATTCATGATAACAAGAAGAAATTCAATTTGTAGCTTGGCGTTGAGGGTACGCGCGTGCGTTTATACTCTGGCGTTCAAAAGGTTAAATTAGAAAAATAGTACTTACAACGATTTATCCATACTATCTATACGAATGCGAAAGTAACAGATAAGTAGTATCTGTTACCTTTTCACGCTAAAGGGGTATGCGCTAAGGTAGCACGCGAAATTAAAAGTTTACACGTATTGCAGTTCGTAGGACAGACAGTGTCAGGTTGTATATGGATCTAAATATGATTCGCGACCGAAAGAAATGACCGTTTACAGAAATTTGTTAGAACCTTCAATTCATCTCTCTTCGAACATTATTAATCTTTGTATTAAATAAGTTTGCATAAGTATGCGAGGGGGTCACTATGATACGTAGAGTCGTTTCTACTTACACACAGTCGTGGGTGGTAGGTGAACTGGCAAAATAATTACTCTCATGAAGATGAGTCGATGTATTGATGCCGATTTTATGCAGTGCTTTGCCTTCATTAAGACGTTAATTTATAGTGTCAGCCATTTTTGCCCATTGTTTCTAAATGATTAATGGTTAATTTTATTATTTCAGCAATTGATGACACCATGTAATACTCCAGCTACTCCTCCTAATTTCCCTGATGCGCTCGCGGCGTTCTCGCGGCTGTCTACGACGGGGAGCCCAAACAACGCAGTCGGCGGGGGGTGCGCAGGCGCGGCTGCGCCGCCTGTGTCTCCGCTCGCTACGCATCCTCCACCACCGCCGCCACCACCACACGTGCAAATGAACATGTTTCCTGGCACTCCAAATCCTCAGACAAACTATTCGTCAATTTCCTGCTCAACTGCCGTAAGTCCTTATTATTAATTTCAAGTTAAAAATAATGTACGTGTATTTATTTTATTTGTTCATTTTGGCTTTCATCATCATAAGTTAAAGAATTCATTTCGGAAGTTTTTTAAAATAATACTTTAATACAAACTTAACGTTATTAAGATCTCTGTCGATATCGATCTAGTTGTAAACCGTTAGAATGTACGAAAATGGCGAAACATAGGTCATGATGGTCCGGTTAACCGCGATATAGATGCGCAATTTGCACGGCGTGTGAACCCAATTAAAATGTAAGCTTTGTTCCAAAAAAAGAAAAAATATTAATAAAACACTCGTTTCTTTTTTCAGATGTGCAGCGAAAACATGCCAAGATAAATTTGAAGATATTAGCTTAGGAGCATCTATAATTTATTTTTCTAATGGTGCGCAATGTGAGCTGTGGAATTGTGTATGAAATGTATATTACTTTAGTAAACACCCTATAGCAGCGTTGGTTTGCTGGACAATATTTAGGGTGCTGTACTGTAGTCAATCATGTTAAATTTATTACAAAATATCGTATCTACATTATAATTATGTATACAGTGGTTTCAAAATGTGCACAATAAATCCTACGAATTGTGTTAGTTTTTGGTAATGGAAATTTATATTGTGATTGTAAAAAAATATTGTAACAGAAATGTAATGTAATCGTAAATAATCATGACTTTTGACATACAGAGTGAGAATTTTGCTTTAGCTTCTAAAGTTATCGTCGTACTTCGATAATTATTTTATAGTCGTAATGTGTAATAAAATAATATTGACACCCGCCATACCACGAGGATATACCTACATTTAATTCTAGTTATTATAATAAGTGTTGAAAAATACCCTACTTACATTTACTTCTCTCCTGAAATCTCCTATGCGGTATTATCCACACTTATCAGAGAAAAAAAAGGGTTGCTTAATATGCTTGTCAATTATTGTCATACCTACATTGTTCTAAGGTCCCATTTTACATCAGTGCTTGCATTGAATTCGAAACACTGGGAGCCGTCTAATGCCGTATTAGTAAATACGCAACTCTTTAAGCATTCGGAATATATTAGGTTGCATATTGTATCGCGTATTTCCCGTCCCTGACGTGACATAGACTCCGGATCTGACCCTGATATTTGTGGATAGACCAATATTTACCTAAAGATTTTTTTTTTCACTAGAAACAATTTTAATTCAAGAGAAGTTAGCCTTAATTCTGCGATTTAAGGGTAGGTATGGCAGAAGTGTGCAGAACATTTCGTCAGTTATGTTTAAACTATGTTATAAGTAATTAATTATTGTGAATATTTTTAAATACCTATAACTTACTCTTAAAAATACTTTTGAGATAAAGGTAATTTCAAGAATCACGAAAAAACGGTAAAACTTCCCGTTCTGATAGACAACATAGGGCAATGCATGGCTTTTGCCTCAGTCGTTGTCGAATAATATTACATAGAAATTACGTATGTAAGGTGTGCGTGCATTGAAGCGGAGTGGGCAGAGCGAAACTGAGATGTGCAGGAAATGACCAATAACAAACTGGACAAGAGACGTGGATTTGAAATTTTCAACCATTATGACTGTTCGATTTCTACAGGTTTCCTCTCCGCTCCTCTCTGCCTTCGGAAACGCCCGAATTCAAAATTCTATGTTATATTGATTTTTCAGCAAATAGGGTGTTTGGCGAGACTTATTTACTTACTATGTCTTATTGAAACATACGTTTATGTAAGTATTTGAAACAAGGTTCTTTTGCCAACGCCCGGAAACAATATTGAATGGTGTGGAGTTGCTATGGACACTTAGTATAGACACCTAACAAACGTAGCATCATAGAATTTCGTTATCATAGGTACCTAAACTAAAATATTGATGTGTAAACATTGAACAACATGTACAGTCAACAGCAAAAGTAGATGATCAAAATCAGAAACTCAATACTAGTGAACGGAGTTCGCGTCAGAACTGTGTGGCGTCGGAGTGATTCAAAAGTATATGATTGTAAATTATACCAAACATTTAGTACTAGTACAGCTGTCATATATTCGTGATCAGTTATAACTCCAAAAGTTAATAAACACAATTCGCATCAGAACTAAGAAGTAAAAAAAAATTTCAAAACTAGTGAACAGTCCACGATTGTTACTTGGAAAGCAATAAAGATATTGAGTACCGTTGAAATCAAAAATTAAATGATGAAACTGAGGCCACGTAATCATGAAGCAAATAATTCTTATTTTTAATTATCCCAGTAATTTTGTTTGTTATGTTTTACGGAAAAACTGAATTTGATAAAGATTTGCATATTTAATAATATATGCCAAATTTCATCCAATTGAACCCCGAAAAAAGCATAATGTTCATTAAAAATCATATAATTTAAAACTTTACTATATTAATTGTTTTTTTTTGTAACTTCTGTCAAATGTTCAAAAGTAGCTGATGTGATACAAAACGATAATTCAATAAATATTATTATCTTTGTATGTTCGCGAATTTATGTCAATGTTCAAAAGTAGCTATACAGTAGCGGCTACAGTATATTAAAAACAGAAGGTAGATTGATATTTTTATCTCTAGTCTAGTCTATTGACACTGCTTGCAATGTTCTAAAGTAGCTGATGCGATACAAAATCATAACTGTAGCCGACTGGGCAAAAGCAATTATTGAGTTATGATTTTGTATCGCATCAGCTACTTTAGAACATTGCAAGCAGTGTCAATGGACTAGACTAGAGATAAAAATATCAATCTACCTTCAGTTTTTAATATACTGTAGCCGCTACTGTATAGCTACTTTTGAACATTGACATAAATTCGCAAACATACAAAGATAATAATATTTATTGAATTCTCGTTTTGTACAAACAAAATTACTGGGATAATTAAAAATAAGAATTATTTGCTTCATGATTACGTGGCCTCAGTTTCATCATATAATTTTTGATTTCAACTGTACTCAATACTCAATATCTTTATTGCTTTCCAAGTAACAATCGTGGACTGTTCACTAGTTTTGATTTTTTTTTTTACTTCTTAGTTCTGATGCGAATTGTGTTTATAACTTTTGGAGTTATAACTGATCACGAATATATGACAGCTGTACTAGTACTAAATGTTTGGTATAATTTTCAATCATATACTTTTGAATCACTCCGACGCCACACAGTTCTGACGCGAACTCCGTTCACTAGTATTGAGTTTCTGTTTTTGATCATCTACTTTTGCTGTTGACTGTACCCAGTCTGTCAGTTTCTAGCAGGGTGGGCCAGGGCCCGGACTTACTTCAAACGGGTTACGAAGTATTAAATGTTTTGACAAAAACAAGTCAATATTCTACACAAAGTAACAAGCGATTTTCAACCATATGCATCTAATAGAGCAATATTCACATGCCAGTCCGCTCTTTGACTTTGTGAAGTAAGCGTCTCATTCAAGTATTTATTCGCTTATACGAATATGAACATTATTGGCATAACAATAAGGTTCATATTTAATTATAAAATGTATACACGGACTAAGATTCATTTAAAATCTTTGGCTATAAAAGTAACAAATATCGGTCAAATCATTTTTTTCCTTCATATTTTGGGGATCTACCTACTTCTCGGGGCACCGAATTTTTTTGATATTGTTTCGTGGTTTCCCTAAAAACGAGGTATGGTCGATGATACCCTATACGTATAAATAAATTGCCACATTAAAAAGCTTACAGGTATTTGTTAATTTTGATGTTGAAAATAAAATTATATCATAACAACATAGGTATTGTCAAATAGTGAAAATGTAGGTACTAACACTAACTATGTCTTGGTAAATGAAAGGGATGTCTTTAGTAGCCATAGCATTTTTGCACCTGTATGTTTTCTCAATGTTGATATTACATTTTTATTTTATTTTATAGTGTTATTTCATATTGTCTTACTTTTATAAGACACTAATTTGCTTTTTCGGCTGTCACGAATAAAAATGATTGTATTATGAACGTGTTTTATATGGGAATATCTCTCACATAGATTCTTTTTAGGTATTGTTTTCGACCTGATAATTTAATTATTTTGCTTTCGTTTCGTCTGGATATTTTATTTCCTTTGATTTATTAAATAACTTGGAAGCGACAATATAGTGAAAACACTGACAATACTGACTAATGCATAGGATTGTAAGGTAAATAAATCCTTACATGAAATTTGAAATACTGATTTTTTTTCAAGCTAAATAATGGGCCGACTACGAGATTCGCCAATCTTAGACTAGCTATTGTGCCTAAATATTAGATACATTATATATCTTAGTTTAGCAAAAATCGACACTTAGTCGGTTTTCCCGTTAACACGACGATATTTCGCTGTTTTTTTGTATTGCAGACTGGGAACGTCATTAGATATAATTTGCCTGTCGTTCCCGCTCATTACCACCCTTCCTCATTTTAACGTATCTTATTTGTTATGCATTTGTAGCTTGAGGCTGGCCGAGGCGTGTGCGTTTCAGCGGAATGTTGTTGAATTTAAAGATTTTAATTATGCAGATATTTAGTATATGACGTCGTATAATTGTGTATGGTAAAAAAAAAATTGTGCATGCAGCCATTGTGGAGAAATTCACCAACTGATTCCGCTGGGCGAACGTTGTCCTGGCGGAACTTTTTTTAATCCATAGACTTTAGAAGAAAAGAGATGTGTCCAAAAATTAGTGTGTATTTGTGTGTAATTGTGTATGTATGAATAAAATTAGTGCATGCATAAACTTCGGAGAAATTCAAGTTTCCGCTACGCGAACGTTTGGCCATTAGCTGGTTTTCATATAAAGCGCTTACATAGAGAGCTGTAGATTTTTACATACGTTGTTTTGAATTTGTTTATATTTGTTTAAAAAACAGATTTAGAAAAAATCGTAGGGCTTAAAAGATAAAAATATAAACGTAAAATACGCTTATTAGGTCTTAGTTCTTAAAGTATGCACTTTGGGGTCTAGATTTTCACGTTTATACAAACCTTGTAAGTGTCTGCAACATGTTGCCAAGTATCAATGATGTTCCGTTAGTAATTAAAGAGTTATAGGACAATTTACCGTGAATAGATCACTGTTTACAAAGCAGTCAAATATCACGACGTGCTAAAGGAATTGCATGGTAAAATGTATGCCAATAATTAGTGTATTCATCAACTATTCACATGCAAAATTTCATGTCATTAAATTCAGTAACTAAAGAAAAACAATTATAATACTGACGAAGCATCGAAAACCTACATAACCCGACCAAGTTCGGATAGCTACAAAAAAGCGGCCGTGCCATATATCTAAGAAACGTTCTTAACCTTCCAATATAGTATTTATTAATATGGTACAGTTGCGTACACAAGCGTTAGGAAAAAATAAAACAATTGCATTTCTTGAATGAAAAATATTTTATTATCATTAATCAATCAATATTTTTATTATCAATTAATAAATCGATTCAAGAAGTAGTTTTTTTTAAGTTATTAGATTGTTTGATCCACTAAAGTTGCAAAGGGGAACGCTCGTGCATGCCTAGTCCATTGGTTAAATAGTGTAATAAGCTACAATATGATAAATATTTACCTAAACAGTAGTACTTACATGTGATAATTATTTAATTTCCCTAAGGGGTCTATAGTGGTCGTTGGTCTATAGTTAGAATCCTGATCCGTGAAATCTTCAATAGAAATTAGCTGTATGAATTTTATTTGTCTTAAATAATATATCTAGATTATATCTCAAGTCTCAAGCGCATACTTAAATAAAGTACCTACGTAAATAGTACCTACTTTCTGTCATAGTCAAATACATTTAAAAAGTAGGTGTTCAAAAATAAATTACCTATAAATTATATCGAAACAACAATTGTGTTATCACCTAACAATTCAATACCGGTATTATACTGTAAATTTTGGGATGTTACCTAAATATATTCCACGGCCGCTTTTTTGTAGCTATCCGAACTTGGTCGGGTTATGTAGGTTTTCGATGCTTCGTCAGTATTATAATTGTTTTTCTTTAATTACTGAATTTAATGACATGAAATTTTGCATGTGAATAGTTGAATGAATACACTAATTATTGGCATACATTTTACCATGCAATTCCTTTAGAACGTCGTGATATTTGACTGTTTTGTAAACAGTGATCTATTCACGGTAAATTGTCCTATAACTCTTTAATTACTAACGGAACATCATTGATACTTGGCAACATGTTGCAGACACTTACAGTACTTTATTAATAATGCACATGCAGATCTTCGCTAATTGTCGTATTCCCGGAAACACCCGAATCATTGAATCGTTCGAGTCCCTTGCATTTTGCACCTTGTTCGAAAGAAATAGGAGTCAATATCATGTGTACACAAACGAAAAGAATTCGGGCGGTCGGCGGTCAGTCAAAGGTCCGTCAGTCGTCTTGTTATTTTGGTGGTGACTGCACGTGTTCTCTTTGTCTGGAATTATATAGAGCTGCTATTACACACCCTTCTTGGTTTTGTTTTCAAAGGTGAATTTAATTTCAACTTTAATTATCTTATTCAAATTTAAATAGTTAATTTTGTAAAATATTTAAATATACTAACATTTTTCACGTTTTTTCAATATTAAAAAATTAAAAATACCTTCGTAAAATACATATTAAGTACTAGAAAAAACATATTAAAAATCAGATTTAGGCTTATATGAATTACTAGCTGACCCGACAGACGTTGTCCTGTCTTAACTATGATACCTACCTTACCTACCCTACCTACCCTACTTACCCTACCTACCCTATGTTGAATTTTCAAAAAATAATATGCCTATGTCCTTCTCATGAATGCAAACTATCTACATACCAAATTTCAGCAAAATCGGTTGGGTGGTTTAGGCGTGAAAAGGTAACAGACAGACAGACAGAGTTACTTTCGCATTTATAATATTAGTGTGGATAGCTCGCTATTCACTTACATGGAATTATTGAATCAAATTTCGTTACTGATAAATCAATATTTATCTCTTTTAGGACAAAACACATAATCTTACTAAATTATGCTTGAAGAAAATGCACTTAACCACTCTATATACATATCGTCTTCCGACGCTCGGGGAATACGACTGTTGCCGAACAGTGGCGAAGATTTCTATGCGCATTATCACTTTTGGAGACCTGTACAAGGTTTGTATAAACGTGAAAATCTAGACCCCAAAGTGCATACTTTAAGAACTAAGACCTAATAAGCGTATTTTACGTTTATATTTTTATCGTTTAAGCCCTACGATTTTTTGTAAATCTGTTTTTTAAACAAATATAAACAAATTCAAAACAACGTATGTAAAAATCTACAGCTCTCTATGTAAGCGCTTTATATGAAAACCAGCTAATGGCCAAACGTTCGCGTAGCGGAAACTTGAATTTCTCCGAAGTTTATGCATGCACTAATTTTATTCATACATACACAATTACACACAAATACACACTAATTTTTGGACACATCTCTTTTCTTCTAAAGTCTATGGATTAAAAAAAGTTCCGCCAGGACAACGTTCGCCCAGCGGAATCAGTTTTTGGTGAATTTCTCCACAATGGCTGCGTGCACAAATTTTTTTTTACCATACACAATTATACGACGTCATACACTAAATATCTGCATAATAATCTTTAAATTCAACAACATTCCGCTGCGCGAAATCACATTCAGCTCAACCATTTTGATGGGAGCTAAATGGTCCAAAATACCGCCACCATCAGTGAGACATTACAGGGAGCATGACATGCTCTCAGCCGCCAGGGCACATTCAAGTCAATGTAAGACGTACTCAGTAAATGGTAGCTTTATAGTAGGTACATAGTACTCACAAACGTGCTATGCAATTATACAATGCTAAGAGATTGAAGTTATATAATGCAAAAAGTTTTTGTGAATCTTCAGCAGCTCCAGGAGTAATCTCAGATGCTAATCAATTAGTTTAGGATATTAAAAAAAAAAAGAAAAAATATTCAATAATGTAAACAATTGGAGCAGCTCAATCCCAAGCCCTTTTGTCTTCAATAAAGTCTTTGACAGTATAATAAGCATTCTGGCACAACTTGCGTTTGAATTTATTAAGGCTTAGATCTTGAACGTGGCTTGGAAGTTTATTAGTATTAGTGTTAAAAGCGTATACATTGACAGCCTCCTATTTTTTTGAGCCTTGTAGTTTGACCATCAGTTGTTTTGCAATTTGCAAGGTCAGTGTTAGTTAAGCATCAATACAACTCGATGTTAAAATTCTTCTCAAATGTCATAAATCCATAATAGTCAATAACGTTACTTTTTATGAATAGTCAGAACGCGAAATTTGTAGTTATGTGATTCTATGAAATATTTAATTGTGACGTCACACTGACTAAAAAAAATTGCATAAACGGCTGTATCTTCTGATTGCTTTGGCTTAGAATATGATTTTTTTACAGCTCCAAGGGACAGTCGACCTGAGTGTTAGATATAAATTTCAGTTTGATACCTCCACGCGTTCCTGAGAAAGTCGGTCTTGACAGACGGACGGACAACAAAGTGATCCCATAAGGGTTTCGTTTTTTCCTTTTGAGGTACGAAACCCTAAAAACCAGTCTTGAAGACAGATTTATTTTAATAGGTAAGTAATTTGGTCAGCAAAGAAAGTCTTATTCACAAAGCGAAAAATAAGAGACTTCTGCGAAACTTGCCACAAGTTATGCTTCTATAAGGTCATGAATTGTGTCTTCCTAATACATCATGTAAGAGTCATACTTAACATAGCGGTTGCGCACGCATGCCTGTGTTAAATGCGCTCCGTGACAACACCCAACACGACTTCACGCAAGACAGTCTAGCAGTACACTGATGCTGGAAAATCCGCTGTGGCCGTAGAGTTTACTGCAGCAGTTCGTCCAAATTCGAAAATCTGTGTCCGTTTCGATTGCTCGGCCAGTGTCGTAGAAAAAAAACGACCACGTCAACATTACGAAGGAATTTGTAAAAAACTAGTACCTAATGAAAGTCGCAAATTCGTAGATCCAATATTCAGAAAGTTATAAAGGTTTAACACTTTGAGGGACAGTGAACGCCTATAGACGTAATAACAATAAAACTTCTATTGTGTCTCGTTCACTGTCCTTCAATGGGTTAACCATGGCCGCGCGGTCGGCACAGGGAGAACCGCGCGGCCACGCAGTTTTCTTAAAAGTAGGGTGACCAAGATTTATGGTGCATCAATTACACATTTTCAATTGGTACCTTTTATTGTAAAAAGGATTAATGATTGTCTATTGGATTAGTACTTACCTATACGAAAAAATATACATTTTTTAATTTGAGTATTGTTAAGCCGTACGCTCAACAATGTAGGTACGATCGTCAGCATCAGGTTCTAACGAACTGTCAAATTTCTCCAAATGAATTTAAACCATATTTCGTTTACCATTCAAATCAAAATCGATTGAGATAATTTTACAGTTAGAGGTAACTTGATGTGCTGGCAACTGTTACTAATAAGGACATTACGTGAAAAACGTTTCCAATCGACTAGTTGTGAATATAAACAAACTAGCTGACCCGACAGACGTTGTCCTGTCTTAACTATGATACCTACCTTACCTACTCTACCTACCAACTTACCTACCCTACCTACCTACCTATGCAAAAATGTGCAATAAAAATATTTTTCTCATACAAACTTTGCCACCCCTTGTAACCCTTTTAGGGGTTGAATTTCCAAAAAATAATATGCCTATGTCCTTCTCCGGGAGTGATTCAATAAAACTTAGTACTTCTTTCATATTCTGGAAACATTACACAATTTATTTCTTTTGATTACTTAGTTACATTTTTTAAACTTATGCTGGGGATGTTTTGTTAACCATATGGTAGTTGATTTAGTATAAAGTTTCAGTGATAATCACACCCTTGTTTATTTTCTCATCGAAAAAAGATCAAATCATTCATCAACAAAACGCTGCCCCATGCATGCAGTGAGCTCAAAATCGACTTTAGTGGGGTTTATAGTTAAACCAGTCTGTGTTGGTGTTAAACTTAAATTAAGTTAAAAATTCTATTAAAAATTTAAAGAAATAGAGAATTTTAAATCTTTTTAAAAACATAGGTCTCATCACTGGCCGTTTGGCCGTATCTATGTCCAAAACTTCTAAATAATTAATCACCTGCAAAGGAATTTCCTGGGCCAATTATTCAAGCTCCATAGAGAAAAAAAAAAAAAACTGAATTTCGCGAGCTACCCTAGTGCTTTTAGCTCCATAGTAATTAATTGTAAAGAAAATAATCTGTCTTGTTCTTCCAAAACTTTTCAAGTCATGAATTGGACATTTGGGAAAAAAAGTATTGAATGTTTATGTTCTATTATCAGCCTACTGTAATGTGCCACACCAAATATTGGTTGCTACCATAAAAATACAAGCGAATTTTTATTGGTCTAGGTAGTTGCTGGTTTAGACAAGTGTTTGAATGCACTTTTGCTAACATTTGAGAAAATGTAATGTTTATTTTGAATTAAAATTTGGCATTTCTGGAACCCACTTCTACTTTTCACCCAGTTAAGGCTCTGGTTAACAAAATCAGATTAAAAACACATCAAATGAGAAGATTCAGATTCCGGGTCAACAATTTCTGGAATAACTTCTTGGATCTTTTTGGCCTCTTGGTTATTTGATATTTCATCCAACAATGTTGTGTTAAAATTTGTTTCAAGTTCCTCATTACTTTCTATTGGGCTTATAATATTTGAATGCTTGCTCCTTTTAAATATGAGCTAGAAAAAAATATATAAATGAGTACAAAAATATGTATCATGTTAAATGAGCTAGCAAAAGTTGACACATGTGGTTTGCAATATCTTCTTCTTCTACAAGAAAACACCCTGATTTTTATATTTATGTTTTGTAAGACTGGAGCGCAAGGAAGGAAGTCACGCAGAGACTCAAATTTTGGACATATTTGGTAATTTTAAAAACAAAGGGGTGAACTAAGAAAGCATAAGCATATATTATTCTTGGTAAAAGTATAAAATGTCTAACTTGGCTTTCATTATATAGGTATAGGCGGATGTGGATGCATAAAACCAATCCATAAGGATTTGTAATGCCATTAAAATTTGTCAATGTGAAATGGAGTGTGAGAAAAGTGAACAGATTAAATTCAAGGCGGAATGGCAGTTCTACCAATGCAGCCTATGTTCTTTTTCTTTCTTTTTTGTGTGGTTGGTCGCTTGATATGAGTTTTTATGCTGCCCATAGGCATCTGATTTAGCTTCACATCTCATTCAGAAATATCTCTCAGGCAGACTCTATGATAAAAATAATAGACTGGTATGAGAGCTTTACCCAGCAGTGCCAAGACAGGCTGACAGTAAGTAACTACTATAGTAACTGATATGAATTACTTTTTTCGTCTCGGTAAATAATAAAATAAAAACATGAAAAAAAAATCTGTTAATCATTAAATGATCAAAAGAAAAATACCTTGTAAAACTGAGGTTTTTCGTAAATCCATATGAATACTATAGAAGTAATGATCACCGTTATGGTAAAAATTAAATAATTAGTGGAATATGTATAAGCATCCAAGAATATGCTGTACCAACAACCGGCACTAAAATACACCATCATTTTGTCATTAAAACAGTTCTGCTAATGTTTTAAATTGAGTAGATAAATGCTAGCTAGAATTAAAAGTTCAAGTGAGACAAGTGAAAACATTGACTCCCTGATTGACGGACCTGACAGTTGACAGTGACACCAGCTGACTTGGTCGGTAATGTCAGTATATATCACCACCACAGGTGTCAGGTTCACAAGCTTGATCAGGGAAAAGTATTTTTACTGTAACTTTTCATGACCATAGAGAATTAATCTATCTTTACGGAATTAACTGAATATGTGCCAATTTCACATGAAACTGAACGCTATCAGCACGTCGCCGCGTTCAAGACCTGTCAGGTATTCAATAGAAAAACACACAGCCCTTAACCTGGGCTTACGTACAGACCTACTGATCCCGTTTAGTTTCATTGGTGAAAGTCTCACAAAAGCAAACTACTATAGACACGGTTGGCGCAGTGGTTGAGCTATTGACTGCTGCGCAGCATGTCGCGGGTTCGATTCCCGCACGGAACAAATATAGATGTAAGTAGTTTACCAGCCATCTCGTTACCATAACACAAGCATTAAGTTGCTTAGCTTGGGACTAGGTATATGGCGTTGTGTGAAATGTTCAAGGATATTTGTTTGTTTGTTTAGATGCCAATACCACAGGCATAACTCGACGTCCCTCATTGGCGTCAGGAAGGACAGCCGCGGCCGCTGCGGCAACTCCTGCCCCGAAACCCGGGCCGACTATCCGGCCCTGGCGCCGGCCATACCGACGTCGGCGTCGGCTAAACTAAAGACGGCTGGTGGAGTTCCGGCACCAGTCAAACTGGCGCCGACCGGCAAAACCCCGGCACAGGCCCGGCAGAGAAAGGGCAAGACGGTACGGGAGGCGGACGCCCTAGAGAGTACGCGCTCCCCCCTCCAGAAATCTCCCACGACCGACGCCGAATGGCAGGTGGTCGAGGACACGGAGTCGGGGAGAAGAAGAAGAAGGCGGTTAAGGCGGCAAGGAAAAAGAAGAAAAGTCGGCGCCGCAAGGAGCGAGCCGTCGCAGCAAGACTCCGCGCCCTAAAGACCGCGGCCGTAGTCATCACACTACAGCCGGACGCGGTCAAGAGGGGCGTGACGTACCGCGACGTGCTCACCAAGGCGCGGGAGACGGTGGACCTCCAGGAGCTGGGTCCCTAAACGCGGAGGAGGCTCGCGTCTCCAGGCCCGTCAAATGCCAAGACATGCTCATAATGGGCCTGGATGACTCTGTAACGGAGGGAGGTGATAGTCGCCGTTGTCAGGACGGTGGGCTGCCCCGTGACGGCTGCTAGAACAATCGTGGAGGGCCGAGACTCCTGGTGGGCTGGGAGGGCGCGTAGGTGAAACTGCTTGAGCCCAGACCTCTGAGGTGCTTCCGTTGCCACGTGGGGCACCACGTCGGTGTCCAATGCCTCGGAGGTGGACCGCAGCACTTTGGGCTTCCACTATGGTCAACCCGGATACACGGCCGGCGTGTGCCGCACCGCACTGCGTCGGATGTGCGGGTCCTGGCAAGCCGGCCGATCACCGGGCGGGGAGCAAGTCCTGCGCCCCACCTGCCGGGACCAGGAGAAGAGGCAGGCCCTTCGCCGCCGGTTAATATGGAGGAGTGATGGCCCCGTTCATTCCCATTAGTTCGATTCATTAGTTCGATCGTCGAACTAGTGAGAATTTTTTTTCTCATTTGTTCGACCGTCGAATTAATTAGATTTAAAAATAGTTCTACTACATTTAAATGTTTTACTAATTTCGTACCTAATAAAATAAAAAACGCTCATTTGATTTTTGATTATTTATTATACATACAAACTAATTTTTGTTCTTTCTGGTTAAGCTTGTTGAGATAAGCAAGACAGAAAAATATTAGATTAGGTACGTTTAATATTTCATTATTACATTATTTTTTGATAGGTGAGGAAGCCAGCTTATAATTTATAAGTTTTTCAACTGTTTATTTGATCAAAGATATGCTATAGATGTACAAATAGTACACGAATATATATTTTTTTACGAACCAAGCGTTTTTTATTTTATTACGAAATTAGTAAAACATTTAAATGTAGTAGAACTATCTTTAAATCTAATTAATTCGACGGTCGAACAAATGAGAAAAAAGTTCTCACTAGTTCGACGGTCGAACAGATGAGAAAAAAAATTCTCACTAGTTCGACAATCGAACTAATGAATCGAACTAATGGGAATGAACGGATGGATGGCCCCACTACGCCTCCTCCATGCGATCTTCAACCACTAGGCCTGCATTTTATTGAATTCGCCCCAAGTATGGGCTTTCTCCTTTGTTATTAAAACAAAATTTACGTTTTGCGAATCCGATGCTTCACATCAAAATCAAAATGAACCAAAGTTAAATATTTACAGTAATTTCTAAATAATAAAATTACAATAATTTTTATCATTTACTATATTTTTTACATTTATTATTTTAATTTGAATTATTAGTTGATTTTATTACCTACTTTAGTAATAAGAATAAAATAACACCAAAAGAAAAACCTAAATAAAATCAAAAGTTTATGCTTACATTTAAATAAAAATGAGTAAATAAACAGACAATGTTTGGACATAGCAAGACAAAAATGTTATTAACTCCAATTCAGAAAGTATTGGAGTTATTACTAAATTGGATTGATAGGGTGAGCTTGCAATACAAGACTAAAGACGGGTAAAAATTGTCCACAGAAAAAAACATTGATACTTAAATAGATTTCAGTAAGTAACTTTTTGCTCCCTGTAACTGTGAGAATCTCAACATCATTTTAATTTTGCTCACTGTATAAAGTTCTTAATTTTGGTAGGCAGTTCATATATTTATATTTCAATTATGTTATATGTACATCATTTCAGCCATAGATGACATTTTTTTTGGTATGTGTACCAAAGTTTCAAAATAGCTTGCTAATTCATCAATGGTGACATCACAGGGTGGATTGAGAGCTTGTTGAGAACAGCTGCTAGATCTACTACTCTGTTGTTTTGGTTCTCTGTGCTCCTGTGAACTTGACACATCATGCTTCCACCATCTACTCACATTGTTTTCATCGGTCACTACATTTTGTACATTAGCACTAGATGATATGGTTAGCTGGTTACAGTTATCAACAAGCGTGCATAAACTTAATGGGTCACAACTATCAACATCTGTCATACTTTTACTTGTTGATTCTTGACCGTTTTCCTCCAATTTAATAACAGTACCACTGTTTTTCAATATATTCAATACTGGTTCTTTAAGTATCTTACTATGTTTCTTTTTGTAGATTCCAGGTTTTAGTTTTTTTTGAGAGGAACAGGAGCATCTTGACTCTTTAGGAAGGGCAGTTATCTTGGGAAAATTCCTTTTGTGGAGTGAGTATAAGAATGGATTTTCATTACTTCTATTCTTACTTATTTTTACTGGTTCTATTTCTAGTCGTCCCATTTCCAATCCCAATAATATGTCTTCTTTATTCATGATTTCAAGAACTGTAACAAAAAATAAGATGGTTTGTTTATCATTACACATTAGCATTGTTTTTCCTATGTGCAATGATGCCATTTTATATTATTATTTATGTGTAGATAATATTAACATAATTTAAAAGCTAACAGTCATAATATTAATACTAGTACAGGTATCTAGAAAAGGAGGGAAAATAGGGTGTCAAAAATTCACCCTCATTCCTGTCCACATGAAAAGTTCCCAAAAGGCTGGCAGCACTTGACTTTGACTGAAAAAAGAGGCCAGATCATGTGAAGAGTCAACCAAACCAACCGCTTGGCGATTTCTCGAAAAAGTGTGGTCACATGCGACTCCATTGCCCTAGTGTTTCACAAATCTAGCAGAAAAGCAGCATAGCAGTTGGTATAATTAGTAATTTTTAAGTTTTTCCGAACTAATATTGAATAATATGCACGTAAACAACCTATACGGAGAATAGTGCGTTTGATCGTATTTGTTTTGAAATAAAGGGCTGTTTTCGCATTGATCTGGAATACGGCTACACTATAATCTGCAGAACATTATGTAAACATAATAATAAATTAAATGTTGCAAGAGGTTCTCGATACTATTGTTTTCTTCGTTCAGCACAAATTATTATTATTCAATGACTGAGTATATGAGGTTTGGCGTTCTTGACAAATGCTTTGTTTATGGAAAACATACCAATGGGCTTCTTTGCTAGATAGTATTTCGCTAACTGTTTGATAACATAAGAACAATAATCACTTTCTTAACACCATTTGATATTTATGATTCCTGTAAAGAACTAAATCATGTGCTCTACTGCTAATAAATTGGACATTTTATTTTGTTTACGTCATGGTCGTCACGTTCATTGTTCATGACATTTGACAATTTCTATTTCTATGTGCGGTGCACCACAGACTGCACCTACTTAGTCTGTGGACTGCACAGACTCATGCTAGGCACGACTCTCTAACAATCAAAGACTACTATAGTACTAACAATTTAAAAACTATTTTGAACTAAGATTTTGAACGATTGACGTATTCATAAAACATTTAAAATGCTCTAAGGACGTACTAGGCAAATGCAAATAATGCTAGTTTTGTATGTACATGTTAATTATTGTGCTAGTACTACAAGGAGTTATGGGCCTTGAATAATCGACAAGGCACTATTAGGAAACATTTTTCAGTAAATTGCTTTGTTTAACTTGAAATTTAAAAAAAGATGTTAATGTCGTTTTCTGTTCTGCCATGTTCTTAAATAATCTTGTATAAAATTTGTTTATATATAATTATCTCTATACATACAGGGTATATAGCTCGTGGCTAAGTACTAACAGCCGCACAGGTCGATCCATCAGGTTAAGCTACGCTTGCCGGGGTTGACCGTGGATGGGTGACCATCTTTACATACCGAGACCTTAGAGCATACCGAGACTCCTCTGTGTCTCGGAAAGCACGTTAAGCCGATGGTCCTGGCTATCATGTGTGCATCTTTGACAGTTGTTACAGATCGTCAGAAGCCCGAAAATCTGACAGGCAGTCTTACCAAGGGGTATCGTATTGCCCAGCTACTGGGTTGTGGAGGTCAGATAGGCAGTCGCCCCATGTAAAATACTGGTATTCAGGTGCATCCGGTTTGACTGGAAGCCAACCCCAGCATAGTTGGGAAAAGGCTAGGCAGATGATGGTACAGGGAATATAAAAAACAAATAAAATCCCTCATGTCAAGCCAGCACCCGCCTACCGGGTGCAAATCAAAACGTGCTACTAGGGTTGCCAGAAATAAGTTGAGAATAGTTTTAACTGGGCGATTGTCCGAAAGAGTTACCGCTACCCCGGAACATAAAGGGCTAAGGAAGGAACATGGGTAAGTTTTAGTCAGTAAGATTCTGACACTCCCTTCCGCTCTACCCAGAGCGAGAGAAGTCATTGGATAATTTCCCAGCGTTAAAAAAAAAAAAAAGTTTACCCCCGCCGCGGTATAAGTTAATTCTACTGGCAACTCTAGATATCACTCGTGTCAGCTGCTGTCAGCCAAGTGTCATGTCAACTGTTGTTCATCCAATTCCAATATTCCAGTTTGAGTTGTGTGATTGTGATCTGTCAGTACTTCATACAACATTATAATCAATTATCAAATAACTTTAGCTCATATTCTTGAAACTAAACATAAACAGGAACTGAGGGAGAGGCAGAAACAAAAGGAGATTAAATACAGTTCGGAATCAATACTGTACAACGTGTAGTGTATTGAAAGTTTTGTTGCGAGTAAATTAATATTATAAAATGCCTTGTATTCGAAAAGATGTATTCTGGATCCGCATAATATGTTTGATTAGTTTCTGTTACGGAGAACACTTGAAGTCATCATCTTCATCGAGTGAACTGAGAAATCCTAAGTCGATATTTATTGAACCACATCCTACATTGCAAAGAAAAGTATACACCAATTACATCAGTAGACACGAAATTGGTTTGTCAAGGTCAAAGCGAGCCAGTTTACCCAATCAGAGTGATTCTAGTTCGAGTGAATCGCCTGTGAATAGTCAACCTGTGAATTCAATACAAAGCTCCTCAAGTGAAAGTGTTAATATTGCTACAGAAAAGAATGATAGAGAATCTTCCATACTATCAGTACAGCTCGTAAATATATCGTCATCAGCTATTCCAAATGCCTCTGTTGTAAGTCCCTCTGATGCAGCACCATTACCCGAAAAGAGCTCTGCGGAAGATGAACACAACAGTTCCATGGCCATATTTTTTGTGTTATGTGTGCTGGCACTAGGTATTTTATTAATTCATCTCATGCTTCAAACTGGATTCTCCTATCTTCCCGAGAGTGTAGTTATAGTGTTTCTTGGTGCTTTAATTGGTATGATCATCAACTTGATGTCCATTAAAAACATTGCAAACTGGAGAAAGGAAGAGGCATTTTCACCCACTGCTTTTTTCCTAGTTCTGTTGCCCCCCATTATATTTGAATCAGGTTATAATCTTCACAAGGGTAATTTTTTCCAAAACATTGGATCTATCTTATTGTTTGCTATAGTTGGAACGGCTATATCAGCATTTGTCATTGGTGCTGGAATATACTTGCTAGGGTTAGCCCAAGTAGTGTATAAACTGAGTTTTGTTGAATCATTCGCCTTTGGCTCCTTGATATCAGCAGTAGACCCTGTTGCCACAGTGGCAATCTTCCATGCTCTTGATGTAGACCCAGTACTCAACATGTTGGTTTTTGGAGAGAGTATACTAAATGATGCTATTGCTATTGTTCTGACAACTGCTGTTTTGGACTCAAATGATCCTCTCATGTCCACTGGGGAGGCAATTCTTTCTGCCATCAATAGGTTTTGGCTAATGTTTTTTGCATCAGCAGGCATAGGAGTCTTGTTTGCACTTGTTAGTGCACTTCTATTGAAACATGTTGACCTTCGAAAAAACCCATCTCTTGAATTTGGTATGATGTTAGTGTTCACTTATGCTCCATATGTGCTGGCTGAAGGTATTCATTTGTCAGGTGATTATTTCATTTATTCTATTATTACACACTTGCATGGAAATAAAATTAACCCAACCCACACATTCTTTGATTTGAAACAATATAATTCAAAAACTTTTATTAACCATAACCTATTATGATTTTTTTTGCTTGCAAGTGTAGATGTGATCAATAAATTTTGGTGTTTGAACTTTATTAATCTATTATAAAAGGAAACAGTACTGCTCAAACCGGGATACGGATTGGGCTGAAAGTTGACACACAGAAAAGTCATTGTGGCATAGGCACCCACTGAGAACACTATTTGTAAATTCATATAAAAATTATTAGTCAAAATCAAACATGGTGCCAGCTAAGTTTCTGGCAGAAGCAAGCTTTTAAAATATTTTAAATTGTGCATTTGTGTTGTTTCAGGAATAATGGCAATATTATTTTGTGGAGTAGTAATGTCTCATTACACACATTTCAACTTATCAACCGTGACTCAGGTCACCATGCAGCAAACTATGAGAACGCTGGCATTCATCGCTGAGACCTGTGTATTTGCTTACTTAGGATTAGCTATATTCAGGTATTTTATACCATATCAATATTACTCAACACTGAGTAGCAAGCAAAATAAGTAGGAAGAATATGCCACATTCTTACAAATATTTGATATGTTCACAGCTTCAGACATCGTGTGGAACCAGCTCTGGTAGTTTGGAGTATAGTCATGTGTTTAGTTGGGAGAGCTGCTAATATTTTCCCACTGGCTTTACTGTGCAATAAATTCCGTGAGCATAAGATAACTAAGAAAATGATGTTTATCATGTGGTTTAGTGGTAAGTACTTCGTGTTTTAACCCTGCTTAGAGATCTTTTTTTATTATTAGTACAAAAAAAAGGTTTTCAAGCCAGTCACTCACTATCATTTCTGTTTATCATTAATCCAAATTTTAAATCAGAATAAGTACTTAAAAACAGTTTAATTGCAATATGTCATCTTATCGCGTTTCTCAGCGTGGAATTTTTGAAGAAAACAAACAAACGTAAAGAACATGTAAACAATGGTTTACATGTAGTAGGTACGTAACGTTTTTTTTTGGTAATTTATGTTACCTTCAAGAGCATTTACGCCGACTTTATCTACTATTTTTTACAGTAAGGATAGAACGTATGAACTGAACAACACACAATTGACATACCTACGTAGCCGTTTGGTAAATGACAAAGTGGCTATCTACCATTCAACTTTAAGAAGCAACTAAGTATACAAAATAATTATGCATCTGTTACATTTTACAGGACTAAGAGGAGCAATATCCTATGCTTTATCACTTCATTTAGGATTCTCCGACGAAACTCGGCATGTGATTATAACTACAACGCTAATAATCGTCCTATTCACGACCTTATTCTTCGGTGGATCTACAATGCCTTTATTAAAGTTTTTACGAGTAAGTGCTTATTAATATTTGACGAAGTACAGACGCCAGCAGATCAAGCTTTTGCTTTTGTAATTAAGTTGAAAAACTATCAAATACTTAGTACAAAAAAATTTTAGATTGGGGTAGGTACCTACCTAACTTGTTGTGTTGGTCTCTGTACCTACATCTATCGAATAATTTATGAACCAATTCATTGCGGAGTAAGAAATTTCCCGGCTAGGTACCTAATATCAATATTCTTTCTTGTTACTTAGCTACCTATTAACGCTAACGCTTTGCTCGCGAACGCGTGGATTTGCTTTGTAGGGTTCCGTAGCCAAATGGCGGAAACGGAACAGTCGTAATGTCACCCGTTTAAAAAAAATCGTCCTAATTTTTTCCGTCTGTCCGAAGGATGCTCGGAGACTATTAGCACTGCATATTCCTCATCTCAAAAACGATTGACTTCTTGTCAATCGTTTTTGAGATGAGGAATATTTTAGGTTACAACAGCAAAAATAACAATATAGTTTTTCAGTTTCTTAGAGAACTATGGAATGCAAACCTTTTTGTGATTTGAAACAGAATTAAAAATAAATAGTTTTTTAACAGGCTAACAAAAAACCGAAGCGTTCGAGATCATTACGTAAGCAGAAGGAAGTAAGTTTATCTAAAACAAGGGAGTGGGGCCAAGCTATCGACTCCGAACATCTGTCCGAGATTACAGAAGAAGAATTAGAGGTAAGAGAAACTAATAAGTATTGTCGACCTCGTAATTAATGTCATCTGTGCATGTTGCAAAACTTAGTGAGCCTTTACACTCTCGCAGTCTCGGCTCCATTACGGCCTTATCATTTTTGATGACATAGATAAATAAATTCAGACCGGTACATTGAAACTTCATTATGATACTGTTACGAACTGGTAAAATGACATGGGTTTCCGCAAAGTAATACTTGATGTTATCTTGGCAATTTGGCGTTAAAGGAAAAATAAACCTTATGGCTTGAAGTGACACTCAACCTTGGTGGTTAAACAATTACGAGATCGACTATACCGTAGTGTACAAGTGAGCAAAATATGTTTTTATAACTCCATATCAACAAAAATGCGTTAAGGATGTAATGTAGTTAGAACGACAGATAATTAACTTTGGCCTAAAATGACCTAGACTTCGCTCAAAAAACCTCAAAAAAGCAAATTGCACATTTAAAGCATTTGCGCTTTTGAAGTGTTCGACTCCCCCTGCGACGTTGTGATCTCCCTCTCCCCCTTCGCGGTCTCCGTTTGCGAGATGACTCTTTCGCAGAAGGATATCACCACGTCGCAGGACTCCTCGCTGCCGCATAGAATTCACTACGGCTGGCAGTGACAGGTCAATGCCTACTCATGAGGCTAGATGAGGGTGACTAACCTAGCCTAACATAACTTACATTTTTATGATGTATAGCAAAATATGTATTTTATCTATGTGGGCTACTCATCAAACTTATGATTTAGAGAGGAACGCATTTTCATAAATCGGCTACCTTTTTCAGGATGTGAACCTTATTACGATGATTTAATGTTTTAGGTAAATTATTCACATGCAGCGCGACTGAGAGGTTTCGTGAGGTTAGATATGAAGTATCTGACTCCATTCTTCACCAGGAGATTCACACACCAGGTAAGAATTGCTTTTACTACTTAGATTTAATTAAACGCGCCGATTGTGTCAGCAAATTTGTTTCGAGGTGTTCACACTGGAGTGAATAGTTACGTGATGTGGGGTTGGCATATCCGTATGTATAAAACCCCGGTTCATAATAAAGCATTTTAAATAAAAGTTACGTGATGACTTCCAAATCATTGTGACAATAGAAATGCGCATTCGCATCTCGCGTCACGAGATGCTTTCGCATATCCCGCGCAACATTCGTCTCATTTTGACCAGAGCTTAAATTTCTTTAAAAAATTACCTAAGTATGTAATTCAAATTGTTTATTTCTAATTTCAGGAGTTAAAAGATTGTAAAAGCCAAATGACGGATCTTACCAACCAGTGGTATCAGGCTATAAAAATATCGAATGATCGAGAAACGGATGAAGAGGAGAGTCTGCAACAAACCTCCCATTCTAATTCACAAACTAGTCTTCAGCGAGGCGTATAAATGGACACAATTGTATTAAAGCGAATTTCACCAATGAAACAACGCGATCAGCACATATAAACCGCATTCAAGAACTGTCAGTGTTCATATTTTCTCAATTCGAAATATTTTGAAAGACATTCCCAATTAATCCATACTTAATATAAATGCGAGAGTAACTCTTGGAATTACCTTTTTACGCATCTATGGATTCGATAAAATACAGCACAAACATGATGGCCATGATATAGGGATAGTTTATTTCTCGTCAGTACAGAGGCCAGCACATCAAGCTACCCCAATCTGTCACATTTCTATGATAGATTTTCAGATTTATTAAAAAATTTGTTCAATTGGCAATATTTAACAGATTGGGATAGCTTGATATACTGGCGTCTGTACATTCTTCTGGGATCATTGTGATTTTGATCTCTTTGCTGGTAAGACAGTTGCTTGCTACATATTAAGTTCGAGAAATTCGTCTGGTCGACAATCTATATAATGCAATGAATATTGTTGAACTGCCAAAATAAAAGGCATTGCCATTGTTAGCAATTAGGCTGCTAATTCCTTCAGCAGGTTCCTTTTCGACTTGTCCACATGTTCATTACCTATTCATAGTTTCGATAATTTTTCTGTAATATATGGTGCTTTTCTTTCCCAATATAGCTAAGTGTTGAACACTATTTTACACAGTGTATAATAATTTATTAGCTTGGTTTAAAAGGTTCAAATGAATACAGTAGTACAATTTTATTAGCAGTCCAATTAGATTATCAGCCCGGAGGATTTGTGCCTGGTTAATGGCTCGGCTCCTATTTCACGAGACTTTAACATGACTGGCGAAATGTGAGTGTGTACTATATGTACGCCTCTGCTAAACCCTTCGGGAAATACACGCATATTGTTATCTAAATGAATCACATTTTGTAGTTAATGTTAGTTCATATTTTATTACTTTAGTACTTGTATAGTTTGTGTATTGTTATATTTTTATTTCTGATTCCTATTGACTATTACATTTTAGTCAAGAAATGTGATATATTTAAGTATTTAGAAAGGACTAGAGTAATTTTCATTTCGAAATAGTGGGCGCCAAAGATTAACGAGTCTTTTTAAAAGTATTACTGCAGAGAAATCTTAGTTCTAAGCTCATCATAACGAGCAGTCGATACAGAGCCTTGTGAGACAAAGGCGGCGCATACATTCTGAGCATCAATCAATAAGTTATTTAGATTTTTTTTGTAATTGGTTACATTACATTTTTCAGGCTATAGTAGTATTTGGTTGTGTAAAGGAAACCTACACATTAAATGTGATTTAGTAATTATAGGTACTATAAATAATATGTACTTAAGTGTTGTTAATAAGCTTTAATTCTTCATCAGTTTTTCTCAATGTAAAGCAAAGTATTTCTTTATTATGCATATTTTGTTATGTTTCAAATTCTGAAATTATCTTTCGATTTTACTCTTTATAAAAAATGTGAATGATAATATATAATTAGGTACAGACGCCAGCACATCAAGCTATCCCTAACTGTCAAATTTTCTCAATTAAAAATGAACCCTAAGTCTTTGCATTAAAGTTGAAATACTATCAAAGAAATGTGACAGATTGTGGTAACTTGATGTGCTGGCCTCTGTACCTACTTGATACATGGTGTCATATTAATTTATTTTGTAATATGTTTTTTTAAAGGAAGTCTATATATCCTATTAAATTAAATGGCTAGTCTAAAGAAATAACTGTAATACAGCAGATTTTAATTTTAAATGTATTGTTTTTACATTCATTATTATTGTAATATTTTGCCAAGCAAGCTGAAGCTAGTTCAGGTTGCTCAATTTTATTATATAATCATTATTGAAGCGTAAAGAGCCCAGCTAAACAGCTGAAGTGTATAAACTATGGTAGGCAATACTGAAACTGACATATTAAATATTGGCATTATGTGTAAATACATTTTTGTTTATTTAAAACCCACTAGGCTTTATTGCAAAAATTTAAAGTATTATAGCTAAGAGAGACTTTAGTATTTTTAGGTTACTCAATCTTCCTCATTTTCCAAATTGATGTGACTTCCAAATTTTCCATATAACTGTGCTTTTAATTCACCCATTTGACCTTTGAGCTCCTCGCATTTGCCTTCCAGTTCATTAATTTCGTTGATCTTTTTTGATTTGGCGTCATCTAATGATTTCTGGAAATAACATTTTTTATTTAAAATAAACCAACTTAAAATGAAACAATTGGTGAATGCTGTTTCAATTAACCAGATAGAACGAAGATATGGGCAGAATTTTTGAGAAATAGATCATTTTATTTAAGTAAGTACAGTTTAAGAAAAACTATATAAATAGAAACACACATTTTAACAACCATGCAAGTACCTTGTAGGGTGTAACAAATGCAGCATGTACCATGGTTCTTGATTCTAAGAAGTTAGCGTTGTTGGTGTTAATGCCATTTCTTTGAATTTTTTAGGCCTGACATGACACCATTTTCTTTATTTTAGGGATCTTTCTACTTTCTAAACGCAATGATCCATGAAAATTGTAGGTAAATTTACCTACAATATACATGGATCATTGGGTCTATATGTATAATTTGTCGACATATTATGCGGGCGAAGCCGCGGGCGGAAGCTAGTTATTATTAAAAAGCTACACTGTTGTTTAGTTGTGTTGGGCTATTTTAGGATCAAGTAGGTAAAGAGATCAATCCAAGTATTTATTCAGTTTTACCTAGCTACAACATCAAACATCAGATTACAACACAGAATCGCATACTAACCAAAGTGTCTTCAAGCCCCTGACAAATGAAAATTTCACCGATGAGGTATGGGATTTTATCACCTTCATCAGCAAGACCGAGTTCTTCTACAGCTTCTTCTAAATTCTTCATATCATTCTGTTTTTGTTTCAATTCTTCTTTGAAGTCGTCTACTTTGGCATTTAGGCGAGCAAATCGGTTAATTTTTTGCTGATCTTCAAACGAAATGTGAACATCTGAGTCCTAAAAACATAAAATACAATTTACCATAATATCATAACATAACCTCATGACATTGAAAACCTGTACGTACTGGTTGAAAAGTGCCTTTTCCAGAATTCGCCATTGTATTTATGAATTATTGCAATGAGTAATTTATGAATATCAAGTTTCTGAGAGTTTTAAACACCAGTTGTTCGACCACACTGACAACAGAGTGACAGACACAGTGACAGATGGGTGGCGGCACAGACTACATAGAAGGTGGCGGGGCACCCAAAGAGTAGATTATCTATTGGGACAAATAAACTAAAGGTATTAATCATATGGAATTAGTATGTACAATACATAGCCTACATGCCCAGAGATCGTACATGACGGGAGGAGAGGAAGGAAAAAGGGGAGACCCCAGCAGTGAGGCAAAAAAAGATCTACCTATGTTTTCGATTCGTATACTTTTAAACATAAATGTACGTGCATATTAAAATACTCACTACTGACTCTAAAGGCTCTAGTGGAACCATTTTCTATGTTTACTTATTTTGTAGTAGGTAACAAATTCTTAGAGTTTTTTTTCTATATTTTCGTATTTATTATTCTCGAATAATAAATACCAAAATCTGCAAAAAAAAAAATCTGCAAATCTGCATCTGTCTGCACTAAATTCGATAACTATACCTATTCAGTACAGCGACTTTAGTCATCGGTGACTTATTGATACAGAATAATGACCTGGTTTTATTTCAGAATCTCACGTCCATAGGACACCATTTCTCGTAACAGAGTTGATGTTGCCATTTTATAATCGAATTTTTAAGATTTATTACTGACCAAATTATTCCAACGACAGTTGACTCCACCATCAACTAAAACGCAGTAGTATTGTTTTTTGCTGGCTGGACTGCACCCACACACGCAAATTTTTACAGCCGATTTATCCTTAGAGATATCGCACTAAAAGAACCTTGTAGCGGTATAATAATAATACCAGCCTATTATTGTTAAAGCTCTCATACAGAAAAGCCACGAGCATTGATCACCACGCTTGCTCAAGACGGGTTGGCGATTCAGACTTTTGACCTATAGCTTCCGCTCTGCTAAAAGCACCGCAATCCTCTGATTGCGGCGGCCTCCCTATATATTCTCTCCCGCATCAGTAAGATTCGCCGTTCAAAGCATACTCTCACTATACCACAACCCTCCTCCAGGAGAGTAGTTCGAGCACTAGCAAACTTACGAAACATATTCTCTGCTCTAGGGGGCGGAGGGGTCTGTCAGACTCTTGCTGATTTACATCACACATTTGCGCCGGGGGTCGCGGGGGGCTGGCAGCGGGCAGTGTTCGCCCTCCACCGACGCCCGGTACTTCTGCTGTGGGCCGAGTGAGAGGAAGTGATCTCTCTCTGCCTTTTGGCAGCCTCCTGCGAGATGACTTTTTCGCAGAAGGACACCACTTCTTCCCAGGACTTTTTGCTGCTGATCATAGAGTTCACTATAGCCAGCAGCATCAACTAGCACTGCCTACTACTGAGATGAGTGCACGGCGCGGCTTCTCCCAAGCGACACTCTCTGCCAGCGTACAACCGACAAACTCCTAGGTTCACCAACGAAGTCAAGATGCCTTAAAAAAAATCATCGCCCGTGGTCTTAGAGCATTTATATATAAGTAGGTTAAATGCTCTAAGCCCGTGGTCTGTAAAACTTAAAGCATTTTAACCAACGCTCTAATGTGTAAAAGGGTGACAAGGTAACGTGTGCACAAGTCCCTACTTTTTGGCAATTCCTAAATTAGTTTGACGGTAGCAGCTAAAATGTAAATTAAAGGAAAATTATGAAATCATTTAGTTTGTGATTCTTTGTGTATTTTTAACCGACTTCAAAAAGGAGGGTCTGTATTAGACCCGTATGTCCGTATGTATGTATGTTTGTTTCTCAAAAACGAATGAACCAATTTCAAACTCAAACTCAAAGTATTTATTTCAAATAAACCAATTACAGGCACTTTTGAATTGTCAAGGTGTCGGTCAGTCAGAGAGATGAAGCTAGTTGCCCATTCCAAAGCAGTAGGTACCTATGGAGAAGAACGGGCAAGAAACTCCATGGACACTCTTTTAAACAAAATATGGTTACAAAATATTGGTTACATAGTTCATATTAGTATTATACATGTGAGAACGATGCATAACGTTGAAAGCATCAGATATAAAATATGTAAAAACTATTCAATAATTAAATTAAAACAAGCCTTAGCCGCTAAGAGATGACCAGTCCCTACTGACAGCGCCCGTTCACGAACAGGACGCATATATTAGCACCATTCAGCTCAACCATTTTGAAGGGAGCTAAATGAGCCAACACACACGCCACCATCAGCGAGACATTAATGTGAGCATGGCATACTCTCAGCCGCCAGGGCACATTCAAGTCAATGAAAGACGTACCGGGTAAATGGTCGCTATAGAGTAGATACATAGTACTCACATATGTGCTAAGCAATTATACAATATTAAGAGATTGAATTTATACAATGCAAAGATGTTTTGTTTTAATGTTGTTGATCTTCCGCAGCTCCAACAGTTTTTAGTAATCTAATCAATTAGTTGATGCGCCCTTGTGGAGCTGGACTAGCATTGACCCAAGCATTTTTATCAGCAATGTAATCTCCCAATTTATAATATGCTTGGCTGCATAGTGTGCGTTTTATACAACATTTAAATTTTGTTTCATTAAGTTCAAGAATGTGGGGAGGTATTTTATTGTAACATTTTAAACAGTACCCCATGAAAGATGAATCTACTTTAGCCAGCCTGAAACCTGGTTGAACTAATTGGTCCCTATTTCTAGTAAAATAATTGTGTCTCTCACCTCTTTTACTAAAAAGATGTAGATTTTTCCTTGCGTACATGATATTTTCATAGATATATTGACAAGGTACAGTCATGATGTTAATAACCTTAAACCGTTCCCTTAGAGAATCGCGCCTACGAAGATTATAAACGGCTCTGATAGCTCTTTTCTGCAGAATAAAAATAGACTCGATGTCTGCAGCTCGTCCCCAAAGTAAAATACCGTAAGACATAATACTATGAAAATAACTAAAATAGACTAGCCTCGCGGTATCTACATCAGTATACATTCAGTCAAAAAAGTATCGGGAATGGATGATTTGTTTATGGTTCCAAATTCAAATTTTTGTTTTTTTGTAGTTGTTAGATTGGCACATCTGTTATCCATTTTGGCGCGGAGTTTGAGTTGCATCTGTTATTTATATTAAATACAGTGCTGGTTTTAGTAATATCATAAATAGTGTGTATTGCGAATTTCATAATGGACAAAAATATCGAACAAAGAGTTTGTCTTAAATTTTGCATCGCCAATGGAATTTCGTGTTCGGAGTCACTGAAAATGTTACAGAAGGCTTACGGTGAATCGACTTTATCAAAAACTCGTGCTTATGAGTGGTTCAAAGCGTTCAAAAGCGGTCGAGATGTGATGGAAGATTTGCCTCGCTCTGGTAGGCCGTCAACGTCTGCAACTGAAGTTAACATCGCAAAAGTGAAGAAAATAGTGACTGAAAATCCCCATTCAACTCTGAGAGAGATAGCCGCCGAACTTTCTGTATCTCACGAGTCGATCCGTACCATTTTAACTAATCATTTGGGTATGAGACATGTTGCTGCTCGGCTAGTCCCAAAAGATCTGAATTTTCTCCAAAAACTCAATCGCATGAAAGTCGCTGAGGACATGCTAGAACGAGTCAGTTCGGACCCAACATTCATGAAACGCATTGTTACTGGTGACGAGACGTGGGTTTACGAGTTTGACATGCAAACTAGTCAACAAGCTTCGGAGTGGCGCCTTCCAACTGAACCGAAACCGAAAAAACCACGCCAAAGTCGATCAAAAGTCAAAGTCATGTTGACTGTTTTCTTTGACTATCGCGGTGTTGTACACTCTGAATTCTTACCGGAAGGTCTAACGGTAAATAAAGAATATTATTTGAGCGTTATGCGGCGTTTAAGAGAGCATATTCGACGAAAAAGGCCAGATTTGTGGAAAGAAAATTCTTGGATTTTGCACCACGACAATGCGCCTTCGCACAAGGCTATCATTGTGAACGAATTTTTGACCAAACACTCAACAAATACCATCCAGCAACCACCATATTCACCAGATATGGCTCCTGCTGACTTTTTTCTTTTTCCTAAACTCAAATTACCACTTCGTGGCACCCGTTTTCAATCGATAGAAGACATAAAGGAGAATTCGCGGCGAGAACTGAACTCAATTCCGGAAGCAGCGTTTAAAAAATGTTTTGATGAATGGATTATTCGTTGGCGCAAGTGTATCGTTTCTAAAGGAGCATACTTTGAAGGTGATAAAATAAATTTGGATGAATAACAGACATTTTGTGTATTATTGATCTTTTCCCGGTACTTTCTTGACAGAGTAGTATACTGACAGCATCTTTCTGACAGCATATGCTGCAGAACTTAGCCGTCCAGCAAGAGATATTAAATGAGGACCCCATTGAAGCCTTGAGTCGAGCGTGATCCCCAGGAAAACAGTTTTATCGACAAATTCTAGTTTCTCTTGATTCAATACTATCTCACAATCACTACTTTTTACATTTGGTAAAGAAAATCTAATGCACTTAGTTTTTTTTCCATTGAATACTAAATTATTTGCAGTAAACCACTTCTGGACCTGCAGTAGGGCGTTATTTAATGTTGATGTTTCTTTAATTGAACGCGAAATACATACTTTCAGGAAGGTTTTAGTATAGAATACATTAGGCAATTATTCTTATGTCCGAACTTACAACCTACAATGTACATACCTACAATTTCTATGCGAATTTTGTTTCTGAACTGATTTTTGTGATTTTTTGTTCGATGGGTAAAAATTTAATTCAGTTTGGCCCAGTTTTTATTTTACGAGCATTTTTTCTACTTAACTTAAGTGGGTGATATTTTAATAACTTACTGTATTTACATAACAGGTTTCTAACTAAAATATAGTGTGGAATAATTCCGCCGCATCGCTACCGATCGGTAATGTACCCAAGAGACTGGTGGCAATGCTAAGCGTCTAACCAAGGTAAAAAGTAAAAAAAAAACACAATGTGAAAAATAACGTTAATTTCGGAAGTCGGTGGCAAGAAACGAAAAAACAAAACCAAAGACACCGATTTCCGAAATTAAGGTTTTTTTCTCTTGGTAGTTTTTTTTTAAGTCGTTTGTTTTTTAATAACATATGTATCGTATGTGCACGACCTACGTGTCCGTGTCGCATGGCATTGTCCACCCGCGCTTATTACTTCGTTTTCGCTTAGCGTACTTTCTGCCTGTTTATTTTTTGCTCGGCTCCGAAGGGCAATAGCGTGATCTTATTCTCCCTCAAATGTTCGACCAATGCAAAAAATATTTTACAAATCTGACTCGTAGTTTCAGAGATTAGCGCATTCAAACAAACAAACACTGCCAGCTTTATTATTCACTTACGATTCGCTGGATAAGCCCAGACGGTAGAAGTCCCACAGCCTGAGCGGCTACCTGTGGTATAGCAGTATCCATCATTTGAACGCCAGAAGAGGTTACAAATAAAAACAATTGCGATACTCTTTTTAACACGTTAAGTGCGAAACGAGGCCTAAATCACCCCTCATGCAACTTCCTTGTGGTGCGGCAAGGAAAAACGTGAACATCTCTGTCGTGCGAAGGGCATAGCTTTGGTTTGGTCCAGTATAGAAAAGAGATAAATGTATATATGAGACGCGCTAATGGTCCCGGACTCGGTGGTATACCTACCTTGGTACCGGATGTCTTAGGCCTCGTACCGCACTGAATTAATATAATTTTAATGCAGTGCGGAACGAGGCTAAAACGTCCCATATCCACCCGGACCTCGTACCGCACCCAACGCGAGCTTCTCGCGACTAGTGTTGTGCATCACGTCGATTGGAGAGCACGTCCTTTTACATTGCCGAACATGTCTAAACGATGTCGGAAGAAGTTAATTTAAAAAAAACCCAGAAACAGAACGATTGCGATTTTTTATAAAAAAGTATATTGTTACTGATTTTTTTATGTTAATTCAAGTTCTAATAAGTGTATTTTTAAAGCCCGAGGCAGAATACATAGGATAGTTTCTTTTCTACTTCTGGTTTTGTTTTTTTTCTATTCTGTGAACCGCATTAAGATTTTCACACAAAAATAGATAAACATCGTTGCGTCGATATTATTTTTCCCATCACTAATCTTAGCGAAAATTTACCTTATTTCAGTGCGTTACGAGGTGTATAAGATCCCATATTTTGTTTTGCCAATAATTCCTTGACTAGTTATCAGATCCCGGGGCGATGGTAGATTAGGGTTCATCAATTCACTGTCTATATCGATAAGGACCAAAATTTTAATTTTTCTTTGATTTCGCGCCAGAAAATGGAATTTAGTCTGGTAAAGGAGGTGGGGTCTAATAGACCACGTGTCGCCCTAACGTCTGGTCACGGTGCGGGCCGATAAAACCTCGTGCCGCAGGAACGGAAAGTTTGCAAAAATTGGTGCCGCAGCTAACGTGTTAAACAAAACTAAGAACGAAATAACTATTGACATAAAAATGCTTAAATCGAAGCCTACTTTAAACTCCGATATTAGTGATTAGCCCTTCCTGCCGTTAAACATGATGCATCAATGCTACTCGAGCTTTTGTATTTCATTCCTAATGAAGGATTCAATACCCCTGTAGGTAGTTTACGAATAGTGAAAGGATGCTATCGAGTCACCAACGCGCCTTGGAAGTTTGCTAAGTACTTATAACATATAATTTATATATAGCCATACAACGTCTCTTAGTTGAATGGTTCCCCAACGTACTTATACCTAATCACGCACCATGTGGGGACGAGTAAATTTTATAGAAGACGTAAACAAACAACGGCACAAGGTGTTAAGGCTTTGTGGAGCCTCGATCTACACAGGGTGGTTAATAGCTGGAAACTGGATGAGACTGGACTGTAATGGTGTACAAGGAAGATTTGACTTGTAATTAAGGGAGGTATTTGTATATAAAACCAGGACTGAGGATACGCAAGCATACGTCTATGGGCTCTACTGTCTAAATACTTAAAAAGATTGTGCGCCCGTGGTGACTAGATACCACCCGCCAATGTGGTATACTTAATTTTTGATATGCTGACTACTTGTTGTTGCCGTAATACCATTATTTTACGTCTTAGCTTTCTAAGACCTTTGTAGATATAGCTCTTTAGCTATATATATTGTTACAAACGAAATGAGACAGAAGTTTTGGGTTGAATTGTTTCGTTTCGTTTGATTTTTATGCAGCAGTAAAGTTGGGGAGAAAACTCTTCACTGTTAATTTAGCTATCACCTTTAAAGATTCAAAGAGTATATATAATAATCTTTGAGTCTATTGTCATAATAAGTGAATGCGTTATGGCAGTGTCGCGCGGCCCCACCACCGAATGTCGACGACGGCGCCTACGCCGTGCAGTGCCGTTCACTCGCGCGCACTTCTACATCGAACGTCCAACATTACGCGCGCGACAATACCTGGGCTCTACTTTTTTTTTTTGTGAAGAATAAATCGCGTGATGGAGAAGGAGCATCAACCAGATTCGATGGCAACCATCACCATGAAACCGGAATACCCGCCATCTGAAGTGTACAGCACGTCGGAACCCCCACCGGTATGATAATTTCCGTTATTCTCTTTGAATAAATGTTAAACAAGTAACGTGTAGGTCTGCTGTCGGCCCGTCACAATCGTGACTCGAGGTCTAAGCTTTGTTATTTTACATATTAAGCTCGAGTAGTTACTTGGAAGGCTGTTGTTTTAAAATGACTTTATTTAGTTAGGTAAGTGCCGAAACCTAAAGGAGGTAACCGTAATAGCAAGGCTAGGCATACTAAAATCTTTTACGTGTAACTCTTTTGTTTGTAGGCAATGATATAAACGATCATTGTTTCTCTAGTAGACTAGTGCTAAAATATAATAATGAGTGGTCTATTAAGTGCGGGACATAACTGCGGGAAAGCGCCTTTCTCTCGGACTTGGCTGTTGGCAGCGGCTCAGTGTCAGCGAGACCGCTGGCGCGTAGCGGCTTCTTTCTTGTTTGTAAACATGCTATAGTTAGTATTGAAACCGCTAGGGTAGATGTGAAATTAAAATCTACTTTTTCAATTTTCTGCTCAATAGCAGGTTGTATGATAATAAAAAAATTATGCTTCCGTAAATCATAATTAGGAATGTCGGTATTTACCGAAGTATAATAATAATAGTAATATGTTTATTTATTTTTACTCGCAATCATTAAACTCATTAATATATAATACTCGTAGTTACAATTACTTACTATTTCATGAAAACTTAACATTTGTGGCCAATTTTAATTTTTACTTAATAATACTTAATTGTAATCTAGTATTTGAAACGAACGGGTCTTACTTTTTTATTACCACATCACCTGATTATATTGACCTGCAATTTTCAAAGAAAACGTAAGGCTACCTTAGGAGGGCACGCCACGATAGTGGCGGTAAGGCCCCTCTTTGAGGAGTGGCTAGAGAGGCGTCACGGCGCCCTCACCTACCGCCTGACGCAGGTCCTCACCGGACATGGATGTTTTGGGAGGTTCCTGCACATCATCAGGCGGGAGGAAACGCCTGGGTGTCACCACTGCGAGGATCGCCCAGAGGACACGGTAGAGCACACGGTGCAAACCTGCCCCGCTTGGGCGGAGCACCGCCGTGTCCTCGTAGAGGCGATCGGCGGCGGCGACCTCTCGCGCCCGGCTCTGGTGCAAGCCATGGTCCGGGGCGAGAGGGAGTGGGAGGCAGTCACCTCCTTCTGCGAAAAAGTTATGCTCGCGAAGGAGGTGGCGGGATGGGAGAGAGAAAGGTCCTCCCGTCCCAGCCGCCGCAGGAGACGCCCCGGGCGTCGGGAGCCACGTGACGACTCCCGCCCACCGTAGGCGCGGGCCTGCGGACGGTGAGTAATGGGTGACTCACCGTCCGATCAGCACCAGACCCGTGCCGTACGGCGCGTATATGATCCACGCGCGCCTCAAAGAGATGTCAGCATATGAAGGGGCCCCTCAGAGCCAAGCCTGCCGGGTAAGCGGAATTGTCCGAAAGGGTTACCGCTACCCCGGAACATAAAGGGCTACGGAAGGAACATGGATGGGTTTTAGTCAGTAAGAGTCTGACACTCCCTTCCGCTCCACCCAGAGCGGGAGCAGTCATTGGATGATTTCCCAGCCTTAAAAAAAAAAAAAAAGGCTACCTTAGGAACATGGATGGGTTTTAGTCAGTAAGAGTCTGACACTCCCTTTCGCTCCACCCGGAGCGGGAGAAGTCATTGGATGATTTCCAAGCCCATACTACAATTTACCTTTTTTTACCTATTTACATTTAAATTAACCTACTCTGAATTAAGGTGTGAGATCAAAATCGACAACATTGTTAGGAAATATTTGATTGTTGCTTTAAGGCCCGCAGACTGCCGTGACACGACGATGCGAGGCGATTCTCGTACAACAATTTCCATGAAGTTTTCATTAAAGAAAAATCTACTCTTCTACAAGGGTCTCGTCGCGCCTGTCTGCGCGAGCCTTTAGAGTCATTTGAGGGTAGGAGATCATCGAATGACTCTTACCGCTCTATTGGCTCTCACTGCTGGGCAAAGAACTTCTCTTTTCCTTCCAAACCATGTCTTGTGCGATCTCTACCCATGTTGGCCCTGCAAACGTTATCAGAAACCTCACCGTAGTGGTAGTGGTTTTATGTAGACATTTCCTTAATATTATACATCACATGATCACGCGTGTTTTCTCCGAAGGGGAGGCAGGTCATTACAGAGTTTACTTACAACGTTAAAGGCTATGATAATTTTTGATGCGGTTTTCACCATCATTCAGATTGATATTATACCTATCTTTTATTTAGCAGGACATCAAGTTTATATAGATACTTATTACATTTTAAGTGTGTTGTAATGTAATCCTAAAGTTGTGGGTGTTAACCCCTATCAATACTTGACTCGGTTCGTGCTTGGCAGGTTATTTGTTTACTTATGTAACTAAGTACATACCAAAGGTGTTGTAAAATTAATTGAGTCATAAATTGAGTTATTGTAGTTTTACATCCTTTTCAGTAAATTCAATTCAGCTGCGGATATCAGGATAATTATGTGTTTATACGAACCTATTTCAACAAATATACCTTTCTGAGAATTGTGATATGTCTAAGTTTACCTATGTGGGAAAAAACATTGTTCTATTGTCTCTGGCCATCTATTAACATAGCCTTCGCCACTTATCATAGTTATCACGCAACTTCATCATAGTCTAGTAAATAGGTACATTTATATTTACATGCCCAACTAGGTTAATTGTGACGTCAGAAATCGCACTACCCATAAATAGTAGGCACCACAGTAAACACAGAACATTTTCTTCATAATTTAAACACTGGTCATTTTATCGAAGAGTCTCAAGCAAGATCAGTCTTAGCTTATTTGGATTCCGTACCAAAATGGTAAAATAGGAAACCTTATGGTGTGACTTCATTTGTCTGTCCGTCTGTCACAGCTTCTTATTTTAGGACTCCACTTGATATACAATTTATTCCTATTGAAGCATGGTCCAAAAATCCCATAGATATTGGCTCAGAGATGTGGCCGGGGGTAAATGATAATTAGTAATTTTTGGCTTAGTAAATGATAATTAGTAGTTAGTAAGCGGTCATCATAGATAAATTCTGTGTATTTGTTCTATGGGAACCTTAACTTAAATGAGTTATAGGCATAGGTTGGATGCACCAGGTATGTATGTTATGTAGCCTTGAATAGTAGTTTTTGTTTTCAAAAATAGTAACTTAGATATTAGAACGCTTATGTGAAAGACAATAACGTGTGACTAAAAAAAAACCGAGGACATAAGTGTATTGAATAAGTGTGTTAATAACGCTAAAACGGCTGAACGGACTTGGAGGAAATTAAGCTAGCACAGATAGTTTTAACCTGGTTTACCACACAAAATACTTTTTATTCCGGTATTGTATTGAGTAAGCTAAAGAAGCAGATACAGTGAGCTTCCGTAGCCGCCAGTTCCAGACAGCAAATAAAAACATAATTTGAGATCGAATAGAGTAGAGTCCACATACCAACCATCTTTATATGTTTTGTCGAGTGTTGACTCTCACAAAATAATATCAGGTATAGATATCAAACATATAATATTTATATATAATATTCAATAATATTATATATAAATATAATATTTCATCAAAACAACCTCTGCAATAAAAGGACATTCTTGACCATGTAAAAAAAGCACCAGAACTGGATAATTAAATTAAGTTAGCAAGGCTATAGAGTACAAAGTCGGGACAGTAAAAAATATGTATCAACAGCTACAATCTGAGTGAAATCGTTATTGGTCAGTCGAACAAGTGGACACAATGCCGCTTGCGTCACATCCGAGGCGGACAGCCCGCAAACTAGATATTTGCACGAAATATACCTACATACATAGTACATATTCAACAGGCTTATAAAAACATTCATTGTTTACACGGAACTTGTGGCTAAGAATGACTGCATGCAACGTAAACGTTTTAAAGTGGAGATACACGTTATTGCGCAGGAAACCTTCTTGATTATGACGATTGAGATGAGAGTAGGTAAGTACATGATGATAATTTTTATTTTATTTATTTATTAGGGACAAAAAACAGTTACATGCCACAAAATACAGGAAAATACCTAAACTAAAATTTAACAAGCACGTAACCAACACCATTGTCCACGTTTTAACTAAAGGTTAGAAGTGCTAAAGACATAAAAAAGAAAAATTTAAAACAATATTCGTTGCCACAATAATGTGCTGTGTTACTTAGCTTAGCTTAATTAACCTAAAGTACTCACTAAACAAAGTATCCAGAGCCATTTTCTTAAATGCTTGCTTAGATAGACAAAATATATCCAGCTCAACAAAATGCGTGTTGTAAGAATCAACAAGGCGACGAAGAGGTGCTCGTTCCCCAGCGTTAGTCCTGCATATGTCTGTATGGAATAGTTGAGGGACGCACACCCCCCTTCGAATAACACTTCTGGGTACCTTGTAACACAATTTGTTTGTTAGGTCAATACAATCAAATTTGTTACTGCATATCCCGTGCAGTGTCATGACATCAAGTAACAGCCTCCTAGATTTCAAATCCAGTACGCCGTACCGTTTCAATAGCTGCACGTAAGGAACCTTTGATCGGAAACACTTAAAGTTCATAGACCGTAAGAACTTCTTCTGTACCCTTTCAATTCTAGTGCCATATTTGTCGTAGAAAGGGTTCCAGATCGGGACAGCGTATTCTAACTGGGATCGTACCAAAGTCTTATAAAGCAGTAAGAACGTAGAGGGCCGCACAAAGTCACGTGACGATCTCATGAGGAAACCATACATCTGATACGCCTTGTTTACTATATTGTCAACGTGTTTGTCGAAGTGCAAACTGGCATCCAGTGTGACACCTAAGTCACGAACCATACTAACTACATTTAAGAGAGCGTTATTAATTGAATAATTAAAATTTATTTTATTTCTCTTTTTGGTAAATGAGATGGCATGACATTTAGGCAGACTGAGAAAGAGCTTATTGTTGTTACAGTATGTATATAATCGATCTAGGTCCATTTGAAGAAGTAGACAGTCTTGTATATTCTTGCAGGATCTGTAAATTTTTATATCATCTGCATACATTAAAAACTTTGAGTTGATAAAACATTGTTTAATGTCGTTAATAAATATAATGAAGAGAAGAGGGCCTAAAATGGATCCCTGTGGTACGCCAGATGTAACAACTATAGGGTCCGACTCATAACCATTGATAACAATTTTTTGGGACCTATTATAAATATATGACACAAACCATCTAAGCAAATTACCACGTATTCCGTTGAAAGCTATTTTTTCTAAAAGCAGTGTATGATCCACCTTGTCGAAAGCCTTCTGAAAGTCTGTGTACACAGCGTCCACTTGAACATTTTGATCCAATTTTTCAAACAAGTAGTTGGTAAATACCAACAGATTAGTTGCGGTTGAACGACGTTTGACAAAACCGTGTTGCTCGGGTAAAATAAGTTGATGAATGTGGGGGTACACGGCGCCATGCACAAGACGCTCAAAAACCTTAGACAAAGTAGAGAGGATAGAGATGGGGCGATAGTTCTCTACATTATTCTTATCACCACTCTTATAAACAGGGGTTATAAATGCACGTTTCCAAATTGCAGGAAAAACACCCTCGCGTAGACATTTATTGAAAATTATATGTAACGCAGTACACAGGCTACCACATGTTCTTATAAAAAAGCTAGGTGGTAAGCCATCGGGTCCAGCCCCTTTAGAGGAATCTAAAGATTTTAAAGCCGCGCGTACAACTTCCATGGATAAACATATATCGGCAATGCAAGACGAACCATTTTCATAGTGATCGGGTGGTTGCCAGTTAACAGGGTCCAAAGTTGAGGGTTCGTAGACAGAAGAAAAGAAAGATGAAAATAGATTGCAAATATGTGTGGGGTCATCTGAAGAAACATTTCTGAAATACATACTGGCAGGATAATTAGCTTTTCCTTTTCTAGATGAGATATAGGACCAGAAATGCTTTATGTTCTTAGGGATACTATCTTCGACCGAATCAATATACGTCCGATAACATTTAAGTAATTCACCGTGGAAAAGCTTGCGATAGTTAGAAAATTTAAAGTAGTCAGATTGATTATTGTACTTCTTCCATCTTATCCAAGCCCGTTCTTTTGTTTTAAAGATTCTTATGAGAGAGGGTGTAAACCAGACAGGAAAACTTGAGTTTCTTACTCTAGTAAGCGGAACATGTGACTTGATAATACCGTACAATTTCTCATAAAAGACGTTAACAGATTGATCAGAGTCAAGGTGAGATAGTACCAAGTTCCAGTTAATTTTACTCAGGTCAGAATTTATATTATCGTAATTAGCTTTATGGAAGTTATGTCTACGGACCGAGCGGTGTTTTAGTGGAGTGTAATGCGTATTCAGGCAAGTCAATACAGAAAAAACTGGATGATGACCATCGGGGTCAAGCAAAGCATTGCATGATACGGACTGGCAGTTTACATTTGAGATAAACAAGTCTAGTATTCGACCTAATTTGTTTTTTGTAATATTGAATTGGGAACCACCAATTAAATTAATGAAGTTCAATAATATTCGTCCGATTGCGTTTGAAACTTGTGCGATTGCATGGTTCCCACGGTCCAGCCAGTCTATGTCAGGTAGGTTAAAGTCACCGATAACAAAGTAAGAGTCGGTAATGGGATCGTTAGCCAAGTCTTGCAGCATGTCTAAGTAATGTGTGTATACTACTTCATGCGTTCGCGGTGGCATGTACGCAGCACTGATGATATGGCGTTTATTGGGCTGGGAAGTAGGCAGTTGGACAGTAACCTGTTCAATATCTGCCCGGACGAATTGTGTCGGTAACTTAACGGGACGTAGTTCACGAAGAACAGCTATTAGAACTCCCCCTCCATCCGCTTTATTTGTCACAGAACGATCACGATCGCATCTGAAGACCACGTAACGATCGTCAATAAATTCGTTATCCTGGATGCTGGGAATCAGCCAGGTTTCCGTCAGTATTATGACGTCATAGGAACACGCCATAATATTCATGTACAATGTATGTAACTTCGTGCGGAAACCTCTACAGTTCTGATAATAAATCACAATGTTATTAGTAGCCATTAATAATTAGAATCTTACAATAGTAATAATAATTAACATACTTATTTTCTATACATGATACTGGAAAAGCAATTCCAAATTTGAGGTCCGGCGCATCACTATGTAAAACATGCAGGTACTTAGGCATTAAAACATAAAATTGTATCAACACACGCTTAAGAAACTGGGGGAGATATAACATTGGAATAGTGATTAATTGCACATAGCATGAAAACACGCAAATATGACTAGTTGGAAAAGGACAGCAGCACATACATAGCTCTGAGGAAACGTAGACTAGAGCACATACAACACATAAAAGCAACAAGCAAAAGGAAAACATGTATCCAAAAAACAACAAAACAGCAGCACAAATCGAGTCGCTAAATTGAGTTCTCGGTACTGGTCTTCTCGCTAGCAGTGATCTTTTTGAGATCTTCAGCGGACCGAATCGCAAATGACTTGTCTCCATCCCGCTCACGAACAAGCACCGTAGAGTTCCTAACCCAAACATACTTAAATCCATATTTTTTGGCGAGTACTTTGGCCTCGCGAAATAAAGCCTTATTTTTCAGGGTTAGATGCTCATTCAAGTAGACAGATACTGTAGTAGCTCCTGAAATTCCTATCTGATCTGACTTGAGACTTTTCGCGTTACGGTAGGCGACGAGTATATTGTCGCGAACGATGCGCGATCTGAGCTTTACAACTATGTTCTTAGGCTTCCTATCCTGCTGCTGTGCATGTGGGACTCGATGTATTGACACGATTTCATTTTGCGGCACCGGCGTATGAATGGCTTTACCTATAGACTCCATAATGGTTATTAGGTTTTCATTACGTTTTTCGGGGACATTGCAAATCTCAATGTTGCACTGGCGTGCCTGCTGTTCCATGGACTCAATTTTTGCTTCAAGTATAGCCACCTTATGTTCGCAATTATTATTGCTGGCCAAATCATGGAAGCGCTTTACGTATTCCTTATGCTCCGCCTCTACGGCATCTATGCGAGTCTTCATAACCTCGTATTCTGCATTAAAGAATTTAATAGATTTTTCAATCTCTTCAAAGGATTTTTGAATAGAGCGATTCTGCTGCCTTACTTCTGAGACATCTGTCACTAATTTATTAAGTATTTCATCCTGGTCGGCCTTCCATGACTGTAGCATGCTCTTTAATTCTTCGAAACTGTCCGGCTCCGTATAGCTGTCGTCGCCCCGAAAACGCTTGTTGCTCGACCTTGTGGTAATATTTACCGAATCAAAGGTGCTACTTTCCGGGGCCAACATGGCAGGAGAAAGGTCGGGTTCCGATTGCGTCTCCAATAGAACAAGGGCATTTGGGGGGCCCTGTGGGGGAGAGCGGGTACTGCGGGGCATGGTTGGCGAACCGGCTAAAACTCCGTAGAAACGCGAACAGCACCCGTAAAGAGTCAACTAGCTAGGTAGGTGATAAAGGTCAGCTAATCTCCGCAAACAGGAGGAGTTGGTTCGGAGTGCACAAGCACCGTAGCAAATACCAAGACATACAAACAGATAGTTCAATGGTTGGAGTGGCGCCACCAGTCGGGATTAATGCACTTGGTCGCACTATATTCGTCGCTGGAACGCTCGCGCCAACTTCAACGTCAGAAAGTTGGTAGCACTGATGACTGCGTAGCGATATATATTGCGCGTACGCAGGACTATGGCCGTTAAGCCAGTTACACAACTGCTAGGATTCCGTGCACTCGCGGGCTAGTCACTATGATATGGCACTTTTAAAAGGTTTTTTTGGTAATTATTATTGTTAATAATACACTTCGTGGAGGACCGAAAACAATTATTCGTGGATTTACACTACACCAGACTTAAGTTTACTGGAAAAGTAAAAGTATTGATAGGCGATAATTAATTTTGCGGAACGAAATGAGTAACAGCACGACTTAAGGTCTCGGAGCGCGTTCCGAGATTTAAGGCGCGCTATTAAGCAAATGATTACACAATTCACGATTGACCATGCCTCCACCGGCACCTGTAACTGGAATCTGTAAATGCTATCGTTTGATGCATGATTATATTTATGCTTGAACGTGCTTTTAGCACATTTTGTACTTGCACTGAAAGTTTCACTTACTGATAAAAATTATTATTGGACAGTAATTGCATTTGCATGGCTAAAAGTCGCCCAAACGGCAATGGAGGGGCTCAGCTTGGAGGTTCCCTACGTGTCAGTGAACAGGGCGCTCTGAAAGGTTCTGGAGTGGCGACCGCGTACCAGAAAACGTAGCGTTGGAAGGCCTCCCACGAGGTGGACCGATGACCTTGTAAAGGCTGCAGGAGTCTGCTGAATGCGGGAAGCACAATCGGTCCGAAGTGGCGGTGCTTAGGGGAAGCCTATGTCCAGCTATCGACGTCTATCGACTAAAATTATGATGTTTTGCATTTCACATTATTGAGCTGAAATAATGATTATTGTAAGATTTTCGGTTATCGATAGACTACTATGACATTCCAAAAACTATGTTTAGCAGCTCGTTTGCTGTTGAGCATACACCGAATATGATCCTTTCTTACTTTTAATCTATTCTTCTTCCACCTGACGCGTGGATCCGCAGATTACAGTAGACAGAGACTTCAATATTATTTTAATATTACTTCAGTGTGAGAATGAGACAGAGCTATAGGTACAGGATGTATATTTCCATCTCTTTCCACTGTTCCATGCTTTAAGATGGTGGACGACCCCTTAGTCAATGAAACTGAGCTAATTGTAGATGTTAGTCATTTTGTTTTTGTAAATTAAACTTGACTAGTTGATGGAGGTTTATGTTAATATTACACACAAAGTAAAACGGTTTCTCTAACAAGCACAGTTTTTTTAGAAATCAGCCATCACTCCATACAAGCAAACTTAGTTATGCGGTCGCGAACAATGAAAATTTTACTTTTAAAATGAAAAATGTTTTTGTTTTTTTGTGTCCGACTCGCTCTTTGTTTTCTTTTACTGGAGATGTTATTTTTGCTTTTAAGGAGTAGAACGAAACGTAATATATTTTCGGTAAATTAAGGATTGTTGTTTTAGCTTATAATTAAAGTACCATTTCAAAAAGTTTCGAAAATTGCTTGATTTCAATTTAATGTCTATGTTACATAAAATATAAGGTATTGTCCTGTATCTGTACATGTAAGCTCGTCATGCATGTATTATTCTTCGAATTGTTCTTTAGCTTCAGGTTGATCGTTTTCTATTTCGGCCACAAAATTTCCCATGATTTCGATTAACATTACAAACGGTCTTAGCGGTATTGTATCCGCGAGCTCGTTGCAGGTGAAGACTCTACCTTCTTATTTATATTAAGTGAGGTGACAGTTATAACACAACTGGTGGGTGGAAAGTTTTCAATGCTGTGTTATAAAATAACGTAACTTATACAGTGTACTTAATGCATAACAATGTATTATGTGTTACGCACAGAACGTATGATATTGTTTACGTAGTTACGTTCTTCGGTTGCAATGTGTTGTTTGCTATAAACAACTACCTATTTACAATTCGTTGTTTTAGGACTTTTAGGTGTATAGAAAGTGCGTAACATTCACACTAAAGTGCGAATAGGTACGAAAGTCTGGGAAGTCATTGACCAGCCAGCTGTAGCTAATAACGCACTTCGATACGGTTTAATGAAGATGTGCTAAACAAATCGCAAGATTGAAATCGACATCATTTTGTAGCTCGCTAAAGATGATGGATTTCTCAAATGCAACAGTAGAAGCACTTTCACCGGAGTCCCCCCCGCTTCGTCCCCCAGGGACCCGCGTGCGCCGGCGCCGGTGGTCGCCCCTACCCGTCTACGGTTACGTAATTTTTGTGTAAAGGTAACGACCTACTCGAGTTTGTTAGTAAATCACAACTTCACTAACTACACCTCGCTAAGGACAAAGCACTCTCAGGCTATTGCAGTGGTGCTTTGCTGTAATGAATTCTCATGTGCATGTAGGTATTGTGTGGGAGATATCCGTGCAAGTACTAGGTATTGCATTTATAGCACAAAAATGTTCTTTGTTCAAATATATGAAAGTACTCGAAGTCCCACTCTGAGCAGTGAGTACTTTCTTATAAAATATTTGATTAATTGTCTCTTTGTAGTGAGTCATGTAATAACGAAGTTATCAAAACTTTGTTTTAAAAAATATATCCTTTTTCCTAATTTAAGTAAGTAGCATTTTTTCTCTACGTGTTAATTTCTGAACGACCACGGGGATTCCCCACTTCGTGTATGTAAACTTATTTGATGATTACATTGAGAGATTATTGTCACATGACAACTTTTCATAGATATAAATAGATTTTTTTTGTTTGTTATTGTGTACAAAGAAAAAAGTATTGTTTCTAAACCTAGTCACCAATATATTATGATACATTAGTCGCCTAGGCGTGACTACCACATGGGTAGAATCTTTACGTTATCCAGTTAATATAAACTATTATAGATGAAACCGTTCTGATGGATGGATGTTTGTTACTCTTTCACGCCATTACGGTAGAACGGATCTGGATGACATTTGGTACAAAGTTAAATTGTAGTCTAGGATAACACATAGACTACCATTTATCTCGGCAAAATGTACAGTTTCCGTGCGTTAATTACCGACTACCGCGCGGGTAAAGCCACTGGCAAAAGCTAGTATCGAGTATTATCGATACTACATATTTGCAGCCGAGAGAGAAAATATTTCAAGTTATTGTTAGCGGTGTCTGGTGCTAGTAGAAAATAAACAATGATGATGGATATGACATTTATTTTCATAAAATTTTGTGCTCTTATTGTTCTTTTCACCTGATTCACGATTGGCAAAGACAAACAAAGCAAATGATTTATAATAAAATGTATGTTTATTTGTTAGCTAAACCACTCATTTAAATTGACTTCTGCTGTAAATGCATGTTGAGGGAAAACTGCGGCAACACAATTAGTGCGTTGAAGTTGATGAATGATGTACAAAACAAATCCACCAGATAACATTCTGATATAAATTGCCTTTTTTGTTTTGTGGGTGGTCAATCATCAAATGACTTCTCCCGCTCTGGATGGAGCGGAAGGGAGGAGTTCTTATTGACTAAAATTCGTCCATGTTCCTTCCTTAGCCCTTTATATTCCGGGGTAGCGGTAACCCTTTCGGACAATCCCGCTTGCCCGATATAAATTGCCTGAAACTCTTTATTTGTTTTTATAGTAATTAAGTTTAGTTAATCTCCTTTTGGCGAGCCCTATACCTTGTCAGATACCTACAATATAATGATGTATTGTAGGCATTTGATGATGTTAAAAGCTGGCCAGTTAGATAATTCTAATCTTCATTTTCCGGGTATGCGACTTGTATACATAAGCGTGTAGGTGCTTACCCACAACATGTTAATTACCAACATGTCGCTAACCCGGAACATTATGATATAGGTAACTATACTCTATGTTTAGAAACTTGTTTATTCTTTATTTTACGCAACGTATATTAAGGTTGCTAAGGTTACTTAATAATTAAAAGTGAGTTTGTTACGTTTTAACGATAAAACGGCTTAACGGATTTGAAAGAAATTTAGCACATGGGTAAACCATGACCTGGAGTAGGACTATGCTACTTTTATCTTGGATGGCAGACAAAATCGCGGGTAAAAGCTAGTAATTTATAAACAAAAAAAAAAGTACTGCATCACTGTCGACAGGAAAAGCGGCCAAAAAGTCCCGGCACTTTGCAGTTACATTGGGCTAGTTTCGTACTTATAAATTAGTATAGGTAATTCAAAATATTATGAAGTTTAAAGCAACGGGATATAAACAAAAAAGTGCAACAGAAATGGAATAAAATAATTTGCATGAAGTCAACCGGCACAAATTCAAAGTTAAAACTAAAGCAGGCAAGATTTTCAGGCACAAAATTCAGTGGCGTTATATAGTTTTAAATTACACGCGTTGAACTCTTTACTTAAAACAAGATGATATCCACACTATCCACACTAATATTATAAATGCGAAAGTAACTCTGTCTGTCTGTCTGTTACCTTTTCACGCCTAAACCACCCAACCGATTTTGCTGAAATTTGGTATGTAGATAGTTTGCATTCATGAGAAGGACATAGGCATATTATTTTTTGGAAATTCAACCCTTAAAAGGGTTACAAGGGGTGGCAAAGTTTGTATGAGAAAAATATTTTTATTGCACATTTTTGCATAGGTAGGGTAGGTAGAGTAGGTAGGGTAGGTAGGGTAGGTAGGGTAGGTAGGGTAGGTAGGGTAGGTAGGGTAGGTAGGGTAGGTAGGGTAGGTAGGGTAGGTAGGGTAGGTAGGGTAGGTAAGTTGGTAGGTAGAGTAGGTAGGTAGAGTAGGTAGGTAAGGTAGGTATCATAGTTAAGACAGGACAACGTCTGTCGGGTCAGCTAGTAATAACATAAATCACTTGACACTTTCTGGGAGCAGTTTGCGCGGAGAGTTTTTATATATGTTAATGTGACTGACATACAATTATATTCATTTTATTTCTCATTATTTACAGTTCTGGTAAACCTTCCTATTTAATCAATCTATATATTGATGAAAACCGAATTAAAATCCGTTGCGTAGTTTAGAAGATCTAAGCGTACAGAGGGACAGGCGGCGGGGAGCAACTATGTTGAGAAGTATGAATTATAAGATGACCTTTTCAAGTACGTAATTAAGGCAGCTCTAGCACATCTACCATGCAGAGGTTATCACGATCGGTATTAAAATAGAACGTTGATGTACGCCGCGTTGTGGCTTGATAGAACGCTTACCTATGCATTGTAGATACATATTAATATCGAATAGGATTTATAAATTTGCATGTTTAGTTACGTGATCTTTAAGTAAATCATGGTAAATGTAAATTATTGTTAACTCGTTGTCACCTCTCGAGTAATAGTTGTTTAAATCTGCAGGTATTTTTACAAGGAAACCTTGGCTGAATGACTAACTGGTCTATAGCTCAAACCACTGAACGGATTTGGCTGAAATTTGGGATACAGATAGTTGTTATGAGCTGGGCATCCGCTATTTCACGCGATTGAAGTCGCGGGCAGAAGCTAGGTACTTATAAAAATAAAAAACCAGACTGCTAAAACACAACACTGAAAAGAGAAAAATAAGCATGAATAGATACCTATTGGAGCTGCTTTTTGGAAGATACAGACAATACGAACAAACCAATAACCTGAACTATGGTATTATTGGTATTGTCCCCCCTTCCGCTATCCTACAAAAAAGTCTAAAAGTCTAACGAAACCTAATAATATTAAAATCCATCAAACCGTTAATGCTATAGAGCGCGCCAAAGAAATAGACGCACCCATACTTTCGAGAAACATTACCCTCATCCAAAGGCCACCGGGTAAAACTTAAATTGTGTATATTTTTTTAAATATAATTATGTCATCTAGAATATTATATAATAAGTAAGTTATAGCTACTGCGTATACATACTTAGTTACATAGGTAGGCAGAATATAAATATAGAACGAAGATTTTAGTCACAGTTTTGCTTTGTGTTATTGTACAAACGCTTCGATGGCGTGAAGAAATTCCAGTAGGTACTTTACTTTATATAACAACAGCTTTCAAGGTTTTATGTTTAAAAAAAATGTAAATAAACGAATGTGTTTGTTGGTCTCAGGCGTACCGGCAGAGGGTGTCATCATCAGTACAAATAGCGAGGATCGCGGCGCTGACGGTGGTGGCGGCCTCATTCATCCTGGGCGCGTTCATCCTGGCCTCCAGCTGGGTGGCAGCACGCGCCTCCTGCCACCAGCTTGAACAGCTCGACGCCATGCTCGACAAGGAGCTGGCGCTCGAAGGACGAGCATACGGGAACGACGCTTTGCTGGCGGTAAGTACATACAAACATTACGTCAGGTTTATATCTACCTAGAAACGATCTCGTTGAATTGGTGTACATCTACAATTTCAAGGCTCTGCAATGTCTTGCTCTCAAACATATCGTTGTTTAATGACCTCTTAACAAAAGTTCAGACCTGGCGGTTTATTTTGTAAAAATCACACTGATAACTTGGGACGAGAGCATGAAGGGAGCTGTCATTCCACCTTGAGACTGAAACTATCGATAACTCAGTCACACCCGATTCTGGAATCGAACCGATTGCGATAGGATAGTCAACCACGATTGCATTTACTAGCTGTCTTATTTAGTGGTTGTTCCTGCCCACCAGTAGTCAATCATAATCATAGAAGCTAAAAATAATCATAGTCGAAGCTGCATATATTGTGGCAGAGTGTCACCCCTTGGCTATCAACACACATCGGTTGCTCTTTCCATTTCCATTTTATATGTTTATTGTTACTCTAGGTACTAATAACTTTCAATGTGTATTAAATTTAACAAAGCAAAGCCTAATTCAATAGGCTCGCCTATTACATGGAACTTAATCATTCAATCAACACTTCCGACCAACCCTTCGCGGACACAAGGCGTAATGTTATGTTATGTGGTCTATCTACAATCGTTTCAGCTCATCAAATGACAAAATAAGTATAACTTTAGTTTTTTTTTGGACCTTATTATATTTTTGTTGTATTTACATAAGTAAGGTAGGTAGGTAGAATACAATGAGCCTCATATGTATATGTAAATATTTTTTGTGTTAACAATGAAATTATAGTTTAACTAAGAATGTAGTTACTTATTATGTAGCGGGCTAGAGACGCAGACGGAAAACTAAACATTTACAATGTACGCAATCAGGCAGAGCTTATCGATACGCAAGTTATATACGTTAATAACAATTAGGTCTTCTGAAAAATATATGTTAAACAGATTCTTGTAATGTTTAAATAATTTAGTTATTTTTCATTTTTTGTACTTGTCAGTAGGTACTGTACGATGAATTAGGTTAACTGGCAAATGGAAATCCCTAAAAGCGGTTAGCGCTGAACATATTATAAAATAGTTTACTTAACTTTGACGGAAACAGATGATCTTTTAAATACTTTAATTGTGGCTCAATTAGCCTTACCCTTACTTATAAACGTTGTATAGCGTCTGTATAGTTACACAACGTTGTATAGCGTCTGTATAGTTACACAAGGTTGTATAGCGTCTGTATAGTTACACAACGTTGTATAGCGTCTGTATAGTTACACAACGTTGTATAGCGTCTGTATAGTTACACAACGTTGTATAGCGTCTGTATAGTTACACAACGTTGTATAGCGTCTGTATAGTTACACAACGTTGTATAGCGTCTGTATAGTTACACAACGTTGTATAGCGTCTGTATAGTTACACAACGTTGTATAGCGTCTGTATAGTTACACAACGTTGTATAGCGTCTGTATAGTTACACAACGTTGTATAGCGTCTGTATAGTTACACAACGTTGTATAGCGTCTGTATAGTTACACAACGTTGTATAGCGTCTGTATAGTTACACAACGTTGTATAGCGTCTGTATAGTTACACAACGTTTTGTCTTCTTCTTTCTGACGACTGAAAGAGAGGAATCGGTTTGTAACTATATTCATCAGATATAATACGTTTATTAGTAAGGGGGTTAGTGTTTTACATAAAATAATTAAAAATCAAGTCAATTCGAACCAATCTAACCAGAAATGCTGAGCTTGCTTTATTATCATTAGCATTGAAGTGGCAGCAACGAAGATATCGATTGAGTCTGCAGTTCACGAAATCAAGAGAAGTCACGTTTCTCGAGACGAGTAATGCTTACTTGCATGACTTTCTTGTACAATACATAGTATCGCCTTTTCACATTTGTTTTTTTGTTATCTAATCTCAAACGAACATTTCATCCGTTAAAAACAGTTCAATCTATACAAATAAATAAAATTGTAGTGGCTGTTTGTAATGACGAAATAACAGATTTTCACAAAATACATAGTAAAAAATATGCGGTTCTTATATTAAAAAAAAACTTTTTTTTATATAATCTGTCTGTATGTACCGGCTAATCTCCCAAACGGCTGGACCGATTTTGACGGGACTTTCACTAACCGATAGCTGATGTTATAAGGAGTAACTTAGACTACTTTAATTTTAGAAAAAGAATTAGGGACTTCCCTTGCGAAGCCGCGGGCAGCAACTAATTTGTTTCTACGGCTGCTGATGTTCTGCTGTTTTACATTCTTAATTTTTGAAAATGTTAGCAAGTCATTGAATGCAAATGATTGCTGAAAGCAAGAACTCCATTACATAATGTCCGGTAGTTAGTGCGACATGAGAAGTTACACAGAGGTACTCGTGAATATTGATTATTTAGTCGCCACAACGCAGTTCCACACACAATTGCAATTTATTTCAACATTTTAATGATGGTAGGTACGTGTTGGACAGGGATTTAACAGTAATTACACTTCTTGTCAGGCTTCTGCGTTAATGACCTTGTGTTGTTATGTTGGTACCTAGTTAAATTCAAAAAACCTTGGACTCAACATCGTTAAATTTAACTGAGTTTGCTAGTTTCCATACTTGAAATTTTTTATCATTTTCATGTTAATGAATACACTATAAAAACGGGCGAAGTATAAAATGATGTGAATATATGAGATTTAGGTATTAATGTGGATACATCATCCGTGACTTGTACATAGTATAGATGTTTACCCGAGTTATGTAATCTGTATAGAGATGTGTTGGTTCCGTGTACAGCGCGGCAGGTTAGGTACTTAAGTGTTGTAATTGCTGTGCGTGGCAACCTGTAACAATGTAAAATGACGATAACCATACTATGGCTCGATAACGAGTATTCAGAGTTATTATTATCAGACAATGATGATGGAAAATCCATCATTTGTTCTAGAAAGTTTTAACTTTCTTCGTTAAGAATCCTTCAAAGAAAGGATTGATTTTCCAAAAGTACCTATGCACATGTAAGTTTGCTGCAAGCTATGTCGGTAACTCCAGGTCTTTTCTGAATAATTTAATTCCTGATTTTAAGTTCTACTATGAGATATTTCAAGGTTATCCATTAATTACCGGATACTCTATATATCTAAATTAATTATTAATTAGAAATCATGAAATTACTTAAAACTTTCTCAGTAGAACAATTTATTAAGAACACACATATTAGTAAAAACATTACAAAAACAAAAACATTAAAATAACAGAAATATTAATCAAGCTCCATGTTAAACCTGCATCTTGATTTTATAGGTCCTTCTAGTCACTACAAATACCTTTAGAATGCTGTGGCTGCTGCCTCTCACTCTGCTGCAGTTCACAACTTGTGACCCTTGTGACCTTCACTAAAACAAAATCCACGAGAAAAGATTCAAAGAAAAGGTTCATTCATGATTTATTTAAGATGTCATAATCGCTTATCCTTGAAAATCCTTTTTATAACATTCACTGTCTATCTCGAACATGTAGGTACTTGCCTCCTCTTATATGGCTGAGCCGGGCTTAGTAGCCTTGAGCCTGTCTATCATGGTGATGTTCGCTAGGCACTAGAATAGGAAGATTAATTGTACTGGTCTACAGGGAAGGGAAGGGAAGTTTGTATTCAATGGTTGAAAACAAAGTGACACCTAGGCTATGATGTAACATGCAAGTGACCGAAGCTCCGCCCGAGTTAACAGGTCACACGTTGTTATACATACATACATAGGTCCACACGCCGACACGCGATGAGGAAATATTGTAGCGCAACATTTACTTAAATGTATGTATACTTGTATGTAACATATGTGTGCGTATGTTTGTAAGTTTCCTTCGAGCTCGTGGAGCACTGAAGAGGTACCGAGTTCCGTTGCGACCGGATCACCTTGAATTTCCACAGAACGTGCAGTTGACTTGTGGCTTAATCTAACGATTTCTGTAACGTAGGATTGCGAAAGTTGATGTATCTCTATGTACCTATCTGCCATATTTAGAGAGCCGTCGCAACTGGTAACTTTAAACATTTTGTTGGCCTGAGGCTAGGTCTCTTAGTTTCTCGTGCCTTTCCGAGAACTTTGTTTGGAAAACAAAGTATACATTAAATAGAGTATTTCTCAGTTTCCGATTGTTTATTATTATATATTTTGGTAACACGAAGAGTTATAATCAGTTTTAATGCTTAACGAGAATCGAGAAAACGACAGAACAGATAGCCTTGGATTAACGTAACTTACCTTTGAGGTATTCGTAACAGTCCGGTATCAAGTAATGTAGGTATACCTGCAGGGCAGAACTCAAACGATCAAAGGATTGCAGTGGGGTTAAGTCAAAGGTTAGCGACGCTTCAGTTAGACAATCTATGTGTACCTACCTAATGCACAAATACCTGCCGGAGTTGGTGATTATGGATCTGTAGCGAAAGCGGCTGGCGGCGGGTCGATGACCCCGGGCGCGCATCACTTCGTGATCGTGACACATGGTAATGTCATGTGAACTGATGTGCGTTTCGAGTATGGCACGCACAGACGCACTCGCCCACTCGGTACCTGGCGATCAGACGAAGTATCGCGTCACAGTTTCATATTGCGTTCAAATACAATTGAAATAAAAGCAATATGAAACTTTAAAGCGATATGTCTCAATTTCATCGTGAGTAGGTACCGTACAGGAACCTATAGTCATTCCGAAATAAATATAGGTTTCGAAATATCTACATAACTGTACGTGTGTGAGTAAAGTGAATGTCACCATATATAGCATATAAACAGGCATTCAAAAATGAAATGAACAGGATTTCACGTTCTGCTTTGTTCATAGGAGCATGACGTGTTGCCAATATTGGTAAAGTCTATGAATGAGATAAAGACTGGCTATTTACTTTAGCTTAGACATTAGACTGTCTGTGCATTTCGGACCTAGTACCTATCTACCAATTAATATTTAAAGTTTCACAAGTTTGATATAATACGAGGGATAATCAATCTCAGCGTAGGTTTACAAAATAATACTTATTTTACACGTAAAATATTTATTATTAGATTATATTTTTGTAGTTTCATTGTTGTGAAAGTATCACAGGTCGTAAAAATATTTTTATGATTTCCGTTAGCATGTTTCGGTTTTTTTTAATTACAATTGCCTAAGCTTGCTAAGGTAACATTAGTCGTTCAAATTTTCTACCGTCTAGAAGGAACCTAATTGTTGTCTGTGTCAATTAGGCACAGATCAATAGTTACTTGTTTCAAAGAGCGTTCAATATACTTTCAATGGTGGACTTTCTTTTTCCTTTGTTTTCGTTCTGGCCTGTCACACATTCATAATGTTGTTTGCCACTCTACGACACATGTATCACGGATCCCCGGTCACATTTCTCTATAGTTATTGTTGCTTATTTTTGTCCTAAATCTTATTGTTATGCGGAAGGTGTTACCTACATACGTGTAGTGTCCGACCGAATTTCGCTTCGGTTTCCGACAAGTTTCGGCCGAAATATCCCATTTTCAGCAATTTTTGTTTTTCGTAGCCGAAAAAGTGGAGAACTGGAAAATCAATACTTTCAATTAATTTCGTTTTACGGCTTTTAAGTTCATAAGTACTTAATACCCTTTATTATTTAGGTACTTCGCATTCCTAATTTGTACTAGTTTTTCGAGTGACTGAAGTTTTTAGAAGTGGTTAAAAAATATCCTAAATAAAATTTTTACACTACTTTTCTTTTACTTTAAAGCAAAGAAAAACCTGCCGACTAACAATAAATATTGTTTCGTTTTTGTGCGGAAGAAAAACCAAATTTGGTCGGACTCTACCTATTTACATGTTAGGCTTCGGCCCTGTCAGTTAAAGCTCCGACATATTTCTATTATGTATAAGTCCACAATAGTTTAAAATGTTGTTAAATGACATCACAGGGAAGACGTCACCCGGACAATAGGTTCGTCCGTCGTGGATCTCAAATTAGAATCGATTTATTTACTTGATTTGACAAAGTTTGTTGGTGTTAATATGATTATGCGGTTGGTCTGGCCACAGATAATATAATACTAGGTTTGACCCTAAAGTGCTGTCATCACCTGCCCGTCGTATGGAATTTACGTCCACGGATCTACAAACTTACTATTAATAATAATATGTGAACTTGACTGGTTCTACACCGCTAGAAGAAGTTTCAACATTTTATTAATCGACACAGGTCGTTGATCTTATTAAATGAAATCTTCCAATTGGTTACGTTTTCAACGTCGATAATAACTAACTTTGTTGATTCAACTTTGAAAGTGTGCCAAAATAAAAGATTTGAGTACCTCAAGAGGACATTTATTTTAGCGTTTAACGAAATAGGTACAGTCAGACTATTCTATAAACCCTATCACTTAAATTCAGCTTTAAGTAAACATTTTTCATCTTTTCTAAGATTTTTCAAAATGTGAAAAAACCGGTCAAGGGTTCCGTACCATCACTACATAGTATAAAACAAAGTCGCTATTTTTGTCTGTTTGTCTGTATGCTTAAATCTTTAAAACTACGCAACGGATTTTGATGCGGTTTTTTTTAATAGATAGAGTGATTCAAGAGGAAGGTTTATGTGTATAATTTGTCGACATACTATGAAGCCGCGGGCGGAAGCTAGTTATCTATAAAAACGGCAAACAGATCACGTTTGTTGTATGGAAGCCCCTTAAATATTTATTTAATTCTGTTTTTTTTTAGTATTTTTTGTTATAGCGGCAACAGAAATACATCATCTGTGAAAATTCCAACTTTCTAACTATTACGGTTCATAAGATACAGCCTGGTGACAGACGGATGGACGGACAGACAGCGGAGTTTTAGTAATAGGGTCTCGTTAACTGTTGATTACGTGGTTACGGGACCCTAAAAACACATAACTACAGCTGAACATCCACAGGGGTTCCATTCACAAAAGCACTGCTGCTAGCCATATTCGATGCCTTAAAACCACAAAAGATTTCGTATGTTTTCAAAACCATGAAAACGGTCAGTGACATACGCAGGCATATCCATAGTACAAACGTAGTGGTCGTGTTCAGGACGTGAATGGATAATCCGGATGTCCTATTGTAGCCATGGTCGTTATTGTGGGACCTTACAATGATCCTTTAGTCCAGTCAGTCCTCCGACACCCGGAATTACATATAACTACCTACGACGGGTCGACACTTGTACAAGAAAGCATGTATGTATGTATCTAAGTATATGTTATAAGCTATTGTTCTTCTTACTACAAAGCCTATCTGTTGGCTTTCTATGGGTAAATGAACATAATAACAAAATATGTTTAGGGATATCATCATACCTCATTGATGAGTAGGTTTTCAAATGATTTTCAGGAGTTGTCAGTTCAGGGCACGCCACGATAGTGGCGGTAAGGCCCCTCTTTGAGGAGTGGCTTGAGAGGCGTCACGGCGCCCTCACCTTCCGCCTGACGCAGGTCTTCACCGGACATGGATGTTTCGGGAGGTTCCTGCACATCATTAGGCGGGAGGAAACGCCCGGGTGTCACCACTGCGAGGATCGCCCAGAGGACACGGTAGAGTACACGGTGCAAACCTGCCCCGCTTGGGTGGAGCACCGCCGTGTCCTCGTAGAGGCGATCGGTGGCGGCGACCTCTCGCGCCCGACCCTGGTGCAAGCCATGGCTGGCATGTCACCTCCTTCTGCAAAAAGTTATGCTCGCGAAGGAGGTGGCGGGATGGGAGAGAGAAAGGTCCTCCCGTCCCAGCCACCGCAGGAGGCGCCCAGGGCGTCGGGAGCCACGTGATGACTCCCGGCCACCGTAGGCGCGGGCCTGCGGACGGTGACTCACCGTCCGATCAGCACCAGACCCGTGCCGTACGGCGCGTATATGTTCCACGCGCGCCTCAAAGAGATGTCAGCATATGAAGGTGCCCCTCAGGGCCAAGCCTGCCGGGTAAGCGGGATTGTACCGCTACCCCGGAACATAAAGGGCTACGGAAGGAACATGGATGGGTTTTAGTCAGTAAGAGTCTGACACTCCCTTTCGCTCCACCCGGAGCGGGAGAAGTCATTGGATGATTTCCAAGCCCATACTACAATTTACCTTTTTTTACCTATTTACATTTAAATTAACCTACTCTGAATTAGGTGTGAGATCTAAATCGACAACATTGTTAGGAAATATTTGATTGTTGCTTTAAGGCCCGCAGACTGCCGTGACACGACGATGCGAGGCGATTCTCGTACAACAATTTCCATGAATTTTAGTTGTCATCTCAAATAAATGTAGTAATGACAATTTTAGTTGTCATTACTACATTTATTTGAGCTCTGAATTAAATTCTTGTTTCAAATTCTTCAAAGTTGGTATGGAGGGCAGAAGTAAGCAGGACCATCTCAGTGTATTAAAAGTGTCCTTTGAAAGGGAGCAAATTAAGGTGGCGCTACAGTAGCAAGTGGAAGAATTTTAAATAGAGCGCCACAAATAATAATTTGTGATAATATAGTAGGATACTAAATTAAAAAAGGAAAGAAGCAATTCCGCTTTGTTACAGCGCAATTTTTTAAATTTTATTATAATATTTACACAAACATGAGTATGGAATAAAATTATACAGTGTTTTCAAGTACCCCACTTGCTGCACTAGCGCTATTTCGGTGAGAGTTCGAACAATAACTTGCTGTTTACAAGTGGACAGTTTTTCGACTAATCCCCCATACAAGACGGTCCTCCTTACTTCTACCCTCCATAAAAGTTGGTTAACGGTTATCTATTTTGAAGGTTGGTACTATGTCAATCAATCAATCTGCTTAGTTGGTACTATGTGTCGTATATAAATCAATTTTGAAATATCTGGTTCTCCATAACTGGGAAGGCTGGACAGTATGATTTATTATTTTTATTTATTTCAAAAGTACATAATCACACTAAGATGATTGCTTGGCGTTGTGTGTCCAGCGGTCATATTTACGTTGTCAATATAACTTCACGTTTAATAAACTTTGACTCACCGTGTTTTTGGCAATACCGGCGAGTAGGAATGTAAACATTCAAAAGGCGTGAAGTCCTTGAGTCAGTCGCCGTGACCGATTGTATTGAAAATTAACACGTACTTGGCTTGCTTATTACAATGAGAACTTTACGACGAACAGTTGCCAGTACAAAGTCTTGATTGTTCAGTTTTTGGGTTTGTTTCTAATTGTTTCGGCATTAAATTCTGTTAATTTCCATAATAAGTGGTTGGCTAACCGCTTCGCAATCATCATTTCGTAAAAGAATTTCCTCTAAACGCTCGTCTGACAAAATGCTTAGTGCCTCCGGTGAACAGAATCCTCTTTGATTCTCTGACAGACGAGACGTTTCTAGGCACATTACACCATATACTCTTTGCATTACACGCTAAAAAGGGGCGCTTAGCGACTATTGTCTAAAGCGGTCGTATGTGTATCATACGACCGCTTTAGACAAGACTTTATTTGTATGAATATACGACAGGACTTGATGATTTACTTGGAGATTTAATTTCTAAATTGAAGTGCGGTGGGGCCTAATCTTCCACGACCGAACATTACATGGATGGATCTACATTTTGTCCGTATATTAGCTTATCTGTGAAAAATTCTAAACAACAAAAATAGCCGTACTTAGTCTAATTCATGTGTGTGTGTGTGTGCGTTGAGCGGAAGCCGTCGATTTTCCGCGCACGCGCATGACAATGATCCTCCTCGCATCCGTCCACCCGCACGTCCCGCCCAGTGCGCTGTCATCGTCTAATTATTGACTCGCCATCGTACTTTAATTAATATTCTTTCTGCTCGGTTGACTCCAACAAGTGCTCTTAAGCCTCGATCATATGTTATTATGTATAATTGAAGATTTGAAGTTATACTAGCTTCGCTCTTAAGTGTACAATGAAAACTAGGTATACTTTTTCATTCAGTTTCTTCCGAGTTTTCACAAGTGGTTTTCGATTAACAATAATTGTTAAATCCTAGAATGACCACATAAATATATATGTATATATATTTTAAGTTCTAATAGTCCTTGATGGAAGCCAGAAGGCCATTAGCGTAACAAGAAACAACTAGAGTATTGTATTACTCTCTAAAGACTCGATGCTATTGATTTCGACATTCGAGGCTACTTTGTTTGAGAACTGATCGCCAGGTATCTACCCTGCCCATTTAAGTCTCAAGTTACATTATTGCAGCTGACCGGGAACACGGACGCCCCGTTGTACTTTTTGCTTAGAAAATACTAGAATTTGCTTAGGTATTTTTTATTTAAAAAATGGTCTCTACGCAAAGAAAAATTTCAGGTTATGAGTCTTTAATAAATTATACTCATTTATTATCCTTTAGCTGCGGTATTCTTATGTATATCAAAACTAATCTTTTCAAAGCAAATAATTATACTCGTTTAACATCGAGGTATTTGTTTAACCAGGAGCCTGTGTTAATGTATACAGTTTCATTAAAACACGAAGGATTATGCCAACATTGTTTTCCCAGATTGTTTCTAACTATATAAAACAACTAAGTTAACAGTTCTGAATACCCGAAATACAGCTACATAAACAAAAACACACAACTCAACCGAGAAACATTCTTAAGAAATGAACAGATTAGGCACACAATGCCACATTCGCAAAATGTCTTTTCTCAAAATGCCACACTAGCAAAATGTCGCACTATCAAATTCTCAAAAAGTCATACCAAATAATGTGCGATTTACGTTATTTTTTAAATTTTAACATTATGCGAAAATGGCTTTTTGGAAAAGCGTGGCGTTTTCAGAATATGACAATTTGAGAATGTGGCATTTTGCGCCTAATCCAAATGAACTTGTGTTCCGAAGCTACTTATTTACGTACGGGGCGTAGGAGTAACCACCAAAGTAATAGTAAGTCGTAGCGTTGACATGACAGGGCTGTGTAGGTTCGCTGTTATGAAAAATAAATTAAACAAATCATTTATTTTGACCAAACACTTGTGTATATTTTATAAACCTGCCGAACTACGTGACAGTTCAATTAATATACTACATTTGGTGCGCTGATGGTAAAGTAACTGGCTGTATCAGACAGATTGCGTCTTAGTCACCGATCTGTAAAGTCTAGGTTTTCTCTCGATACTTACGTGGTTTGTAGTCAACTAGCTTATCATACACCACTAAACCTAGCAGGGATTCGTTGTTATTCCATGCAGTAGGTACATTTTTACCCGAGCTACTATGCTGGAATTTTATTTGGTAATTATAATAATGATCATAATATTAGCGAACATGTAGGGGTATCGTATTACCCATTACTGGGTTGTGGAGGTTAGATGGGCAGTCACTCTATGTAAAATACTGGGATTCCGCTGCATCCGGTTAGACTGGAAGCAGACCCCAACATACATAGTTGGGAAAAGGCTAGGCAGATGATTAAGATTAGCGAACATGTGTTTTTATATTTGTCCGCAGCTGACCTTTGTAGGCACTCAAATTATATATACATACCTACGTAGCCATCGTGATGTTGGCATCGATGTACTTCACCGCGTCTGAGTTAAGTTTTTTGACAATTAAATTATTTTACAATATTGAGGGCAGGTTCTTGATGCCTATTTATGTTACAATCATGGTCTCGTTGGTACTCTGCATTAAAAATCACGAAATAAGAAATTAAAATAAATGTCTAATGATGCAGTATTTTACACCACCGCTCTACATAAATCTCAAAAGGGATAAAAAAGAATTTGTTTTGCTTTATATTACTCATTTTATTTTTGTTATGTACTTATGTTATTCACGTATACGAGCACAATATTGGTATTCATGATGCAAACGTTGCTAGCTGCTACTTATGTATTTATAAATAAAATTGCGTACAGAATTCCAATAGGTATGGGTGATTGTGTACTATTTTCTCGGGCACAACTTATTACAATACTCAATATTAATAATAAAATTGTGATCTGAGCGAAGCGTTAAGGACTATAATTCATAGACGATTGCTTACTTTCTGTGTTCACGCAACGTTTGGTGCGGCAAGCAACAATAACTACTAAATGTTTAAAACGTTTCGCAAATCCAGTAAAAGTGTTGTGGGCGTAGTGCACAATGCGACAATAGTTGTCGACGTAATCCTAGGTTTCTATCAGTTGCGGTCGCAAACACTTCGCGCTCCGCTGCGCCTGATACTTGACAGCGCGCAGAACATCATTTGCACACCAAGATACGAACATATCTCCGTGAAATCTTGCAAGTTTTCCACGACATGTTTATAATTCATCACTTGTCATAACCACAGTGCGATACACGTATCTTCGAAGATGACTAAACTTCACGAACCACCTGCGTGCAATTGACTGTTAATGGCCGTATTTTCCATAGATTTCAAAAAGTTTGCGTAGGAGTAGCTCTCGTGGCATGCATAATTTTCGAATCAAATAGTTTTCTCAACTAAGACACAATCCATCTAGATTTGCGTACAATAGAAGTTGCGTACAAAAAAGTCTTAATCTTTCAAGTTCGACATCGATCGGTCGAGATTAATAAGGGAATGTCTGGAGCTGGGAGCGAGAATACATTTTTACTTTGTCAGCTTCACTTAAATCGAGGTTGGATGATTCAGATGAATAAATTACATAGCTGCAGTCTCACAGCACATTTTACTTTAAACCTAGTTGGATTTTGGCAATAGGCCAACAATACTGTTAGTTGTTGTACATTACCGGCACCCAGGGCTTTAAATACAGAATTTTCATAACGTTTCCTTTATTTAATAGAGTTACCGTTAATATTAACATAACGTTTTTTGCCCCTTCTTCTCCATAGATACCTACTCCTTTGGAATGGGCATCTAGCTTAATTTTTCTGACTGACCGACCCTATGGCAATTCAAAAGTGCCTGTAATTGGTTTATTTGAAACTAGCTTCTGCCCGCGACTTCGTCCGCGGAAAATTGCGATATACTATAACTGTTTAGGCAGCGCATGCAAATAATTCTGTTTTCGGAGGTATTTCTTTCCGACTTGCTAGACGAAAATTGCGATAGCTCGGCTAATATGTATGATATAAATATAATTTATAGCCTATAGCACTCAGGAATAATGTAGTTTTCTATCAGTGAATTTTTTTTTGAAATTGGATCATTAGATCCGGAGATTACCCCCTACATACAAACTTACAAATTTTACCTCTTTATAATATTAGTATAGATAAATGCTTTGAGTTTGAGTTACCGGTAATAGATTTAACGTCTTTTAAGCTACATTTTATTGGTAATGTTTATTTGCGGTAATTGTATCTTAACGTTAATATTTTATCGTTATTTTTAAACTTGTGAGGTGTAAGTAGCGGAGTCAGAGGCGCAAGGAGGAGGACCGCTTTTTGGGGGAATGAGTTTGATTAGGGGTAATGAAAAACAGATTTTTGGGAATGAATAATGTCTATAGGTGAATGAAAAATCACAAATAGCATTATGAATAAAATAAACATTAAATAATATGCAGAATGATCACTATTAATGTCAATTGTTGATTCATTCAGAATAGCGGCAACGCAGCTCAATTAACGGTAACATTAACGTTAGATACTTGTTTTCGCTATGTTAATTTACGTTTACTGGTAATGTTAACAAGTATCGTAAAAATTATCGTTACGTTACCGTTATTATTTTGATATTTGGTTACGGTAACAAGCTCTGCACCTTTATTATTTCATGAAGCCACAGTACAGTAACTCTTTCGGTAAGCATAACTAACCTTCGTAAGTAAATACACAGTCAATGACCATTCAATAATGTAATCGATTCGTGATTGTTTTGAAAAGCGTATCGAAACTTTTAAAGGGTCCTTCAATTCATTTGTTTTGTTTAACAATCGTCGGCTGTCCGCTGGGCCTGCAGCCTTGCACTTTGTTGTATGAACGTTTTTTAAGCACATTGCATGACTGTGACCGGCCAACTGTAGTCATTATCCAATGAGAATACAGCAATTGACATGAACAATGATGAGACGCGATACCGTGTGGGTAAATACATAGGTACGTGAACATAGCCTACGTACTCAGGTTACGTAAGAGGTTGGCTCACAGGCTGGCTGCATGCTAAAGGCATCCGCCATTTTGCGATGAGCACTTTGATGGTTTTTGCGCGAAAAGTGAGCGGCGAGGTTGGCAATGCTTCAACTTTAATTTGTTGAAATAACGATTTTGCAAAGATTTCCTAAATAACTTTAAACGACTTGTACAAAAAGTGGTTACGTGGAAAATAAAATTGACGCAGTCGTGGCTTGGTGAACGACTCATAACTTGTAGCGTAAGTGCCACTGCCAGTTACCACAATAGGAGTTAAGCGCGACCTTCTTATTTGATTCGATTAACTGATTCAGACCTTTAGCTTGGGTAACATTATGTGCACTACCAATTGATATTTATTTACATAATTTAATAAGCTTAACGTCTTGGAATAATAATACGAATTAGTACAAGTATGTTAAAAAAAAGGGGAAATAATCATAGGGCTTCAAAATTTGTTCGCATAGCTGTCAATAAGAAAAGTGTCCAAAAGGCTGGCAGCATTGCCACATTGTATGGGCAATTATATGGATATATGGATTCTTTGGCCAAACTACATAAGAACAAGATTTTAAGTCAACATTCTATACAATCTGTTAACACTTATTGAGAAAAAAAATACTATTCAAAAACTATGTAGAGCTAGAAATGTACAAGTAGATTGTGTATAAGAAAAGATTCAAATGCTACAAAATGTAACTTGCAATCCGTCTGGAATTGGCTGGAGTTTACCCAAGGTTCTAAATTCGGTCACTAAGGAACAAAGTATCATTAGGTTTTTCTTTTTTTTTTCTAAGTATTTTGTTGAAAATGTGACAGAATCAGGAAAATGGTCGGAAAATTTCCATTCGCACATCGAAGAAGTTGTTTTTATCCGATTGGATAACAACAATCGGTTAATATGTATGTATTTACAAAAAAAAATGTATATAAGTAGTTTATCAGCCATCTCGTTACCATAACACAAGCATTAGGTTGCTTAGCTTGGGACGATATGGCGTTGTGTGATATGTCCAAGGATATTATTATTATTATTAACCCTCTGACTTTCGGACTTGTTGATATCCGATTAGGTTTTCTAGGACTTAAGACATTGCAGTCGTGTTATTATTATAAACCTGACATCATTTTGCGTTATGTTTTATTTATATTATTTAGCTAAATGATTTGGTATTAATTACTAAATATGTGAACATTTGTCTGTTTTAGGACGAGCCTCTCCCCATAAACAACGCGCACGCGCTTCACGGCGTGCCGCCGCCGTCTGTGGCGCCGGAGCCGGAGGCGTCGAGCGCGCGCGCGCCCGTCCCCGCCAACCAACAAAAAGACGACGCACTCAACCATGCCGAGTCCAAGATCGACGAAGACAAATTACAGGTGAATATGTTTTCCCACACTGTCGCTGCCTGAATACTAAGGAGTTGATGTGTCTCTGTTGTTGTTTGCAAGATGCCAAAGTTTTATAAGGATAATCTGGGATTGAAAGAGTTCTACAATATTATAAAATTTCATTTAAATTAATATAGAATTGGCAGAGGCCAAAGAAGGTAGGTATAAACAAGATTGAAAGCACAGTGCAACAAGAATGATGTTACGTCGCAACGTTGAGTCAGCACGTCTCATCAGTAATCTTTTAATCTATGCTACGACTCTCTTTTCCAAGAAAATGTGGGTAAAGCTCTTAATCAAAAATTCTCCTTCTGTTCTAAGATTTCTAGAATATACGCCACTCAGTTTTTTATTTTTCCTGTAATATTAAAAGTGCGGCGACAAATGACCGATTGGCTAAGGCCAGCAGTGGTTTCTCTTAGTAGTTTCACGCGTGAAAGGTCTAAGGAAATTATACCTAATCGTATTAGAAGCAGGTCATCTACCCGCTCTTAGTTAGAATTAAGTAAAATAAAATGTACAATTTATGAATATAATTGCATTATTTACATAAGTACCCAATTGATGCAATTAGAGCTTTGTAATGGTAGGTTAGAGAAGTGACGTAAAAGTTACGAGAACATTTAAGTTATGTTTTGAGTGAAGAGGTTTGTAGAAATGTGCATCTGTCAGTGGGTGCAAGTGGTGACGTCAGTCAGCTTTCACTCGTGGGTGAGTGGTGGCGCGGGGCCTGCGGCGGTGCGGCGGTGCGGCGGGGGACCCGACTGCTCGACTGCTGCACCACCACCACGTGAAAGCGACCACTTTGTATTATTTGTATTGCCCAGATATTGTCGACGAACGCGAAATGACACGCAGATTGCAGATATAATGAAGGTTTCGCATACAGATGACTAATAAAATATGACTTGCTCGATGATTATTTATTTCAGTAACAGCTTTCTAATCTTTATTTACTTTACGAACATCTTAAAGCTTTCTGTACTAGGTAGTAATAATCTGCATAGGTATCTACTGTTAATCAGTAAAAGTAGGTAGTAATCTCGAGTCTTTTGCAATTAGCTCTACACAGTCATTAGCTAAGTAGTGTTTTAAAATATTTCCGTTCAGCTGACTCTACCCATTGACCCCTTAACACCTGCCTGCCTACGCTAGACGTAGGCGCTAGACGTGGTTTCTTCTTAAACAAGAAGTTTATGAAACTGGTTAGCAACACAGCGCACGCGGATGCAGTCATCATTCGTATGAAACAGGGCCGCAGAGGAATACAAGTACTTATAGGGTGATATTCTTTCGATACAATAATAAGATTTGCATAGACATAGGCTGATTCAACGATGAGCTATCTATCCGAATGTTAGTAATATTTACAAACGGAGGGCGGTGGAACAATGGCGCGCGGGCGCATTGTCTCGCGCAGGATGTCCGAACCATTGTACCGGGTAAACAGCACAGAACGAGATATATAATGTTCTTGTTTCACACGTTGCTTTTCCATTAAGTGTTAAATGCAATTTATTGCAGCATTTTTATGACATTAAAAATTTACATTATCTGTGCTGCTGGAATTATCTTTCATCAATATAATAAATGTCGCTGCTTTCGCTTCCCTTGCAGTTCGACCGTTGCGAAAGCGAAAGCTACCTTTCTAGAGCTGGTCAGGTCAAATGTGTGAAAGGTCACGTTAGCTCCAGAGCTTCTCATGTAAATAAAGTCTTTACTGCGCAGTAGTTAGACGTCTAGAAAATGAATGTAGGTATGTATTGGCGGGCATTCATTTCCTGAGTTTCTTATTCATAGGTGTTTCAAGTTTTAGATACTTATTATAGGTACTGACGAAATATGATTTTTCACATTTTATTAGGTACTAGCTCCTGCCCGCGGCTTCGCCCGCTAAATACGTCGACAAATTATACACATAAACCTTCCTCTTGAATCACTCTATCTATTAAAAAAACCGCATCCAAATCTGTTGCGTAGTTTTAAAAATTTAAGCATACATAGGGACAGAGAAAGTGACTTTGTTTTATACTATGTAGTGATATATTTTATTAAAAGTGACACCCAAAAAGAAATTTCTAGTAAGTCGAAGTGCTTGTTTAAGATGGTATTTAATCACGTTTTCAGAAAATCGACGATGACAGGAATGACTCGCCGAACTCAGCGAGTGATGACAGCTCGGAGTCTGACAGTTCGGCCGAGGAGGAAGACGAGCTCGACGCTGTGCGGCCGATGCTCAAGCTGCCCATACAGTTTGACCTGGACGAGCTAGCTGGTGCCTTCCTGGCTAACAATCAGAAGTGAGTTGTCATAAAATCCCATTGTTCTATGTGTTCAAACAGGTAAACACCAATTAACCATTAAGGTCCGTCTGTAATCTAAAAGGTATGCATTGTGAAGAAAATGACAATTATTCTTTCTACCTAAATACCTTTTCAAAGACTGGTAAACCAACAAAAACAAATATGCATTAGAAAGTCTACGACTAGGTTATCGATGTGCTAACGATACATTGAGTTTCTAGCGTTACTTAGAGCGCCTGTCTTGTTAGAACTGCAATACACTATCAACAACGAAACGTTGGTCACAGTCTTCTAAAACTATCAAGTAACCTTTAAGAACAGTATGTAAGGTGAGTTGACACATGGAGTGGGTTCACAATTCAAACGGGTGCTTACATGGTTAATCTGGGATCTACACAATGAAGCGAGGATTACGCAAGACGCTGTTTGATGCGTTGTTGTGTCTTCCACGTTATGTACTGCTCTGACGACCAATTAAGTAAATAGGAACAAGGTCAAGTTCTCTTCACGAGATAACTATCAAATGTTTGTTTTAGCCAAATTGTTTATTGAATAGCCTTGACAGAAATTGTGCAATAGCCTGTTAAAGAAAAATCAATGAATCACGGGTCAGTTGTGTTGTTGTTAGAAATGCCAAACACTATTATGTATTCCAATATTTGTGTTGTACTAGGCGAAGGTTGATAATGTATCAAAGGCGCGTTGACCATTTTTTCTAAACAAAATAGGCAGTTAGTTACGAGTAAAATGAAAAATAACTGTCATTTTTAGTTAGCAGTCTGACTGTGTAGACAAAGTCTCTTTCGTACAGAACGACTGTAAAAAAGAAATGGGACCAAACAACAGTTGGTTACTTAATTAACAAAATTTGAATGCGAATGATATAACCGGAACTCATTTCAATGAGAAATCCATTGACCGAAGCACTGCAATATCTGACGGACACACCCCAACAGCTCAAGAGAGTTTCATTAAAAACGGTGTAAAAAACAAAAAGGGGCCATATTATGTTCTGTCTATTAACTTATCATTCTGTGTGAGGAGTATTTGTTGTGTAAAACAGGTCTCCCTAGAGGAGTTCGTCAGTTCCTCTGTGTTCTCATATTATAATTTTGTTGTGTAACCCCGGTGCCGGCGCTAGGCGGAAGGAGCCGGAGAAACTTGTGTAATCGCATTAACCAAGCTCATTGGTAATCTGTAGGAATTTATTGTGTGACGTGACCTAACGCCGCGCAGATCGACGATGCACTTCGATGAATATTGCAACGATCGAAGCGTTTCTTTTATAGACACATGAACTCATACCTACTGATGTTACATGAATCGTAATAACGTTCACACATCGTTTTTTTTTTGTTATTTTCTCTCGATTGAGCTGACAGACGAATACGGTGCTATTAGTAGTCCTAATAATAGGTGATGTAATACAATTACGTCATGTTGTATAAGTTACAAAATAATTTTTGTAAAGAACTAAACGACGGCTCGTAATAACACAATCAAAGCTTGAAGTGAAGCTAATTGTAAATTTTCACCACATTTAATCGTAAAATGAACATTCTATAACTTCTACTTCTTAGACGGCCTATAAATTCAATAATGCTGCTCTACATTAACGAATCGGTCGCAGTAAAAACCCGCAATGAAATGAGAACCCAAAAAACGGTTTCTTCTACAGTCAGAACTTACATAAAAAGTGCCAGCCAATCAGACGTTTTGATTATTGTTGTTTGTTCTAGATTAGCGGGTTTGAAGGCTATAAAAAAACTCGTTTTGAGCAAATTTGTTTTGAGGAAAATCTTGTTTTGTCATAATTAAAACTTAAATAATTAACCACTTAGTTATAAATGAATGTGTTTGTTTCCAGGGGTCGCATGAACTGTGTGGTGGAGAGGCGCCGCGACGACCCGATGGAGAGACGATTCCCCTTCAACATCCTCGGAGCGTTCGCCCCGCGCAGCGCACAGGCAGAGCGCATCGCCATCATCTGCCACGGAGGCGACGAGCCTAGGTACTAACTCATCGTCACTTCTATCAGGAAACACCCACTGCTGAACATTGGATGTTCCTAAAAAATTATAAATGATCACATAGGATGTTGCTATGGTCTTTATAGTACACAAATTCGTTATATCTGTTAAGCTGTTAAATAAGAAAACGCTGACGCTGAGCATATTTACAAACATCAGTGACCTGTTTTTAACTCCCACGAGAAAAGAAAGTCTAGCCTTTTTAGCCGAAAACACACGACACTGAAATTACTGAGCAATCTCAACATAAATAGACAGTTGTGGAACTTTCTCCTCAAAGGTTATGCCCAGTCTTCGCACGCAGTTAGGTAACCGTTCGCCTTGTGTTAACGTTGTTTTTGTTTTCGATTACGATAAAAACAGGTTTGTCATTCGCAGCTGACCTCTATAAGGGTAGGTCAAAGATATTGTTACGTAATGTCTCGTCGTAAGTCGTGACTCGTGATGTATGTAAACAAAAAGCTGTTGCCGACGGAGACCTAGGGCTTTATACCTACGTGGTTTATAGTTAATGTAGTTTAGTTTATATGTATATAAAAAAAAAGTTTTATCCCTTAAAAGGTAACATCACCGTTACATTTTATCCGTGTCGTTAGTTACATATGATATATACGGAAGAATAAAACATATAATAGGTACAGTACGGATTAAATTCTTTTGTTGAGTGTTTTGCGTGGTTCCCATTGAAATGCGGCGGAGTGGACCGATTATTCCTGTTTTCTAGAATCTTCGAAGGCTTACGAACCATTCTTTGTGCTTTATTGTACGTACCGTGTTTATATTTTTTGTATGGCCTTCTTTGAGTTTTAGATTTATACGACAAAACATACCTACTTATATGGAGGCGAAGGTTAGGCGTAGGTTTAAGTCTGGCCCTGTATTCATTGTCAAAATTAATACGTTCGGCATAATAATTTCGTTTAAAAAAACCATTTGTTCGTTAACTTTGACGTTATAAAACATACTTGTCTATTATAAAGCAATTTCTTTAAACTATTAAACGACATCACATACGTCTTATGTCTTCAATACTGATGACAAAGTGAAAGGCTGGTAGGTAGTTGGCAATAGAATAAGTCCCTAAGAGCGCGCTTGTACAACTTTATCAAGCAGTAATACACTTGGGATTTAACAACTTAACTACGCAAGTACTTTCATTATACCGCCTATCGGTTGGATATGATATGAATACTTAGTGGGATTATACAAAGATACCAAATTCGTTAGCTTAAAACGAATATTAGTAACTAATACTTTATCTGACAATTTCATCCGTAACTTATTTTATTTTCAGTTAATTTGATCAATATCATCAAACTAAGCAGTTGTATTTTGGTAAGCGGAATTATGTAGTTGTAGTGATGATGTTATAATGGAAGCAGTAAGTTTTGTTGCTATTGACAAGCTGTTCTACAAAAAAAATCTAAAAAAAAAAAAATAAAGCCACAATCCTCAACACCTGTCACATCACCCGGAAGTTCCTTACTTCTTCCACAATATCATGAATGTACTCTCCGGCCCGTGTGCAAGGTTTTGTACTCTCTTACACGAGAAGAAAATAAAAGACCACGAAATAATAATATGTATTAATAAACTTTATTGCTAAAATGTAACAAAAGGTTTAACATTGGCCCCAAACTAGGCAAACCCATAACTTGGGCACCAAAATATTACGGTACTTTGCAAGATATCTGAATGAGACCCTACTGTGCCTGAGGGTCTGACATCTTTGCATCATCATCAGCATCTACTGCAGTCTACTGCTGGACATAGGCCTCTCCAATCACATTATTGTGACATACGAGTATTACATTCGTTCCCACTGTTTTTTTTGAGGCTGGGAAATCATAAAATTCTCAAACTCAAACTCAAAGTATTTATTTCAAATAAACCAACTACAGGCACTTTTGAATTGTCAAGGTGTCGGTCAGTCAGAGAGATGAAGCTAGTTGCCCATTCCAAAGCAGTAGGTACCTATGGAGAAGAACGGGCAAGAAACTCCATGGACACTCTTTTAAACAAAATATTGCTTACATAGTTCATATTAGTATTATACATGCGTGTAGTATTATACACACAATTATCTCGCCCGCTCTAGGTGGAGCGGAAGAGAGTGTCAGACTCTGACTGACTAGAACCCATCCATGTTTCTTCCTTAGCCCTCTATGTGTCAGGGTAGTGGTAACTCTTTCGGACAATTCCGCTGAGTGTAACATCCAAGCCCCACCAGGCCCGCAAGTGGGTCTCAGTCCCACCCCCTCTCATTTTTAAATGCATAATCGAAAAAGAATATTGCCTCTGGAGGAACGACAAAGATTTGCCTTAAATGTAATCTAGAAAAATCTACACAAACAATGCTACAGTAACACAAACTTACTTTATTCCTAAAACACCGGTTCTTTTGCTCATGGCATTTCGTAGCATATAATAGTTTTGCTGTACTGTATATACCTGACATATTCTCATGTGAAGATGGTGGTGAAACTTTATGAGGCTTTAATACACCCACATGAGAATCACAGACTCACACAACTTATATAAATATTATACATCCAGCGATGTCTGTTTGAAAGTGATAATAATTTGAGCCGAAGGCCCGTTTTAAATTACAATTTTAGGGAAAGGGTTCAAAGTACCATCGGATACCTTATTACTTGAAGACAAAAGGAGTCATTAGTAAACGCAAGTGATGCCATAAATCTTGGCTGCGCCTACGGCAACCAATTAGCTAAGTGATAGCAAGCAGCACGTTAGAGGTAGGATTCGGTCGAATGTGATTTTGGATAATTGGATTTAAGCCAATTTGTTGGCCCTTACTTGTAAAGTATAGATTTTTTTGTTCCCAACTGTATCTAATATACATAGGTACCAAATTAAACATATAAGAAAAGAAGATGGTGGAAATCAAATTTACTTTAAAGTGGCTGTTGCCCACGTTTCTCTACTTCATTCACTGATGATAAAACAATCTATATTAACATGTTTCAATGATATGGTCTATCTGTGTTCCTTCCGTCCTTTGTTCAGCCGTAAAAGCGTCAACAGATATCAAAACTTTCACATTTATTATATTAGTAAAACGACAACTTCGACCCAAATTATTATTATATTTTTCGGGCGTCTCCTGTTGCTTCACAGCTGCCTACCCCCATCGTCGTTTCAACTGGATTTTATTTGTGCATACATTTTTAAAGCATCTTACACTTAAGTGGAGTATAAAAGAACGAGCGTAGGGTTTACTGTACTTTTACTGCCAAGCCGTTTAAGTGCTGGTAAATTAATTTCCTGTTTAGTTATTTAAACAATACCTACCGTTATGTAATATGTTACACCACTCAGTTTTAAGAATTAGTATCTGATCTTCTGTGTGTAATACTCCCAATAAGTATTATCCTTCGTATTCACAGCTTATCAAAGTATTAAGTTCTTTGTTCAAAAGATTGAATGAAGTTACTGAATGACAGCAGTATTGTACTAGAAATTTGTTTTGTTCGAAAATATTGATGAAAGATTTTTGTTCCAGACCGATGAACTTCCCAGAACCCCAGTCGCAGGTGTTCGCGTTCCCGTTGACAGGCCCCGTGCGCCTGCCTCTGCGCCCCCAGCCCGACCGTGCGCCCGCGCCGCCCATGGCCGGACCCGGACCCCAAGGACCCCGCATGCCCCCTGGCTTTGCGCCCCTTGCTCACCGTCAGCCACCTTTCCCCCTACCCGTAAGTACTTTTCTCAGTTCAAAATAAGCATCTGAAGTTATTTTTAGTTCATTTTTTGTCTCTCTAACGATATACTCAATATTCACCGTGGAAATCAACCGCTTCATACAGAATAATATTACAGAGAAAATCTTGTAGCAGACTTATTATAGCCCCGGAAGTGCGGTTACCTTGTGATGAACGAGTGAGGCATCTTAATGTGAACATCACAAGTTTCTAATTGACCATAATAGCTTGCCTCGTCTTCCGGACTCATAAAGAATAAATCATTATATAACTAATTAAATAATGGACGAGGAACAAGTCTGCACGTGATAAATGTAATGGCGACATTAAACGATTATACTTACAAAGAGCTTAGGAGGTACCCATCGATATATATGTACTACGCACAACTCTATGGAGGTACCGAACTATGTATTATTATAAGTCGTTGGGTTTTGTCAAAGAGAGAGACGGATGACTTGTGACCCTTGCATGCTATCGTACGTTTGATGTGGTAGAGAGGCACGTAATATGAATTGGTATTTGGGTCAAGTGAGACCGTGATTGCTGAGGATTATCCTACGATCGTGTCGTTTATCGACCAAGGGCTCTAACAGTTTCAGCGGGCGTGATGGCGCTCTGAACACTTTTTTCGTTTCAAAAATCTTGCCACAATGGAGGTTTGGACAAAAACGAACTTGAGGAAAAGTTTGAACTTTAACTTATGGCACCAAAGAGTGGAATTAAGTTGACAGTTTTCTCATTTAAAATACCACCAAAACGGTCGTTAAGTTTGAAGATATTACGAGACTAAATAGAATACAAAGAGCTGTTGTAAAATTGAATTCAGGTTGATGCGCGTCCAACCTGAATTCAATTTTCATGCTCAAAGCCTGTACGTACGTTCGTTTTTACTAAACCACTTTTGTGGCAAGATTTTCGAAACGAAAAAACAATTTTACGTTATTAAAAACCAAAAGGAATTCGTAGGACTACGAATCACGAAATGGATTCTGTGAATATTGTAAAAGGATTATGAATACATCACACAGATGACATATCATTCCATATCAGCTTGAAACCGAAAGTTTTTTCAGTACACGGGAGATATTCATCAAATTAATGGTTCGCTTCAAATGGCGCACGGGTTCTAATGTCGACCGCTGTAGTACACCGGCGAAATTAAGCCTATTGTGTTCCTTAAGACTCGGTACCTTCGTGAGCTTCTTTGGCGACGTCCTACAAATGATTCCTATTGTTGTTGGTGATTCGTGTACTCGTGTGTATTTCAGCAATTCAGTTGCCACCTAGGACATTCTTAGGTTTTTTGCTATAATTAATTACTGGATTGTTGTACAATTTACACAAAAAAAAACATTGTGTAAATGCGTCACAATTTCCAATATATTAATTTTGTTTATTGTAAATTTGTGACATGGTTTTAATAAGCACCGGTAGCAAAAAAAAATAAACACGAAGTAGAATAAAATTTTTGTAATATGTTGTTGTATGTTTTTCATAATCACAGCATGTTTACTCATTTACCTGACATCTACATAAAAATCATAGTTTTTAAGTGGATGATTTAAATCAATGATTTTGGTTACTATCGCTAGATTAAGAATAAAAAAAAATTGAAATGAGGATTTATGGCGAATTCACTTATATTTTTAATACGTGGGACGAATTTACTTTCAATGTATGGATTTATCAAAATATAAAGAATTTACTTTGTGACGAATGTACAGCAACCCAATTAACTCATGTTTTTTTTTAATGTTTGATTTATTTTCTATTAGTATTTATATTGTTGTTGTTATAGAATGTTTTAATTTATATTTAGTGGCTATACTGTTGGTTAGTTACAGATTCCGCCGAGTAGAGATTAATTCCTCATAATCTGTCAAACGCTTGTAAAGAAAACTATGTTGGCAGGAGTATTACACTATTAAAATAATGTATTCGGGTCACAAAGCACTTGAAGTGTTAGACAATAAAAGTGATGTGTTTCCACACAATAAGTGCTGCCACGGCGAGGGAGCATTTATTACGTCTGTCATGTGTTATGGCCGCTATAATAATTTCATTACGTCAAGACATACATGATTGACGCATTTAAGTGTGATAACCTTAATTGGTGCCAAATATTGCTGAAAACACTAATTAACTTTGATTTACGTAGGTTCATGTATCAGTCGTTGTTTCCTCTTATAATAAGACAAATATAAATAGAAATCGAAACTCAATTAAACTGGCTTTGTAGAATTTGGCTCACTTTGCATGCTGGCGTTTTTGATATTCCGTCTCTCCCATTTTTTAATAGATAAATAATAACAGTCGGTGTTACTTTATTTAGATTACAATCTAGTTTATTACCTAATAAGTAACTGAAATATAACTTAAGCTGCTAAGAAATTTTAGTACCATTTGAAGAAAATAAATGCAGAAGAACAACTCTACTCCATTAACCCTGAACTATGCTGGGGTATAGCAGGTGCGATGGCAGACACAGCCACATAAATGAATAATCTCATCCACAACAAATCACACCCAATCATATTGATAGATCATGCAAATATGTCTATGCAGATATCAAACGTGCGATCTGTGTATTTACGATCTACCATAAGTAATTGAGTACTAAACTTGTATGTATTGATACAAAAGTGAGTTATGTACAGCACACACACCGTGTGTACAGCCTCAAGTCCGCCACAGCGCATAACTTCAAGTGATTAGTCGCGTAGAGCACTAACGGCGGCCGTATCTCTCCACTGACTGTTATAACTTGAGAGCGAGATAAGTACTCCATGTTTCTCTTTAATTACTAGATCGGCATGGGAATACACTGATTAGAACTGCTCGTTTGTTTCATATAAATTGTTAAATCTTGACAGAATTTATACACAAATATATGCAGAGTTTGTGCACTTTATAGGAGATAAGTATATTAAAAAGAAAAACGCGGGCTTTTCCTAGATTTTGTAAGTAGTAGACTTTCCTCTACAAGACTTAATTGCTATCAAATATGGCAACTATAAAATGATGCATAAAATCTCAGATTTATTACAGTAAATGTAAAATACTTTTATTCAGCTGCATCTGGTTAGACTGGAAGCCGACCCCAACATAGTTGGGAAAAAGCTAGGCAGGCGGGCATTTCAGTAAATGGTTTACAGCAACAAATAAAAGCAATGAACAATGTAAAACCACCAATTACGTGCAAAAATGTGGTTCAAACACAAAATGTACGGTCAGCAGTTTATTTCGGTTGGAGAGATAGAATCGAATGAGCGATTAAATTGATAACGACATGATGAGGGCGGCGGCTCGTCGCCGCGAGCCGCTGCAGGCGGTGATGTAATTTAATGACATCTCGCAATTTTACAATCTGGAGAACTACCTGCGTCGCAGTCGCATGCAGGGAAATCCTTACCTACTTTCGTTTGAACATAATATGTATATGACACCGTAATGTTAGTACCGATAATATGTACCATATTAACAAACTATATGTCCATCGCCCATTGCACATGCCGTCGTCATCTTAAAGGAAGGACTATCGAGTACGTTGTTAGTGCAATGCATGCATCTGGATTTTTCTAAAATTTCACTGAAATAATATGTAATCTATCATAGTAAAAAAAGGCTAAATGTTGTATAAATCGCACTAGTCTCAAAACATGAGAAAAGTAGTTTTTTTCGACACATTTGCTCGGAAAGTGACTTTTATTGCACCGCTTTTTGGTTTACAACGTAGTGTATTTAACACGAATGTTTTTAGCTGTAGATTCCTGCGCCAGTGCGCCAGTGCACAGTGCGGGAAAGTACGCTTTAGATAAATTATTTACTTTTACATTGATTGATATTTTTCTTTGTAGTATGTTGAAAAAAAGTTATTTGAAACGCTTGAGCATTTTTCATCAGACACTTGCATCAAAATGTACTATTACACTCACTGCAATATATATTTTGGTATTATTTTAGTATCTGTGATCCGTCATGTTAGGTAGGTACACGCCTGTTCTAGAACAATCGTTCATAACATACCTTAACGAAAATGAAGGAATTGCGTAGCTCGTAGTTAGGTACTATAGTTCCGCCTCTATCAGGTACAAGGGTCTCTTCCCTGTTTTCCTCACGAAAACAAGCATGAGCGATGCCTGCAACATAGCATAACTGTTATGTTATATTATTAAACTCCATAGAATGTCAAATATGTTATACTGCAATATGTATGTTTTTCCTCTTAGCCTGTCTTTGACAATGTAAATAGTCAGTCCAAAATGTGGTTACGATTTGGCACTTTCAAAAGCGTCCATCAGTTCCTGTAACGTGGAGATAACAGGACACGCTGGATGCAATATTAGATGTCCCATTGCTTGTGTAATGTTATCCCATTTACACTCCAGGGCGCAGTGATCTGTGAATGTTCACTTGAGCAGGTTTTCCTTGCTTCGAACAACCTGCAAGGTTAAGAGACTATTTAAAACCCTGCAACATGTTGATGTTATATATAGATGATGTTATGATTGCCAACTTTCTATAAATATTTGTAAACATATATAAGTGTGTTAATTATATTAGAAACAAATATCATGTTTAAGGCTATTGTTAGAGAACAACGTCCCACACTCTCTCTGAACAACACTCATTTGGCATTGTGTGAAAGCGGCGTAGGTATTTTTATTAGGCACATAAAATAAATTATAGTGGAAAGTTTACTTTGGGCTTTTTGTTCCGTAATAATCAATATGTTACACGTGTATGTAAGTACCTATGAGCACACATGTCAGCTTGTAACAGGGCATATATCAATATAGGTAATAAACCATTTATGCTACCCACGAGAACCACAACATAACACAATATCTCCATATTTTCAAGAAGATCTTGTGAATCGGTGATCGTAGCCTTGGAATATGATACTCTACTGCTGCTTATATGTTTCTGTATTACATTATTTTGTATGACTGCATAAACTGGAATGTTATGTGAACAGACTTTTCGCAAGGAAACAAGCAGATCATATAGCCTGTTCTCACCACGTTAGATTAGCATCGAAGTTAATTTATGGATTCTGTCGTAGGTAGACAGTTTGCCGTCTGTTTGGTAGTTAATCAGGTGCGTGACCGCGTCTCAACTCAGCTCAAGGCTTTGCCCGCTTACAATCCATTTAAATCAGCTTTATTCTTTGCCAATTATGTCGGCGAATTTGAGCGCTGTTTGTGATGAAATTGGAAGGAATTTAGATCGTTATTATTATTATTAAAAGGTTTTTGTTCACCGGTTTGTTTTCACCATGACCGCGGGATAATCTCCGGCTTGATATTTTAAGTGGGCTTTTCTTTTTCTTTTCACGATTTGATAGCCTAAAAGGTAATACCTAACAATTGCACTAAATAATGTATGAATTTATACAAGAACGTGTGCTTAAAATATCCCGACTAAAAATAATATAATGATGAGGAAATTAACTTCTTACGTCAAAGTTTTATTTGTAGACTATATTTACCCCCCGGTTTTCCCGATCGGACACAGCAACCATAATCACTGTCAGTAGGTACACAAACGTATTAATTTCTAACAACAGGACTGTGGGGTGGTCCGTGAGATAATACTTAGTCCCACACACGTCCTCACATGTTTTCCAGGATATGATGTCGTATAACAGTATATTAATTAACTGACAACTAATAGAGTATTCTTGTAGCGAGCGCGCGTGTACGAGATTAAAATGTTATAAATAGCCTAATTGATAAGTTCTGAAAACAGACAGGTTCTATTACTAAATAGAAATAAAAAAGGCAAAATATGTGGCAATGTGAGAACTAACTACCTTATATTATTAAATCTAGAAATATATATGTATAGTACAGTAATAAGGCTAGAATTTAATGTATAACTAGGCGTGTGCACTGAATATTAATCGTAACAAAAATCTGTGAATTGTGGTCGAGGACATATGAATTACGATCACTTATTAAATACTTGCCACTTACTGTACCAACTTCTAACATATCACCTACATGTGCGTACCTACAGGTAGCAACTAACATTGACAGCAACGATATTTATATACGCATTCAATTTTCCTTCGTTGTTTTGTTGCTAGAGTAGGCACTTTACTTCTGTAAAAAATACCTACGTTTTCCGTGAAACACCGTCCCGATTCCATAACGTATAGAAAAGCTATGCAAAGAGAAAGTTTCCTTAAAATCCGACCACGCGTCTTCTTCCCCCGTAAAGTGAAAGAGAAACGCTTTGTAATAGTACCCATCACGGGTACGTTTCTATGACTACATTTCGTTAGAGGACCGGACACATTTTTCCTGTAAAACCTTTTAAGGGCGTCTATTTTTTATACGAATTCAGTAAAGATAAAGAAGTCTACAAATTCTGTTGTTATTTTTTTCTACAAATTATGTTTTTTATGTGAGGCGTAGGCGTAGTTAGAATAAAATACTTCTATTGCCCCAAGCATACAGTGATAGGTACTTTCCTTTAAGAGATTTCGCATTAGTGAAGGAAAATGTATGTAACAAAGTGTGAAACCATGTAGTATAAAGCGGACTATTTCAGTAAAAAAGGGTATTGTTGCGAGTGTCGTCCGCGCCCGACCCGCGACGTGCCCGCAGCCCACAGTGGCAGATAGTAGCAACAAAGTAGCGCACCAACAATATCAGCTTATCTGATACAGTTCCACGCAAACGAACAGGACTGTATGGCCCCGACAATTTCGTCGTACGTACCCACCAGTAGGCGCTTTTCTGAATTTATGACATGTCTATGTCTAACTAATGCCATTGCATCACTTGTTCCTTCAAATGATCCACAATTATGATGAAACTTTACACAAGAAAGATGCTTTTAGAGTACCAAAGTGCAAAACTGTAGAGCTAATTTTCAAATGTTTCCCTATATGATGCAATGGTGGTGGGTTTTGTAGTGTAATCTAACACAGACCAAGTTCCTTGGAAATAACAAGTGACATTCTGCCTCACCGTCTACAATTTAATTTTTTTGGCTCTAATTGTAACTCTCCAAAGAGAACGTTAGCTTTAAGCTTAATCTAATGCGTATTAATTATGTGTAATTAAAGAAAAGCACGAGATTAAAAGCACGTTAAGTTAGTTCCGACTCTCACAAGTAAATTATAACGTGGCAACATTCTACTGCCCGAAGGTGAGTGACAAAATGAACAAGTAGGTATTAAAAAAATAAAATAAAATGGTTGCTTCTTGACGCTGCAGTGAACAAAAACTAGCATGACCGGTGTCGTCCAAAGATAAAAAAGAAGCTTGTAGGTATACCTATCTATTGTACCTTCACCTTTGAAATTCCACGATTCCTTCTAATTAACACCCCTATATCAAACTATTAGTACAGAAATAAGAATCGATATGATTATAATAATTATGTTCACCGAATAACTTACGGTACATTTGCTGTAGCACTTTGTTTGTTGAAATTTTCATTTATATTTAAAAATAAATAACACTTTCACAAACAAAAAATTTTCAAAACTTAAGTTTAGTTCAAGTTTATAACTACTTTCTTTTATAAACTCTATGTAAATTGCTCAATTATTTCATTAATGTGAAAGAGTACCCATACTCTCACAGCCAGTTTTATAGAAATCTATATTAATATTACAAGTATCAAGCTGAAGAGTTTGTTTGTTTGAACGCGCTAATCCCTGGAACTACTGGTCCGAATTGAAAAATTATTATTTTTGTTTTTACTGCATCGGTACTCGTCTGTAATACTTACGTATACGTTAGTAAGTTGCCGTGCTATCAATCTCATGTAAAAAAGTGGCTATTTCTTATACTCTTAGCGATGGTCTTGCGACACACTCGTGGGCGATACGATTATTGTATTCTTTAAATAGTACAATGGAAGCTTAGTCGCAGTTAACATTACTTTGGCACGTGGTCACAGGCAACACCAATGCATTTCGTAGTTTCTGCTTTCAATCCCGCCAATTCTCCCTACTAACTGAAAATAATATTCCATGTAACAATCAATCATTTTCACACCATTAACCTGATGTAGAAACTTTTCGAGTAAAATACCTATATATGCGACGACGTGCGAGTATTTTAAAAGCTCCCGGCCGCGTTTTTTGAACCAAAATTTTTGCAAAAATCAGGGTCGTTCGGTCATCGGCCCGAGTCCCCGACACTGGTTGCAGCGTGCACATGTCCTTATGCAATCACCAACGTTCCGGTTTTCTGGCTCACTTTACTTGTTTTGCCCTTTCATTTGTCATTATCGAGCGCAGCAGTTAAAAAGCAAGCGACTGCTAAACCATAAAACATGATCAAATTTGCTCATGTTGCGTGTGACCATTTACGAAACTGCGGAAATTGGCTTATTGTCTAGGGTACATTAGTTACATTAAAGTTATACCGGTGAGAGAACAGATAACAAACGGTACTTTGTTCGTGAGTACCGCGAGAGTTATTTTTAATACGAAACATATTGTAAGGAATTCAAAAGAAACAACACACCCAAGATAATTCCGGAATGAAATTCCGACTCAGGTTATACATGTCATATTCCTAGGTAGAAAAATGGGCACGTTGGCACTCAAAAGATTTTCTTTATTGCCCATTGCTGTTTTCATGTAGGTAATCGTTTTTCTTGTTTCTCTCCAGCGATGTTTTCTTAGAAATAAACTGAAAAAGAGAAGAAATGAATCGGAAACATGGATTGTTATAAAAATCTATAAATGTTTAGCTTGTTGTAACAAATGTTGTACAAATCAAGATATTTTGACAGAAATTAGGTAGTAACGTATTTATTCTTCTAGGCAGCTTTCAGAACGACTATCACTTAAATTGATAACTAGTTTTATTATCAAAAGTCAACAATCAATAACAACGACAAATAAACATAAAATAGTTGTATTCTCTTCATCTTGTGCGCAGCTGTAGAAGGAAAAATACTTAATACCCTCCAAGCAAAGATCCCAAGTAAAACAAAATCGGGAGGTAATCGGATTACTAAGTAAGTACTTAAAGTAATGGATGCTATCAGAGAGTAAGTAATTACAAAATGATAAACTTGATTTCATGTTCAACCCTTTACTTTTGACAAACACGAACTGAAGCTGCTAAGACTAATAATTACGACTGAAACTTTTCCCTAATGAAGTAATACAATACACGCAGAACTGTAGAATTAAACTTGATATAAACTTTGAGTGATGTGACACTTTATCTTACTTTGCAAGGGCAAGGGTGAAGATATGAATGGAATGATTCAAGTCACGCGAGTTCAGATGTGTGTTGTGCGGGTTGTGCCCCATCCCGGACATCTCGCGGTGACAGGCGCTTCGACGCCTCGCGTGGGGAGGGTGGTGGTGTACAGGTGTGGGGGGGGGGGCGAGCCATTTGGAGTTTGGCCACGGAGGGAAGGCGCGCAAACGTAAACAAATGTAAACGTTCCCGATCACAACAAACAAACGGGTGCGGAGACACTCAGCCTCGCCCCGCGCCGCTCCATTACACGGGCGCGGGGCAGATGTTATAATTAAGTTTTGATCATTGATTGAAGGCCTCGTTATAATCCTCCGCGATTATGTTTTTATACCTCTCTAAGTTTTTGCTTGGATATTAATTAGATATAGAAAAATGAATCACTACTACTATAAATACTCAAGTTGTCTGATAAACAACATAAACCTGCTTACACGACGTTGTGTTATTATGCTAACGACGAGTGTTACATAAAGCGATTTGGACGCTGAGCCATTAATTAGTTACAGGTAATAACTGAGATAAATATGTTCTTTCATGTTAGGTTAGAATCTGTTACTAACTCCTACAAGGCTGGAGTTAGTAACAGAATCTGTATGAAATATTTCTTTATACGTGCAGCTTGCTGTTTATTATAGCATTGGTTTATTGATATCGATCCAGAGTCATAAAAGTCGGAAACCCGATATATTTACCTTTACGTAATTGCTCGCTATGTGTCATTTTTGTACATGAGTACCTACAGGTCTAAAAGGTTCCACATATCAGTAAAGAGTAACGTTATCGTCGCGTTTTCTCACGGCGACACATTTACTGGCAGGACATTTACAATAATACATCGAAGGAGCTGTCTAGAACTGACGCGCGGGTACACAGCTGATGAAATAAAAAGAAAAATAAATTCTCGGCGATGCTGATGAAGTGTTTTTCGGACAGTTTGTCACGCTATCAAACAATTGAGTTTCACCGAGTGGCGGGGCTTATTGCGCAGTAATACGAGTAGAAGTAATCGTTTGTCCACGTTTATATCAGGTCAAGCTCTTTTTGAAAAGTTAGTAGAGTAGTACTAATTTATATTTTTCACTTCCTGCTCAAAGTGATTTCTGTGGCAATTACCTACTGTAATAATACCTATCTACATCATCCCACGTTGATATCATTCATAGATGATTACGACCAGTTTGATTTATGCGGTGAATAATATTGTTATTTTATATCTACATTAAGTATTTCAAATTAATAGGTTAGGCCTTGGATAGGTTAGCTCGGTATACATATAAATGCAATATGTTTCTATGTTAATTATGTATTCATTTATTCTTATATTTAAGTTTTTGTTCTTCATTTGTGGTGCTTGATTTCACAATTCGTGTTTAGTCGTAATTCGTATTCTTTTGAGTTTTGGATTATCAGTTAATATTGAATTTTTTTTCCTGTGTTATTTTTGTGAGGATGTCAAACACATGATATAAATATCACATTGGCATTTTCAGCCAGCAGTATAACAAGCTCACGTAGGGCGCGGTCGTTCGCCGCTGCGATATTTCGACCAAATTCGATATGAATCTTTTTATTGCTTTTTCAGACTTGCTAGCACAACAAACACAGTTGCAATATATATTATGATGGAACTGAACTTTTGAAATGTGTTCAAAGTCATACCTACTAATTATTCGTATGCGAGCTCTCGGCACCTACCCTTCAGGCATTGTAAAAGTTATATGAGAAACATAGTGCTTGATATGATGTAGGATTTAAAGAGCTATATAAGGTAAACGTACGAGTAGGTAGTAAAAAAGAAAAGTAGTTAAGAGAATTTCGCAATTTTGTATCTGTATTCTGAATACCATAACATATTCTTTCACATCTAGTTTTTATTTGTACTCTAGCCGCTAGAGTTCAAATGAATCCTTCACGAACTTTTTCAAAAATATAAAACGATTTCAGTACAAACTTTTACGAAGACGTCTTGTATTTTTATCTCTAAAACGAAGAAAACAAATTCGTTTTGAGATAGCGCAGGGGAGCTGTTGGCTACTCTTTTATAAATGAGCTCAGATGGATGATAGCTGATCACAAATGAGGTCAGGTCGCAATGAAAATAATGAGCTATTTACTCGCCAATTTGGCTTGACAGACGAGGAAGTTTAAATTTAATACTTTTATTTAAACAGATGGTTGTGTAGGCACAACGGCTCAGTTATATCCTGAATAGTCATTGTACAAATAATACGTGTATGTAATAGGAGTACAAGTACCGCTCAGTTGCTTGTATAGCTGGTGAATAGCGGTACTGGATCGTGAGAGTACCTCCTAAGACAATAATTAGGTGTCAGTCGGCCAAATCGTTCATCTCATACAGAAAGTTAACTGTACATGACGTTTTTACACGTCTGACAGCTCAACTATTGTCGAACAGAAATAAGCGTTCACCTTTGTATCTTTGAAAGGCATAAAACGGAGAGAACCTTTCTAAAGAAGAATGAAAGATTGGTTTAAATGAATACTTTCCAAAATCTACATACTTACCTACAATTATTATTTCGTGGAAATTCTGCTTGTAATATTTATTTAGGTCTAAATTATTACACTAATCTTATTTGTATTCCCAAAAAGCTTTTTAATTCTATTTAGAAAGATGTACCTACCCATTTATTAATAATTTGAGTAAAATTAATTCTCCTTGGCGATTGACCTTTGATATTTATGGCTCGATTTTCAGGCTGACCGAAACTTATTTGAATATTCTGCTTTACATAAATAATAGTTCGATCTGCTTTAGTAATTATTCTGAGGCTTGGACTTGTAATAATGAAATCTAAATGCAGACCGCAAGTCAAAATGTACCTATTTCGGTACTCTTCCTTTATACAACCCATAAATTATTTTAAAAGGGAAGTGAAAGTCGGTTTGCTGTAATTTAGATCTTTACAGTAGAAATCAACAAATATATAATATCCCAGAGTAACTAAAACTACTTATTATCAAACTAAAATATGGCGTCCAAAAATTCTGCCTTAGAAGTCACAGGGAAGCAGCGAGGCGGTAAGTATCGTCGTAAGGAGTGCCTAATTTTTAAATAGTTTTAGTTCAGTTATGATATTATATTTTAGCATTTATAAATAAGGTATAATTTGTTATTTATGGTAATTAGGGTGGGTACTATTAGATAACAAATAGGTAGTTGAAATTTACATATATTTAATCTAGATTTATTTATTTATAAATATAATACTAAGATATATTGAATGGTAAATATTCTTCTAGCTTTTAAATCAACCGTAGAACTGTAGAAGCGACGTATCTATTTCTGCATTTTATCGCTAATGACAACTTTCTTTCCATATGTATTTTAAAAGTAAAATTTAACTTTTCCCGGACTCACCCACATGTTTATATTCACCAGCTAACTTGTAGCATATTATACGCTTTCTTATGAGATCGCATAATGCACGCATGAAGTATGTATATCCAATGTATCGGAAGTATGTATAACAATGTAGGGTAAAACTGGTAGGACGGAATATTTACGTCTATTAGAACGACTTTGGAAAACTACCTACCTATATTATTATATATTTTTCTATTTATTGTTGAATGGGTCTTGCTCTTGACCTCGATCACGCCTGACGGAAAGCGATGGATGAGGTCTATATGATGGAGCGAGCGTGCTCAGATGATGCCGGTTCGGTCTCGCTTTGAAGTATGTCTAGTAATGTCAATATTGGACTAGGATGAAACAACCCGTTACTTGATAATAATACGATTGGTAGAACATAAATCTAAAAGACAATAATATTATCTTTGTTATATCATACCAAATAAATACAACATAACATAAGTAAACATTCTGATTCTTTTAAAATAAGTATTTACTTACTTACTTTGAAATCTGTCATCGTAAATCATTAAGTGCTAATTTCACCAATTAAACGTAGCACATTAACAAGATTAGCACATCTACAACACGTTCAAGACCTGTAAGTGTCAATATTCCACTGAAAATATTGACACTGACACTTCTTAAACGTGAGATGATTTCACACAAACTAAACGCGATCAGTTCATAATGATCGTGTTTAGTTTGTGTGAAATCATCTGACAGTGATTATGAAGGAGTTGGAGCGAAGGGTAGCTGCTTCGTTTGTAGAGGCGGGCTCGCTGTGGGAGTACGGCGTGTGCTGCAGTCGCAGGCGCAGACTACCATAGCCCATGCAATGTGGACATCTAGTTGCCAGTTGCCACAACACCCAATAATAACATTCTCCACATTGTGATTTTTGCTTCCTAATCTCTTTGTTTCGGTACGTTCCACTGATTCGACTCGTGAAATTCTTATGAATAGTGTCTAGAGTTAGTTACACGAATACTGCGTATATTTGAGCCCGGTTACGTATGAGGTTACCGTCAAGGTTCCCTGCACTTCTATTCGGAAGTACCCAGCCAACTCTGATTTGAATTTTACTTTAAAAAGATAAACATTACCTTGGAGTTCTCAGTTATTTAATGAGGAACTTTATGTAAGAACGTATATTTTTATTATAGAAAATAACTACCCAACATTAAGTTTAGACGTGTATTCAATGTTAATAGACTGTATTAAAATTGATGCCTCCAAATTATTCCAGCTGGCTTGGCTACACCGCACAGTTCCATTGAAACATTAGTGATGAGGCAAGTTTAGACGAGCTCCTATAGATTATTATTAATTGTTTTTTATTTTGATGACTGTTTCATGTTACAATATTGATATTACAACATTAAAGATTGCGTAATTTTTTGGCTACTGCGTGTACGGTTTTCCGCTTTTTTGTAATGCTGTTAGCATGTTCTTACTAGCAAGCATCATGTGCCCAAATAGTTTAGGTTTTAATTTATTTGAAGCGGATGACGTTTTATTGTACGGACGTTACTTGAATCTCCTCGACAACAACCGTCTTCAAACATATTCCTTATGATTAATCCAAAAACTTAACACTTCTTCCAAATTAGTCATGTTGTGTCTTATTAAAATATCATTAATGAAGAAAACCTTTTCTACATTTTACTGCTGAACAAAGAGCCTTCAGAGATTCACTGAAACTACCCTTAGCAGACGCGTAACTTCATCGTAACTCTAAAAACTTCAATAAGTCTCAAGCCACTAGGCCCCACGAAATTGCCATTATTCCCAGAAATCGGAGTCAATTATAATATTACAGACTGTTTTCTCTAATAGAGACTAATTAACTATTCCCTTTATGTAAGCTACTTCCATTAGTTCGCTGTTCAACAAAGGAAGAAGTTTCGATTAGAAAGTGGGTTGATTAGGATTTTCGCCGCTGTGATGATATGTGTAGTTAAACGCATGAAGCTAATTATTTCCAATCGGCACAGCTTGAGCAACAATTGTTTGTATAAGTAATTACTGTAACAATTCAAGCATGGCTTCAGAAACTCGTCAGTGTTCAACTTTAATGTCTAAGAACAGGCCTGGCTGACACCGATTGTGGTAACTGCATGTTAACCTCGCATACATTATATTTCATTGTTCCCATTACTAAATGATAGGGTCTAATTACTGTAATACGTAGGTACCTGCTCTGTGTGCCAGTCTAGTCGTGTTTACATGCGAAGTCTTGATTGTATTGTGGGTAGGAACTTTGGCACATACCTGTTATATTATATCGCAGATGTCTGCATAGCACGTTTCAAATAACATTATAAATATAATATAAAAGATATCAAGTGGGTACAAAAAGTTCTTCAAATACGTGACCTTCCAAGATTAATTCTCTGACGTGTATCTATGCTCACTATTAAGTATTCTATCGAGCGAATGTATGTCAATTATAAATTGAAATTGACGATTTCAAAATACTTACTTTGAATAAAGAGCATATTTATTCAAAATTGTGTTCCGATTATTCAGGGATTGCGAAAAAAAAATAATTCCGATTTAAAACCAAATTGAACGAAACGTTTACACGTGTGTCAACATCAGATTAAAAACAAGTAAATATTTCAGCACAGTTAAAATCAAAAATATTTTGTTAAATATTATCGTGTATTATCTAATAGTATTTATTACATTACTTCTAATTACACTATCATAGTGCAATTAACATTAAATCTATTTTCTGTCAATCGTTGCCACTAAACCGTACAGGTAACGGCATAACTTGAGCGTTCGATCACAGCCACTTCATATAAATAACATGAAACTTAAGTACAGTCTGAGCTTGGTCCGCGCACGTCTGGGGGATGCGCGCGCGCCTCGTCCTTGTCACAGTGAGCTATCAGCGCAGCCTTGACATTGGTGGAGGCGTGCACCGGCGGCGAGCGGCCACTAGCCCCAGCGCCGGAAGCGGTTATAGTTCGGCACTGGGAGGTACGGGTACCGCGCCGGAACCCTCACATTCTCCAGGTTGTATCCCCGCCGCTGCCGAACCAGCGTATCACTCACTTGGCTTTCCACGTTTCTTTTCGCCGGTCTCACTATACTTAACACATTCGATTCTAACAACACACTATCGTCGGCTACGATGTCGAAGGGTCTCGGCCTGGTGATAAGTTTCACTCTGTTCTTCTGCGATGCGCCGTATTCTTCGTCAATGACGTAGGGTTCCAGCCGTTTGTGCAGCTGGTTCATCCTGGAGGAGTCTATCTCTCTCTCGTAACCGAGGCGGGCGGGCGCGACGAGCGCGGGCGCCGCCAGCGCGATCACTAGCGCGAGGTACGCGTGCATGATGCGGTGTGTGTCGAGTGTATGAGCCGCGCTCGAACAACACATTTTTATATATACCACCGATCGATACCATTCGTGCCCAATTTGTGTAGAATCTTATTTATTTTTTTGTGATCGTTATGCTTGAGACGCTCTTGAACTTGGTAGTGTGTCGCGGCGACGCAGGCGGCTGCGGGTCGCGCTGGGCCCCGCGCGCCCGCTCTGGGCCGCGCTGTCCGCCGTGGTGCAATTATTCGTATAATTTGATGCACCGGTGACTACGAACGCTCATGAACCTTGTTCCACTTACATTAACCAACATTAAGTGATGTTGTTCTCACCGGCACAAGGCGGCCGTTACATAGTTAAGGTGGACCTACGAAGATTGTTATCATTCAATACGATATCAATCGTGATTATATTTTTTTTCGTTTGGTATTGGTTCTTGATTACTGTCTATATCTCCGTACCGAATATATTAAAATGGGGCTTAATTATGCTAGTTTGTTCTTTGTTTGTACAAAATTTGACGTGTGTTTATTCTTGCACTGAGATAATTATTACTCATGCAGTGTTTACATGTTTAAAAGTTGAATTTGTGTTTAGAGCATAACCACCTCAAATTGCACATTTACAGACATAGAGCACGATTTGTTCAAGGATAATGTACTTACCAGCAACTGCGGGTAAACATTTAACGCAACTTTGTCTTACGCGTATTATCTTATAAGTATTAGGTTCTCGTACCTAAGTACTTATTTCTGAGTTATTTTTATCTTTTCTTCTTCTGCTATGCGAGGGTTTACGCTACATAGGGAAAGTTTAGATCTACTTTATTTTGGTAGATAATCATCGTAGTTAAAAGTTTTCGTTTTCAGTAAGTTGTTGATCTGACTAACACTCAATATGAATTGCACCTTTAAGAACTTTAAAATGTAAGGATAGATAATTCTACTAATCGAACTATTTAAGTTATACTCATTTAAACATGTCCATCGCAGTTTTCCATATTTCCCAGCACAGTGTACAGACAATAATAGACAACCTTTGCTAGTTGCCAATACATTGTCATAAGGAAGTAGTTTAATAAAGATTGAAGATCCATTGTAGTTACAGACTACGAGGTAAAAATGAAGTTCACAATAACAACCTGTCGCATGCAAGTGACGCACATTGCAGCAAACTGGTTGGCTGATAGCTGCTCTAATCTAGCATTATTTACTGCGCTGCAATAAGCACTGATCGTATTGCAGTTAAATACTTCAGAAAAGAGGTGCGTAGGGCAATATCTTCCATACAACTCGGACACCGCTATTTAATTGTTTGTAATAAAGCGCAACACTATCCTTAATAAGTACCTACTCGCCAACCCACCAATAATCATATGAAACAGTTTTATAGCCACAGGTTTTAAAATGCCTTCTTAGGTTGCTCTTTAATACGCATAATATGTTATCGATTTTGAAATTTTACAAGAGTGTCCTTCCTATAAACGAATATTTATGAACTTCTGGTTTCTTCATCCTTATTTGGTTGTAGAATCTAATAAAAGATTAATTGCAGCAATAATTCAAAATAGAAAGCATCCGGAACCGAACACTCGAGGTCGTCTCCAAAACATATCTCGCATAGAAGCCTAGTAGTACAATATATGTGCGTGTGTATACAGGAAATACAGGGCAAGCTGTCGACCTTCCGAGATGTGTCTTGGTCCGGTGATTACATAACACTCATTTAAGTAAATGAATAAAGATAAAATAGACGTTAATGTAAACATACTTACGGTAAACGGAATACATTTTCCACGGTTTGTGGGAAACCTTAAATATGCGCGCGCATCTTACCACAATGTTCGGACGAAAGTGGTCAGTTTGCTTCGAGTCTCAATCACTGCTTATTCAAATGTACGTCTAAATGATTATGCTAATAGAATGACAAATTGGAAATAAAAGAAGCTCATTGACATTTTAATATACTTTCGATATTCAACGCTTTTCGCTTTTTATTTTCTTTTAAACAGGTGTTTAGACTGTCCACTCTACCTCTTGAATAAAAGATAACATCAGAAACATAATCGGTACTTTATTAGCGATCGATGAATAGGAAGATAATAATTTGGAAGATTAATAATCACATCCGATTACTGTCGAAATTAAACAAATCGGAACTAGAGTAAATATTAAAAAATAATAATTTACTGCTCATATATGTATAGTAGCAAGCTTAATTAGCATATGTAACGCGTTAAAATATTAATAATATGTTCTATTTATATTAAGTATATGGTAATGAGTAAACAGGTTTCGGTTAGTTAGGACGGAAATCGTTTTATTATAAACGGAAGCACAGTTAACATGCGGATAGTGGATGTGAATGTGGCTCGAAAGGAGTGGATGCAGCCAAGGCGCTTCGGACGAAGCCGCCAAGGCGAGGAGCGCCGGACGAAGCACCCAAGTAGCTTCGGATGGAGCCGCCTCGAATCGTTATCAACCGATTGGGATATCCATTGAGCACTTACATGTTTATTCAAAAATGTCTGCTTTTAATTAGATGACATTTACACTGTTTTATGGTAATTGGATCTTGGTATTTAGATCATGATCTTTCTTAATAAACGTGTCTTTTATTACCTATTATATTTTCTCATATCTTTGTATCTCGTGCTTTGATTCGGAAATCCATCGTCTACCAATGTTTGTAACTTTTTCGGCCAGAATTCCGATTCTAAGAACCTTTCATCGTCAATCATCCTCCTTTCCTTAAGTATACCATTGTTTTTTGGTTTTTACATGTCTAATAGCAGTAATCCCAGCGTAATCCTATTTCTGTGTCATCTTTTACGCAATCCTTTCTAGTAACTAATTTTTCTAGGAACTCGTATTCCCTTAAAATCGTTACATTGGATCGATGTGGCAGAGCTTGGTCTCTTCAGAGTTGACGGCTACCCTTTATGTACATAGATAAAGGATTGCTCTGATAAATTACGCGACCCTTAAATTATTGGTGTAAAAGATTGGTACGGCTGAGCATTCTTAGTCCGTGGTACAAAAAAACGAACAGTATCACTACATAGTATAAAACAAAGTCGCTATTTTTGTCTGTTTGTTTGTCTGTATGCTTATATCTTTAAAACTACGCAACAGATTTTGATGCGGTTTTTAATAGATAGAGTGATTCAAGAGGAAGGTTTATATGTATAATTTGTCGACATATTTTGCGGGCGAAACCGCGGGCGGCAGCTAGTCTTAATATATAAGAAACTGGTAGATATGTCCACGTTAGGAGGCCGAAGCCTGTTTAAAATAAATCCATCAGCGAGACTAATGACGCAAATTAATTCAATCATGCTTGTCTGCTTGATAACGAAGTGGTCGGTGCCGTTTCTCTGTGATCAATTACATCTGACAATGGCTCACATCGCACAGCGCGTGTCCGCACTCAGCACTGAGGCTGAGGAGCCAACGCACAAGGATGAATGGACAATACTGTGCTCGTTGCTTCCGTGTTTTTGTCTCGTTCCGCGTCAAGCGGCATCATCATTAGAATATTAATATTCGTTATCCTAATTCAATGTTCGTCGAGCTTCTTTGTCCACAGAACGGTTAGGTTTTTGCTGCGAGATCCTTTGTTGCACTAACATTTATATAGCTTGTAACAACTAAGTTTGGATAGATCGGTACCGGATCAGAGTTCATGTTTCATTTTTGCATATTTAATATCAGATGCCTTTGTTGAACCTACATAGGCCAAGGTCTATTATATTTTATCTTGACAATGTCTTGAGTAGTGATTTTTGCTCGGTGGGTGTTTATTAGTTTTGACACATCGGAGCCCGTGAGGCGTGATGCCAAGAGTTCGTCGGCTTTGTTTCGCGCGGCTGTGGCCAGGCCGCGGGCGCGTCCTCGGGTGTCGGCGGTCATTGCTTCCTGATCGCCTGTGTTTTTTATCTCTCTGAGATGTGACGCTCCCGCTGCGTTTGCGCAACGTACGGAATGCATTATTCATAACCGACATGATCGTGCCTCCATTATCCTTTGTTCCCCGGTAATTTCATATTACAATGCTAATGCACTTATTACAGACAACTTGCTGTCGTTTTATTAGGTGACTCTATTATTGTGGAATAATATTTTACTTCGAGGTTATATTTAAAGCTCTCATAAAATATGCAGTGACCACCACTGTGATAGACTTTAGTGGGTTAATACGTTTCAATTATGGATAAATATTTATAAGAACAGCATTTTACAATATTGTTTCTCATTTTGTTTAGATGCCATGGGACTCATCGGAAGAGCAGGTAGGAGGACCCCGTGAGATGCGCATCCACGTCCAGCGCGTGATCGCCATCCCCGCGCCGCACAACATGCCCCCGCCGCCGGAGACCATGGGCCCCTTCGCGCCCCCCCCACCTCCACCTCCACAAGGCCATGACCAGAACGAAGTGAGTATCACAAGGGAGAGGGATACTTATAAGCAGACTTCCTTCTGTCTGTCGACTACCTAGCCTCCTCTTTGGCAGATAGCACCGCGTATCGCATGCTGATCAGGCTTACTGAATATAGTACGCATCTTTACACTTCATCCATAGTTGATGATAATAAAAAACAAAGAAATCGTTTCCAGTTCCTGCTGAAGCAAGAGCAGCAGGCAATGTTTATGCTAGATGATATAGTTTCAACGCTTTGTATACTAACACTAAGTAAGGTCACAAACAGGGTATGGATTGTAAATAAACACTGTTAAAATATTAATAATTGCTATAATTTGGGCTCTAAATAAATATTGTGTAATAAGCGTTACTGGGTTTGCCATTAGGAATTTCTCAGTAGCACCCCGGAGTCTGGATTGGTGCCCCGTTGATGGCAATACGGTGTAGCTGTGCTGTGGGTACACCGCGGCCTAACGATTCGGGGAAACAAGGGTCATTGCTGTTATGTAAATAAATATCAAACATAAATAATGGAAGAACTCCACTATTTTTACTCGCAAAAGATCACAGAACTCATTTTAATAGCCGCAAGTTAGCGTAATTAAATAAATTTAAAATCCCGAACAAGAAGTCCGGTGTCGAAAAACTTTTAAGAACTGGGTACAAAAAATACTCCGTTAGCAAGCAATTTACAAGTTCTATATCGAGTATTGAGACGATGCTACACGGAAGCTTAAGTGTATCATTATGTATGTATGGACGTGCTTCGATAATAGCCCTTGCCAACAATACTGGATTATTTAAATCAACATGTTATGTATCACGTTAAGAATCGTAATTATGTAATAATAAATATGTCAGGAATGTCAGAGCACACTCGTAACACTGTAACAATATTAGAAAACGATTAGTATAGATTACAGGGTATTTATAATAGATATGTTTATTTGAAATGCACGTAGATCTCATCACATCAAAACTGTATACTTATTTATTTAAATAATCAACTGCTGTTTCTTTGAAACTCAATTTATATACCTAGTTTATTCTCGATTGAAAATGCGCGGTTAAGTAATAGCACCCAGGTCCTGCGTTAAATGAAGAATCCTTTATACTTCTATAACAAAGGATTTACGTATAAATAAATGAATGAATAAAGAATAAGTGAATATACAAAAACCTTACATTGAGATCACTGAAGCGTTTTCTCAGTAGAGGTTAAAGAACTCGGCTTGTTAGCTTGGCGGCGCGGTCCATGCGTGCCTTCCGATTGTTATACAAGAGAACTTGCATCGCTGTCAAGGATATATAGCGTATACATATACAAGAGTTCGATTGACACTTTATTTTTCTTTATTCCAGCAACCCACCGTGCTCCACCAATTCGTTCCTCAGTCTGCCCCCACACAAGAACTCGACCAACCTGAGGTAGGTCCTTAATATTCTTCTTTATTTTTATTTCTATCCACCTTAAAATATGTCTAGATAGATTAATGTATGATCTCAAATTTATGCAATGATTATGACATTGTACCTTGTCAATAAACTCATTACATCATACGGTAGTATAGATTACTGATTAACGATGCTATTGCTCCAACGGTTAATTGACCATCACTACAATACCAGGAATGTATGTATACTTGTTCAACGTGCGTATGTTGAATGTCGACTCGTTTAGTAGCAATGCTCGTATTACTCCATATTGTTTACACGCGAGATTCGCACCAACTTGATCTCCAAAATGTGCATAACGTATGAGTTCAATGATTTCCGCCGTACGACCCACAGCGAGGACAATGACAGTACTATGAAGTACTTTAAAAAGCAATTTTTCAAAAGGTTTTTTTCTATTGGCCTTTTACGCATACAATTAATACCGTTGAAGGTATGTCGCTATATTACCTTATTTTGTTAATCAAGATTTTTGTATCCGTATCTAGAAAGCTTACGTAACATTATTTTAGCGATTAGAATAATTACCTTTTTGAGTATGCAATGGAATTCCGTGCTCTCAAGATGGAATTTCATTTGGATATTGAGACTTTATGAATCGTTTGTTGTCTGCAGATACAGAAGATGCCCCTCGATGGTGGTGTGCAGATGAACCTGCCGTGGAACCTGAGCCCCGAGGAGTTACACATGATCCACCGCACGGCGGAGGACGCCGCTGCCAACCAGCGCCGCGAGCAGCAGATCGACAATGACATGCAGGAGGTAAACTCATAGCATAGCATAGATTTTAATTTATTCATTCAGGGTACTTTTGATATGACACGGAAAAGGTCAGTCAAAAGTACAAAGCTATGGAGACAAGGGGTAAGAAACTTAACGAAACTCCGTGGACGCTCTTTTAAATCAAAATATTGGTGACGTCTTCCATGTTGATAGGAATATGTAAATAGGACTGTTGAGCATTCATAGAGAGAAAGAACATTACTAGGGCTCTTGCTAAAAATACAGTATATTGAAATACACGTTAGCGCGCTACATAATAGTAGGTAATATAGAGATGCTCTACCTAGTGTATTGCAGCTATATAGTCAAAGATGCGTATAATAGATCTGCGTTCATAACTATTCGTATAGATTGAACATAAAGTAATAACGAATTCATCGACGTTGTCGGCTTCGTTCGATTGCAAATACAAAAAAGAAAAACGTATCCGATAAACGGTTCCTATTTCAGTAATAAAATTGTGTAACCATTAGCAGGTACAGTGAGCGTGCAGCCAGCAGCAGGTATTTATTTGGTAGTACATGTCAATAAGCAACAAATATGAATAATTAATATATTTTAACTTAATGAATGTGCGCAGTTTGTTAGTTTAATTAAGAGGAAAATGATGAAGTGGTAAGGCAGATATAGTTAATAACTAGCTTAATTATTATCCTTGAATTAAATGTGTTATTGAATGACAACGTACTGTGTACCTACTGTACGAATCTAGAAGCGCCTGTTAGAAGATCACGCTGACACCTATCGTTTATTTAAATATTATAGCAGTAAACGTTTAGGTATATCGAGAGGAAAATCTTAATATTCTACGACACTTTTATGGATCGTATTGTTGGCGCCAAACGCCGTGGTAATGTGGAAAATGTGGTCATGGACTCATGGCACCTTTGTCTAATGTCTCCGATGGAATTGAACGGCAATATGTGTAGGTATCGTTTTTTTATTCGTGAAAAATATTTATCCAGGATATTTACAATCAAATGAAGAATATTAGAGTCTCAAAATATGTGTTGGTGGGTCAATGACACTATTATCATCTAGATTTCCACTAACTATTTCCACATCTATCAATGTTCAAGATTACTTTGTCTCGTACACACACAATGCTTTCAGTGTTGACCCATGAACTAGATATACCTGGATTAGTGAGGTATGTATGTGTATTTCAGTAGTTGTTGTATTGTGCGCGAAATGCCGATCAGTGAGGTGTCACTATCCTTTGTTTCAGTGACAATTAAACGGTTCAACAGATCGATAACGTACCTACTGAGTTCGTGCGTATACTGATCGCCATTGTGTTTGTGGTATAAACACACTTCAAACAAGAAATACCCTTTTGCACAGCGTTCCACTATTTTATTTGTTTTGAAGGTGTAGGTACTGCCGCGCTTTAGATTCGATCCTCTCTTTTTCTATACATTTCTGTTATGTGCAAACATGGGTGATAATTTGGCTCATATGCTATATTGAATAAGAAATCAATCTAGAGGTGCTTACTCACTTTTAGAACTTCTTTTGGGTAAACATGCGTCAACATGAGTTTCTCAGGACAGGGCAGGTCAAAATGGTAATTCCCATACAAACTAGCAATTTATAGCCACAAACACTGAGGAGTGCAGAAATGAACAGTATTGACCGGTGTTGTAGTACGAGCATAAGAGTATAAGTATTCATTCTATCAACACGTAGCTATTAATACCGTTAGGTAAGTGAACAAAAGTTACATTTCCGTTCTACACCTTACTCAACGCTTCCTTCCTTTCGTAAAATTTTAAGTGATCGCTGCCACACGCTGGTTGTGTTGTCAGCAGTACCTACCTTTACTATAAGATACTAAAATATTACACATGTTTATTAAACCTGAAGTTCACTTACTTATATATTCCCCGGATTTACACTAAGATCCTTCCCATCTTCTCTCGAGGGATGAACCTGTATGTACCTATACGTTATAATGTTCTAGGTCATTTAATATTTTATACGAAACACATCGTCATATTTATAAATACTTGGAACCTCTTATGTCTTTGTTTTGTTTTTCGTTTGCTATACGTACGTATGTACATGTAGGTGACTTGTAATGGAGGCATATTTTCGGTGACATGTTCACTTAAGTTGTAACTTGTAGGTACCTACATTATTATATGCTCTGTATATTCTTATATTGCAATCTGTAGTTTGATAGCACAGTAAAATGTTCTGTACCCAAGCGAGCGTATATTTAGGCACAAGATTTTCAATACAGAAGTATTTTAGTTAATAAAAACTTAGGAGTTTGGGAGGTCGCGCCGCCGGCAGGGTAAAGAAAGTAAAAAAATTGTGCCATCTGGGACACGATAGCCTTAAAGGTTGCCTACTTTCTAACTATATTCGGTAGTTTTTAGAAAAAAATGTAAAGGAAATATCTGTAAATATTTTGGTATATAGTGAATAAAGCTGCTTAAAATATAATGTGTTAAATCAGCCCTTTAGGTAATGAAGAAACGAAAGTTAAGTAAATGGAAGACGGGGTAGCAAAAAACACTCTGCGTACGCAACTGTAACAATAACTACTGGACACTGAAATCATTAGGCTAGAATTTAAAATATTTTATGTCTTAAGTTATTCCCTTAATGAACGTATTAACTCTTGCAGGTGAAGACCATCGTGAAGACACTGGCGGCGGCAGCGGAGGCTGAGGCTGAAGCGGAGGCGCGCGCGCAGGCTGAGGAGCAGCAGGGCGAGGCAAGGTCCGACCTTACGAATGCGCCACGGGCGCCGCGCACGCTGCTGCTGCCTCAGGACATGCCCATGCCCTCAGACGAGAGGCCGCACTGTAAGTACACAGATTCAGATCATTCATAAGGAAACTGCTACAAGGCAATCTTTTGTCGTCTGACTAACATTTACTAGGAGGTTGGTAAACATTTCTGAAATTTTCTCAACAATTGTATTAACAAAAACCAAATGGCGGCGTTAGTTCCGATTATGACTATGGTTATACTTCAATTTGTTTGCAATAACTGCAAACATTAGTAGCTATGTGTATTCGCGGTATAGGTATAGGTATTTACTGTTTAAAAGGTTATTGATTAGTCGACCAGCAGTCAGGGAAACCTATTATGCTTGCAGTACCTACTACATAATTTTGGGTAGGTAAACTGCATGTCTAGGTAGGTATTTGTAAGTAAGTTTCTTCTAGGTCCGATTCTTTTACCGAAAAGAAATCCTTGATCTGCTGAACAACTTTGAAGATTAAGCATGTATAAAAATAATAATGTTTGCAAAACACTTACACTTGGGACACACAGATACTTGGGACTGTGCATTTCACTACGGCGAGCTGGTTACCAGGATAATCTCCTCTCAACCAAAGCTCCTGCCATCTAATCTCTTCACCACCTTTGTGTGAATTGTAGAAAATGGCTTAAGTCCGTCTTTGTACCTTTATTGAGTGCGAAATTTTTGGATAAGTAAATATACCGGTGAAAACCATTGCTTTAATATTACTTGGAAAACATCCTTTCATGACTTCATGTTATCGAATCGAAATCCTATTCAGAGAGTTCTGCACGTTCGTAATTTGATTGAATTGACAATATTATGTATACGATCACACTAACCGAGTTGCTTATTGTTCAGTGGAATACATTATAGAACGAATATTAAAAAACAGCGGTGACTGAAAAGTTGTGTGGAAATCAGTTGTTATGGAGGCATGTGATGTGGAGAAATGAGGAAAATATTGTAAGTAAAGTGAATGAGGATGGCTATTAGAATAGGGGAAGGCCAAAGAAACGATGGCTAACATGTTGCGCCGATCCCAGATAAATTGGGATAAGGGCAAGTAAATGTAACCTTCTTGCTATAAATTAACTTTCTACGTTAAGTTAATAGAATATATAGACTGGGTATTATTGAAAGTTAAATTAACAATGATAAATGTTATAAACTTTTTGCCAAACCTTGAGCAAAGGAGAGCTTAAACTTGAACTATCACTAATTAACTACGTCTCAGCTCATGTCTGCTCTTGTTGTGTCTATATGTCTGCCTGAGTGTGTAATTTGAAAGCTTGTTAAAAATTCAACTTCGTTCATTATTGATAGAACTTTTAACAACATGAGTATTACAATACTTTTAAAGTCGAGACGCAAGCAACGTGCATATTCATTAAATATGTACGTTGTATGTGCTTCGACGTTATGACTGTGTTTTATACAGCTCATAAAACTTGAGATAATATTAACAATATTAAAGCAACAGATAATATATTTATCCATCTATTTCCATGACCCATACTATCGCTTATTCAGCTAGCAGAATCATAGTGCTCATTCATGCAATGTTTCCTTAAACAAAATGAATGAATAGACACGAAGTCTACCACAAAACACGTGAGTCACATCAGTTCCAATAAATCAGTGTCGCGTGTCTAGGTAACAAGCAAGTAAGGGACGGTAGTCAGTCGCTGTAGCTTTACCAACTTGTATAAAGTTCTTGTACATGCTGAACAATGAACAACATCCATTCGTGCATAATTAAATGCGACTGCCAAAGGACGCTCGGAGATTTCAAGATTGCTAGACAAAGTTGCAAAAGTAAATGATGTACCTACTCAAAATAACGTATTTTTTGTTAAATAATTTCATGAAAATTCACAAAAATGATCAATAAAATGAATGATGTTTTTATTGATATTATTTGCCTAAAAATAAACGAGCTCATAGTCACGTGTATAGGGGTTTTATTTAAGTAGATTGTTAACTATAACTCTGTACGCCCCTCCACTGTTTGTTGAATGCACCTTTCAAATATTTGTGTAGAAAGACTCCGATCATGAATTAATTATTTATACTTAGATATATTCAGAACAGTGTATTACTATTGCTACTTCTCTGTATAATACCTACGTATTTAAAGTAAGTATATCTAGTAATTCACTTGTCGAGAGATTGCGGTCGTGAACTTCGTTAACAAGCTTTGTTTCAGTAATTAAGGAACAGTTATTTGAGATGATCAAATAACTTATTTGAGATCAAAAGAATTTCAGTACGTAACTATAGGTACTGTTTTATGAAATAAATTGGTGATTTATGACTTATAATTTATACAGGATGCCACGAAATCAAAGTAATGTTTATTGTATTTTCCATTAAGTGTTAGTCAACACAATCGTAGCTAAGTGACGACATAGGTATCGTAGGAAATGCGTATTGAGCCAGTTAAGTTGACGTCGATGCATGTAATTTCAAATAATTGGGTCGCCCTTGCACTCACTGATTCCTCATAATTGGTAATTAATGCAGGTCAATAGTGTTTATTGACCTAGATTAGTCTCGACATGTCTTGCTCTTGATCTTGCCCTAATTTGTTTACAAGAGCATTAAGAGAATGGGTTGTGGGGTATGGGACCGTAAACTGTTCATCACTTATGGACCCGTCTATTTATATTGTACAGGTGACTATCGTTATACTTGATGCGATGCCGAGCTACTGAAATGATACATTGTTTCATGTTGTTGCAGATCTCCAGCCTCGTTCAGTCCGTAGCGTGGACGCTTTGGTGAACAGCGAAAAGCGCGTAAAGCGCTGCGCCTGCAGCTGCGGCCCGTAGAGGCGTACCGTGCGCCCGCGCACCGCGCTGTTGTAGCGCACACGCGCTTCTCTCCGTCCATTTCTCAATCTCCAATACCTATTCTGTAACAGTTAATTATTAAACCTGTTCGTTAACATAACGGCTTATCTCTAACATTTCTGTAAATAAAGTTGTTAATCCATGAGCTTCCGATGATGGTTTTTAATTACCTATCGCTGCATAGAGGTTGTATTTATGGGAAATTTTAATGTTTGTTAAATAATTATAAATTTTATAGTTCGTTTGTTTCCTGTTTCGATGTACCTATGAGTTTCTTTTACGGACTGTTTTTTTGAGAATGCAATATGTAAGGATAATAATAGTTTTTAACATTAGGTACGTATGTATAGGTGCATACGTACATGTTGTAATTGTGGGGGTATTAGGAGGAGGTCGGCGATGCAATATCCATCTGCAGATTAATTCACAACCTCGAACATACTGTTCTGTTTGTTGTAAATTGGTTTTCGAGAAATTCTGATTTGTTAAGATAAGAATATTTGCATTTGCTTGGGGTAAAAATAGAAATGCATTTACTTCCGAAAGAACTCTTAAACCTTGTTTACGTACCTTGCTCCTTAACTAACTAGTGAGGTGATTTTGTAAAATTAAAATCAAACTTGTATTCTATTATTGTGATCCTAAATTAAATTTGTACTAGTTTTATTTGACTGAAAGTTTTATTTGACGTTACCGCTTGTCGTGACAGACCCATATATGGACATACCTGCATATCCATAGAGCCCTCGTACACGGCTGCTTTTAGTGGCAATTGGGATGACGGGAGTCCTCGAGGAGGTATCATTTAAATTATGGTTATTTTGAGAAAATATAGCGTCGTATGTCCGTTCTGCTATATGTCACAGCTGCTTATTTCAGAAACAAAACTACATACAGAAAACAAAGAACATTTTTAGAAGTCTCTCTTCAAGGGCTTCCTGAAACACCCCACCCATTTATGTTCACCGATTAGTTAAGCTTAGGAAGACTACTTTTTAATTTTGTTTGAGAAATCGTCACTCAGATTTTCTATTTTTCCTCTCCGATTATCCTCTAGTATTATATCGTAATTAATTTTATTTAAATAGATTTATTAAATATTGATCCACACTTTACAGAATAATTATGGCGGTTTGTAGTCTCATATAATTGTTGCAAAAAATAAATAGAACACCAAAAATAGGTAATTACGAAGGGCCTTTGCTCTATAAACTTATTGATTTTTTTAAATCAAATAACATAGGTTTGGTATATCTGAATTATGTATTATATCTACTCATTATTACATATACGTGACAAGCAAGCGCATGCCCTGTACGCAAACGACACAAATATTGTCAATGGCAACAACACTATAACACGAAATAAACAATTAAATCATTACTGTTGTGAGTGTTTATATAGTCTATATCTTATATAAGATTTTTTTTTATTTTTGATTAAACACGTTAGCTTAAAATTTAAGCTAACGTGTTTAATGACATGAAACAAATTAAAAGACACCATGGATATAGGAAGATTCATGATAACAAGAAGAAATAAATTTATAGCTTGCCGCGTGCGTTTTTGATCTTGCGTTCAAACGGTTAAGGAACTAAACAATTAATTTCACAAGAACTTGACTTTGTACCTATAATAAACTTGCTTTATCTACCTAGTACCTACCTTATCCGAAAACCAATGCACGCTCATAGTGGAATCGTATGTGTAACTCTTATCCCTTTCTCAATAGTGTCGATCGACTTCACTTCACGAGCTAATCACTGGCTTCCAACGACATTCGATGTGACTGAATTTCAGTATTGTATACGGATCTTTAGTTGTGTCAGTTGTCAGACAATCGGCTTTGGAATGCTTGTAACCCGACGACAAGTAGCATGTGTTCACTGCGCGGAGAAGTCTCGATGTATGTAGCTACCAACATCGATCGCAGGTACTCAGCTTGCAAATCAGTAAATTGATGGCAGCCTTACACCATGACGTCACGATGTTATCCAAACACTCGATGGGCCTTAATGCATCATGCAGTAAGTACCGTAAATACGTGATGGAAACTGGGATTTAGATAAATACCTCTGACCTCATTCATTCACGATAATCAAATGTCACGCCTCTTTTTTAACATGATCCCTACGCCACAGGAGATTCATTTTTATCATAATGAGCTTGAAGTTCAAGTTCCGGGCTGTCAAATGTGCGTCACAGTTTTCGTGAAGTATACCGAAACTACACGCGCCTGTGCGCCCTTTTTTTTTTAAGGCTGGGAAATCATCCAATGACTGCTCCCGCTCCTTAGGTGTTAGTGAGTGCCTGTGATCAATAGATTTCAACAATGAAACTAATCGCGATCAGCATATTTTAACCGCGATCAAGAGCTCTGAGTGTCATCATCTTATTGTGGAACCTGACAGCTCTTGATCGCAATTTAGATATGATGTGATAGTCACTTACGCCGTGCTACATTTCTACTGCCAACAGGGATTACACAGAGCTGTTTCAGACGTTCAGTCACCCATCATTACCAATCTGGGATGAATACAAGGAGTTCAAAGTGCTAAGCTCTCAACGCGCTACTTGAAGAGAGCAATGCGTTTTACAATCAAGTAGAGGCTGTTATCTTTCTTTCTGTTTCAATTAATGTTGAAAATTGTAGTGATTTCATAAACATAATTATTGCTTTAAAAATCATTTACTCATCGTGAAAATGATTCCAAAAAAAAAACAAATAAACCGCTACGTTTGGTAGTGTTGGTAACCCTTACTTGTCGACTTCAATAACAGAATCTTAATTATCACCTACTAAGTACACAAAAACTGGCAATTTGGTTTTAATTGAATTGTCGTGCGGTTGTGGCAAGTGACCACAAGTGATTAAGTGGTTCGAACAGTCCAGAACAGTTGCCGGGCTCAAAGAGATCTCGAAATGTTGATTAAATCCCGGGAAAAAGGGCACACCCCGTCATAATTGCCAGCTAGGATTTAATTAAATGGATTTGGTAGTGGAATATGTATTCGATAGTTGGTTTGACACTTGACACTAAAGTATTTAACGTTGAGTATGTAGGTAAAATCTCATCGAAAACGAGAAATAATTGATAAACGATATCACTCGTAAGTGAAGTTCTATCATAATATACTCCAGCCTCGTCCTCGACATTAGCATTGTACCTGGCATGCGTTTTAAGTTCTGTCGTTTACATATATGCCGCCAATTTTGAAGTTAGAATATCAAATCAATTGAAAGAATTAGGATTGATGCAATGATACATATTGGATTAATGTAATTGTTTTGTCAGTTCTGACTTACGAAAATGAATCTAACTAAGAAATAGTCCGTGCAATAATTTTCTATAGCTTCCGAAGAAGCCTAACACGACTTCAATGTTTCGAAGAGCTATCATCTGTGTTCCATATTGAAGCCCCGTTTCTGCGGACACTGGTATTAAGAATTCCAGTGTGGGAATACCAGTGTTAGTGACATATCTAGTGCAGCACGTCCAAAATCCGCCTTCACTGAAGATAATTCCTCCATGATCGTCATGTTGTATATCAAAAGATAGCGGCGTTAATAAGACACAACTCAGAGACATCCGTTTAGAAGATCTTGCATGAGGCGCTCGGTGTGAGAAACCTAGTTTCCCGTCGGATCCCACATTTGCTCTCCGGCGATAACAATGCGGCTCGTGTCAGATGGTGTAAGAAAACTCATCAAAGGTTCAACCGAGGAGAGTCAACTCAGGTCTATGATATCATCAGTGGTGACGAATCGTGGATCTATCTACGATCCTGATTCTAAACAACCATCCACAATTTGGCTACGTTCGTGGCGAAAACCAGTCATATTGCTACGATTACACTTGAAGATCGTAGAACGGGTAATGTAGAGTGGTATACTACAGTTTGCTTACCACCAGTCTTTGGAAAACTATATAACTAATCTATGACAACACAAGCACACACAGCGCTCATCAAACGATTGAGTTTGAAGCAGGAAAACCTATAAATTCTTGATCATCATACAATATAAATATAATTTTCCATACAATCCTGACCTGAGCGTTTGCATACACGTTTACTTTCATCTAAAGTTAACGTGTATGCATAGATGATACACTATTAACTAGCTCGTGTATGCAAAACGTGCAGGGTTAGTTAAGTGACGTCGTTCTAAATCTAATATGGCGTACCGCACAAGATGGCGGATTTTTTATGCACTTCCATGATAATGGCAAGGTAAAATAAAAGTTTTTTTTAGTCAAACATTAAAGTAACTAAAAAGGAAACTAAGGAAATGAATTTCATTTTTTCATAAAAGCTTGAGGCGTAATTGTCTTTCTATTAGATAAGCCCCAAATTTATGCTGTGTGTTTGTTGTGTCATGTTTTTTAGATGCTTATCAAGTACCTAATCTAACCCAAATATTGGTGTGTCATTTTGTTGGCGAAAACCGGTACAAACAAAATACTCCTCTGGGAAATCGTTTGTTGTCAACTTCGCCAAACTAACGTTCAAGAATTTAATATCCAAAGAAAAAGTAAGACCATTGCTTCAGATAGTAAAAAAAATAACTGTTTAAAAGAGTTTTCAGAGAGCGATGTGAACATGAAATCTATTGTGAGGGGTGGCCAAAGCTTTGAAATTAAAGATGCCCGAATGAATATTAAGCTGACCTCTGCGATAACTACCAGTATGCCAGTGTTTTTAGCGACTGCTGGAGTGTCAGGAATCAATAATTTGAAGATGAAGAAGATGCGGTCGATGGAGTCACTATGCGATTGCATCTCTTCAGCATAATTATAATTGTCAAGTTTTTTATCGAATACCCAAAATTAATATATTTTGCGCACAATTAAGGCTAAGCAATATAATGTGATTGAAGTATCGACAACCAACCGCATAATGGTTGTAAAGTACTCCGTATCCGACTTTAAAAATACCATAGACATACCATAGAAGGAGGCGACATTTATGATTTACTAAAGTGTACTAAATTTGTAAAAGTACCATTATTTTTAAGTTTAGGTACTTGATGCATCTATGTAAGATATTGTGATTTCATGCGTCACAGATTTCATTAACTGTATAATATTGGCATTATTGCAACGTTATATATAGCCACCATAAAAATATTCTAGTATTCCAGTAAACAGAGAGTGGTAATATCGCACAGTTCTCTGCAAACTTGTTTTCTATTTCCTAGCAAAAACGATTGCCCTTTGTTCAAGGGAAGCTGTTACAGGAGCCGTTTGTTAAAGTGTAAGTTCCTCGCTCAATATTGTTATGTAAGAGAATTACGAGCAGGAAGGTGCCCGGTTCTGTTTCTTTTTTCCAACTGCCAACATTATCCTGCACAATGTAACAATACAAGCACTGTATAAGACTAAAAATATAATGTTCTTATGAATTTATCGAAATAAAAAACAATAGGTATATACAATATTCATTTAATCGAGTTAAAATACATATGTATATCGGAAAAGGAACACAATACAGATCGATAATCATAATGTCATGCGATTAGATCTAGACTAGAAGCCCCTGCTCAAGGCGTAGATGCCTTCGTCTTTTTTGAAGTCTGAGGAAAGAAATGAATCCAAAAGACATGTTGTGTTAAATAAATTATATTTAATTTACTTACGAGTATTATTCGCGAACTACTACAGGCAGTTACATAGTAACATTCATTATTTGTTAAAACCACTCGCACACAAGCCAATCACAAAACTGGGAAGGGGAATGTTTCAACTTATCATATTAACATCAGCTAAACTATAGTCAGGTAATGTTCTCGAAGACTGTGTCTTATTCTTGTAACTTAACATCAATAGAACTATATACAAAACAAGAATCAAAAAGTTCATGAGAAAACCAGATATGTAACTTATGAGAAATGTCGTTAAGGATTTCAAACACCACAAGTCCATAACGTCCTTGGAAAACAAATAAACATTTATGGTCAAACAAAGTAAAAATGTAACGACTGCCAGACTTCTGGCAAATTGTCTTTTATTGTCTGTCAACACCCGGTACACTATAGCGATGTAGAGCCCCGTGCCGATGAATATTAACGGCCACCTGAATATACTGCAGATCAACAGATTGACGTACCACTTGCTCATCAAGTCGGTGATGATGACAGCCGTGCACGCCACGCTGATGGGGATAGGTATCAACCATGAACAAGACAGAACTCTATAAAAACTCATATGGCTTATTTTAACTAACACTATTATTAAACTGTTATACATGTGTTTTATAAAAAAGAATACTAGAATAACTATAACAAAGTCCATATAAATCTGCAAGCAATATAATATATTGGTGACTATTTCAGTGAGTGTTATATTACCCTTACATTCTAAAAACTTTACTGTAAATATAATCCTTTTAATGAATCTGGCAAAAGTTAATTGCATTAACATTTGATTTCTATAATTTCTTCTCCATCGTGGCATCTTGATAGCTGCGAAAATTGATATTATTAACTCTAAGGTCGTCATAACCAGTTCGATCACAACAAAAGTCTCAAATATTGAGTAATCACTGTACAGCGCACTTTCTTTAAAATCGATGAGGGCACTTCCATTGGTGGCAAACTGTTCTCCAGCATCACTTGGTGGTAGCGTGTCACTTTCATTGTACGGCGTGTCTGCGGCCGTCGGCTCAACCGTCGTCAGCAAATCCGTAACATTGTCGATATCAATCGATGGCACAATTTCCGTCGACATTTTGACCACATGGACGTATTTTAGTGTTTCACTATTTAGTACCTACATAAATGAATTGCAATGTCCTGAAGGCAGTAGACTGACTGGCGGTTGAAATGATACTGTAATGTGAAACGGGAAACAACAACTTACTATATATTATTCATAGGTAAATGATACAACAACTTATTGGAATTTGCGGTTAGCAGACGTCATCGCGGTAGACGCAAAATACCCGAGGACGAGTTGCTTCCACTCGTTATTGTATAGACGTTATTCATTTTCAGAAGATACATTTTATATACTGAAGCATTTAAGTTTATCACTATATAAGATATGTATCTGGAAGCAAGCAGAGGATCGAGTTATTATCGCATTTGGAATTTAATATCTTGCGAGTTACCTTTGATATTGCGATATTAAATGCTATTTCATATTTAGGTATCTCAACCACATTCGTGACTGTGCAATGGTGTTATTTTTTATGGCGACTTTTGTTTTAGTTCGTAAACAGGAAGACTGCGTATTTTAAAATAATGCAGTTATGTAAATATCATCAAGTTAAATAAGAAGGCCATTGTATGCTGTTGTACGTATTTTTTTCTGCCGTAGGAAGTTTGTTTGAATGATTGTGGATTCTACTGACGAATTGCGTGAAAAGTAACTACTTTTTCCTCTTGATGCTTTTGTGAGCAATGTATTTCCTGAATGCTGCCACATTGGTCATTAGGTTGAGTCGAAAGTAAACAGGAAATTGAGAATAATTATTTAATTTTACCTGAAAGTACCTGAAAGAACCTTCATTCTTTAAAGCCACACACAAGAAAAAGTGGGTGTTTAGCAAACGAAATAAGTTCCAAGTGAATCCTAGCACTTTTCCTTAAGAAGACCTTTAACTGCGCCGGATAAACATGGCTGGCAATTGCTTCGCGTGAAGGGTCCTTGCGAAAGCGGTGCGATCAATAGGTTTAAAATATGGGTCAAGCTCAGTGCGAGTCCTACGCCACAGAGCACTGTGCTTGGTGCACAGTGCTCACCTGTGCCGCGGCTTTCAGTGCACACACTGTAGCCAGTACTCACTGCACTCTCGATACATTTGCTATAAGTACATTATTTACTTTGAGTATATCTAACCTTTAAAATAAAGTAAGTAGGTAGGGCGTTTAATAACAAATGGCGATAAATGGCAAACAATAGAGCTCGATAGAAGTATTAACCTTTTACCCGACGTTGGTTCTACGTGTACAAGCGGAGCGTACCTATCTATGTACGGCTGGTATGCTCTCAGTTATAAACATCCATCTTCTACGCCGGTTGGCTGGTTGGTAAAATTGTCATTTACGATAGCCACTTCAGTAATCCGTAGTCCCGACTAATATGCTGAAGTATTCTTTGAAGACTAATGACTTACCTACACATATTACTACCCTTACTATTGCAACTACGCAGTGCAATAGTTGTATAAACTATTACATATACATTTACCGTATAGTAATAATAATAATAATATCCTTGGACATTTCACATAATGTCATATCGTCCCAAGCTAAGCAACCTAATGCTTGTGTTATGGTAACGAGATGGCTGATATACTACTTGTATACATTTTTTTTTTGTAAATACATATTATAGATAGAAAAACACCCAGACTCGTAACAAATACTTGCAGGTCGTACAAATATTTGTTCCGTGCGGGAATCGAACCCGCGACATAGTGCGCAGCAGTCAATCGCTCAACCACTGCGCCAACCATGTCGTCAATAGCTATTCATGTTGATTGTTATTCCAATTAGTGCTTTGATATTGTAGTCCGGATCATCCCGGGTAATCTGTTTGGGATCAAAGCCGGATTTTATTACTACAAATTGATACAGCATTGTTATAATTCCAGCAGCGAGTAATATTCGCGGATATTATTGGAACAAAGTTTTTTTAACGCGGCTTACGGGAGAATTAATCTGGCAGAAATCTTCACGTAACGAAAAATCGCGTCATGATAAATTCAAATTAAAGTGTCAAAAGTTTTTAGCAAGCTAAAGTTGTCCTGGATGGCTCTGTATTAAGAAACAAAACCTTTTGATACTTGAAACGGCAGACCATATAAGATGAATCTAATAATACATTACATACAGCGTAAGGAACTCCGCTCCAACCGGGTGTCTCGCGACACCTCCCAACTTTTTTATTTTTATCTTTGTTACCTACAATTCATGGACAATATAAAAGATGAAATGGATTGAAAGTTCGCGTTTCACATATTTCGCAATTGAAACTATCTGCATAAGCGGATTAATAGTTCTGGTAAAAGTGTTCAACCCAATTTTCAAAACTAACGCGGTTAGTGTTTATTCTTTATTCCGGTTCAAGAGGAAATATCTCCCAAGTAATCCAAACTTATGGTATATTTTAAAAACAAAAATTTTAAATATAGTAAATGGTAATATAACTTCGTGAAAATGTTCTTAATTGCAAAGTAATGGGTCAAACAACATAATTAAAAACAAGTAGTGCCTAGTTATAAGGTAAACATATTAAGTTGGCAGGAAGTGGGTGCTCGGCACTAAGTCTAACGAACCCACGGAAGTCGTAACTACAGAAGGTCCACTACAAACAGAGCAATAAAGTTTATGACGTAATAAAATATAATTTGCATCTATGTTAGGAATAAGACAGACTGTTTGAGACGAGAGTGTAAAAGTACGATATAATAATAATAATAATATCCATGGACATTTCACACAACGCCATATAGTCCCAAGCTAAGCAACTTAATGCTTGTGTGCTAACGATATGGTGCTTCTAAGTCATTATGTAATTGTAAGTTATGCAAGTCTCCTTATCATTGAATGACACATCGCACGCACGCAACGTCTGTTTCCGCGTCAGCAAAATTCATTGGGAAAGTAAAGGGCGTCAGCCATTTGTGACGAATTTTACGAATCACCTGGAAGGATATTGAAAACAAGCGTGACGCATGTTTGTGTGACGAATAAATGTAGGAAGTCAAGAATATTAGTGGTCATGTGATTCAAAAACTGAAATTCAACACACTGTTATCAGACATACTGTTACTAAACCATGAACTGTAATAACTACATGATATCTTATCACATCCTTAGGTATGCATAAATATCTAATTTTAAGTACACAGGAAATTAATACATCAATATTATTTTAGAAATACCTAGTGAATCGAGTTTGTTATGTTTTTTGTTATGAGACGTTCCAAAAGTTCATGTTATAACTCGGTGTAGTCTAACTGACAATGGTTAATACTTTCAACCGGTTTAGTTTTACTAGAAGCAACTTCATACAATGTTCAGTCTAACAAAGTACTACACTATACTTAGTTCCAGAAGAAAAGCTAACGGTTTTCTTTGAATAACGACCAAAATTAATTATTATTTCCCGTACACCGATCCTCAGAGCCAGTGAGTACGTGCGACTGTCTGTGCACACTTTCTTTAGATCAGGGCTTCTGCGGTTTCTTATTTAACGGAATAGTGGAGTGGCCGTCACTCGCCATGCTCATTTCCGGTCGCCAATCGATAATCAGATCCATTGATGTGCACTCCGCTTAGATTGGACTTACATCTTGCTTCGACACGTACGTCTGCCTTAACCATATTAAAATCAAAAGGCATTTATTCAAGCTACGCGAAGCAGCACTTTTCGAACGTCAAAATTACAGACAGTGCTCAAAAAAACGCCTCCCCTTCACCGCTTCCAAGTGCTTTAGCTGGGAAGAAGTATGTGATTATTCTACTTAACCATAAAATCTTACATCCATAGAGTAGGTACCTACTATTTCATTTAATATGTTCTGATCTGTAACGTGAAATTAAAATAGAGATTACGTTATTAAGTCAGATATGTCCTTGTGAAAGCTTGGTGAATATTAAATGTTTTTGTTCATATAAATTTATAGCTATGTATTGAAAACCTTTTGAATGGTTGAATTCAAAAGGTTTTCAAATTCCCAAATACTTTTAGAAGTCCTTCGATACCTTATGTAGGTGGTCCTAGTTCCAATCTAGGCTGTAACATATTTTCAGAAAAAAAGTTCGCGAGATCAGAGAGACCTTTGTTTCTGTGTTTCTTTGTTTTCCCTCTTTGATCGACATTTACAATTTTTGATTCTCCTGCGAATAAGTCCAAACCGATTTCAAGCCACTCTCGTGGGACAAAGGTTGCAGTCGTGTCGAGTTCGTCGTGTTTACCTGTTATTATGTTTCATATCTAGAGTACTATGTTCGGAACATGTCCGTACTATCTACTCATTTGATCACATGTCATGTTTGATGAGTGATAACATTCAATATGTATTTTTATCGCCGAATTGTAATAAAGCTCAATGATGAAGGTTGGTCCGTTTATATTTTTTTATATGAACGTTTATCGTGTGTCATAATCTTCTATGTTGTTGCTTCTGACGTCCAGTGTTTTACGCGAATACTTGGAAATCGTATAATTTAATGCGAATTTTATGGCGCGTGTAATTTATGCGCTCGTAACACCTACATCAGTTGGTGTGTAAGTATTGGAGAAGACAATCAGAAAGCTATCTAATAGGGTGTTTACTTAAATGTTTACCCACATCCGACACAGACCCTTGTTGACATGGAATTAGAAACGTTGTGTAATTATGACGGGTATTAAATTAAATGCTTTTACGAAAATAATACCAAATTCTCTGAATCTGTTATTATAAACAGGTAATTTGAACATGAAAGATCTGGGAGTCAGATTCAACCGAAGCTCACTTTCCACGATCATAACGCCGCGGTAGTTATAAGACTCCTACCAAAGGTTGAGTTTATGCGTAATTGCCGCGATTTACGCATCACACGTTCCATCAAAATATAATGTTTAATGCACTCGTATCTAGTAAATTTGAATCCAGCTCATGCGTCTGGAATCTACATAAACGTACCTATTTCTGTTGGAAAAGGTACAAGAAGCGTTTCTTTGTAGGCGTAAACACCATACCTAACCATACTATTCTCCATACCTCTTCTCAATTCCTATTTGGATACCTTGGATATAACTCACTAGAAGTAACTACGAGATCAGCTCTCCATAGCCTGTAAGACGCTCCGTGGCGTGATTGGAACCCCTGCATGCTGTGCTGGCGTGCACAAGCGAAAAACAATTATTCCAGGCAATTACTGCCGCGGCAGAAAGCACAGGCTATTTGCCGTGCCTCCATTTCGCACCGTTGCGCGTGCTAAGTCCCAAGTACCACGCACTTTACTTCAGTTAATGATCTCATGGATTCTAATCTAACAAACGATCGGTTTGAATGGACAGTATTTATATTGTGAAATGCATTCATGCGAGTGATGTGTATTTTATGTTTTAACCTGAACTTTATAATTTCTGTGATTGGTCTTAAATTACTGTAGTTGAGTTTTAACAACATAAATTAAAGTTACTAAATAAAATTATTATAGGTAAAAAATATTATTCGGAACTTTTACTGTTTTAACATAAATTGCCTTCGATAATTGATAAAATTAAACCATATTACTCTGCTAACGATAATAACTGTAGGTATCCGCAAGCGATCGAAACGGATGAAGCAACGTTCAAATTAGTTGATTAATTGGATCTTGGACTCAGTCGCTGCTGGGGCTCGATAAGGCGCAGCCAGACTGGGCAGGGAGGCAAACAATAGACGGCGGACACTGCGCGGTATTATCACAATAGGTACCTACTGACGTAAAATAATATTTCCTATACTAAGAAAATTCCATAGCAGGAAAACGCTTAATTGTCGTGCAAATATTCAAAGAACTTAGTTTACATAAATCTGTGATATTGACGGCCCCATACCTTCATTTACGAGTAAGGTGTCGTCTATGTTGTTGACTACAATATTGACACGGACCCTCGTGCCGCAGCCATCAACTTGACAAATTGCCGACACTAGACACTTGTCACGTGCCACGTTTGTATAAACTTGAGGAAAAGTTGAATATTATTGTAGAATCGCTAAACAAATATCCTAGTTTTACTTAACTCCAGCAGACCCAAAGGTGGGTTATGATTTTAACAGGCTATGCATGTATGTTTATTTGTGCCCGCATAACTCCTAAACTTTTAGCAATATTTTGAAAAACGTGGTATCGGTGGAAATGTCATGTTGTTTCGCGAGTTACAGGTTATTTGACGTCAGAAATATACGAAAACCCACAAATAAAACATCCGAAGTCACCGGTAATCTGTTCGATTTATGCCTACCTAATTAGTGCTCTTACACACGAGCGGCACGCGTCTACGTCTGAGGCAACCGCATATGTGTGACTTTTCGGATTTTTGTCCGTGATATCTTGTTTATACATTTTTAATTGGCATTTTTTAGCTTTTAACATATTTTTTTTTGTATACTAGTCTAGTTACAAAGTACTTATGTGCGCAGCGTTCAGCGTACATTATAAGTACTCAAGTGATCTGCACCTCTCGAGTCTCTAATGAACCTTTCAAACTAGTTTTTAAAATTTAGACCATTTTATATTTGTGGATACATTTCATTTCATCATATTTCAAACAAAAACAAGCAAGCGTACCTTCCTACATAAATCTAATAATATACGAAAATTTTGATATATTAATCAAAATATCAAAGTACCTTATTTTATCGGTGAAGGACGTAGCAGTCGAAACTTTGCTAATCACCGTTCGAACGACCACTCGCTTAAGAATAAATTACCACAAGAAAGTTTTATGTAAAGTAATTAAGTTACCACAGTCAAGTTGGCACTTTTCTTGCTAAATATATTCGTGCTGGCATCGGGCTAACTCTACAAGCTAACAAGTACAGGAGTGGTTCAAGTGGTGGCAAAGTTGCGCGGATTGCATGCGGGACTAGCAGATGTGCGGTACGTTTGTGCACATACGACAGCAATTAACTCTGCGAAAGTAAGCAAACTATAAAATTAATTTCCATATTTTCCGTTTTAAATAACTACAATGAAGAATATTTAAATAGTGGTTTTAATTGCTTCGAGACAAGGATGAGTTACTCAGTAATTAAACCTTTAATTAAAAAAAAACAAGCTTATATTAAAATGCTGCGTTTGGGTGTACCACTTAACGATCAAATCTCAACCTGTTAAGACGTTACTAGTTACAAACAAAGAAAATTGTCTTAGTTGCAGCGTCAGGTCATAAATACTACACCAGAAATACATAATTATTTTTACCGTAGAGAAAAAAAACTACCAAATTAGAGGAACTGGTCCAAAATAGGTTTGCACAGAACTCTTTATTCACAACAACAGACTATTTTTCTCTTACAATTACTAAAAAAAATATATGATGCTTTGGTTATTGCAGATCTTCTTCTTTTCGTGTGGTTAGTGACTAACCTGGTGTCAGAGTTTGTATGCTGCCTATGAGCCTCTGACTTAGTTTCAGTGCTCTTGAGAAATATCTCTCAGACAGATAATCATTGGCGAAAGTTGACGAAGAACTTACCATACGTTGGGCCGCCTGTAAGTCCCAAAAAAACCGGTCAAGTGGGAGTTGGACTCGCGCACCGATTGCGACGGTTTCGTACAAACATTAATGCTCTAACTTAAAAATAAATTAGGTTAAAAGGCAAGCTTGAGCTTGCCGTTTGATACCTAGACACGGTAGCACCAACCGCAAATCATAAGGTTGAAATTGTCAATTTTTGTTTGTTTATAAACTACAAATTCGTAGCTATAAGAAACTGTTTCAATCTTGTTACCTCTACGCGTTCCTGAGAAAAGGTTCTTGATAGACAGAGAGACGGACAGCAAAGTGATCTTAGAGGGTTCCTTTTTTCCTTTTGAGATACGTAACCCTAAAAAACTACATGAATGACGAACATGATGAAATTATACTGGTTCTTTGTTCAATCTTAACAATGGTAACTGGAAAGATTATTACACATTTCTGAAATTTGAAGGTCCATCCATATTTTTTTTTAATAAAATGTGCAAGCTGTGAGTGTACTCGTAACAAATATACGGGTATAAATCTTGTATATGTTTATTTTCCCTGGGAAATATCCCGTCATGACCAGCAGTACACCCTGAATATGATCTGTATTGTGAATTTTCTTCAGAATGTGCTGAAATTCCGTTCTCATTTTTAAATTTTCTATAAAAGAAAGTTCTCATGCTACGACTGCTACGGTTGCTACGCCTGCTACGACCGCTACGCCATCGGGACGCTTTATGTTTGATGATTGAATTTGTATAAAAAGTGAACCCACTGACTAACATAAACGTGGTCTGATAATTTGGTCTGTAGTCTACTGGCGTTCTTATTGCGACCTAACATTTCGCAGTTATCAATAAAGATTCAGTTAGAAGTAATGTTTACAGTTGTACCCCATTAGTTTGACTAAAAAGCATTTAATACACATCGTTAGCAATGTTTTCGACTGAAAGTCAGTAATAAATTTGTTATCCTTGTAAGTTACAATGTAATCGTGAAAGTATTTATTTATCGCAATTTTTCTCTTTTTTTCCCATTTTTCCATCGTTGGAAGTCGCAAATGGAAAGCTTTGCACCTGGTAAAGTACACACGTATGTTTTTCCACAGGTTATAAAACTTACTTTATATCAAAGCTTAAAATAAGTACTGTTATGTATTAAAAGAAAGTTATGTAAAAAGCAAAAATAGGTTTTCATGTTTTTGCGCTTTGCATTTTCAGTTCTAAATAGATACTGATAAACAAAATAGTAGTGGCGATTTGCTACAACAATAAAGCATTGAAATGAATATCCATAAATCAATAATGTGATACAGTTGTAAACAATGTGGGTGAACTTAGCAGAGCAGTTCCCAGCAGAGCGCAAAAAAACAAGAGTTCTATTCGCATGCGGAAGAGTTCTAGAGTTCCTGATACTTAGAAAAAATAGTTCTGGCGTTTTTGCCTGAAAAAAAGTCGAATGAAATTATGCTCTGCTAACTTCCGTTAGCAGATCATTTTTTCCAAAATTAAAATTAAAAAACTGTTTTAGACGCACAATGGTGAGTTCTATAGTTCCTTATACTTTTCCGAAAGAGTTCTGCCGAGCTAACCCAATAAAAAAATAAAACATAAATATTTACCTGTTTCTAGAAAAAGTCAATCATTTTGATAAAACAGGCATAAATAAGGTAATTTGCGTATTTTCGTAGATTTTTCGGGCCATAATTAGTATACAAGAACCCAGTAACATAAAAAAATTAAAAATAAAGCAAACGTCTCATAGAAGTATGATCAGAGCATGGTTGAAAAGCAAGATTTGTAGAAATCGAGATGTTATTGAGTGTTTTAGTAAAAAATATCAAAAAAAAATATTGAATGGCACTGAGGATCTAGAACTCCTCGTTTCCTGTTGCACCTGTACCAGGACTATCTGAAAACATGTAATTGGATCCCAGAACTCCCACTCAGATATCAGCAGAGCATGGTTGAAAAGCAAGGTTAGTAAAAATCTAGCCTAAAATTATGTGTTTCAGTAGAAACAGCAAAGAAAATAACAAATGGCACTGAGGATCGGTAACTCTTCGTTTCCTGATGCACCTGTAATAGGACTATCTGCAAACATGCAAGAGAATCCCAGAACTCTCACTCAGATGTCAGCAGAGCATGGTTGAAAGCAAGGTTTGTAGAAATCGAGATAATATTGAGTGTTTTAGTAAAAAATATAAAAAAAAATATTGAATGGCCCAGAGGATCGAGAACTCTTCGTTTTCTGATGCACCTATACTAGGACTATCTGAAAACATGCAATTCGATCCCAGAACTCCCACTCAGATACCAACAGAGCATGGTTGAAAAGCAAGGTTTGTAGAAATTAAGAGATTATTGAGTGCTTTACTAAAAAAAAAAAAATACTAAATGCAACTGAGGATCGGGAACTCCTCGTTTCCTGATGCAGCTGTAACAGGACTATCTGAAAACATGAAATTGGATCCCAGAACTCCCACTCAGATATCAGCAGAGCATGGTTGAAAAGCAAGGTTAGTAGAAATCTAGCCTAAAATTATGTGTTTCAGTAGAAACATCAAAGAAAATAACTAATGGCACTGAGGATCGGGAACTCCTCGTTTCCTGATGCACCTGTACCAGGAATATCCAAAAACATGCAGGAGAATCCCAGAACTCCCACTCAGATATCAGCAGAGCATGGTTGAAAAGCAAGGTTTGTAGAAATTAAGAGATTATTGAGTGCTTTTCTAAAAAAAATAAAAAAAAATACTGAATGCAACTGAGGATCGGGAACTCCTCGTTTCCTGATGCAGCTGTAACAGGACTATCTGAAAACATGCAATTAGATCCCAGACCTCCCACTCAGATATCAGCAGAGCATGGTTGAAAAGCAAGGTTTGTAGAAATCGAGCCTAAAATTCAGTGTTTCAGTAGAAACATCAAAGAAAATATCCAATGGCACTGAGGATCGAGAACTCCTCGTTTCCTCATGCAACTGTAAGAGGACTATCTGAAAACATGCAGGGGAATCCCAGAACTCTCACTCAGATATCAGCAGAGCATGGTTGAAAAAAAAGGTTTGTAGAAATCGAGATATTATTGAGTGTTTTAGTAAAAAATATACAAAAAAAAATTAATGGCACTGAGGATTTGGAACTTCTCGTTTCCTGATGCACCTGTACCAGGACTATCCAAAAACATGCAGTAGAATCCCAAAGCTCCTACTCAGATATCAGCAGAGCATGGTTGAAAAGAAAGGTTTGTAGAAATCGAGATATTATTGAGTGTTTTAGTAAAAAATAAAAAATAAAATATTGAATGGCACTGAGGACCTGGAACTCCTCGTTTCCTGATGCAGCTATAACAGAACTATCCAAAAACATGCAGGAGAATCTCAGAACTCCCACTCAGGTATCAGCAGAGCATGGTTGAAAACCAAGGTTTGTAGAAATTAAGAGATTATTGAGTGCTTTACTAAAAAAAATAAAAAAAAATACTGAATGCAACTGAGGATCAAGAACTCCTCGTTTCCTGATGCAACTGTAACAAGACTATCTGAAAACATGCAATTGGTTCCCAGAACTCCCACTCAGATATCAGCAGAGCATGGTTGAAAAGCAAGGTTTGTAGAAATCTAGCCTAACATTCAGTGTTTCAGTAGAAACATCAAAGAAAATTACTAATGGCACTGAGGATCGGGAACTCTTCGTTTCCTGATGCACCTGTAATAGAACTATCTGCAAACATGCAAGAGAATCCTAGAACTCTCACTCAGATGTCAGCAGAGCATGGTTGAAAGCAAGGTTTGTAGAAATCGAGATAATATTGAGTGTTATAGTAAAAAATTTAAAAAAAATATTGAATGGCCCAGAGGATCGAGAACTCCTCGTTTCCTGATGCACTTATATCAGAACTATCTGAAAACATGCAATTCGATCCCAGAACTCCCACTCAGATATCAGCAGAGCATGGTTGAAAAGCAAGGTTAGTAAAAATCTAGCCTAAAATTATGTGTTTCAGTAGAAACAGCAAAGAAAATAACAAATGGCACTGAGGATCGGGAACTCTTCGTTTCCTGATGCACCTGTAATAGGACTATCTGCAAACATGCAAGAGAATCCCAGAACTCTCACTCAGATGTCAGCAGAGCATGGTTGAAAGCAAGGTTTGTAGAAATCGAGATAATATTGAGTGTTTTAGTAAAAAATAAAAAAAAAAATATTGAATGGCCCAGAGGATCGAGAACTCCTCGTTTCCTGATGCACTTATATCAGAACTATCTGAAAACATGCAATTCGATCCCAGAACTCCCACTCAGATATCAACAGAGCATGGATGAAAAGCAAGGTTTGTAGAAATTAAGAGATTATTGAGTGCTTTACAAAAAAATAAAAAAATACTTAATGCAACTGAGGATCGGGAACTCCTCATTTCCTGATGCAGCTGTAAAACGACTATCTGAAAACATGCAATTGGATCCCAGACCTCCCACTCAGATATCAGCAGAGCATGGTTGAAAAGCAAGGTTAGTAGAAATCTAGCCTAAAATTATGTGTTTCAGTAGAAACATCAAAGAAAATAACTAATGGCACTGAGGATCAGGAACTCCTCGTTTCCTGATGCACCTGTACCAGGAATATCCAAAAACATGCAGGAGTATCGCAGAACTCCCACTCAGATATCAGCAGAGCATGGTTGAAAACCAAGGTTTGTAGAAATTAAAAGATTATTGAGTGCTTTACTAAAAATAATAAAAAAAAATACTGAATGCAACTGAGGATCGAGAACTCCTCGTTTCCTGATGCAGCTGTATTAGGAATATCTAAAAACATGCAGGAGAATCCAAGAACTCCCACTCAGTTATCAGCAGAGCATGGTTGAAAAGAAAGGTTTGTGGAAATCGAGATATTATTGAGTGTTTTAGTAAAAAATAAAAAATAAAATATTAAATGGCACTGAGGATCTGGAACTTCTCGTTTCCTGATGCACCTGTACCAGGACTATCCAAAAACATACAGGAGAATCCCAGAACTCCCACTCAGATATCAGCAGAGCATGGTTGAAAACCAAGGTTTGTAGAAATTAAGAGATTATTGAGTGCTTTACTAAAAAAAATAAAAAAAAATACTAAATGCAACTGAGGATCGGGAACTCCTCGTTTCCTGATGCAGCTGTAACAGAAGTATCCAAAAACATGCAGGAGAATCTCAGAACTCCCACTCAGGTATCAGCAGAGCATGGTTGAAAACCAAGGTTTTTTCAAAATTAAGAGATTATTGAGTGCTTTGGTAAAAAATATCAAAAAAAAATATTGAATGGCACTGAGGATCTAGAACTCCTCGTTTCCTGTTGCACCTGTACTAGGACTATCTGAAAACATGCAATTCGATCCCAGAATTCCCACTCAGATACCAACAGAGCATGGTTGAAAAGCAAGGTTTGTAGAAATTAAAAGATTATTGAGTGCTTTACTAAAAAAAAAAAATACTAAATGCAACTGAGGGTCGGGACCTCCTCGTTTCCTGATGCAGCTGTAACAGGACTATCTGAAAACATGAAATTGGATCCCAGAACTCCCACTCAGATATCAGCAGAGCATGGTTGAAAAGCAAGGTTAGTAGAAATCTAGCCTAAAACTATGTGTTTCAGTAGAAACATCAAAGAAAATAACTAATGGCACTGAGGATTCGGAACTCCTCGTTTCCTGATGCACCTGTACCAGGAATATCCAAAAACATGCAGAAGAATCCCAGAACTCCCACTCAGATATCAGCAGAGCATTGTTGAAAAGAAAGGTTTGTAGAAATCGAGATATTATTGAGTGTTTTAGTAAAAAATAAAATATTAAATGGCACTGAGGATCTGGAACTTCTCGTTTCCTGATGCACCTGTGCCAGGACTATCCAAAAACATACAGTAGAATCCCAGAGCTCCTACCCAGATATCAGCAGAGCATGGTTGAAAAGAAAGGTTTGTGGAAATCGAGATATTATTGAGTGTTTTAGTAAAAAATATAAAAAAAAATATTGAATGGCACTGAGGATCTGGAACTTCTCGTTTCCTGATGCACCTGTACCAGGACTATCCAAAAACATGCAGGAGAATCCCAGAACTCCCACTCAGATATCAGCAGAGCATGGTTGAAAACCAAGGTTTGTAGAAATTAAGAGATTATTGAGTGCTTTACTAAAAAAAATAAAAAAAATACTGAATGCAACTGAGGATCGGGAACTCCTCGTTTCCTGATGCAGCTGTAACAGAACTATCCAAAAATATGGAGGATAATCTCAGAACTCCCACTCAGGTATCAGCAGAGCATGGTTGAAAACCAAGGTTTGTAGAAATTAAGAGATTATTGAGTGCTTTACTAAAAAAAAAAAAAAAAATTAAATGCAACTGAGGATCGGGAACTCCTCGTTTCCTGATGCAGCTGTAACAGGACTATCTGAAAACATGCAATTGGATCCCAGAACTCCCACTCAGATATCAGCAGAGCATGGTTGAAAACCAAGGTTTGTAGAAATTAAGAGATTATTGAGTGCTTTACTAAAAAAAATAAAAAAAAATACTAATTGCAACTGAGGATCGAGAACTCCTCGTTTCCTGATGCAGCTGTAACAGAACTATCCAAAAACATGCAGGAGAATCTCAGAACTCCCACTCAGGTATCAGCAGAGCATGGTTGAAAAGAAAGGTTTGTAGAAATCTAGCCTAAAATTCAGTGTTTCAGTAGAAACATCAAAGAAAATATCCAATGGCACTGAGGATCAAGACCTCCTCGTTTCCTCATGCAGCTGTAAGAGGATTATCTGAAAACATGCAAAAGAATCCCAGAACTAACACTCAGATATCAGCAGAGCATGGTTGAAAACCAAGGTTTGTAGAAATTAAGAGATTATTGAGTGCTTTTCTAAAAAAAATAAAAAAAATACTGAATGCAACTGAGGATCGGGAACTCCTCGTTTCCTGATGCAACTGTAACAGGACTATCTGAAAACATGCAATTAGATCCCAGACCTCCCACTCAGATACCAGCAGAGCATGGTTGAAAAGAAAGGTTTGTAGAAATCTAGCCCAAAATTCAGTGTTTCAGTAGAAACATCAAAGAAAATATCCAATGGCACTGAGGATCGAAAACTCTTCGTTTCCTCATGCAGCTGTAAGAGGACTATCTAAAAATATGCAGGAGAATCCCAGAACTCTCACTCAGATATCAGCAGAGCATGGTTGAAAAGCAAGGTTTGTAGAAATCTAGCCCAAAATTCAGTGTTTCAGTAGAAACATCAAAGAAAATATCCAATGAAACTGAGGATCGAGAACTCTTCGTTTCCTCATGCAGCTGTAAGAGGACTATCTGAAAATATGCAGGAGAATCCCAGAACTCTCACTCAGATATCAGCAGAGCATGGTTGAAAAGCAAGGTTTGTAGAAATCGAGCCTAAAATTCAGTGTTTCAGTAGAAACATCAAAGAAAATATCCAATGGCACTGAGGATCGAGAACTCCTCGTTTCCTTATGCAACTGTAAGAGGACTATCTGAAAACATGAAATTGGATCCCAGAACTCCCACTCAGATACCCACAGAGCATGGTTGAAAAGCAAGGTTTGTAGAAATTAAGAGATTATTGAGTGCTTTACTAAAAAAAAAAAAAAATACTAAATGCAACTGAGGATCGGGAACTCCTCGTTTCCTGATGTAGCTGTAACAGGACTATCTGAAAACATGAAATTGGATCCCAGAACTCCCACTCAGATATCAGCAGAGCATGGTTGAAAAGCAAGGTTAGTAGAAATCTAGCCTAAAACTACATATGTGTTTCAGTAGAAACATCAAAGAAAATAACTAATGGCACTGAGGATTCGGAACTCCTCGTTTCCTGATGCACCTGTACCAGGAATATCCAAAAACATGCAGAAGAATCCCAGAACTCCCACTCAGATATCAGCAGAGCATGGTTGAAAAGAAAGGTTTGTAGAAATCGAGATATTATTGAGTGTTTTAGTAAAAAATAAAATATTAAATGGCACTGAGGATCTGGAACTTCTCGTTTCCTGATGCACCTGTGCCAGGACTATCCAAAAACATACAGTAGAATCCCAGAGCTCCTACCCAGATATCAGCAGAGCATGGTTGAAAAGAAAGGTTTGTGGAAATCGAGATATTATTGAGTGTTTTAGTAAAAAATATAAAAAAAAATATTGAATGGCACTGAGGATCTGGAACTTCTCGTTTTCTGATGCACCTGTACCAGGACTATCCAAAAACATGCAGGAGAATCCCAGAACTCCCACTCAGATATCAGCAGAGCATGGTTGAAAACCAAGGTTTGTAGAAATTAAGAGATTATTGAGTGCTTTACTAAAAAAAATAAAAAAAAATACTAAATGCAACTGAGGATCGGGAACTCCTCGTTTCCTGATGCAGCTGTAACAGAACTATCCAAAAACATGAAGGAGAATCTCAGAACTCCCACTCAGGTATCAGCAGAGCATGGTTGAAAACCAAGGTTTGTAGAAATTAAGAGATTATTGAGTGCTTTACTAAAAAAAATAAAAATAAAAAATTAAATGCAACTGAGGATCGGGAGCTCCTCGTTTCCTGATGCAGCTGTAACAGGACTATCTGAAAACATGCAATTGGATCCCAGAACTCCCACTCAGATATCAGCACAGCATGGTTGAAAAGCAAGGTTAGTAGAAATCTAGCCTAAAATTATGTGTTTCAGTAGAAACATCAAAGAAAATAACTAATGGCACTGAGGATCGGGAACTCCTCGTTTCCTGATGCACCTGTACCAGGAATATCCAAAAACATGCAGGAGAATCCCAGAACTCCCACTCAGATATCAGCAGAGCATGGTTGAAAAGAAAGGTTTGTAGAAATCTAGCCCAAAATTCAGTGTTTCAGTAGAAACATCAAAGAAAATATCCAATGGCACTGAGGATCGAGAACTCTTCGTTTCCTCATGCAGCTGTAAGAGGACTATCTGAAAATATGCAGGAGAATCCCAGAACTCTCACTCAGATATCAGCAGAGCATGGTTGAAAAGCAAGGTTTGTAGAAATCGAGCCTAAAATTCAGTGTTTCAGTAGAAACATCAAAGAAAATATCCAATGGCACTGAGGATCGAGAACTCCTCGTTTCCTCATGCAACTGTAAGAGGACTATCTGAAAACATGCAGGGGAATCCCAGAACTCTCACTCAGATATCAGCAGAGCATGGTTGAAAAAAAAGGTTTGTAGAAATCGAGATATTATTGAGTGTTTTAGTAAAAAATAAAAAATAAAATATTGAATGGCACTGAGGATCTGGAACTTCTCGTTTCCTGATGCACCTGTACCAGGACTATCCAAAAACATGCAGTAGAATCCCAAAGCTCCTACTCAGATATCAGCAGAGCATGGTTGAAAAGAAAGGTTTGTAGAAATCGAGATATTATTGAGTGTTTTAGTAAAAAATAAAAAATAAAATATTGAATGGCACTGAGGATCTGGAACTTCTCGTTTCCTGATGCACCGGTACCAGGACTATCCAAAAACATGCAGGAGAATCCCAGAACTCCCACTCAAATATCAGCAGAGCATGGTTGAAAACCAAGGTTTGAAGAAATTAAGCGATTATTTAGTGCTTTACTAAAAAAAATAAAAAAAAATACTGAATGCAACTGAAGATCGGGAACTCCTCGTTTCCTGATGCAGCTGTAACAGGACTATCTGAAAACATGCAATTAGATCCCAGACCTCCCACTCAGATATCAGCAGAGCATGGTTGAAAAGCAACGTTAGTAGAAATCTAGCCTAAAATTATGTGTTTCAGTAGAAACATCAAAGAAAATATCCAATGGCACTGAGGATCGGGAACTCCTCGTTTCCTGATGCACCTGTACCAGGAATATCCAAAAACATGCAGAAGAATCCCAGAACTCCCACTCAGATATCAGCAGAGCATGGTTGAAAAGAAAGGTTTCTAGAAATCGAGATATTTTTGAGTGTTTTAGTAAAAAATATAAAAAAAAATATTAAATGGCACTGAGGATCTGGAACTTCTCGTTGCCTGATGCACCTGTACCAGGAATATCCAAAAACATGCAGTAGAATCCCAGAGCTCCTACTCAGATATCAGCAGAGCATGGTTGAAAAGAAAGGTTTGTAGAAATCGAGATATTATTGAGTGTTTTAGTAAAAACTATAAAAAAAAATATTGAATGGCACTGAGGATCTGGAACTTCTCGTTTCCTGATGCACCTGTACCAGGACTATCCAATAACATGCAGGAGAATCCCAGAACTCTCACTCAGATATCAGCAGAGCATGGTTGAAAACCAAGGTTTGTAGAAATTAAGAGATTATTGTGTGCTTTACTAAAAAAAATAAAAAAAATATTGAATGGCCCAGAGGATCGAGAACTCCTCGTTTCCTGATGCACCTATACCAGGACTATCTGAAAACATGCAATTCGATCCCAGAACTCCCACTCAGATATCAACAGAGCATGGTTGAAAAGCAAGGTTTGTAGAAATTAAGAGATTATTGAGTGCTTTACTAAAAAAAATAAAACTAAATGCAACTGAGGATCGGGAACTCCTCGTTTCCTGATGCAGCTGTAACAGAACGATCTGAAAACATGCAATTGGATCCCAGAACTCCCACTCAGATATCAGCAGAGCATGGTTGAAAAGCAAGGTTAGTAGAAATCTAGCCTAAAATTATGTGTTTCAGTAGAAACATCAAAGAAAATAACTTATGGCACTGATGATCGAGAACTCTTCGTTTCCTGATGCACCTGTACCAGGAATATCCAAAAACATGCAGGAGAATCCCAGAACTCCCACTCAGATATCAGCAGAGCATGGATGAAAAGAAAGATTTGTAGAAATCTAGCCCAAAATTCAGTGTTTCAGTAGAAACATCAAAGAAAATATCCAATGGCACTGAAGATCGGGAACTCCTCGTTTCCTGATGCACCTGTAATAGGACTATCTGCAAACATGCAAAAGAATCCTAGAACTCTCACTCAGATATCAGCAGAGCATGGTTGAAAACCAAGGTTTGTAGAAATCGAGATATTATTGAGTGTTTTAGTAAAAAATAAAAAATAAAATATTGAATGGCACTGAGGATCTGGAACTTCTCGTTTCCTGATGCACCTGTACCAGGACTATCCAAAAACATGCAGGAGAATCCCAGAACTCCCACTCAAATATCAGCAGAGCATGGTTGAAAACCAAGGTTTGAAGAAATTAAGCGATTATTGAGTGCTTTACTAAAAAAAATAAGAAAAAATACTGAATGCAACTGAGGATCGGGAACTCCTCGTTTCCTGATGCAGCTGTTACAGGACTATCCAAAAACATGCTGGAGAATCCCAGAACTCCCACTCAGGTATCAGCAGAGCATGGTTGAAAACCAAGGTTTGTAGAAATTAAGAGACTTTTGAGTGCTTTACTAAAAAAAATTAAAAAAAAAATTTAAATGGCACTGAGGATCTGGAACTTCTCGTTTCCTATTGCTCCTGTACCAGGACTATCTGAAAACACAAATCGTTCTTTTCAACCATGCTCTGCTGATATCTGAGTGGGAGTTCTGTGATCCAATTAAATGTTTTCAGATAGTCCTGGTACAGGTGCAACAGGAAACGAGGAGTTCCAGATCCTCAGTGCCATTCAATATTTTTTTTAATATTTTTTACTAAAACACTCAATAATCTCTTAATTTCTACAAACCTTTTTTTTCAACCATGCTCTGCTGATATCTGAGTGGGAGTTCTGGGATCCAATTTCATGTTTTCAGATAGTCCTCTTACAGTTGCATGAGGAAACGAGGAGTTCTCGATCCTCAGTGCCATTGGATATTTTCTTTGATGTTTCTACTGAAACACTGAATTTTAGGCTCGATTTCTACAAACCTTGCTTTTCAACCATGCTCTGCTGATATCTGAGTGAGAGTTCTGGGATTCTCCTGCATATTTTCAGATAGTCCTCTTACAGCTGCATGAGGAAACGAAGAGTTCTCGATCCTCAGTGCCATTGGATATTATCTTTGATGTTTCTACTGAAACACTGAATTTTGGGCTAGATTTCTACAAACCTTGCTTTTCAACCATGCTCTGCTGATATCTGAGTGAGAGTTCTGGGATTCTCCTGCATATTTTCAGATAGTCCTCTTACAGCTGCATGAGGAAACGAAGAGTTCTCGATCCTCAGTGCCATTGGATATTTTTTTTGATGTTTCTACTGAAACACTGAATTTTGGGCTAGATTTCTACAAACCTTTCTTTTCAACCATGCTCTGCTGATATCTGAGTGGGAGGTCTGGGATCTAATTGCATGTTTTCAGATAGTCCTGTTACAGCTGCATCAGGAAACGAGGAGTTCCCGATCCTCAGTTGCATTCAGTATTTTTTTATATTTTTTTTAGAAAAGCACTCAATAATCTCTTAATTTCTACAAACCTTGGTTTTCAACCATGCTCTGCTGATATCTGAGTGTTAGTTCTGGGATTCTTTTGCATGTTTTCAGATAATCCTCTTACAGCTGCATGAGGAAACGAGGAGGTCTTGATCCTCAGTGCCATTGGATATTTTCTTTGATGTTTCTACTGAACACTGAATTTTAGGCTCGATTTCTACAAACCTTGCTTTTCAACCATGCGCTGCTGATATCTGAGTGAGAGTTCAGGGATTCTCCTGCATATTTTCAGATAGACCTCTTACAGCTGCATGAGGAAACGAGGAGTTCTCGTTCCTCAGTGCCATTGGATATTTTCTTTGATGTTTCTACTGAAACACTGAATTTTAGGCTAGATTTCTACAAACCTTTCTTTTCAACCATGCTCTGCTGATACCTGAGTGGGAGTTCTGAGATTCTCCTGCATGTTTTTGGATAGTTCTGTTACAGCTGCATCAGGAAACGAGGAGTTCCCGATCCTCAGTTGCATTTAGTATTTTTTTTTATTTTTTTTAGTAAAGCACTCAATAATCTTTTAATTTCTACAAACCTTGGTTTTCAACCATGCTCTGCTGATATCTGAGTGGGAGTTCTGCGATACTCCTGCATGTTTTTGGATATTCCTGGTACAGGTGCATCAGGAAACGAGGAGTTCCCGATCCTCAGTGCCATTAGTTATTTTCTTTGATGTTTCTACTGAAACACATAATTTTAGGCTAGATTTCTACTAACCTTGCTTTTCAACCATGCTCTGCTGATATCTGAGTGGGAGGTCTGGGATCCAATTGCATGTTTTCAGATAGTCGTTTTACAGCTGCATCAGGAAATGAGGAGTTCCCGATCCTCAGTTGCATTAAGTATTTTTTTATTTTTTTGTAAAGCACTCAATAATCTCTTAATTTCTACAAACCTTGCTTTTCATCCATGCTCTGTTGATATCTGAGTGGGAGTTCTGGGATCGAATTGCATGTTTTCAGACAGTTCTGATATAAGTGCATCAGGAAACGAGGAGTTCTCGATCCTCTGGGCCATTCAATAATTTTTTTAAATTTTTTACTATAACACTCAATATTATCTCGATTTCTACAAACCTTGCTTTCAACCATGCTCTGCTGACATCTGAGTGAGAGTTCTAGGATTCTTTTGCATGTTTGCAGATAGTTCTATTACAGGTGCATCAGGAAACGAAGAGTTCCCGATCCTCAGTGCCATTAGTAATTTTCTTTGATGTTTCTACTGAAACACTGAATGTTAGGCTAGATTTCTACAAACCTTGCTTTTCAACCATGCTCTGCTGATATCTGAGTGGGAGTTCTGGGAACCAATTGCATGTTTTCAGATAGTCTTGTTACAGTTGCATCAGGAAACGAGGAGTTCTTGATCCTCAGTTGCATTCAGTATTTTTTTTTATTTTTTTTAGTAAAGCACTCAATAATCTCTTAATTTCTACAAACCTTGGTTGTCAACCATGCTCTGCTGATACCTGAGTGGGAGTTCTGAGATTCTCCTGCATGTTTTTGGATAGTTCTGTTATAGCTGCATCAGGAAACGAGGAGTTCCAGGTCCTCAGTGCCATTCAATATTTTATTTTTTATTTTTTACTAAAACACTCAATAATATCTCGATTTCTACAAACCTTTCTTTTCAACCATGCTCTGCTGATATCTGAGTAGGAGCTTTGGGATTCTACTGCATGTTTTTGGATAGTCCTGGTACAGGTGCATCAGGAAACGAGAAGTTCCAAATCCTCAGTGCCATTAATTTTTTTTTGTATATTTTTTACTAAAACACTCAATAATATCTCGATTTCTACAAACCTTTTGTTTCAACCATGCTCTGCTGATATCTGAGTGAGAGTTCTGGGATTCCCCTGCATGTTTTCAGATAGTCCTCTTACAGTTGCATGAGGAAACGAGGAGTTCTCGATCCTCAGTGCCATTGGATATTTTCTTTGATGTTTCTACTGAAACACTGAATTTTAGGCTCGATTTCTACAAACCTTGCTTTTCAACCATGCTCTGCTGATATCTGAGTGAGAGTTCTGGGATTCTCCTGCATATTTTCAGATAGTCCTCTTACAGCTGCATGAGGAAACGAAGAGTTCTCGATCCTCAGTGCCATTGGATATTTTCTTTGATGTTTCTACTGAAACACTGAATTTTGGGCTAGATTTCTACAAACCTTTCTTTTCAACCATGCTCTGCTGATATCTGAGTGGGAGTTCTGGGATTCTACTGCATGTTTTTGGATATTCCTGGTACAGGTGCATCAGGAAACGAGGAGTTCCCGATCCTCAGTGCCATTAGTTATTTTCTTTGATGTTTCTACTGAAACACATAATTTTAGGCTAGATTTCTACTAACCTTGCTTTTCAACCATGCTGTGCTGATATCTGAGTGGGAGTTCTGGGATCCAATTGCATGTTTTCAGATAGTCCTGTTACAGCTGCATCAGGAAACGAGGAGTTCCCGATCCTCAGTTGCATTTTTTTTTTAATTTTTGTAAAGCACTCAATAATCTCTTAATTTCTACAAACCTTGGTTTTCAACCATGCTCTGCTGATACCTGAGTGAGAGTTCTGAGATTCTCCTCCATGTTTTTGGATAGTTCTGTTACAGCTGCATCAGGAAACGAGGAGTTCCCGATCCTCAGTTGCATTTAGTATTTTTTTTTATTTTTTTTAGTAAAGCACTCAATAATCTCTTAATTTCTACAAACCTTGGTTTTCAACCATGCTCTGCTGATATCTGAGTGGGAGTTCTGGGATTCTCCTGCATGTTTTTGGATAGTCCTGGTACAGGTGCATCAGGAAATGAGAAGTTCTAGATCCTCAGTGCCATTCAATATTTTTTTTTATATTTTTTACTAAAACACTCAATAATATCTCGATTTCCACAAACCTTTCTTTTCAACCATGCTCTGCTGATATCTGGGTAGGTGCTCTGGGATTCTACTGTATGTTTTTGGATAGTCCTGTCACAGGTGCATCAGGAAACGAGAAGTTCCAGATCCTCAGTGCCATTTAATATTTTATTTTTCACTAAAACACTCAATAATATCTCGATTTCTACAAACCTTTCTTTTCAACCATGCTCTGCTGATATCTGAGTGGGAGTTCTGGGATTCTTCTGCATGTTTTTGGATAGTTCTGTTATAGCTGCATCAGGAAACGAGGAGTTCCGAATCCTCAGTGTCATTAGTTATTTTCTTTGATGTTTCTACTGAAACACATAGTTTTAGGCTAGATTTCTACTAACCTTGCTTTTCAACCATGCTCTGCTGATATCTGAGTGGGAGTTCTGGGATCCAATTTCATGTTTTCAGATAGTCCTGTTACAGCTGCATCAGGAAACGAGGAGTTCCCGATCCTCAGTTGCATTTAGTATTTTTTTTTTTTTTTAGTAAAGCACTCAATAATCTCTTAATTTCTACAAACCTTGCTTTTCAACCATGCTCTGTTGGTATCTGAGTGGGAGTTCTGGGATCGAATTGCATGTTTTCAGATAGTCCTAGTATAGGTGCATCAGAAAACGAAGAGTTCTCGATCCTCTGGGCCATTCAATATTTTTTTTTATATTTTTTACTAAAACACTCAATATTATCTCGATTTCTACAAACCTTGCTTTCAACCATGCTCTGCTGACATCTGAGTGAGAGTTCTGGGATTCTCTTGCATGTTTGCAGATAGTCCTATTACAGGTGCATCAGGAAACGAAGAGTTCCCGATCCTCAGTGCCATTTGTTATTTTCTTTGCTGTTTCTACTGAAACACATAATTTTAGGCTAGATTTTTACTAACCTTGCTTTTCAACCATGCTCTGCTGATATCTGAGTGGGAGTTCTGGGATCCAATTACATGTTTTCAGATAGTCCTGGTACAGGTGCAACAGGAAACGAGGAGTTCTAGATCCTCAGTGCCATTCAATATTTTTTTTTGATATTTTTTACTAAAACACTCAATAACATCTCGATTTCTACAAATCTTGCTTTTCAACCATGCTCTGATCATACTTCTATGAGACGTTTGCTTTATTTTTAATTTTTTTATGTTACTGGGTTCTTGTATACTAATTATGGCCCGAAAAATCTACGAAAATACGCAAATTACCTTATTTATGCCTGTTTTATCAAAATGATTGACTTTTTCTAGAAACAGGTAAATATTTATGTTTTATTTTTTTATTGGGTTAGCTCGGCAGAACTCTTTCGGAAAAGTATAAGGAACTATAGAACTCACCATTGTGCGTCTAAAACAGTTTTTTAATTTTAATTTTGGAAAAAATGATCTGCTAACGGAAGTTAGCAGAGCATAATTTCATTCGACTTTTTTTCAGGCAAAAACGCCAGAACTATTTTTTCTAAGTATCAGGAACTCTAGAACTCTTCCGCATGCGAATAGAACTCTTGTTTTTTTGCGCTCTGCTGGGAACTGCTCTGCTAAGTTCACCCACATTTGTAAACAGAAGTTAGTGATTAAAGAGGTTTGAAATCACCTGTCGCGTGCACGATCAACAGGAAGGCACCCGGGCGAGGCTCGCAGGAGCGGAGAGGACGCCAGTCGCCGCCCAGCCGCCCTTCGCGACGCACGTCACCTCGCGAGGCAGCCGCCCTGCACCACCGACCGTGTACTCGACTCACTTACGCCTCATCACGTACCAAATTCAGTTATTCCATTTTTGAGCATCACTAAAAACAACAAAAAATTCTCCCGAAATAGAACCTTTTAAACGTCGGTCGCAAATTAAGTTCGAATATCGGAAAAGAACTGAGATCGTTCGAAGTTTACAGAGTGCCAACGGATAGCGGAGGCTTCTCCGCGCCCTCATCATGTATTTCGCTTGAGGCTAGGTAAGTTTTAGTAAAATTAAGTGTCAACTTATATTTTGCAAGTAGTTTGGATTGGAATACAGTATTGTTAATTTGCTTTAAATATATAAACTGGTTAAGTTGCCTATTTGTTTACATAATGTCTTATTTACCAGCAAATAGATGTGTATATGTGTTTATTGGGTTAATTACTTTTTGTTTAATCATTTCATGCATGTATTGCATTACTTATGCATTATTTTTTATCTATTTCTATCTCTCTTCTTCGTCGTTCCCTCAATGCTGAGGATCTAGACAACATACGACGCGTCTCCAAGGTGCATAGCGGTCTTCTCCAGTGTGGACTGCACGGTACATCGTGCCTCCCTTCTTGATCCCGTCTGACTATCTTGTCCGTGCCCTGCCATGAGCGCGTGGTCGTTCCACCAGGCTCAGTATCATAAGCCTTGCCAGACTATGTTCGAGGAACGTGCATTATGTCCGAAAAAGCTGGGGGCACTCTCATGGCAAATTGCTGATTGGCGCTTGGTGATGTTGAGTTCTTCGAGTATGCATTAATTAGTTCCCATGGCAGTCCCAGGTTTACGAAGTAGCCTTTGCAAACACCGCTTCTTGAAAGATTCGATGTTACTGCTTTCGCGGTATTCAATGCTTCACGTTTTAGGGCCATATAAAAAGATGGAGCAAACTTGTGCACGGATCAAACGTATGATAATTTGAGATTCCGACGGATTCCGCCGCGGTTCTCCCAGATTTTTCCTAGTCATTGCAGTTTTGGCCATGCCAGTACGGATGTAGATTTCCCCAAGGCAGCTGCATTCGTGAACAAAGACCCTAGAAAAGCGGACATTCTCAAAACCGCTTTAATATTTAAAGATATGATAATCATTATAATACTTTATTTGGCAAGACAACATCGCATTACACACACAAACAAATGAAATGGGAAGCGCATACATCGTAACAACACACTTTATAAACAACATACGTACCCAAAGAAACAAGACCTACATACATTCTATTCATTTACAAATAAAACATTCCTTTGGTGGAGACATTTTCTTGTTTGTTCTTCACAAGTTTTCCGATGAAATTGTATAAAATACTTGTTTATATTGTATTACTTTCATGACAAACAGTGGAAAGCTGGACGTGCTCTGATTCTCCGATTTCCGTTAGCACCGTCCTTAGTTGGGTGGGGTTCGGATGCCAAGATGTGAAGGCCGCAGCTGTGAGCCACTTAATTGCACCTTTGCATTCGTTCCGCTCAACGATGTGATTGGACACTTTAATTTGTAGATAGCAGTCACTGCACATTAGCGCCTTGTGCCAACAGTCAAGTCTAATGGGGCGTAACTCATTTACTCGAAAACGAATGGTAAACTTGTTTTTATAAAGGTGAACATGCGAGAGTGAAATTGTTTTAATTAACCTTTATAAATGTGAAGCTTCGCTGCGTCGCTGCAAACATACCGAAACAATGAATTGAAGGTTTCTGTAAAGCTCGTTTTAAAGTTTTTGCGAAAAATCGCCGATGAAACCAACGTTCATACCAACGCTCTTTTTAATTATTCGTCCGCCGTTTCCATCGTTGACTATTCCCATTTATGAAACACGTTTGAGGGGCAGGTAACTGTTGGAAAATTCGTAATTTCAGTGCCGGACTCTCAATCTGAATACGCGCAAAAAATTGCAATTTGATACTATTCAAATTACAATGGCCGAGAAAGCTTTGATTCAGAATATAATTAACATATTTCCACGACCTAATTAGCTGTAATAATTTTGATGAAGTCTCTCTAATCTGGAAATTGCTTTACTTCGCGCGAATTTTATCGACGTATGGCAGAGTTTAGTGCATACTCGGTACTTTACTAACATGTATGTTGATGTTTAAGCTAATGTCTTAACGTGGGGTTAGAAGTAAGTAACATTTAAAGCCAACGTCAAAGTCAAATCATTTATTTCAAATAGGCACGTGAAAGGCACTTTTGTCACACAACCTGTATCAGTCTCACAGCAGGGGAAGGCCTGTTCTCATATAGAGAAGGCGCGAGCATTAATCACCATGCATGTTCAAGGCAGATTGGCGATTTCTGTCCTATACATTTTCCATACATTTTTGTTGCAATGTTCATTCGTTTATTTGCTAAACATGATAACAATAAACACACTGGATACACTTCTTAATCTAAATTAGGTAACAAACAATACAAATATAATAACCTAACCTAACTACAATTTTTAACAAACAAAAAGTGGCGTCGAAGAATTCCTCCGCATCGCTGCGCTGTCGACTGGTAATATTCCCAAAAGACTGGTGGCATTGCCACGTTGCATGGCAATGCTTAGCCTCTAGCCGAGCTAACTTATATTGAATGTAAGTCCAGGTTTCCTCATTATGTTTTCCTTCACCGATGTCAGCAATGTCTAAATCAGCTTAGATTTACCGTGCGTTAGAATTTGCACTGATGAAATTCCTTAATATAACCCTAACATCAATCGGCATGCCGTGACGCGCGTGATACGGGTTTAACAGATCTTATAAATTTGGACACCCAATTGTTCTGGCTGGAACTCGGTGAACGTTGTTTCATGTTTCTTTGACCCGACGACATTGCGTAATTTCCACGTTTCCATTATTAATTATAAATTAATTAACATTTCCTGGAACTCAGATTAAATCACAACAGGCAGCTACTACTGGTGCCACTATAACTGATTTGATTGGCAGACAGTTCTGCGCATTGATAGTTTCCAGGTAGCCAGTATACGTACATGAAAGAAATTTCTGTATTCTGAGTATTTTATGAATCGTACAACTCTGGCGCAGGTCCGGTCTCTCTTTGTGCTATTTCTCTAAGAGGCTTACAAAATGCATTTGCATGACAGGCTACGCTGTGAAGTTTTCGTTTCAAACATTGGTTTCAAAGCAAATTTGAATATTTTTATTTGTTTTCTATTATACTTACACATTATACCACCCATATAAGGCATTAAAGATAGAATAGAAACTAATATGACATTCCAGACATCCGTGGCGTGGTTACAACAATATATTGGAGGCATCTTCAACATACCACAGACTTTTAATGTACTTGTTGACTGAGTTTTCAGTTCTTTTTAGAGATAATGAAGTCTTGTAACTCCATTATTGTCTCCGAGCTAAACTATAAGAAATGTGCGGAGACTTTGTTGAAACCTTGACAAGAATTGCTCGAGATTTTCAAAGGAGGTCGTAATTCTTTCTTGTCATGGCCGCAGAATTGTACGGTCCAGTACGGTATGATAACAAACTTGATTTTTGTCAGGTGGTTTTTGGTGGCTATGCAACTTTTTCTTTTCAAGTCCATAGGCGGCCACATTACCGACAGCATCAGTGGCATTTAAAAATCTACAAAAATGCGTGTACTTTTAAAAACCCGGTCCAGACCTGCATGTACTGAGTTTTTCCAAGTTGTGTATGCAGCAGTCGGTATGCAATCGGTTGAGTGATTTAGTTCTAAATAATATTTGTTTACATTACATAAATACACTACTTACTAATACTCTATTTGATCGCATCGAATGTGCTGTATCGTAGTATTATAGCAGTGATAGCCTACTGGTGTGACCGTCGGACTGACCAGTCATAGGTCTCGAATTCGAAACCAAGGCACGCACCTCTGATTTTACGGATTTCATGTGAGTATTGTATTGTTATCACTTGCTTGAAATCGCGAAGGAAAACATTGTGAGGAAACCAGCATTTCTAAGAGCTATTTCTCAACAGCATGTGAAGCTAAGTCAGAGGCCCATGGGCAGCATAAAAACTCTGACACCAGGTTAGTCACTAACCACACGAAAACAAAAAGAAGACTACGTTGTTATAAGTTAAAATGTTATAATGTAAAGTTGTTGTAAGCTTAAACACTTATTTGATAACCTCTTGCACTGAGTCCTACCGGATATTTTCATCTCTCATAATCAAATTTTCAGCTTCCTTATGGGGCTTCGACAGTTTCTGTTTTGTGTTCTTGGCGTGTGGGTGAGCGCGCTCTGAGAGTGAGTTAGAACTTCGCGAAAATGTTACTGCGTCAAGAGAAATACGTAATTTAAATACATTTTAGACGCTCGTAGATAAAACGAGCTTATGTTATGCTTTCTCCGCATATATTATAATGTGGATTTTATCAGCGGTTCGCTCGCGCGGTTATTTGCTTAGAAAACGTACTCAATGTACTATAAACACATGCATGAGATCTACCTACGTTACGTATAATACAATGAAAATTCCTAAACGAATAAAAATTCCAAAACATTGTTGAGACAAAAAGTTATTATAACCTTGGTCACGTATTGAATATCATAGCTATCAAAATGTAATGACTTTTGTAGATCAGTACCTAAATAATGCAAGAAACATAAAATATTCGCTCCTTACGAAGAGATCGTATGACATGAAGAAAGCTTTTCTAGGCAAGCGTTCTTGTTCGTCGGCCGTCGGATCGTCACTTAGCGTCAATTGAGATATGAAGTTAGAGAAAATGTTAACCTAAAAATAAAAGCGCTTTAAATATTCAACAAAATATAAATCCAGTTTAGATGACATTTGAAGCACGGGAACCGATTGAAAAAGAGGCAGAGGAGATGGACGTCTCAATTTACATGAAAGTTTATTTGCCAAGTCTGCGTCGGCCGCGGCGAGGCTTTAATTAAACGAGCCGCAGCAAGACCAGCTGACTCAAGAGATTATTTTGTAATTTATTTTATTAATATATTTGTATTCAGTTGTGCCGAAACTGGTTTCCACGATTTCGTGGGGTTTGTTTTTATTTTTGGTGTGAAATTGGAGGTGGTGCAGCGTCTGCGTCATCATCATAATCACCACTTATCATTCTTCTGCTTATATTAGGTAGTTAGGTGAGTAGCGAAATCTAGTTGATGGTGATGAACTGTATTGTGCCAGCTTATTAAAGTATTTACAATATCATGAAAGAAAAACCTCTAACGTTGATATCACAGATTCGCATAGAATATGTGTTTGATATTCTTATGTCGCATCACCCTTGCATTTCGTTTGGAATCTTAGGCTTTCGATACACCACAAAAATGTTTACTCAATACCAACTAAATTGATGAAAGTCGGAATCAAAAGAGCCAGATCTGTGCTTGTCCGTTGACAAGTGCAGATCTAGATCCTCGATACATGAAACGGTTTGAAGTTTTCATATGTCTTTCCGATTGCCACTCGTCGAGAGTCAATAATACAAAGGTTATACGGGGACTTGATTAAACGACCTTTATTTCCTGAACCTTAATTTTCTGATGAATAGTCTGTTGTGTCCCAGTTTTTCAGGAATGAGCGTATTGTTTTTCGTTGTGCAAATAATGTAGGGTAGGATGTAATTACTGCATTTATATGTAACTAGCTGACCCGACAGACGTTGTCCTGTCTTAACTGTGATACCTACCCTACCTACCTACCTGCCTACCTACCCTACCTACCTGCCTACCTACCCTACCTACCTAGCTACCTACCCTAGCTACCCTACCTACCCTACCTACCCTACCTACCTACCCTACCTACCTACCCTACCTACCTACCTACCCTACCTACCCTACCTACCTACCCTACCTACCTACCCTACCTACCTACTCTACCTACCCACCCTACCTACCTACCCTACCTACCTACCCTACCTACCCACCCTACATACCCTACCTACCTACCTACCCTATAGGAGGAAAATCAGCAGCTGAACGAAAAAAAAAAAATGTATTCTGCTATTCAGGGCGGAGACAAATCCAACGAAACAAAAACCATGAAAATTGGTCCAGCAGATCTCGAGTTATAATGGAGGGAACAAACCCGACTTTCTTTTATATATATAGATATACTTTACTCAACCTTGTGTTATTGGTATTAAAAAAATGTCATACAGACAACTCTTTTTGCTGTCGTGTTAGTCGGATTTGGATTCACGTGTAGCGTTGAAAATATGTACCTATGGTCTTTTCATTACTGTACCATGAGGTACGTGCCTTGTCGGCAAAAACAACGTTTTATTTGTAAATATAACACTGAATGAATGCCGAACGAAGTCAAGTGAAATTACAATCAAGCAATTTAGAGCTTGTAAGAGGTTTCATTGTGAACAATGTTCTTGACGATTGCTTTGCTATTCGCTATCTGCGAGGCGCTCAGATCCGCTCTGTGTTATGTTTTTAAAGTACACCTCCGTTTTGTTCCACGGTATAATTAATTCTATTGTTCGAAACACGTTTCTGAGAATGACACAATTTTGTTACCTGTACGGAGAGAAGTCATCTCACATCGAATTATATAACAAATGTGGAATAATAAATTTAGGATGTGCCGTAACAGGAAACAGCCCGAGAGCTTTGAATAGCAGGGATTTGTTTTATAGATAATTTGCGAGCTATTGGGGCAATCCGCAAGTGTCGTGGGTTAGGAGGGCTTCCCGAACATAGCCGGGATTCAGTGTAGATACAGTTATAACCATGAGCTTTTATCTAATACATATTTGTTGTCCATTCTACTGTTTATATTGAATATTGTTTCTAGTATTCTGTATTAATTTACATGTCCTTCGGCAACTGGAGTTTATTAATACTAACTTGCAATGAACATTCACCATATGTATACACAAAGCAACGAAGTGTTTTCTGTTTAAACAAATGTTATATTCAAAAACCCATCACAAAAATCGGACGAACAATTAATTGAAACAGAAAGTCGGTTCAGTCTCGTTCAGCTTTCAGAAAGGTTTGGTAAAATTGGATATTATCATCGCATAAACTCAATAATAACTCTAGGTTTAATTAAACTTTATTTTGGATCCTGTTGCTTTCCAACTGTTAGACAAAAGACTATCTATTAAAAAAAAATCTTTCTTAAATAATTACGTGCTTCTATATGTATCTATTTCTTTTCTTGATAGCGTTAAAGAGTCTGTATCAATAGCCCACTAAAATCCAGAATCGGAATGATTGCTGAAGTTTTGAGTCGTCTGTTGTAACCATATAAACCCGCAATGGATAATAATAAAAACACATCGTATTATTGGCTCTGGGCAGGTATTGTCATTGCATGAATACAAATTATAGGAATCCACAGTATTATCGATTATTCAGACAAATGAAACCCACTCCAATTACTAGACACTCATTCGCTATACTACAAAGCGTGCGCGATCACAATGGACTTATAGTGTTAATTAAAATCACGCATAGATAATACTGCTTCAGAGCTTAATTCCAGTTGTTGTATTACGCGTATAATTATGGATTAAAATTATGTTTAAAACACATTATTTACATTCAATGCTGAAAACCGCTTTTGATATGCACGAAATATGTATTTCCAGTCCTGCTATGAAACCATCAATGCCTATAGTTCTTCACTGTCGGACATATCTCACCAAACTGAACCGTTGTATTAAGGCTTTCATCCTTCCAAGCCTAGTCGCTTTCAGAAGCTTATTTCCTCAGACCATCGATCGTAGTTGGTTTGGTTTGTGGCGGTTGGTTGGTAGCGTAACAGTCCTTGTTTCGACAGATGTTTACTCCAAAATAAGAATCAGTCAGAGTTGTAGTGTCTAAAATAATAAACTGCTGTAAAGTAATAAAATCACATTTTAAATACTCTTGACGGACTGCCACATTATAAAATGCGAGGTGTGAATTTTTTATAAGAAACTCATTTTAACGAAATTAAAGCGGACGAGCTGAGAGTGGCCCTGGGGGGACAACGCAGCCATCTGGGGAATCCGCCTTAATTTGTTCATTAACCCTTAAACAGGAGGCGACCCATTTGCAAAATTCACACTTTTATCTATAGTTACTATGACTTCCTCAGCTCACGGAATGACTTTTGATGTGAAAGCCTTTCTGTGATCTTTAGTATTTTGCTCTAACTAGACGAGCAGAGTATACCTACCGCTTGTATAACATCAAAGGTAGATCGTATTATCAAAAACTTTTCGTTTCGTGAAAAATCTTTTATTTACTTGAATCAAAGAAACCGAGTGATGAAAGCACAGACAGGTCAAGATCAAGATCATTAAGTAGACTATATATATAAGAATGAGAACCTAAAATTCAATATAAGTACTTTTTAATTTTCTCCGGTTTGCTTGCAATAGGACACTGGAGACCAAAGGAGTTTAAATTTGAACCAGTAACTAGATAGGTACGTTTATACCCTTCAATTTTTACCCAAAAATACTCGAGCGTTACTTTCCAACTTAAATCTATCTCGAGCAGTAATGGATTTGCTGATAAAAAAGCAATACATTTTTTCTTAAGTTGATTCATCTATAATTCAAATACTTTAGTCTAACTTTTTAATGAAAGTATCCGAGTAGCAAACGATGAGAATGACATATTAAATTACAAGATTATTCATTTTATTTAACTCTTTTCGTAACTCTAGCTTTTAAGCGAAATAATATTCAGAGGAAGATGTACGATGTATATACACATAAAGTATTAGTATTGCGGATGGTTTAGTGTCAGTGTTAATAAATAGATTATGAGATAAAGTGGCAAATAATAGAGTTGCTGTCCCATTCAGTGCAGGACGGAAGCTCACCGTTCGTCGTGACAGCGTGGTACGTTTAAACAAAGCCCTGCCTAATCAAACCCCAGTACCTAGGCTATATTGTAGCGCGCGCTGGCCGGGCTGGCGGGCTGCCGGGCCGCCGGGGTCACCTCCCAATATTGTACCTACTGAGTAGGCGGGATTATGGCGGAGCATTGGACTCCGGGCTTAATGGATTTACTGCTAGTTGTGCCCCGCAAATATACTGCGGACCTCCTTGTTTACTTACACAAGTGCCAGCGTTTTTAATTGTTTACACAACTTTTCTGTTTACCAAAAGCTTTATCAACGGAAATTAATGAACGTGGGTAGGTATTTGTATAATAATAATGTAAGATTATGGCGGAGCATTGGACTCCGGGCTTAATGGATTTACTGCTAGTTGTGCCCCGCAAATATACTGCGGACCTCCTTGTTTACTTACACAAGTGCCAGCGTTTTTAATTGTTTACACAACTTTTCTGTTTACCAAAAGCTTTATCAACGGAAATGAATGAACGTGGGTAGGTATTTGTATAATAATAATGTGGTATGAAATTCCTAAGCTTGTTATGAAGGAAAATTGGCCAAGAGCGAGTTGGGCTCGCATACTGAGGGCTCCGTACCACCTAACAATATTTATCACTAAGTACATCTTTTTTTGAAATACCTCTTCAGTTCAAAAAAACACGTTTTTGGCCCCATATAAAATAAACGTGTTTTCATTTCTTCACCAGCGGCAAAGAAATACACAATCTGTGAAAACTTCAACTGTCTATTTATTATGGTTCATGAGACACATCTCGCTGATAGATAGACGGACGGGCGGGAAGGCAAAGGTTTGATTTTTCGGGTTCCGTTTGGCTTCTTTCGCATACGGAACCCTAAAAAGAAAAGTTTTTTCGCAGAATTTGTTCTTTTCTTGTAAAAATGAGACGATAAATTATTTAAACAAGATAGAAAGCTAATATTGTGTAAAAACATGTTGCTTCTATTTTTCTGTAAGCTTAAGTTTTCCATAGATTTTACTGAGAATCGCATTTAATTATAAATTCTCGTAAATACTCTGAGATGTTCTCATTCTCACTATTCTATGCTGAACATATGTACCTTCATGGCTTCTGCTACGCACGCCATCCAATTCAATCCTCGGCTTCTCTCAACCAATGGCGTAACTATATGGTGGCAGGACTGGCAAAATGCCTCGGGCCCCCTGGCCCGAGAGGCTGCGAGCTCAAAAGTGACCTAACATTTTAGTTAAAAATGATAGGTTACGTCAGTAAAGTTAGTTTATTAAAAAATATAAATTTGGGGCCCCATGCAATGGATTTGCCAAGGGCCTCAGTTGATATAGTTACGCCACTGCTCTCAATGTACTGCTTGGTCGGTGCTCTCATCTACGTACTAACAGCCACCTTGCAAATGTCCTCGCTCCAACTAGCCTGAGGGCGATCTACCTTACGTTTGCCGATTCAGAGACTCCACTAAAGAACACGTCTTCCTATGGACATCGGCCGGATCCAAAGCATAATAAATAAATATAAACTCGAGTATGAGGGAAGGAGGCAAAATAATGAATTTTCTCAATAAAAAATCTTATAGTGTCCATAAAATGTAACAAAAGGCATCCTTCTGAGAAAAATCTCCGCAAGCATAAAATGTTTATGGCTTAAATTTATTACATGAAAATATTGCAGTCCTTATAAACCTCGTCTTTAATTTTTAATAGCTATCAGATTCCTGGAATTTTATAAATCCCTGTACCTGCTATTCAGTGTGATTTTAATCTTGAAATGTAGTCTCATTCTTATATTTTTGTTCACTGTTTTCATATACCATATTATTAAACCATTATAGGTACTGCTACCTTATTTAGTCCATGTAAAGGTTAAAGCTGTTAATTTTGTTTACATCGTTACTATTTAATATCGATAAAAAGGATGCGATAGAGGTTTTTTTTTTTTTTACGGCTGGGAAATCATCCAATGACTACTCCCGCTCTGGGTGGAGCGGAAGGGAGTGTCAGACTCTTACTGACTAAAACCCATCCATGTTCCTTCTGTAGCCCTTTATGTTCCGGGGTAGCGGTAACCCTTTCGGACAATCCCGCTTACCCGGCAGGCTTGGCCCTAAGGGGCCCCTTCATATGCTGACATCTCTTTGAGGCGCGCGTGGAACATATACGCGCCGTACGGCACGGGTCTGGTGCTGATCGGACGGTGAGTCACCCATTACTCACCGTCCGCAGGCCCGCGCCTACGGTGGCCGGGAGTCGTCACGTGGCTCCCGACGCCCGGGGCGTCTCCTGCGGCGGCTGGGACCGGAGGACCTTTCTCTCTCCCATCCCGCCACCTCCTTCGCGAGCATAACTTTTTCGCAGAAGGAGGTGACTGCTTCCCACTCCCTCTCGCCCCGGACCATGGCTTGCACCAGGGCCGGGCGCGAGAGGTCGACGCCGCCGATCGCCTCTACGAGGACACGGCGGTGCTCCGCCCATGCGGGGCAGGTTTGCACTGTGTGCTCTACCGTGTCCTCTGGGCGATCCTCGCAGTGGTGACACCCGGGCGTTTCCTCCCGCCTGATGATGTGCAGGAACCTCCCGAAACATCCATGTCCGGTGAGGACCTGCGTCAGGCGGTAGGTGAGGGCGCCGTGACGCCTCTCTAGCCACTCCTCAAAGAGGGGCCTTACCGCCACTATCGTGGCGTGCCCTGCGATAGAGGTTTGACTTTGACATTGTTTGGTGTTATGACACAGCAAAGGAAGACGTGACTGATGTACATTCCTTTCTCTGTTATGTTACCTCTGACTGCAGCCACCCAACAACAGCCTTATTATTACGAGAATAGAGATCATTTTGATTTTGGGAGTGACTTCATTTAGCATGTTATAACAGTAATTAAAAATTAGAGTTAAAATAATCATGAGCAGGCTGTAAATGTGCGCTACAAAACATTAAGGTTTTTATAATCGCAAAAAATGTTAATGTAGGTACAAATTATTTTAAAACTGCCTTTCAGGTCACCCTGAAAGCTTTGAATAATTAAACATTCCAGTAAAACCTAAGCTGACATTAAAGCTTAGGGAACGGACACGTGCTCGTACTAAAACAATTTTGCTTTAAAAACCAATGCCCGCTATTGTTACGACTTGAACGTTTTCTGTGTGTGTGTTTTCCAAAACATACAATAATGCTTTTATCGACAGAATCTCGACGTCCGGTTGCTTTCGTTTACTTTGATTCTACTTTTAACTTAAAGAACTATTTATCTTAGTCTGGTTTATTACTAATAATAAAAAGAAGTATTTATTCTACAATGAAATTCATTACATACATCGCAAACAAACATGCCATCAGCTTGTGTGAAACTATGCCTGACACCGACCGACCTCAAACAATTGTTGTTCACACAAAGCCTCTACCGTCCAGGGGGAAACGTGCAGATTTCACAATAATAAACAGCAATATCCCTTCATTACATAGCCATACTCTGACACAAGTTTCAATAATAGTGATCGGTGGTAGACGAAGGGTTGGCAGCTTATTAACAGGGTGCAAATTCCAATGTTTCATGTTTTCACCCACAACACGAAGGCTATTTGCTGAAACACCGCATTTCTGTCAAACGTGGGTTCAAGAAGTGTTTTATCTTATTTGAAAGGCAGTTCAAAACGCGCCGAGTATAATTAGCCAGATTCTATGTTGTGTCTAATGTGCAGACGTTGGGTGAAAGTAATTACTGTCAGTTATTTCGACGTAGGTTTCTATTTTAATTGCTTATTTACGTTTACATTGCTTTGTTTCAGGTAAAGTGTACAACATCTGCACTAGTGTGACCACTGCGGCGATGTGTGAACTGTGAACTGATTGAAATGAGTGTTAATAATTGACTGGAAAGTGTACTGATTCAGATGAGTGATTCGTAAAACTGAGTGGTGTTCTGTAGCCATGAGTTTCTTGACATCGTTGGGTCAGTACGTGGCGGGCGTGGCGGACAGCGTGGCCGGGCTGGCGCTGTCGCCGCGCCGCGCGCCCCCCTCCCGCCACCGTTCCGCCGAGGAGTCGCAGGCGCACCCGCCGCCACCATCCACTGCGACTATGAGAGGTACGAAAACAAACATTTTTAGAGGCTTTTTCAAACACACCTTTAACTTTGTAAAAGGTTCAGAAGTTTTAAGACGAATTTTACGTTGGATGCCACTTGACATTCCGGGCATTGTTAGCAAAGTCAAAGGGTAAGGTAACTTTAAATCTGACATTTCTAAGGGCAAGTGAAAACCACAAGGCTACTTAAATAAAAATGGTCGAAAAGGGCTACAAGAAATGTAAATTTCTTATTATTCCTAACGGACAGCAGAAAGTCGACTGGCAAGTCCATATTCGCTAAAGTAGAGCGATTTTCTTATGCTTAAACTAGTAGGTTTAAGCGGATAGTGCCCCCAATTGCAATCGAATACACGTACCTCTGTCGGCTCAGTAGTGGGTCCCTTTGAACCCCAGAATGACGACATTCGATATCCTGAATTGATTATGTAAATATGTATTATGCTACGTATAAAAAATTATGAGTGTGCGTTACTTAAAAGAGGTGGTTAATAATGGTAAATGTTTCATATTTAACGCGCAAGTTTCTTAATATCACTACATATTATAAACATAGTTCCCCAGATGTGTCTGTCTGTCTGTACGCGATAAACCCAAAATCTACCGAACCGTTTATAAATCATAGTCTATAACGTATATAGGTACTGGATAATGTATCAAGCCACTCGTTTGTTTACTGCGCACTTTCAAAAACAGCAGCCGTTGTAGAAGTTGACGAATTCTTAAAAACTTCAAAGTTGTTATGTGCCAGATTTGGAAGTGTGTCGTCACACAAGTTTCGCTCGGCGGGCCTGTAACTTTGAAAGAACATGTTCTAACTTTGTCAAATTAAAAATTGTACGTTGTAAGCGCTGATTTAACATGGACTTATTAATTTAAAAACTTAGTCTATATATAACAAAACTTTTTATAAATCGTATCGTTCGATCAGGCGTGGCTTGTCTGACTTTTGGATAGGAAGTCACAATTTCTTTCAGCTTGTGCAAGACACTAAATTTTTAAATTAAATTACTTTTTATTCAATTACGATAGAACCAGTCGCATTTATGACATCAGGGTTATGAAGAAGACTGGTTACACATTCTAAGTCATATGAAAATATCAAAAACCATTATGACGGTTTTTCGATCTTTTCGATGATTTTGATTTTGGTTTTTGAAGACTACGCCTGATAGAACAATACAGTTTATGCGAAACTTTATTATACATAGACAAGTTTTTAAAAACTTTGAAATGTTAGCTGAAATGATTCATTTGAAAGTAATGTCTCGTTCGTTTGCAGGATTCCCCCGAGTTGTGCCAACGGAGGGAGCAGCGCTGAACGCGCGGCGCCGCACACTGGACTGCCTGGCGCCGGCGCCGCCGCCGCGCCGCGGGGGCTCACTGCGCGTAGCGCGCAACCACCAGCCTCCGGAAAAACCCACCATGGCCTTCTGCAAAAGGCGCCTCTCTTGGCCCGAAGTTGATAACTCCGTAAATTCTGGGTAAATAACTCATACTTTTTAACCGACTTATTAAAAAAAGGAGGAGGTTCTCAATTCATCGGTAGAGGAAGCTTGCGCAGTGGTCCAATATAAATTTACCTACTCCATTTACTTGGATAGTTTTTGAGTCAGCTTCAATATTACGTATTTTCGCACTTTTCTATGTGGATAACTTTTACATTGCAGACCATAAGTAATTATTAAAATTTGAGTGAGGTACGTACCACAACTAAATAGTAATAAATAAAAACAAGCCTTCCAAAAATAACACCATAAAGAAAAAATAACTTTTTTTTTCACATACCTTTTTTTAGAAGTCGGTTGTTTTTGTATTTTCTTTCCTGAATAATTGCAAAATAGGTATGGAATTCGCTTTAATTCGTCAAATCGTCGGTTTCTATTTGGCGCTTTTAAAGCCGCCGCTCAACAAAGGCTATCAAGACAAATAATGATATTGGGGAAATCACAGGCTCTCGAAGGATATTAACGTGTTTCACGGAGAGGGGAATTGCAAATTAGCGGTAACTCCTTACGGCCCTGAGACGAAACATGTCAGGAATAGAGATTAGTAGTCCTCTAGGTAAACCAAATACTTAAGAATGAACACCTGTCTAGCCAATTTTTCTTACGTTTGGCACACGTCAACCCGTTCTGGGTAAAGCTACAAATTATTTTATAAGTAATTCAAGGACTTATAGCATATTCAAGGGTATGACATTCGTAATAAGTATTCATCTAAAGAAATTCATTGTGTTAAATAAGATGTGAGAGATGTGATGTCGTTAAATGAATCGATTTACCAGCAGGAGCTCCATTTGGGAGAATAGAACATTTGATTAAACCAGCGGGTGGCTCATTGCTGCCACTTGAAATGAAAATGTAATAATTTTTTACCTTTATAGAAAGAGTTCACAAGATCAGATGCGCGTTTATTTGTATCTGTATAAAATGAATATCTGAATACTAAAATGTAAACGCGTGACTAATGCTTTTATTTTTGTACTTTATCGAAAGTTTCAATACATTACCTCATATCTCATGAAATCCATTAAGCGAAGCACTTCTACGAGTCCATATGCTAGACAACGGAAACTTAATTCATTACGCCCTTGATAAGGTTTATCAGTGCAGAGCGACAAGTATAAAACCCTCTAGAGACCGCTTTTATGTGATAGGTAATAAAGTCAGGCTTAGTTTCTATTTCAAAGTTTTTCAGCCGTAGCGGGCTGGCCCGTCCCATTAGCGCGGTGTCTCGACATAAGTTGACACGAGATGTTTTCAATTAGATGAAAGCTGGCAACAGTGGCGCGATGATTGCAAAGTAAAAGGCGCGGGATGAGGGGAAGTGCGTACTTGCGTAGGTGACATAGGGGGTGGAGGGGGCTGTCGGCTGAGGGGGACGGGCGCGCCCGCACGACGCGCTCGCCGCGGGGACACGTGCAAGGACGTGCAACAGGTCGCCAGCTGACCTATTTACAATAATATTAGTAATCACAGGATATGTTTATTGATTTGCGATCCGGACTGTACATCGGATGCGACCCTTGGTTGGTTGGTAGAGAATGCCTAAGGCATTAAGTCCGCCTTTGTTCTTTTATTGTGTGCGAAAAGTTTAAATAAAAAAATAAACTGATGTGAACAGAATCATTCTAATTTTTCGTGACATATATGTTAGGCACAGCGCGAATGTAGAGAGTAAATCTGCAACGCAAACCAAAACTTATGAGGTCACAATAGGAAGAAGTACTTATACAACAAAGCGAGCTTCACAAATACGAAATGGGCACCATGGACGATACAGTAAGTTAACGTTAGCCACAGATTACTTCATGGCCGTTGCGCGCTACATTACAATAATTTCTATGTATTAACAAACAAGATACGTGCAATGCACTTGCCATATCATCTCCCACCATCATTGGCTTGCTGGTAGATAATGCCTACTAGGTCCGCCTTTACATAATTATTGTGCTAAAAGTTTAATAAAAATAAATTCTTCATTTAGGTTCACGGTAGGTAGGTGGGCTACCTATTAGCCATGTAACATGCAATACTCGTAGGTACCTACAATTCATTGTAATTAAAGGGATTTCAAAATCCAATTATTCTTATAAAATACGAAACAGCCAACCTTTCTAAAATGTGATTCTAAATTCAGTCTGATTCTCTTTTATTCTTTACAAAATGTAATTTTAACTTACTCAGTGTGTACATTCACTGGGCCGCAACAATTATTTTATCGTGTTCGCAAACGGAAACATGAAATATAACGTTTTAATAGACATCGGAAAATATGAACAATACAATGCGAATAACAACACGTAAATACCGTTTTTCTCGATAAACCGACATAAATGAGAACAGAGGAACATTCCGCGGATGGTATACACTTCACTTGTGCGTGGCGAATGGAGCTGGCAGAATAAAAAGGTAGAATAAGGAAAAGGGGGATGAGTGAATAGTGTTAACACAAATATTTATATATAACTACACAACTGTGGAGGATGAAACGAGATAATGTGGAAGCATACAATGTTTGTGCGACGGACGGTAACGAAGGTCTCACGGATGACCGGAACTCGCCAGGGTAGTTGGTACAGCCATAGAGGTAGTGCTCTATGTGCTCCGAGATAACGTCATGTTAAACAAAATGCAAATGAAATACGTGCTCATTTAAATGTACAGTGGAACTGTTGACAGGTCATTGGCCATCAAACCTTTGTCAAAGTCATATAGTTCATTTACAGTTTACAATGACTTAACAATATGCTTGTTCTAATGAACTTTCTTCTGAAGGTTGACTCGACTAGACGGTATTGAGTTATGTACCTACATACTTATTATGGTTATGGGTTGTGAGCCCGCGTCTTGCGAGGGTTAACCGAAAGATTAGCCCAAATACGAACATATTCTGTTGTTGGTATATCATTATTTGGATATACACACATCAAAAGTGTCTAGGGATCAACATATATTTTTGCAATAACTTTTCTCTTGATTGATATTAATTTAAATTTTCTTTAAGGATTCATCAAATAAAGTGTTTTCGTTTGTCACAGTAACGATAAACCAAGTCACCTTTGCATTAATAAAGAAATTTGCCATTTTCCTAATAAAGGGATTTTTGACATTTGAACCACTAACATTAAAGTTCGAAAAAAAGACTGAAATAACAGTTTTCTTTAAAATTTTATTGGGTAACTTAAACAATTAATAATCCGTGTTTCTACCGCGAACACTAACGACACAAGAACATCGGTTTGGCATACTCAAAATGAGTTCATCCAAATCACGCTGTGGAATGGCCGCCCATGTTCGTTGCAACAACAAAAAAAGGTCTTCTTGCAACTGGATACCCTCCATATTCGGCAGAGCTCTTCTCTGTAGCATATCCCATGCATGCTCAATCGGGTTCAAGTCTGGCGACTGAGCAGGCCAGGGCAGGACATTGATGTTAGCTGCGGCGAGAGTCTGTCTTACAACTCTTGCGGTGTGCGGTCGTGCATTATCATGCATTAACTGAAATAAGGGACCGATTTGCACTTGTAGAGGAACGATGACGTCAGATACAATCGTCTCAGCATAAATTTGAGCGTTGAGGTTGCCTCTGATCCAAATCAACTCAGTTCTTCCGCCGATCCAAATACCCGCCCATACCATGATGGTTCCACCACTATAAGGATGGACTTCCTGGCAGGATTTTAATCGTTGTTGGCGTCCAGGGGTTCTCCAGTGTCGTATACGTCTTGTATCCGGTCTCATACCAAAACGAGACTCATCAGAAAAGCACACGAAACGCCATTGTTCTTCTGCCCAATTTCTGTGTTCAAGAGCCCATTGATATCGAATCCTACGATTGTGCATTGCTATAGGTGGTACCCGTAGCGGTCTTCGGGAATGAAGGTTCACTTCATGCAAGCGGTTTCTGACGTCATCGTTCCTCTACAAGTGCAAATCGGTCCCTTATTTCAGTTAATGCATGATAATGCACGACCGCACACCGCAAGAGTTGTAAGACAGACTCTCGCCGCAGCTAACATCAATGTCCTGCCCTGGCCTGCTCAGTCGCCAGACTTGAACCCGATTGAGCATGCATGGGATATGCTACAGAGAAGAGCTCTGCCGAATATGGAGGGTATCCAGTTGCAAGAAGACCTTTTTTTGTTGTTGCAACGAACATGGGCGGCCATTCCACAGCGTGATTTGGATGAACTCATTTTGAGTATGCCAAACCGATGTTCTTGTGTTGTTAGTGTTCGCTGTAGAAACACGGATTATTAATTGTTTAAGTTACCCAATAAAATTTTAAAGAAAACTGTTATTTCAGTCTTTTTTTCGAACTTTAATGTTAGTGGTTCAAATGTCAAAAATCCCTTTATTAGGAAAATGGCAAATTTCTTTATTAATGCAAAGGTGACTTGGTTTATCGTTACTGTGACAAACGAAAACACTTTATTTGATGAATCCTTAAAGATAATTTAAATTAATATCAATCAAGAGAAAAGTTATTGCAAAAATATATGTTGATCCCTAGACACTTTTGATGTGTGTATTTACAATCCTTATGACTTTATTGTATGAATGGGCAACTAGCTTCAACTTTCTGACTGACCGACCCCTTTACAATTCAAAGTGCCTATAATTTGTTTATTTGAAATAAATGCTTTGAGTTTGTAATAAACACACTACCTACCAAACCAAGCGTTTAGATACCGGTATTTGGTTATAAAAGGGAGCTAATTAATGTTTTTATTAAACTCATGCAGGTTCTAGGAATTTTAATACCATGCATAGGTAAGTAGGTACATACGCTGTTAGGTATTTACTTTTACTACTAGAAATACCTACCGTCAGGACTGAGTTCTTTCGTTGTAAATTTCCCGAGAGAGCGTTGTCACGGATCACTGTGAAGCTTCCCAGAATCGTTTCATTTTAAAATATTTGCATGTTTAGTTGTAATTCAAATTGTTGAGATCATTCACATGGTAGATATCTAGGGGCACGGTAGTGCTCACGCCAAGACAAGCCAAATAGCTGGGGGGGCACTACCTACCTTTTCCTGAAGTTTTTTGTCGGATTTTCAAACCTCCGAGTTTTGGCCGGGTTATTGCTAGAGAGTTGAATCCTTTAGGTAGTTAGCAGACTTTCCAAACACATTAAATTAAGTGTGTCTAGCTTTCATACTTTGGATTTTACAAATACCTAGAACACTGACCGACTTATTCACTCAATAAAACCTCAAGGGTATTTATCGAAGTACTAGAACGCTGGAAATTGTTATGTAGACTTACAAAAAGCTTTTACTGCTAAAAAGTTATCAGATCTAATGTAGAGCCAGTCCCTAAGTTTATAAGGCACACTGCAAACCTTACATAATATTCAAAATGTATGGCTACAGTATGGGTACTTCCATTGAACATGCATGACACAATATTGAGGCAAGTGACTTAATTTCTTCGGACTGTCAATTAATTAGTCGTTGGACCGCAGCTTAAGAGCTGTGCGACAACCGTGAAACAGCCAAGCCATACATTTTGACCAAGATGTAAGGTTTGTAGAGTTAGGCCTTGTAGAGTTAGGGACTTAGACTACTCTACATTATATCTGATAACTTTTAATAGTGAAAGGTTTATTGTCACTCCTAGCAACCTGCTTTACATAAAATGTTTTTGATGGGATCCTTTATTTCTGTGAAGTTCTCGTATAAACTAGACCGGCCTCCACATGTAGAAACATGAATGAATACGAAAGTAACACGCATCGTTCTGATTCCGTGTAGGTACGTAGGTACATAGGTACCTATGAACACATTTTGTTCTTTGCGGAAATGAAATTGACGACCCGTACTAACTTTGCCGTCGAAAAAGGTATATTAAGACTGTAGATTGTAAGTTCCTGTCTATCAATTTCATTATCAGCTCGTTAACGTCCAGCGTAAGCACGGGCCTCCCTTGCCACAACAATGAATGGAGGACCATTTATTGTAAACGTAGTCACGCGACCTCTTCGCAGCCTTTAAAACCTCCATAGTTCACCAAAGTAGTTAGTAATGTTGCCATATTATCGTTTTTCTTATTTAATGTCATTGATTTTTTTTGTTATCAATAGGCTTAAACACAAAATTAGAATTCTTATGTTGGATAAGAAGCACCACAAGTGCATTGAAAGAAGGCTATAATATCAAATTGATTACAACTTCTGCGTTTCACTTTGTCTTGTCGGTACCAACATATTTTCACGGGCTTTATATTATGATGTACAGACGCCAGCACATCAAGCTATCCCTTACTGTCAAATTTTCTCAATTAAAAATGAACCATAAGTCTTTGCTATAAAGTTGAAACACTATCAAAGAAATTTGACAGATTGTGGTAACTTGATGTGCTGGCCTCTGTACTAGCTGGTGCCAGCGGCTTTACCCGCGTGGATGTCGGAGATTATCTTAAGGAAACGTACTACCGGGATTAAAAGTATCCGATGTGTTAAGGTCTCAAACTACCTCTGTGCCAAATATGATCCAGAGTCGTTCAGATGTTTGAGCGCGAAGGACGGAGAAACATACAAACTCATACATACTCATAAACTTTCGCCTTTATAATATTATAATTTATTAAATAAATGTTTGTAAGAATAAATATTAGTTATCACTCTGCAATCGGCAGTTTAGTTTCTCGTGCATTTTTTATGTTTTTATTTAAAAAATAACTTTTTAGTTTTGTTATTCTAGTTTTTGTTGATAAGTTCATTATGTTTGTAAACAGACACTAATTGTCAGTGCAGTGGTCCATCCATTGTCTATGGCCGAGATACAGATTGTCATTCGTGGCTCTGAATATGAGGTTTTTTAGCCGGTTTGCACGGGTGTATTTAGTTACTAAGCAATTTTGTTTTTAGAAAAGTGCGTTTTGTTTGTCTGTGCAGAATAAATGTTTTTTCTTTCTTTCTTTCTTATTATTAGATAACATTATTTTATTAGTTAACATAATTATGTAAACACAGATACAGGTCTCCAAAAGTGATAATGCGCATAGAAATCTTCGCCACTGTTCGGCAACGGTCGTATTTCCCGAGCGTCGGAAGACGATATGTATATAGAGTGGTTAAGTGCATTTTCTTCATGCATAATTTAGTGTGATTATGTGTTTTGTCCTAAAAGAGATAAATATTGATTTATCAGTAACGAAATTTGATTCAATATTTCCATGTAAGTAAATAGCGAGCTATAATTCATATAAGCCTAAATCTGATTTTTAATATGCTTTTTCTAGTACTTAATATGTATTTTACGTTGGTATTTTTAATTTTTTAGTATTGAAAAAACGTGAAAAATGTTAGTATATTTATATATTTTACAAAATTAACTATTTCAATTTGAATAAGATAATTAAAGTTGAAATTAAATTCACCTTTAAAACAAAACCAAGAAAGGTGTGTAATAGTAGCTCTATATAATTCCAGACAAAGAGAACACGTGCAGTCACCACCAATATGACAAGACGACTGACGGACCTTTGACTGACCGCCGACCGCCCGAATTGTTTTCGATTGTGCACACATGAAATTGACTCCTATTTCTTTCGAACAAGGTGCAAAATGCAAGGGACTCGAACGATTCAATGATTCGGGTGTTTCCGGGAATACGACAATTAGCGAAGATCTGCATGTGCATTATTAATTTGGGAGTACTGTACTTTAAACTTCATCGTTAAGTGTCGGGGCAAACGAGTCACCGGCAATAGCCACAGTAGCTGTCGCCTCTTGCTGCAGTGTTGAATATGGAAAACATATGATATGGTTGTCGCTGGGCTAGTTTGCGCCGAGCCTTTAAAAACCAGTTTTCCAAAGGGTGCGGTAAACTTACTTGTGTTAAGCTATTAGGTCCGCTGCAAAAAGTAAGGACTATTACAAAGTTATTCAGGCTGAAAAAAGAACGTCCTTTACTTACAAAAAAAGTAAATCAAGAAACTTTAATGTCATTTTACAAATATTTTTATCACAAAATGACAGTTACTTAACGTTCCAAGAGTTTTCCGACCATACTGCAAAAAAGGTTGTATTACGTACCTAAGTAGTTATTTTGTTCAATACTTGTCTGTATATATTGAAATAGCTGCCCGCTGCTCGGCTCCTATTGGTCGTAGCGTGATGTTACATTTTTCAATTTGGACCAGTAGTTCCAGAGATTAGCACGTTCAAACAAATAAACTCCTCAGTTTTATAATATACTAGCTGACCCGACAGACGTTGTCCTGTCTTAACTATGATACCTACCTTACCTACCCTACCTAACCTACCTACCCTACCTACCCTACCTACCCTACCTATCCTACCTATCCTACCTACCCTACCTACCCTACCTACCCTACCTACCCTACCTACCCTACCTACCCTACCTACCCTACCTACCCTACCTACCCTACCTACCCTACCTACCCTACCTACCCTAGCAAAAATGTGCAATAAAAATATTTTTCTCATACAAACTTTGCCACCCCTTGTAACCCTTTTAGGGGTTGAATTTCCAAAAAATATTATGCCTATGTCCTTCTCATGAATGCAAACTATCTACATACCAAATTTCAGCAAAATCGGTTGGGTGGTTTAGGCGTGAATAGGTAATAGACAGACAGACAGACAGAGTTACTTTCGTATTTATAATATTAGTGTGGATGTGGATGTATAGATAAAGAAAGCGTATTCGATTTAGCGCTAGACAACATTAGATCCTGAAAACGCAGATTTATTGTATTTTTAAAGCAGTTTTTCAAAATTGTTGGTTCCATTTATAGGTATGTACAGTCAGCATCAAAAGTCGATGACCACATTTAGATTTTCAAAATCACTGTACATTATATCACCCATAAATCGCTCAACAAGAAGGGCGCCAGTAGTGAATGAACATCATTGAAGTTCAAAATTAACTGAACACCATTTTGTCATAAATTGCTGATCGTTATAAAATCCGAAAACATCATAACATTCAGTTTTACAAAAGTCACTGAACAATATAAAATGCTTGTTTTGGTTATCTAGTGTAATCTTGGCAACGTCCAAAAATAACTTAACATCATAAATAACAAAAGTTACTGAACATTATTTTGTTTCGGATTCGTAGAGTGTAAACTTATACTATCAAAAGTAGCTGAACTCATCATCTGCCTAGCCTTTTCCCAACTATGTTGGGGTCTGCTTCCAGTCTACCTGGATGCAGCTGAATACCAGTATTTTACATGGAGCGCCCATCTGACCTCCACAACCCAGTAACTGGGCAATACGATACCCCTTGGTAAGACTGGCTGTCAGATTTTCGGGCTTTTGACGACCCGTAAGGACTGTCAAAGATGCACAAATGACAGCCGGGACCAACGGCTTAACGTGCTTTCCGAGCCACGGAGGAGTCTAGGTATGTAAAGATGGTCACCCATCCACGGCCAACCCCGGCAAGCGTAGCTTAACCTGGTGGATCGACCTGTGCAGCTGTTGGTACCACGAGCTCCTCTATATCAAAAGTAGCTGAACTGCGAATTAAAAAATTGCTCGTTACTATCTTCAGAGTTATAAATCCAATCTTGTCCTATCCAAATGTTAAAAAAATTAAAAAAGATACGGAATAATTTTTAAGCGGAAGCTTAAAAAATATTCCGTCGACGTCATCTAAGTTTTCTGTATTACGATTGAATAGTAACCTTATTTGTATAGCTATAAGACTCACTTTCAAAAATCACGCAGATTCTGTTTGAATTTATACCATCGACGTAATTAATGATTTACATGTGCATGTGTCTACTTTCATGTTTACAGAACGCAGCAAATTGTCCCTCCGGTGCAAACTGCGTCTCTATAAGGCTGTAATCCGTCCCATCATGACCTACGCTTGTGTCGTCTTCGCGCACGCCAAACCCAAGTATCTGCATCGAATGCAGACACTCCAAAACCGGTTCCTTCGTAGGGTCTCAGGAGCTCCCTTTTACGTCCGTAACATGGACCTTAATGTAGATTTTAAACTCCCCACAGTCCAGCAGTTCATGAAACGCCTCTCGAAGCGTTTCTTTGACACTGCCATAAAGCACCGCAATCCCTTGATTGCGGCCGCCTCCCGATACACCCCGTCCCGCATCAGTAAGGTTCGCCGTCCACGGCATACCCTCATTGCCCCCGACGATGCCACCACTCTCCTCCAGGAGAGCAGCCCGGCTACTAGCACTGTTAGATTAGCACACAGACACAAATTTCCGTCGTTCCGTCCTCGCCGTCGAGGCCCGTCGCGACGACCCTGTCCACTCTCATCCCCCCGACCCTTACTCGAGCCAGCCCGCGTTGCCGCTGAGCCAGTAGTTTTAAAAACCCCCGATCCAGCTGTCCCTTGCTGTCCCCCCCCCAGCGACGCCCTAAGCCGAGGTCCGAACCCCGCAGGGGGTGCCCTTAGCGTGTAGTCGCTTAGTTTTGTCAGTTAGGTTTAGTTTTTATTAAGCCCTGGCTGGAGGCTACAATTCTTTTGTGGCAGCCACAGGCAAACCCGGTGAAGCAGTAGACAACCCTTTGGTTGAACTGCGAGATGCCATTCACAAAAAAAAAAAACATGTGTCTACTTAATTTATATACCTACTGAAAAAAATACACATTAAACCCAAAAAAAAAACATTTTGTTCAGGGACTTCAGAGATAAACGATGCTAAGCTATTTTTGTCCAAAATTTGTTCAGAGACTTTAGAGACGAAGAATGTTATGCTTTTTTTAATATAACTTTGTTTAGCGATTTTTGAAAAGTGATGTTCACCTACTTATGCCCTTTTATGATATTCATTCATTTCTGGCGCTTGTCATGTTGAGCAATTTAGGTATAATACGGTGTACAGCGATTTTGAAAATCTAAATGTGGTCATCAACTTTTGATGCTGACTGTACGTACGCATAACATTTAAATATTAGTCTAATTAATTGAGTCTATTGTTTTAGTCAACACAAGAAAATGTGAGGTTTTTAGGGTGAGTCTTGATCTTTACAAAATATAAAATCAACCATTCCGGTGTTGGTTTAGGGTTGACGGATTCATGATATGATGAAATTATATAAATAACCTAAACATAAAAAGGAAAGTTACATCCATAGTTTTGTCCAGACTGGTCCATAAAGTTGAAACACGTTCGACCAGCGTGTTGTATCGTGTGTAATGTGTAAGAGGCCCAGCAAACTGACCGTCACGCACACGTCGCGCGTTTCCGATACGCGTGGGGCTGACTTTATGTTACATAAAGGTAACATAAAGTCAGCCCCACGCGTATCGGAAACGCGCCCATTGTACCCTCCCCTGAACCCCGGCAAGCCTGTAACTATTAAATAAAAACCTCTGTGTTACAAGTTCCGAAAGGGTCCCGAATCAATTCTGATTTAACAGTATTGATTGGGCCCTTGAGATTCTGTGTTTTTGCGTTTCATTTAACGTTATCTCACATTGGGTTGGCTTAGATAAGAAAACTATGAAAGGCTTCTTTTAATTTACTTTACATACAAAATCGAATGGAAATAAAAATTAAATGCGGTTCGATGGCAAGCGCATCACTTGAGAACGGCTGGACAGATTTGGTTTTTTTGTTGTAAAATGTTCCTAATAGTTCCAATTAAGTTTTATGGACAGAAACACTGGAAGAGATTCCTGGAGAACGTTCAAATCTAGGAACAACAGAACGTCTTTTTTTCTATGATATTTTTGTACGTTCTATAGACATTTGGACAGGATAATGTCTGTCGGGTCAGCTAGACGGGAATAACAAAATCATCATTACTTTGACAGGTCCATCTCATCGTATTTGTTGAAAAGAATATTTTTACAAAACCCCTTTCACGAAAATTACATTATTCATATTATTTTTGATATACCTACAGGCCCATAAGTATCGGGTTTTCAATGTGACTGTGGCACCCTAATAGGGTTCAGTGAGGGTGTCAGCTAAGTTCCGCGCCTCGTATTGATTGCCAACATCAATCAGTAGAAACTTGTTGTTTTCCAGTTCGAGTGTACACCTTTGTATGAAGGTCAATGTTAGGTTATACTTTCAATCGTATAGGTTATCAGAATATAACATGGCATAATATGCACATATGAGTTCTAGGTAACACACTTCTGATAAGATTGGAACATTATTGTTCCTAAATCGTCAATACATCTTCTGATTCTTATGGTCAACATTATGTAATTAATTAATTATTATACATATTCGTTGTTTAATATTAAGTACCTATTATTCACATTCCTTCGTTGTCGTTTCGTTATTCGTTATTTGGGGATTTTTTTTAAATCAAGGTACAACTTGACACTGACCTGTAAATTGCAAAAAACGCAAGAAAATTTTAATTTCGCGAGCTGCCTCTCCGCATTCAACTTTAATCACCAGCTTTGAGTGAACATACCTATAAGATGAACGCACAGGATAAACGTAACCGAGATAGGTTAGGAGTAAAAAGTCCTTTAGAATATATAAGGTGTTAAAAAATTAACTCTAAGAATTTCGTGGGAGCATTGTACTCGTCGTTATGAACAACTTTTACTATGGGATGAACCCTGAAATCGCGAAAAAAATATGAGCTGTTCCATACATTTTATTGAGTTACGTGTGCCTAAATGTATGGAACAGCTCATATTTTTTTCGCGATTTCAGGGTTCATCCCATAGTAAAAGTTGTTCATAACGACGAGTACAATGCTCCCACGAAATTCTTAGAGTTAATTTTTTAACACCTTATAGAAGTGTTGATACACTTGAACGTCTTTCCAGTAAAATATTTTTTTCATTACTAGAGTGAAATAATTACAACTTAGTACCTATATCAATTATTTTAATCAAATCTACATAGGTAGATTTGATTAAAATTTCGACTAATAAATCATTGTAGATAATAGTATCTACAATGATTTATTAGTCGAAGTATTTTTCTCTTGCCCGAACATTGTGACGGCTACTCAGTCGTGCACCATCAATACTACTCCGTCCTAATGTTACGTCTTATCCATACCACCACACACTCGCATTTATGAGAGTAAATAAATAATGCGAAATGGTATACGTGATAAATGCTTCACTGGGCCGATTTAGGGATTATGGACGAATCACGAAATATAGATATTTAGATTAAATACAGGATAAGCGGCGATATTATGTAGGTACTTATTATGATATCTGCTCTACACAGAAATCGAATATCACGAAAAACATTACATTTCGCCTTTAGAAAATTATGACATCATTGCCTACTAAGTTATTCAGATTTTATTCTAATAGTAATAAAACTTATAAATCAGTTACAAGTTCTTAACGATTTAAATTCGTAATAATTAAACTTGTGAAACAGTCGTTCAAAACAAATAAAGACTTCTGAATTCGATAAAAGGTTTAAGAATATTCATTTAATTAAATTATCCATTCTCGTTTAAGTATCTTGTTTAAATGTAGAACGTTTAGATTACAGACCTGATTAATCATTTGTCCATTTTTGTAAAAATGCCCCAGGCCCGTGCCGGACGGCGCGTATATGTTCCACGCGCGCCTCAAAGAGATGTCAGCATATGAAGGGGCCCCTCAGAGACAAGCCTGCCGGGTAAGCGGGATTGTCCGAAAGGGTTACCGCTACCCCGGAACATAAAGGGCTACGGAAGGAACATGGATGGGTTTTAGTCAGTAAGAGTCTGACACTCCCTTCCGCTCCACCCAGAGCGGGAGAAGTCAATGGATGATTTCCCAGCCTTAAAAAAAAACAAAAAAAAGGGTACGAATCCGTACGATACCTACACCACCTGGGTATGATTTATTCTCAACAACCCGTGCGCCCGATTGAGTTTCCCATCGGCAAAAACGACAAAAACCTTCCATTCCAATTCCTTTTTCAAAAATATTGCCTTAGTGCGACCCAGCGATATAGGCTGTGCGTTTTCCGTCATGTAAGATTTGTATTAAGTAGATTTTTATATGTTTTGTATAGAGTCCAAGACACAGACGGCTCGTACTTCGAGAACTTCACGGCGCTCTCATGGCGGCACGAGAATAGGCGCCTGGCCGCGCTGAGGCTGGTGGAGGCTAGGTCGGAGAGGGCACCACCTGCGCCGCATGACCTCGGTCTGCCCAGCGTGTCAGCACAGCTGTCGCACAAGGAACACGAACATCTTTATACAGAGGTATGTTTTACTTTAGTAGCTACTTGTTCTCTTAGACAGAAAAAAACGCTTGTCGACAGAAAAAACATAAAAAGTACATGTGTAAGTTTAAAAACATTGTCTAGTCTCTTATAGTTAGATCTAATTAAGGAATCAAAATTAGTAGGTACGATTCATCTATTCTGTTGATCTCGTATCCAGTGGATCCTGCGGTCTTCACAAAATTATCGATTTGTTCTCCTACTGATCCATTCATATCTGGTCTGCGTAGGGAAACTCCAAGCATAACCTTCTCCATTGCTTTTTGGATGACTTTCAGCGTTCTAATGAGATCTATTGTGAGCTACCACGTTTTAGTGCCCTACGTCATCATTGGTAACAAGAACTAGTCTTTTGTGTGGAGACATTTCGATATGTGAGACGATATTGCGTAGCTGACCAGTCGAGTGCAAGTCTAAATCGACAATAACAAACTTTATTCAAGAGTACCTTAATGTAATGAAACTAAAAACATATTATATAACACACTTCCCCGACAAAACAATGCTTTAAATTATTTTATTTATTTTAAGGTACCGTTCGACCAATAAGTTCTGACTTAATAATAACTCATCAGTTTTAGTTGCCATCTACCAATAAAATAATTGTAATACGCAACTTAGTAATACTTCAGTTGAAACTACATAAAACAAAAATGATTACAGTAATGTAAACATTTTTGTTCTGAATTTGGTAAAGATCAATATTTGTTAATTATATTATAGAGCTTATTCAGAGTGGTCCGAGAAACGACGTCCAAAGAATAATTTTAGAAGCGGCTTCATTAGATAGATCATAAAAATAGATTAATTTAAGCGGCAACACGTACAATACTTTACAAATAAGTATGAAAAACTCCAATCACACCAAATAATGTCCTACAAAGTAATTAATATAATAGCCCGACCGCTTATCTGATACCATTTCTGAAGTTGCCAGCTGCGTGGGTGCTGGAGGTGAATGGTGACACGACGACGCGAGAACTCACTGATTCGTCAACTTGTGACAACTGTCATCCCTCCCTCACCACGCAGCTTCCTCAGGAACCGTCTCAGTTAAGCGGTTATAGTATAATATTGGTTTGAAAAGCTAAGGTTCCGTGTAAGTATCTAAATTTCTTTAGGGTCATAGTGAACTTCCTTTTTTTAAAAATAAACTGAAACTCTAAAATAAACCGAGTCGAGCAAACATTTTTCCTTTGTCCTAAGTTTTAGTCACTTCGTGATGTTCAAACAATAGTTTTTAAACACCGTAGACTATAATTTAAGATTTTATAATCAAAAAGAATATTTTCAAAACGTGCGAAACATTAAAAGTAGGTAAATTAAAAAAGTCTGAAGTCAAGTGAGAATTTCCCAATATATATATTAAAAATGATTAAAAACTTAGTCTAGCACTAATACTTAATACGTAGCATATTATTAGACACGCCCGTGAAAGTAGTATGTACCATATTTAGGGTCCATGGACACGCCCACCCCTGTTTCTACATTATCTGTATCGTGAAATGGCCGTTCGTCATCGAAACAGCTGATCGATTGGTATTTTAAACCTTCGACGTGGAATATTTTACGTCATTATACACATGTGCAGTGTGAAACTGTTCAATAAATTCATCAAAGTCATTCATTTTAAATACACCCAAGTTTTTTAATAAATTCCAGTTGAAAGTAAAGGTGACCCGAGAAAGTGCGAGAACCCAGGGGTCGTTAAATCGGTTGTATATGTGCCTACATTCTACCAAGATTTACAATGCCGTTGTAGGTAGGTATTGGTCAAATTACGAGTTTAGCTTTGTCTCAGATAGTAGAGGTTGATTCGCCTTTGGCACCTGTGTCTTTTATGAATGTTTCTATACGTAGGAACATTTCTCAAATTTTATTGTGATATTTATGAAATCTTTAGGATAAAGATAGAACATTTTGCTACAAGTAGTTTAACTGCGAGGGTTACTTCTGCCAAATTAGAGCTATATAAAATATAGAACACTTGAGATTTAAAGTGTACCTACACTAACCCTTCGATACCTCCAAATAGAAAGAGACAAAAAAGAAAGAGTATTTAAGTAGAGTACTGAGTTAAACACGTTAAATTCTTAGATAGATATTGGGAAATATAATTGCAATGAACACACATGGATGCGCGAACAACCCTTTCCGCATCCATGTTAACATGTGGTTCATTTGTGAATAAAATATGGCAAGTATATTACTAGTGGCATATGCTAAACATAATTGAATAAAAACCTAACGTAGTGTAATTAATAACGTGTCAGTCTGTAATCCACATGTCACGTTTAATATGCGTAAATGGGATAACTGGCGCATTAGTCGACTAATTTGCATGTATCGCTATTTGAAGCGTTTAGTTTGCCGGGTATGGTATTAGTAGTTCAGTATTCAAAATATTAGCATCTTAAAACAAATTAGATTCGTTTTGATATCTTAGAACTGTAGTATTTGGCCTTTAGAAATAAAGTAACTTTTTTTTTAAGTCGGGTCGGGTCGGGTATCGTGGGACATCTGGTTGGAGCGAAGTTCCTTTTGCTATATACCTATATTCTTTAATATAAAGTCATCTAGTATGGTCTCAATTTTCAAGCGTCAAAAGTTTTTGGCTTTAGTACAAAAATACATGGAGGTCAACAGCGCATAACGCTTTTTCGTTTCGCCACATTTTCTGCCAGTTTACTCTTACCACAAACCGTGTTAAAGAATTTCCTTCCAAAAATAAAATCAATGAAGCCTTCTGCTGATTGTGAGAAATAGTACCATATTAGTTTTATTCCATCTTTTCCAAATGACTGACTTTACAAGGCCACTGAAATTATTTCATGAATCCTCTGACCCTTTCTCTCCGGAGTCTTAGTTTAGGAAGAAATATCCTCAAAAATGTGCTTAATTACCAACCTCACTTGTATCATGTACTGCGTAGAACAGAAAATTCACTCTATAATATTTTATGTAGTGGTATGCACACCTAAATACCTAATATAAAAGGAACGCGGGATTCTTTCTAACTTATCCAGGAATAAAACAGTAATGTAAGAACAAAAGAAGGCGGAAAACTACCCTAATTGAATACTTTGTCTGTTGCGTAACTATGTTGGGGCATGCAAAGTCGTCGTCCTGCGGAACACACATTCCGTCACGTCAGCTCTTACGTTACAGAGTCAGTTCAAAAGGTGATACTTAATATGGTGTAGGTAGCACGGGCGCACGTTTTACCCGAATATCCGCTGGCTTCTCGGATATTTTTTTACTTAACATGATGCAATATAGAATCATGTTCCCAGCCGATATGGATATGATCCAATACAATTCGTAGTTAGGTATTTGCTAACCCGAAAAGAATTATCATAAAAAGATTATCTCTGATTTCGTGGATAAGCGTGGGCGTCGTACTGTGATTAGTTTCGTATCCTCCAACCTAGTAAAATTAATATTTAGTCAGTAATAGATTTGTTATTAAATTTAGTTCGCCGTGTAGATACTTTTTGTACTAAGTATTAACTACAACTTTTTGGTACTGTACCTATGAAAACACCACGTATCCCTTATCTTGAAAACATTTCTCACACAAGGTCCTGTACTGCATCGAGAACGCAGTAGGAGCGCCAGCCCCGGACGGGCAATTCGCAGCTTACAAGGAGGAAGTGGTAGAACATGCGCGCCGTGCCTTCAGAGTCTCTTCGGACGTACATGCGCGTGCGCTGCGCTCCGCCGGCAGTGAGCGACCCCCCACCGTCGTGCTCGGCTGCTCCGTCATCGAAGCTGATGGACTGGAAGCCAAAGACGCTAATGGTAAGCTTGTTAGAAAGTAGTTAATCAAATTCAAAATTTATTTATTCAAAGTCTGGGAATCAGCATTTCTGACAGTCTTAATTAGACAGACCCCCAAAATGCGGACCCATCACCACTTTCTAGTGATTTAGCTGGGAAGAAGAAATAGCGCTACCAACTGCCCAGCAGCATATCTGTCCGTCTGCGATGATCGTTACTCCAGCTGGTCCAAAAATTAGAATTTATTCTTTCTTCAGACTAAAAAATATGTTGGTAAAAATGTAGAACTAAGTAGCAACATAACTCCTGATTATAACTTGATGAATGGACTTATTCTGAAAAGTTTTCCGTCGTTTAGTAGCTCGTAAGGTGAGGAAAGTAAACCTACGTTTAATAGAAGCGTCGCTTGTTGCTCACACGTCGACCTTTTATGTGCCTTAAATCACATTCATAAATGATGAGTGTCGCCTTGAATACATTTCGTGACTTTCCCTCGGTTGACTTAACGGTGACGACATTGGAACATTTATACTCATAAAACATGTCTAATGTTTCATGATTTTGTTTCTTTTCACTCCACAAATATAAACTCTTTTGGCTCCGGCAGACAGACGCAACGCGACAGCGCAACGCGGCTCTAGTCGAACAATTTCTATGAAAACTTAAATGAAATTGTTCTATCCGAATCGTCGCACCGTCAGGTCACGCTTGTCTGCGAAGCCTTTATATACATTATGGCTTTACATATTTATCACACATATAAGAAATCTCAACTTACGTGTATATTTTGCTGAACAACTTATGAAGGCATTACCTAACTCTCACTTGCTTTATAATTTTTCCACTTAAACAGCTTTTTAAGAAAGGTAGTTTCAAAAACGCGTAGATATTATTGTATACCACACAAACATTTATCTCGACTAGAAAATAATGTGGTGACTGAAAGCGGAAATGACTTAAAATGTCTGCGTCAACATCAAAGTCGGGAAAATAAAAATGAAATTGTGTAACAAATAATGTCTGCCGCGTTTAGTAGGCCTGGCGTGCTGACAGCTACGCTTGTTATATTGAATTACGCAAAAACGATGGGCGCGCGCCAAGATACCGCACAATCGCCGACCGAGGCGCGCGAATACCACTAACAATCACCACAAATTACATCACATTATGCATGAAATGCTGCAAAGAACTCCCATTTTAATGTTAAAATAATGTTTCCAAAACACAACCAAAATAAATGCTGCTACCACTGAAAGTTAAAATCAAATTTCTATTCAAGCAACACTTTGTTTCGACAGCTTTGCAAACAGCTAGTAAAGTTGAAAGGTATTCAATTGCGCTCCTCTGAATTTCGCAAACCATATACCGAATGTTGTGGTGGAAACGAAGTGAAACGGCTACTCTAATTAATTTTGACCAAGAATTTTCCCTTTGAGATGTTGTATTTTTATTTTTATTAATATTTGTAATAAGTGTTGGCTGCAAAAAGGGCATCCCATCTTTTTGTTTGACGTTGTCTAAACGATGGCCTATCTATAGGGGTACCTTTTTGATGTATGGGTATCGCGCAGCTAAACACTAAGCAGTGATAACCTTGTGGAGTGCCTGTGGGACTGCCAAGTCATAGATCTTAAGTTCGAATCCAAGGCAGGCATCTCTTATTTTACGGATTCATCTGCGTATTGTATAATTATCACTTGCTTAAAATCGGTGAAGGAAAACATCGGGAGGGAATCAGCATGTCTGAGCAATATTTCTCAACAGTAAGCTAAGTCCCAGCCCCAGTTTGTCTCGAGAATTAGCTGTGGGCAGACGCGCTGTTATTTATTACTGCTATACTCGGTGCCGATCGCTTTTGTTCGCTTTAGTTTGGACTTCCTACTTTATCGGTCCCTCTCGTACTATCTCGTGTGAAGTGCCATATACTGCCTGCGCCATCTTGGAACTTGTAGTGCGGTGTCCCTGTCGCTCAAACCTGCCTGGCAGTGCTGAGCCAATTTTGAAGAAACGCGCAAAGTCGTGCAGATCGTGGGGCCCGAACCGGCGACGCTTCGCGCAGTGACGGGTGGAGGCGGCGCCTTGTGCCACTGAGCCAACTGCGAGCTGGGACCGCGCGGCGAATTACGGTACTACTTACTACTTCTACACCCAGAGGCTATACATATAGTGTTATCCCTATAAGCCATGTCGTTGTCGCGTTCACCGGAGAATAAATCCCTGTCGAATCCAGACCTACACTCTAGTGTCGAACCTGGTCCTAATGTTACCATGAGAAAGCGGAAGCAACCGGATTGCGAACTTACTCAGGCCATAAACTCGTTATCTGCAGAGTTGAAAAAGGCTATTTTGGATCTTCGTACTGACATGAATAACCAATTTTTAAGTGTAAATACATGTATTAACAACCTTCGTGAGGATTTAAATACATTATCAGCTACCTCTTCTCAGATTCAGAGTGAAGTTAAGGAACTGCGCGCGGAATACTCCCGTATGGATAATGATATATCTGACTTGAGAATGCAACAGGCTGAAATGTCGCAGGATGTGACCGAATTAAAATCTTCGATTAACTTTAACTCAGCCAATTATACAGACTGCGTTAAACGCCTGAAGGAATTAGAATCGCAAAGTAGTAGTTCCACGGTCACTACTATTAGATTATTGGAAGGAAAAATCGATACATTGGAGCAACAGGCTAGACAATGTAATATAGAAATTGCGAATATGCCTGAAAAACGTGGTGAGAACTTGATGTCTATATTAGAGGCAATTGGTTCGGCTGTCAATATGTCAATAGCCGCAAGTGACGTCATATCAGTCCACCGTGTCCCACATGCACATACACAAAATAATCGACCTAAGAACGTTATAGTTAAATTTACTACCCGGATAATGAGGGACAATATTCTTAGTGCGTACCGGCTATCAAAGGGACTTACTACTGATCGCATCGGCCTCTCTGGGACCTCGTGCCGCATCTACCTAAATGAACATTTGACTTTGCGTAATAAAGATTTATTTCGCAAATGTCGCGAAGCAGCGAAACTCAAGAAATTCAAGTTCGTGTGGGTCAGGAATGCGACTGTCCTGGTCAAAGAATCTGAAGACTCTTCTACTTTGGCCATTCGCACGGAAGAGGAAATATCCAGTAAGATTAAACCAAATTTTCGCCCATCAGATCCTAATATTGTTAACTAATGTTTCTCCGAGCCTGTTGCTACTTGTTGGTATGGTTAAGTTTTTATTTATAAGCGGGTATGTTGCGTTTTACGTTAGGTATTTATGTTCTGGGTATACTTTGTCTTGTGCGGGACGCCTAAGTTTTATTTTTGTTTATGATTATTTCATACTTGCTTACTTAACACAAAATATTGTTCTCAATTGTCCGTATGTAGTTTGTAAATGTCCATATGCGTATTATACTTTCATGCGTCGGCTGATTACTGTTTTGTTAGACTTTAAAACCGATATTGTACACAGGAATACCTTTTTGTTTTGTAAACAATCAATTATTTCCCATTCAAAACTAAATGCAATACTTTTAAACTTTACTTGTAAATTCAATTCTATTCTGTTGCCACGCTTTTATAATGGCTGTAAATAATAATAATTTATGTATTTATTATCAGAACTGCCGAGGGATCAGGACCAAACTGAATACACTGTATATTAACATATTGTCTCACTCTTACGATATCATTATCTTAACCGAAACTTGGTTGACGCCGGATATCTCTGACAATGAATTTATTGATAGCCGTTATTCGGTATACAGATGCGACCGTAATCGTTCCGTCTCTAATAAGAAAGATGGAGGAGGCGTCCTAATAGCGATCGCCAAGGCCCTTAATTCGTCATGTGTCACATTGTCTCCTCCATTAATTTTACCTGAACATAAAATAATTAAAATCCCCTTTCATGATAATAAATATTTACTACTTTGCACCACTTACGTACCCCCAAATACAACAGAGGATATTTATGTTAACTTTATTGATTCAGTTGCCATTTTAATTGACGATCCCTCCATAGAATACGTTGTTTTAGCCGGTGATTTTAATTTACCTGAGATTAATTGGATTAGTTCTAAAACTCATATGACGTGTGCCACGAGCAGCACATATTCAAATGTTAGTCGTCATCTATTGAGTTTTTGCTCTCTATTGGATATGAACCAATATAACAGTACTACTAACGACAACGGGCGCATCCTGGACTTATTCTTCTGTAACACACATGTAGTGACTCATACTCCTAATGTTTCGCTTTTGCCCATTGATTCCCACCATCCAGTCTTCTATGCATTAATACCATTTAGAAAACCTTCTTGTATATCTAAACAAGTAAACCATATTCCACTTAATTATTACAAATCTAACTATGCTGAGATTAATTCCGAAATTGAAGCCGTTGACTGGGTTAGCCTTCTAGAAGAACTACCTCCTGAGGAAGCAGTTTCAATTTTCTACGAAAAGATCTATGACATCATTAAGTTACACACTCCCGCGCACAAACCCAAAAGCCGTAATTTTCCGAACTGGTTCACTAAATCTCTTTTGCATACATACAGAAAGAAATCACAAGCATGGACGAAATGGAAAAAATACGGAAATATAAGCGACTATGAAGTATTTTCCATTTATAGAGCGAAATTTAAAAAGGACGTGGACATATGCTATAAAAAATATATGAATACGGTGGAAGATAGCGTGGCTGTCAATATCAAGGCATTTTGGTCGTATGTCTCCAGTCGCAAATCCAGTAACAATATCCCCTCCACAGTCTATTACCAACAACAGTCTTCTAATGAACCAACTGCTACATGTAATTTATTCTCCACATTTTTCCATTCGGTATATGAACCCTCTACGTTTGTTCATAATTCATGGGAACCACCGCCCCCTAGCCCTGATAATGATATTAACCTATGCAATTTACACTTTTCCATGGACAAGATACAGAGTGAACTTAAGTCTTTAGATGCATCTAAGGGGCCGGGCCCTGACGGGATTCCCTCTATCTTCTTAAAAAACACCTGCGACACACTGTGCTTTCCTCTATTCTTACTATTTAATAAATGCATTACTAATGGCGTATTCCCAGAAATCTGGAAACGAGCTAACATTGTTCCGGTCCACAAAAGTGGTTCTAAAAATGACGTGTCTACATACCGCCCAATATCTTTGCTGTCCGCGCTTTCTAAACTTTTTGAAAAACTCGTTCACAACGAGATCTACCCAGTCCTACGCCACGTGATATTAAAAGAACAACACGGGTTTGTAAAGGATAGGTCCTGCGTGAGTAACCTCCTCATTTTTACATCGCAGTTATTTGAAAGCCTCGATAATAGGCAGCAAATTGATGCGGTATATACTGATTTCCAAAAAGCCTTTGACAAAGTGGATCACAAGTTACTACTAGATAAAATTGCTTTTAACGGCATCAGAGGAAATCTGCTTCGCTGGTTCGTTTCTTACGTCACTGATAGAACCCAAAAAGTGGTGATAAGCGGCTATGAGTCTAGCCCCATTAAAGTCACATCTGGAGTCCCGCAAGGATCCATTCTAGGTCCATTATTATTCATTCTATTTATTAACGACGTTAAAAATTGTTTTCAATCTTCGAAATTTCTCCTATATGCGGATGACTTAAAGATATATAAAAATATTACCAATCAATCTGATTGCATAGATTTACAGAAGGACCTTGATCGTTTTTTAGAATACTGCTCTTCTAACAAACTTCAGCTTAGTTACTCTAAATGTCATAGTATTACGTTTACCAAAAAGAAATTGGTTATCAAGTTTAGTTACTGTTTTGGCAATACTGTCCTAAATAATGTTACTTGTCTCCGCGATCTTGGTGTCCAGTTAGACTCCAGGCTCCATCTCGATGCGCATGTGAATAATATAGTCAATAAAGCTTATCAAATGTTTGGCTTCGTAATGCGCGCATCTAGAGAATTCCGCCGCCCTTCCACTTATTTGCATTTATACAAGTCGATAATCCGACCACAATTAGAGTACGCAGTCCCTATATGGAATCCTTTTTACAAAAAATATATAGAAATATTGGAGTTAGTCCAACGTAAATACCTTCGCTCCGTGCACTATAGATGCTTTCGTAAAAGGATTTCCTACCAATCATTGCTCGAAAAATATAATATCCTGACCCTACAATCTAGACGCATACTCCTAGAAATGATGACCCTGTTTAGTATTTGCCGCAACAAGTTTGATTGTTCTGATCTTGTAAGAAGTTTGTGCTACCTGGTCCCTCGCACAGTACAGAGTAGAGAAGTACGTTCACGGTGTTTATTTGCAACTAACTTCTGTCGTACCAACTCAGGCACACGCTCACCACTGCACCGATTGGTCGACACTTATAATAAAAAGTTTGGATCAATTGATATTATATTTCTGAACAAGAATAGGTTCAAAAATCAAGTTATTTCCACTTTAAAGGAACAGCCATAAGTTTCTATGTTACTTAACTTTGATTCCTATACCTCGTGTATCTATGTAGCTCTCTTTTTTGTTCTCTTGTTTTTTTTCATGCCGATTTTATCAGATTCCAATCCTTTTATTTGTCCCTAGTATTAAGACGCAGATATTATTAGACTCTTTTATTTTATTTTATGCACTCCGAGACACTAACAAACCGAGTAATAATTTTAACCTTGTAATGAGTATCCTATAAGTTTGCCCTTATTGTTATTATTAACAGTACCTATGCTAATTATTTTATATGGTAATCTGTGGATAACGTCGTGAGTAGTGTATTTGTTAATTCTATTAGTTTAGTACTCCTATCATGTGTAATATTTAATATACTGCTGTTTGTTGTCCCTAATAAATAAAAATAAAATAAAAATAAAAATGGCCAGCATAAAAACTCTGACACCAGGTTAGTCACTAACCACGCGAAAAGAAGATTACATTAAGGATTATACACTGGAGTATACACTGATTACATAATGTAAAAATCTGTATTATAATAGGTACATAATGAAAATAGGCTACTTGATTTATGACAAACACAATTTCAAAATAATCTTAAAAAGCACTCAGAAAGTAATTTACAACACGTCGAAACTGCGCGGCTTTCATTCACGCACTACGCCTACCCTTGCTATGCTACGAGCTACGGCGTAGCATGCACTGCTACAATTGCTACAATCATAAATACCCGTAGCTACGATATAGGGTGCTTTAGCCGCACGCTTTTAAAAATGTTTAGTTACGTGTTGCGATACATTCCGTCCATCAATTTTATTGTTTTTTTTTTGCTATGTTAGTTATTACAATATGTTACATCCTAGACGTCCAACAATATATAAATAAAATAGGTGATATTACGAAGATGAGATCTATAGTATTTATAGTGTTATGATAGTATTAAAATTTCACATTCCTTTTGACTGAACTGGTATGAAATCCCTTAAAAGGCGCCACCTTATACCACCTAGGGTTCAGTGACCCGTACTGCATGCTGGGAATCCAGCCAGCGTCCCTGCCGGCATCTCCACGCGCCTCTGAGGACGAGGGGCGTAAACATGGCTTCAGGTTAAGCTTCAAGCGACGTGACGGTCGTCAGCAACGCGACAGCCTCGGCAGGCTGCCGGCTCGGTACATACGAGCCACCAGTGTCCGGCAACACACGCTGTCGCCCAAGTGGAACGAGACATTCAAATTGTAAGTGTTTCATGCGCTGAAAAATACAATCGAAGTTTCATACACGTATATGATACATATCGTCTCACTACCAAGTTTTGCAAAGTATGAGATAATGAAATAATTAAATGTACAACTCATACCCATAAATAGCACATCCACGAAAAAAATGTTGATGTCATTTATTCAAATTAACCTTATTACAATTTAAATAAGAATTACATTGTTTGTTGGTTTTCAATTTGATCGTGAATATGCTAGTTTACGTGCTCAATTTTTCTATATTGATTGATGGTGTTGTCCGTAGCGATATCGATGACATTTCATCGGATGTTCTTCACCTGGATATCTGGGACCACGACGACGAGAGCTCGGTGCTGGACGCCGTGTCGCGGCTCAACGAGGTGCGCGGTGTGCGCGGTCTCGGGCGATTCTTCAAGCAAGTCTGCCAGAGCGCACGTCAGGGCAGCCAGGATGACTTTCTGGGTGAGTTTCACATTTGTTATGAAAGTTTTCACATGTTCTTTCTGCTTTACATCTACTGGACGCCAGAAGATATTCAGTCTTTGTTTTAAGACACTTTTTAAGCTTCCAACCTCTCGTTATTGAAACTTAAAGTTGTATCTTTCTAGGAACAGTGTTATTAATTATAAACTTTTTTAGAGTCGGATAGGCGGCCACATTCATTTTGCTTAATAATTTTGAACTTGATACACTAGGCTTTAAAATCTTCAGCGTAATTTAATTGTGAAGAACGAAACTCCGTAATTGTGCACCTTTAATATTATTATAATTAGTAACATCCATAAATAATGTTTTGCGAAATTCCTAAATGTGTTCATTGCTTAAAATACATTTCTATGAAGATTTTGAGGCGAACTTTGGTAACGTAATTTTGAAAGCAGAACTCGGTCCAACATATTGACCTAACCTTTGGAATTTGGCCTTATAATAAAGTCTTGTTAAAAAATTTTATAGTTTCGAGTACTTATGAACCCAAAACTAAAGGCAAATTGTTTTTGTCGAACAGTTTTCACTTAGTTTTGTTGACAGTAAGTCCATCAAACCAAACCACAAATTACAGAAATATAATTGCGTTCGTCGATTATCGAGCTCAACACGTTTTAGTACCTTGATTGGTTATACATGTAAAAGTTTAAGTGAGTTATTTCGTCAGTTTTAACTCATTTACCTCTGCAATAGTCGTCTACGCAGCGATTGACGACTTCTTTGAATCAGTTTAGTAACATTTTTTTTGTAACAAAAGCTGGAATTATGTTATATTCATATACTTTTCCTATCTTAACGTTCGCTAATATTAGTTTAACTAAACTTTACTCAGGTATACTAACTTAGTTTAGTATTTTTACTACAATGTTACTCTGAATCGATTTGCGGTCAATTAGCTCCGAGTCGCAAGACCAGACTGTAGTCTCGTTCAAGGTGAAAAAGACTTACGTGCTTAGAAAGTTGTAAATAGACATATACAAGTTATTTTTTTATATCCCATAACTTAAAGGTATGAATGAGATCACATCAATAAATCAGCGAAAAAAATCATTGAAAAGTAATTCATAATAATTGATGATTAATTTTTTGTTTTAATTTTTCATGCAAAATAATTCGATAAGGTCACGATTATTAATGTAGAAACAACATTTTACGTGAAACATTACAACGTCGCACTTAGCTTTAAATATGAATGATTGGTTTCAATGAAAAAGAATAAGAGAAAAGGATAGGAGTAATTCTTATCTTCTCTTCATTCTTAGATTTTTGACATTTATTTTTTAAGGCTGGGATATCATCCAATGACTTCTTCCGCTCTGTGTGGAGCGGAAGGGAGTGTCGGACAGATTTTAGACCTACATTAATTGACGATATGTATGTCTGTACTGTCTTCGAAACTATACATTTTTGGGTCACATACTCGAGGACTTTTTTTCAATAATTTTTACTTACAGAATAGAACTCTAGTAGTATACCAACGTATATCAGGTCTGTCAGTCTGGGGTGTCTTGTATGTCTGCCTATTACCCTGTGGCAACTTTAAGTATATATGTATGTATTTTGTCATGTTTTAAGAACGACTTCTAATCTCTTTTGCTTAAACGTTGTACGAGTATAGGAGCGATGTACATATTAAACCCACAAAGGCCCTTATGTATTATTTATGTTAAATAAACAACTTGGAGGAATCATTATTTCATGTCATTGCAAATATCGAGAACGACTTAAATACAAACAATTATCTACCATATATCCGGGGCTTATCGGTAAAGCAGACTAATCGCGCTCATGTGAATAATTGACTTGAAACTAACCTGCATGCAGTCCGTATTTCAGTTTCAAAGAACAAACTATCCCTCAAACTAATGAGGTCATGTGTGGTACTATTTTAATGAGTTTATGATGGATAAAAAAATAATGTTATAACTATGCATGTATTCGAATTTCACTTAACTAGGTAGTTTACTACTAGACTGTGGAATTTTAATTACAGAATGTAATTTTGACTTAATGACTAGCATTTTGTTAAAAAAGGCCCGAGTTCCAACGCTCTTTCTAATAGGTGTATCATACAGCGAGCCGAGTACATAAGGTATTATTAGGTACTATCTACAACATTATAATGTGGTTAACCACGGATCCAACATATCTTGCTTTGGTTTCACAATCCGCAAGCCTTACTAAGATGCTACAACATAATACATACCTTCCTATATACCATCTATCTCAGTATTCCAAACCAACAAACTACCGAAGCGAAGAAACTTAGAAAAACAAGAGCTAAGCAAATAAGGTTTTATTTGTTTTATTGTGTACAAAGAGCGACTTGTAAAGTATTCCCTGGGGCTCCGAGGAGGCTGACACGCGATCTGAACTCATCACACCTGGGCTTACTTACTTTACCTTAGTACTTACTACTTAGTACCGGGTAGCTTATGCTTTGAACGTGTTTATTTTTGAGATTATTCCGTAAGGAGAGGATACATGTAACATGTACACACGGTAAAGGTAAGTAAGTAGGTAATAAGGATGAGAAGACTAAAGGTAGTATGTTCCTATACATACGAGTGTGTGTAGGTATGTTATCTGAGGACTCACATAAAAACCTCTTTTTGCGCGATTTATTCTTCATTGCAGTCTTTACGCCGCAAGAGCCATATAAACCTCGACGGTAAGTCAGAAACAATAAAAATCTACATCAATCTAATGAACGTAACGCAGATTGATGAACGACGCCGAAAGATTAAGTGTAATTGATAGGAAAGCTAATGAACATGTGTGATGAGGCAGCCAGACGAACATATTAGATTTGCTTTAGACTGAATTATTTCATTATCAGTGAATCACTGTAGCTACGTAGACAGTTACAAGGTTTCAGAAAACTAATTGAAGAATATCAAGGGCCAGCAGTTAGTTTCTTAAGGCAATATTTACTTGGGTACTTGCCACATTAACTTTGATGGTTTTTTTTTTCAATCTACTGCGTAAAAGTAATGATTAGAGTGTTTAGTTTATTAATGTGTGCGTTTATAATTTCCAACTTGACGATATTGTTACGTCACGGCATCAAGATAACACAGGGAAGTTTGGAAATATATGAAGACGCTTTTAATTTCCATCAACGATAACGTTATGACATACATGTATTTCCACGCATTTTATGAACGTGGACGTGTAGGACCAAGATAATATCGTCACCTTCCTGTCACTATCACTACATAGTATAAAGCAAAGTCGCTTCCCGCGTCCTAATGTCTGTATGTATGTATGCTTAGATCTTTAAAACTTCACAAAGGATTTTGATGCAGTTTTAATAGATAAGTGATTCAAGAGGAAGGTTTATATATATAACATGCAATTTCCGTCATCCACGCGGGCGAAGCCGCGGGCAGAAGCTATTATATAATAAAAGCGCATAAAAGAGAACGAATTGACTTAGCTTAAAACATTTTGTGGATGCCTGTATTGTTCTTACCAAAGTGTGCCGACAGAATTAAAACGTTGAAGTTCCTTTTAGGATTTATTTACTCACAATACCAAATACAATAGATGTACTTTATAAAGACCAAACAACGCGCGTCAGTATTGCAGTGTATGGAACAACTGAGGTTCGCCGCACATTCAACTCCAGTTGAATACAAAATGTGTGCGCCAATGCTCCTTCACATGCATATTCATATTAAAAAAGGCACATGATAATACCAGAATGATAAGAACTATGATTGTCTACATACAGTTTATAAGAAAAGAAGACTGTTGTAGGCATAAAGCAAATGCGTTTAACAAAAAGCTGGTTGGAGACCAGCCATTAATCATACAAAGTATTTTTATCAGTATTTATTCAATCCCCATAATGCGTCACATAGACAACGAAGCAGTTAGTTGAAAAATTACATTTTTTTATGGACACTGAGCACGCAAAATACTCTGTATAACTCATAAAGCTTTATTAATGTAAAAAAAAAATGAAATTGTAGGATGTTGTAGGAACCTGCTGAATAAACAACAATTTATGAATTCAAATAAGTGCAAAGCACTTGCTTGCATACAGGGCAGCATGGCAAAGGCCAAATCGAGCAGTGCGGTGGTGTGGGTGTCGAATGGAACTTGGTCTCACGTCTGCCGCGCCGCCGCCGTACGTCAATGTTTGAACTGCGTAATTCCCACTCACGCACTCATTCCACATAAATCTGTTTATGGTACTGTGAGGGTAATCTGATGACATTGCATTGCTCTTGTGGTATCACCTCTTTGATATCAAGTGTCTGACTTGTGTTGATGGTAATCTATGAATAGCGACCCGAGAGCAAACCGATTTACTGTGTAGGTCATGCAACTCGTAGTTATTTTAAATAGTATAGCTAAATTTGCTACGCAGTATATATTTCAAATTATAAGGATAATTTTAAAATGTGTCACGTTAGACTACCTTGCGCCTTGCGCACATAAATCTAAATGATGAAATTAAAACTAAAACCATATTAACTATAAATTTATTTGATATATTTAAATAAATTATAATTTACTAAAAAATAACGAAATTTTATAATTATAATTATCTTCTATAATATCTTATAATAATCTTCTCCTTCTTTTCGTGTGGTTAGTGACTAGAGTTTAATATAAGTATGAGCATAGTATGAGTGCGTGTGGGTGGGGGTGTGTGTATGAGTTTGTGTGTGTGTGTTATGTTTGTGCGATAATTATATATAATGTTACTTTACTTTAAACTGAATTATTTTATTTGAATTAAGTGCACCCTCTTAAGCCAAAATTCTGACTATACGTATACATAGGTTTTTATTCATTTAGACACAATGTGTAGTCCACATAGCTATGACAATCAATATGCCACCAGTCCCGAGCTACAAAATCCCGCTTTTCAATGTTGACATTTTCAAATCTCTTTTTTAGGCTTAGAGATGAAATGTGGACTCGTTGGAAAACTGAATGATGGATTGATGGAACAGACGTGTCCAATCTGTACATTCAATATTTCATAGGTACTAATTCTCCAACGAATAACAGTTATATCGGTTTATTTTATTTGTATTAGTTCATTGTTGTCAATAGGTTCAACATTAAACTGACCGCAACTATTTTAAATATAAAGGCATTAAACAGTTTGTATTTTCCATGAAATTTTACCTAGCAAAAACGTTAACGAAATGGCATTCAAATAATTGAACAATATTGATTTTACTAAATTAAAATCCCTTTGCAATTTAAATTAAAGACAACAACAATACAATATGACAGGTAAAATAATTGTATCAGGCAGCAAAACAGAGCTTCATTATATTAATGCATCAATTTGATTTCCATTTATTTTGAACGTAATCGGCTTATGGAGCCTTCGCTGCAGAAATCTATTGATTTTCACAACAAATAAAATCACTGATCTGTATCGCTACTGTAGGTACATACCTATAGGTAACATAAAAGCAAATATTTTTTGCTAGGTAAGTACACTCGAGAGCAATGAATCCGGGTCACTTAAAGAATGTTAAAAATCTCGGAAACTAAAAATGATAGGTTAATGCAATAAATTGTATTTAATAGACAATGTAATACTCCTTAAATGAAAGTAAAAAAAATATGAGTCACCATACATTTTATTAACACAAAATTACATAAAGAAAAAAACTGCTGATCTCTCCTTAAAACAAAAATAGGAAACATGAAATTTTTGAACTTTATTACGATTTTCTTGAATTTTAATACTTCGTATTGCCTCCTCGTGCTTCCATTACTGCGTTTACGCGGTTTGGCATGCTGTACACCAAGTTCCTTATACGATTTTGGGGAATATTCTCCCATTCCTCTGTGAGAGCAATTTTGAGCTCACGAAGCGTGATTGGGGGAGGGTTTCGTTGTTTTACGCATCTGCCTAGCTCGTCCCAAGCATGCTCGATCGGGTTGATATCCGGGCTGCGCGCTGGCCACTCCATACGAGTAATGTTCATCTCTTGAAGGTAGTAATTCACAATCCTACCTGTATGAGGTCGGGCATTGTCATGCATAAATATAGCATCCTCACCTAAATGGACCAACGTGATCATTGAGGATTTCTTCCACATATCTTACGCTAGTTAAAGAGCCGTTTTCTATGATCACCAGCTCTGTGCGACTTTCAGAAGAAATTCCGGCCCACACAAGTACAGACCCACCACCGTAGGCTACTTTTTCTTCGATGCATGCTTGCTTGAATCTTTCCCCTGGTCTTCGATACACTCTGTGTCTTCCATCGTGCTTGTAGAGCATAAATTTTGATTCGTCGGAGAACATAACTTTTGACCAATCTTCAATACTCCAATTTACGTGGCCCTGGGCATATCTTAGTCTTGAAATACGATGCCCACGCTCCAGTTTAGGGCCGTTTGCAGGTCTAAGGGGTTTTAAGTTAGATTCAGCAAGCCGACGTCTTACTGTCCATGCACTTGGGTTACTTCCTCCGAGGCGTCGAAACTGATTTGTGAGTTCAGTTCCTGTGAGAAAGCGATTTCGAAGCATGGGTTTCACCAAGTATCGGTCTTCTCGTGCTGTGGTACACCTGGTTTTGCCCGTTCCTGGTCTGCGTAGGTTAGAACCAGTTTCTTCGTAACGTCGGAGAACTCTTTGTACTGTTGACAGCGACACACCGACAGTCCTGGCTGTATCGCGCTGACTCCGGCCGGTTTCCAGCATTGTAAGTATTCTGGTGCATTCTTCAGGCGTAAGCGACATAATTTCAGCTTGAATAATGAATATAGAGCACTATCAACATGGTTTATGTACCCACATAAATGACAGATTACAAACAAAAGCAAAACCAAATGCTGTAATTTCGTAGTTCCATCTTCGAAAGTGGCCCTTTTTCAAATTTGATTTTTTTATGATATAACTTTACAAAAACTAAGAAGTTTTAATACCTTCATTTAAGGAGTATTACATTGTCTATTAAATACAATTTATTGCATTAACCTAGCATTTTTAGTTTCCGAGATTTTTAGGATTCTTTAAGTGACCCGGATTCATTGCTCTCGAGTGTACTATAAAATATCACAAATTCTCAACTTTGAAATGGAAACATAACTTCGTTAACTTCGTAAATAAACCAAGCAAGACCTAAAACATGGGTTGTTTTGATACTGTTTCATAATTGATATTTTCTTTAACATAATTTGGCTTTTTGGGTTAGGTGCTTCAGCGAACTTTCCAGGATTATATTTTTTTCAAATTTTTTAACATTAACGTTTTCACTAACCTAGTTAATGCCTTTTAAAGAAAGGAACAAATGACTTTTTTGTGCAGGCTGCGTAAACATCCCGCTCCGTGAGATCCCGTCGACAGGCAAGGAGGCGTGGTACAAGCTGGAGGCTCGCTCCCAGCGCTCATCTGTGCAGGGCCGCATTCGCCTGCGCCTGTGGCTGTCAGCCCGCGAGGCTGGCCGCCACGACGATGACAACTGGCAACAGGTAACATCGTCATTCAACTTTGTCTGCACCTCGGCAATATGCCAATATAGCGATAGCAAAAAGCCATCTATTATTGGCTTATTGTGTTATTTTTTAAATTGTTTTGGTCTCTACTTTTGTGTTCAAAAATAAAAAAAAACAACACTTCTTGGTCTTTTGTCACAGATATTTGGTGTTTGAAACAAATTATAGTATGAAATATAATATGAAACGTGGTGGTTTATTTTAAAATGAAGTTCAAATGATATATTTCGATTCTGAGTGTTTTAAGGTTGTTTGATACATTAAAACAGAAGGAACAAAAATCCAAATAAAAGGTAATACCATCCATGATTCTTCCTATCTACCTACTTCATTGTTGACAAAAAGAGAGCCATTAAACGTACAATACAATTAAAGTAATAAGATTTTGCTTGTGTCTATTTGTTCCATGACAACAATATGTTGGAACATCGCATCTGCACTCCAGTCGAACCTGATGTTCTCCTCATTTGCACATTGATTTATTCACAGAGTTGTCCGCTGGCGCTGAAACAAATAAACATCTACTATCGCAAAAGTTAGCTAATAACTGATGTCACACAATCGTATTCATTATTAGTTTGTGAACGGATTAATAAATGTATTTTCAGTAAAAAGTCTATCATAATTCAACGCGAAGTTTGATTACACGAAAAATCAAACCGTACCTATTTATTACATTATAATACTCCATGCGAAGAGCCAAACAGACGTGAAATCGAAAACCAAAGCACTTTTCCGAGTAGTACAATTCAAAGACGTGACTTTCTTCTTGCTTCGTTTAGCCTAATTTTATACTTCAGTAACTCCGATATTAATAACGGTGCCTTCTTAATATCGCAGAAAGATCTTGGCTTAACAAGCTTTGATAAATGAACAATAAAGATAATCGCTCCGACGCGGATTATCGGCTTACATATCAATATTGCTGATCCACAGAGCCACTGCACCGCACATAAAACATTTTATTGACTTTTGCACTGAGCCATTAGTAGATGTGTGATACGTGTAGACGTGTATGGGTCGGCTTTGTATAGCAGCAAATATAGCGCTATCGTCAGGGCCGAGCCGCGTGTCGACCACGCTCCATCGCCCATGTTGTTATTTTGGTTCATACTGCCTCTTTTATTTGCTTAACAACCCATACCGATTTAGATTTATCAGCTACAATGTCAAGTTATTATTACCGTTGATTTTCGCTTCACTCTCATCTTTGTCAGAATAAATACCCTTTTCTGGGACACTTAGCAATATTCATAGTCTGCAATGTGATCATAAAATGCTTAAGTGGCAAATAATTCTAGGTATGTGTTCATAAGAATCGTAAAGCTCGTTTCTTTAATAAAGCCAAGTAGAGCGCCACAATAAAGGAAGGGAACCACCAACTGTCTTTAACCACACATTATTACAAATACCTACTTGTATTGGTATTTTAACTACAGGCACCTTGTATTAATAATAACTTAGATAAAAATAAATTTCCGTTTAAGAATCTCGTACCGTCTCGATAAAGATTCTCGTAACGTATTCAAAGTATTCAGTGACTGAATCTCTCTTTTAGCCCCGCGTAATCAACTGAGCGAGCGACTGAAGCGAAATCGCGATTACACGATAAATCCAATTTATTCCTCATAGGTGCTTTTTTCAGTGTGACTCAGTCAGTGGGACTGGCTTTTGTACGCTTCAAATATTTCACATATATTCGTTTTATTATTTAGGTTTTAAGCTTTATTTACCTATTGCTGAGAAATCTCTTGTAAATGAAAAAGGTCGTTTAAGCCGGTCCCAAGAAGCAAAGTAAAGTCAATAAAGCTCGTCTTTCCGTATTTTACTCTTAAAACTCTTTACTTTGTACCCAATGTGTTTCCTCGAAGGAGCTGACTGAAAGAGTGAATTAGTTTTTTAATATACAGAGTTGATATGACAGAGGGGCATTAAATTACACATACGTAGTGTAATTGCCGAGTTAATACTAAAACTATACGTGTTTAGTATTAACTCGGTACGGGTTAAAAATAAAAAGCACCAAAAATGAGGTTTTTATTTTTTCAAACAAACTAAATAGCTTACAAATCAGAGTAAAACGCAACCACCCTTTGTAAATAAAAACTGACCTTGTAACGCAGCGGCACCGACGCGTGCACGCCGGAGCACTGTTAGGAAAGATACATCGTGTTCAAACGGGGCAAAAACTTAAAAAAAACATTTGCGACTAAACTACTGCTCCTATTTAATTGATTTTTGCTACAGAGTTTGAAAATGGTCCACGGTTTAAGCTGTTTAAAGGAAAGCCCCTCTGTCGTATCAACTCTGTATAATTATTTTTTTTAATCCTTGGTTGTTACTGTATTTGTAAATGTATGATTGTCCGTAAGATGCATTATTTATGAATGATTGTTATGCTCTATATTAAATCTATACATCGGTGGTAAGGTACGTCAACACGAACGCCTGTTCGGCGTGCTCCTGGCGCATGAGGTGGAGCTGCAACGCGCTGCAGCTGCAGCCACTGCAGCCGCAGCTGCGGTCGCTGCGGCTGCCGGGCAGCCCGAGCCCAGTGCTGCCACGCCCACACCACCGTGGGACGGGGATCTTTGCGGAGCTGCACAGACTCTGCTCCACCAGCATGCCATACAAGGCGATCTTAGCGCGCTTCAGGCGTCAATTGCACGTTTCGCTGCAGCTTGCAGACTCAACGCTGATGCTCCTCTTGATCCTAAGTAAGTATTACTGCTGCTGCCCTGCTGATAACTCCCATATAGATAGGCCCTCTGAAAGAAGGTCATGCCTTTATCACTCAATTTCCTTTGGTCCAGGTACATGCACAAGTTGCTGATAGAGCTGGAGCGCGCTTGGTGCGCCTGTGAGGCGATATCTGGAGGTGGCAGCGGGGACTCAGGGTCGGGAGCTTCCCGTGATGAGGAGCGCTGGCTGGCTGATTGTTTCGGCGAGTATGTGGATCGAGCGCTGCATCAGCTGCGACTGCACCGGGACCTGTACCCAGTGCTGCACCAGTACAGCATCAACAAGTTAGTTATTTGTCTAGTACCTACTATGATTGTGTTAAGTACCCATTTTGAAAAAAAAATACAATTCCGGTGTCCCGAAATAATTGTTCTTTATTAAAAAGTAGATATGTATGATTATTATAATATGAGGCAATAACAGGGTTTTAACTTGTACTGTATGTAATAGTTTTATTTTTACGAAGCTGCAAAGTGCGGTAGTAGGCATGACTTTATCCAAAAAACAAACTTAACATTGTAGTTGAAAAACATGTTCTACCATACATCGATATACGTCACGATCATTTTTCCAACGGCAAATTCAAGTTTGTAATCAGTTTTTAATGATAAAACTGCAAATGATCGATTTTCTGACGTTTTTCTTTACTTAAGCTGTGGGACCTAGATTCTAGACAACTTTCATGATTCTGGGCGTATTTGATATTAATTTCAACTTTATACATCCACACGTGCCTGAGAAACGGGACAGGCAGACAGACGGATGGACGGATAACGAAGTGATCCTATATGGATTCCATATTTTTCCTTTTAAGGTATAATGGAGTTTCTTTTTAGGTAAAAATAAAACCTATATTTTATGTTCATATAACTAATACGTTTCCATTACAAAAAACCTTTCATTTAAATCAGATAGATTTAGGTGATGCATTTAAGGGTACCGTACATTGATTAATCTAAACCAAAGTTGTATAAAAACAAATGTCGTAAAATGTATTAAAACGAATTTGGTTTCCAAGCGACTGTGAGAGATTAACGTATAAAATACCGTGCAAATGCTAAGAGATAGCGTTTTAACCTTTTGATCGCCACAACATAACGCACGCGCGTGCCCGCCACGCCAAGCTACAAATTTGTTTCTTCTGTTATCATGAATTTCTCAAAATCGATGGTATCTTTTAATTAGTTTGATATCATTAAATACGTACGAGAGCTTCAATTTTTAGGATATCTATATAAACACACAAAATTAATGATTTAATTGTTTATTTCATGTTATAGTGTACCCGCATTGTCATATATGTGTCGTTGGCGTACAGGGTATGCGCTTGCATGCGACGTATAATGTCAATGGCGTTCAAAAGGTTAACATAGCAACCACGGCCCTTCCGTACAACACTGATGAACAGGCATGCATTGGCAGTTTTAATTGGTGGATAAGCATTTTTCAATTCATATTGATTTTTGACATTTCGTATTGTGGGAATTGCAAGTTGGTTTTGCCGATTGTAATCTATCATTATCATAATGATCTATTTAATATAAACGACAAACCTCTGTTGCATAGTGTTGTAAATAACTTAATTTATTTTCGAAACATCGCTGTGGGGCTAAGCTTTATCAGGGTGTATTGGAATTGAATAGCACTTACCATTCCTATTTAGTCGCTCAAAGCGAGCTCTTACACGCACGAGATTCGATTTATTTGTGCTCGTGGCATCTGTCTAGATAAAACCTTTTATTCCGAACGTTGTAGTTTGATATTCAACACTGCGAACGTTAAAGTTATGATCAAGTTATATTCCATGTTAATTTTCTTAAAGAAACATGTTTACAGTTTTAATAAATTCATCTTGTGCAATTGTTTATTATTTTCTCAACATTAAATCTTTATTAATCAAGGATCTACTTAAACATAGGCAGTTAAGATAACAAAGAGGCATATTTGTTTATAATTAGAATGAATCATACATAAATAACCACTGAGACGTATTTTTTTAATGAATAATTATAATATTCTAACCAAACTATTAAGAAACTCAAATGCGTCGAAAAATTCCTTCGCATCACTTTCGACTGGTAATGTTCCCAAGAAACTGGCGCCATTGCCACGTTGGTGCAATGCTTAGGCTCGCTCTTTAGAGATCTAGTTGAACAAACAACGAGCACTCAGACCCTGCGTCCCCCAAAAGACTCTAATATTTAATTACCGATAAGATTATTATATTTTCGCCGCTTGAAGTTATCTCCAGCCGCAACAACAGCGCCAGCACAGCACGCCGAGACAGGAAGATGACACTGATTGCGTCCCACACTAAAGGCCACCTTCCACGGAATAAAAGACATGCCGCCCGATCTTTTGCCATCGTCGCATTTGCCATTGAGTTCTGATACAGCTGGAACGCTGACGGTGACAAGAACTCGTCGGATGATGTCACTAATGTTCGTGTGCCGCCCTGAGCGACCCGCACTTGGGCTGTAAACTAGATGAAATAAGTTTCAAGAGAGTTAAACTTCATGAAATGTTTCTTTGGGTTTAAAATGTCTCCGATGTCCTTTGATCTTATTTTATCCCAGTTCTTATGCCTGAGAGTTGATTCCCACAATAGGTCGTTTACTGAACCGGCTCCAAAGCCCCGGCAGGCACCTTTCCTTTCTGCTATTCTCACTAAATCAATATTGCCCACTAACTTCTGTTCATACTTGATGGACTGTTAAGTATTGCGTGCAACATAAACCTCAGAAATAAACAAAATAAATACCATGTTTCTTGACAAGTTTACAATAAAATCTACCCTTGTAATCTTTAGGGTGTTGGAATAATTGATAGGAGCTAGTAAACACAACGAATACAAGTTGGGTCGGACTCTGTCGGCATTAATTTAGCCTAACTACGATAAAATGTCGCTTATGATTTATTTGGATTATTAATTACACGACAGCGGTACCTGTGTTTCCACTAAACATATTCAAAGCATAAATAACTAGAGTATTTTGGGTACTAGGTAGTTTACCTCATAATTATGCGGCATGGAATGATATAATAAGACATGAATGAATTCATTGGCACGTGTACCTGTGTAATGTGGTAATGTAATTAATATAGAACTGAAAGATTATATGGCAATCTTATGTGGATCTGTACAGGTAATTCGTATTAGTCTAACATGCGCACTGATAAAGATATCCAATGTTTATCTCCAGAGCCCTGCCCGTATGCTGTAAGCTACCATGAAACTTAGAATGTAATTGACTTTATATGTAGAAATCAATAAAGTTTACGGTGCTGGGGAACTTGCAGTGCAAGCCCCTTACCCGCTCGTGAGTGTCAAAGGCGTCCATGTGCACGGCATTGGTCTCCTCTCTGTTCACAACAAACTGTCAATTAACATTTGTAAAGCGCGCTGATTGTACACATTCTCCTTTGACATGTCATTTGTAGCGTTTATTCTATGGCTCAGCGTGTTTAACATTCGTCGCACCTATACGAACGCCAGTATAAAACACTGTTCAATCTATAGCTTGTCGATCGAAAATGGTAACCACTGAACAATTTATTCACTCACCTCACTCTTTTGTTTTTCGAAATACTTCACTCAGCATTCCCTAGTTTATGACTGAGGAGAGGATAAGCTTTGCAAAGTGAAAAAATTATCCAATTAGGTTGAGTGGGCACTTTCAAGATTACCTACCTCAAGAACAAACAATATTTCTTTTCTTTATTATATTCGTTCAGACGCGGTGAAGTATTATAAAGGCATGTTTTATATGAAGAATAACCGTTTAATAGCTTTTTTAAGTATTGGTAATAAACGGAGGGTTCGTTTTTAAGTTCTTTAACATTAGAAGTATTGATTTACATTTACCATTCACAGGTATTTGGACTCATAAAGATCTAACAGAATAAAAATCATTTTAATATAACATACTAGCTTTACCCGGCCTGCCTTTGCTTGGGTAGCACTGAATAGTTACCTACAGCACACCTATGTACCCACTTTACCTACTTACCTAACTATCTAACTACCTTCCTACCTAGCTACCCTACCTATGTACCTGCCGTTCCCATGGGAATTTCGGGATACAAACTATGTGTAAACGCTCTTGGATAAAAATGCTACGACCTGTCGAAATGTCAAGTCAATCCATCGACTACTTTTCATGGTGGTATATTTTTATATATGGATCTTGGTAGTTTAAAAATGCTTCATGTGTTTGCACGTTCTACTTTGATGTCTTTATTAAGTGCCCACCTAACCATCGGGATCCCAACTTACGGTAGGAGGGGTTCACATCGGCGTCGAGACCACGATGAAATACCTGGGTCTGGTCCTCGACAGCCGATGGAATTTCGTGGAGCATTTCCGACGTTTGGCCCCCAAGCTGGAACGGACTGTGGCCGCCTTCAAGCGGCTCTTGCCCAATCTGAGGGGGCCAAACGCCTCCTGCCGGAGGCTTTACGCGGGAGTCGTGCGGTCCATGGCCCTATACGGGGCCCCGGTGTGGGCGCGTTCATTGCGGCGACGAGCCGCTCACTATCTGAACGCGCCCCAAAAGGTGGTAGCCATTCGGCTAATCCGGGGGTACCGCACGATCTCGGGCGAGGCGGCAAGCCTCCTTGCCGGACTGCCGCCGTGGGATCTGGAGGCGATAGTCCTCGCGCGCCTGTTCGAGTGGCGCGCGGAGATACTAAGCCGGGGGGAAACTCCGTTTCCGCAGCAAATTGCGGCGGAGCGGACGGACCTTCGGCGCGATCTCATGGCGGCCTGGAATCAGCGACTGTCGCAACCCAGCGCAGGGCACGCCACGATAGTGGCGGTAAGGCCCCTCTTTGAGGAGTGGCTAGAGAGAGGCGTCACGGCGCCCTCTCCTACCGCCTGACGCAGGTCCTCACCGGACATGGATGTTTCGGGAGGTTCCTGCACATCATCAGGCGGGAGGAAACACCCGGGTGTCACCACTGCGAGGATCGCCCAGAGGACACGGTAGAACATACGGTGCAAACCTGCCCCACTTGGGCGGAGCACCGCCGTGTCCTCGTAGAGGCGATCGGCGGCGACCTCTCGCGCCCGGCCCTGGTGCAAGCCATGGTCTGGGGCGAGAGGGAGTGGGAGGCAGTCACCTCCTTCTGCGAAAAAGTTATGCTCGCGAAGGAGGTGGCGGGATGGGAGAGAGAAAGGTCCTCCCGTCCCAGCCGCCGCAGTAGACGCCCCGGGCGTCGGGAGCCACGTGACGACTCCCGGCCACCGTAGGCGCGGGCCTGCGGACGGTGAGTAATGGGTGACTCACCGTCCGATCAGCACCAGACCCGTGCCATACGGCGCGTATATGTTCCACGCGCGCCTCAAAGAGATGTCAGCATATGAAGGGGCCCCTCAGGGCCAAGCCTGCCGGGTAAGCGGGATTGTCCGAAAGGGTTACCGCTACCCCGGAACATAAAGGGCTACGGAAGGAACATGGATGGGTTTTAGTCAGTAAGAGTATGACACTCCCTTCCGCTCCACCCAGAGCGGAAGCAGTCATTGGATGATTTCCCAGCCTTAAAAAAAAAAAAAAAGTGCGCACCTCCTAGTATCGTTAATGTCGGCGCTTCATCGCCGTCGTCGTTGTCAGACATGTTGGTTTGCACCAATACCTACGTCATATGTATTCCCGTATGATTTCAAAGTCTAATACGTCTGGTAAGTTTGATATCAAGCAATAGGAAAACGCAGGAAAATGTTTAACAAAGTTCAAACAAAATACCTTGCTTTACATCTAAGAAAGAATGTCTTCACGAAGAATGTATTTCGGTTTTTCTTTTCTTTTGTGAATTAAAACAAAACTGAAGTTTTCAGTAATAGTAAGAATTTATATGGACTCGGACCGTAGCTTTAATATTTTTCAAATAATTATCAAAATACCACAATATTTTAACTTAATCAAAATAAAAACACGATATAACCTAGCCCAGACAGGAATAAAAATTAAATAAAAAAAAATAGTCAGATTAAGTACCTACAATATAATCAAAACGCGCCCATAATTATGCACAATGGACTGAGCTATACCTACTAGGGTGCCTAGCCTGGCTCATAAATGTCTAATCGTCAATCGATCGATATTGCAGTTTATGGCACTCAGTTGAAATTACTACTTTAGTTCACAGATTAAAGTAAAATATAAATATTCCAAGAACTGCTACAGAATTGTACTCGTATTATTATTTAAATGGATCTGGTAACTTTAAATGGAGTTATTGTCTTTAGGTTGGAGTATCTGCTGCGATGCTTGAGCCAGCTCTCACAAATGAAGGCTTTCTGGCGGTGCTGCCCCTTTAATAAGGAAATCAGGCAAGTTGGACCATCCTATTCCCCGTTTCAGTTATTATCCCTAATTACTCGGTTAGGATGTTATTTCAGCTGGCATGCATAACAAATTCGGCAAATAGAACAAAAGTTTATAGTCTTCATAGTGTAATAGGAACCTTTCTATAGGTATATGCTTTTGAAATACAGAACTTTGTGTTTGTTATGTACCAATTCAGATTTGAACAAAATCAAATAAAACACCACTTTAAACAAATATTTGACGATTTTTTTTTAATTGCTTGTGCCTACCAATATATATAATTAATAGATACAATCTAACTGTATGTAAGGATAAAACTTTGGGCAACAGCATTAAGACAAGCGGAAATTATTCGGAAGAGACAGCGGGCCTTCATAGTTCTCAGAGTATTTTTCGCGAGATTAAAGTCAGCTTTTCTTCTTCGCCAAATGAGTTGGGGGAAAGGATCCTGCACAGCATTTTCTAAATAATTGCCTTTGCAAATGGGGACGCTAAATAGCGGTGAAAATGAAACTGTGTGGTGAAGCCAGATTATACTTTTTAAAACTGTTTTGTTTTAACTTTCAAGATTGGGGTTACAAAGAAAACAGTGCGGACGTATTTTGAAAGTAACAATTTTATTTTTCCAACTATTGCTTCTAAAATGTTACATAAATTTCGTGACATTGTAACTATTCGTAATCCATATGCCGAATGACATTTTAAATCACCAGATGCTGCCTTCTAAATTGACCTTATACTTGTATCCTGTGGGCAAAAGTGCCAATAATATTGAATCCAGAACACAAAGGCAGTAAGCACCAATAACCGCCGCAATAACTGTCAATAGGAGCGAGATTGTGAGCGCGCTCCGCAAAGGCACCTCCGAGTGGTACGAAGCACTGTGCGGACAGGACACACACTCCGAACGCGGAGAAGACCTCGTCAACCTCATCACGCTCATACAGATCGACTTGCAGCAAGGGCTCACCTACTACCACCCGTTGTTTGAGACGTGAGTTTTAGGAATAAGCACCATATCATAACCTTACAAAATCTTTCTTTTTTAATTTTGCTGCTCTCTTACTCAGAATTAAATCAGATAATTAATTAAAAAAGAAAAACATTTACAGAAATTACGTTCTACAAATGATATGCATAATAGGTCGTTCAAAATAATCTATAAAACGTTCTATTTCACCCTTGATTTATCTTTACATTAACTTTAGCCAACGTTTTCACTCTTTTGACTCTGGTACACTCTTATCTACGAGTCTAACTGCGGCTCAAAGCTAACAGCCGGAACCAAAGCCCTTTGCCTAAGTTCTAAGACTCTCTAGAGGAATTCGTCAAAAATGTTCTTCCTCCAATTGATTTAATCAAGATTTAATCACAGTTGGAATAAAGAAAAGGCTAAAATTTGCTATATGTTGAATACATATTTATCGTTCAACTCCGAGTGTCCATTGTTGCCCGACCTCCATTCTTCACGATCATCAAATGAACGGAACTGTGGGCGGAAAGTGTTCGCGTCCCTAGAGCGGTTCATACCGTTCATATTTTCCGTTGTAAGAAATATCACATGCCTTTCTGTTGCAGGACCAATAACGTGCCGTACTTCAGCATAGTTTTCAACCAGATAGACAAAATGGTAAGTGAACAATTTCGTTTCGTCTGGTTGGCTGTAACGGCCTGGCGCACTCCTATTCAATTATTGTCTAGAGCTGAATTTTACTGGTACTAAAATTGACAAAATCTGTTACGGGTCAGACAGATACCAGTACCCATAATATCTATACATGACGATGTATAGATATTATAGGTACTGGGACCTCCCAGTACCTATAATATCTATACATCGTCATGTATACTCAGTTTAACGGATTAAATTAGATTCATAAAGAAACTAGCTTTTGCCCGCGACTTCGTCCGCGTGGAGGCTGGTTATATCGCAATATCGGGAGCTATTTTTGAGTCCACAAGTGGCTTATGTCCTTACCCGGGATGCACTCTATCTCTCTGCCAAATTTAATCGAAATCCGTTCTGTGGTTTAGGCGTGAAAAATAAAAGACAAAGTTACTTCTTTTATAATATAAGTAACGATGATTTACTAGCAAACCCAGCAAAAAAAAAGGCATGTACTTCCTTACGGCAATAATATGTGATTAGCGTAGTTACAAGTACTAGCTATACATATATCTATGTCCAGCCCAAGGAAACACAACTGGTGTTTCTCATGATGCTTAAATATTGAAACAGGTGCATTTCGCGTTTCTTTCCCTCCAGCCTTTTGTTAACCTCAATAAGTTATTGTACCCGTAATTCAATAACTATGGTACCTAATCGGGTCATTGCAGGTCGCGAAGTTTTTAACTTTTGCTATAATTTAAAATGACTCACAATTCTTGAACCATATTTAAAAAAAAACCGGCCGGTGTTTAATGATTTTATTTTACCACTCTGCCTTCGTGATTAATATAATATGTACGAGTATTACCCGCGTCAAATTACAACTTCTTAGTAATAAGAGTCTCTTAATTTTACGTAATTAATTATTATTTTACGTCATTAATTCAATGCTCTTTAAATGTTATAGGTTGTCATTCATTATAGAACACCACTTAACCTCTAAAAATTAGCTATGGGCTACTTGCCCATACGTAAATGTAGGGTTATACTCGTAGCTCAGAATAAAGCGACTTATTTATGCACACATCTGTTAGGTTTCCGTGCCTCGGCACAAAGCACGTTAAGCCGTTGTTTCCCGGCTATCATTTATGGAGCTTTGACATTCGTTACGGGTCGTCAGAAGCCCGTAAGTCTGACAGCCAATCCAGCAAAGGGTATCGTATCACCCAGTTACTGGGTTGTGGAAGTCAGATAGGCAGTTGCTCCATGTAAAGTACTGGTATTCAGTTGCATCTGGGTAGACTGGAAGCCGACCTCAACATAGGTGGCTTAAGGCTAGGCAGATTGATTGACTGTTGGGATTCGTTGTATGAGGAGCCAATTTACTCTCTTAAATTGTCAGTCTTTAGTTCATGTCATTAGCTATACCGATATTAAGCGATCTAACAAGAATGTTAAGCACAATAAAGTTTTTTAATTCGTCATTTTCATTTGCCATGAAAACTTAACTGGTTTACCTACACACGATACAACACGGTAACAACAAAGATTAATATCGGCAACCATGTTGGTTAAAGAGATTACTTTCAAAATCCCTCTGGTGTATTAGGATCCGTTTTCAAAATACCTCTCGGTAAACGTGATTAGATTACGAGTAATATATATTTATACTAGCTTCCGCCCGCGGCTTCGCCCGCATAATATGTCGACAAATTATACATATAGGTAAACCTTTCTCTTCAATCACTCTATCTATTAAAAAAAACCGCATCAAAATCCGTTGCGTAGTTTTAAAGATTAAAGCATACATAGGAATATAGGGACAGAGAAAGCGACTTTGTTTTATACTATGCAGTGATATAGGTAGGTACTAGAATATAATCGTTGAAATTATTTGATAGCTATCAGAGGACGTGAGGCAGTGTGTGGAGCACTGGGTGGTCGAGGGCTGGTGCGGCGTCGTCGAAGAACCGATGTACGATGAACATGGGAATGGAAGTAAGTTACCTATATATCATACAAAATTACACATATTACCACAAATTCTGAACAAAGTATTATAATATAAGGCAGGGTCTAAGAATTTTGCCCATCTCTCATATATCCCTCTCAAGGGTTTTCTATTTCTTACATGAGTGGTCCCAGACTATATCCAAGTTATGACACGGCGGTAGTATCGATAAAATGTCTGGCGAAAATATACATAATATCTATCTCGGTAACCTTTCGGTAAAATATTCGAGAAAGATATTCTACACTTTTGCTCAGCATTTTTGCACATAGTGCATTCAATATCTTTATCAATTGAATTTGCTTACTAGAAACTTTTTACGAAAGTCTCGCTCCCGTCCACTGCCGAGTGCCGGCGCTCACTAAGTCATTGAAAAACAAAATCGTGCATCCCTTCACTGACCTATTCAAATACCGTCGGCGGTCCCTATACCAACACATCGACTTCTGTTTTCTATGTTGAAAAGGACGAAATACTTATTTATTTTTCATGTTAAAGGAAAAGCGCCAGGGTAGCCCGCGAAATTCAAATTTTCTTACGTGTTTTTGTAATTTGTATGTCACACTGATCAAAATATAATTCGCGGCCGTAGCAAGTACGCAAATCATATTTTGATCAACATAGAATCGAAATAAAGCTGACCTAATAATTACAAAAAACAGAGGAAAAATTAAAATTCGTGGGCTACCCTGGCGCAGTCAACATAAATATATTTAAATAAAACTGTCTGCTATTAATACTTACGGCCAAAGGTTCAGGCTTCGGAAGGTTAGCGCACTCCCTTCCGCTCCACCCAGAGCGGGAGCAGTCATTGGATGATTTCCCAGCCTTAAAAAAAAAAAATCCGGTACATTAATTGAATCTATCTATATTTAGGTTGTAAATTAATAAACTAGAGTCAAGCGAGCTTTTTCAGGAACACCCGGCGCCCGCAGGCTGTGAAAGATGTGTTATTAAATATTTTGCTAAACCTGGGAAATGATTATCTTTTATGTAAAGATAAAATTGGTATATTTCATTAAAGATATCGCCCTTATTTTACTGCTGTGGTAATAAACCTAGTGATTTGGGAAGCTTTTAATTACAATCCCGACTTAACCTTAATTTTCTAAGTGAATGAAAATGCAAAATATATGTACCAACATTGCAGTAAGTCAGCATAATTTCATACCTTAAACACATAACTACCGATCGATTGATTTACTTTTCCTTTACGGGTCTCATGTTAGTCCCGGGTTGTCAAAATATGAAAGAGGTCTATAAAGCAGACAGTCATTTTGACTGATGTTAATAGGGATGATGTAGGAATGGGCTTGGATCCTCGGGTCGTCGAACTGGCAACTGGATAATCATCGATAAAAATATAATATCCTTGGACATTTCACACAACGCAATATAGTCCCAAGCTAAGCAACCTAATGCTTGTATTATATTATGGTAACGAGATGGCTGATAAGCTACTTATATACATTTTTTTGTAAATATATACAAGGTATACAAAGAAAAACACCCAGACTCGGAACAAATACTTGCAGGTCGTACAAATATCTGTTCCGTGCGGGAATCGAACCCGCGACATGCTGCGCAGCAGTAAATCGCTTAACCACTGCGCCAACCGTGCCGTCATATCTACCAGCCAACAGAAATTCTTAGATTGAAAGCCGAATCCTTGTGAAAACTGATAATTCTATGTTTTTCCCTTTTTCGTTATAATTGTTGACTTGTCCGTCAGTATGCCTGGTGACGATAGCGAAGACGCTGCCGTTTGAAGTGCTATCGGCAGTACGCGAGCTCTGCGCAGCGGCATCCCTCGCGCCGCAACCACAAACACACCCCCATGCACCGCACGACCCGCCACCGCAGTTACTCGATGCTTACCTGTAAGTGCCTTAAATTACCTGCGACTTGATTATCCGTTATGATTTGTGCGTTCGTTCATTTTGTTCGTGTTTGTGAGCTCTTTAGGCGATTAACACACGCCACCGCTCGACCGCGCGGTAGCAGCAGTTTGCGGTAGAAACGAGCACCGCTCGACCGCGCGGTCGGGCGGTGTACGTGTGATAGTCACGGATTTCTTAGAGACCAATGCGACATGAGATCCACTTCACCGCCTACCGTGGCGGAGCGCGGTGCCATGTGTTGATCGCCTTAGTTTGGATGCTGAATGAGAAATTCACAGAACGAACATAATTCTATTTTCGCTGTGTTACATATTCAGAGCCGTGGGAACTCAGTGGTAGCAGCCGCGACTTAAAAGTTGTAGGTCGTAGGTTCGAACCCAGATAGACTCTTTACTTTTTGTAAATTATTTCATCACCAACTGCTCTCAAAACGGTGAAGGAAAACTTTGTGAGGAAACCGGAAACAATATCCTAAAACCAAGTATGCAAAGACATGTGACATCTACCAACCCGCACTGGGCACACGTGGTGGATTACGGCCACACACTCTCAGAGAGGAAGCATATGGCCTACCAGTGGGAACATTACAGGTGGATTAGAGTATGCTACATAGGTATCCGGATTTTCCGGGTAAAATTACTTCCCTACGTGCTATTCTTAGTTAAATTCTGACCGTCCTAAATTCCATTTAAATCTGTCCAGTCGTCGCGGAATAATTGAGTTACGAACTTCCCCATTTGTGATATTAGTGGGATCACAAATCTGTTCGGAGATTATATTACGGTGAATCGATTAGATGTTTCAGGAAGTTGTTCGAGACTCGAATTTACAGTTAATCAAAGTGTCAGTAATCGACTGATTTCGGAAATAGGTTCCTACCATGTGTTTCGTAACTAGAAAGCGAGGTAAGCGTCCCGTCACGCAAACGTGCATGTATGCACGTCTTTTCATATAGGTATACTGTATACCTATATTTGAAGGACGCAGCCCTGTTGTCCAGAGAAGGTCAAGAATTTTCCTACACAGCTATCCGATCTGCTGTCAAACTTTGATAAACCCTCGAATATCCTGCAGCTCATAGATTCACGGTAACACGATCTTTACTGACTGTCACGCTGAATGAATGGAACGTTAATATTATTCCGTTTTCCGGCTAGTTTACCTAAACGCAGTCTGCTAGTGACAAATGATTGATTAAAATCCGAACACAATGATGAAGGCGCCCGTTTCCAAACGAAATTGGATTTGATAAACAGATTTTGATGTTTAAAGCTCTTTGCTGATGTTTTCTTCTTTTCTCTCGGCACGAATATTACGGGAATAATTTTATTATAAGCGTCTCGCGTTGTAAATGGTTTGTCCAGTCAGCAACAATGCCGTGTGGACTGTTTACAGTGCGCCGGGAGCCCTATTACGGTCCCTGGTGGAGACGCTTTTCATGTAGGCTTACCTACCTTCATACTGTTGAGTTATTCATTGGAAACTATGACTCCAAACCAAACTTAGTATATAAACTGCCTACCCGAGCCTTGTTAAATATACAATAATAACTTTACGTTCCCCAAATTTTGCTAAGTTAAATAAATGGAAATCCGAGAAAACGTCAACATTATTATATTACTTCAGCAAAACATCATGTTCACGTACGGTAAAAACCGCAAAAACACAAAATATTCATAATATTCGCATAAAATATTCATTGCAACGAAAAACAACGAGCTTTATTTATTTCGATCCTCGAATGCGAGCGCTGAATGAGGGAACCAAAAGCTGCGTCAATATTCTTTGTAATGTTGTTTAGTTATTTTTAGCTTTTGTATCGTCCATAAAATTCCGTATCATTTTTATAATTCCATATCAACTATACTGTGCCTATACCCCAGTTTTTTTAGGAAAACCCGTACAGATTTGGGTAGTCTTAAAAGTCCTTCTCATAATAGGTACTCTACCTAGCACTTTAAAACCCAACTTAAACTATAAGGTTTTGTTCAAGCACGGAGTTTTATAAGTCTTGTTAATTAACAAGTCTTATCAAAAGCTGAACGGATTAAGTAAAGGAGAACCTACTCGCAGTGTTCATGTTGCGCAACTGGGTAATTAGTGGTAATTAGCAGCCAGCGGTAACGTGGATGATGATAGCGGAACGCGACAGACTTCATTTCGTATGGTAATGTTGTTGTGGTCGCAGGTGGTTCGAGCCGCTGATCGATCGCTGGCTCGCCGTCACCAAAACTATGGCGCTGCAGAGAGTTCGAGCCGCCGTCGAACTTGGTAAGCTCGCACGTCATTTCTTATTTGTTACTTGTAGAATTACTTGTGTCACATTCATTTTCAGATGTGTCTAAGTGTATATGGGTTAATCCCGAGAGACGGCTGTAGGAGAAACTCCAAAATAATAATAAAACCTTACCTTATTTAGATCCATCTTCAAAGTGTATTGTGTATAGTCATATCAGAATAAGTTGAGTAAGAAGCTCTCTTTCCATTCCTGCAAATTATGACTAACAACTTTAACGCTTGGTTGTTTCATTATGAAAATGTTGACCCATCTGTTACCTGATTTAGAACCCCATTAATATCTAGTATCAAGTATTAAAATACTTATTCAAGGGGCACGTTGTAGTATCATCTATGTGTGAAAAATAAGTGCTAATTTAATATCCAATAATTTTAGATTAATATTTTATGAAATCCTATAAGTGGGCCATAAATCTGTCACATAATACATTATAATTACACTTTTATGTAAATGGGTTTAAAAATTGATTACGACAATTGAGTTACATAATTGGTCGTAAACACATAAAATGAACCCTGTGAGTTACGACTCGTAGTTCAATTTATACAATTTACCAATGTATGAAGACATTAGGTACCTATACCTATGTAAATCTGAGAAAGCTAAACCGGTGTCCAGTGGAAATCTGTAAGAAAATCTCTAAGTTGCAACCTGTCTGTGCTTATCAAAAGAAACTAAAACCTAGCGGGGTATGAAGAGAACTGATTTTCGAAGGAGGCAGTATAATCGTTGTGAAGGCAAAAGGCGAAGGTTCACACCCGCGCTAGGGCGGCCGCCATTTAGATAAACATCGGGTTCTAACTGTGCCGTAACTTGAAACGTTTTATTGGACCGAGACAAATAAAGGACTGCTTGTAAATTGTTATTATAGAATAGATGACATATTTAAACCTTGCCCTGTCTTCAAAAATTAACATCAAGATTGTTAATACTAGATCCTACGTTTACTTTATAATCTAAATTGCAAAAACGAAAATCACTTCATTGAGTTAACTATTTCTGGTTCAGTAAATAGCTATACACAGTTCATTATACCTATTCTACATAATATACCTAAGTGTAGGCAAAATTAATTGGTTCAATATGAAATTCGACATCAAAGTAAAAGACCAATTACTAGGGCCATATCGAATTACAACTTTCTTGTTAAAGGTCCAACCAATCCCTAATTGATCGTTGACTGATGGTCATATCGAGTACGTAAGATTTCCTTATTACTATATTGTAATCGCTTTAAGCTGTATTGGTTCATTTGTGCTGTTCGGATCAATAATCTTGTTTTTTTTTTGTAGGAACATTTACTCATGTATTTTTCATTATCTTTGAAGATAACATCGCGTACAATTTTATTGTATCACACCAAAACATAAAGTACTAAGATTATGATACTTATGGCGTACTAAATAAGGTTATATATCTAATTCATTTTGACGTAGCTACGATCTGTTAATGTTCATTATGCGAATCATATACTTACAACCATTTATAACTATTATAAGTAGGTACTATTTATCAGAAAAACTATTCAAATAAAGATACTTTAATCAAAAGCTTGTTGCTTATTTAAGAGCAACCAAACGCCGATTTTTTATCTTCTTCAGACAGGGAACTTTCGGGAACAGTCATGATGCCGCATGCAAATTCATAAAGACCTTTTTTTCTGATTTTGATGTTTTAGGGCCATACAAACAAAAATACAAAATGGCTTGATTTAGGAGTCCGGGTGTGTATTTTTAATGTTACCATGTAGGTTTAATGGAGTACCTAGAATATTGTATTTAGTTATGAAATTGCGTAGTTTGTCTCAAAATTGCCCACTTTCAGACTGAGATATTGTTTCTAGACCGGCCAGTGGAAGGCGAGCACCTTGTCAAACACAGTACATCGTCAGTGGACACTGCAGCTTGGTGAGTCTAGCGTAGATAAACAAAGGAAATACCAATGCTCAATGAATAAACCTGAAATCACCGCATGTATATCATTTCTATACGAATATCATGTGAGCAAATCCCACCTACTATGATTTTCAGGTCACGAACAATTTTAAGGGTTAGTATTCAATACGTATTACCTGCCCTATTGGCTCTTAACACAAACATTTTTTATCAATAACCAGCCCGCCGCTCCTGTCGTTCTGTAAAGACAAGACAAGACAAGACAAGGGTAGAAATAAAAGCATTTCTAGACCAAACTTCATTACTTCTCTTAGCGTGTCGTGGAAATCTATGTAGAGTTCCTGTAGCGTGCAGGCACCTGGACCCGCTAGATACGATATTAAGTGCCCCATTGTTTGTGGGACACCACATTTGCAATCCAAGGAATTTGTGAATCTCCACCTGAACAGGTTTTCTTTGGCCTATCTGAGTCCGGAGTCTGTTTAAATACTTCCCCGTAAGCCATCTTTGTTCTGCATAAAAAACCCTCCTCCTGCGTATTATGGATGTTGACTAACTTTATATTTTATTCCCAGCTAGATTATCAAAAAATATTGGACAGGTCATTTTTCTTTTTTCACATAAACAAAAGATTGCGTTGATATCTTCATTGTGTTAAAATGTGGCATGAAGTCACTTCTTTATAGTTTTTATTCTTATTTATGACGTAGCGGGCCCCCACTCCCCAACTTAATGCGTTTTATGTAACAATTTTTTTATCAATATGATATAATTACGTGTCTGATATTTTTTTATTATCTGACTGACGGACTAAATGTAATTTCTTTATTATACCCTGTCAACACTCCTATTGCCTGGTAACACTAATTACGGGGAAAAAAAAATAGATAAGAAATATGAATAGCATAGAATATATGTACAACGTACGTGAAATGTATAAAAGCTCTGCTCGCTTCGAAACTTGCTGCCTCACACTTTAGTGCTCTCAACAGGTAATTCTATGAAAATGTACCGTAAAAGATGAAAGCAAGCAAACAAATTTGAATATACCATTTAGGTAACTCAAATTAACCCGCGCAAAGTATAGGGTATACATACTAAGTCCAGTTTTAGCGGCACATATTTATCTTTGTCACTGCTGTCGGGCTAAAAATGAACAGGGTGGCGTGCCCTTGTTTGAATAGCTTTTTGTGCATGAGGTGAACCGTATGTTGGACTTTCGTAACTTTTTGCGTTTATGTTCATGTTCGTATATTTTTGTTATTAAGTCAGTAAATAGGACCACCTGTCCTTTATGAAAAAAAATACAGAAATTTCGTTATGGAAAATGTAGCTTTCGATCGCTGACCTTCTAGAGGCCGCAGGAATCTGCTGGATGCGGGAAGCACATCATCATTGCTGATGATGTCGTTTATGAAAGATAATATAATTTGTATAAATAACGTAGTGAGTGACAGTGTAACGAATTCATACAATAGTTTTGATAAAACCTAAGGAAAACAATAAGCTACTTTGCTCAAGTTCCTACACAATATCAGTCTACTCTCTCCATCTCTAGATTAAAGTTTTAACTGCCGTAGGTGGTAGGTAGTATCATGTCGAACAATATAAAAACATATCATGGTTGTAACAGCTCAGCTACTAATCAGTGACTGATACCAGTCGGACGTGAAAAATCTTTAGGAAAGCTATAAGCTATTGAACACGGTAGGGCCCTTAAGCGCCGGGTAAAATGAACGCTTAACGAAAACGAAGTAACAACGCGGGCAAGCGAGGCGATGCGACAGGATGAGTCGGGGACCAAGACTTTTCTCGCGGACCAAGTAGCGCATAGAAGCTATAGTTAAAGTAAGTTTAAACTCGCCAACATGTTTCGATCAAGCATAGTGTTCAATGCACGTGCCTTCTCTGTATGAGAAGACGCCTTTACTCTTCAAAGGGACAATACACGACTGTTATTATCATCATGGATTTTCGTGCCAATTATCATTTGTGTGTTTACTTGGTCTAGCCTATACCACATGCGCCTGGTATGGCGTTCGGTGGGTGGTGCCGAAGAGTGCACAGCAGGCGGCAGCGTGCGGCTGCTGGAGGCCGCGTGCGCCACCGCTCTGCATTACGCAGACCTCGTGCACGGCGCTCTCGCTGACCAGGGATACTACGAGAACTACGGTATGTGCTTTGGAACATAGCAGACAAACTTATTTTAGCATCGGCGGAAAGCGTGTTTTGCCTACTCTCTGCTTTCGGTAGGGATCACAAAATCGCTCGTTCAGCCATTGCTTCGATGCTGCGTCGCGTTTTAACAACTCGCTGCTTTTGTATTTGCTATCAAAATTGCGCAATTTGCGTAAGTTCTGAAGATGGTAAAGAATTACTTAGTATATCGGGGCGACTAGAGTTAGAGTGTTGCATTGAGACGCTGAATCGAGTTTCCTAAAGCGACTGAAACGCTCACTTCTTTCTGTTCTTTGTTCTGAAGTTTATAATAATGATACGTTTCATACATGACCTCCAAACAATAAACTTTATTCGTTCTAACAAGTGTCCTATTTGTTTCTATTTCCAACAATTCTTAGAAAAAAAATATGTCTGGACTAACATGTCACTCACAAAATTGAGTGTTTGTGAACACTCAACAAAGCAGTTACAATATTTGTGTTATTGTGTACCGACGGAATACCATTTCACGATCCATTATTCTGCTCTATTAATCACTCGTAACCTGCGGTGTACATCGTCCTCCTTTTTGAAATCGGATAAAACATAGCCTTACAAAAACTCTTATCTCAGGTCAAAACAAAACGACGGAAGAAATATGCACGATCGTGAACAACTTGGAATATGTGCGCCGCTCTCTAGCCGAGTACGACGACGAACACATGTAAGTGCGAGTTAATCTCTGGACCGTGAATATTGCGCGTTCTACACTCACGACACGACACGCTGTGGAGCGCAAACTTCATAAATTCCACACAAACAAATATAAATCTTAGAGATACGATTCTAAAGCTTATTTCAGAATACATTTCTCTTTACTAGTCTAACTTACAGAAATTGTCATGCAGCGATTGATAGAATATAAAACGCTCAGCTGCACAGCATCTTCATCCAAGCTGAAAATAATAACAACGTTGATATTTGTCGTATCAGGGATTTTATTCATTCAGTTGCTCTTAAGGTACTGAGACGTTAAACGTGTTTTGTTACGGAAGATCAAACAAGCATCTTATCAGTGAAGGAAAACCTTTTGCCAGGGGGCATTATAACCCCTAACTACAAATTGTTTAATAATGTTGTTATTGTAACTGAATCGTTAGCGTAAGCTCATGAACATTTGTTTGTACGCAAAACATTCGGTTTCACGCGCCACACAGCCATTCCGAAGTTTTAGTGGTCCTTAAGAACAAATCGCCCCGGGATATAGCCATCTCGTGTTAATGGTCGAACTTGTACCGAATAAACTGCTGTAGAAAATCTTTTCACATTTTACGGCGCAGTACATCAGCAAGTACTCACAAGCTGTAACGTAAATACTTACCACGCAGTTGCCTATAAATCTTAATTAAAACTAAAACAACTTGAGAACTATCTCAGTTTGAGTTGAAACGCAATCAAAAGTTGGTACATTACGAATTTACGATCTTTATAAATCAATTGATAGCAATAATAGCTGATGATTTACAAAGAGAAATATATTTGACTATTTTGTGTTAAAGGCATGTTGATGCCTCTCTCAAGATTAGTATTGCGATTGTTCAATTGCATGGTATAACTTCTTATACGTGCTAATGAACATTTCACTTCACATAATAAATGGGCAGTGAAATTATATAGATATTATATTGCTCTTTATCAAAATTTCATGCTCATCTCGGAACCTCAGTTGTATAGTTAAAACTCGTTAGTACAACCACAGGCACGGGTAACGTTCAAAATACGCGTTAATTAATGAAAGTCCTTAGACACCAAATATTGTATGTAACATGATCACAAAAGGATAATATTGTAGCTTGAACGACGAGAACTCGCGTCAGCTGGTACGCGGTGCGCTAGGCACATTAGACGCGCGAGCAGCACGCGCGGCCGCGCCACTTGCCGCGCGAGCACGGCCTCCGCTCAGGAAAGCCGTTTTTCATCTGGCATGGTCACCAGACACGCTGCCCACACCACAGGTAAGTTATTTTGAAGGTTACTGTTAGATTTTGTTTCGCGTGAATCCACGTTTATAATTTTCAAAATTTTACCCAAACACGAAGAAGCCGCTGGGAAACACTTCTAATTCTAATTCGGCACTAGGCAATAACTCCTCTGCTGGAGTTTCTGGACCAGCATCTATCGTCACTGAACACCTGGCTCCTTCCGCGCGCATTTATTCGCGCATTGGCTGGCTGCTGGAGCGGCGTACTCAAAGAGGTGTCATCGCAAGCAGACGCAGGAGGAGCCGAGCGCCCGCGCGTCTACCATCATAGGCTCAGGGAGGCACTCGACCTGCTAGCCGAGTTTTTCCACGCAGAAGGAAAAGGCAAGGAATACATTTTGCTTTATGTTTATTTGTAATAATTTCATAATCGCAAATATTTGTTATAATAATAACTCTTTACAAAGTCCATTATAAAAATAAGCAAGTAAAATATTCACCCAATCAAAGAGTTAAAAGTTACATAATGAAGTTACTTAGCAGCCATCTGTTCAAAAATAATTACTTTGAAAAGATGTAACCTAAGAAGTAACTTTTAAAAATAAAATATTTCGCATACTTATTACTTGTTAAAATGTTGACGAAGTTAGAACGCGGAGTTACGAACTCCCTGGCAGAGGTCCTAAGAGGCTTAGTTGGTAAACAATGGTTAATCAACGTCTATTTAGGTCTCCCGATGTCGGAGGTGCACAATACGGAGTGGTTCCGCGTAGAACAAAGGATGGAGTATCACCAGGCGCCCACTGAGAAACTACTGGAGCTGTGGCTCGGTGATAGACTAGCTGAGCAGGCTCGCACACCGCTGCCCTCGCCTTATGGCTCTATACTTGTTCGGTCAGTAAAATTTGCTGAAAGATTATTCTAGTAAAGTTCTAGATTCTACCAAAAAGTTTCAAAACCATAACATACGTTTGTTAAACAAATAAGACGAGAGCTTCCCAAATGTTTATTAACAGCTCAGTATATTTTTCTTACTTAGGTTTACGCCCATTTACTCTTATCTATCTCTAAAACTTGGTCTCTTCGTTTTATGTCTAAAAGGTTACGCTCCATCGCTCTTTGTCATGTTAGTAATTTGGATCGAGTACATTTCGCCGAATACACAAGTTTGACGAGCCACGGAGCCACAGAAACCTTCAGTTTTTCAAGCTTTTCTTTATTACTTTTGGGTTTTGTTTCATAACAAGTTTTTTGTCTACTGTTTGTATAAGAGCTTTATCTGAGTATGTTCGGTACGATAAACATTGTTAAAATGTTTTACAGACAATGTAAGTTGTGTTTTCAGATAATGTTATCACTATATTTTTGGTCATCTATTTTTGGGTACGGTATAGGTAGGCTATACCGTTTGAGACTCTGGGAGCCAAATAAGAATGGGGGCGATTGAAATATCTTTATTTTGTCCGACAGCCTGTTTTCTCTCAGTTCTCAGTCAGGATTGTTTTAATTCGAAGCGGACAAAAGCATTGAGTGGAAGCCTTTCCAGTTCAAAGAACAAAGAATAAATTCACAGAAAAAACAAAAAGAACCCATAAGTCCGCTGTTGTTCGAAAAATATTGTTTGTTCAAGGTAAAATTTTCGTTCCATAATTCTGTTTTAGAATGTTATGATGCAATATCTGTATCGCCGCTAGGAACACGATCCTACTCCTTCCCCACCCTTCCCTAGCTTCGTTGTATTTCGCACGTATTTGAGTAACATTCATATCCAACTCTGTCTCGTGCTGGTTACATAAATTCCGTACAAGAATCAACGTAGTGCAAATTATATAATTACCTATATTTGTATAACTTGTGTTTCTTCTGCTACATCAGAGCTTTCATAATTACCCAAGTAACTCCAAGCTGCATATGTATTTATGAACATTATATATTCGATTCAATCTAGATATTTTATCCTATGGATTTTCTAACCTCCCTCTATGTAAATCTCTCTCACAACTCTTGTGAAATGGGTATCCGATGATTTATATAAGAACTTCTAGACTAGAACCATTTCGCACTTGACCGGCTTTTTATTCGTATTTAGTTTCAACTTTCTTATCATGTTCGAGTTACTGGCAGTACTAAATATAATTGTCGGAAAAAAAGGAAGGATTATTTGTTTTTATCCTTTTGCCGATCTCTCCTTCCATAAAACCTGCAAAAATTTAATTAAAAGATGAGCTTATTTTTCAAGCGGTAAATACCGGGGCTTGTGGCTAAGTAATAACAGCCACTCGGGTAGATGAATCAGGTTAAGGTGAGCTTTCCGCGGTTGATCCGTAGATGGTACTCATCCGACCCCTTCGTGCCTCGGAAAGCACGTTAAGCCTTTGGTCCCAGCTGTCATTTGTGGATTTTTGATAGTCGTTATGGCTCAAAGATCCACGATACCAAGGGATATCGTGTTACCAGTAACTGCGTTGTGGAGATCAAATAGCAACCGCTCCATGTAAAATACTGGTTGTCAGCTACATCTGGTTAAACTGGAAGCCGACCCCAACATAGTTGGGAAAAGGCTAGACAGATGATGATACGGATGGTATACTATGCTCTCGGTATGGTAAATGATTTCTTATTAGCTTTTAGTTTACAAACGGTAGACAACATGTTATTGCCATTATAATTGTATTTACCAACATTATACCATGGTTTATACAAATAAATACATTATTTATTTACTATTCTGTCCAGAATCGCAATTACAGTATACATTTTATATACACTTGTATAAAATACTAGCTGACCCGACAGACGATGTCCTGTCTTAACTATGATACCTACCTTACCTACCCTACCTACCCACCCTACCTACCTACTCTACCTACCACTTACCTACATACCTTACCTTCCCTACCTACCCTACTTACCCTACTTACCCTACCTACCCGACCTACCCGACCTACCCTACTTACCCTACCTACCCTACCTACCCTACCTACCCTACCTACCCTACCTACCCTACCTACCCTACCTACCCTACCTACCCTACCTACCCTACCTACCCTACCTACCCTACCTACCCTACCTACCCTACCTACCCTACCTACCCTACCTACCCTACCTACCCTACCTACCCTACCTACCCTACCTACCCTACCTACCCTACCTACCCTACCTACCCTACCTACCCTACCTACCCTACCTACCCTACCTACCCTACCTACCCTACCTACCCTACCTACCCTACCTACCCTACCTACCCTACCTACCCTACCTACCCTACCTACCCTACCTACCCTACCTACCCTACCTACCCTACCTACCCTACCTACCCTACCTACCCTACCTACCCTACCTACCCTACCTACCCTACCTACCCTACCTACCCTACCTACCCTACCTACCCTACCTACCCTACCTACCCTACCTACCCTACCTACCCTACCTACCCTACCTACCCTACCTACCCTACCTACCCTACCTACCCTACCTACCCTACCTACCCTACCTACCCTACCTACCCTACCTACCCTACCTACCCTACCTACCCTACCTACCCTACCTACCCTACCTACCCTACCTACCCTACCTACCCTACCTACCCTACCTACCCTACCTACCCTACCTACCCTACCTACCCTACCTACCCTACCTACCCTACCTACCCTACCTACCCTACCTACCCTACCTACCCTACCTACCCTACCTACCCTACCTACCCTACCTACCCTACCTACCCTACCTACCCTACCTACCCTACCTACCCTACCTACCCTACCTACCCTACCTACCCTACCTACCCTACCTACCCTACCTACCCTACCTACCCTACCTACCCTACCTACCCTACCTACCCTACCTACCCTACCTACCCTACCTACCCTACCTACCCTACCTACCCTACCTACCCTACCTACCCTACCTACCCTACCTACCCTACCTACCCTACCTACCCTACCTACCCTACCTACCCTACCTACCCTACCTACCCTACCTACCCTACCTACCCTACCTACCCTACCTACCCTACCTACCCTACCTACCCTACCTACCCTACCTACCCTACCTACCCTACCTACCCTACCTACCCTACCTACCCTACCTACCCTACCTACCCTACCTACCCTACCTACCCTACCTACCCTACCTACCCTACCTACCCTACCTACCCTACCTACCCTACCTACCCTACCTACCCTACCTACCCTACCTACCCTACCTACCCTACCTACCCTACCTACCCTACCTACCCTACCTACCCTACCTACCCTACCTACCCTACCTACCCTACCTACCCTACCTACCCTACCTACCCTACCTACCCTACCTACCCTACCTACCCTACCTACCCTACCTACCCTACCTACCCTACCTACCCTACCTACCCTACCTACCCTACCTACCCTACCTACCCTACCTACCCTACCTACCCTACCTACCCTACCTACCCTACCTACCCTACCTACCCTACCTACCCTACCTACCCTACCTACCCTACCTACCCTACCTACCCTACCTACCCTACCTACCCTACCTACCCTACCTACCCTACCTACCCTACCTACCCTACCTACCCTACCTACCCTACCTACCCTACCTACCCTACCTACCCTACCTACCCTACCTACCCTACCTACCCTACCTACCCTACCTACCCTACCTACCCTACCTACCCTACCTACCCTACCTACCCTACCTACCCTACCTACCCTACCTACCCTACCTACCCTACCTACCCTACCTACCCTACCTACCCTACCTACCCTACCTACCCTACCTACCCTACCTACCCTACCTACCCTACCTACCCTACCTACCCTACCTACCCTACCTACCCTACCTACCCTACCTACCCTACCTACCCTACCTACCCTACCTACCCTACCTACCCTACCTACCTACCTATTTTTTTTTTGTATGTAAGTACCTTCTCCTGACAATAACAAACACAACAAAAAAAGAATTGGCCAAATTGGTCCAGGCGTTGTTGAGTTATGCGCTTACCAACACATTTTGCGATTCATTTTTATATTATAGATTTAATTAAGTAACCACGTTTCCGAACAAATGATGCTCAAATTTAATTAAGTAACCACGTTTCCGAATAAACAATGCTCTTTCAATATAGTCTATGGCTGTGAATGACATTGACATTCGTTACGCGCGTTTTTTTAAATATGCAAAATTAAATGTATATTTTTTAATATTTCTGAGAGATTTTCTTAATATTTTTTTCCGTAAGAACCTTCTCCTAATAATAACAAATACAACAAAAAAAGAATTAGTGAAATCGGTCCAGCCATTCACGCGTGATGCCGTGACCAAGGAAAACGGGTTTCATTTTTATATATCACTAGCTGTCCCTGCGAACTTCGTTCCGCCTCGTATTTTTTTTTTTTTTAATCTAAATATCCTCAAAGCCACTGTAACACACACAACAAATTTCATTAAAATCGGTCCAGCCGTTTAGGAGGAGTTCAGTGACATACACACGCACAGAAGAATTATATATATAAGATATAGATATAGATAAATATATGTAACCGACTTACAATGAGGAGGAGGTTCTATATTCGTATGTACAGACGCCAGCACATCAAGCTATCCCTAACTGTCAAATTTCCTCAATTAAAAATGAACCTTATATCCTTGCAATAAAGTTGAAATACTATCAAAGAAATTTGACAGATTGTGGTAACTTGATGTGCTGGCCTCTGTACGTTACTTTTTTATGTACATATGTCCATCGACATATTCGTCACTTGTAGAGGGGTTATTGATAGAGGGAAGTGGAGCGGTGGTCCCATTTTAATTAACTTTAGGTACTCGGATCGTTATTCAGTTAGCTTCAATAATACTTATTTAATCCCATTTGTGTATCTTGATGACATAATAGTTTAGTAGAAGTATTAAAACTCTTACCACTATTAATTATTATTGCCACTATAATTATAAAACTATAATTTGTGGTGGGGACTGGGGGGTAGATGCCATAGCTAAAAAGGGGTTTTTTTTTTTTTTACAAAAAAACACTATTATGTGAAAAATAACTTGAATTGCAGGTGTCGGTGGCAAAAAACGAAAATACAAAATCATAGACAACGGCTTTCGAAATCAAAGTTATTTTTCACATTGCAGTGATTTTGTGATTGTTTTTGGTTTATAATTTTTATTGTATTTAGGATTTCTGTATATTACAATAAAGTTTGTTTAGTACCATTGTAACATAGTGTATATCATTATGTAGTGTGTACTTCAATCACGACTCGCTGTGCGTGGAAGTGTTGTCTGCGCGAGACGTGATTCCACTGGACCCGAACGGCTTAAGCGATCCCTTCGTGGTGCTCGAGCTTGTACCCAAACGGCTGTTCCCGAAGGCTCACGAACAAACCACCAATGTGCAGAAGGTAAGACATGAACTTGAACAGTAGTGATGGATTTTTTCTTATTACTGAAACTTGGAAAAATATGAATTCAGGTTACAGGAAAAGCATCGGTCATAGCAGAGAAGAACTAGAAGGACTGCAAGTTTTTTTTTGTAATTATTCTTTTAAGTGCCCTCCGAGTATAATGTTTCTGATAACTTAAAGCAGAGAATAGGCTGTCAGAACGAACCAGAGAACTTCTCACCACTTGACGGATCTATGGATATGGAGAGACATTATTTGTACACACAAGTCATCTAAAGCGAACTAAAATATTTTTTTGGTTATGGGTGCGCAAGACTTTACTTAGTTGTAAGATACAAGGATGCAAGTTGGTCGATCAACTGGTCAACGTCGATTGGCTGCAAACATCCTAGTTGCCAAAGTCACCGGTTAGTCGTGTCTGAGGTTAAGATACCTTGAGAAGCCTAAGCGTACTCACAAGGTCATAATCGTGCACTTTATAATTTTGGACATCAGGTTATCGTGGACGTCACCGTCTATGATTACTTCGTTGATGTTAAAACATCGGTGCACATTATTTATAAACGTGTGTTGTTATCGGGGCCTTGCCTTCCAGATACATATTTCCAAACGTTTTACTTTCTTGTACTATAGTAATGCCGTGGTCGTCAACGACATTATCGGGTCGTTAGAAATTATTAAACCGCACATTGTGTTTAGAAAACGCTGAACCCGATTTGGGACGAGTGCTTCGAGTTTGGAGTGTCGCTGGAGGCGTGCCGCTGCCCGGGCGCGGCGCTGGCGCTGTCGGTGTGGGACCGCGACGTGCTGACCGCAGACGACTTTGCGGGCGAGGCCTTTGTATCGCTGGCGCGCATACCCGGCGTCAACTGCCACGCTGCACCAGACCCGCTGCGCCCCATGGAACTACCGCTCATGCAGCTGCACGATCGCAGTCAGTACCTGATACTTTATACTACATCAGAATACCGATGAAGTGGCGGAACCATTTCACCATCTTACCATTCAAATTTTAGAATGATATTAAGTGTTTCACTAAAAATGTTTTAACTATTAAGTGTTTCTGCTTGGCCCCACAATCCCTTATGCTGTTCATTCTGTTTCTCACTATACAAACATTTTTACAGCCTCCTAACGGCTAGTCAGGCTTCACCACCCATTCGAATTGAAACTTCGTTGTTTATTGCTTGAGATAAGACGACTCAAAGAACTTCCTGTATGAACAGCCCAAGCACTTCATTAATTTCTTAAAGGAAGCCCTATTAACATTTAATTAACCAGTTATTAACAAAACGTTTCACAAGAATGCCAGGGTATTGATGACGCTGAATAAATTCCTGTTACTTATCATCCTAATTAATAACTCCAATAAAGATTTTCCAAGTATTTTGTCCTTTATAAAGTTGGTCTTTGATGTTTTGTGCCAGATTAAACAAGATCGTTTTCTCATCATATTCAATTCAATAACCTTAACTTACGCTAAATTAAAATGCTTAATTTTAGCTGAAGAGACAAAAATTAGGATTCTAGAGATGATCGTGTTGACATTTCCAAGTTGTACTTTATGTTAACTTTGTTTGCAGATCATCCCATCATACAAATCCTGGAGTCACGCACCACAGATAAGCTGGCTATTGACTTCGTCAAGAAACAAAAGTTAAGATTCGCCGAGCAGTAAGTTGTCAGACAAGTTTCAAGTATCTGTTTTCGTACTATACTTATTTCGTTGTTTCTATTTACGCACAACGTCCATTAAAATGTTGACAATATATACAAAAATTTACAAAAAGGAATTCGATATTTTTTAAATAACATTTAAGTTATTGATTACATACCTTTTTATTATGATTAAGATGTATAAAAGTCATCAGTATTAACATATGAAATACTACAAAGACTGTGTAATTCTTCTACTCATGAGAGAATATGTATGTATAAAGTATTGTGTATGTGTAATTTCAATGCATTTTATATGTGTATAGAATTAGTAGGCACCCTCGGAGCTTATGTCCCTAGTCGTTAGTGTCTAGTAGAAGTTCCCGACCAAGTACTTTAAGGCCCGACGATATCAATGTCATACGTGCTGCTCTGCTCCAGCCGCCTCTTCTGTTACATGGACTTCACTGCTGAGCACTTTTTAAACCAAAAACCATTATTATCTATCGTGTTAGTCGTTAAAATACAGTAGCTTTGTAACCAGTATATTATTATATATCAATATATAGTCGTAATTCAATTTACATAACTTATTGACATGTCACTCGAATAGTACCTATTTGATCTTCGGAAAATATATAAATGTTTAGTATGTAATTAACAGTATCAAATCCGTGTTTACTGTGTTTATCCGTGATACTCATTGGAAATATCCAATGAGTACTTATTTATATTTATTCCTAGATGTTGATGTTCCAATGTTTTGCTGCCTTACCTTTGGTGATTGTGAAGTTACTCTAATCCATTGATATGTAATTTTAGTATGCATGAAAAGCACATGCTTTTATCTTTCTATTTGTATATTTAACTAGTTACGTTCAAAGGTATAATATAATTATTGAGTTGAGTACATAGATCCTGTATGATTTTAAACGTTTTTGCAAATTGTTACATAAACAACAATGCATGGTGCGTATTTCACAGCTCGAGGATTGGTAAAAAATCTTTTAAAAATATATTGTGTACAAAAATTTTATAAAACTTTATGCAATTAAAACGAGCTTTTTATTAACAACCGTCGCATCTATCACTTAATGAATATATAATTTTAAATATATTATTATATATATGGAATGCATTGTCTTCGACGACTGATTTTTCATCGTTAGATTTAACTGTACGAGATATATTTTATAACTGTTCGTGACGTATGTACACTGTGTATACAAGTATATTATTGTAATAGATGATGTATTGATGTTTTAACTTAGCAAATGAATATTATATATACCTACTTTATACATGTAACAATTAGTATAAAGGAATGTTAAAGTTGTATGAGAAAGATTTGTATTTATGAAAGAAGAGAATGATTCGTGTTTAGGCAAAGAAGGGACGTGGCAGGTTTATTATATTTTGTGAGAAGGGATCCAAGTTGTGAAGTAGTAGGCAGCCTCTCAGCGATGCAGCACACAAACTAACTGACCTACTAGAATGAAGGAACCGACACGGAATACTAACCAACATTAAGGGTCCGGTTAGCCACAGTAGATATAATTCAAAATCTTAATTTTAAATTAATGTGTGACCGTAAAATTATTCAATAAGGTATATGGAAACCATATGTGTAATATGATGATATTGTAAACTTTCTGCGCTCCTGTGTACTTGCCACCACACTGTAGTTGAAATTGTGATTGATGGATACCTACTCCGCAGCTAATAGAAACCTCGAACCGTCATATCCAGTGCTACCCTAACCATATCGCTGAGCTTTGAACGTCTACCTAAGATATATGTATCTATTTTAAATTATATACCTGCGCAGCGCGGGCCCCGCGGCACCGCGTCGACATGTCAATCTTGGTAATCGATGCAGTCCCGCTCTGCCATGCTGTTTTTGATACGTTGGTAAAACCTACTTATATATAAATTTATTATGCATTATGAAAACAAAATTTATGATCCTTTGGCTAAACAAGACCATTCCAAAAGTCAATTATTTAAAATAGGCTATTTAAAAACAACATATTTTACATTCAAAATCTATATATATTTTATAAAATGTTAAAAACTCTTGAAAGAAGTAATGTGCCAGAGACGATCGACTTTTTTAAATACAAAATCAATATATATAATAACGTTTTTTATAAAAATTCTACTTTTCACTACCACTTTTTGATGCAGAAAGTAGACGAGAAATATTTTGCGATTCTTTTATGATGTTAAATGCATATCACATCGTCATGTTACATTTCAAGCTACGAAACATTGTCTGCTTGTCTTATTTATCATCTATCTATATCGTTTAATGTGTGTTATTGACGTTACGCAAATTCTGTATAGAAATATAAGAAAATATCAGTGTTGATATAGTTGTACCCATTCCACATATCTAATTGTGTAATTATTAGTAACCCGCTAAACCTCAACCCACTGCATTCTGGAACGGATTCAAAAACCTAAGTAATTGAAGTTGTACGTACTATTGACACTTGTGTTCCTGGCTTTAATAAACTCTAAAACTAAATTAATATTTTAGTTTTATTTGAATAAATCAATACACTATCTTATAATATAGATATTATACACCACAAACACACATTTTTAACACCGCAATAACATCGTCCACATGAGACTAATTTCCGCTCCAAAAAAGTTTTATAAATTTTGGAGCTCTTGGGAATAAATGTATGAAAAACAATTTCCCAGAGAACAGATATATGGAGCGCATGGGAATGTTAATAATTGCGCCAATTTTATTTTTAAGAAAACATAGGTACTGCATCCAGGACTGAGTGATTTTGAGATGATGACTCAAAAGTATTGATATAGATTTTTTTTCCGACCGAATTCATAACTCAAACATTCGCTTCTATAACAGGCTATCGGTACCTATATTGAGCTAGAAAGGTTACCTAAAGGAAACCTATAGACATGTTTTGAAGTAGGCCTATAAAGCATGTCTATGGGTGACATACACATAATGATTGCACACAATTTGTTGAAAATTGACTCCTGACGCTTCTCCGAACTGCTAATGGGATTATAGTTCAGTTAGATGGTTACCGGTTTTAATGGCCCCATAGTTATATGTGAGACTTCAATCAATAAACCCACTTTATAAAGCGGTTGAGACTAGTTTCCTCGTTAACAAACTTGATGAAACCTATCATGAAATGGCACGGCTGCCAACCGATCTATCTGCTTTCACAGACTCGCGATAAATTGATGAATCCCTTTCAAGTAGCATTTAAAATTACTAGTTTTAATGAGGATGCTACGAGTCTTCGACTCACTAGGAGCTCTTTTATGAGTTGGTCTGAGCGATGACGTTGAAGAAATCACCACACGGTAACTGGTGGCCTTCAAGATTATATAAAGATAGCCAACAGCCGTGCAATATTCCCTTCTGTTGTCCTATGTTGACTTGTCCTGTCGTTTTTTTTTTGTAAATATCGTTTTTTTTGTTAAATAAGGTTTTTTTTGTTCGTCCTGCATGCGACCTCCGTCTCCGACTTAAGCTGGATTTATGTATTTAGAAAATATGGCGTGCATGGTACAGTATCCAATTATACGGATTTTTTATATTTGGGTTAAGAAGATCTTGAGGAGCACGTCTCTTAAGTCTTGCCAATTAGTTTGGATGGTTTTCTATTCTTTTACAATAGGGGAATAAAGAGTCCTTTATTTATATGGTTTAAAAATAGATTTGAAAATCTGCATAACTAAAGGTGATCCGATTTGTAAACTACCTAAAGAGTATTAATTTTTTAAGTAACTGGCAACTTTGTAAAGAGGAATCCCTGTGGCCTTAACCTTTTTTTTTAACTGAGTTTGCTGCGGCCTTTCTTTTCAGTACTAGTCAGATAGGAAACTCCGACTCCATCTAGCTTATTTCTAAAATATATTTTTTAATACAGAATAAATAATTTCATCTCATGGAATTCTCCGTCGGCTGTATTTTAAACACGCGACCACGCAGGCGACTTGAGGAGACCTTCCTGTATTTTTCACTTATTTTATGGGAAACAACATGCCCGGTAAGTTAAATGGATTACCTCTATACAGAGAATGCTGTCATCCAGTAGATCAAAGGTGAAGAGGTAACAAGGTAATAAATTAAATTATTAGTTAGGTCGTGGCTCCGTGATCGTTATAAAGTGGGCTTGTTTGCGGTCATGGGCGAACTGCAGCGGTTTATTGTGTTACCTCGTGTCTGCAACTAACTAAATAATTAGATCTTGTCAGGATATGCCGCATACTACACTACATTATGCATTCCAAATGAAATTAGAGTCCATGTTCGAGGTTTATGATTTAGTTATACGAACAAGTGCGGAGTTGTTAGGGACTCGGAAATAATTAGGAAATGTTGGAAGAAGAGAATACTGTGGTATATTTTACAAAACTCTGAGAAAAATCATTCGTGCTTTAGACCCTCAGCTAACTTCGAAGTCGAACTTTCACCTGTAGGTAACTTGATAATTTTTTAGCACCAACCAAATTATTACGCGTAGTTCTCAATTGTGACTTTTATACACATGTTTTCTTGATAAAAACTTAATTAATAGATTGTTCATTCAATTAACCACCTACTATCTAATACCTGTTCTATGATATTCATCTTTATCCCTTGATAAGATTATGTTTCGACCACAACACCTGATAAAAATCTTACCTACCATATAGTTGTTTTGAATCATTCAAAAGATATTGTTTTAATATACATACAGATGAATGGCTTAAGACAACATATTATCTGATTAAATGAACAGAAAGGACTAAAGCCAGTGCTAAGGTAAATGTTTACTTTAGATTAAATAACTTGGCTAAATGTTAAGTGTTAAGGGTTTATACTGGGTGTAACCGAAAGGATATGCTACAGACCACCAAACTGAATTAATTTTTACTATGAGACCAACTCCGAAATCGTGAAAAAATAATCACATGTTCCCTACATTTCGACGAGTCACGTGACCAAAATGTATAGAACTGATTTTTTTTTTGCTATTTCGGAGTTTGTTCCATAGTAAAAGTTGTTCAGTTTGGTGGTCTGTAGCATATGCTTTTGATATGCCTATTCGGTTACACCCTGTATAAAGTTTTGTGAAAACACTCCATCAAAATAAAGTCACAGGTATTGTCGATGTAGCCACATCTCTAGCAGGTGCGGAGCGGGAGTAATGGGTTTCGATCAATCAATAAACTCAGCTGTCGGTGGAAATGAAAAATCTGCCAGTTGCATGTTCCTCTACGTATATTAAGATTTTATAGTCAAACCACACGTTAGGAAGCCAAATAAATTATAGAACCCACTTATATGTACGTAGGTACACATACATAATTGAATGCTCTTTACTGCGCATCACATAAAATAAAATAAAACGCATACATTATAAAATTAGGGTGATACAATGGGCGGGCTTATCGGAATCAGTGATTACATAGGTGGGTACTTATTTTTCTACGTCACATTTATCAGAATATTATATACTAGCTGCTCACGCGCGGTTTCACCCGCTGCTCGGCTCCTATTGGTCGTAGCGTAATTTTACATAAATGGATAAATGGACTATCCAACACACAAATAATTTTTCAATTCGGACCAGTAGTTCCAGAGCTTAGCGCGTTCAAACAAACAAACTCTTCAGCTTTATAATATTAGTATAGATTTACTAGCGAACCGCCTTTGCTTCGCACAGTTTTTCGTTCATGACAAAACATCAAGATTTCCGTTTAATAGTAATGTTTTACATTCATAAACCTTTCGGAATCAATGTTCTAAAAGATTGTGAAAACCTCAAAAAATCCGTTGCTTAGCTTATAGACCGCGGTCGCATAGACAGACATGAAAAAAGATTTAGTTTTATAATAAGTATGTATAAAAGTATTAGTAGGTAGGATGTAGACATAATTGATTATTGCCTATTTGGTAGATTAATGTATAATGTACGAGGACCTGACCCGAGTTTGTTCTAGTTTTTTCTTAATCAACCCTTTCTAAGTCCATTTCGCCAACACGTCGTTCGCGGCGCTTGTCGTGCGCGCTGGTAAGACAGGGTATTTATATGCAGATCATTTTCATATGCTAATGCCGGTACCAACTTCCTCTCTACGCGTGCGTCTTAGAAACCCTTGTAAATTTTTATAAAGTCTCTTAAACAATTCATTTTAAGGATCAGTGAGATTATGTTTCAGAACAGAATCGGGAATATTTATGTTAAATCTCGAGATTGTAGAGCTACGACTTCCTGAACTGGAGGAAGGCATTTTATCATATTCAGGAATTTTAAAATACCTTAGACAACTCGTAGCGGTATCGACATCGCCACATGCAAACTACGCATCACAATTCTGTCACGAAAAACGGTGCATCGCGCAAACTCGGTTTACCGCGCGACTGGCATATATACAGGGTGGAATTTTGTAATGCCCCCTGAAGGGAAAGTACCCTTAATACTGTAAATAGCAAATTTTACTCAAAGAAAACTTTCCTTTATTTTTGGACAAAAAGAAAACTGCATTCAAAGATTTTCAAAAATTCGCTTGCCACACCCGGGAATCGAGCCGACTAAAATCTGTAAAAATGACAGCCTGTACTTTTATTGCATTTATCGTTAGGATCAATTATAAGGATAAAATCTTTCAAAGAAACTTGATAAATTAAATGAAAGCAAAACCATGAAATGTTAAATTATTTACAAAAAATTGTAAACTAACTAATTAGTTGCTCGAAATGGGCTTTTTCTGAAAATTCAAAATTTTTCCACTGATAGAAAGCTACATTATTCCTGAGTGCTATAGGCTATAAATTATATTTATATCATACATATTAGCCGAGCTATCGCAATTTTCGTCTAGCAAGTCGGTAAGAAATACCTTCAAAAACAGAATTATTTGCATGCGCTGCCTAAACAGTTGTTTAAAATTGAAAGCAATGTATGGCAACCCGGTTCGCCTTAATTATTTCTACAAAAAAGGCCGCGACACAATATTCCTATCTTTTGTATTTATATTTCGTTTTATCTTTTAAAAAGTATTTTTTCGACTTACATCTGTTTGGATGATTATTTAAACAACAAAATATCAATTCTTATTAAATTAAATTATTTTATGATCACAAGGACATCACAGAGATAAGATTTGCCCTCTACAGTATGTCAATTGGTCATATATTTATGTATTAAGGATATACCTATTTAATGTTAAAATAAGAAATTTTCCGCGGACGAAGTCGCGGGCAGAAGCTAGTCAATGATAAAACGCTTAGTAAGATGGGTAACTAAACATAATTTTGGGATAATATCAGGTCATGAAAACGGAACATTTCACAGTATGCACATGATCACATCATCCGTCACGTGCCGGCTATTTCGTTCGGAGGACGCGGTGGTCGCGGGCTCGCCTCGCCCGTGACCGTGCCACCCGCTGAATTGTAAAAAGCCCCGTATCGACTTACTTTTCTCAGAAATCTACTCGCGACTAACAGATTGCTACATTCAAAATGAATTTGCAATCAAGCTTACGCTTTTAAGGTTTCATAAAACAAGAGTCGTAATGAAAGACGGTAAATTGATTTCTGTTTTAGATGCCTCTCAACCCAATCCTTTTTTCTAGAGGACAACTCGGCTTGCTAGAGAAATTTATATCTACGTACGTAGATACGGCTTTCTATACTTTATTGTATAACATCGCGCCCTTTTTGCTTTTCAAAAAACGACTGCTGCAAAATGTTAGTAGATGGATTGATCAGCGGGTAGCTGCGATCCAAAACGATTTTACGACATCCATTCAAAGAAAATGTGCACCTGAAGCTTCGCCTGAATGTTAAAACTTATGGGACTGCTTTATGTTCCGAAATATTTAAGTATCAAATCAAAGTTTTAAACGTGATGTCATTTTATACCCACTGTATCAATAGAATGAAAGTTTAACTAAAGAATTAAGGTATTTACTCAAACAGTTTCTAAGTGATAATTAATCTTATTCAGTCTACAAAAGAAACCACGGAAAAAAAACGATAGAAAAGCAAACGTAGTGAAAATTGCTGGATATTAGGAGGCTACCGAGTGGTATTAATGTAATTTGCCTCCGTAAATACGCACTTGTTCCCTAAGCTCTGTGGCCCAGTCCATTCAATCTCGGTGCAGAGCCGGCGCGGGATTCTCTTAGCAAACGCGCTACAATACTTTTCGGTAAAGCTCTATGAAATTCTGTGGCTTTTGTCGCGCTTGTCTTCTAAGGGGATTTATGTTTTAGTGTACGGCATCCTTAATAACAACGAACGCTATATAACTATTGTCATATATCTATTATGTAGTTACTTAAAAAGGCTTGTGACGAAATCCCTTGGAAACTAACAGGAGATTAACAAAAGGCTAGAATTAGCTGCAGCTTTGCGTTCTTCCTTCTACCATGTAAGGTACCTATTCTGCGCTGTAGACACTTCTTATAACGTACCTATTGTTCACACCTACCTTTTTTTTCAGTAGTTATATGAGTATCTAGCTGTTTACACAATTTACTCACGATCTTGATAATATAATGCGGATTTATTATCTAAATCTCTTCAAAATTCCAGATAAACGTATTTGTTGCTACGTCTAATAACGTCATTAAATAATAGTGTAAAAACTACATTACATCATGTCGATAATTCAGATTTCGTCCGATTTATAAATTATTAATAATTTATTCCAAATAAAGGTAGTTTATTTTGTTACCATTTAATACTAATAGGTACTTTTTAACATGTGCCAATTGCCTAATACGTCGATATGTCTGTCTCTGTATGATGTTGATTTGTCCACAAATAAATGAACACTGTGCGAGTCGCCAACGAAAAAAAAGTTAGAAGTCTCCATTCGACCACCTCAGTCGAATAAATTCGTGTGAATCAACCAATGAGCCCTAATTTGCTATAAGTAAAGTGTTTGTGGCCACCAACTGCCAAGAAACGCGGTACCTATATAGACACACAATCACTTGCAGCTCAAAATGGTATTTCCCTCGCCTCAGTGATATCCGTTTTCAAAGAAACACCGAATAACTTTTCCAACACATTATGATAATCTCTACCTACACGTGTGTACAATGGTTCATACATCAGTCAACCTGGACCCAGAACGAGAGCCCGCAAGTTCTCAAAGTATACGTATGTATGCAAATACTAAAGTCGGAACCCACATGTATTTTTAAAATATTATTATGTTTATCTTTCGCAAAGGAAACTACCCATTCCCTGCCATTGTCATCGGCGCGGAACAAGTCAATGACAACAAACTCCCCGATCGCAAGCCCGGAGCCTATTGCCTCTGCCTCGGGCTACCGACCCTTACCTAACCCGTCTTGGGACACATATGGCACTCCAAAATACTTACATTATATTGGGATTACACATTACTTACCTTTACCTTCATTTTGAGTAGTCTTTGAGGACCCTTTTTTTACGAAACGACCTTAATAAACCACTTCAACATTACCTAGTAGCGTTAAATATTAGTGTAGATATAGCCAAAAAAATGCTGGAGATGATGTAACTCCATGTTACGCACAGCAATATAGTCCTTATTACGCACCGAATCACAATGATTTTTCTTTGAAACTGCACGTTATAGAGTCATCCCTTCCACATATAACCCGTCTGCCTTCAAAGCAGCAATGAACCGGCACCTTTTGGGCATGATCGTGGACCTCATCCAGCGCTTTCCATTTGATGTGATCGCCGTCAAGAGCAGATCCATTCCACAATTTAATGAAACAAAATCTGTTAAATTCTTAAAATTAATTTGTTCATAATCCCGTAATAATTCCATTCCTTTTAAAAGTCCGAATTAAAACGCATTCACAATTTTAGCGATAACAAAAATTGCCTTTTTTAGAAAGCGTTTTAATTTAAATAAAGTGAACTATCCATCAATCACGGAGTCGGATCAATCTATCAAGCGGAGGCGTTAACGAGTGACTCGCGTGATGAGTCGACACTACCTGCGAGTAGGTAGGTACAAAAGTACACAACATACGCATTCAATATTGTTTTGAACTGTTATCTATCGCAAATTAATTACATAGCAGATCATTTAGCATGGAGATAACATCTTAATCGCTATGATTAATTAATTACATGTAACGTCAATGAAGGATGAGTCGTGTTTTTTGATAGATATGATTTAACCATCCGGACCGAACATGACTCAGATCATAAAAAAACCCAAAAAAAACATAACATGTACAAAAAATTGTAAGATCTAATGTAAAACAAGCCTATCTAAAGGAACACTGTCCAACAGCTTTGACATAAATTGGACCCAATTTTATTGTTGATTTTATAATGACCGGATGAATATTAGACGTTTATTTTTTTAATAAATAGAATGATCTGGCCATCGCACGGCAACAGAATCACTTAAGTAATCTACTTTTTTGAATCATCATCTGCCTAGCTTTTTCCCAACTACGTTGGGGTCGACTTCCAGTCTAACCGGATGCAGCTGAATACCAGTATTTTACATGGAGTGACTGCCTACCTGACCTCCACAACCCAGTAACTGGGCAATACAATACCCCTTGGTAAGACTGGTTGTCAGATTTTCGAGCTTCTGAAGACCCGTAACGACTGTCAAAAATGCACAAATGACAGCCGGAACAACGGCTTAACGTGCTTTCCGAGGCACGGAGGAGTCTCGTTATGCAAAGATGGTCACTTATCCACGGCCAACCCCGGCAAGCGTAGCTAAACCTGATGGATCGACCTGTGCGGCTGTTAGTACTTAGCCACGAGCTCTACTTTTTTGAATACCTACTCTTAATTGAAAATACCGCTAGCGGGTCACAAAAACATAATGTAGATTCTATTGCCGTCTGCGATTGTCAAGTAAAATAAATTCTGATAAGGATTGCTCTAATGTTTCCAACACTTTTAATTTTTTTCTTATTATTTAGACATAGCAACACGTCTGTATTCTCGGAAGAGTTTGCCAGAAGTGCACATCGTTGTAGGTACACCCACAGTTCGCTAGTTATGTTTAAATCCCATCTAATTGGTGCTTAAATCCAGGGCTAAACTGACAGAGAAATTCCAGATGGAAAAACCCAATAACACTATAGGTACTTACTCGACCAGGGAATCGAAAACAGGACGTCATGGTCACCGGTTGGAGTTTAGCCTTAGAGACACTATGGCATGGGGCGTTTTTTTGGCGTCGCTGTCCCTGCCACCCTGTACACAAATTAGGGACACAAATTTGCTTAGGACACTATTATTTAATTAGGGACACTTTTTGAACCACACAATTATAAAAGAGAGCCCCCAAACTGAACCGAAAGAAGTGTTATTCCCCATATAGTAAGCCTAGGGTAATTACATAATTAATTCAATGCAAAGCAATGTTTTCACCAATAAGCTATCGTATAACTGTAAAGGACAAACTCGCACGACAAAGAAACGAGGCATCGCAATATGTAGATAAAAACATTAGCGCAAAGATTAATGGTTCAAATTGTCTAGATGTTATCCCGAAACCAAGTTTTATGATACCCACGAGGGCAAACAGATCGAGAACTAAATAAAGTTGCCCGTTTCATTAATTTACGAGAAGTTTCATCGTTAGGTTAATTGCATCAGTTAGGTAAATTCAGGGAAATTAATCGTTTCTCAATTTGACTAACAATTAAAATTGTCTGTTTATTTCAATCGCATCTGTCATTCTTTAACAGCTGTATGCAATGCTATACCGTGAAAATTTACTTGGTTTATTCATTTTACGAAAAACAATTTCCTTGTAACTAGTCACGAGCAAAATATGTATACAGTTAGCTAATTTCAAATGCGGTTTTCTCCTTAAATATTGAATGAAATTGTTTGTTGTCACACAAATTGCATTTTCGAATCCATAGGTTTACCGAAGGTGTCGTACCTCAAAGTTGAAGTAGTTATTTTACGAGAAAACCGTTTCTGAATATTGTTAGGTGGACTCGTACACATATTAGTGCTCGTGACTGTACATAACTAGTTGTGCAAGAAATTCAAACTTGTTGGCTTATTTCGTAGCTGAATGATACTCAACTTTAATATACCTATTATGTTTACAAAATAATTGCAACCAACTTAAAATCTCGTATACAATATGACGTAATTATAAATGTTCAATCAACTTGGTCAATTGCAAGAGCTTCGGCGTAGCGCGTAGCGTTGCGTAGCGCGCCATGTAGCATAGTGGTTTATGTAATACCAGATTTAGCCTGTGGTGTTGCCCTTATAGATGTCGGAACATATCGCAGTAGTCGTTTAAAGTATTGCAAACGGGGATAAACCAATACCCTGTCGTATGATGTAAATTTTGTTTAAACATAACTGGCAAAATGTTGGTCTTCTTCTTTTCGTGTGGTTAGCAACTAACCTTGTGTCAGAGTGTATGCTGCCCATGGGCCTCTGACTTAGCTTCACATGCTGAGAAGCATGTTGAAAAATATATCTCAGAGATGCTTCCTCACGGTGTTAAGTAAGTGATAATTATACAATACGCACATGAAGCCGTAAAATCAGAGGTGCGTGTCTTGGGTTCGAACTCGAAACCTATGACTTGGCGCTCCGACGGTCACACCACTAGGCTATCACTGCTATAAATGAAATGTTGGTGTACCTACTATAGGTACACCTTTGCCTAAACCTTCGGGAAAAAAGGACTAATAGGATTGATAAAACTGGGAAATAAAATCGTAGTATCTCCCGAAACACAAACGTTGGCAGAGCTGATAGGCATTAGATATGATACATAGAAGCAATAAGCATGTATAGTGAGACACAGACAATTTTTAGTCGTCAGCTAAACAATCCGCCTTGATGTGATAACATGTATAGTACGTACCGCGGGTATGCTTATGTTCCTCACGACCGCCGCTCCTATATACTTAAAATATTATACAGAGGAAAGATTTGTATTTATGTTTGTAACGAATAAACTTAAAAACTACTTAATGGATCTGGATGAAACGGCACAAAGATAGATGAAAGAAAGAAGTCTGGAATAGCATATAAGCCACGATTCCCGTGCGATAATTTCCTACATACACGCGGGCGAAGCCGCTGGCAAAAGCTAGTAAATAAATACGATGTCAGTGAGGTCTTAATGACTAATAAGTATATCGTAAATCATAGCTATGTACGTTTGTGAATCATCGATTCATGCGATAATATACACATTATTGTGGTGCTACACAGATTTTAGCATTGATTGTTATCGTTATCGCAGCTTAACATTTATCTCAAATCTACAGAAGTTATAAAAGACGGATTTTACTATTGTTTACGTTAAGTATCTATCTGCATCTAAACCATGTTACGTGGAGGGTTGTTAGTGGTCATAGCCACATGCGTCACTCTGGCGACGGCCAGGAGATCTCCTCAAGCTGACAGCACGGAGAAATGGTTAAACAGCATTGACACGCGCTATTCGGATGATGTATTTGAAGATGCGCTGTTGGATGTGGTGAGTTGTACAATTATTCTACCTTGCTATCAGCAGAATAAAATCAAGTCATAGAAAAATATTGTATTTGGAACTCGCACAAAAAATACAAACAATGAAAATCATCATACCCAGCCTATTATGTTTCCCATTGCTGGGACACAGGCCACCGCCCTTCGAGAGGTAGTGGGCCGTCCACCATGCGGGCCCAGTGCGGGTTGGTGGATGTCACAAGTCTTCGAATTTTTGGTTCTAGGACATGCCGGTTTCCTTCACCGTTTTTCATCAGCACAATTATATTTAGTATATTAATATTTTCAGCCGGATCTGATCAGAAAATATCGTTATCCAGTTGAAGTTCACTCTGTAACGACCGAGGATGGGTATATACTGGAATTGCACCGTATTCCCCATGGACGAGACGCTAACAATATTCCAAATCAAAAGAAACCTGTCGTGTTCATCATGCATGGAATGCTCACTTCATCTGCCGATTTTGTCCTCATGGGTCCAGGCTCCGGGTTAGGTAAGAACCTATTACAATTATTACGGGTCGCATAGTTCCGATTTATGTGACTCAGTCAATTTTAGTCAGCTGAAGCACTGTGGGTGATTATGGGCAACATATTGAAAAGTATGGTACTTATTGCTTTTCCCTTTCTAGTAGAAGTTTTACTACACCTATTATGTGCCCTTAACCTCAAATGCACAAACATAATCTTCTCAAAGCTTACTCAGGACAGTAAACAGTAATAAAACTATTTTTCCCAGCATACCTCCTCGCCGAGCAAGGATTCGACGTCTGGATGGGTAACGCGCGCGGTAACTATTACTCTCGCAAGCACGTCAGATTGAACCCTGATGCTTTACTAAGCACGGCATTTTGGAGATTCTCTTGGGAAGAGATAGGAAACATGGACTTACCCGCTGTCATCGATTATGTATTGGAGGTGTCTGGAGAGGAGGGAGTGCATTATGTGGGTCACTCGCAGGGCACTACGTCTTTCTTCGTGTTCGGGTCGATGCGACCAGAGTACAACGACAAGATCATCTCCATGCACGCACTGGCTCCAGTAGCTTATATGGCACACAACCAAAGCCCACTTCTGAGATTTTTGTCACCTCACGCAAATAGTATTGAAGTAAGTCAGTGTGCTGTTGTAGTGTTTTATAACACTACATACCTGTAGAATTGGTTGTTGTTTTTATACCGGTTTTAATATTATTTTCAGAGCATTGCTTCTTTAATCGGCATCGGCGAGTTTTTACCTAGCAATGAGTTCACCGCATCGATGGGACAGAAGTACTGCCGCGATGGAGCAGCACTCCAGCCTATTTGCAGTACATTAATGTTTATGTTGGGTGGATGGAACGTAGAACAACATAACGCGGTATGTCCACATTGATAAGAGGAATTAACTGAAATTTAATTGGAAGGATTAATATTATTAGGAAGGTGTTAACATTGCAATCGTTTTTCAGACAATGTTGCCCGTTATCATGGGACATGCACCGGCTGGTATAGCAGTAAGGCAACTTGCACACTACGGTCAAGGAATAGACGCCGGACACTTCCGTCGCTACGACCAGGGCTCACGACTATCTAATTATAGAGCGTATGGATCCTTTACTCCTCCGCGTTATGACCTATCTAAAATTACTGCTCCAGTATTTCTTCATTACTCAGACAGCGACCCATTAGCACACGTGAACGATGTTGACAGACTGCATACAGAACTCAGTAGGTCGATCAAGTTCAAGGTTCCAATGACCACCTTCAGCCACATTGATTTTATATATGGCATCAACGCAAAACAATTAGTTTATGACTCAGTGATCGATATAATCAAAAAATTTGAAAACACCGTATTTGATCATAATGTTTAATCAACAAATTATATCGCTTTTTGCTGAATGGCCAAATTACAAAATCGTTGCAAACAAACATGTGTTGGCATTATTTTTCATTCATCTTTAGGGTATCACAGAATATATCTTAGTTTTCGTGGTCGAGGAAAAGGGCTACTGAATTTTGTCATTTGCTTAAATGTGGTTTTCTCGCGAAGAAACGGAGGTGTAAATTTTGACCCGTGAGGTACACTGTCTGCCGTGAAGCACTTCCACTTATTTGTAGTATAGCTGCGATACGGAAAGTGAAATTACCTAGACAGATCTCACATCCTTTTTTTTTAGGGTAAATGGGGTTTATCATCAAATGACGCCTCCCGCTCTGGGTGGAGCGGAAGGGAGTGTCAGACTTTTACTGACCCATCCATGTTCCTTCCTTAGCCCTTTATGTTCCGGGGTAGCGGTAACCTTTTCAGACAACCCTGCTTAAGATCACACATCCTTACAAAAAGATTTAAATCATACTACTTTGTCCCAGTATTTCCTTGTATTATAATGATTGAGGTCAGTGATCAGCTTGTGGTACCTACGGAATTTGTAGGAACTAAACACTGACTTTATTATACCGGCACATCAAACTATCCCTAATGTCAAATTGACTGACGCTGACTTGACTACATATCGGTGACAAACCGAATGACATCAATGTCATCGATAGATCATGTCTTTTGAAAAATCAGAGTCAACTTTTAAAAGTTTGATGATGATTGTTAAATTATTTGTATGTGTTTGTTTCACAATGATTTCACAATAATGATTACAAATAACAAAGATTTAAGTGTATTAGTATGTGGTATACCACACAAAAAGAAAGTGATACTAGCGGACGTGAATATACCTTATAAATTTTCAATAGATAGAAATCAGAATAGTTTGTTTTTCTGTATAAACGCGGATGAATTTTCGGATCAAAGCTTTCAGTCAGTGGTGTTGCACCTCGATACTGGGGTGGCCGCTGTTATACCTGGAATTCGTAATGGGTTCGCGAGTGCGGTGGATCAGGCGACCGGTGACGTATACCTCGGAGGGAGCGACGGAATATACAAATACAATTACACTACCAACGACATCGAGAAGCCGGCCCTTGTCCGCAAGACAGATATCTTCGATATGTATTTCAGCGACAAATTGTACTTCGTAGACACAGCCAAACAGAACCTGTATGTATACAAAGACAACATGAAGTGCTTGGTGCCAGAGGCGAAGGAAAATCTTATTCAGCACTTTGTAATCGACGCTAACAATGATTTATATTTCGTTAATCCAACTGGACTGTTTGTATTGAAGAAGGGCTGTAAATCACCGATATTAGTTTATGGTAATGATATAAGCTTTCGTGGAGCTACAACGGATAGGTTTGGAACCCCATTTTTTGTTGCGGACAATGGAATCTATTCTTTTGACAAAGGAAGCAAAGAGTTTGCGATGATATTATCAGTGAATAATGGCTATGCGTTAGCCTTCGACAAAAATAATCACATGGTTTATAGTGAGGAACGTACGGTGATCATGTTGGTTCCCTATTAAATTAATAGTTTGTATAATATAGTTCTACTAAGAACTTGCATTTTCTGTATAATTGTGAAATAAATCAGCACTTGTCCTCGGTACCTCTTGAATCAGTGCAGCGGAATATTGGCCCTTGATCAGACACGTTACCGACTTTATAGTCGCATCTTTATAAACTCAGCTAATTCATAAATTTTAATACCCGACAACTGATAAGTTGTGATGTACCTAATTTTTATTAATACTTTCTGTAACAAATGTATAGGATAATTGAATTGTAATATATTCTGAAGGTATAAATGATTTCAAAGGGCATTACTTACGCGCATACTGTAAGTGGTAAAATGAAATGTAATTTATATTCTTGGAGAGTCCAGCTGCGAGCCCGGGGCACGGGGGCCCGGGGGACGGCGCAGGCTCCCGGCGGAAAATGTGGAATGACACAAATGAAAATAAATGAATCTTGGTTTCGGTAATTTCGATATTAACAGTCTTTTCTACCCTACTTAGGTATACGAGCTTAGGTAATGTCAAGAGCTCTTAAATGAAATTTCTTTTTGCATTAAAGAACGTTATCAATGCTTAAGTTATTTTATAACATGCGTAGGGAATGTGATATGTGTGTGTCCTTAACTATGTAGGGGCCCATTTCTAGTCTAACCGGCTGCATCAGCTGCAGCCGGTATACCAGTATTTTACTTGGAGCGACTGTCTATCTGACCTCCACAACCCAGCTGAAGTAACACGATATCCCTTGGTACGACCGTGTGTCAGATTTTTGTACTTCTGATTGCCCATGACGACTTTCACACTAACAGACACACTGTGACAGCCGTGGCGTGGCAGTCCAACGGCTTAACGTGCTCTCAGACGCACGCAGGCCTCGATAAATAATAGATGATCACCCATCACTCCGTAAGGCTACTTATAAGTTGACCGATGCACTGAGTTCATACTCATACGGCTGCAATACCCGGATATACTCCGATCCTTTGTGGTACAGGAAGGTCTTCAGCTACATAGACCTAATACTTGTAAAAGACAGCTAGGTAGAGTAGAGAGGACTGGGAAAGTGGAGGATCAAAAGTTCATGCGACTTTCATTGGTCAAATTTCGATCGAGGCGATGATGTATTCTTTTCTGCTTCAATTAATAACAATTTCTAAAGACACATTATAAGTACGATTACGTAAAAGGGAACTAAATAATAAAAGAATCATATATCGTTTGCAGGAAAATATTTTTATTAAATATGACCAGCGTATTTGAACAAATATTTGTTCACTAAGCGTTATCTGCAAATCCTTCAATTCCTTCAAATGCATTGGCGTCCATAGCCTTAATGAGATTGATAACTCGGTTGTAGATTAATTCCCTTGCGTTTATACCAAAAACAAAGTCAATGTGAGAAAAGCTGGTCATAGGAACTCTGAATTTACCTATCGGCCTACCTAGTTCTCTGAACAATCTATCAACATCGTTGACATGTGCCAATGGATCGCTGTCTGAGTAATGAAGGAACACTGGAGTGGTAACTTTAGACAAATCGTAACTTGGGGGGCTGAAGGATCCATACGCTCTATAATTGGATAACCGAGAGCCCTGATCGTAGCGACGGAATCCTCTGTCGTTGATTCCTTGACCGTAGTGAGCAAACTGCCTCACTGCAGCACCAGCCGGCGTGTGACCAAAAATAGCGGGCATCATCGTCTGCAAACAAATCATATTATATATTTCATAGCTCACAAACTAGATCCAAGTCAAGCCAAGTCTTAGGTCTCGAGTTCGAACCCAAGGCACGCACCTCTGACTTTTCAGATTCATGAGCGAATTGTATAATTATCACTTGCTTAAAAATCGGTGAAGGAAAACATCGTGAGGAAACCGGTATGCCTGAGAGATGTTTGTCAACAGTATGTGATGCTAAGTCAGAGGCCCATGGGCAGCATTAAAACTCTGACACCAGGTTAGTCACTAACCACACGAAAAGGAGAAGATAAACTAGATGTCTGGCTTTACATTTTAGTGCTTGTTTTGATTATAAACTCACCGTGTTATGTTGGTCTTCGTTCCATCCACCAATCAAAAACATGATGTTACTACATATTGGTTGGAATACCACTTCATCGCGGCACAAGGCCTGGCCAGCCCATGTGTACACCACGCTGTTAGGCATGAACTCACCGATCCCGATTAAAGAAGCAATGCTCTAAAATTAGAAAAAAAATTAAATAGAAGCATACCGTTAGTAGAGTAGTAGGAATGTACGTGTGTGGTCTACTTACTTCAATGTCATTGGAATAAGACGCCAAAATCCTCAAAAGAAGATTTCTGTTGTTGGCCATATAGGCCACTGGTGCCAGTGCGTGCATTGAAATAATCTTGGCGTTGTACTCTGGTCGCATCGACCCCAACACGAAGAAAGACGTAGTGCCCTGCGAGTGACCCACATAGTGCAGCCTCTCTTCTCCAGAAACTTCCAACGCATAATCGATCATGGTGGGCAAGTCTATGTTTCCTATTTCTTCCCACGAGAACCTCCAGTACGCCGTGCTCAGTAAAGCGTCAGGGTTTAACCTGACATGTCTACGAGAGTAGTAGTTACCGCGCGCGTTACCCATCCAGACGTCGAATCCTTCCTCGGCGAGGATGTACGCTATAAAAATATATTAGTTGTATTCTCTAGCGATAGTAAAACTAACCAATATGTCGTAGGTAGGTACTAACATGGTACTAACAAACCCAGAAGACAACTTCATGGTTTCGACAGGACCACGTTTGATTGGTGGCGGTACTTACCTAAACCGGAGCCTGGGCCCATAATGACTAAATCAGCAGATGAAGAAAGTAGACCATGCATCAAGAACACCACGGGTTTCTTCTGATTTGGTACGTTGTTAGCGTCTCGTCCGTGGGGGATACGGTGCATTTGCAATATGTAGCCATCCTCAGTCGTCACATTGTGAACTTCAACTGGATAACGGTATTTCCTAATCAGATCAGGCTGCAATAATAAGGGGGCACTTTAATTGATTATTGTTGAGCAGTTTCAAGCGGTGTAGTATTTATGTGGGCTATCCGCGGTACATAAAATGACAAAGGTAAATAAAGGCATTGCATGTTTTAGCCAGGCGCCCTGTAGTACGACAAGATACATGATTGTTGTCTTTTCTACCACAGTCGCCGCATTGACTGGAATTTCTCAATCCGTATATCGCGTCTGTGGCCCGTACTAATATTATATACTAACTCCCTTACTAATAAACGTTTCATAACAGGTCAATAGTTACACACAGACTTCTCTCTTTCAGTTGTCGGAAATTTGACTTTTGAAAGAAGAAGACAAAGCGTTGTGTAACTATACCTATACGCTATACAACGTTTATTAGGAGGTTATAGCATACGTTTATGTCCGGAACAGATCAAATTGCTTTGTGTCAAATGTTAGGTGCATAGTCACCTCTTTCGCTACCTTCGATTTTGTGGTTGAACACCTGTTTCAAAAGTTACTTTAACCTTTTCGGTCTAACTTCGGACGTCCAATTTTAACGAGATCGGACAGACGTGGAATTCGTTACTGTATGGTTATAGCAGATAGCGGAATTTAAGTCGACATAGCTTATCAAATTGTTGAAATCAAATAAATTTTATCTGCGTATTAAATCTTATAAAAAAATTATCTTAATTGTTATCGTATTATTATTATTAATTTATTGCATAATTTAAGTAAATGAAATTGTTTCTGTTCTGTTTTGATTTTATAGCTATAGCTAGCCTTATAGTAACTTATAAATTCAAAACATTTGTTAATTTTAGTAATGCTCGTCTAGTGGCGACCACTGATCTTTTAATATGTCCTATCTGCGGATAATTCAGTGGACTGCAACAGTACCACCTAAAGTTATGTTAACATTATGTATTATATATGTTGTAGTTGTTTATTATCCCTTAATAAATAAAATTAAACTATAACTCACCACATCTAAGTTTGCGTCTTCAAATACGTTGTCAGAATAGCGTGCGTCGACGTTCTTCAGCAATTCCTGAAGGTTGTCGGCTAGGGGAGAGCTTCTGGCAGCTCCCAGAGCGACACATGTGGCTATGACCACTAACAACCCACCACGTAACATAGTTCACATGCAGCTGGGAACTACTTATTGTGAACAATATTACGTTCTGTCTTTTATAACTTTTTAAAACATAAGATAAAGAATTAAGCTTTGATAAAATTAGCAATCAAAGCCGAAATCTGGCAAGTAGCTATAATAATAAACAAATTATCACGTAGATAGACACTTGCGGACGTAACCTTTACTATGAAAATAATATCTATTGTACTGGTCTTACGTCAATTAATATCTTATCGCAGATTCACAGCAGCGGGGACCGTGTTTCCATAGCCGCAGTATCCACGTATATGCTGATTTACACAGTCATTTGTTCTTCTTTTGTCGTATCGGGAGTAGCTATTGTGTTCACAATTAGCTTTTGCAGTAATTAAATAATAAGCTTATCAACATAATGGTAGCCATACTCGTTCCTTTACTATGATTTGGGAAAGTAGGTATACAACTAGGTACGTGTGTTGGAGGATACTAACATTGCAGTTTCATATTATTGCATACTAGCACTTTGCCCGTGACTTCGCTCCCGTGGTCTTTCCCGCGGAATCCGTTATTTTTCCCGGGATAAAATTTTATTTTTATATTCCCTGAAAACGAAGCTTTCTAATGGTGAAAGAATTTTTGAAAACGGCACAGTAGTTTTTGAGTTTATTCATTATAAAACGTCCGCACAAAGCAAGTAGGAAGTAAGAATGATAGTTGAGCTCAGCGAATGTTTTAGCATTTGGCGTTTAGTAATTTTATATTATCTCGGAAAATATATGACCAATTGACATACTGTAAAGAAAGGGCAAATCTTATCTCTGTGATGTCCTTGTGATCATAAAATGAAATATAGAAAACGAAATATAAAAGTTAAAATACAAAAGATATGGTGATAATGGTGTCGCGGCCTTTTTTGTAGAAATAATTAAGGCGAACCGGGTTGCCATACATTGCTTTCAATTTTAAACAACTGTTTAGGCAGCGCAGCGCATGCAAATAATTCTGTTTTCGGAGGTATTTCTTTCCGACTTTCTAGACGAAAATTATAATAATTATGTTATAGTGCAACTAGTATTTGCGCAAACACTGGGGCGACGAAACAGTAATCCGACATCTGACAATGAGTGCTCAGCAGTCACGATTGAGATCATGAGACAACAAAAAATAATGTATGCGACGGCGCACATATACCTTCTTATCAGTTATTGTCAAAACATCGTACGTAAACACAATTTTTCATGCACTGAAATCACCACAAGGACTTCTAATTACGAGGATGGGCCCAAGCCTATTAGCAGTGGGACAATTAAGTAATAATAATAGTAGGTACTTATGCTAGTATCATGAGGGAGCAGGCGAAAGTCAATCAAACCATGGCCTCATCCCTACTTTACGCGTGCTACGCTACGCCGAACTAACATGTAGATATCATAAATTATCTGTGGCTGTACTAAGGCCCATGCGGACTACGGAGCAAGCATTCGGTCAATTATTGAAAAAACAAAAACAATTTTACTGCTAAACATACATAAGCTAATATAACTGTTATCAGTAATTTCATATCACGTAACCTTCCACGAAAATGTCGCTTTGCGACAACAGTCTGTACTGAAGTTTAATATAGTCGTACCTACCCTAATAATATAGTATTTAGAATAAAACTTTTGAGATAAGAAAGAAAAGATCGGAAAGTCAAGCACCATTTGGTTTTAGTCATAGATCCGGGAGACAAGTGGATAAATATACCATGTAGTCGTCTCCGTACTTAGATGCCTACAACTTATTTTTTTTACTTATATTATGTTGTTAATTAAAGTGTAATCGGTCGTAATCCTAACTAATATTATAAATGTGAAAGTAAGTTTGTTACCTTTTCTCGTGGTTAGATACACCTGAGTGTAAAGAAACGGACGTATAGTTAGCATTTCATCCCGATAAAAAAAACTGTTTCCGAGGATAACCACAATAGCGTTCTTATGATAATAGATGGCGCCACGTGTCTTTCGAATCATGATTTTATTATATTGTTATTGTAGTAAGTAAGTTAAGTTTTTTTTTGTTTTAATTGAAGTACCTAATATATGTTGTTAGTCTTGAGTGTCGATAGACCGGTTTTTTCATACTAATAAGCAGAGTACAACCCGAATATTGATTGTCAAATTCTAAATTAACCCGAGCGAAGCGGCGGGCAAAAGCTAATACAATATACCAACTAAAAAGGTATAAACAACAATCTATGGACTTCTTTTAAATTAGCTCTAGAAGAACAACAACAGTGCTATGAAGAAGTAGGGACCTACAAGTTCAGTTGGGTACATAAACAAGCTGGAGTTGGATTGAATCGGCTGTAATAAAAAGTTTGTGATGTCATACAACTTGCTCCCGGTTGTTATAACTTCCGTCTCAGCTGAGTACTATCTTAGATGCTGTATGGAGTAAAGTGAAGTGTCTATTTATATCACATCGCTCTTGGGCTTCTCTTATTGCAATTATCTACCAGCTTGTCTGGAGTTTATTTCTTTTACGTATATATACATATATTTTACATAAAATATTAACTTTTCCGTGTAGTTGTTAAATTATCGGATATGGTTCATTGGTTCATTTACACTCACAGTAAATTGAATACAATAATGGTACGAATGATTTTTAAGTACTTAATCATTAAGAACCCGGTTTTGATTTAATGTTGACAGTTATGGTTAGGTAAATAATTTATTAAACGAAATTAAATTGAGACCATATTACCGTGTACTAATTGTGGGAAATCGAACCCAACACCTTGCGACCGGGCTGCATGAGCACCCGGCTTGATCAACGCGTCATCGGTAAGCGGAGGCGCGGCGTCAGTCGCGCCGCGCCTCGTCTTGGTACCTACTCCTCACTCATTTAATTATCATTTGTTTGTCCGCGAAAACTTTACCTTTTGTAAGACCAGACTCAAACTCAAACTCAAAGCATTTATTTCAAATAAACCAATTACAGGCACTTTTGAATTGTCAAGGGGTCGGTCAGTCTGAAAGATGAAGCTAGTTGTCCATTCCAAAGCAGTAGGTACCTATGGAGAAGAACGGGCAAGAAACTCCATGGGCACTCTTTTAAATCAAAATATGTTTACAAAAACTGTGTTACATCATTCATGTTGAAATTACACGTGAGAACGATGCAGAACTTAATAAAAGCGTCCATAATTACAAGTTTAAAAAAAACAATTCAAAATTATTTTAATTTTAAAACAGCCGTGGCAGCTAAGAGGTGACCAGTCCCTACTGACGGCGCTCGTTCATGAACATGCATGACACATGGATTAGCGCCATTCAGCTCAACCATTTTGATGGGAGCTAAATGATCCAACATACGCATCACCATCAGTGAGACATTACAGGGAGCATGACATGCTCTCAGCCGCCAGGGCACATTCAGGTCAATGTAAGACGTACTCAGTAAATGGTAGCTTTATAGTAGGTACATAGTACTCACAAACGTGCTATGGAATTATACATTGCTAAGAGGTTGAAGTTATATAATGCAAAAAGTTTTTGTGAATCTCCAGGAGTAATCTCAGATGCTAATCAACTAGTTTAGGATATAAAAAAGAAGAGAAAGAATATTTAATATGTAAACAATTGGAGCAGCTCAATCCCAAGCCCTTTTGTCTTCAATAAAGTCTTTGACAGTATAATAAGCATTCTGGCACAACTTGCGTTTAACGAACGATTTGAATTTATTAAGGCTTAGATCTTGAACGTGGCTTGGAAGTTTATTATAAAAGCGTATACATTGACATCTGAACGAGCCTCCTATTTTTTTGAGCCTTGTAGTGGGTACAACAAATTTGTGTTTGTTCCTAGTATTCTTATCATGGATATCACTATACTTTTTAAACAATTTTATATTTTTATGGGCATACAAAAGATTTTCAAAAATAAACTGTGAAGGTACAGTCATTACATTTATTTCTTTAAATTTCTCTCTGAGAGAGTGTCTTGGACTTAATTTATAAATTGATCGAACAGCTCTTTTCTGCAAAACAAAGATACCGTAATCTGGTCCTACTTTGCTCCTAAGGTGGTAAAAATGCTCCACTTCCGAAAAATGATTAAATCTGATTTTGCGTACTGATACTCTACTATTTAGTAGAATCCAATATTTTTATATGAAAATATTGTTCTTAATCTAGCAACACCAGAGTTGACAGATGTCAAAGTCAGCCATTATTTTTTTCTGTGTGTGGTAATATATTACTTTCCTCTATGGTGTGGTAGAAGTGCATCGCTCTTCGAGGTGAAAATTTAAAAGTGAGTAAAATCTATTAACATCTACTAAACTTGTGATTTAAACAATTACAGTCGCATTTAATTAGTTAACGTGTTTTCTAAACTATCAGATTAAGGTGATATTTTGTGTTTAATGCCAGCTTTGTATTTCTTGTATCAGTTTCTTTGACTTGGGTATACTTTGCGCCTACTTTTGAGGTAATAATGCGCCTGGAGCAAAAAATACCCATAGTTTAATTTTTTCATCTATGTTTACTTACTTATGTATTTTACTTGTTTTAGGCTAGAAACATGCCTAGAAAATATAAAAGACGAGCTGATGCAAGGTGCTACAAAGCGTATAGCAAAGAAAAATTAGAAGAATGTCTTTTGACATTAGAAAATAAAACCATGACCCAACGAGAAGCTGAAAAGCATTTTAATATTCCTAGAAGGACTATAATTAATTACATTAAAGCCAGAAAAAATAATATAGACGTGAAACCACCAGGACATCCTCAAGTTTTTGATGATGAAGAAGAATCACAGTTTTCTAGTTGCATTAAATTGATGGGAACATACGGATTCCCCTTATCTGAAATTGATTTTCGTTGTATCGTAAAAGCTTATCTTGATAAAACTGGACGAACGGTTTTAAGATTTAAAAATAATTTGCCAGGTACCGAATGGGTCGCGTCATTTTTACGTCGCCACCCTGATTTATCCAGACGCTTTGCTGCAAATATTAGGCGAGCTAGGGCCGCCATCACTCCTGACATTTTAACTGAATACATTGAATATCTTAGACAAGAGCTCGCAGATGTGCCAGCCAGTAATATATGGAATTATGACGAAACAAACGTCACGGATGATCCCGGCAATAAAAAAGTGATTATTAAAAGAGGCACCAAGTACCCGGAACTTCTACGAAATTCATCAAAATCCAGTATTTCAATTATGTTTTGTGGAAGCGCTGAAGGCGAATTACTTCCTCCATTCGTCGTTTACAAGTCTAGCTGTCTATGGACAACATGGGCGGAAGGTGGACCTGAAGGGACCCGCTATAGTTGTAGCCAAAGCGGCTGGTTTGATATGAGCATATTTACTAATTGGTTTCAATCGCAGTTGTTACCTAGATTGAAAAAAATGCCAGGAAAGAAAGTCATCATAGGAGATAACTTATCTTCCCATATTTCTCTCGATGTTATTAATCAATGCAAAGAAAACAACATCACATTTCTTTGTCTACCACCAAACAGTACTCATTTAACACAGCCACTAGACGTGGCGTTCTTCCGCCCACTGAAAGTTGCTTGGAGGTCCATTCTGTCCGACTGGAAATCTAGTGCGAGTGGGTATAAGAATACAGTTCTCCCAAAGGGTATTTTCCCTCAAATGTTAAGACGTTTAGTGGATGCAATAACCTTGAACAGTGCTAATAACCTCAAAGCTGGATTTAGAAAATGCGGAATCTATCCTTTAGATGCTAAACCTCTCCTAGATAGACTACCCCATGCAATTAACACAGAGGCAATTAATGATTCTTTCGTACAAAGCCTGGAAATAAAAAGAAATGCATGGACTCAGGGTGTTGCAACCAACAGAGGCAGAAAAAAGCTAAAGTTAATACCAGGCAAAAGTGTAGCGGATCAGATGCTTGTTTCGCCGACAACTGGTGAAATAGAATGCGTCCCTAGTTCGTCTTCTGCTATTATTAATGGTGATAGCAGCGAAAGTGATGATCAAATGTCTCTAAGAGATTCCTCTGAAGGGCCACTAAGTGACGTTGAAAACGAAGACCCCAACATTTTAAATTCTAGAGATTCAGAGAATCTAGCGTTACAGCCTTTGGTAAAAAAAGAAGGTCAATATGTCATTTTTAAATACGAAGGTGAGCTGTTTCCCGGCGTGATTATAAAAGTTAATAAAAATGGGGCTGTTATATCATCAATGAAGCGTTCTTTGAAGAACTGGAAGTGGCCTCTTCCTAAAGACGAATTATACTATACATGGAATGATGTAGTTGGCAGCATAAACACACCGAAAAAAATTGGACGTAGAGACTTTTATTCTGTGCCAGAACTGAACGAAATATGGGGAACCTAAGTTAATAAGTAGAATTTTTTGAAAATTTATAATTTTTTTGATCTCATAAATGATTGTTTTATTGATAATTTGTGCTAGAGCACAACAATATTGTTTATTTTTGAATTATTTACATAATTTTTTAGTTAATTACTGTAATAATTAAGAAAAAATGATCCTATGGCAAACCAAAATGTGATTTTTAATTGATCTCTCATAAATAAAGGTGATTTTATAACACATCTGGTTTCTATTACCCTGTACTATCGGAGCAAAGTAAAAATGACTACTTAAATAAAACTATGCTCCATTGAAAAATAAATGACAAACCTGTGAAGAAAAATTACGGTGCAAAGTTACCCCCTGCATAAGAACTACTTTGCTCCAAAAGAAATAAAAAAAATAAAAAACTTGGTCACTAAATACAATAATGTATTTAATGTCAGGTTAAACTTTAATAGTACTATTTAATACACAATACATAATATTACTGATTTAGGCAAGATTTAAAAAGATGTGGATTAAAAAAAAAAGTTGGAGCAAATTTTGGTGCAAAGTAGGACCAGGTTACGGTAGTCTGAATATCGGCGGCATTTCCCCACAACAAAATACCGTACGACATTACACTATGAAAATAGCTAAAGTACACTAAGCGGGCTGTCTCTGTGTCAGTTAAAGAACGAATTTTTCTAACAGCGTATGCTGCGGAGCTTAGTTTTTTTGTCAATTTATCTATATGTGGGCCCCACTGAAGCTTAGCATCCAAAGTTAAGCCCAAGAATACTGTGGTATCTTCAGGATTCAATTCTTCGCCCTTTATCAACACTTTGGTTTTCACCAGACCCTAGTCCTATTTACAATTCAATTACTACTTTAATTGCCACCGCCCTCGCATCATACTTGCCGATCTGCATACATAGTTTGTTGGGGTTATGATTGGTTTCATTATTTTCAATATCGCACGAGGCGCCTGACGTCGGTCTTCCGCAAACTTCTCGATTAGCGTTTCTTGGCGAGACATGTAGAACTTACCTATAAATATCTCTATTTAACGCACTATATACTACTGTTGGTGTACCTATTATAAATAAATAATAAGAAATAAAGAGCGGTGTATGTAGAACTTAACACTATTAGTGTAGGTACAGTCTGACAAGCTATTCGTTATACAGGCAAAAATCTTTCCTACACTCACCATTTTCTTTCATCATTATTCATTTTATTGAGTGCTTTATATTTTTTTAACAAGGCATACTTGAGAGAAAATTAACTACTCTGGACACTCGCAACACAGTTTAAAAGTAGTTGCAAGTTAACTGCCTGTATACCGAATAACTTGTTCGACTGCAAGTAAATACTATGTTTCAACGCAAATAAAAATATTGTATTCTGGTGTTTGACGAATTTGATCGAGTTCCACCGCGCCGGCAACAGCAAGCTACTATCAACGATTTTATCGCCGAAGAAACGTACAAAAAAGTGTAGGTCCCCTGTAAATACACACATCAAAAGTGTCTAGGGATCAACATATATTTTTGCAATAACTTTTCTCTTGATTGATATTAATTTAAATTTTCTTTAAGGATTCATCAAATAAAGTGTTTTCGTTTGTCACAGTAACGATAAACCAAGTCACCTTTGCATTAATAAAGAAATTTGCCATTTTCCTAATAAAGGGATTTTTGACATTTGAACCACTAACATTAAAGTTCGAAAAAAAGACTGAAATAACAGTTTTCTTTAAAATTTTATTGGGTAACTTAAACAATTAATAATCCGTGTTTCTACCGCGAACACTAACAACACAAGAACATCGGTTTGGCATACTCAAAATGAGTTCATCCAAATCACGCTGTGGAATGGCCGCCCATGTTCGTTGCAACAACAAAAAAAGGTGTTATCAGTCGACTTTGGACACGTTACCGAAGCACTGGTACCGTGGCTGAGCGCCATGAAGGACGGTATCGCTGCACCACACGGAGACAAGACCGATACATTCAAATCTTAACTCGAAGAGCTCCAACAATAACCGCCATGATGTTAGCCGTGAGGCTTCATCACTCTTCAGGGAACTTAATTAGCGACCAAACAGTCAGAAACCGCTTGCATGAAGTGAACCTTCATTCCCGAAGACCGCTACGGGTACCACCTATAGCAATGCACAATCGTAGGATTCGATATCAATGGGCTCTTGAACACAGAAATTGGGCAGAAGAACAATGGCGTTTCGTGTGCTTTTCTGATGAGTCTCGTTTTGGTATGAGACCGGATACAAGACGTATACGACACTGGAGAACCCCTGGACGCCAACAGCGATTAAAATCCTGCCAGGAAGTCCATCCTTATAGTGGTGGAACCATCATGGTATGGGCGGGTATTTGGATCGGCGGAAGAACTGAGTTGATTTGGATCAGAGGCAACCTCAACGCTCAAATTTATGCTGAGACGATTGTATCTGACGTCATCGTTCCTCTACAAGTGCAAATCGGTCCCTTATTTCAGTTAATGCATGATAATGCACGACCGCACACCGCAAGAGTTGTAAGACAGACTCTCGCCGCAGCTAACATCAATGTCCTGCCCTGGCCTGCTCAGTCGCCAGACTTGAACCCGATTGAGCATGCATGGGATATGCTACAGAGAAGAGCTCTGCCGAATATGGAGGGTATCCAGTTGCAAGAAGACCTTTTTTTGTTGTTGCAACGAACATGGGCGGCCATTCCACAGCGTGATTTGGATGAACTCATTTTGAGTATGCCAAACCGATGTTCTTGTGTTGTTAGTGTTCGCGGTAGAAACACGGATTATTAATTGTTTAAGTTACCCAATAAAATTTTAAAGAAAACTGTTATTTCAGTCTTTTTTTCGAACTTTAATGTTAGTGGTTCAAATGTCAAAAATCCCTTTATTAGGAAAATGGCAAATTTCTTTATTAATGCAAAGGTGACTTGGTTTATCGTTACTGTGACAAACGAAAACACTTTATTTGATGAATCCTTAAAGAAAATTTAAATTAATATCAATCAAGAGAAAAGTTATTGCAAAAATATATGTTGATCCCTAGACACTTTTGATGTGTGTATATAGCTGCTAGATGTTGATCGCTGAGTTTTGACACCACCAGCGAGTAGTTGCAGCGATAAGACCTATCAAAGAGATAACTAGCTCAGCAACTCTCGCTTCGTCGTTTTAGTTGCTAGCTGCGCTCGCTTCTCGTTAATCGCCGGCAGTGGAACAGGTGCGTATGGAGATTTTGTCTATCTGATTATCAGCCTTTGACACGTATAAAGTTTTAAGGAAAAAAATTAATCAGGCTTGAACAGGAACAGTTACACATAGTTATACTAACTAAAACAAAGACTTGTATTGTTGATTGAGATTGTAATTCTGTGTAGGTAGGAAGGAGGTAGGGACTGACAGAGTAGGTCGATTAAACATCATCGTCGAATGCATTGGCGTCCATAGCTTTAATAAGATTGACGACTCTGTCGTAAACTAATTGCTTTGCGTTAATGCCATACATGAAATCAATATGACTAAAGCTGCGCATCGGAACCCGAAACTTACCTATTGGCCTGCCTAGTTCTCTGAATAATCTATCAACATCGTTGACATGTGCCAATGGATCGCTGTCTGAGTAATGAAGGAACACTGGAGTGGTAACTTTAGACAACTCGTAACGTGGAGGACTGAAGGATCCATACGCTCTATAATTGGATAACCGAGAGCCCTGGTCGTAGCGACGGAACTCTTTGCCGGAGATTCCTTGACCGTAGTGTGCGAGCTGTTTTACTGAAGCACCAGCCGGTGTGTGGCCAAAGATAGCGGGCATCATGGTCTGCAATGAAAAATACATATTTGTAATTTAAATTCTGAATTTCAATCAATAACGTAATTAAGGTACGGCAATGAAGAGATCTATGCTCGGAGTAACACTGTGTGATCAGACGAAAAATATGTGGATCCGCTGGAGAACCGAACAAACTGACTTTGATAGCCCGAAGAATGACCAAACACACAAAATGTTCTTAGAACGAAATTGCCGCATACGGTAGAGAAATGATTCGGTGAATATCGCGTTTCATTCTCTACTTACCGAGTTATGTTGGTCTTCATTCCATCCACCAATCAAAAACATAATGTTACTGCATAATGGTTGGAATACCACTTCATCGCGGCATAAAGCCTGACCAGCCCATGTGAAGACAATACTTTGAGGCAAAAACTCGCCGATGCCGATAATAGACGCAATGCTCTAAAAAAATACAAAACATTTTAGTTACTTAAATCAAATAGCTACCTCAAAGAGCTCAGAGATTGTAGCTACAATACAAAACAAATAAAACAGTTAACGCACATTGATGAACTTACTTCAATATTATTAGAAAAAGGTGCCAAAATATTCAAAAGAAGGTTTCGATTGTTGGCCATATAAGCTACTGGAGCCAGTGCGTGCATCGAAATAATCTTGGCGTTGTACTCCGGTCGCATCGACCCCAACACGAAGAAAGACGTAGTGCCCTGCGAGTGACCCACATAGTGCAGCCTCTCCTCTCCAGTCACTTCCAACGCATAGTTGATCATAGTAGGCAAGTCTATGTTTCCAATTTCATCCCAAGAGAAATTCCAAAACGCCGTGCTCAGTAAAGCGTCAGGGTTCAGTCTGACGTGCCTACGCGAGTAATGGTTACCGCGGGCGTTACCCATCCAGACGTCGAATCCTTCCTCGGCGAGGATGTACGCTGAAAAATAAATGGACGAACTTATAAATTGTTGTAAATTAAATATACCTAACCAGTGATAGCGGCGAGAAGGCCCATCTCACAACTTCGCTTTAGAATAGAAGAAGAGAATAGAATAGACTATTTTTATTTGCGTTGAAACATGGTCATCATCATTCTCCTGCCCTTATCCCAATTTATTTGGGGTCGGCGCAACATGTATTTTTCTTGCGTTGAAACATTGTACAATAATGGTATTATTACTAGGGTTATGTTCTACATTTCTCGCCAGTGACTGGCATATATAATTTTTTATAGGAAATGCCAATGACATCGGCATAATGGTAAAGACGCTTCCAACTGGGAACAGATATTGCACAGCCTAAATGGAGCTTGTCAGCGGGTTGGCCTTGGCATGCATTTGGACAATTTAAAAATCAATTACAATTCGCAAGTCCAATTCATATCGGATACCAAATGGTCGCTTCTCATGTTTTGAAGGAGTATCAATATATCTCTTTTTTATTCCAATATGGGGGAGGGAGAAAGTGAGGTTTTTCCCTAGACCCATTTAGGGGGCCTAAAAGAGGGTGTTGTACGCCCTTTACGCCTAGTGCGCCTGCTGCGGGCTGCATTGGATCTCCTTCGCCCTTTACGCAGCCGCCTTCTGCGAGTATCGCAGAAAGAAACTACCGCGTGCGCTGCCGACTATCGAATTCACTACGGTCAGTACCGACGGTCACTGCCTGCTCTATGAGGGCACAGCACGGCAGCTCCCAAGCGGCACACTCTGCCAGCTTATGCCGCTCTTTGCCCTCCCAGCAGGCGAAGCAGCGACACCAGGTTTCTGGATCCCCGTTTAAGCGGCGCAGATACTATCCGAAGCAACCATGCCCCGAGAGCAACTGAGTCTCCCGAAATGACAGGGAAACGTGCCTCTTCCTAAGCGAGTGATATGTATCTACCTAGGGCAAACCATCCAGCTCAATAGCTTGGCTCGATTTAATTAAGTATAATTACAAACATTAGTGCCTACGCTCTCTGCTATAAATTAACGCGCTCATTTTAATTATTATTTATGTTTATTATTGTACCACCTTTTTTTTTTTTATTGTACCACAGTCGGGGTGCTCTACAAATTCAACCGCGCTATGAAGTGGGCTGTGCTTGGAGTCTCTTTGAAAGATACAATCAGGAATTAAATTATCCGGCAAAGAACCGAACCGAACCGCTACCTACATAGCTTGCAAAGTAAGAATGAATAAATACGGGCTACGTTGATAGTGCTTCTTACCTAAACCGGAGCCGGGGCCCATAATAACAAAATCAGCAGAAGAACAAAGTATACCATGCATCACAAAAACGACAGGTTTTCTTTGGTTTGGCACATTGTTAGAGTCTCGTCCGTGAGGGATACGGTGCATTTGTAATATATAGCCATCCTCAGTCGTCACATTGTGAACTTCAACTGGATAACGATATTTTCTGATTAAATCAGGCTGAAATAATTGTAACATAATTTGTAGAGTTACCGTTACTACGAGGAACAGAACTAACATTTTATTTTGTAGAACATAATTATGACTCACCACAGCTAAGTTCGCATCTTCAAATACATTATCCGAATATCGTGCGTCAATATTATTCAGCATTTCCTGAATATTGTTTGCAGGTTCCTGAAGGTTGTGCGGAGAACTCCTGGCTGCTGTTAGAACCACAAACGTGGCTATGACCACTAACAACCCTCCACGTAACATTATTCTCATGTAGTTGGTGACTACTCATTGTTAACAATATTAAGTTCCGTCTTTTATAACTTCTGTAGATTTATGATAAATAACTCAATTAGCTTCGATAACACAACCAATCAATCCTAAAATTTGGTAAATGGCATTTTGATAAATTGTGTAGGTAGTTGTGGTAGGTGCAGAATTCTATACATCTGTGATTCACTACCGGTTGCCATAAAGCTTTCTTTTCAAACAGAATTTTTAATAATTTTCCGGCGCCTGCCGTGCGGCATTTCATTGCTAACCTTCTGATATTTATAATTGAAGTCGCTTTTAGTGTCGGTCTGTGTGAATGCGTTGTTCTCCTAAACTACGCAACAGATTTTGATGCGTTTTGACAATCATTTAGAGAATTCAACAATAACAATAGGTCAACAACAACAACAGCAGGACAGTTAGAGAGCGAGTACCTATCCTATATATCCTATAATTTTCAATTTTCCTTCAATGGTGTGGCCATTGAAGGAAAATTGAAAATTATAACAACCCATGGTAAATTATAGATATTTATAAGTACCTATGTACTAGGTTTATCTACATTCCACAGTGATTATTTATAGGAAATCACAGATCACATTTGGAAATGACGGAAATAAGGGCACTTCCATGCGCATTAAACACGACCTTAAACATTATTATAATCCCTATCTAATCTCTTATTTCTCAGTGGATCGACCTGCTTACTGCCATTATCGGTAATAAAAATTATGAATAGGTACCTACCTACTTAAGTTGTGATATGTACGTATTTGTTTTACAAGTTAATCTTCTAATATCCGATAGCAGCTGATAATTGGGTAAGTACCTACTTATCTCAGTGGCGAGCTAAACCTGAGGGACGCCCGGCGAACGTCGACATATTAAGTACCTGTACTGCATCGAAATGGGTAGGTTTTCTCAAAACTTTTATTGATACAGAAATAAGAGATACTTTGTTGACAACAGAGCAACTCTTGTATTGAGGATGATAGACTGCAGAGGGCCATGGCCGTTAGTCATCAGAGGGTATCGCACGACCTCCTACGACGCGGTTTGTGCACTGGCCTCCGCCCTAGACCTAGAGGCGAAAGCCCTCGCTTCACTATAACTAGTGCCGCGGTATCGAAGCTAATTTGGATTTGATTTGTTTAACTTTAATTTATAGAGCATTGCTTCCTTTGGAGTCGGTGAGTTCCACCCACCCTACCACGGATAGGTAAGATTTTCGTAGTTATATAATTTGACGACTTACGCAGCGAACTCGTAAGAAAGTAAAGAGAATGTAGGTAGGTTGTAAGAGCGGGTCATAGCGAGCTCGAAAAAGTTAGTAAATAGGTACCAAATTTATATTTAGCATGCTTTGCCCCCGATTCCAAACTGCGTTTTACTTACTGAACAGTGGTTGGTCTTGTTTGGGATTTAATTAAAATATTTTTGTGCGTTTTTGTGAAGATTACCTCGGCGGGTGCACCGTGCATGGTATGATAGTAACCGCTGTGTCAGCGCATCAGCAGACTGTTCGGTAGGTTAGCAATCCAAAGAGTAGGAGGTATCTATAGAAGGCGATCAGTTCGAGGCCCGAATGCTACTGTGGCAACGTCAATTGAAATTGATTTATTAAATCCATTTGGTGGCAAAAGTAAAATGGGGATTAAAGAAAAAATCCTTCACATTCAGTCTTTGCATTTCAATATCATATTGTCGGTCTGAATTAAATTTCTTCAAAATAAAGCGATATATTATTAAATTAATTTTGTCTGCTCTACCCATAGAAGGCTCTACCTATATAGGTAATAGGTACCTATCTCTCCTCTAGATGCAGGAACTAAAAATGCGATTGAATTACCTAAATAAATTATCTTTTTTCATCTGATATCAGAAAACACACTAAGGTCACGTAAAATAATAAGCGATAGTTGTATTAGGTACTCAGTCGAGTTTATAATTCGATGAAACCTACATATTTAAACATGACCATCAAACATTGGCTTCCATGGATTTAATAAGGTCAATAACTCTATCGTACACTAATTCCTTAGCATCGATACCATACATGTAATCGATATGACTAAAGCTGCTCAAAGGAACCTGGAACCGGTTTAGCGTCTGGCTACCGAGTTCTGCGAACAGTGTATCAACATCTTCGACATCTGCCAATGGGTCACCCGTCGAATAATGTAGAAACACTGGAGCAGTAACCTTAGACAAATCATAAGATGGAGGAGTGAAGGATCCATACTTAATAAAATTAGCTAACGGGGTCCCCTGGTCGTAGCGACGGAAGCCTTTTTCGGCGATACCTTGACCGTAGTGTGCGAGTTGTCTTACTGACGAGCCAGCCGGTGTGTGACCAAAGATTACGGGCATCATGGTCTGCAATTATGAATACACACTTCAATCATAAATACCTACAGGATTTCAAAAATTTAAGTTTCTATCAACCAACTTGATCATTAAATACTTGCCGTGTTAAGTTGGGCTTCGTCCCATCCACCAATCAAAAACAAAATGTTACTGCATATTGGTTGGAATACTACTTCATCACTGCATAACGCCTCGCCCGCCCAAGTGAGCACAGTAGTGTGAGGCAAAAACTCACCGACTCCGACCAAGGAAGCAATGCTCTAAAAATTAAAGTTGAACAATTCAAATCCAAATCAGCTTCGATACCAGAACTGCACGCATGCTATAGACAACTTACTTCAATATCATTTGAATAAGGTGCCAACATATTTAAAAGAAGATTTTGATTGTGTGCCATATAGGCTACTGGTGCCAGTGCATTCATTGAAATAATCTTGTCGTTATAATCAGGTTCCATCGACCCCAGCACAAAGAAAGACGTAGTGCCCTGCGAGTGACCCACATAGTGCAGCCTCTCTTCTCCAGTCACATACAAGATATAATCAATCATGCTGGGCAAGTCTATGTTTCCTATTTCATCATAAGAGAACTGCCAGAATGCCGTGTTCAGTATTGCATCAGGGTTCAATGTAACGTGCTTGCGAGAGTAGTAGTTACCGCGAGCGTTACCCATCCAGACGTCGAATCCCTCTTCGGCGAGGATGTAAGCTATAAAAATAATAGAAACTTAGTTATACAGATTATCTTTAAAAACTGTAAAGCGCTTACAGATAAAACATACAAGGTCAATATTAAATTTGCTAGCATAACTCTGCAGATGTGATGATCTATTCCCATCCAATACCAAGAGCGAATACCGATTGGTATTAGTTTATATCCGAATTTATTTTCTATTCACAACGAGTATCACATTTTAAAACCAATACCAAAACAAGTTTGAAGAAATTAGGTACAGTCAGGCTAAAACAATAGACAAAAATCGACCCTTTTTTGCAGGTAAAGAGAAATGATTCACTTGAACTACTTATTTGTTAGTTTGGAAAGTTTTAGACTTTTAGCATTCAACAACGATAGTATACCTAGTATGTAAATGTTAGAAAATAAAATAAAACTTTGTGTAGCTGAGTGTACAAAAAGTCACGTTTTGGTATTCGTAAGTAATAGATTTTTTATTTTAATAAATTTGTGGTACTCGTTGGGAATAGAAAATAAATTCGGAAATAAACTAGGTAATACCAAATGGTATTAGCTCTTGGTATTGGATGGGAATAGATGTGATGAGTATAAAAAATATCTAAACGAGATAGAAAAAAAAAAGAAGTTAGTTATTTTTGTATTGTAGGTAATATAGGTACCTACCTACCTTTGTAAGTGTGTACTTGAATTTATAAGTTTTTGTTTTACCATGGTTAAGATATCGAACCCAACACGTCTGTGGAGTTTATTAAATATGTTTTTTTTACCTAAACCCGATCCAGGGCCCATTAAAACAAAATCAGCAGAAGAGCAAAGTAGACCATGCATCACGAAGACGACAGGTTTTTTTTGATTTGGTACATTGTTGGCGTCACGTCCGTAAGGGATACGGTGCATTTCCAATATGTAGCCATCCTCAGTCGTCACGGTGTGAACTTCAACAGGATAAAGATATTTTATGATCAGATCAGGCTGAAATAATTAGGTATAACATAATTGAAGGTAAATTATGGTAATGAATAGACCGGGAATAGAAAGGAGGCAGCCCAACGGAAAGTTGGATGGATTATGGGAAAGCTAAGGAAAGTCAATTCTGAGATTACGGATAAAAAGGGATGTAGGAAAAGTAAAGAAAAAGGTAAGATGATTGTAATGGTGAATAGGTAAGCAAAAATAAAAGGCGCAAGACCGAAAAGAAGAAATACATGGGAGTGGCAGGAATACCTGCCTACACCAACGCAAGAAAACAATGAGTAGATAGAGGGCCTATATCGAAACTTGGGTTCGTATTCCTAAGCAGATAAAACAGTTAGCATTAGTTACGTTTTGTATGCATGAATAGATGGACACCCAGGATACCCAAGAGTAAAACCAACGTTTCAATTATGAACACAGCTCTCACCACATCTAAGTTCGCATCTTCAAGGATGTTGTCTGAATATCGTGATTCGATATTTATCAATAATTCCTGTATATTGTCAGCGTGGGGAGATCTCCTGACCGCCACCAGAGTGACACAGGTGGCTATGACCGCTAACAACTCTCCACGTAACATTGTTCACTTCCACCTAGTCACCACTACTCGACGTACCTAACTCAAGAATAATAGGTTCCACATTTTATAACTTGTGTGGAATAATAAAGATTTCTTTAAGCTTCGATACCGATACCGAACAATCCTTAAATCTGGTAAATGGCATGCCATTAAAATATCATGAGGTGCATTAGCTATACCTACGTATCTAAAGAAGGTATAAATTAGGTACAGTCGGCAGCGAAAGTCAACAAACAGTATATATTTAAATCATTAGGTATTGGCGATAATATTAACGCTAATAATAATTGAAGAAAAAATCACATTTTTATTTTATTATTTTAGTGTATCGAATAATTTTGATTCCACCTATATAAAAGGAGGTTGGGGAATCATCACACACACCTCCCGGGATGGAGCGCAAGGGAGTGTCAGACTCCTACTGACCTAAAACCCATCTATGTATGTTCCTTCCTTAGCCCTTTATGTTCCGGCGTAGCGGTAACCCTATCGCCAATCCCGCTTACCCGGCAGGCTTCGGCCCTGACGGGCCCTTTCACATGCTGACATCTCTTGGAGGCACGCGTGGAACATGTACGAGCCGTCCGGCACACGCCCGCGTCTACGGTGGCTAGGAGTCATCACGCGCATTTATCCCAATTTATTTGGGGTCGGCGCAACATGTCTTCTTCTTCCATACTTCCCTATTAGTCGTCATCTCGGTAGTCACTCCCTTTCTAGCCATATCATCTTTCACACAATCCATCCATCGTTTCCCTCTACTTGTATAGCCATCCACATTCATACTCACAATTTTTCTGACAACATTTTCCTCATTCCTCCGCATAACATGCCCATACCATGACAACCGGTTTCCACACAACTTTTCAGTAACCGGTGCCACTTTCAGACTTCTTCGCGTAACACCACGCCAGCAGCATACAATTGTGTTTCATTCATTCCTTTTGTGGCCCAACACTCTGATCCATACAAGATGACAGGTCTAACCATGCTTTTATAAATCTTCCTCTAAGTTTAAGGGGAATGCGGGAGTCACAAATTGTTCCCGTGACCTGCCGCCATTTCATCCACCCAGTGTTAATTCTATGCTTAACAGTCCGATCTAATTCGCCATCGCTTTGCACAAGTGAACCGAGATACCGAAAGTCGGAGCAAACTGGGAGAAGCGCGCCATCAAGCGCTATGACCCCAGAACTGGAGAGACCGCCGGAATCGCAGAACATGTACTCCGTTTTGGTTCTGCTGATTTTCATGCCAACAATCTCCAGTTTCCGTTGCCATTTCTCCAGTCTGCTCTGGATCTCAGGTCCATCTTCACCGACAAGAACGATGTCGTCGGCAAATAGCATGCACCATGGTGCCTCTTCCTGTATGTTCGCCGTTAAAGCATCCATAATCAAAAGGAAGAGGTAAGGGCTTAAAGCCGACCCCTGGTGCAAGCCTACCGCCAAATTGAACTTGTCGGTGTTGCCAGCAGCCGACCGAACGTAGGTACGGGATTGGCTGTACATAGCACGAATTAACTCCACATACTTCCCAGGCAAACCTTTCTCTTTCAAGGCCCACCATACGACATCCCGAGGTATCTACCCTATCATACGCTTTCTCTAGATCAATGAACACCATGTGCAAGTTTTTGTGTGCACGTCTGTACTTCTCGCACTATTGGCGGAGTGCAAAAGTGGCGTCCACTGTTCCTCGACCTGGCATGGTGAGATTACCCCAAACCAGTTTGGGGTAATCTCACTCTCCTCTCGCAATCTTTTTTCTATTATTTTCTCCCATACCTTCATACTATGGGACATGAGCTTTATCCCTCGATAGTTGTTGCAGTCCTGTACATCACCTTTATTCTTGAAGATGGGCACTAGCGAACTATTGCACCATTCTTGTGGGATCACTTCTTCTTGCAACAACTTATTGAAGAATAAAGTCAGCCACATACCTACATCCATCTTCTTTTAAACACTTCCATACTTCTACTGGTATATCATCTGGGCCCATGGCCTTCCCATTCTTCATACTTTGAACTGCCTATCTTACTTCATCCATGCTAATTTCCCTTACCAGATGAGCATTTTCTGCTGGATCTGGAACACGTGATGTGGAACTCGAAGAGCATACATAAATAGGAATAACGTCTTCGCAAAAGTTGTTAAGCCTGATGAGTACTCTCTGTTGACGTATAAAAATTGAAGATCTGGAACACCTGTTGTGGAATTCCAAGAGCCCAGCTACAAAACATATAGGAATGACGTCTTAGCAAAAGTTGTTCGGTCTGATGGTCATTTCCTTTTGACTTATAAAAATATCAGAAACATCCGATGTGGAAATCAAAGCTATCACTATCGCTAATTTCACTGTACTTATGATACTTGACTACTGTACACTGTACTTAAGACTTGGTTCGCAATAAGTAAACATTTTGACTTTGACTTTGATTATAAAATAACATAAGCTGGGAGTACTTCCACGCGGTGAAGGCGGTAACAGTTTAGGACTGATTTTCAAAGACGATGGTAGTTATACCTATCATTAAAAATTTGACTGTAGGTACTGGCCAAAACTCCCATTTCTTTTTTTATTATCGAATACTTAAATTTACCTTCGGGCTTATGTTATTTGAGTGTTTAATTCCCTTTTCCATTTATCTTCGTCACACGGTAGCCTACCCGGTAATAAAGGGGAGCAGTCACTTAGATTTTAATTGATCAGGTATCTTCACAATAAAACTGTAACCATGCCTAGAAAGAGGTCAAATCTTTCCCAATGTTCCAAAAGAGCTAAAAGATTGAAGATCATAAAATCCCAAGAATCTACCAAAGAGCGTCAGGAGAGACTTGATGCTATTCGAGAACATCCGGCTGCAACTCGCTCCGTGGAAACCTCTTCGGATCGCGAAGCACGGCTGCGTTCTCAGCGTATATACACATCAACTTCGAGGTCTCTAGAGACAAGTGCGGAACGTGATGCGCGACTGACCGCTGATCGTGCAAATCATACATTAATTATTTTCTCGCGAATCGGAGACGTTCACGGATAGAGAATTACGCTTGAGTTCCAAGCGTGAACGGGGAACGTGATGCGCGACTGACTGCTGATCGTGATTCAGATCTTCGATTTTGACGACCCCGTTGTCGCTGGCATAAGCAACAGAATCCGCGTACGAAGTCGCGGGCAGAAGCTAGCAAGTTTAATATGGTCAATGGTCATGCTTTTGTTCCACATAAAACTAAGTAGGTAGGTATCTACATATAACTAGCTACCTACCTAAAATATTTTTCAATCGGAAGAAAGGACCTATTCATAGCCATTCATAGTAGAGTTCATTTTGTTAACACTTTCAACTCCAACTGTCCAACCACAGTCAGGCTACAATATTTTATCAGGGTACTTTCCAACACCCATATTCTACTCGACCTACCTACTTCTTTGCACAAAAACTTTGTCTTTTTTCTTGATGTTTTTTTATATATATATATATAGCATAGTCCAGCAAAAACATTTTTTACATAGATAACCGTTTTACTTACTACTAGGTACTACTTAAACATTTCATTATTCTATCAATTCAAATAAAAACCATTTGTCATTATTGCTATACTGACCACTTGCGACAATTTTTTAAACTCTTCCTTTCATTTGCGATTTCGTAGATACAAGTGCAGCCATAGTCAGCTAAAGGTTAGACAATGGCTTTGCGCAGTCTTTCACAAGTATTCGGAAATAAATTCCTTTCTTTTGTGAGCTGGGCCGTGATATAATGATAAATTATATTTGTCTGTAAAATGGAAGAACTACACAAATATGTCAAAAATAAACTCTAATTATGTGTCCAACAACGGATAGTTAGCTTCTCGCTCTGCTTTATGTAAAAACAGAAAACCTACCGACACAAATCACCTTCTTAGGAAATAGCAAAAATATATTTTCATTAATAGGTACTTATACAATAAATAACCATTTATTATAATCTATCTTATCTCTTAAATCCCAATGGATTGGCCTGCTTAGTGACATAATAAATTTGGATTTGGTTGGGGTCATTTTAGCAAGTTATTATTTTTTGTTGTACCTACTAAATTGAACAAAATTGTATCTTTATATATATATATGTAGGTATTATTATCGGTGTTTTAATTACAAAAATTCGTGTCCCTCCATTAATTCATAAAGTACATTTCAGTTATGTTAGACAAAAATAACATTGAATTGTAAAGATAAATAAGCATTTAATGTTTTGTTAAGGCATTCCAATAACAGTGTTATTCCATGTGTAAACTTAAATAAGCAGTGCTACAAATCGTCGTCATCAGAGTCAAGAGCGGCCCTTCTTCTATCAAACTTCACAGTGCTGGTGGATTTGGGCATCTGTTGATTGAGAGACTCGAGGAGTTGAATCAGTTCTGGTTCTGATATTTTAACACGAACTTGACCCATCTGGGCCATTCTACAGATCATATTTTCAACCATGGCACCTTTTTCTGGTCTACTAAGTTTAATAGTGTTCACTGTAAAGAAAAACATTAGATTATTTTGATGACCTGTCTTCATAACATTCTAAGTAGGTATTTATGAGACATCATGATCTTAATTCTAAATTCAATATTATGTTATTACGTCGGGCTCTAGCGTCTTGACTGAGTGCTTGTGCAAGAATTGTGTGTTTAGCTTCCTCCATTTGCTGCATTCTTTCTTCCTGCTGTTTAGCCTGATTGGGGTCACCAGTTCCCTGAAATACATGTTTCGAGTATGAAATATCATATGTATTGTCTTTGTGAAGATACGATAGCTTGAAATAATTTTAATTCCAAAAATCGAAGAAGGTAGGGAGGTATCGATCCAAACATAACCTCTATGTATGATTCACACTCACCCCATGTTGAGCCTGTAGCTGGGCAAGCCGCTGTTGTCTAATCTTATCTAATTCTGGGTCAGCCATTTTAATTTTTAATGTATGTTCACAAAAAGAAAAGATAAACTATTCAAATAGATTTTATTGTAAGCTTCTGGTTTTTGACATTATAGTATTGCGTTCCGTTTCTAGTACTAGTACCCACTAACCATGAAGGTATAGATAAAAATGGAGACCACACTCAGAACAACAGCTTGAGTCAAATACCTACATATCTCTATCTCACTCTCTGTGGGCCGACCTCTCTTTTTGGTGAGGACGATAGTATTGCTATCTTCTTATTTGAATCTCCTAGTAAATTCTTAGGAATAGTCATCACAATAACAAAATCATAAGTTAAACGCTGTCTGGTATTATATAAAGTAATAAATAGTTAAAACGCGATTAGTTAATTGTTTTTTTTTTTTTTTATCGGTCCCTTAGGCAAAGTTGGATTGGCTCATAACGGAGTTAGAATCCCATTTCCTTAGGATTCGATAAAGTGGCAACATTGACCCTATGTCAAAATAAATAAGAGGCAATATGGCGGTTGTTTACTTTGCGGTTCACAGCTTTAAATGAGATTATTCACGGTATAATATTGATATAATTCAAGAAATGGTGCAAAATTGTATAGTGCGTGGTTGCGGAAGTAAGTGGTGTCCAGGAGGTGATATAAGATTTCACCCGTAAGTTATTTATGGCATTGAATCATTGCAAACATATTTCTTTGTTTTTTTCACTTTATTTCTACCTAAAATGTTTTATCAGTGTTTTCAACATATTATTTAATGATAATTACGACCGAATCAAATAGTTTTACATTGAATTTAATTGACTATGTGCAATTTTAATGTTTTGTTTACGTTTTTTTTTGTTTTATGTCATGTTGAAGTAGTGTAACCATATTGAGGATATATCTGGGAATTTCCGTGGAACATGAACTAATTAAAAAAAAAAGTCTTAAGTATTATATATGTCTCTTAAGGATTTTTGTTTCTCACTATTCAAAAAATTTAATATCCATCAAATGCTTTTTTTTCAGATTTCCTAAAAATAGTACTCATAGAAAATTGTGGTTATCCATTGTACCATTGAAAAACAAGTTTTATATGAAAGTGCACGGATTTGCAATTTACATTTTCAAGAATCAGATTATTATAAAAAAACAAGGCGCTTAAAAGAAACAGCAGTTCCTAATATAATAGATCAAGAAACAGTCCCACCAGCCATGGTAAACATTTAACATAGTTTATATATCTGTATTACAATATATTACGTATCTAGAAATATAGTTCAAATGTATGGCAAAAGGCAAAATTTTATAAAATATATTATAATTTTCAGATAATAAGTTCAATGCATGAAGACTATATGGTGAAAATAGATCCTCTGGCTGTACCAAGCACTAGTTCTGACATTTCTGATAGAAATTTTTCACTTATGGAAATAGCAGTGAAACGTGCTGGCGGCAATATTGAGGAACCAACTGATAAAAAACAATGTCGGAAAGTTCTGGAAAATATAAGCAATCTTAACGAGTTACAAGTTTCCCTTTCCCATACAAAATATTAAATACTCATTTACATAACATCATTATTATGTATAGATTCAAATCTATACTAATATTATAAAGCTGAAGAGTTTGTTTGTTTGGTTGAACGCGCTAATCTCAGGACTACTGGTCCGATTTGAATAATTCTTTCAATGTTGGATAGCCCATTTTTCGAGGAGGCTATATTTTACCCTGTATTTCCTAATAACTTTCAATAAAACAAACAAATTCATTAATGTAAAGTACTGATTTCACACAAAGTTTTCTTGTTTTGTTAGGTCAGCAGTGAAGATCGCGTTCCTGCGAAGATTAATAGGGGCGTGCAAGTGAAAATAAAGTCAACTAAAGAACAAATACTTCAGAAGAAAACTAAGATGCTTAAGCAAAAAGTGGCGCGGCAAACTAAAAAACATCACGATATGTCTTCCTTAATGGCAACAATCAAAAAGTATACGAGTCAGTCAGAAATTGAAAATATTGTACAAGGTTGTTTTGCTGATATCTGCAAGGAATTCAAAAGGCCACCGAGTAATCCACATGGTGTTCGATATAGTGAGGAAATCAAAGCCTTTGCTTTAACTTTGAATTTCTATTCACCCAAAGCTTATGATTTTTTAAGAAAATATACAACTTTGCCTCATGTAGAAACAATACGAAGATCTTTGTCTTTCTTTAATTGTAATGTTGGTTTCTTATCTGAAGTACTCGAATATTTAAAAGAGCAAGTCAAATTACCGGAAAAAAAATATTTAAAAAATGTTGCTTTAATATTTGATGGCATGGCATTAAAAGAAAATTTGGCCTATGATAAAAAATTGGACAAAGTCGTTGGCTACGTTGATTTAGGACCAATTACTGTAAGTGATCCAGAAAAATTAGCTTCTGAAGCTCTCGTATTTCAGATAGTTTCATACGGTGTACGCTTTAAATGTCCAATTGCATATTTTTTTATTGCAAATAATTTGCCTGGGGAACTTCTATCAGAATTAATAAAAACAGCAATAATTGTGCTTGATGAAATTGGTGTCACCGTAAGATCTTTGACCTGTGATGGTGCATCATCCAATGTTAAGGCTTACGAATATTTAGGCTGTACACTTGAACAAAATAATTTAATACCGTTCTTTGAACATCCCAACGGGAAGAGCAATATTTATTGTCTACTTGACGCTGCTCATATGTTAAAACTTGCGAGAAATGTGTTGGCTGATTTTGAAATGAAGTCAAGTACCGGAGATATATCGTTTAAATACATAAAAAAATTACACGAAGTACAAAACGAAGAGGGTTTGAAATTTGCCAATAAATTAAGCGCTTTACATGTAGATTTTAAAAACAAAAAAATGAATGTTAGGCTTGCTGCACAAGTACTAAGTTATCAGTTGCTGATGCAATAGATTTTTTGAGGGTTAGTGGTCATCCTAACTTTTTAAATAGTGAAGCGACATCAGAATTCTTGCACGTGATTGATAGACTTTTTGATTTAATGAATTCAAAGTCACCCTTTGGAAAAGGTTCCAAGTCTCCATTATCGTTGAAAAACCAACGTTATTGGGAACCAGTATTTAGTGACACTGGAACGTATTAAAATCCTTAATGATAGATGGCACTGGTATTTTAAATCATCGCAGAAAAACTTTTGCACTAGGTTTTTTGATGAACATACATAGTTTGCCATTACTTGTTCATGATTTGTGTACACTGCAGCAAAATCCACTGAAATATTTGTTGACTTTTAAGTGTTCCCAAGACAACTTGGAAATTTTTTTTTCATGCATTAGGGCTCGCGGCCGGGCTCAAGATAACCCGTGTCCTCTTGAGTTCCGATATATAATGCGGAAGATGTTGTTCAGACATTCTATTCAACCGTCCATAAATGCCAACTGCATAGAAAATGGTTTTGAAACTTCACAAGTCTTCGATTTCAATAAACCGAAAAGTTTGTTTCGACCTCGGGAAGAACCTGACTTTAAACAAGATGTTGAAAATGTGTTTCAAAATTTAGACGCAATTCATACTAGTCCATACCACGAAAATATATTATATTATATAACTGGTTATATAATAAAACAAATTCTTACCCACATGTCTTGTGAACATTGTTATAATGCGTTAGTAGCACTGCAAAGTCTGCCAACAGATCATACATATTCTATGATTATAAATAAATTTAATTCATTTACGACATTTGTAAACCGAGGCAAACTGTACTTCCCTTCGGTAGCAGCTTACAAAATTGTAAAATATTGTGACAAAGTTTTTCAACAAGCTAATTTGATGGGCCAACTTAGAGCGAATAATATAGAAAACAAATTAATTAATGTCGTATCACAACATTTTACTCCTCTGTTGCAGGGAATGTTTAACCATCCCATCACGGAATCAATTTACTGTAATGATTTGCATGACACTAAGATAGTTAAGCAAATAGCTAATTCGTTTTTTAACATGCGTATACGTGCTCACTTAAAGAGACATACAGAAAATATACTCAGTGATTTACGTGGTAAGAGACAGAAATTACATAGAGCAATGATATTCAGTCATGTATAATTGAGAAGTTATAAATAAGGTTAAATAAATGATTTAATTCGGAATATGTTTTTTTTTTTTTTTTTGAGGCTTCACACTGTTCCTATTACAGTCCCGCATAATATATATAAATAATATTCATTTGCCCACATGGTAAAAAATTCTGAACACTGACTAACCCAGAATACTCGAAAAAAGCTGCTGTCCATTATGTTTAAGTAATCTAAAAAAATAATTAAACTGAGTTTTTTTTTCGCGATTTGTGTATTGTTCCCATAGAAAGAGTTGATAGTAATTTATAAGTACATCCCTAATAAATTCCTTTTAGTTTTTACGCAAAACTAAAAAGTATTTTTCAGCTTCTCCCGAACCCCCACTTATTACAGTCATTCATATCGCATTACCCGCGGTAACTAAACCTATGTCATGCATTCTAATTGCGTATGACGCTATCAATAACAATCTGAATCCATAACGATACTTACATTTTTATGCAGACAAAATTTATAATAACTGTCACAATGATAACTATTTTTCTCTGGTAGAGTGTTGTGCAATTACACCTCTGGTCATGCTCTATTTTCGTGCAAAATTCTGTATAATACGTCTACCCAGAACTTTTTGTATGATTAATGACAAACAGCCAAATTTACACACTCAGAAACATCACAAGTTTCACACTTTATCAAACAACTTTTTTCGTAATTTCATAAACATGCATCATATCATGTTGCATACAATCTTTAGAAGCTAGAATCTAAGTAGTAAACAGTGATGTAGAGAAATTTATAAATATGTTAATCACTAAATGGAAAGTAACTACAAGCGTGTCCCAGGAAAACTAAAATAAAGGTTACCCTACTGAGAAAGAGAGGGGCTGCCCACAAAGAGCGAGATAGCGATACATAGGTATAGCTTCAAGTAGGTATTCGGAGTGTGGTCTCCATTTTTATCTATACCTTCATGCCACTAACTACCCACACTACGCTTTAGCATAAATTATTATTTATGATTTTAAGCATGAGTTCATCACCCACTGACATCAGTGAATGTGACTCTGACTATGGAATACATCCCTGATCCCTCGGAAGTTTAGTCGAGGTTTCATAAATGCATAGAGGAGAATAATACCTATAATAAATTTAATAAATTCTAAATCCCTCTACAACCGCCAGATTTGCAGGATCAAGGTATGTTTCCTTCGAACAGAAAATGTGGGGACATACCGAGATTGTGTTAGCAATGGACACAGGTCTCACTCCGGCCCTCCTTGGTGAAAGGGGAAACGACAAAACCTGCAGTAGGTCCTTGTTACTAACGATCGTAAGGAAGTGTGACAAGGCATAAAGCTTTACTTCTCCTCACGTCCGTATCCTGGCTGCCTTTCAGCAATCTCTTCACATCTGCCGGGTAGGTATCCCAAATGCCTGGAGAATCAATCCAACATGTTGGTTTCGGTTGTTCTCGTCTTGCTAGCGTGGCGAGTACCTACTTACATTGACACAATCACCTTGTGGACCATACCATAGTAGGTAGGTACCTATGTGTTCAACTCAGTTCTCAAGAATGGTAATCATGCGACATTGTAGGTACTTACTGAGATCAATCACCAAGTACCCCTTGGACACGGTACGCGTAGTAAGGAGGTTAATTTCAAGCGTCAAGTTGCAAATCCTTCATTCGAGAAACCTTAACTTGTCCGTAACAGGGACAACTTTAGGTCAACTTTTTTTTTGCCATTGTGTTAAAGGTAGGGGCATACGCGGGCGCACGCGGTGGCATCGGCAGCCCGCTTCGGCCGTCCATAGCGAGGGCTCCCGCTCTGTGCTTTTGTTTTTTTTTAAATAAATAAAATTAAAGAATTATATTACAAATACTTAGGAAAATAAAAAAGAGAACTGACAAAAATATTTTTGTTTATTTACGTAATATTATCATGCCACTGGAGCGTTTGGTATTCCATTTTCCCGTGAGAATTGCAACAGGCTAACACAGCTAGTTTGTTTACTGCTACTGATAATCTTCCAAAAGCTACAAACTCAGCAGGGCTGATGGTGGCAGTTTGGTCATAAACACATCGCACCATGTATGTTGCATGAAATCTCACTGGGTCTCCTGAAATTTCAATGAAAACAATCAGTAGGTACAAACAACTGTAATAAAATAAAGATACTCAAATGTTCATTCATATTACTAGCAATATATGATTTATTATATATATTAATTTGGTTAAAATAAGGCTTGCCTCAGCCCCATTTTTTGATTTTGTATATTGATTTACCAGGGTATAAAAGAAAGTCACAGCCAAACTTTGATCCATTTGTTATATGATGTCTTCCTTCCCATAAATTCTTAAAAATCCTGAATTTGATAGCACCTTTTCCTTCAACAACATTAGGTTTTAAAACATCAATGTTAACATTTTTCTTTTCTGTAACAATCAAATTTATTCAATCATTCTGAAGTACTAGTTTATTAATAAATTAATGAAACAATCATTACCTGTAGCTATGTAATGTTCTGTTGGTAAGTGTGTAAGAACATGTGCAGGAGATAGCTTTGGCAGTTTATTTATTTCTTCTTGTAATAATGTTTGTTTGTCTAACTGAATGTCTGTAACATAAAAAGATTCAGAGATCATTATTTAATTTTCAAAATAATCTTAGTTTGCCAGCAAATATTCAGAAGTTGAACGGTCAAAGGGATCTAAGAAGCCTGCATAGTTACCAGTTACTCCTTTAGACAGTAACTTTTGTCTTTTCCCAGCAATAATTATGTCAATCTTCTGTGACAACTGTTCAATTTTTCGTTTCTTCAAAGCCTCAGTTTGTTCTGATAAAACACTAGAACAGTAAAAAAAAGTTATGGCCCCGAAAATGAAGCAACCAATGGCCAAATACTTTTTAATTAAAATCCTATGTCTATCCTAAAATTGTTATCAGGTATTAATCTTAAATATTAAAGTTAACAGCAACTTGTCAACAAAACTTTTCATAATAATTTACTTTTGCTCCAGGTCTTTTATCAACTGCTTTTCTATATCTGTAGGTTTTCTTGTAAAATTTGGTAATTCAAACAACTCGCAAACACCCTTTTCCACCAATAATGCAGCTTCTTCAGATGTCAAAGCCATTGGTAATCCTAAAACCATAAAACGTTATCATTATAGACCAGTCCATTATAACGATTACAATTTAAATAGTTTCTTTATAGGCAGTTGGCACATACATTAAACATACCTAAAAAATCATTTTGTCTTGGAAATGACGGTATGGAACCAATTAGTGAACCGCATATACGATGGCTAGCTCGTAGAACGTACCAATCTAGATTGAAAACAAACATATAAGAAAAAAATAATCACATTAAATTATTTATTTAAAACATTTTGAGTTACACATAAACAATCACATTACAGTATACATTACCTTCAGAATTCCATACATAAGCAATACCATTTTCGACGTAAAGTGATATCATCGTTCGATTTTAATATTTTCGAATTGTACTTTACAATACACAATCATACCTCCACAAATTTTGTTTCAACCAAAGGGTTTCCACGCCTCAAATCATCAACAAAACATACATTGACTGACATTGACTGATTATTTGATTGACATCAATGACCATTTGACATTGTTAATCAAATATCTAGGTATTCAAATTTTTATCTATGGCAATAAAGCCAATGTCAACCATTCTGCCAATGTTTATTGTGTATTGGAAAAGCAAGTGTGTATCTCTGTCTACGCCTCCAAAACAGTTGAACTAAATGTAGATCTTGTGGGACTATCAAATATCATATCTTAATCAAGATCTAGCGGTCTTGACACATCTGTTTTGACCTAAATGCTATAAGGTTTTGATAGGTCATTCTAGTGGGCATGGATTCATGGAAGTAGTATGTACAACGTTACTTAAGTCAAGATGTAAAAGCGTGTATTTAATTGAAGTCTAGTATGCAAAGCGAATAGATAGTGGCATCATTTTACTTGAGTGAGCTCCATGGGAATATAATAGTGAAGATGCTCACAGAGTACTCTATGATGCTCTGAATTGCTCTGTGTGTGACTGGCAAGGCAGTCGGCAGCTGCGGGGATCAGTCTTATTATACTATAGTAGTCTTTGAGTCTTATTATATTACTCTTTGGCTGCGGGTACTGTCATGTGTCATTTGTCAGTTTATCAGCTGTGAGCTGTTATTTGAAAATACAATTTGAATTGAATAAAGTTGTACGAAATGTACGAAAGAAAATAATAAATCCATAACAACTTCATATGTAAATGACGTTATAGGAAAATTATAGCCACTGGAGTTGTCCAACTTTGAGTATCTGTATATTTTGATTCTAATAGTTCTTCTGTTAGTACTTAACAAATGTACATTTGAAAGAATATTTCGGCAGCGGTTATGTAATATTCTAAAATAACAATGGCAAGCAGAAAAATCTTAATCGGTACGTTTTTCAGCAATTCATCATGTATTGTGTAACAAGTCCTAAAATCTGGAAGAATAAGGGGACCCTCTGATCATAATATTGGAGCATTCAGATATGGTCCAAATGCTTACATAATTATGTATACCCTACACACTTAACTAGGTGTTCAAATGAAAGTGCTGCATTTTAACAACAACAACAAGAAAATTTGTCTTAACCACCTATAGGTATGCCTCGGCAAAGTATCAGTAACAACATCAAAATTATTTTTAGAATTGAAGAATCATGAGAACAAGATCTTGTGGAGAAAAACTTTCTTACATTAAGTAGGTCCTTACTTACAATCATTTAAACAAAATACTTATAAGAGGTACAGTTTTATCATAACTACCAACCTTTTTATTGGTATAAGCTGTTAAGGGTTAATATATAAGCTGTGTGTGTGCCTCCTTAGAGCATTGTCTCATATAATGAACTAGCTTCCGCCCGCGGCTTCGCCCGCAAAATATGTCGACAAATTATACATATAAAACTTCCTCTTGAATCACTCTATCTATTAAAAAAAACCGCATCAAAATCCGTTGCGTAGTTTTAAAGATTTAAGCATACAGACAAACAGACAAAAATAGCGACTTTGTTTTATACTATGTAGTGATAATCTGACAGGCTCATAAAATGCACTTTACATTTTTAACTGCATATTTCTAATAAACTATCAATAGTGTCTAGAATATTAAGTATAATCATTTAAGTAATGTTAAATGTTTAGAAAAAATAATACAGGTTACTTATTTATAAAAGGATACCTACGGCTGGCAGTAATAGTTTACCATACTTAAATTCTAAACATTGTGCCAATTATGGAGTACACAGAAATGTATGACTTTATGCGTATTGCAACTTTTCAGGTGGTGGCACTGGCTTCATTGGAAGTCATTTAGGGGACCTTCTTGGCCTAAAAGGCTACAATGTTGTCAATATAGCCCGTATGCCAGCGACAAATAACATTTCATGGTCTGTGCTAGAGAGCTCAGGTTTGCCCAAAAAGTCATTAGCAGTTGTCAATTGTGCAGGCCAACAATTTATGGACTTTACCAAGTCCTGGACACCTGGGTAATGTATCCGAACATTTTATCTATTTTTATTTTTACTAACCTTCAATAAAAGAGCCTGCAAAAAGTTCATTCAAAAAGTTCGAATAGAGGCTGGTAGATGCAAACAGAAAACCGTTTTCATTATTATTAAAACTTGGGCATCCTAGCAGAACTCTTTGTACAGCAACAAATAAATAATAATAATAATATCCTTGGACATTTCACACAACACCATATCGTCCCAAACTAAGCAACCTAATGCTTGTGTTATGGTAACGAGATGGCTGATAAACTACTTATATACATTTTTTTTTTTGTAAATACATACATATTATAGATAGAAAAACACCCCAACTCGTAACAAATACTACTTACTTACAGCTTCTAAAAATACCAATAATAGGGGAGTGTAAAAAATATTATACCCAGCAAAATGGCTCTAGTGATAGCCTACAGACTCTAAGAAGCCTACATCCAGTGTCACTGCAACAAAGTGCAATAATGGACATTTAATAATAAAATGTTGATATTCTCTCTTTCCAGATTTAAACAAAATGTCCAAAACTCCAGAGTATACACAACCAAAGCCCTTGCTAAAGCGATTAACCGGAGCAATGACAAGCCAAAGGTTTATGTTGTCCTAACTGGCGTGGGTGCTTATGAACCTTCAGAGCGTAACAAGTATGATGAAAGCAGTCCCACCACAGGCCATGACTTTTTCTCCAGGCTCACCGTTGAGTGGGAAAAAGCTGCCAATGTAGATCCACCTGTAAGACTTGTAAGTATTAATTACACAGATTGGGATATAACATAATGAATTAATACACCCAATGGAAAGTAACACCAATGTAGCTGGTGCTTCCTAGTTCCTCTTTTAGTATAAATTTTGTAAGTTATCATTTTAAACCATGTCCAAAGTTAAACAAATACAATGCAGTTAATTAGCTCAAATGTATATATTTTATTGTTATCACAAAAACAAATTTTCTAATGTTTGTCCACAGGTAATAATCCGTTCCGGTGCTGTGCTGGGCCGCTGGGGAGGCATGATCAAGAATATGTTCCTCCCATTCTACCTCGGGCTCGGCGGCCGCATCGGCAGCGGCAAGCAGTACCTGCCGTGGATTCACATAGACGACCTCGCGCGGCTCATCCTTTTTGCTATCGAAAATGAAAACGTTCGCGGTGTGCTGAACGGCGTGGCGCCGCAAGTCATCACCAACGATGATTTTACTAAAGTAAGAATGTGGCATTGATTTATTAAAACATAATAATGAAATACTGAATAGAATATTTAACTCAAATCATGGCTCAAAACAGTGGACATCACTCTAATATTTATTTGCCAGTACCAACTCTATTCAGTTTCAAGCTGAGTAATAATAATAATAATAAATATGCTTGGACATTTCACACAACGCCATATCGTCCCAAGCTAAGCAACCTTATGCTTGTGTTATGGTAACGAAATGGCTGATAAACTACTTATATACATTTTTTTTTGTAAATACATAACTACATATTATAGATAGAAAAACACCCAGACCCGTAACAAATACCTACTTGCAGGTCGTACAAATATTTGTTCCGTGCGGGAATCGAACCCACGACATGCTTCGCAGCAGTCAATCGCTCGACCACTGCGCCAACCGTGTCGTCAGTAATGGCTGTAGTATTCAATTAGCTCTAAAGACAATGAGCAAAAGTGATCCAAATGAAAAGTTATGTTCTAACGAGACCTATGAAATAATAAATTAGTTTTTTTTTTATTAAGACATCCATTAAAAATATCTGTCAGTAAAAAGTAATAGCTAGGTAAATAAAAAATATTAATTATTCAATTATTTTGACTCAATCAACTTGTTTGATTTTAATAATGTGACACTGGCTATATTAATCTGTCAGTGAAAAGTCACCGGACCATCATTCGCACGCCATCGTCAAGTTGCTTTGGAGTTTGGCAGATGCAATATTTAAGAGCTAGTGCGCGCTAGTGACTTTTTATTGACCGATAGTTTAGTCGTTCAGGGAATCAGAATGGAGCTATATTGAAGGGCACGCATTTGGCGATAAAAAATTGGCCGATCCCAAACACACGGATAAACTCTTGCTTACTATATTTGGAATGTAAATAAATAGGTAAAGTATTATTTGAATCGTTTTATGCCTGAAATTTCGTTTATCGGAAGAAAATCACTAAATCTTTCATAATTATTGAAATCTGCAGACTTATCTTTAACAACGCAATGCCAAAAAAAAATAAAGTGCATCCGACCTCACATTCGTATACGCTTAATTTTTTTTTCCTCCTTCGCGCGCTAGATCCATGAGCATGTCACCAACGTGAATGCTTAACTTTTCACGGACAGATTTATTTTTATGGGGGTCTTGGTAAAAAATACTCCTACTATTCAGTCTTCTTCTTCTATTCAGTAACAACGGTCTCTTAAGTGGTGCACATTTGGACCAAACCTCGTACATTTTTACCCTATGTCCTTTGATGCTTAGGAGTCGATGGATTAGGCAAGAGAGCGGTTTTTATTTCGTTTCATGTTACCATGGTATGGACATTTAAAATAAAAAATCATGTATTTTCCAGTCTTTCGCCAGAGCGTTGCGGAGACCTGCTTTTCTGCCAGTTCCCGAGGCCATCTTGAATATGTTGCTTCACAATGAGAGAGCGATGATAATGACCAAAGGGCAATACGTCGTACCACGAAAAGTTCTAGATTATGGTTTCAAATATAAATACTCAGATATTGACAAAGCTTGTCAAGAATTCGCACACCTCTGGCCGAAGAAGCATCCTCTGAAGTAGAAGATTTTTGAAGTACCGAAGTGAGGAGTCGATGGTTAAAATACTTCGATGAGGAAAAAAATGTGTTCCTTTTAATCAGGCAACACATTTGCTGCATTTTCTGCTCTCATTTGTTTCTATTCTACACCTAACTATTTCGTATTCGTAATTTTTGTGAATAAGTAATTAGTTAAATTATTGTTAACAAATTGAATGTGTATAATTAAATTATTGTTAACGAATAGATTAATGTATTTTAGTGGCTCTCTCTACGTAATTCGTAGTGGCTACATGCAGTTCTAGCCGACTAGTAGGTAAGTAACATAGGTCAAGGGCGTAGCTAGGATTTTGTTAAGGGGTGGGGGGGGACTTGTACTTTTACCGTGCACTTCTACAATTTCACAAGAAATTCACCACACCGAACTGGTAACGTCGACTGCGCAGCGCAGTGCAAGCAAGGCGATGTTGACAGTTGGTCGATTTTGATAAATTCTCACCGTGTAAACTTACGTGAAGTGAGCTGTCGTTTAACCTATTACGGATTGACACTGAGAGGGAAATGTCCTTCCGTTCCAGCCGCCGCGGGAGAGCGCGGGAGCGGGAGCCGCGTGACGACTCCCGGCCACCGTAGGTGCGGGCCTGCGGACGGTGAGTAATGGGTAGCTCACCGTCCCATCAGGAACAGGCCCGTGCCGAACGGCGCGTAGGTACATGTTGTAGCTACGTACAAAGAGATGTCAGCATTTGGAGCGGCCCGTGAGGGCCGAAGTCTGCCGGGTAAGCGGGATTATCTGAAAGGGTTACCGCTACCCCGGAAAATAAAGAGCTAAGGAAGGAACATGGATGGGTTTTAGTCATTAAAAGTGTGACACTCCCTTCCGCCCCACCCAGAGTGGGAGGAGTCATTTGATGATTTCCCAACCTCAAAAAAAGGGATTGCACTGTTGACAGCCGGTCGATTCTGTAAAAATCTCACCGTGAGAACTAAGGTGACGTGAGCGTGAAGAGAGCTGTCGTTCCACCTAATGCTAATGGGACTGACACTATTGACTCACTCACTTTATTCGCACTTCACCTTCATTTTCACGGTGAGATTCTTTACAGAATAACACCACACATCACTTGAAACTCACTTCACCCACATTTTCACGGTGAGATTCTTTACAGAATAACACCACAGATCACTTGAAACTCACTTCACCCACATTTTCACGGTGAGATTCTTTACAGAATAACACCACAGATCACTTGAAACTCACTTCACCCACATTTTCACGGTGAGATTCTTCACAGAATAACACCACAGATCACTTGAAACTCACTTCACCCACATTTTCACGGTGAGATTCTTTACAGAATAACACCACAGATCACTTGAAACTCACTTCACCCACATTTTCACGGTGAGATTCTTCACAGAATAACACCACAGATCACTTGAAACTCACTTCACCCACATTTTCACGGTGAGATTCTTTACAGAATAACACCACAGATCACTTGAAACTCACTTCACCCACATTTTCACGGTGAGATTCTTTACAGAATAACCCCACACATCACTTGAAACTCACTTCACTCACATTTTCACGGTGAGATTCTTTACAGAATAACCCCACACATCACTTGAAACTCACTTCACTCACATTTTCACGGTGAGATTCTTTACAGAATAACCCCACACATCACTTGAAACTCACTTCACTCACATTTTCACGGTGAGATTCTTTACAGAATAACCCCACACATCACTTGAAACTCACTTCACTCACATTTTCACGGTGAGATTCTTTACAGAATAACCCCACACATCACTTGAAACTCACTTCACCCACATTTTCACGGTGAGATTTTTACAGAGTAGCACTACTGGTATAAATGTATCAGCGGTGGCGCGGGGAACGGGGCGATGCGGTGCCGGCGCGGTGTCGAGAAAACAGTTTAGGGCGAAAAAAAGCGAATCTAGATTCAACCATAGATAGGCCACCTACGTAATATTACTTTACGGTTTGTGAGCAATCCTGCATCTTCTAGGGCCTCCTGCCCGTACCTCGCTACGCCCTTGACTTAGGTAAGTACATGTTAGTATCTGCTCGGGTAGTTTGCATCTTAATTGGGTAACACACTATCAATCACATTCTGAATAATTTTAAAGGATATTGCTTCGTATATTCGAAAAAAATATCAGCTCGACAAAGAAAATAACGCAATGAATGTTGTTCAACTGTCAAAACTGAAATGCTGAAATGATAATGTGCTAGGTATATATAATTAGCCAACTAGAATTCGATATGTTATGACTGTGGTAGCTGTATTGTGAGTTCATTTTCTCTGTAAATTCTGACTTTCTGGGTTTGTAACCTGTAATAAGACATGCAAGAGAATTTTTAAATAATTTTATTACTTATTAAAAATATATTTTTCTTGTTCTTATCTTTAATTTTCATTGAACACAACATCGAACAAATTTGAGCTTGTACAAGATCTTTATCATTACCTTGATCATTGCCATAATAGGTAATTTCTTAATATTAGTTACCTACTATTATTACCAAACGTACAAACGCCAGCACATCAAGCTATCCCTAACTGTCAAATTTTATCAATTAAAAATGAACCTTATGTCTTTGCAATATAGTTGAAATACTATCAAAGAAATTTGACAGATTGTGGTAACTTGATGTGCTGGCCCCTGTACACAACATTCGTATAAAACTTACAAACAAATGTAACAGCTTAAATATGACATAAACATATATTTATAAATTGACCTATCTAAACGTAAGTTAACGTCTACATATAAATATACTTATTATAATAAAAACTCATATGGACGACGTGACACTCAGTAATCCTAACTCCTGATAAAAATGTTAAAATGAGTAGGTATGTTACGTTTTTACGCCAAACTGCTGAAAGGATTTGGATGAGGCAAATAAGATAGACCATGACCAGGGTAAGGACATACCTATAGTGCATTTTTCTTAAGTTGTATCATTTGGTAAACAAATGTCGCGACTAATATTAAGATTTCTAGGTAATGTATGTGTCTCTGAAGTATTTTTTTTCTATAATTCATGCCTTTTGTGTATTACACAAAGATCAAGACGATTATGTTTAACTTAAACTGCATGATTTATACGAAAAATCATAATTTTCGTCCTGAGTTTGTTTACCAAATTGGACACTTATGAAAAATACACTATAGGTACTTTTCATCCTAGTAGGGTATCCATATCCATAAAAAATGTAACTTAAACAAAATGGCCGCCAATAACGGCAAGACTTTTGAATTTACTCTACAATTTTAGTTCCTATATTTTAGTCATTGAATGAAGTGCCAAATGAATCAGAATCAGTGTTCCTGAGGAATGAGTTCATCAAAGTAGACCTGAGTTTCTATGAGTGCAGAGTATGTTTGAAGTTCAGTTCCTATAAAGCAGGTATTCAGGGGTTTTTGGCCTCGATCTGTGCGAACCTCTCGACCAGCTTGTTGACGAAATTGCGTAGGATGTCTTGGCGCATGCGCCCTACGTCGAGAACCTCTTCATGGTTAGCCTCGTCGTTGTTCTCGTAGCTGGTCACACATTCGTTGGTGATGAGGGACAACGCGAACACGTTTAAGTCGCAGTGCCTTGCGGTTATAACCTAGAATTAAAAAAACCGTTATGTTGAAATTTTACAAAAATGGCATTCCTCTTTACCATCAGAGAATTGTAATGTGTAGGTCAACAAAGCAGTGTAATTTCAAAAATTCGTTGTTACACATGCAGAGGCAGAATGTATCCTATGAAACTAAATGGTCATATTTATTAGCTTAGTAACATCTTCTTGATCAGAAACATTTTTTTGCGAAGAGTCGTCAGAAAACGTCCCATCCCCTCATGGGGTTAAGTTATCTCAAACGCTAAAAATTTAACTACCTACCTACCAAAATATCAATAATGATAAGTAGTACCAAACTAACAAGTCTTTAGGTGCAGCGTCACTAAAATGGCTCCTCAAACAGCACTGGTACGTTAAGTGATGCATTTTACAGTGACTGCTATCTCTTTTCTTAACGAAGTTATTCGTACCGGAACTACTTACCCCCGGCACTTTGAGCCTCCCGTGTGTACAACCTAATTTACTAATGCCAAAAATCAGACTAATGCTTAACCCCATACCTCGTGAACGGTGGACATGCCGACTGCGTCGACTCCGACCATCTTCAACATGTTTAATTCTGCGACAGTCTCGAAGTTAGGTCCTCCGAGACACGTGTACACGCCCTCTCGTACTATGTTGTCGATGTTTAACTCTTTCGCTATCTGTAAAGACACATACATTTCGAATTTATTGATACGTTCGCTTTAACATGGTAAGGTGCCATGCCACTCTCAGGGCTATTAAGTTACTCCGTTGTTTTGTGAAAGAACAACAAACTTTCTCACTTATATAAGACTAACTGTTGCCCGCGACTTCGTCTGGGTATGTTTTTTATAAGCTAACTAAGATGAAAAGTGAGCCTATTTCCTTCTCCAGGTCCCAGGCAACCTATCGTCGGCGACCTCTCGCGCCCGGCCCTGGTGCAAGCCATGGTCCGGGGCGAGAGGGAGTGGGAGGCAGTCACCTCCTTCTGCGAAAAAGTCATGCTCGCGAAGGAGGTGGCGGGATGGGAGAGAGAAAGGTCCTCCCGTCCCAGCCGCCGCGGGAGACGCTCCGGGCGTCGGGAGCCACGTGACGACTCCCGGCCACCGTAGGCGCGGGCCTGCGGACGGTGAGTAATGGGTGACTCACCGTCCGATCAGCACCAGACCCGTGCCGTACGGCGCGTATATGTTCCACGCGCGCCTCAAAGAGATGTCAGCATATGAAGGGGCCCCTCAGGGCCAAGCCTGCCGGGTAAGCGGGATTGTCCGAAAGGGTTACCGCTACCCCGGAACATAAAGGGCTACGGAAGGAACATGGATGGGTTTTAGTCAGTAAGAGTCTGACACTCCCTTCCGCTCCACCCAGAGCGGGAGCAGTCATTGGATGATTTCCCAGCATTAAAAAAAAAAAAAAAAAAAAAGGCAACCTATCGTGCAAAGGTAACAGACAGTCATAATTTCATAATAATAAAATTATCGTTGATCGGTTCAGTGGTTGAAGGGTCAAAAAGTAACAGACAAGCAGAGATTTTTTTTGCGCAATATTTTTATTTGACAAAAAAAATTATATCAAAACTCACAAGCATTCTTAACCAGCTCTGAACACAAAATAAAACCTAGATAACAATAAGAAATACCCTATATTATTATTTAAGTTGTATTACCTACTCCACCTACCCTTCTTTGCAAAGTTAGCAGACGTAAGTACTGAGGACGGATAATTGTTCAAGCACATTTTGTATCGATGCCCAATCCACGTACGTTTTGCCTTTGGTAAGTACTTAGTAGGTGGATTAATAGAAATAGGTATTTTATTTTAGTGTAATCGTCTTATCAAGTTCTGTTTACTGGTAAGCTAGTTTTATAATCTGTTTGCACGTTTTTTAGTTTCGTGATATTTGTGGTAACCCGCACCTATGTCGGTACCACCCACCTACCATGTGGAGTTTTATTTACTGCCGATAATCCGCTTCGTGATATAAATACGGACGCTCTGACAAATGGATACAAAATAATCAACAAATCCTATGTTTAGATTATGACCTTGCCTGCTATCTACGGCCGAACCCAAAAACGTACCTGTCACCAATTTTGGCGGACTGAAGATTGAAAAATCTATCTGTCTGATTTAAACGTCCCAATAATCTATTAGAGAATAATCCGGAACCTTAACGATCTAAGATTACAGTCATCGCTAAAGGTTATTAGACTGTGAGACGTCATACAAGGAGCGATAGAAGTATACCCTGTCTATCATCAATAGTGATCTATCGTTCGGTTATTGGGTTTAGCCGTTCGTCAAGACATTTTGTTTGTCACTATGAACAACACGAATTTTGAATTATGTTATCTCCTAAGCATTTAATCCTGCACACGATAAATAGGACCGCAGTAATACACAGTATAGGACCACAAACGTGTTGTAAAATTAAACCTCACTTGCAATTTTATTCGTTTGAATAAAAATGTCACTTAAATGCCAATGGACTTCTCGCTTAATAATAAACCAAACCCGTATTCTACGTTTAAGTAGTAATGTATCAGAGCGCCATTATAAAGCAAACAGGAAGGTGCCGCATATCGTCTACATTACTCAGCTCATTTTGTTGTGCGTCAAGTTGTAAGTCGTACTCGTGATCCCTGATAACCTTGGCACCAGTTATGTTAATGAAACCGGGTGTTTCACAAAACATTTTTTAAGAATGACAAAGGAACTGATTACGATTTATCTCACATCTTTAACAGCATCTGCCTTTTAGAAAGACGCACATTACAGGTCATAAAGCCAAAGATTAAAACTCACAGGCGCGGGCGACGAGAAAATATGTGTCGATGATAAATGTAATAGACAACTATATTCTATATCTGACATAACCCCGGTGACAATGTCATTAACGGTAGATAACACTATGATAACATGATGATAGGTGCCTACCTCGGGCATGTAATAAATGATCACTTACCTCTCGGGCAACTTTTCTATATTCGTGGTTGTAAGCTTTGCTCATGGGAGGGAAACGAGGTCCGAACCTCTCGTCGTTAGGTCCGTGCAGGGGGTTGTTGCCGGCGAACCCCATCATGTTGATGTGATCCCGTACGATCATGATGTCGCCGATCTTGTACGAGGGGTTCAGGCCTCCTGCCGCGTTGGTGGCGATCAAGGCTTTGATACCGATGAGCTTCATCACACGTACTGGTAGGCAACACTGGAATATTGAAAAATAGTCATCATTAGTAAAAAAGGACTCTACATAACTGGCGAAATGTTGGTTTGTGCTATAGGTACACCTCTTCGTAACGCTTCAGGGATTACAGACGTGATTTTACGTTAGACATCATTAGTAAAGCGTTTTTCTTCAACTTTATTGGAGGTAAACCTAATCGTATCCTCAATCTTGCCGAGTACTTTTTGGTAGTACCAATTATTAACAGTCTGTTTATTTTGAGTTTCTTAATTTAACGAATGGTGCTTATTATACATCCTTTTGAATTTCTTAGTAACCTAACAATGTAGTTGGTATTATTATTATTATAACCCATTCATATTTTAAAGCAGAATAACGATATGAGAAAACATGTTGATAACGCGTGAACAATGTAACTGATTACTTGTCACTGTTTGTAGAAATTCTTTTATCAATTCTCACGAAATGCAAAGTTAAATGTCGACGACCAATTCGCCCATAATCAGAATCTTTTATCAGCGTGTAGGTATGACACGTGTGTTAGCGTTACCAATTGATATATTGAGTAGGTAAGTAATTTATTTGTCACCAATGTCAGGGGTATGTACTAAATACCAGGTACGGTCGCAAGTTTATCAAGTTATACCAAACTCAAAATTCTCGAAATGATTTTGAACCTTAAAACGGCGGTTGTTAAGTTCAAAATCGAGTGAGAAACTTGAACAGTTTTTGGTAGCTTGATGAGGTGCTGGCGACTGTACAAAACCGCATGACAATAATATACCTGTGTCAAAGCGGACTATCCCTATGACCTACCAATACTTTAGGGAAAGGGAATTAATTGGTTAACAAGGTATACTTTTGGACGGGTACTCCCACCTTTAATTCACCTAGTGATATCATCCAGGTTGACACGGAAAAATTGTCCTTATGGACATATTTGTTTAGTTTCCTCTTAAGTCAATCATTCTCAGAACAACCAACTTCACAATTCGCTTTAGAGCCAGTATTTGTTCAGCTTAGATTTATTTTTATTTACTTATTTATCAGCGTCTGCGTTATATATTCATGATGTTTGATGACATATTAAACGGTCATAAAAAGAACAAGAGGTTGGTAGTATTTTATCTTAACGTGTCCGTTACTCTCCATTGTAATGCTCATAACAAGAGATAACCCCGCTGCTGGGGGTCGAGAACGCTTTGCATCAGCCACATCCAGATACGGTTAAGTCGACGACGAGAATTTTCCGTAGATTACGAGAATATTTGTTTATTGATGCGTAGTTTAGTAGACATACTAAGATCGTAACAGTTCAGGAAGTATTACATCATTGTTATCTACGTCTAATAGAGAGAAACAATATATAATTACTGATGCTGTTTACAGTGTGATCTCTGCGACGTTCACACATATTATTTGCGGCCAAACTCTAGCTCCCTAGACCCAAAGTCATACATCTCCTTTTCGTGCCGATGGTACTTTTTTGCGCCCAGTAGGGTTGCCACATTTTTCGCGGCATCAGTGGCATTCTTTAGGTCATCCAAGGTGCCGGTGAACCGGCACTTAGGATACTCCAGCAGGTGGGGCATGGTCTGATCAAAAGCTCCGTTATCGCACTGGGTGTTGAGTGGATCAGTAATCCCCCACTTGACAGGTTGTGCCTGCAGCGGCCTACTTGGGTACGCAGATAGATTGAGAGCTTTCCATACATACATACATAATATTGCACATTGAAAATCATCTAACACCGCGTTCATGAAAATGTAATTTACCTTCCACAATGGATATCCTTCATAGTAGTGGAAGCGTCCTTGCATGGCCACCACCGGGATCCCACTGATCTTGCCGAACACCAGCTGGCCATGGTGCCCTTCTACTGTGCTCAACGGGAAGTTGGGGATGTCTTCATATAATATAGATTGCGAGTCTGTGATGGTCTCAGCCAGAGAACCTGTGGAAGATATGTAATTTTGCCTCTTTTATCCGCATTTTATTAAATTATTGTTTTTATTGAGTAAAGAGTCAGTCTGCCCACTTTTAGTCTTGTAACTGTTATAGTCAGTTTACTAAGAGAAAACCCAATAGATACTTTAAAATGCAAAAACACTTGGCATGGGTACAGCCGCCGACCCACCTGATGGAAAGTGGTTTATCGCCGCTTCTGAACACCTGCAACACTGCATTGCCAGACCAGATAGGACATATTACCTAACCAAAGATGTAGGTAAAAGTGACAGTTTGTCTCATTACTGTTGCAGGACGTAGCTATGCAAAGTGATGATTTCAATTTCAAAGAGTACCCACATAGTATTGAATAAACAAATTCCCACCACCAAGTTAAATGGCCAAATTATTTCAACTACTATCTCTACATTTCTTTAGACGAAAATAAAGTCTGTTTAAGGCTTCGCGTCAAGCATGGCTCTATCGCCATTTATTGTGTTCCCTTTACATAGCTTCGTAAGTTAATAATAGCGTGAATTAATATATGTACCCTCTTTCCAATACGAACCCATCCCAGAGCCGCAAATAATACCAATGTGTGGTTTCACTGATATGCGAGACAGCAAGAAGTTTGCTATCTCCAGCAGTGTTTCGTAAGAGTATCTGAAACAACATGAAAATTGACATTAGCATCCTATTTATCAACCACTTGGAAAGCATGGCATAAGTAACTACGAAAGTCAGCGGGATTGTCCTAAAGGGTTACCGCCGCCAGAAAGGGAGACACTAAGGAAAGAACATGGATGAGTTTTAGTCAGTCTGACACTACTTTCCGCTCCACCCAGAGCAGACAAAAAAAGAAAAAAAGGTAGGTAACTACGCAAAACTATGCTTACCATTCTTTAATTGACAAAATCTAAAAATCTGTACTATTATTTTTAAGATGTCTAAAAGAAGAAAGAGAGGGTCAAAAGAGGCGTCTCTTTCATTAGGAGAAGTAATTGGCAACCATGAACATACGCACATAGCATACGTCACCACCATCCTATATGGTCAGCTCTTTATGAAAATCAATGATTATTTACGACACTGTTTCATTGCATTGATCAGTTGCATTGTGGCTTGGCCTAATTTATATGAACTCGGTCGATGCGACAGCAGTCCTCGAGTACTGAAATACGCCTGTAAATTGATGCACTAAGCATAATATGAACACAATCTGATGGTGTGAGATTCGCTCACAGTTGGATTTAGTACGACATACAACTTGATCTTCTATCTAATATTCTCTTAATATTTGTGTCTGCAGCGCAAGCTTTTGATTCCTGATGTACCTTCGCATCGATCATCACTACATAGTATAAAGCATAGTCGCTCCCCGCGTCCTAATGTCTGTATGTATGCTTAGATCTTTAAAACTACACAACGGATTTTGATGCAGTTTTTTTAATAGATAGAGTGATTCAAGAGGAAGGTTTACCTGGCTATATGTATAATAATATGCAATTTCGGTCATCCACGTGGGCGAAGCCGCGGGCAGAAGCTAGCATTATTATATATGACCTTGATGTATATGTACATGTATTTGTATGTTGCTAGAAATGAAGTAATTCAGACAATAAACAAACATTCTTCGGCTTAGGAATCGTTCCTAGACCTCTTAGCAAATTGGGTAAGTACCTATTTTTTTTTTTCTTCAAAAATATTCAATTTAGGTAGGTACAATTTTGACTTGCCTAGAGTATGCGATGTTGATTATGCGGTTTGTTGGAAAGGATTTTAAAAACAATTATCTACCTATTATCTACTTTACCAAGTTGAGTTGAAATAGGTAACGATTCCACCAGTCAACCTCTTCGCCTCAAGGAATCTTATTTAAACCTAGTTTATTAGTTTTTATCAGAACTGAAGACAATGTTTACTGATAGCTATATCTGGACCATTATCAGTCAAGATAATTTCGAGATAACTTAACACGCCCCCACAATAAAAATACCTATTTTTGGTATTAGTTTTAAATCATATTTGTGAAAAAGTACGCGTGTCTTGATAATCATTACATCCGCATGTAATCTATGGATTATTCCAAAAATGGAAAAAAACCCCGTCCTATCTCAAGGAGGCGGTTCTCTTATGGCATGCCATCGCCTGTCGCTGGTCCTACTCTCCGCTTGTCAATTGCATGTAATTTGCAATCTGCATCACCCGCGGCATTTCATGTTGGCGCCGAGATGATTGTAGTCAAGACTGACATTGACATTCCGTTGAGGAAAAAACTCGTTAAATATGATTCTTTCTTGAATCTAATTTCATACTAGTTTAACAAGACCAATTTTTAATGAAATTGGTTTTGAACTTTGTTTCGTTATTGTGGCATACTAAATTATATTGCATATAGTATGAGTAACTTCCTACAGCTGTGTTTTGTTTTCGCAATACTTAATCACAATGAATCACTTGAATGTTGGTTGCCCTTTGGGTAATTAGATAAAAAGTGCTTTAAAGTGAATTAAATGAGGACAGCTAAGTATCAGTCAAATAATAATAATTGCATAATGATTTCACTCAAAAGTAATCAAAAATACAACTTATTTCGAACTAGTTACGCTAAGAACACGGCTGTATTTAAATGATCCGTCTGTTGACGTAAGTAGGTAATTGATAGATCGAAAATTTTCAAGGATGGAGAAGTTTCTGGACAATGCGATTGATTGTTATTATTGTTTCATTTATCGTATCGTTTAACCCTTGTTAGAGTCTATTAGGCTTGGATCGTTAGCGTAACAATAGATCTCTCTAGAAATTATCCATAAGTTCCGATTAATGGAAGACGGTTACAAGTTTTGCGAGAAGACTTTTTGGCGAATTGAAGGTCGACTTAATTAAAATTTTAAGCAGGTCCTGTACATACTCTATTTAATTTAAGTCCGGACTGCAAAGTCTTGAAGGTGCTTGAAAACCATCGCAACGTAGAAAGTTTGGACGAGTATTATTGTAATTATGGAAGAATTCGTCATGCCCAAAAATGTTCTTAAATGACCTCCTCGATGTACCGGGTTGCAGTTAAGTGGTTGTTAACATAAACCAACTCCGTACGAGCATCGGCACGTATTCATTCGATATCCATTATAAGTACATATAGATCCTCCATGAAAAGTCAGTGTGGAGGTAATGGGTAGAAACCTCTCTCTTCTCCACACTCGCTCTCGACTTTCAATGGAGCACGCAAAACGATTCGACACTAGCCTGTGTTTGACCTACCTTTTTAAGAAATAAATATTCTTAGAGCTTTTGTTATCGCAAGTATTTTCATGAGCGATGAGCGCTTGGTCAAGATTCCGTGCCGCTGACGGCTGAGTGTGGATTTAACTTAACAAAATAGGACACTAGAAATAGCAGGGCCTACAACTTGAACTGAGTATTTGTAAAGTAGCTCTGGTACATACCCTTTAGCCGAGTTCCCATTTCCGTTTCCATTAGCACCATCCGTTTCAACTTCAGGCAAAACTTTCTTCGCCGGCACGAAAGCCTTGGCATCATTTATGTCATTCACGTTAATAGGAGCCATCACTGCACTTGGTTAATTGATGTAATTAATAAAAAATGTTAGCGTAGATGTTAATTGGTTGATGTCCGAGCATGTAATGCGGTGGACGGCGGTTGCCTTCGTCAGTTTTATACATTCGAGTCAGTGGACGCTTTGATTCAGTTATCGTTGTACTGACAAGTTCATTGGATGTGTTAGTTTCAGCCAGCGATCAGAGGAAGGGTACGTCCTCGCTTATCGATAGAAAATAAGCGTTTAATCAATGTTTTTTGTAATTAAAATTAAGATTTTGTTTTCGCGACTATACTTACGCATGATTGCACTGGGTTACATCATTTTGCTATGATTTTTTACCTTTTGTAAACGTACCTAACCATTCATTGATTTTATGTACGGGAATGTCTGCCTCATTAACAGTGCGGGTTCGATTTTAGAGCAAACCAATTTATTGTGCACACAGAATAGATAATACTTATTTATTTTTGTGAAGTAACCTAATAGCTTGTGAAGACACTACCTAGGAGTTTTTGTGCAAAAGTGAAAAATTATTTGTAAGACAATGTCTTGTAGAACTTGTGTGGGAGTTTGATCATAACATACTAACAAACGTAAATAATTTCGTAGCCATTTCATATGTCACTTCATGAACTAACAATAAGTACCTCATTGCTGTTACCTTTTTTATAATTATGTAACGATCACCCATCCCGGCTTCACACAGGTGCCTATCTACTATCACGCGAGCGAAGCCGCGGGCGCTAATCTATACTAATATTATAAAGAGGAAATCTTTGTTTGTTTGTTTGGTTGTAATGAATAGGCTCAAAAACTACTGGACCGCTTTTAAAAATTCTTTCACCGTTGGAAAGCTTAGTTTTCTAGGAGTAACATAGGCTACTTTTTATCCCGGGAAAAATAACGGGTCCCACAGGAAAGACCACGGGAGCGAAGCCGCGGGCAAAGTGCTAGTTAACCTATAAGATAAGCCTTCCTCTTGAATCAGCCATCGATTGATGAAAACTGCATTAAAATCCGCTGCGTAGTTTAAAAGATCTAAGCGGGATCTACAGAGGGACAGTCGGGGAGAAGCGAATTTGTTTCATACTAGGTATAGAGATTACCCACATCTGCAATGGGTCCCTAGGCAGTGCCAATAGTTTTTAGATATATTCTAGATCATGGCTAGCAACTTATTAAAATCCTAGCCTTACTCGTTGATACGTCTATGTATTAGGGACACGCAAAATATCCAGTCTCCGTCTTAAATTAAACCCACTTAGGCATTACTAAGTTTCGACTTCGAGCACCCGATGAATTAATTGAATATTAATGGATATCGTACAGCACACTTAAATATTTATACTTAAATATGCCATAAAGTAATGTACCTTGTCTTATTAGAGAATCTGAACATACGATTGATGCAAGGATCAACATTGATTTGATAGTAACTATATACACACATCAAAAGTGTCTAGGGATCAACATATATTTTTGCAATAACTTTTCTCTTGATTGATATTAATTTAAATTTTCTTTAAGGATTCATCAAATAAAGTGTTTTCGTTTGTCACAGTAACGATAAACCAAGTCACCTTTGCATTAATAAAGAAATTTGCCATTTTCCTAATAAAGGGATTTTTGACATTTGAACCACTAACATTAAAGTTCGAAAAAAAGACTGAAATAACAGTTTTCTTTAAAATTTTATTGGGTAACTTAAACAATTAATAATCCGTGTTTCTACCGCGAACACTAACAACACAAGAACATCGGTTTGGCATACTCAAAATGAGTTCATCCAAATCACGCTGTGGAATGGCCGCCCATGTTCGTTGCAACAACAAAAAAAGGTGTTATCAGTCGACTTTGGACACGTTACCGAAGCACTGGTACCGTGGCTGAGCGCCATGAAGGACGGTATCGCTGCACCACACGGAGACAAGACCGATACATTCAAATCTTAACTCGAAGAGCTCCAACAATAACCGCCATGATGTTAGCCGTGAGGCTTCATCACTCTTCAGGGAACTTAATTAGCGACCAAACAGTCAGAAACCGCTTGCATGAAGTGAACCTTCATTCCCGAAGACCGCTACGGGTACCACCTATAGCAATGCACAATCGTAGGATTCGATATCAATGGGCTCTTGAACACAGAAATTGGGCAGAAGAACAATGGCGTTTCGTGTGCTTTTCTGATGAGTCTCGTTTTGGTATGAGACCGGATACAAGACGTATACGACACTGGAGAACCCCTGGACGCCAACAGCGATTAAAATCCTGCCAGGAAGTCCATCCTTATAGTGGTGGAACCATCATGGTATGGGCGGGTATTTGGATCGGCGGAAGAACTGAGTTGATTTGGATCAGAGGCAACCTCAACGCTCAAATTTATGCTGAGACGATTGTATCTGACGTCATCGTTCCTCTACAAGTGCAAATCGGTCCCTTATTTCAGTTAATGCATGATAATGCACGACCGCACACCGCAAGAGTTGTAAGACAGACTCTCGCCGCAGCTAACATCAATGTCCTGCCCTGGCCTGCTCAGTCGCCAGACTTGAACCCGATTGAGCATGCATGGGATATGCTACAGAGAAGAGCTCTGCCGAATATGGAGGGTATCCAGTTGCAAGAAGACCTTTTTTTGTTGTTGCAACGAACATGGGCGGCCATTCCACAGCGTGATTTGGATGAACTCATTTTGAGTATGCCAAACCGATGTTCTTGTGTTGTTAGTGTTCGCGGTAGAAACACGGATTATTAATTGTTTAAGTTACCCAATAAAATTTTAAAGAAAACTGTTATTTCAGTCTTTTTTTCGAACTTTAATGTTAGTGGTTCAAATGTCAAAAATCCCTTTATTAGGAAAATGGCAAATTTCTTTATTAATGCAAAGGTGACTTGGTTTATCGTTACTGTGACAAACGAAAACACTTTATTTGATGAATCCTTAAAGAAAATTTAAATTAATATCAATCAAGAGAAAAGTTATTGCAAAAATATATGTTGATCCCTAGACACTTTTGATGTGTGTAGTTATAACATTTATTCAGTACATACAAAATCCATAACACAACACATAAAAGCACAATTAAATGATCTAAATTATATGAATATACCTATTTATATGTATAAATACAATGTAGAGACTGACGATGATGTGCTAATTGATGAGGTTTAGCCAATCCTTGACTAAACAAACAAACACGAAAACAATGCCACAATTTTTTGCCCGGTGCCATTCTAAGGTCAGTGCCCAACACGCATACTTGTCGCCAAAATCCCTACTGAGTGCCTTCAACCCGCATTGCAATGTATGGATAATAAACACAATTATTAGCGTTGAAGGCACTGCGCTTAGAATAGATCATAATGTATTGAGCAGGTATGTGTGTGTGAGATAGAACAGAAAACACACAGCTGTGTTCATGGCAGTGTGTGGCCTAGCAATAGTGACTAACCTTTTGGATATATTGGCCGATACACATTTTATTTTAATATCGTATTGTCATTTCCACCTGTATGAAAACAGTATGCCAATATACAAAAAAGAAAACATACCTACTTGAAGAAATAGTGACACTATGACATTATACTTCAAAATCAAGCAACGAATATTATGTACCTATATGGCGCGGTATACTTTTCAAGGTTGCACCAAATGTGAGTCCAGCTCAGCATGATTTGGGAAGAGCCGCATAACCATCAGCCTACTTACTAAATTGATGTCGTTGCTAGATTGAAAAATTACATTAATAAAATCTATTTTCTAATAAGTGCTTCAAGAGCATGTTTTGTATTTTGTAAGAATTCTCCGATCTCTCAAAATTCTGGATAAAATGTAGCAACAAGTAAAATATAGGAATATCCAGATGCTGTTAAGGGAAGACTAGATGCGGAAGACCGAAAATAGCGTGTTGTGGTGCAAATATAAAGAGACTTATGTCCACAGGGATTGAGATAAGCTGAGTACATTGACTATCTATGCCTCATGATCGTCTTTATTTCCGGGGTGAGATAGGTAAGATCGACAACAACAATATGGTGAAAAAAATATTTTTTTATTGAATAAAATATTATTTATTAAAACTAGGACTTCTGTGTCTTTTACATCCAAAGGATGACATAATTTAAGAATAAAATATTTTGTATAAATATTTATAAATGTTTACTTAACTGAGCTATTTGACCTTTTCTTGAAATGTCGTGTCATTTGAGATATCTATGGCTAAAAATATTGTAATCACACTTATCGATGCAAATTGGTTCTATGTATCGCAGATAGGCATTAAATATAAAAAATAGCTTACAATTTCAATAAAAAAAATTAATAATAATTATTATAATTCCGCACCAGGCTTTGAAGGAGACATCTTAATTGATTGTTGGTTTTATGAACACGAACAGGATTCACTCGGTGACCAATAATGGTTATTGCGGCGACTGTAGGTACATGCCAATAATACTAAAGAGTAACATCACACTCACCCACACCCTAATTCATTTCACTTTTTTTGGGTAGCATTGTTGTTACTCAAAAAAATCGGTTTCATGATTTTCCTTTCATTTTAATTCATCATGTTTCTTATACAGATTTGACCCTTATGATTGACCCTATCGATTGATGTCACAAAAGTACAGGCAGTTATTATTTCGGATTTTACCAGTTCGAATCCCGAGTGTGGCAAGCGGATTTTCAAAAATCTTAGAATAAAGATTAGTTTCTTTTTAGAAATAAAGGAGTAGCCTTTGAGTACATTTACTTTCCAGTATTTAGATCAGTTTCTCTCGAGATGAGGTTAAAAAATTCCACCCTGTATAAGAACCAAAAAAAATGCCCTTTTTGACAAAATGTTACGATTATTATTTTCATTAATGAGTTAGTAGACAATGTTTGAAACAGTTGCTGTCATAATGACAAGCCCCCCGTTATGATTAAACTGATAATAATAATGATAAATAGAGATAGCTGTACAGAACAGACCGACACAATAGTAGGTAAGTACTTACGCATTATTGTTTCTAAGTAGGCCTTTGTTTTTATCAAACTTCCTACGCATTTTATTTGTTCGTGTTTTTCGAGACAAACATAGATAAAAGGTTGCAGTTAAGTGGTTGTTAACATAAACCAACTCCGTACGAGCATCGGCACGTATTCATTCGGTATCCATTATAAGTACATATAGATCCTCCATGAAAAGTAACAGTTTGTGTGGAGGTAATGGGTAGAAACCTCTCTCTTCTCCACACTCGCTCCCGACTTTCAATGGAGCACGCAAAACGATTCGACACTAGCCTGTGTTTGACCTACCTTTTTAAGAAATAAATATTCTTAGAGCTTTTGTTATCGCAAGTATTTTCATGAGCGATGAGCGCTTGGTCAAGATTCCGTGCCGCTGACGGCTGAGTGTGGATTTAACTTAACAAAATAGGACACTAGAAATAGCAGGGCCTACAACTTGAACTGAGTATTTGTAAAGTAGCTCTGGTACATACCCTTTAGCCGAGTTCCCATTTCCGTTTCCATTAGCACCATCCGTTTCAACTTCAGGCAAAACTTTCTTCGCCGGCACGAAAGCCTTGGCATCATTTATGTCATTCACGTTAATAGGAGCCATCACTGCACTTGGTTAATTGATGTAATTAATAAAAAATGTTAGCGTGAGATGTTAATTGGTTGATGTCCGAGCATGTAATGCGGTGGACGGCGGTTGCCTTCGTCAGTTTTATACATTCGAGTCAGTGGACGCTTTGATTCAGTTATCGTTGTACTGACAAGTTCATTGGATGTGTTAGTTTCAGCCAGCGATCAGAGGAAGGGTACGTCCTCGCTTATCGATAGAAAATAAGCGTTTAATCAATATTAATTAAAATTAAGATTTTGTTTTCGCGACTATACTTACGCATGATTGCACTGGGTTACATCATTTTGATATGATTTTTTACCTTTTGTAAACGTACCTAACCGTTCATTGTACGGGAATGTCTGCGTCATTAACAGTGCGGGTTCGATTTTAGAGCAAACCAATGTATTGTGCACACAGATAATACTTATTTATTTTTGTGAGGTACCTTGTGAAGACACTAGGAGTTTTTGTGCAAAAGTGAAAAATGATATACCTACATATGTAAGACAAGTCTCGTAGAACTTGTACGTAACATACTAACAAACGTAAATAATTTCCTACGTAGCCATTTCATTTATGTCACTTCATGAACTAACAATAAGTAGATACCTGTTTGCTGTTACGTCTTTCATAATTTTGTAACGACCACCCATCCCGGCTTCACACAGGTGCCTATCTACTATCACGCGAGCGAAGCCGCGGGCGCTAGTTAACCTATAAGATAAGCCTTCCTCTTGAATCATCCATCGATTGATGAAAACTGCAATAAAATCCGCTGCGTAGTTTAAAAGATCTAAGCGGGATCTACAGAGGGACAGTAGGGGGGAAGCGACTTTGTTTCATACTATAGAGATTGCAGACATCTGCAATGGGTCCCTAGACAGTGCCAATAGTTTTTAGATATATTCTAGTTCATGGCTAGCAACTTATTAAAATCCTAGCCTTACTCGTTGATACTGTCTATGTATTAGGGACACGCAAAATATCCAGTCTCCGTATTACATTTAATTCACTTAGGCATTACTAAGTTTTGAGCGCCCGATGAATTAATTGAATATTAATGGATATCGTACAGCACACTTAAATATTTATACTTAAATATGCCATAATCTAATGTACCTTGTATTATTAGAGAATCTGAACATACGATTGATGCAAGGATCAACATTGATTTGATAGTATACTAGTTATTTGACGACATGGTTGGCGCAGTGGTTGAGCGATTGACTGCTACGCTCTATGTCGCGGGTTCGATTCCCGCACGGAACAAATATTTGTACGACCTGCAAGTATTTGTTACGAGTCTGGGTGTTTTTCTATCTATAATATTGTATGTATTTACAAAAAAAAATGTATATAAGTAGTATATCAGCCATCTCGTTACCATAACACAAGCATTAGGTTGCTTAGCTTGGGACGACATGGCGCTGTGTGAAATGTCCAAGGATATTATTATTATTATTATTATAGTTATTTATTCAGTACATACAAAATCCATAACACAACACATAAAAGCACAATTAAATGATCCAAATTATATGAATATACCTATTTATATGTATAAATACAATGTAGAGACTGACGATGATGTGCTAATTGATGAGGTTTAGCCAATCCTTGACTAAACAAACAAACACGAAAACAATGCCACAATTTTTTGCCCGGTGCCATTCTAAGGTCAGTGCCCAACACGCATACTTGTCGCCAAAATCCCTACTGAGTGCCTTCAACCCGCATTGCAATGTATGGATAATAAACACAATTATTAGCGTTGAAGGCACTGCGCTTAGAATAGATCATAATGTATTGAGCAGGTATGTGTGTGTGAGATAGAACAGAAAACACACAGCTGTGTTCATGGCAGTGTGTGGCCTAGCAATAGTGACTAACCTTTTGGATATATTGGCCGATACACATTTTATTTTAATATCGTATTGTCGTTTCCACCTGTTTAAAAACAGTATGCCAATATACAAAAAAGAAAACATACCTACTTGAAGAAATAGTGACACTATGACATTATACTTCAAAATCAAGCAACGAATATTATGTACCTATATGGCGCGGTATACTTTTCAAGGTTGCACCAAATGTGAGTCCAGCTCAGCATGATTTGGGAAGAGCCGCATAACCATCAGCCTACTTACTAAATTGATGTCGTTGCTAGATTGAAAAATTATATTAATCAAATCAATTTTCTAATAAGTGCTTCAAGAGCATGTTTTGTATTTTGTAAGAATTCTCCGATCTCTCAAAATTCTGGATAAAATGTAGCAACAAGTAAAATATAGGAATATCCAGATGCTGTTAAGGGAAGACTAGATGCGGAAGACCGAAAATAGCGTGTTGTGGTGCAAATATAAAGAGACTTATGTCCACAGGGATTGAGATAAGCTGAGTACATTGACTATCTATGCCTCATGATCGTCTTTATTTCCGGGGTGAGATAGGTAAGATCGACAACAACAATATGGTGAAAAAAATATTTTTTTATTGAATAAAATATTATTTATTAAAACTAGGACTTCTGTGTCTTTTACATCCAAAGCATGACATAATTTAAGAATAAAATATTTTGTATAAATATTTATAAATGTTTACTTAACTGAGCTATTTGACCTTTTCTTGAAATGTCGTGTCATTTGAGATATCTATGGCTAAAAATATTGTAATCACACTTATCGATGCAAATTGGTTCTATGTATCGCAGATAGGCATTAAATATAAAAAATAGCTTACAATTTCAATAAAAAAAATTAATAATAATTATTATAATTCCGCACCAGGCTTTGAAGGAGACATCTTAATTGATTGTTGGTTTTATGAACACGAACAGGATTCACTCGGTGACCAATAATGGTTATTGCGGCGACTGTAGGTACATGCCAATAATACTAAAGAGTAACATCACACTCACCCACACCCTAATTCATTTCACTTTTTTTGGGTAGCATTGTTGTTACTCAAAAAAATCGGTTTCATGATTTTCCTTTCATTTTAATTCATCATGTTTCTTATACAGATTTGACCCTTATGATTGACCCTATCGATTGATGTCACAAAAGTACAGGCAGTTATTATTTCGGATTTTACCAGTTCGAATCCCGAGTGTGGCAAGCGGATTTTCAAAAATCTTAGAATAAAGATTAGTTTCTTTTTAGAAATAAAGGAGTAGCCTTTGAGTACATTTACTTTCCAGTATTTAGATCAGTTTCTCTCGAGATGAGGTTAAAAAATTCCACCCTGTATAAGAACCAAAAAAAATGCCCTTTTTGACAAAATGTTACGATTATTATTTTCATTAATGAGTTAGTAGACAATGTTTGAAACAGTTGCTGTCATAATGACAAGCCCCCCGTTATGATTAAACTGATAATAATAATGATAAATAGAGATAGCTGTACAGAACAGACCGACACAATAGTAGGTAAGTACTTACGCATTATTGTTTCTAAGTAGGCCTTTGTTTTTATCAAACTTCCTACGCATTTTATTTGTTCGTGTTTTTCGAGACAAACATAGATAAAAGGTTGCAGTTAAGTGGTTGTTAACATAAACCAACTCCGTACGAGCATCGGCACGTATTCATTCGGTATCCATTATAAGTACATATAGATCCTCCATGAAAAGTAACAGTTTGTGTGGAGGTAATGGGTAGAAACCTCTCTCTTCTCCACACTCGCTCCCGACTTTCAATGGAGCACGCAAAACGATTCGACACTAGCCTGTGTTTGACCTACCTTTTTAAGAAATAAATATTCTTAGAGCTTTTGTTATCGCAAGTATTTTCATGAGCGATGAGCGCTTGGTCAAGATTCCGTGCCGCTGACGGCTGAGTGTGGATTTAACTTAACAAAATAGGACACTAGAAATAGCAGGGCCTACAACTTGAACTGAGTATTTGTAAAGTAGCTCTGGTACATACCCTTTAGCCGAGTTCCCATTTCCGTTTCCATTAGCACCATCCGTTTCAACTTCAGGCAAAACTTTCTTCGCCGGCACGAAAGCCTTGGCATCATTTATGTCATTCACGTTAATAGGAGCCATCACTGCACTTGGTTAATTGATGTAATTAATAAAAAATGTTAGCGTGAGATGTTAATTGGTTGATGTCCGAGCATGTAATGCGGTGGACGGCGGTTGCCTTCGTCAGTTTTATACATTCGAGTCAGTGGACGCTTTGATTCAGTTATCGTTGTACTGACAAGTTCATTGGATGTGTTAGTTTCAGCCAGCGATCAGAGGAAGGGTACGTCCTCGCTTATCGATAGAAAATAAGCGTTTAATCAATATTAATTAAAATTAAGATTTTGTTTTCGCGACTATACTTACGCATGATTGCACTGGGTTACATCATTTTGATATGATTTTTTACCTTTTGTAAACGTACCTAACCGTTCATTGTACGGGAATGTCTGCGTCATTAACAGTGCGGGTTCGATTTTAGAGCAAACCAATGTATTGTGCACACAGATAATACTTATTTATTTTTGTGAGGTACCTTGTGAAGACACTAGGAGTTTTTGTGCAAAAGTGAAAAATGATATACCTACATATGTAAGACAAGTCTCGTAGAACTTGTACGTAACATACTAACAAACGTAAATAATTTCCTACGTAGCCATTTCATTTATGTCACTTCATGAACTAACAATAAGTAGATACCTGTTTGCTGTTACGTCTTTCATAATTTTGTAACGACCACCCATCCCGGCTTCACACAGGTGCCTATCTACTATCACGCGAGCGAAGCCGCGGGCGCTAGTTAACCTATAAGATAAGCCTTCCTCTTGAATCATCCATCGATTGATGAAAACTGCAATAAAATCCGCTGCGTAGTTTAAAAGATCTAAGCGGGATCTACAGAGGGACAGTAGGGGGGAAGCGACTTTGTTTCATACTATAGAGATTGCAGACATCTGCAATGGGTCCCTAGACAGTGCCAATAGTTTTTAGATATATTCTAGTTCATGGCTAGCAACTTATTAAAATCCTAGCCTTACTCGTTGATACTGTCTATGTATTAGGGACACGCAAAATATCCAGTCTCCGTATTACATTTAATTCACTTAGGCATTACTAAGTTTTGAGCGCCCGATGAATTAATTGAATATTAATGGATATCGTACAGCACACTTAAATATTTATACTTAAATATGCCATAATCTAATGTACCTTGTATTATTAGAGAATCTGAACATACGATTGATGCAAGGATCAACATTGATTTGATAGTATACTAGTTATTTGACGACATGGTTGGCGCAGTGGTTGAGCGATTGACTGCTACGCTCTATGTCGCGGGTTCGATTCCCGCACGGAACAAATATTTGTACGACCTGCAAGTATTTGTTACGAGTCTGGGTGTTTTTCTATCTATAATATTGTATGTATTTACAAAAAAAAATGTATATAAGTAGTATATCAGCCATCTCGTTACCATAACACAAGCATTAGGTTGCTTAGCTTGGGACGACATGGCGCTGTGTGAAATGTCCAAGGATATTATTATTATTATTATTATAGTTATTTATTCAGTACATACAAAATCCATAACACAACACATAAAAGCACAATTAAATGATCCAAATTATATGAATATACCTATTTATATGTATAAATACAATGTAGAGACTGACGATGATGTGCTAATTGATGAGGTTTAGCCAATCCTTGACTAAACAAACAAACACGAAAACAATGCCACAATTTTTTGCCCGGTGCCATTCTAAGGTCAGTGCCCAACACGCATACTTGTCGCCAAAATCCCTACTGAGTGCCTTCAACCCGCATTGCAATGTATGGATAATAAACACAATTATTAGCGTTGAAGGCACTGCGCTTAGAATAGATCATAATGTATTGAGCAGGTATGTGTGTGTGAGATAGAACAGAAAACACACAGCTGTGTTCATGGCAGTGTGTGGCCTAGCAATAGTGACTAACCTTTTGGATATATTGGCCGATACACATTTTATTTTAATATCGTATTGTCGTTTCCACCTGTTTAAAAACAGTATGCCAATATACAAAAAAGAAAACATACCTACTTGAAGAAATAGTGACACTATGACATTATACTTCAAAATCAAGCAACGAATATTATGTACCTATATGGCGCGGTATACTTTTCAAGGTTGCACCAAATGTGAGTCCAGCTCAGCATGATTTGGGAAGAGCCGCATAACCATCAGCCTACTTACTAAATTGATGTCGTTGCTAGATTGAAAAATTATATTAATCAAATCAATTTTCTAATAAGTGCTTCAAGAGCATGTTTTGTATTTTGTAAGAATTCTCCGATCTCTCAAAATTCTGGATAAAATGTAGCAACAAGTAAAATATAGGAATATCCAGATGCTGTTAAGGGAAGACTAGATGCGGAAGACCGAAAATAGCGTGTTGTGGTGCAAATATAAAGAGACTTATGTCCACAGGGATTGAGATAAGCTGAGTACATTGACTATCTATGCCTCATGATCGTCTTTATTTCCGGGGTGAGATAGGTAAGATCGACAACAACAATATGGTGAAAAAAATATTTTTTTATTGAATAAAATATTATTTATTAAAACTAGGACTTCTGTGTCTTTTACATCCAAAGCATGACATAATTTAAGAATAAAATATTTTGTATAAATATTTATAAATGTTTACTTAACTGAGCTATTTGACCTTTTCTTGAAATGTCGTGTCATTTGAGATATCTATGGCTAAAAATATTGTAATCACACTTATCGATGCAAATTGGTTCTATGTATCGCAGATAGGCATTAAATATAAAAAATAGCTTACAATTTCAATAAAAAAAATTAATAATAATTATTATAATTCCGCACCAGGCTTTGAAGGAGACATCTTAATTGATTGTTGGTTTTATGAACACGAACAGGATTCACTCGGTGACCAATAATGGTTATTGCGGCGACTGTAGGTACATGCCAATAATACTAAAGAGTAACATCACACTCACCCACACCCTAATTCATTTCACTTTTTTTGGGTAGCATTGTTGTTACTCAAAAAAATCGGTTTCATGATTTTCCTTTCATTTTAATTCATCATGTTTCTTATACAGATTTGACCCTTATGATTGACCCTATCGATTGATGTCACAAAAGTACAGGCAGTTATTATTTCGGATTTTACCAGTTCGAATCCCGAGTGTGGCAAGCGGATTTTCAAAAATCTTAGAATAAAGATTAGTTTCTTTTTAGAAATAAAGGAGTAGCCTTTGAGTACATTTACTTTCCAGTATTTAGATCAGTTTCTCTCGAGATGAGGTTAAAAAATTCCACCCTGTATAAGAACCAAAAAAAATGCCCTTTTTGACAAAATGTTACGATTATTATTTTCATTAATGAGTTAGTAGACAATGTTTGAAACAGTTGCTGTCATAATGACAAGCCCCCCGTTATGATTAAACTGATAATAATAATGATAAATAGAGATAGCTGTACAGAACAGACCGACACAATAGTAGGTAAGTACTTACGCATTATTGTTTCTAAGTAGGCCTTTGTTTTTATCAAACTTCCTACGCATTTTATTTGTTCGTGTTTTTCGAGACAAACATAGATAAAACAAAATGAGTTAACGCGAACTTTGCCATAAATCTAATATGGCCTTATGGATAGATCTACGCATTTTGGCTTCAGTAAACCTGTAATATTCAGCATATTGATTTATATGCTACTAGAGAAACATTTCACCTTTGTGAAGTGGTCGCTCATCGGTGGACAGGGCTTTCGATCAGCGGCAAAGTCCCAAATTATGAAGATGGTTATGATGATCACTCCTCTGTTACTAGTACAACTAAGGAGTGATCATTAAACATACCTACATATTGTAAACATTAACTAAAACTACTGGTATTCAGCTGCATCCGGTTAGACTGGAAGTCGACCCTAACATAGTTGGGAAAAGGCTAGGCAGATGATAATTGTAAACATTAACATAAATTTCGATCAGTCGAAAAGCTTAATTTATGCTATAGTATCAATGCCTATTACATGGCAGAGCCTCTCAATTGATGGAAACTCTCGACGAAGTCTACGCTGCTACGCCTGCTATGACCCCTGACCACCAGCCCGATGGCTCGATGTGATGGTTGAAGGTCATTACTGTGGGTTTACAATTCACGTAAAGAATTTTCTCAAAACAAACTGAAAACATCGTTTTCAATAGGTAATTAGGAACATCTTTACACGCATTTATTTGTTGCGTAAAAAATAAACCGAACTTGTTTATCAAAATAATTTTGTCTACATATCTTTGCGTGTCAGTGAATTAGAGCTCTCAGCAATTTTTTAAGTAAAGTTTTTTTTCTGTGTGTTCAGTTTGACTGTCCGACTGACATGACGAAATTAAAACTTTGTTGACCGCTCTACGCTCATTTTACGAGAGAGATAATAATTATATTTTGTAGATCAACAAAAACATCACTATTTTGCTAATCTAGTTCAAATGCACACTATTAGTTTCGAATTTAGTAATCTTTATTCGGCTGCGGGGCACACTAAAAGGAGAATAATGTTTTTGTTATTCTATTCAAGAGGAATATTCATAAAACTTTATCTTAAAATTTAAATAAATACTAATAAACTATACTAAATAAAAGTTTTTTGTGCATAAATAAAATATTTGTGGACAATACTCTCTACTTATCAATTTGACACGTGTAACCCCACAGCGCTCACGCATACTGAGGTCATATCAGTGGTATTTGGGATTCTACTTTCTTAGTGTGCTTGTGATGTGTCGAAGACTAAAACAGGTCAAACATTTGATGCGTCAGTCTTTGATAATAAGCAGAATGAAATGCGTGGGGTCATCATGATAATGCGTGATTATATGACTGGACTATTTGACGACTGGATATCTTAAAAATCCACCAAGTGCTTGTCGGACCACGCTCAATGGAAAGTCCGAAGTTGGGATGAATTGATCCCAAAAATAAACTCCCATACATTTAAATACGTCACGGTCAATCTCCAACTGCAAATGTTAGTGTGCAAACGCAAAAAATATGATAGAATGTGGTACTTAAAACTACAAATTAACGATTTTCGGACTTTTTGTTCTATCTGTGCTATATTAGAAGACCTAGTTTCTTTCTTATTTCAGGATTGCTTATGCCAGCAACAACGGGGTCGCCATTTATGTTATTTTTTATCATTTTTTCCCATTTAAATCTTTTATCGCACTGAGCTTTAGTTTTATTTCATTCCAACAACCACCAAAACATACAGTCCATTTGTCATCGTTTTCATTTTGGTAACCGCATTATTATATTCCCCACTTGTCTCTAGAGACCTAGAAGTCAATGCGTAGATACGGTTAGAACTCAAGCACAATTCTCTATCCGTGAACGTCTCCGACTCGCGAGACAATACATAACGTTCACGATCAGCGGTCAGTCGCACATCACGTGCCCCACTTGTCTCTAGAGACCTAGAAGTCGATGCGTAGATACGCTTGGAACTCAAGCGTAATTCTCTTTCCGTGAACGTCTCTGACTCGCGAGACAATACATGACGTTCACGATCAGCGGTCAGTCGCGCATCATATTCTTCACTGGTATCTAGAGACCTAATGAATACGCTGAGAACGCAGGCGTGCTTCGCGACCCGAAGAGGTTTCCACGGAGCGAGTTGCAGCCTAATGTTCTCGAACAGCATCAAGTCTCTCCTGACACTCTTCGGTAGATTCTTGGGATCTTATGATCCTCAATCTTTTAGCTCTCTTGGAACATTGGGAAAGATTTGACCTCTTTCTAGGCATGGTCATAGTTTTATTGTGAAGATACCTGATCAATAAAAATCTAAATTAAAATGACTGCTCCCCTGCGTTACCGGATAGGCTACCGTGTCACGAAGATAAATGGAAAAGGAAAAACAACATAAGCCCGAAGGCATATTCATACGATAAAATAAAAAATAAATAGGAGTTTTGGCCAGCAGAGTCAAATTTTCAATGTTATACCATCGTCATCAAAAATCAGTCCTAAACTGTTACCGCCTTCACCGCGTGCAGGTACTCCCAGTTTATGTTATTTTATAATTACACAGTAAAATTAGTGATAGCTTTGATTTCCACATCAGATGTTTCTGATCTTCGATTTTTATAAGTCAACAGGAAATGCCCATCAGATTGAACAACTTATGCTTAGACGTCATTCCTATATGTGTTATGTTGTAGCTAGGCTCTTGGAGTTCCACAACAGGTGTTCCAGATCTTCGATTTTTATAAGTCAACAGAGAGTGCTCATCAGATTGAACAACTGGTACTAAGACGTTATTCCTATATGTGTTATGGTGTAGCTAGGCTCTTGGAGTTCCACAACAGGTGTTCCAGATCTTCAATTTTTATACGTCAACAGAGAGTGCTCACCAGGCTGAACAACTTTCGCTAAGACGTCATTCCTATATGGGTTATGGTGTAGCTAGGCTCTTGGAGTTCCACAACAGGTGTTCCAGATCTTCGATTTTTATAAGTCAACAGGAAATGCCCATCAGACCGAATCACTTTTGCTAAGACGTCATTCCTATATATGTTATAGTGTAGCTAGGCTCTTGGAGTTCCACAACAGGTGTTCCAGATCTTCGATTTTTATAAGTCAACAGAGAGTGCTCACCAGGCTGAACAACTTTTGCTAAGACGTCATTCCTATATGTGTTATGGTGTAGCTAGGCTCTTGGAGTTCCACAACAGGTGTTCCAGATCTTCGATTTTTATACGTCAACAGAGAGTGCTCATCAGGCTGAACAACTTTTGCTAAGACGTCATTCCTATATATGTTACAGTGTAGCTGGGCTCTTGGAGTTCCACATCAGGTGTTCCAGATCTTCAAATTTATTCTCTCAGCAGAAAATGCTAATCACGTGGAACAATTTTTGCTAAAGTATCATTTTTGTATCTCTTATAGTTTAGCTGGTCTGTTGTGGTTCTGCATCAGGTGTTCAAGTTTCCAAGATAAATTATAGCCTATATGTTGCCCAGACCTTATACCTATACAACAAAAAAAAAAACATTCCAATCCGTCCAGTAGTTCCGAAGATTAGCGTGTACAAACAAACAGACAAACAGACAAACAGACATACAGACAAACAGACATACAGACATACAGACAAACAGACAAACAGACAAAAATTTTTTTTTGGATTCGTGCTCTATTACTGTTTCTAAACCCCCCTCAATTTTTTTTTTTTTAATATATTCAATGTACAGACACAGTTTTTTTACTGTTTTATTATATGTATAGATTACAGGTCACGGTGCGGTTTTAAATGATTTGTGAGTACCAAAATATGTCTCATAAATGGCGATAATATCACTATTATAGTTTAAAACAAAGTCGATTTCTCTGTCCCTAAAACTGCGTAATGGTTTTTGATGCGGTTTTTTTTTAATAGATAGAGTGATTCAAGTGGAAGGTTTATGTGTATAATTTGTCGACATATTTTTCGGGCGAAGCCGCGGGCGGAAGCTAGTCTATTATAATATAAATGCCGAATAAGAGTTTCGATTTTTCCTTATGCAGCACAGGACCCTTAAATTGAAACAAGTAAGTACATACGTACATAAAGTCGCGACATGATGCAATGTTATACACAATAATATATTCCTGTTGCACTAATTGCGTAGATACATTCAGTCAAAAAAGTATCGGGAATGGATGATTTGTTTATGGTTCCAAATTCAAATTTTTGTTTTTTTTTGTAGTTGTTAGATTGGCACAACTGTTTTCCATTTTGGCGCGGAGTTTGAGTTGCATCTGTTATTTATATTAAATACAGTGCTGGTTTTAGTAATATCATATATAGTGTGTATTGCGAATTTCATAATGGACAAAAATATCGAACAAAGAGTTTGTCTTAAATTTTGCATCGCCAATGGAATTTCGTGTTCGGAGTCACTGAAAATGTTACAGAAGGCTTACGGTGAATCGACTTTATCAAAAACTCGTGCTTATGAGTGGTTCAAAGCGTTCAAAAGCGGTCGAGATGTGATGGAAGATTTGCCTCGCTCTGGTAGGCCGTCAACGTCTGCAACTGAAGTTAACATAGCAAAAGTGAAGAAAATAGTGACTGAAAATCCCCATTTAACTCTAAGAGAGATAGCCGCCGAACTTTCTGTATCTCACGAGTTGATCCGTACCATTTTAACTAATCATTTGGGTATGAAACATGTTGCTGCTCGGCTAGTCCCAAAAGATCTGAATTTTCTCCAAAAACTCAATCGCATGAAAGTCGCTGAGGACATGCTAGAACGAGTCAGTTCGGACCCAACATTCATGAAACGCATTGTTACTGGTGACGAGACGTGGGTTTACGAGTTTGACATGCAAACTAGTCAACAAGCTTCGGAGTGGCGCCTTCCAACTGAACCGAAACCGAAAAAACCACGCCAAAGTCGATCAAAAGTCAAAGTCATGTTGACTGTTTTCTTTGACTATCGCGGTGTTGTGCACTCTGAATTCTTACCGGAAGGTCTAACGGTAAATAAAGAATATTATTTGAGCGTTATGCGGCGTTTAAGAGAGCAAATTCGACGAAAAAGGCCAGATTTGTGGAAAGAAAATTCTTGGATTTTGCACCACGACAATGCGCCTTCGCACAAGGCTATCATTGTGAACGAATTTTTGACCAAACACTCAACAAATACCATCCAGCAACCACCATATTCACCAGATATGGCTCCTGCTGACTTTTTTCTTTTTCCTAAACTCAAATTACCACTTCGTGGCACCCGTTTTCAATCGATAGAAGACATAAAGGAGAATTCGCGGCGAGAACTGAACTCAATTCCGGAAGCAGCGTTTAAAAAATGTTTTGATGAATGGATTATTCGTTGGCGCAAGTGTATCGTTTCTAAAGGAGCATACTTTGAAGGTGATAAAATAAATTTGGATGAATAACAGACATTTTGTGTATTATTGATCTTTTCCCGGTACTTTCTTGACAGAGTAGTATACATCGGATACAAAAATGCAAAAGATAGTATAAAAAAACGGTTTCATCATTTTGATAATTTCGTTATATCTCGAAATTAAGTACTTTAATTTTCTCTCGACTTTTCCTCAACGCGTTGAAGACTACAAAGTCAGGGTTAGTTTAGGACACCAACTACCTAGCTACACCTACCTGCATAAATAATATGATGAAATTTAAATATAACTTATTCAAACATTAGAGATTTGATCTTTTGAAAGGCCCATTGTGCATACAATAAGTAGGGATGTATTCAGGCCATGACTTCAGTTAGTTCCCTGTAGGCAGACATGATGTGGGCCCTCATTGCGTTCGCAGTGTTATGCATTTTCTATTTGTTAAAACAGAAATTCAGGAGGCCACACCTCTATCCTCCAGGTTGTGTTTTTGACCATGCTTCGATAATAATAATTGTGAAAAATATTTAACCACTTGTAATTTTTTAGGACCAACATCATTGCCGTTTCTGGGGAACTTGTTATCCATTGCTTTTAGCTTAAGGTCTCGGGTCCCCCACCATACGTTATGGCGGTCATGGGCTCGCATGTATGGGAACGTACTCGGCTTGAAACTAGGACTCATCAACGTTGTGATCGTTTCCGGGAAGGACTTAATAAAGGAGGTGTCAACTCGCGAAGTTTTCGACGGTAGACCTGATGGATTTTTCTTTATGATGAGATCATTTGGCAAAAAGCTTGGTAAGCAATTTAATTACTTCCTATGTATAGGTAATATAGTTTCACAACATTTCAAAAAGTTATAGACTATCGAATGACTCCTAATTAATCTAAAAAAAAATTGATCAGAGCTGTTGATTAGGTAGTTATTAAGTTTCACTTTGGTAAGTCATTAAAATTATATAAACTCGTTTGGAAGCTGAAGCGGTGATTCCTTACGTGTTCAAAAGGACAAGATACTATCTTGTGATGCATTTTTGTAGGAATCGTCTTCAACGACGGAGCCTCTTGGAGCAAGACAAGGCGCATCGTGCTAAAATATCTGAAGATCTTCGGGTACAACTCTAGGTTCATGGAGAATTATATTACCGAGGAGTGTAGAGCCCTCGTCAAACTGAGGATGGGCGACGCCGGGCAGCCGATACTAGTCAATAGCATGTTTAATATCACGATCGTCAATATCTTGTGGAGACTGGTCGCTGGGAAAAGGTCACCACTTTTATTAGCTTTATTTTTAAAAAACGGGTATATTATTGAATTTTGCACAATGGTTTTGGAAACCAATGAAGTCTAATTTAGCTACGTATAGCTAGCTCATTTAGCAACACACGTGGCGTGTGTGGCTCTTCGAGTTGCTCTAACAGGTGATGATAAAAAATCTATCGAAGCCAGCAGCAGCACTCAGAAAAAGATTCGATTTCGAACAGAACCATACACACATATCTCCATTAATTTTATAACTCGAATATACTTTACAATTTTATTCGAAATTATAGTTGCTAAATTATTAATTTATGAATTCCAGATACGATTTAGAAGACAGAAAGCTCAAATTATTATGTGATTTAATAATGAGGTTGTTTCGAGCCGTGGATATGAGTGGAGGCATCCTGAACTTTATGCCATTCATGAGGCATGTGGTGCCTGGCCTGTCAGGCTATACTGAACTGAGTTGTATTCATAAGGCGCTGCACGACTTTCTGAGAGTGAGTTGATACAAAAATATGTAAAAATTACAATATGGCGAGGTCAAGTTCACAATAACAACGTATCTCAGCAAAATAAGATAAGCTGTTATTTAGTTCAGGGACGTGTGTTTTGCGTAAGAAACACTGGATAGTGCTTTATGTTTTCTCTTATTGTGTTTCAATAATGTCAACGGATAATAGACATTCTGATGAATAGTTAAACTTTAAATTACATGCACTACTTACTGCTAGGTAGGTATGCTCTTTGAGTAATGATCGGGAGGAACTTAGAAGGTACCTAGGCAATTTAAAATGGGTTTTGAAAGAATGGGTTTTGTTATCTTGCTGACCGGTTGTTGGTACCTATGTATATTAATTATACAACAATATATTACTTAGTCAAACTTAATTATTTGGCACTCAGCTTTACTGCCAACTTTTAAAAATATGCTAAATAAATAACTCACATTGTACCAATCTGAGCACTGAGACTTATAACATAAGAATATAATTGAAAGAATTCGCTGTTCTTTTTAATAATAATATAATGATAGTTAATCCGAGGTCGAGCACATTTCCTATAGTTAGAGCGTGTACCTACATAATTTAATGCAGTTTGCAATGCAATTTATCAACAGGAAACCATAGATCAACATCAACAAAGCATCGACGTCAACAACCCGCGAGACGTCATCGACGCCTTTCTCATTGAAAAAATGGAATGCAAAGATCAATTCTGTACGTATATAGTAAGTAGGTAACTACGGAACAGTGTAAATAACAGCAATTATCTTGCGATAGATAATATTAATTCTGCGTTGACGCAAAAAACTTGTCGAATAACAAACATCATGTTTTATCTCCATCTTTGGCTACTCAAATGTCAACTTGACATCAATTAATTGAAATGAACACCCTAATTTGTTTTGTATTTTTTTCAGTAATCGTGAGAGTTTGTTTTTATGATTTTATCAGCTCAGTGCGTACAAAAAGAAATACAACATTTATTAATTATTTTGGTTCTGAGAGGAACTTGCAGTTTTTTAAATCTATTAATCTCGCAGGTACAGACGCCAGCACATCAAGTTACCACAATCTGTCAAATTTCTTTGACAGTATTTCAACTTTATTGCAAAGATATAAGGTTCATTTTTAATTGAGAATTTTTGACAGTTAGGGATAGCTTGATGTGCTGACGTCTGTACATTCAATCAACCCACCTAGCGATATATTAGGTATACCTATTTTATGAAATTGCCGTTTTTTCATCATCATCATTCTCCTGCCCTTATCCTAATTTATTTGTGGTCGGCGCAACATGTCTTTTTTTTCCATACTTCGCTATTAGTCGTCATCTCGGTAGTCACTCCGGAATTGCCGTTTTTTATTTAAAAAAAAACAAACATTTTATTAAACAAAAGTGTGTAAGTAAGTATTTACTTAATTGAAGTATTGGCCATTATTGTCGATGCACCTTTGCCATTAAAATGGAAGTTCGTTGATGCCTCTGCCCTAGAATTCCTGAGGACGGGACTCGATGAACTCTTTAAACGAGTTTTTCAGCGCCTCGGCAATTTTTTTTTTTTTCCCGGTAATTTGAATCTGAAATCTTCATACTAGCTATCTAACATCAAAAATTGGCAATTTCGGTAAAGTCCTATTATCTCATCTGGTGTCCCTCAAGGGTTTAATTTGGTCCATTTTTATTCACAAAAGTACTACTTATAATAACAATATTACTTACCAACAGTTTTCAATACTCAAATATCGCTAATTATCTGTAATGACAAATTCAAACTTGGCAAAATCGTTAAATCTAAAGACGATGCCCGCCTCGCACTTCTGAGGGATCTGTGCCTGTTTACGTTTGCGTATTTTTTATTTGTGCATTCGGAGCTTGTTAGTGAAAGTTTTAGTAGATATTGTTACACCAATGTAATATTCTATTTACTAAACGTTACTTCGTTACCGTTACCGTTGTATACTGCCATAGCATACTGATGAAAACAATTGTTCGTGAACCAAAAACAATAAACAGTTCCTCCCTCTTCAGTTACAGACGAGGAACTGCAAGTGGTGTGCCTAGATCTGCTGGAGGCAGGCATGGAGACGGTGTCCAACACAGCCGTGTTCATGCTCCTGCACATCGTTTGCAACGACGAGGTGCAGCGACGGCTGCACGACGAGATAGACGACATCATTGGTCCTCTGAGGCCTCCTGCACTTAGCGATAGAGCCAGGTTTATTATTTTCATTGCTTTGGACGGTTTCAACGGATAAGATTTAACTTGAGATGAACTTTAACAGTGTGCTGTGTGCATTCACGCGACGTTTGCATGGCCGGAAAGCGACGTCCACAGACGTCTGTACAATTTGGTTAAAAATACCTTTACTTAAGTCTGCATCGTTAAGCGGGATTGTCCGAAAAGGTAACCGCTACCCCGGAACATAAAGGGCTAAGGAAGGAACATGGATAGGTTTTAGTCAGTAAGAGTCTGACACTCCCTTCCGCTCCACCCAAAGCGGGAGAAGTCATTGGATGATTCCCCACCCTCAAAAAAAAAAGTCTGCATCCTTGGTCTAGTGGTCGCAAGCGGTACACTGCTGAGCATGAGGTCTCAGGTCGGGCAAAGTATTATTGGGTTTTTCTAACAGGGGTTTCTCAGTAGCAGCTCGGAGTCTGGTTTTGTGCCCAGTTGATGGCAATAGGCTAGCCCCCTATTACTTAGAAAAAAACCGAAATGTGAGTGTGCTATTATTTATGCCTCTTTTGTATCACCTTTCGGGGATTATAGGAGAAATGATTTTTTTTTGGTACTTATGTGGAGTTTAAGACACTCTTGGTAACATTTTTCCTTTGCTACAATACCTACATAGGTATCTTAAAAATCCGTGTCGTGTGGTTTTGTTCTCAGTTTCCTGTACATGTCACTTATTAACTCGATTTATCTATAAAGGATGGTGTACACCGAAGCAGTGTTACTGGAGTCACTGCGCATTTCAAGCGTTGCGGCTATGGGCATCCCGCACATGGCCCTTGACGACGCACGACTCGGAAATTACATTATACCCAAGGTAATATTGTTATAATTAATACCTTTTACCTCATTCTATGACGTAAAATTGATCATTTTCTAGATAATGGGCTTAATGAGGTCAGAAATCAGCAATAGCTCCGAAAGCTATTCATTAGCACCACAATGAGAAACTGTGTTTACTAGTACATTGACATGTTAATCACAAATTGTATATGACTTGTTAATTGTATATGACTTGTTAATTGTATATGACTTGTTAATTGTATATGACTTGTTAATTGTATATGACTTGTTAATTATTCTCTTCGTTTAACCTTTTGAACGCCAGAGCATAAACGCACGCATAAACGCCCCCACGCCCAGCTACAAATTTATTTCTTCTTGTTATCTTGAATTTCCCAATATGCATGGTGTCTTTTAAATTTTTTTCAAGCCATTAAATACGTACGAGAGCTTCAATGTTTAAGGTATCTAAACACTCACAAAAGTAATGATTTAATTGTTTACTTATTTCGTGTTATAGTGTTGATGCCATCGTCAAATATTTGTGTCGTTCGCGTACAGGGCATGCGCTTGCTTGTCACGTACCTTTATGTGACAATGGCGTTCAAAAGGTTAATCTATTACTTTATCTACTACAAAAACTGAATTTATAGAACTACATATTATTCAATAAACACCGGTTTACCGACTATTGGACGAGTACTATTTAATTAAATCACGGACGTTAATTACTCCAACAAGTTTATATATTTCCCAGGGCACATTCATTCTATTGTCGATGTTTGATCTGCACAACGGCAGCCACTGGAAGGATCCCGACACATTCCGACCAGAGAGATTTATCACCAAAGAAGGCAATCTGATCCAAGACGAATGGCTCATGCCGTTTGGAACAGGTTGGGTCTATAATAAACCTTTTGAATGTTATTTTTAGTTTGACAGTTGAAGGTATGATTACAAGAAAACGAGTTTTGCTGTTTCCTTATTTGAGCCCTAAAGGTATCAAAATATTCCAAAAGAAACGGGTATTCTAAAATTAAACTTAAGTACAATCTACTTTACAATACAAAGAGATACCAGTCATTTTATATTTCGTATCCAAAGACGGGACACTAAGGTTGCGCAGGTTGCGCTGTCCGTCCGTCCACCCATCACTGGGGTATTTCCTTTGAGCAGAGTGTGTACTAAGTACCTACTATTGCCGCTAAAATAATGAATAATGAAAAACTACTATTATTTACTTACTATTAGTTATTTTCGCACTTAATTTTAACTTTCATACGTTTTCTAGGAAGAAGACGTTGTATAGGCGAAGGATTGGCCCGCTCAGAACTATTCATGTTCCTCACTCATATTTTGCAAAAGTTCCGATTGAAGATACCAGATGGCGACACTGTTCCGTCTGTTGAACCAAATGACGGTCTCTCGCTATCAGCTAAACCTTTCCGAGTCGTTTTTGAAATCAGAATGTAAAAGCTGATATTCTGACGTCATTAGTCTGAACTCACGATAATAATTTTATTACGAAGAATGAACGGAATAAAACCAATTTAGTCTGAATGTACAGACGGCTTCATTAATAAAGGTCGTTAACACCCGCTCAACTTGTTTTTATTGATGACACCTAAAGAATTATTGTGAAACTTTATTATTGCAATACGAACACATGGGATGTAAACTAGAACAGTTTAATACATTTTAAACAACTAAAACTACTTATTTACTTTTATAATTGAAAGGCTAAATGCACCATTTATAAATGCGACTAAGACATAGGTAGAGTTACTGGTAAATTCAGTAAAAGCATGTGATTTTTGTAACAACCGAGCCAAGTAAAGTCCGAAGTAAGAACACCGTCCAAGCTTCACGGCTAATTTTAAATTTATTCACACTTGAAGAAAATTTTAATGAACATACATTTAAAAAAAACATACAGACGAACATAACCTTCTCCTTTTAGGAAATCGGTTAAAATTTTTAAAAAAACGTTCGTTATGTTTTCATCGCTCCTGCAACAGACAAAACCAAAAATATATCTAGTTCTCACTCTACAGGACTTCGCAACCCTTACCGGTCGCGAAGTCCCCTCACTGAAAATCAATGTGTATCGCGCATGCGTTACAGATTTTCTTCCACCGCTGTCAAGAGGGCCGGCGAAGTATATTGTTTATAACACAGTGAATATTAAATATCTTGAAAACAAATCCATTCAAAACAAACGAATAACTATAACCAAACCAAATAAGAAACAAGTGAACAGTCAGTGCATCTAAAGTTATATAACATTATTGCACTAACTTTCTGATTCTAGCGATGTGTGTAGGTGTGATTAATTGATTCTTGTATATTATAAAACAAAAGTTGATAACGTTAAAGTAGGTAAGCGAACATGCTAATCCTTTCTTTCGAATACTATACTAACTAAGCGTGTTTACTAGAACATTGGTTGTAAACAGTGAAATTAGTATCTATTGATACGTAAATAAACGATGTAGATGTCAGAAGTGTCGTAAGTTTCGCAAAATGAACGAGACCCTAGGCCGTGGGTACGCCCGCATCGAAGCTATCCGAGCTGCGAGGGGTGAGCCGCTCTCGACCATGGCGGACCCGGGTGCGCCGCCGCCGGACCGGTATAACTCCGTTTACCTGACGCTGTTTGTCGCAGGCGCCGCCTTCTTACTGCCCTTTAACAGGTAACTAACATTCATTATTTGCTCACTGCAGACTCTCCAAATCCCTAACTGTACAATAACTCCACTGAGTCGCTAAGCAAAACAGCTTCTTTCTTCGGACCAGTACGCTGTAAGGCTCGTCCTATCAGGTCAGACCGATGAACCCCAGTTATGATGAAAAGTAGGCTGTGAAAACAAGTAAACAAGTATCTTCGTGTTGGCTTGTTGGGCGCCATCAAGCCGAAGCAAGAAGGTTGTTGGGCGCCATCAAGCCGAAGCAAGAAGGTTGTTGGGCGCCATCAAGCCAAGACAAGAGGTTAGTTGCCTTGTTTCACATCATCATTGGATTGATGGCGCTCAACCACAGTCTTTTTCCCATTCACGGAGGGGATTTTATTTTATCGAAACTCTCGTTCTAAAATTCCAGTTTCATCATGGCGGTGGACTACTTCCAGATGCACTATCCTAACACCACAATAATGTTCGACATGTCCACTGTCTACATAGCTTCTGCGTGTGTCGCCGTTTGCCTGAACAACCTCCTGCTCGATGTCTTTACTTACAACACTAGGATAACTTTCGGTAAGTTTAATAGCAAGATGCTAATAAGAAAAATAGATGTCAAATGGAACACACTCCTTACGCACAGAAGATTTAAAACAGTCTTCTTCGTTATATGTATCAGAATATTATACCACAAGTTGACGTTACCTTTCTCTCATGTAATTTTCACTCAACAATTACAATAGTAGTACTTAATACGAATTGTATCTTCGTGGTGCGCTGTAGTCATATAAGTAAAATAACTACATACAAAGAGAAAAGGGCATGAAACATAGTTTTTGTAGGCAGTCATGATAGCTTAGAGGTGTTGATGTTTGTGTTCTCCCGAATAAACTATCAGCTTGTCAAGTCGTCATTTGTATATTACACATAAAAGGAAGCTGTGACTTGACCGACTGATCTATCAACATATAGCTCAGACAACGGATCGGGCTGAAATTTGGCATGCAAGCCGTTATGACGTAGGCATCCGCTATTCTAAAAAGCGAAGTACCGGGCAGAAGCTAGATTATATTTTCTATAAGCAAAACTTTCATTAACAAAGCTGACTGACGAACCTATCTGCAATTTATGTATGTAAACTTTCAGGTATCCTAGTATCCCTAGCGACGATGTTGTTCGTGGCTGTGTGCAACATCGGCTGGGATGGGTTCTCGACCGGCGTGTCGTACATTATCAACCTGGTTGCCATCGGAGTGGTCGCGTTCGGCTGTACTGTGCAGCAAGCTTCGTACTACGGCTTCACGGGCTGCCTTCCACCGAGGTATACGCAGGCGGTCATGGCGGGCGAAAGTAAGTTCTGTTATTAATGACTGAGGAAAATGTAATTCACTGCATAAAACCTTCATAAATTAGCCTCCCCCAGATGACTCTACAATACAAATAATAAGAATGCATAATATTCGATTTCTCTTCGTGCTTGTCTCTGCAATCACTACATAGTATAAAACAAAGTCGCTTTCTCTGTCCCTTTATCCCTGCTATGTATGCTTAAATCTTTAAAACTACGCAATGGATTTTGATGTGTTTTTTTTAATAGATAGAGTGATTGAAGAGGAAGGTATATGTGTATAATTTGTCGACATACTATGCGGGTGAAGCCGCGGGCGGGAGCTAGTTAATAATAATTGGCGTTAATTTATTGATGTTTATGTGTTCAAATCAATTATATAGGTGCCGCCGGCTTTTGGGTGTCGGTAGACCGCATCGTCACCAAGTACGGTTTCCGTCAGCCGCAACGAAGTACCTTTATGTTCTTCGTGTTCTCCATACTGATCTTGCTGGGGCACTCGATGCTGCATCATGTTATGATGCGCCACCCCCTCGTGCTGCACTATTTGCGCCTGACTAACGAGTCGCGACACAGGAGGCGCATTCAGCTGCACTTAAACCCTAACGAAGATGCTACTTTGGTAAGATCTTCGAATAAAACAATAGCAAATAACTTTAAGTCACTATGAGAAGGCCTGCCGCTGCTTATACTAATACAGTACTGAAAATGTAGTTCGTTAGTCTGATTTAAATGAAAATATTTTTTTTAATTCATGATAACTTTCATAGATTACATTTTTCTTCAGCTGTCTGTTGTCAGCTACGGCAGGTGTCTGTGTAATCCATTATTTTCTTAATCTGAATACATATTGCCTTATCAGCAGAACTTACATTTAACAGTCAATATAAAGAATTGGACATTCATCGGGTCCAAAACACGTTGTCATCTCTACTTAGTCTATAAAAAGGTCATATGTTAACTTAGTCATTAACGTTATAACACAATTATACCTAGATGAAAGTCACCGAAACCCAAGAGTGACTATAGTGCCTGAGACGACAGGTGACAAAAATATCTTTTGATACTGTAACCTGCGTATTTAAGATATGGTGATAGCTAGCAGGATGTCCTAGTGCACCTTTTGTCGTAAAACTGTAATCTTGTACTTAGTATAATATATTTTCAGATGGAGAGCGAGGCCGGCGAAGCCAGCTACGGCGTATTAAAACTGCAGAGCCCAGCACTCTCGACTACCGGGCAAGGTATAACCTATTTTTGAAGAATTCCATAACACAAAGGCACGCCTATTGGCCCCGAGAAGTTAGGAAGAGGACCCAAATCTCGCCAGTCATGTTTAAGTCCCATGTAATCCATGGGCGAGCATATCATTTCAGTTCAGATTTAAAGGTTTTGTTTTATATGTTAATTTGCCCCATAAATTGCCATAATGCCATGAGGACAATACATATCCCATGAAGAGTAAAAATAATGATGATACTAATCATGTATTTCAGGAGAAATCGAGACAAACGCCTTCAGTTTCGCCAACCCCGTGTACTCGCCGACAGCCGTCGTGCCGGCTCCAGCAGAGGGCGCTGTAGAGCCGTTCCCGGACAGTGTGACGTCAGAGCCCTCGTCGGCTCTGCGCACCCCTCGACCTTCCTATAAAGTAGAAGACGTCGTGTTTGAGTCGCCCGAAAGACCGACCTCCTGGAGAGCGTTCAAACGTAACCTCTTATTAATAGTTGGAAGTTTAGAGATTAACTGGTTTACTAAAAGACAGAGAGACAATGTTGAAAACCCTACTTAATAGAACATACTTTACTCAAGTACGCCGCGACAGCTGATAGAGTGATTTTTGGACTCAATTTCTGCGCTAATCAACCGATTAACTTTCGGTCGTATGCGAGTTTCCTCTTTGAATGAGGTTAACCACAGTACAAACAAAGGCTGGATGCACTCAGCACTGCATTCAATTTTACTTAGATTGACTCCATACTTTCCCGTTTGCTACACCCATATTACTTATCAGACAACTCGCCTATCTTTGCAGGTGGAGTGCGTGCGCGCTGGGCGGTGGCTCGTGCGATCTACCCGTACATGGTGTCGATCGGTCTGGTGTACTTCACAACGCTCAGCCTCTACCCCGGCATCGCTTCCGAGGTGCCCTCTTGCCGCCTTGGGACCTGGATGCCCATCATACTTATGTCCGCCTTCAACCTTTTTGACTTCATTGGCAAAGTAAGCGCCTTGCTAATTTGTTTTAGCTATATGTTGGTATAGGCGTTTGTGGTGCATTTACCATAATCTCTATATTTTCAAAAAAAATATTCTACTATATCTTTTTGCATTTCCAACAGAAACTTTATGGCTATTTGCTAGAATAAAATTGAATGCCATTAAATCCATATTTCTTTATGTTTTTTCTTTCCGACAAATCCCTGTTTAATATTTTCCGCTTTAAGCCCGCCAATGCTTGGAGAACTTTTATGACATTTATTTTTCGTTATTAGATCGCAGCTTGTTGGCCGTATGAGTGGAGTCGTAGTCAACTCCTCATGGCGAGCGGTCTTCGGTTACTCCTTGTTCCTCTAATGCTACTGTGCGCCGCTCCAAGACATTCACCACACATCGTTGGGGACGTGCGTATCTGCGTTGGATACCGATTTTAAATAATAATACTTTTTAGGACTTTTCTTACTCCCTTTTAATGCTTTTTCAGGTCTACCCAATATTATTCTCCGTGGTGCTAGGTTTCTCAAATGGCTTGTTTGGCTCTGTACCAATGATACATGCGCCATCTCGTGTCGGCCGTGAGCATCGAGAAATTGCCGGTAAGAATTACATTGATTTCTATTCTATATTTAATCTCGTTATACAAGTTCTCATTATTTGTGTAAGTAATAATTTTTAGCCTGTGTTGTCATATTGCAAGGCATAAGTTTCTCTTTCCTTTGTATACTTAATTTGATTTTAAGCTAAATAAACCAAAGCATAAGAGGCGTCATGCTCGTCTTGCTATCTTTGCCTCAATTTGCCACGATGCCATTGTCTTTTTCTGGGATCCACATTTTGATAGCCTACAATCCATCTGACATGCGGCAATCGTTTCCTGCCCAGTTCCACGGTAGACATTTTACTTACCTACTTCTAAAATAAATGTCTCATCGAATTGCCGGTCAGGTAACATGATGACACTGTCGTACAACGGTGGGCTGCTGTCGGGCTCGCTGGTGTCGTACCTGCTGCTGGGCATGCTGGGCCCGCCGGCGTTCGCGCCGTGTCGCGTGTACCCAACGCCGCCACTGCCCACGCTGCCGCCCGCCACACCACCTAACGTCACCTACGCTGTCACCGTGTCGCACTAACTGCTAACGTAAATACCGCCGTAAAATAGATATGGTGGCACCTACTTATAAGGTGCTTTGGATTAATTACCAATGTATCGGTTTTCTGAAAATTACGAACTACTCCTAAGCTAGGCAATATTTTTTGCTTTGGCAACATTTAATTCGTAATTTTAAGAAAGTTCGAATTTTTACTTACTTTGTTGCTATACGTTTCATAAAACTGGAACCAGATAAAATGGAGTTTAGTTTAATTAGATACAGATTGAAGACAAAGTAAACAATAGACAATAAATTGTGGACATCGCAATTGTTACTGTAGTAGTTACCACTGCAGGCCAATTTTACTGACACACCCAGAATTCTAAATCAAGCCACCGCGGATATTTACATGTAGACCGTATAAATAACATCAAAATAATTATGAATTTTTGGTTCATCATTATTCCAAATTTGAATTCATAACTATCATAAAAAGTACCTACAGACCTTTATACAAAAAATGCAGAGTGCCCCTATTCATTGACGGGATTTAGTTAACCAAACCACAAACGCAAGGAAATCATTTCGTCGCTTTATAGTTCAGAAAAGACGTGCTTTAAATCAGTCCTGCATGTTCTCCGCCAGGTGGCGGCTTGCAACATAGATAATACACTATGCTAAAGTAATAGCTTGTGCAAGCCGTCCAATGAAAATCGTAATGCGTGTCTACCCTCCCAAACGGCCATGTAGGACTCCAACAGGATAGTAAACTAGTCCTTTGTAAAAACGTAGAATTACTTAAGTACCATGTTTTGTTTGAATTTATTTTAAATTATTAATTTAGCAATTGGCAATAGCCATTTCAGCCTTAAATATATAACCAAAAAGAATGTTTTAGCTACTAAAAATTCCTAAAGAATAAAAATCGATGTATATTTTCTATATAAGTAACTAAAACATACAAAATAAGTCCTTATATTCATAAGTATACGGTCTTTCCCTTGGACTTCTACTAATTAATTGACAAATAACTTTGAATGACAAGTAAACATTTTTCATCTTGTTCCCTTTGTCCTTACAAGTTATCTTACAGAAGAGTAACCTGAATTACCCACCGCATAATTTATATAATTTTCAATGGGAAGTAAGCCTTTGAAGTTGGAAGACGCCAGCACATCAGCACACGGTTGGCGCAGTGGTTGAGCGATTGACTGCTGCGCACTATGTCGTGGGTTCAATTCCCGCACGGAACAAATATTTGTACGACCTGCAAGTATTTGTTACGAGTCTGGGTGTTTTTCTATCTATAATGTGCATGTATTTACAAAAAAAAAATGTATATAAGTAGTTTATCAGCCATCTCGTTACCATAACACAAGCTTTAGGTTGCTTAACTTGGGACGATATGGCGTTGTGTGAAATGTCTAAGGATATTATTATATTATATTATCTCAAACTGTCAAATATTCCCAATTGAACATGAACCTTATCATCACTCCATAGTATATAGCAAAGTCGCTTTCCGCGTCTGTCCTAATGTCTGTATGTAGGTATGCTTAGATCTTTAAAACTACACAACGGTTTTGATGCAGTTTTTTTAATAGATAGAGTGATTCAAGAGGAAGGCTTATATGTATAATAACATGCAATTTCCGACATCCACGCGGGCGAAGCCGCGGGCAGAAGCTAGTATCGTAATAAAGTTGAAAATGTATCAAAGAAAGACAGATTGGGGTGGCTTGATGTGCTGGCCTCTGTACCTACCTAAAAGTACAACAACACTCTTTTTGCAGTGCATAATAAATATAAATCATAATCAGCCTATAATGATCCCACTGGCCACAGGCCGGAGGGAGTGGGCCGTATTTTATCCACCACGCGGGCCCAATGTGTGTTGGTAGATGTCAGATGTCTTTGATTTTTTTGGTTCTAGGACATGCCATATATGCGTACGAATACCTAATTACCTACTTGTGAACCTGCAAAATGATTTACTTATGTAAACTGTAAGTTTGTTAAATATTTCGTGTCAGCGGTTTGCTAATAACATTAAATAAGCACTTCGCATTGTTACATAGATTAGGTCAGTAGGTAGTGAATATAATAAAATATAGTTACAACTTTAAAATTACAGACCTTTTTAATGTAAACTTGACATGTAAAGTGATGAAAGTATCACTAATTTTAATATATTTTGCCTGAAATGGAATGGTAAGTAAATGGTTGTAATTTAAAATGATAAATACTTAGTGAGACTGAAAAAAAAATGTTAAGTGAGTGGAGTGACTTATGACTGTTGTATTGTATTAATGTAAAATATCAACCTATGAAATGGCTACCTCTTGCTTTTCTACGAAACAATTTTGTCCTACAGTGTAGATATCTGAATGTACATAGCACCTCTGTAAATAATTATCAATTAAATAGATACATATCTGGATATTTGTTTGTTTTAATTACATAACCTAGAACTTATAGACTTCAGGCCTGCCAGGAAGTGGCGGGATGGCGCGTATATCACAGAACAGTTAATTATCTGTTCTGTGGCGTATATGTTCCACGCGCGCCTCAAAGAGATGTCAGCATATGAAGGGGCCCCTCAGGGCCAAGCCTGCCGGATAAACGGGATTGTCCGAAAGGGTTACCGCTACCCCGGAACATAAAGGGCTAAGGAAGGGACATGGATGGGTTTTAGTCAGTAAGAGTCTGACACTCCCTTCCGCTCCACCCAGAGCGGGAGAAGTCATTGGATGATTTCCCAGCCTTAAAAAAAAAGTGAGTAATGGATAGCTCACCGACCGATCAGGACCAGGCCTGTGCCAGACGGCGGGTACATGTTCCACGCGCCCCTCAAAGAGATGTCAGCATATGAAGGGGCCGGTCAGGGCCGAGCCGGCCGGGTAAGCGGGATTATCCGAAAGGGTTACCGCTACCCCGGAACATAAAGGGCTAAGGAAGGGAACATGGATGAATTTTAGTCAGTTAAAGTCTGACACTCCCTTCCGCTCCACCCAGAGCGGGAGAAGTCATTGGATGATTTACCACCGCTACTGACCGAATGGCAAAGAGCTAATAATAAGACGGGACCCGAATGGTAACCGGTGGCCTAAAACTCATAGCGCTAAGGAAAGAACATGGATGTATGTCAGTACAAGTCTGACAGTCCCTTAGACAGTACCATCCTTTTTTTTTAAAGCCTGCATAAAATCGCATCGCGACTGATTAACAGCACCAACACCGCTCCGCTAACAATGCGACATAGGTATATTCAGTTTGATATTGTATTTTATTTTTATGTTGTAATTGAGGCAGTTCACATTTTTGGTAAGAAAAACTTTTCTTGACTCGTAATTTTATCTTTCTCTTTGTCCGAACACGCATCACACATAGATCACGCACGCCGCGCATTCTTCTCCTTATCCTTTCATTATAAATTAAACGAGGGCACATTTTCATCGTTGCTGTAGAAACTTGTCAACATCTGTAACATGTCGTTATGTAGATACCTACAAGAGATATTTACCCGAAAACTTCCAATTCCGACCTTATCAAAGTATATTCGAAGTTTATTAATGACCATATTCCCTATTACAATAAGTTAATTTTAAAGATACTTATATTGTAATTTACCTACGTACATACCTACTCTAATTATAAACCAGACTCAATACTGGATAACTCTGCCTACCTACTTCGATACACATACATAAATAAACTCACGACGTCTCCCTTTCTGCCTAGTATTTATATAATTACTTATAATAAATCCGTAGCTACTTATAGCGGATTTTACCAAAGTAGCGCGTAATAACGCGATTAGTAGTTACTTCTAAATCGCGTTCAAGAGCTGCCACTGTTAAAATTCTTGTTGAATATTTGGCACTTAAACGCGGTTTAGGTGTGCTGAACGCGTTCAGTTTCATTGATGAAATTGGTCCTTTGATACACCAGGACCTAAACCATCACTTCTGCTATTTTTTTTACTGTTTTAATATTAGTTACTTTAGTGTGAGAATGAGACAGACTTATAGCTCAATCTCTTTTCCACTGTGAGGTAACATTAAAATAATACTGGTTTATGACTCAACACTGAAACAATTCGCTATACCTAATTTTAACAAAGAAATTATGATTTAAAATACATAATGTTATGTTGTTATAGGTACCTATGTATAACCGAAACACAAGTTCCTTACTTCCTTATACTAAACTCAGTTCGGGAATTATCATTTCTTTTTAACTAGGTAAACAAAAGTTAATATGACATTATTTGATAAAGTCCACATTTTAATTAACACTGTGTTAATTGATAAATTCATGGCAAAGGTCGTCCTATTTTAAAGAAGTCTGTAAAACAAACGATCTTGTTACTGGCGGTTTCTCGTAGTTACTATCTCAAATAATCCGATAATTTTATTAACACACAAATTAGACTTGAGAAAAGTACCTAAAAAGTTTCTGTATGTATAACATTACATTATTGACTTATTTCAAAACATTTATCAGTAGAGTTCGTCTGATCCGAGGGCAATGTCCCTACGTACTTCTGTTACATGCCATTTTAATATAATCTCCTTTGTCATTCATTCATGTAATGTAATGTATTTGCACTACTTACATGTATGAAAACATTATTTTATTCAATGTTACTCCAATAAATCAATTTACTCTCTGGAAGTGGTGCTATTACGCTTTAATCAGTGTCTGCCTGTAGGACCTAGCTGTACCTAAATATACAAGCAATTAAGTCGTGTCTATCGTGGACTCGACATAATATAATAATAATTTATGAAGCATTTACATAATAATTATGTCTAACAGGGCAGGCAATGTATTTTTTTTCATACTATAAAATATAAAAGTTGAGAATCACAGTTTGTTTGCTACAACAACTAAGACAGAATATTGTATTTGTAGTATTGCCTTCGAAGAGGTAGGTACCTATGTCCACGAGTGCAGAATATACGTAGAGAGCGCAGTATACAAGGATTTGTTACACATTTGTGTAATAATATTATGAAATATCGCATGTAATGAAAACAAAAAGATTTAAGACGTTAGTTTCCATTTTGACCACGCGCCAACGCCGTCAGCATAAGGAAAAGTGTCGGAACAGCGGGTTTTCTAGGGTCGGGCGCGAGAGGTCGCCGCCAATCGCCTCTACGAGGACACGGCGGTGCAGCTTTCCACCGTGTGCTCCACCGTGTACTCTGGGCAATCCTCGCAGTGGTGACACCCGGGCGTTTCCACCCGCCTGATTATGTGCAGAAACCACCCGAAACTTCTATTTCCGGTGAGAACCTGCGTCAGGCGGTAGGTGAGGGCGCCGTGACGCCTCTCTAGCCACTCCTCAAAGAAGGGCCTTACCGCCACTATCGTGGAGTGCCCTGCGCTGGGTTGCGACAGTCACTGATTCTAGGCCGCCATGAGATCGCAATCTGCCGCAATTTGCCGCGGAAACGAAGTTTCCCCCCGGTTTAGTACCTCCGCGCGCCAGGCGCGCGAGGTCTATCGCCTCCAGATCCCACGGCGGTCCCCTTGAGTCCATTTTGTACTCTATGCTGACTTTATAGCTACCCATTAATTGGCTTAGAGCTAGTAGGCCAAAAACGGCGTCGGTAGGTAACTAAGTGCCCTTGTAAAGTACTCCAATTTGCACATCATCGCCGTCAGTCGGCGAAAAACGTGGATGGTGTGTAGTTTGGATAACTTAGAATAAAACGGGCACAGCGTAGCAGCCCCCTCGTAGACGTAGTCCCCGCGTAGAAGACCCTACGTATGCGTGACGTCGAAACCCAGCATAGACTCCGCGTAGCAACCCCGTAGGCTCCGCCTCGTAGACCCTGTGTAAGCTCAGATCAACGTAGAAGCAATATAGGCTGCGCGTAGAAGAGTGAATAAACGGAAGCAACGTAAGTTCGTATGTAGTATTATTCATAAAGTAGGTAGGCCAATTCTATACTTCTCTGCCTAACCCTATAAGGAATACAGACGATACATATGTTACGTTCGTTGGGCATACCTAACTCAATTGCGTACAATTAATGACGTACAAAGCATAATTATAGGATATATAATACAGGATTAAATTGTATAACCTGACCTGTGACCTGTCTGTATCAGACACGTTTGAGTACTTTCAGCGCGTCATTACTACTTAGTTAATATCATCGTATAGCACCGAGCTTCTTATGAAAACTAATTAAAAATATATTAAAGGAAACCCTAGGGTAGGTTATTCCATAACACGTTTTACCTATAAGTAGTTAAGTAGTGCTTTTACGGATTTTGTGACAATTGCACACATCATTATCACTACATATAATAAAACAAAGACTCTCGCCGCGTTTGTCTGTGTCAACGCGATAAACTCTAAAACAGCCGACCGGATTTTCATGCGGTTTTCACCAATGGACAGAGTGATCTGTGAGGTTTAAGGTCTATGATAGCAAAAAAGGTTCGTAGAGGTTGCATGTGAGTGAAAAAAGCGACTGGGGGGTCCGTGGGATGATTTGTTGCTTAGTAGGTACTGTCGTAGATTTTATAAACAAACTATAAAAACTTGCACACTATAATGACACTGGATATCTTAATGGTAGCGAGGCTAAAGGAGTACCCTTTTACAGTCTCCTTAGGGATGGGCCCTAACCATCGTTGCACAGAGGTGGTTCCGGAGCGGTCTTTTAAGAGGAAACGGTGCTAATGGTGATCGCCGGGGTGACAAAAATGGATAAATGATAATAAATGTGGAGGATTCCTCCGAAAAAAAAACACTTGATGCCAAATATTCTACCTAATCTAATCGAACTGGCCTGTTTTCTTCCACTGCAGGGCGGACTTTCACTCTATTTCCACCTTTTCCACACAATTCTGTCTTTCACTTTTATTCGAAAACTTTTTTCGCTCTAAATAGCTCACTACAGTTGTAATCATTCACAAACATATTTGAAGTTGATGAATTTGCAGAAATCCCATATTAGCCAAGTCACCCAAAACCGAAAAACATGGGAAATGGTCCATAAGACCAAAAAGTTCGCGGACTTCTGGTTTAGGTGTATAATTCATAAAAGGTTTTGTGTAAATTGGCTGAAATTTGACGATATAAAATACTCATCCCCAAGATAGGGGGTATACAGGTAGGTAGGTAGCCTACATTATAATCGAATCCACATGCTCGATGAACAGGCTGATTCAACATTATGGCTATAAAAAGTACCTAGTCATATTTTGCTTTGCTTACCCGTGCGATAACCGGGGCGGGTTGCCAGTAAGTAATACAGACCCGAGGCGGGGTTGATAAACTTAGTTAATTTGAGGTAGGTACCTATTCGGCACGTGTCATTTGTGTGTGTTATTTTATTACTAAATAGTACCTAAATTTGATAGGTATCTTTTGACTCATTTGAGCACTTAATTATTTTTAAGTAACTCGCAGTTTCATTGTGAACATGACATGTGTAGGACACATGATATTATTGTGACGTGAATCACGGAAAATCTCTTTAGCTAGCAATAGCTAATTACCATTTGATTTTGGTGATATTTATTTTAATAATATATATCCTGTTACCAGCGTTTAACACTAAAATTAATAAAGGAAACTGAACCTATCGGGGTGTGGCCCTGGCCATTGTAGTGTAGGTAGACCTAGGTACTTAGATACTTAAACCTGAACCTTTCCGATGTACCTAGCCGTCTCCCACTATCATTCTGACCTTGATTCCTACTACTGCTACTACATGATAGGCCAAACAACTACATTGACCTTTGTACCTGAACTTCAATGTTTAGCATCCGTTCTGGATGTTTGTGATTTACGACCGTCAGCAGTCCTATCAGTTATATTATAATTTATTGTTCACAGCTTCCTGTGAGCTCGTGACATTTCGGCAATTGCATTATTATACTGTTACATAGAGGTAACCCAATAACTTTAGTCAAGTCTATAATAAGAAGGTAACTATTTGATCAACATTACTACAATACTTTCACATATTTTCATTTCAAAACAGTCATCGTCCTGCAACAAGCCGCCTGGAGGCGTTTATGTTCATTACCATACAATTTTTACCTACACTTTAATTTTACAATAAATTCTATAAGGAATGATAATTAAAACTCAGATTTAATTGTAAATAATAATTTAATCAACAATATTATTATTACATTATAATATCACAATTAGAGTGGCTAGCTAGGAGAGCCAGCGGGAGGCCGGTCGTCAAGCGGTAGTGTCGTCTACCGACGTTGTTGAGGGTTAGTATCCCTAGATGAAAACTCAAGTGGTGTGTTCAACACTTTCACACTGTCCTATCTCTTGCGGCGGCGCGTGCGGGACTGCTGCGACGAACGCGAGCTCCATTCCAGGCTTAGATCACTCGAAGATGGCGGCGTCTCCGGGAACTGCGCGTGAGACGTCCACCTACACGAGTCACACGCTGATTTTGGCGTGTCTGGCACTTTTCCCGGCTTTCCATTTGGACTGTATGACTCCAAAATATGCTTGTAGGCGCACTCCGAAGGCTCAGGGCACCTACCCCGAGCAGCACTTAAACGGGCACGCACGCAGGCGGTGCAATAACCACAACTATCTTCGCTAAGAGCACTGCGAACCATTTTGAATAATGTGTGAATATGGTGACGCACTTTGAGGACTGAAGCCGGTTGTCAGTGAGCGATGATATTTATGCGCACGCCGGGCGTCGCGCACGCGCCTCGCCGATAACCCCGGCTCCGGCGCCAGCCATCGCTGGCGACCGCGCTAACTAGTAACTGCGGCACTGCCAGAAAAATATCCTTTAAGGTAGGTATTATAATTCATGTAATCAACAACCGTAATGATTGGTCAGGGGGCACGTATCTCTACTATTGCTATGTCAAGAATGCTCAGTATGTTTATTGCGCTGACTTTGGAGCTTAATTTTAGAGCTCCACGAGACCGTAGAGGAGGTAGGTATTTGATATTATATTAATGTCGGTTTGAGACCTCCTGACACACAGACAGACAATGATGTAACCCTAAAAGGATTCCTTTTTTTTCTCCTTTAGAGGTAACTACGGAGTTCTAAAAAGACCTTCTTTTACAACTGGACCAAGGGAGTGTTCTATTTCTTTCCTCAACAAATCAAGTGAAGAATTATATCTAACTTACTAACGTAAAATACATAAAGAAAGTGAAGAATAGGTACCGACCTAAGTATTTAAGTTACCGTGAATGTAGGTAGGTAAGTAGCTGCTCTGACGAATGTAGCGTGTGCGTGTCACACTAGTAGTAAATTATCTTGCAATACGTACCTAGTAGGTATACAATAATCAGGAGCTGTAATATTTTACGAGCTTTTGTTGCACATGGCTACAAGCGGGTTGATAACCAAGCACTAAGTATCACAAGCTGACGTGCGACGTAAGAGACCTCTACATCCACTACCAACAAAAATGTTTATGAGAAAAGTGACTAAGGATACTTAGAGTAGGCACATTGTGAACACATTTTCCTTGAGTTACTTGTTACTAAGAGAAAATTATTTAAATTAAATAGGTAGATACTCAAACAATATTTATTGCACAGCTGTTTTTATTCATATTTCGAAACTAAACCAATATTACTTTAGGTAGTTACACCATTTGTGTTAGGCACTATTAAGTATAGGTACCTACGTATTAAAATTAGCATTAATATCAACAGACTTAGAAAATTAAGTACGATTGTTAAAGCATATTCTAGATAAAGGCAGCTGCTCCACATCTCTACCGGTTATTACCAGTCAGTCTTACTCGTTAGTACTCGTAAGTATTGCATTGATGCGTTATGTAAATGACTTATCTCTACTAACAAATAAATTGGGCGACGAGTGATCTATGAATTCTAATTCAAGCATAAGGAGGACCTAATTAACTAACTGCATTTCTATATTCATAGTACCCAAGTACACACAATCTAGCCGAGTTGAAAATACCGAATGACTTTCCAAAAATCATAAATAAAACATAGAAACAAACTTATTTCGTCTTGTCTATGAACATATCAAGAATTGCATTCTGGAATCATCTGGAAGAAGCTCCGAGTCTTATCTACCGGGCAACATGGTGTAAACAACTCGACTATTTATAAAGTCCTACAAATAACTTGGCCACTTTGTGACCCATCGGGCCTATCGGGGCTTTTCAAAGCCCTACTCTAGGTCGGTGATGCCACCCACAATGCTCCTCCATCAGCATTGATAAACAAAATTGTTGTACCTACCTATGTAGGTATATCTATCAATACAATACCATACGAGACGAGATTAGTTATATTTAGACTTCGTCTAAACAAAGGGCACAATAGTAGTTTGATTAGGTATTGAGTCATTCATTGATTGAACGCCCTTCGAGATGATGAAACCGTCGTATCTTGTTGCGAACGGATAATTCCTCGGATACTTATTAGTGCATGAGTAATACGACAATGTTCTTGCGTGCCTACAGCCTTTGAAATGATGTAGGTAGTAAGGATTGATTCAGTGACCAATAAATTGAAAAGCACAAATATTGTTGTCAAATATATTTTAATTTTTGTTTTAAACAAGATCAAGATCAGGACATCTGAAAGTGTTTATAATTAAAAAAAATAAGTACCTACAACATTTACAGAATTGATAAAAGATATTTTAATTTACCTACCGAACTCTTTTTTTCCATTTTTTGTTTTATTATCTGACTCACAAAGTAGTTACATTAAAGATGCTCATCTTTAATGTAACTACTTTGTGCCCGCGTACCTATCCAGGTATTTCTTATTTTAATAAGAAAACACGATTCCTTAAGGATGCTCATATCATAGGTTTTTTTTTCTTTCAAAACTTCGCTCCAAAACGGGGCAATCTTGGCACGTCTGAGCTCTAATTATATTTTAGAAAAAGTAAATATCACGATAAGAGTTCATTTACTTCGAAGTTTGTTCAGAGTGTAATGTACATTTATGTTTTAAGGTCACTATATGAAAAGAACATATTTCAAGACGTGGCAAGTGAAATGAAGTAGGCTCTTATAGCTGAACGAAAGAGAAGTCAAATAAACTTACTACCAGAAAATATTGGCCTATATGAAAAGGTACACTGCTTATTTCTCTAAAGGTAACAAGTAACAACTAATCTAATAAACACTCAGCAGCCATTACCTGCGAATGTTTGAATTAGGTAACTCTGCTCCATCAAGCTTATTATTTTTATTTCTTTTAATATGTGTAAATGGATAATCAACTTCATTTCTCTATATTTTTGTTAACTTCTAATAGATAGATAGGTAACCTATTCCTTTATCTGACTGGGGATAAAAAAAATTAAAGAAATAAGAAAATAACTTGATTAGGTGTCAATTTATTTTCTCATTTCTTAGCCAGGGGGCCAACCACCACCGCAAAGAGCAGTATTATTTCATATTATAACATCAGTGTGAGAAAGAGATAAAGCTACACAAGAGGTATACCTCTTGTGTAGCTTTATCTCCATCTCCAACCTAATGTGATACAATAATAAAATGACGCTTGTAGGTGGTTGTGGTTAGCCCCCTGCCTGGACAGAAGGCGATAACTTTCTAAATTAAGTACCTAACCGCTTTCTGTCCATTCCTGAAATCCTAAATGCGTAGTTATGGTAAGTAGGTACTTACTACACAAATATGTTAATTTAATAAATAACCCTTTGCTGCGAACCAATAAAGAACACCACAAAGCACTGACAGCATAGAAATACTAGAAAGAAAGGATATAAAATAAAATGTAAAGATAGTGGTAAAAATAGTACCGATATACATTAAGCCCAGGAATACACGAGCAGCGCTAACTTTCGATAAAACGACAGACCGCTGAGAGAGCCGTACGAGAGCCCATGACCAAAAATGTTTACGACTACAACCGACTGACCGCATAATCAAATATGACAAAAATATACCCATGTCCTCGCAATCTGTGTGAATTCCAGAATGTAGTTGAGCGAAAGATCTTAGATTAGTAGTGAAAACATTTTGTCAGACACCAGTAGCGGTATACGTACCAAGAGATCAAATTTGAGAAAATTAAAAATCTGGCAAAAAATAGAAAAAATTAAACCAATAGCAAACTGTCTGAAATATTGGTTTCACGAGTGAACATTGGTCGGTGATGGGTACAAAACTGCGACCTTTCTGACCAGTACTGCCCACCGAGTCAGGTTCAGAATCATCCAAACAACTTTATACGGTTTTGGCCGTAAAATGATGCGTCGTGGTTTTGGTGGGCTCTAGTACTGTCAACTTGTACAGTTAACAGCAATGAATGCCTACTCCTAGCCTAAGGCTCCGAGTAGACCAAAGTCACCAAATGGAACACATTTTTTTCGCTACATTGAATAATAAACCTTATTTTCAGTGTTATAAAGCGCGAAAACGCTTATGGCGACCCGTTTGATCTACATATAGCGTTGTTCGTACGAGTTTGTATTTTGTAAGATTGTGATACAGTGTATTCGTTACCATCAGAATAACCTTTGGGCTTTTCTTAGGGTCTACGTGGAACCTTGGGACATAATAGACAACTTTGTAGTAAGCGTCGCATTCGAATGTGAGTATTATTCTTACCGCATTAATGTTCATTGTTCACATTCGATTGAAACGCTAAGCGAATGTCACGCAAGAATATCAATATTAGGAGAATAAGAATAAGGTTCATATTCGTATGGAACGTTTAATTTGAGTAAAGTCCAGTGCGATCTGTGACTTTTGTCCTCGGCTTCATACAAAATGGGTTCAGCGATTTTATCTTAGAGCACAATGAAGTTTTTGTAGGTGATTAAAAAATAATTACTATTTGTGATCATTACCGAATGTGAAATTCCTAATGAATTGACCTGCCTAATTTATACGATTGAATCGCCTTGCCTTGTCATAGCGTCACATCGCGTTTGGTGGGCGCCATGGCTTAATCTACAAAATTAAGTACTGAAACGGGGCTACGATCGTATGTTTATATAAATTGCCTGTTACCAAGTAATTAATTACATATAAAAAACATGAAATTTAAGACAAATTTGTTATTTTACAGATATTGTTATCTACATACGTGATAAAGCAATAACTTTGTTCTCAGACAGACAAAACGGTTGCCAACAGATAAATTGGCTTAAGTTCTTCGAAAAACAATTTTAATTTAGCAACATGGGCAAAAATAACGAAATTATCAGATGTTGCGTAATTATGTGTATTGTTCAGTGCTAATGAGCCATAGTCGGAGTTCGTGCACTTTGGGCGGCTGAGTGATTAGCAAAATGTTTTAGTTTCTATTAAAACTGTGATTATGACATAATTTGATTTTATTTTTACACTTACAACCATCAAGCGTGTCAGACCATTCACTATGATATACAACAACAACTATACAAATCCGAACATTTTACTTGATGGCATATTTCGCCATTAACAATAACCATAGACAAAATATAAAACTAAAATTCAAACAATAGAATAACTACCACATAAGATACTCATGAATTAACTAACATTATTATCGAATATTGTACAAGTACAGGAAACATAGTAGAGACATAATATATTATCTATCATTCATTACAATTATTGATGTTTAATTCAGTTCCTTCATTAGGACACAAACTGTGGCAGAGGTTATCGAAAGTATCACTTTTACAAAGAACACTCAGGGACTTCAGATAGTGACAGAACCGATTGTTCCTCTTCATGTTGCTGCCATTCTTGGACTTCTCAAACCTGCATATAGTGCGACAGGAGGGCCAGTAGTCCAGTGCGAGAGCTCTTCTATCCAATACTGCGGACGCATTCAAATAGCTAGCCAAGCAGTTGTGTCGCGATACCACCCTGTCTCTTTGCCTGAAACAAAAATTAGTACTTAAAAACAAATTACACATTAACCTTACATTTTACAAGATAAACATAATTTTAATGCATAAAATCCCGAGATGACATTGGCGAAATCTTGACCCTCGGATAACGTAGGCACTAAGGTTAATGAGTTCCTCACAATAACTTAGGTTTTTTGTCTCAGAAGTACTTATAACACTTCTTGGAAGGAGATACTGTACGTTTGCGAGGGTCTGTTTGCGCGCAAGTTCGCGTTGCGCCCACGCCGAGCTCTCCCACACAACACGCGCCGGCAGCGATAGTTTGTTTCTGTACATAGTACATACACAGATAACATTTCGCCCAATTTGTATAAGCAAATTGTAAATTAATCTTTGAAATGGCGCTCAAGATTATTTTTAAGACTTCAAAAAAAAACCGGCCAAGTATGTGTCACGCACAATGAAGGGTTCCGCAGTTAGGATGCATTTTACAAAAAACAAACTTAACATTGTAGTTGAAAATCATGTTCTCCCACACAATCCAACTGTAAATATATGTATTTACAGTTCGTGCATTCCACTAGTAAAGCCTACTTAGCTGTGATAGTTTTTATTTCGTTACAATATACTAAATACTGCCGTGATTTTTTTCACAGATCCAAAAACAACCATTTAGCATGACTTAAACATTGGCAATATAAAGCGTAATTTTACGCAAACGGATCCCTGATTCAAAAATGGCTTTCACAGACCCGTAATATTTTTAAATAGCCTATCCCACGATACATCGCTGACCACACCATGAGATTGACGAGATAAAAAAGTACCCCACCTTGCATGTAAAGCAGACACAAAAAAAATAATGATTTTATTTTACCACTACTTCAGCGTGATTAATAAGGTATATCCATGGCAAGTAATAGCTTTCTAGTATTAAGAATTTCTGAGCTAAGCTGCGATCGAATATAGGGGTTACAATAAGTAATCTCAATTCTAAAGAATATTTTTTTAGGGTTCCGTACCCGAACGGTGTCAAATTGCACCCAATTACTAAGCCTCTGCTGTCCATCCGTCTGTCTGCCAGCCGGGTGTATCTCATGAACCATAATAGGTAGACAGATGAAATTTTTAGATAGTGAATTTCTATTACCGCTATAACTTACGCTAACGACAAGGCCGGTTTTTAATGATGTTGAACGATCATTCCTTACCACGTCGACTGATTTCGATAAATAAATGATACTACCGTCACCGATTCTGTACTTACAACTTGCGTTAGCAGTTCTTTACCAGAAAACGGATGGTAAATGTCGCCAGATAGAAGTGTTAGGTGGCCAACAAAGATGGACTTACTAACAACCAAAATAAAATACACTTTACAGTCAGTGAAAGTGCGAGAACTAAATGACTGACCCTTTTTTTTTTTTTTTTTAAGGCTGGGAAATCATCCAATGACTGCTCCCGCTCTGGGTGGAGCGGAAGGGAGTGTCAGACTCTTACTGACTAAAACCCATCCATGTTCCTTCCGTAGCCCTTTATGTTCCGGGGTAGCGGTAACCCTTTCGGACAATCCCGCTTACCCGGCAGGCTTGGCCCTGAGGGGCCCCTTCATATGCTGACATCTCTTTCAGGCGCGCGTGGAACATATACGCGCCGTACGGCACGGGTCTGTTGCTGATCGGACGGTGAGTCACCCATTACTCACCGTCCGCAGGCCCGCGCCTACGGTGGCCGGGAGTCGTCACGTGGCTCCCGACGCCCGGGGCGTCTCCTGCGGCGGCTGGGACGGGAGGACCTTTCTCTCTCCCATCCCGCCACCTCCTTCGCGAGCATAACTTTTTCGCAGAAGGAGGTGACTGCCTCCCACTCCCTCTCACCCCGGACCATGGCTTGCACCAGAGCCGGGCGCGAGAGGTCGCCGCCGCCGATCGCCTCTACGAGGACACGGCGGTGCTCTGCCCATGCGGGGCAGGTTTGCACCGTGTGCTCTACCGTGTCCTCTGGGCGATCCTCGCAGTGGTGACACCTGGGCGTTTCCTCCCGCCTGATGATGTGCAGGAACCTCCCGAAACATCCATGTCCGGTGAGGACCTGCGTCAGGCGGTAGGTGAGGGCGCCGTGACGCCTCTCTAGCCACTCCTCAAAGAGGGGCCTTACCGCCACTATCGTGGCGTGCCCTAAATGACTGACCCTAAGTCAGGAAAATGAAAATAATAATTACCTGTGTAAAGTCATTCCCGGAAAATTTATATCCGTTTTTCTATCACACCTTAAAACATCTTGTGCAGTCTCAATAGAACTAGTCACTATTGTATGACAAATTTCAGTAGTGACTTCATATTCTTTATGATAATAGTCCGAGAAATCTTTCTCTGATACACTGTGCCCTTCAGGACAGCACCAAGGTTGTGACGTAATGTAAGTGTTTGCATCTGGGTTGGTATGACTAAAATAATCCGACAGTGAAAACGCATCCGCCGCATTGGCCATTGCTTCCAGCTCAAGGCTTACCATATGCTTCTTCTGAGGATTGCTGTTATTATTTTCTAAACTTTCATTAATATTATTTACTGCAGTCAGAAGACCAGGCATACTCCACCAAATGTTAAATAATTGTAAAGGATATGTAAAGTTTAATAAATTCGAATGTTTATAAGCAAAATCCGTCCATATAGTATTTGGTTCTAAATCAACATTATTATTAACTGATGCAATTGTTCTGCCTTCTGAGTCTTCATTCTCTGCCCAAGACGGGCATGAGCTTTCTTCATCAATGTTGCTCTTATAAAAATCAATATTTTGTGAAGCTGTTTCATCCTCTGCGGTAACACCATGTACATAACTAGGTATGCAGAACTGTAGATAATTAATTGTTTTTCTAATATCTCCTTTAAAATAATTCAAGAATTTAGCTCCAACACCGGGCCAGCATATGCCACTGTCTGCTAGACACATTATATCTAGCCATGTCCCAAGCATCCTAGGTAGAAGAGGACTCATCTTCAAAAGTTTTCCATTTTGCAGAAATCTTTGCAAATGAGGACACACTAAGGATGATGTTATCAATATAACAGGTCGCTTAGAACACTGTACCAGCTGCACAATAGCTGAAGAAAATCCATCATCCTGATCAAAAACAATATCAGCATCATCTATAAGAATAAGGGATGAATCTGTTCTCGTACTATCTTGACTCAGAGATGCACCACTTAAAACTTCTGTTTTACCTGATAGTTTTTCAGTTTTGTCATTGTCAATTGCTTTTTTTGGTCTTCCTCGCTTTTTATTCTTTTTTGTCAAATCAGGTTGAAGTTTTTCTTGTGATTTCTGACTATTGTCAGAATTTCCTGTACCTCTATTAACCTTATGGGATTGGGTGGCTTCCTGCAAGTCCTGCAACATTATTTTCCCTGTCCTTTTACTGCTTGCATTAACTTCAATAACCTTCATGGCTAAATCTGAAGCAACAGCATAAACACTTGCTGTTTTGCCACATCCTGTTGGGCCAGTCAATATAAGAAGGTTGTTCATTGTCTTCATACTCTCTCGACTATCTGATTCAGATTGATAGTAGTCTGATGAATCTGACCCAGGCTTAGATTTTGTTTTTGATTTCAATTCATTCTCAGTCCATGATACCAACCATTTCCTTAATTCTTTTATAGTTTCAAAATTACCAATTATTTTACTAGTTGAAGTAGCCTTGTATTTGTCAGTCCAATTTAATCTATCAGGGCAATCATTGATAACATCCACCATATCACTCATAATTTCAATACTGTTATCTACATCTACATAATTACAGTCTTTAAATTCTCCCTTTCCTTTACCTTTTAAATACCGATATGTCCTATAGACTGGAAACTTTGGATGTATTTGTTTCATGTTCTGTAACATTGTCTGTGTACTTTTCTTGTGTTTTTTATCTATATTGTAAACTCTCTTTTCTTGATTAAGAAATAACAAGTTTTTAAATGCATTCTTTTCAGAAGTCAATGGACAGGTTTCTTCTGTCATATGCATCATAGGTATATTGACAACCAGTTTATTTTCTTCACAAGACATATTGCTTTGTTGTACATGAACAACAACAGGAAAGCTATTATCTGGAGAGAAGCTATGCTTTTGTTGTTGAATAATTTTCTTTAGTTTCTCTGGCACTCCGCTTTGGAGAAATTTCTGTTTAGCTTCTAAAGCAGCTAGATCAGATTGTTTAGGTGCAAATATGGGAGCCAGTTTAGCAGTTTTCTTGGGTAAAACTGTGTCCTTGAGAAGCTTCTCTTCTTTCTTTTCGGATTTAGGTTCATCAAGAGAATGCTTTGATTTTAAAAGGACAGGCTTATTATCATCAACTGTCACATCAATGTGTTTTTTCTTTTTTGGAGTAAAGATATGTAATTCTTCATCAGAGCTAGACATGCAAGCATCATCAACATATTTAACAGGTCTTTTCACTGACCTCTTTGGTCTGTTCTCATTATTGACTATTGCATATGTATTCTCTGTATCAGTTACTTTGGCATCAACTTTAGATTTTCGTTTTCGCTTCTGTCTCTCACTCTTGACTTCTGAATCTTCTATTTTGACATAATCATTCAAAGGCACACAACCCATCAATGCTGGTTCCGGTATATGCCTAACATTGCCATTTTCTTCTTTAGTTTTCACATTTTCCTTTGTAATAACTTTCTTATTTTCTTCAATAGTATTGCTAGCTCCTCCATTGGTATCATCTTCATTCATTTCTATCAAATCACAGGATTCTGTGTCCCTTTTTAAACTTAACTTTTTCTTCTTGCCCCTTTTTTTGTTTCTGGGCTGTAGCTTTACCTTTATGAGATTATCATTTTCAGAATTAGTAGGAGACTGTTCGGTGTCTTTATCTAGTTTTTTAAAATAACAAAGCATGCTTTCCTTTTTCTTTAAAGATGGGGATAACTTGTTAAGAAATTCTTGATCTTCCTTAGGTATAAATCTTTTTACTGGACTAATACTGCTAGTAATATTGACAGGATCTTCAATGGTATTAAATATATCAACTATTGTCAATGTCTGTGTTTGTTTCTTTGTTTTGTTATTATTAACCACTTCTGTCTTGTTCTTAGGTGATGATTTTGATTTATCATTTCTTTTTGAAACTGTTTCACTAGTGCTTTCATTTTCTTTTACTGATGTAGCATCTTTTAAAATCATACTTTTTAATTTTTCAGCTCGTTTTTCCAATTGCTTTTTAATTATACTATCCTGGTATTCTTCTTTTTCTTTGTTCCTTATAGAACCTTTTGCTTCTGCCATTTTTTGTAGCAGTAAGTGCCTTTTAGCCTTAATGTTTTTTCTTTCAACTACCTCTTCACCATCTGAGCTGTCATTACTTTTATCTTTACCTGGAGAGTTGCTTCCAAGACTCTTATTTCTAGAGTCCATCAACAGTTTAAAAGCATTTGTTTGTTTTTTGTCTTGACTATTGGTAGCTAAAGGAATGGCTAGAGTTATATCTTGGATCTTCACATCTGTATTGGCATTCTTTAAGCTTTCACTTATTTTAACAGATTCCTTTCTTCTTACCATTTTGAAAAGGTAGTTTCGAGGTTTCAAGTTTTCAAACTCGTCACCTTCATATAAAATGGGTTGATTACGATTGTTTGGAGATTTTATAATTAGGGATGAAACAAGGATTTTCGATACATCTAATATATCTTGATCCTCCTGGCCATCTTGTCGTAGTTTGTATTTTTTTAGTTTTCTTCGAAGTACTTGGTTACATCTGTGTTTGTAAGTTTTCTCTTTGGACCTAAGGATGTGTCTTCGTTTCTTACAGCAACTTATTTCAGATTCAATTACTGAAATATCATCGACGACTGTGACGGACTCAGTTGCTATCAAACTTGTCATTCCTTCCCTGGAAATTCCACAAAATCGCTTTAACATTAACAGTTAAGGTCTGTTGATGATCAGAAGAATGTGTGAATGTGTTTTAGAGCTGTAAGGTTAGATTTACTGGTTTATTTTGATTGGTGTGCACTATAATATCATAAAGATTATATGACAGGTATTTAATCTAGTAGATGAATATATTTTTACAAGTTTATGATAAAAATTGTTATGAATACATACCGAAACTCAATTTGGCGGCATTATTGCACTTTGATATTGATTATTGATTTGATTGACTGTTGGTTGACAGAAGAATGACTTTGATAGTTTGAACTTTGACAACTTTGCAGCCACTTTTTTTTTAATTATAGTTATAGCACGCTGCATTTCAATCCTGCAAAGACCCAAGCGCCTTTTTGTGGCGTTCAGACGGCGCTGTTAGTAGACTTGGATGATTAATTAACTCACATAACACTCACAAATATTGCGTAACCCACTTAACCTTTTGTCAGAAATTAAATACCAAACAATTTACATTTTAGATCATATCCTCTTTCATTAGAATTAATCTTTATCGGTTGCCCTGTGAAAAAGTCTGCTTACAACAGACTATAACACACTAAAGATTACTTTCCATGATGTGTACAGTATATTATTGTTTGGATAAGTTTGAGGGTGCCGCAACTTGTTGGATTATTTTAGTATAGTGTATAAATTATAATAATATAATATAATTAAAACACTAAACTAAAATAATTTCTGGTCATCGGATTAGTAGGCTAAATTAACTGTCAGCCTTTCTGTCATTTGGACGTCATATTGGTTTTGAAGTTTTCGCTACCTCACCCCTAATCCGACGTGCTACTGATTGCAGCGCAGTCTAAAATTGGAAAATTCCTTGAAATGGCATCGAAATCTAAAACTTTCGTGACACCCCTTATTCGTCATGTTACGGTAAATATCTAGCAATATAATGATACCAGCCGGATAATTTAAATCGATCTAAGTAAAATAATCTGATCTGTCAAACCCCTGTTATGTAAACCTTTGACATTTTCCGTAATTATTGAATGGATTATAATATAGATAATTCTCAAACATTCGTTACTCGGCTTACAGACCAGGGGATATGCCCAGGCTGCGCCTGCTCATAGCAGTGAAGCCAAGATCTCAAAGACGATCCTGCCCAACAAAACTTTTGTTGCTGCCTATGACAACGGGTCCGCAGTCACTCGTGTGACTTTAGCCTTCAAGTAAGTACCCACAAATAATTTAACAGTTGTATAATAGAATAGCCTTCAACTTATCATGTTTGTTGTAGCAGAGGAATTTCCCTTTAAAGGAAAAGCTCTTATCACCATTCTTGGCAGAGTATTACTAGTAGTTACCCTTATTGCAGAATTGATGTTATGAGACATAGTAGTATAAAATTCCATGAATACTAAGAATTAATTGAGCCATGAATTCAACTATATACAACAAAAATTTTTTTTTCAGGGCTGGTTCACGATATGAACCTCAAACTGAGCTGGGTATCGCCCATGTGCTCCGATCTGCTGCTGGGCTCAGCACCAAACATGCTAATGGTTTTATAATTGCACGTAAATTGGCACAGATTGGTGCCTCTGTTACTGCCTCTGGTGATCGGGAGTTTATCTACTATACTCTTGAGGTATGTTTTTTGGCTTTAAAGTATTTGATAAAATCAAAAATAATTTATTCTAACAAAGCTGGAAATCAGCACTTTATGAATGCAATATTACATAAGAATGTCCCCCAAAACGCTCACCCTGCACCATTTTCTAGTGCTATAGCAGAGACAAAGAAGTGGTGCAACAAACTCCCGAGCAGCACAGATAAATAGCTTGTATATGAAGCAGCTTGCTGCATTGTGCCACAATAAAGTACCTGGTCTCATAAGCCTGATTTATACCCAAACCACTACTCAATAGCTGTAATATGGAGCCAGCCTTCTGTACCCAACTATTCAGTGGTTACCTGCTTCCCCTGACTCCGACAAATTTAATTATTCAGTCGACTATGTAATTGCATTAATGTGACTCAAATACAGTGCGTAATAATTGCTATAATAAGGTTTATTTATATGCATTGTAATAGACTAATTACATACTGTATTCATTTGAGATGAGCTTTACCAAACATAGAATTGTATCTATGAAGTTCATCTGGTCTGTCTATTTATGAATCTTTAAAAGCATGTGATAATTTATCATATTTTAGACTACCCAAGACAATGTGGATGACGCTGTGGCTATCCTGAACAGCATGGTCAGTGCCCAGGAGTTCAGACCATGGGAACTGACAGACAATATCCCTCGCCTCCAGTTCGACATTGCTGCACTTCCCCCTCAGGTAATTACATACTTTACAAAAAACCATGAATATTTTCATAGCAACATAATTTATAAATGCAATTTTCATCACTTCAATGATTTTGTTGGAATCACATATAAATGTTTCTCTGCTTCATATTAGCCAGATTGTCCAAACAGTATCATGTATAAATACTACTCTAATCAATTTAAAAACATACAATACCTATATGATAATTTATTGTGATATGTTTATTATTTTACAGTTTTAGTTTATATCTTGAATAAATTTGCATTCCAGATGGCCAATTTCCAAAATAAAAACATTCAAGATCACAATCTCAAAACATATTTTTTGACAGGTCTCTGTTCATTTGCTTAAATTATCTCTTGTCTACACCACAATGTTATTATTCTTCAAAGGTTCGTGCGGTTGATCTGCTCCACAAGGCTGCTTACCGCCGCGGGTTGGGCAATTCACTCTTCATCTCACCCAAGAGGATTGGCAAGATTTCTTCTGAGTCTCTGCAGCACTACGCCTGCAACTTGCTGTCTCCGGCTGGCTGCGCTGTTGCCGTTGTTGGAGATTCTCAGGTAAATTTTAATTAATTTTATTGTATGATCCAAAGTTGATTGAAATAAATAAATAATAATAACAAAAGTCTTATTGTTGTGTATTCGCCTTATTGTCGTAGCAAGAAAAACCAGCTTTAAGTAATTTTGATATCAGATATGTATAATGTTTAAGTAGGCAGTAATAACGAGGCATAAAGTAAGCTTTAACAACTAGGTACCCCAGCAACAGACTCAGCTTTTTATATTCTTACAAAAACTTCGTATGATTAATATATCTATACATGCAATAATACTAATTCGATTGGAGTTTCTGTATCGGCAAACAATGTTTTCTTATTGACATTCTGCATAAAAAGTAATAAAATATAGTATAAACTTTATAATATTCATAAAAAAGGATCATTAATCTTCCACTCATTGATAAATGTAACAATTGTTAACACATAATTGTATTGATATTACAGGACAGAGCCTGCCTGATTGCTTCCAATCTTCAACTTACCAATACCGAATACAAATGTGAAGACGTCAGCAAATATTATAGCGGCGAGTTAAGGTAAATAAGCATAATCATGTTATTTTATTTTCTTAACTACAGTTGACACTGCGAGATACTAATGTGGGAAATCAAACGCCAGTTGCTAGGGTGGGTAACAACTGGTTCATTTTAAGTCTTACAATTTTTCATCATGTTCACATTGGCGGTTTACATGATGTTAACCGTTTCTACTTCCTATTTAACAAACACTCTCGCTCGCTCAGTACTATGATCCTCACATTAACTATACCATGCAAGATCTATGAATGTAATGGTTCTTATTAAACTTTCATATCCGCCCAACTTAACTGTTGAAATATCGAATATGATTCAAGACAATGGAAACAGTAATTGTTTCTCATTAGTCACTGTTGAGCATGTCGCAAAAACCGTGCAAAGATGGCGCGGGTTTGTTTAATATACTTAGGACTGATTTCACCAATGCATATGAATGCGGTCAGCACATCTAAACTGCGTTCGAGAGCAACCGCGTTTGGTGAATATTGACACTGACAGCTCTTAAACGCAGTTTAGATATGTGGCATTAGTGAAATTGGTACTAAGAATGTTTCATGTTCTGCAACCAGGAAGGAAATGGGTGGAGATTTGGCGCACGTTGCGATTGCTGTTCAGGGCGCTAAGGCCGGCACTACGCAGTCACTTGCCTTAGCTATTGCTGCCCGAGGTGATTATAAAATTGTATATAAATAGTTATAGATATAGTCAAAATATTCAGCTTCTTCCTCGAAGGGGCATGTTAGGGCCGAAGTCTGCCGGGTAAGCAGGATTCTCCGACAGGGTTACCGCTACCCCAGAACATAAAGGGCTAAGCAAGGAACATGGATGGGACGTAGTCAGTAAGAGTTTGACACTCCCTTCCGCTCCACCCAGAGCGGGAGCAGTCATTTGATGATTTCCCACCCTCAAAGAAAATAAAAAAGCTATTCTTCTACAACTAATATGTATTAACAGTTCCTAACCGAGGAAAGATTTTTCGTTCTTACGTCAAACTGTTGGTGCCTGAAATAGGATACATACTTAGAACTAGCTACAAGATCTAATTTTTGCTAGTTAATGAGAACTTACAGCCCCGAGATCCTCGGCGGGCGAAACCACGCTTGTCACCGTTTTCCCGCAATTGTGGCTTTGAATGGCGTTATTAGATAAGTGCACATGCACTTTCGTTACCGCGAATTCTAAGAATACTGCCGTCTCTAGATGCTGCCGGCGCGGTGATATATTTTTGACCGGTAATACCGCTAGTGTTACTCTTGAAATTGAATGATCTATGTTGTAAATGGATGGTGATACAATTTTTATGTATTTTCTATATCATATTCTACTTATTTCAGCTCTCGGCAGCGGTCCGGTCACCAAGTGGGGCGCATCCAACTCGCCCTTAGCTAAGGCGATCGGCAACATCGGTCCATTCGCGGCCGCCGGGTTCAACGTGGCCTACTCGGACAGTGGCCTGTTCGGTGTCATACTCTCCGTACCCAAGGATGAAGCCGCCACCGTTAGTACTTATAACCGTTCATTCTTTTTTCGAATAATTAAGAAAAAAAAAACCAATACGAGAAATTTCGTCTTCTCGGATAATCTTTTATTTTGTTGTTTCGTTTATGGTTTCACAAAGGCTGACTTGAGTTTTGATGACAAAAAAGTTGATTAATCTTTCATAAACCCAGTGTGAACCAAGTAGTGGGTAGGCCCACTAGAATTTTTTGAACCAAAACTGATTCATAATCCTTTATAAATTTTTAATATTATAAATGAAAAAGTAACACAGTCCTAACCTCTGTCTCTGTGTAACCTTTTGAAGCCTAAGCGTCTGAATCCATAGCTATGAAATTTGACTAATAGGTAGCCTGGCACCTGGAGAAGGACATAACCCATTTTTATTAATCCTGGATATTAGTTTCATAAAGCACTAACTACGATACTTTGAAACTGAGCTACATTTATCGTGATATCACTTTTGTAGGCGGTGAAGGCGTCTGCTGGCTTCCTGAAGACGGCATCATTGAGCGACGATAACATCAAGGCTGGCAAGAACCAACTGAAGCTTCAGATCCTCAGTGAAGCCGACGCGGGCACATCCCTTGCTGAGTCGCTAGCCGCCCAAGGTTTCTACACGGGCAATGTTAAGTCACCTCTTGATATCGCTAAAGATATTGATGCCCTCACCATCAATGATATTAAGCAGGTAAGCTGAGAGCAGCGTTAGTTGATTTTCTCACACATACATGCAATATTCATTTATTATATATTCAGGAGCTTGTGGCTAAGTAATAACAGCCGCATAGATTGATCCATCAAGTTAAGCTACGCTGGGGTTGGCCGTGGAAGGGTGACATCTTTACATACCAAGACGCCACCGTGCCTCGGAAGGCACGTTAAGCTGTTAGTCCCGGGTGTTATTTGTACATATTTAACAGTAACCGGTCGTCAGAAGACCGAAAATCTGATAGCCAGTCTTACCAAAGGGTATCGTATTACCCAGTTACTGGAATTACTGGGTTTATGGAGTCAGATAGGCAGTCGTTCCATGTTCACGTATTCAGCTGGATCCGGTTAGACTGAAAGCCAACCCCACATAGTTGGGAAAAGGCTAGGCAGAATGAATACTTGCAATATTCTTGTTCTTGCGATTAGGAATGCAACACTATCGTCTTGACGAATAAAATAGGAAGGTTTTAAAAATTCGTGTCTGCACTAGGAGCTTATTACACAAAATAAAATTTTAGTTATAGTTTTTCGTCAAACGTTAGTTCAGAAGAGGTAGTAAAAGGACTCACTTGTTTTGACTTATTTACTATACATCTCAAAACTCACCCTGCCTGTAGTTATAATTATAACATTATCAATAGACCCATTAGATCTTTAAATAAATATAGCAACAAGCTTGCATTTGTCATACTCAATTAAATATTTTTTGTACAACAATGTATGTACCTATGTAGTAGAAATATTGAAAGTAAAGTAATAAGAATCACTATCATTATTATTAATGCGCAATAACATCTTTGTTTACAGACTCTTTCCGCTGCTTCCAAGCAGAAAATTTCCATGGGTGCCGCAGGAAATCTTTCATTTGTTCCATATGTAGATGAATTATAAATTACACACCTGTTATAGTTGTTAATCATTTAATTTTATAGTACGGAACATGATGTGAGAAACTACCAATATAGTATAATGTGACTTTTATTGATTATAATTTATTGTTCTACCGAAATAAATAAATCATTACTAATTTATGTTATTTAATTTAGCACTTCTTTTTAATTTATGGTTCGTCGCAAACAACTGAAAACAGATACCCGTAGCCCGGCGACAAAGAGATTACGTGGTTTTTCATACTTTTTGTATGGCTACGGCCGCATCACCGCAGAAGCAACAGCCAGTGTTGGCTCGTTTGTGCCGAGCATTTAACCTATGCTCTAAGGCCGAGCATAATTGACGACACGGTTGGCGCAGTGGTTGAGCGATTGACTGCTGCGCACTATGTCGCGGGTTCGATTCCCGCACGGAACAAATATTTGTACGACCTGCAAGTATTTGTTACGAGTCTGGGTGTTTTTCTATCTATGATATGTATGTATTTACAAAAAAAGAAAATGTATATAAGTAGTATATCAGCCATCTCGTTACCATAACACAAGCATTAGGTTGCTTAGCTTGGGACGATATTATGGCGCTGTGTGAAATGACCAAGGATATTATAATGAGCCAGAGTCTACTAGAGTCTGGCCAACGAAAGCTGACCAAGAAAAAAGGCGGTAATTTAAAAAAATCAAGAGCTGCCAACACTGGTTATACGCTGCTTAAACGGACTTGATATTTTTAGCGATATTTACACTGCTACGAATTTCTCAGTAACAGTCACGGAGTCTGGATTTTTTCCCGATTGCTGGCAATAGGCGCCCCTATATTACTTTCCTCTATGGGCGCCCCTATAACATGGGACTTGCCATAATATACCACTCAATCAAATATTTATATAAAATCTTTCCTCTTTATAATATTAATATACATATTATAAGATTTTTTTTAACTTCTGCGTGCATTGTAGTTCACAGCTCGACTTCCTGGCACGACATTATATCGAAAAGGTAGAATTAAAGAAAAAGTTATAACTAAAAGTTTATTTCATAACACAAACATAGGGGCTAGGAATCATAGTCGAAGTTCAATTCAATTTTGACAGTGCTAAATAATTGCCATATCAAAAGTTTAGATATTAATCCGTGGTCAGCTTTCGTTGGCCAGACTCTATGTCTAGGTTAAATGCTCTAAGACTGTCCTGTTGCAGTCTAGTCTAGTCTTAGGGCATATAGGTTAAATGCTCTAAGGTTGCAGTCTATAACTTTGAGCTTGACCGATAAGCTTATGCATTACGGGACGCGAATCTGCGATTATTTTAGAGATTTCTAATGAACTTCCTGTTTACCGTGCCTTTAGTCGACTTTACTTTTAATTATTTTAAAATAGGTTAGATGCTCTAAGTCTTAAAATGAAAGACTACAGAGTAGTCCAGACACACAGAGAACACACTATTTGTTGCTAGTACTATTTATATGGTAGTAGGTATTTATATTTTATGTAGCGACACGCGCTTTACTTTTGGTAACCTAGTTAACAACACGCTGTGATTGTTTCCACAACAACATTCATAATAGGTACTAAACAATCCAACGCTATAGCGAACGCGCGACGTCGGGTCCTCCTGTCTATACATAGACAGGATAGGATACATCCTATGATTGAAGATGTATGAATTTCATTGCATGTAGTTATGTACCGAGCCCAGGTTTAGAATTTGAATTGAGAGGGAAGAATACGCTAACGCTTATATGCTTTTTCAATATTTAAAAAAAAACGTCTCTAGTAAACAAACAATGCTTGGAATGGACTATTTGTTACTTCGCGCGCTTGCGCCTCTACTGTCAAAGAAAGACCTCGAACTCTTTGTTTTTGGCATAAAATATCCGTAGCTAAAGCGAACCTATTAAGTATTCAATGATCAAAATGCTTTGACGAAGTTTCCTTCAAACGATTTGTTGCACCGAGTTAAGTAGGTAAGGGATCGTGTGAAGGGTCCAGTGTTTGTGATCGTTCGTGTGAACTTAGCTTTACGCACTACAGTGCGCGCAGAAATCAATACCCGCCTTTTTTTGTTTACCTATTTTCAGATTATGAGCACGGCTAAAATAACCTTTTATTGTAAGGTAGTATTGTTACGTAGGTATACCTTACGGCAGATATAACGCACCGCAGTGTGCGCTATCCTTTCTGAATTTTCATAAAATAGCTTACCTACTACCTAGGAAATATGGACTAAGGATGCAATTATACGGATAGCGATTGGCGTTTAACGTTATTGGCTTTAAAATGGGAGAGCCCTACGAGCAAGCCTCTAGTTAGAGAATCATGTAAAGGAATTTCATATTTTTGGTCGCGGCATTACCTACAAGCTGCCCGCGCTGGGCCTGTAACTTTTACATTCTTCCCAAAATAATGTAATTCTGCGAGCGTCCACCTCTTCCTTAGCATCCTCAGCGATAGCTGGTAGAGGTGGTTTTTGCGCTATGGTTTATTGCCCGGCTGCCCCAAATATTAAGCCCGAAGTCTTTGGTAGTCTGCATGGCGCCGCAGCGCTGTTGTTGTAACGTCCGCCATTTGTAACTTTAGAAGCACTATTGTGCCAATATCGACGCATCATAGTAGCTCATGCTACTATGATGCGTCGATATTGGCACATTGGATATCATTGCCACACTGGTGTTGTGTTGACCGGCGCAACTTTTCTACGGCGCTACAGCCGCTACAGGCTTGCAGCTCAACCTTCTCTACTGTTATGGACAATATGAGGTGCAGCTCTTGAGTTAGTCGTCGACCACGACGATGCAATGCACGGTATTGCATGCAGGGATTTTTAAGCACAGTGCAGATGCATGTCGCATAGCTGCATCAAGTTATTGTAGGGTCCTAAGAAAGACAAGGTTTTGTCTGCTGAAGTACTGCCTGCTAGGGCTTCGTGGACGAAAAAACCCCTTCTTTGTCAATCACTACATAGTCAAAGTCGCTTTCTCTGTCCCTATATCCTTATGTATGCTTAAATCTTAAAACTACGCAACGGATTTTGATGCGGTTTTTTTTAATAGATAGAGTGATTGAAGAGGAAGGTTTATATATATAATTTGTCGACATATTAAGCGGGCGCAGCCGCGGGCGGAAGCTAGTTACTTATAAAAATGTGAGAAAGCTAGAAATAATTGAAACATGAAGTCGGCGTGATTATAAAAGTACAGTTTTCATGGCGCTAAACTATTCGTGTCAGCCACAGAACCTATTGTTAGTTTCATCACTTTTGCGCTCTCCAAAATTTATTTTCGGTGATGTTGTATTGTTGTTTAAAAAGTCTTCAGCTTTTCGCTTTTAATTTTATTTCAAGAATGCGGAAATCTGTAGACATACATTTTGACTGGATTTTTTTGAGAAAAGTGGTCCATACCACCATTTTTTTTTGTTTTTCCTATTTTTTAATTGTCAAAATCATTAGCAGCACTTGTAAAAATGTTTATCACCCATAATTATTAGGAAAACATGAAGCAAATATTAGAAAATTTTCATGAAAACTTTATTTGAAAAATCCCCTACAAGAGCCAAGTGCTCAAAATCAGCCGATTTCGTGCATATTTTATATTTAGATTATATTAGTGTCCACAAAAGCCGGGAAATGTACACAGGTCAGTACTTGGCTACTAAGCAGAAATTATGAATAAATATGTCTGCTGATTATATCAGAAAATCTTATTGTTAAGATTGTAGTGACATTGATATTGGTTTTGGATTCATTAGACTATACAAAATCATTACAAAATATAATAAAACAAAAATATATTTATTTTTGTTACAATTTGATGAAACACAATTTTGTATTTCCAATAAAGTATTTACACGTATTATAGGCGATTTAAAAAAAATATGCTAAGAAATAAATTTAACACTTAACAAAAGAACAAATTTAAATTGGTTCACTGTACTTCTGCTTCTGTTAATAACATATTTGGAATTCCTTTTGAAATAGGGAACTGTCTTCCGGATTCTGGGCATGTTAGATTTCCTTCTTCAACCTCAACTTCTAATAAGACTTTGTGAACTTTCTTGAGCAAGTCTTCATTTTCTTCAAATTTGGGTTCTAATGTTTTTGGTAGTCCTTCACCATGACCAATGCTATTTGCAGCAGTCCAGAGAACTTCCCAGTCTAATTTTGGAATTACACGGGTAATAAATTCTGGGTTGAAGTCTACTTCTGTTACTTTTATATCTGTCGCATTAATAGCAAGCGGGTATCCAGTCATTACACCTTTTAAACACTTAGATGTTAACATGTTATGTGTTATGAGTTTCATTTTAGGGCGTTAACGGGAATGTCGAACTTTTTCGTATTAGCTGTTACTTCGCAGTAGGAGTGATAACTGATCAAAATATCTAATATTTCCCAAGATTCAGCAATTTTAGTAAACATCTAACTGCATTTAGTGTATTTTGTAGGTTATATTAAATTTTTCCCTTCATTTCAAAATTTGACAGTATTGTCACTGTCAAGTGTCAAGCGTCCACCTATCTGTCAAAGCTTCAAGATTCGCAGAGGCACGAAGCCGCGAGTTTATGCTACGTTTTGCTAGTGATGTAGCAACTTTTTTCAATATCCGCACTGTGTCGGTTTTTCCGTTATACGGATATACTTCCAGGCTAACTCTATTCTCTAAGGTAATTAGAAGTCTTTAAAACTGAAGATTTCGTTATCCACTAGTAAGGCTGGTAACACTGGCCTAGTTTGTCAATTGTCAACCTACAATTATTTTGGTAAAGAGTTTACAAAAAGACCATAAAATTTTAATTGTTTAGACATTTCTTGTTTTAATAAGTAAATTATTTGTATCATCGTTTTAAGTTCACGTTTTCCCATATTTAAATAACAATGTCTCACTTGTGTGATTGTATATCTGAAAGAAATGTTGACGTTAATAGGCCATCAGGTGCACAACTTTCCACGTCGCAACCTTTTCGTTCTAAAAGTTCTCTTAATAATAGGATTCAAGAACATCAAAATCACTGTCCAGCAAAAAAGTCCCAAAAGCATTCTTCGTCACGACACAAACAATCACAAGGTGAGGTCGGAGTTACTTCCCAAACATTTAATAATTCTTCAATAAGTGATATATCTACACAGTGCCAAAACATAAATATAAACAGTGAGAATGAAGAAGTAGACCAAGGAGACACACCTGCATTTCCGAAAAGAAAACATGCAAAGAAAAAAGAAAGATTAAAAAATTTGAATATTGCATCAAGAGAAGCCATGAACAACACACCACAACCATCTGGGGCTCATATGGGGCGACCAGCACAAAATGATGTCGCCTACTTGCAAGACTTTTTTTCTCAGCAAATAAGTCCCTTGTATGCAAGTACAAATTCAAGGTACCTTGAAAACCTTCGTCATCATCCACAATTTCAGCTATCCCAAAATATTCAGGCAGGAAGAGAATATGTAATGAACACGCAACATGCTGCAAGTTTGCCAAATACACCTATTTTTCAAGTAATACAAAGACCATCTGTGAGTACACCTAATTCACCAGATGTTCAAGCTGCTTCTATGAATCCCAAATGCATGCAAAACTTTTTACAACATCCTCTACTTAGCCAGTCCTTTAGTGTAAGGAGTGCGGAACCTTTTAAGTTCTTGCCCATGCAAGGAGAAAATAATAGTGATCCAAATGCAACCCCTAAACATAAGAAGAAGAACAAGAAAAAAACAAAAGAAGGCGACATAAAATTTGATTCCTATGTATCAGCAGCGATGATGGAAGCTGGTCTGAAAGATAATATATTTATTGAGGGTGCACTGAGGATAAACCCAAAACAATTCCAACATGCTTATGTCTCTAGTAGTAATAAGAGTGAACAAGATATACTCATTGATGGATTAAAAAATCGAAATCGTGCTTTAGAAGGTGATATTGTAGTTGTACAATTTACAGACAGTGATAATGAAGACACTGGTGAGGAAACTAAACAAAAGAAGGGAAAAGTGGTGTATATCAAAGAAATTGTTCACAATAGAACTTGCATAGGCTCTTTGAGGTTAATGGCAGATAAAAACAGGCAGAAAGCTCTGTTTATTCCTCGTGATCTCAGAATGCCTAGGCTTAATGTACCATTCACAAGCTGGCCTGATAACTTTTATCTTGATGCTAAGAACTATGAAAGTACATTATTTTTAGCCAAAATATCAGATTGGACAGATACTAGATTTGCTATTGGGAAAATAATATCTAACATAGGGCAGTCAGGAGATATGATAACAGAAACTAAAGCAATATTGGCCCAAACAGATTTAGATGTTACGCCATTTGGTCCTGAAGTTAGGCATTTATATCCACGTTTAGATTACAAAATACCTGATGAGGAGATTGCAATCAGAGAGGACTGCCGCAAATTGTGTGTGTTTAGCATTGATCCATTCAATTGCCGTGATATTGATGATGCTATGTCTTGCAGAGAACTGGAGAATGGAAATTATGAAATTGGAGTTCATATAGCTGATGTAGCCCACTTCTTAACAGAAGATACACCACTAGATGAAAAAGTGGCAGATAAGGCTACAACAATCTATTTGGTTGAAAAAGCTTATCATATGTTACCGGATGATCTCTGCATGCTCTGTTCTCTATTTCCGGGTGTTGACAAATTAGCCTTTTCAGTATTCTGGGAAATAACTAAAGATGCAAAGGTCCTTAATCATAGATTTTCGAAAACAGTCATTAACTCTTGTGCCCAACTCGCATATGAGCATGCTCAATCAGTACTTGAAGACAAAGAAGATTCTAAGGCTAACTTTCCTGAAACATACAATGACTTTAAGTTTACAGATATATCAAAAGCTATCAAAATTATTGGAAGCATTGCTGCAAAATTTCGAAATAATAGATTTGATAGTGGAGCTTTAAGGATTGACCAAGCCAAAGTAGCTTTCCATTTGAATGCTGCTAATGGTTTACCTGATTCCTTTTGGATATACGAAAGTAAGGAAAGTCACCAACTTATTGAAGAATTTATGTTACTTGCAAATATGACTGTTGCTAAACGAATCCGAGAGGATCATCCATCATTAGCATTTTTGAGATGTCATCCAAAACCCAGTGAATACATGTTGAAACAACTTGCTAAGTCCTTGAAGCCAATGGGTATTGACTTAGATATTGACTCTGCTGGGGATTTGCATCGCTCGTTACTGCAACATGTTGGCCCTGGCTGCACAGACCAAGGCAAAGTGATGGTTTTAAACATGTTGTGTGCTAAGCCAATGACCAGAGCTAAGTATTTCTGTGCTGATGGATGCCATGATGACGATTTCCATCATTATGCTTTAAATGTTCCACTTTATACACATTTTACTAGCCCTATACGAAGATACGCAGATATTATGGTTCACAGGTAAAAATTTGCCATTTCTATAAAAAAATATAGTTTTGCTTTATTTATTGGGGACTGAATTACTTCATATATTGAAGATGAAGATCACAACTGGCAATGTAGAGAACCACTACAAGTGAATTAAATATTTATTACATATTTTCAGATTGTTGGCTGCCAGTTTGAAATATCGAAACACCCCTAATTGGGATGTTGACAAAGTCCGTATGATTGCAGCCCAATGCAATAAACAAAAATACAATGCTAAAAAAGCAAGTGAATTGTCAACAGAAATGTATACACTTAAGTACATTGAAATGAACTCTCCAGTAGTGACTGACGCCGCTATTGTAGAAGTCAGGGAAAAATATATTGATGTCATAATAATAGCCATGGGACTGAATAGACGAATCTTTTTCGGCAATGTAAGTTTTTTAATTTAATTAGGTATACATATAATTTATAAACAGGAATTTCTGTGGCAGCTATGCCAATCAATTGTTCCAGGTGGTAAAATATCATGTTTTAAATCATCTCACTAAGGCCTGATAGGAGCTCATTTTTTTGGGCCTTTTCTGAAAGTAAAAAAAAAACAACGAAAAATAATGGTTAGAACTAGCCATTTGGAGCAGTAGTTAATATAGCACAAAAGTTGTCAATTTTTTCGTTGGCTTTCAGAAAAGGTCCAAAAATGTTCTCCTTTTAGAGCATTTTTTTGTCTATTTTTGTTAGTAACAAGTAACAACATAACTCTGAAATATTTGAGGAATTATTAAAACTAAATCTTAACTCTTGATTTGCAGGACTTTCCAGGAAAATTCCAATGTATTAAAAATGAAGAATGTTCTCGACTCTCGAAAATGGAATTGACATGGAGTGCTGTAAATGGTTTGCCAGAAGTCAAACAGGTTATTCAAGTATTTTCTATTTTACAAGTTGAACTCTATAGAGGAGATGACATGGTAAAGGTCGAAACCAAACTTGTCAGACCGCAGCAAGCAACATCCTCTTAATATTGGTAAATGTAAACGTACACTAGCGCAAAATACGCGCTTGGACGTGAGTTGCGGACACCAGCTCTATATTATCCGCTCAACTGTTGAAATATCAAATACTGATTGCAAATAACAGAAAAATTGTGTCTCATTAGTCACAGTTGAGCTCATATACTAAATTAATATATACATTAGCCAAAATGTAGTTATGTTAATGTGATGGTATGTAATTTGATAAAATAATATTTATTAGCAAAACAAAAAGATGTACTTAGTATTTTCTTAGTGTTGTTTCTGGAAGCAAACTTAATAATTAACTTCCACAGAAACAGACTTTCTTGTAGGTTAATTTTTTTTATTTGAAATCAAGGTTGTGCGTGTGTGTGTTATTTTACCCTATTTTTTTGTAATGAAATAATGAGTGATTTTATTACCGTTTTACTATAGGTATTTTATTCGTATGTGTGTGGTAACTTCAATGTTTTACATTAGACCTTTTGCTTAGTTCAAGTAGGTAAATAAAAAAGAACGTGTGCGGATTCGGCCGTTGGCGGATACAGTCTTCGCTAGCATGTATGATTTATAAGGAATACTTGACATTTTGAACTGACTTTTAATCGAAGTTTTTTCAAAAACTCGCTTTAGTGTTTTACCCTCCTAAAAATGCGTTTTTAATACAGAGCCATCTAGCACAAGGTACAGAAACTTTCAAAGACAAATAAACTCGCATTGAGGGTGCATAATGCTTTTTCTTACGTGACGATTTTATACCAGTCAACTCTTACCGCAAGCCACGGTAAAGCACTTCGTTTTAAAAATATTATCTTACATTTACGGCAAAACGCTCAATCAACATTAATTTTATTGAACACCACCAACCACGAAATTGATAAAATAATATTTTTTAGCAAAACAAAAAGGTGTACTTAGTATTTTCAATTGTGTTGTTTCTGGAAGCCAACTTAATAATTAACTTCCACAGAAGCAGACTTTCTTGTAGGTTTATTTTATTTTTATTTTAAATCAGAATTTGTTGTGTGTGCGTGTTATTTTACCCAATTTTTTGTAATGAAATAATGAGTGATTTTATTACCATTTATATAGGTATTTTATTCTTATGTGTGTGGTAACTTCAATGTTTATTAGACTTTTGCTTAGTTCAAGTAAACAAAAAAAAAACGCGTGCGGACACGGCCGTCGGCGGACACCCGTCTTTAGCATGTACCTATGTTTTCTAACTAATACTTGACATTTTGAACTGACTTTTTTATCGAAGTTTTTTTAAAACTCGCTTATTGTTTTACGGTCTACAAATGCGTTTTTAATACAGAGCCATCTAGAACAAGGTACTAGGCACCTACTCTTTTAAAGATAAATAAAGTCGCGTTGAGGGTGCATAAAGCTTTTTCTTGTGACAATTTTCTACCAGTTACCTCCTGCCGCAAGCCGCGGTAAAGCACTTCGATTCAAAAATATTTTCTTAGTTTTAGGGCAAACGCTCAATCAACATTAATTGAACACCGCCAACGGCGGAATTGTTAAAATAATGAATTTGTACATAATGTATTGTTTGTTATATTTGCCTAAATAATTAAATAATCAATTAGTAACAATGTTCTTTTTTATTGTAAAGATCATTCATCTAAAATCTGCTGTTCACGGCACGATTTCTTAACTGTATGAGATAATGGCTCAGCTCGGTTGTGTCTTTTCTGTGCAAAGCTGTAAACGTGCGTTACGAATCCATAAGAAAAGATTTCAATTGTTTACTAGGTACGTGTATAGTTACACTCAAAAACATCTGAAATTAGAGAAAAGGAGCAGCAATGGTCGCGGCACCACACCGTGGCGTAGTGCCGACTGTCGATATTTCCGTTCACAAACTTCTTTAAGGATCCATACATCACTTGACAATACCTAATCACGGCGAATCGACCGTAGGTATGCACGGCGATAAACGTGTGTGTGCAACAGGCTTATAGAAGTTTTGTCTGAATTTGAATTATCAAGTTACAGAAAAGAAAGAAAATTTGTTTTTTTTTATTTGCCTGCTCTTGATCTCGATTACTTCTGATGAAAAGCGTTGAATGAAGTCTATGATGGAGCGAATATGCTCAGACGATGCCTGTTCACTCTAGCCTTTATAGCAGACGGGTTTTACGTAGAAGGGAACACCGACGCTGGGAGAGAGTGCCACACTTTGACTGTGCGCACAATAAATGTGGAGGAGAAGCTCTTAGTACGACATATCGGGATATCCCACAGACAAACCGTGAAAACGGTTTTGTGGGGCATAGTTGATATATTAAGACTTTTTGTAAACTTTACTTTAATAATATAAATAAATAAATAATTAACCAAGTGCGGCTGGTACCCTGCAATACGTCTGGTGTTCCGGTGGTAAAAGGGCGATGGTGGGATCAGGTCGTGTAGCTCCTGCGCACACTCACCGAAGTACAGTCTGTGGAAGTGATGTTTCTAAAGTCAGCCTACGTCATTCTCCCCTACGCCTCTTACTCACTAATCCGAAAAAATCATAGACTTTGGCCAACAAGTAATACTGCCATAATTCGTCGCGATAGATCATTTAGTTTAAAAGTTACACCGCTTTCCATTAAAAGTATTTAAATAAAGCATAGATCATTTCGATACGTGCACATATACCTACACAAAATCATTTTTCTGATTTATTTTCGCTGTTAGAATGGTCAGTACTGGGTAAATGCAGCTGTACATTTTAAATAATGTTCTATACCTAATACATTTATAAATCGCTAGCACCATCTGCTGTCAAAATCTGTGTGCGTGAGTACCGCCAACTTAAATCGCTGCGTGTGTACCTAGCAGTACGCAGACTAGCCTTTTGAACGCCAGAGTATAAACGCACGCGCGTACCCTCAACGCCAAGCTACAAATTGAATTTCTTCTTGTTATCATGAACTTCCCATTATTCATTAAGTCTTTTAATTTGTTTCATGTCATTAAATAGGTACGTACGAGAGCTTCAATGTTTAAGATATCTATATAAACACTCACAAAAGTAATGTTTTGATTGTTTTTTTCGTGTTATAGTGTTGTTGCCACTGTCACGTATTGATGTCGTTGGCGTACAGGGCACGCGCTTGCTAGGCGGCGCTGGCGTTCAAAAGGCTAGGCAGTACACATCTGGACCCTGCACGCCTTGCTCTGAAAATATTATTACAAGATAATGACGTTACATACTATTTATTACCTGACCCGACCTTAGAGCATTTAACATATAAATGCTCTAAGGACCCGACAGATGCTCTAAGCCCGACAGGCGTGATCGTGTCAAAATGTCATTAGTTCAAACAAAATTCTCAAAGAAAATGCCCTTTTTTCTCCGGAAACTTACTAATTAAACTATTTTTTTCTTTCCGTACCTTCCGAACCCGATTCGGACGAACATTTTAAAACAAAAATTTGTTATATCAGTCCAGCCGTTCTCAAATGCGCTTGCCGACGAACAGAGTTAAGAATAATGTTCGGTTGTATCCATGGAATTAGTATGTACTGTATGTTGGTTTTTGTATAATGAAAAGCTGATAAGTTGCTGAAATGTCAATCAAAGACGCAGATAGCCAAAGAGTAAAATAAAATTATACCACGGCTGAATGCTGAATGAATATCTGAACAAAAAAAATGGTATTAATAGACCAAAGAGTATAGTAAGTATTAACCTGTAATAGACGTATTTGTCTATGGTTGAATGATTAATCTTGAAAACGTCAATGTTAACTGATGACTAGGCAGCATGGTCTCAGACCTTAGCCTGTTCCGTCGGGAACGAATAAAAAAAAAACTTGAAAACGTCAAGTTTTCTTGTGTTCCACTTATCAGTCTTATTATTGTACTCTTTGGTTCCACTCCATAAAAAAGACAGAACTAAGAAGTGATTGTTAGTAAATATGTACATAGCGATCACCGAAGTGTTTCTTTGCTGCATAATATTATGATTAATTGATTTGTTTACCACAGTTTCAGTACTTTTAGACCTTTGTAAACACTGCAAGTTATTCTACTCTTTGAAACACTAGTAAACACGATGAAGACTGTAGAGCCCAAGGATTTATTTCTACTTTCAGAAAACCTTAGAGATTTGCTGTATTCCAATACTAAACTTATCCAGTCAGTTAAATCGGACCTTATTGATGTTGAAATATTAGATGAAATAAAAAATTTAGCTTTACACGGGAATGCAGGAGTATATTTTGGCAAAACTTTGCGAGACATAAAAATTGTGATAGAAGATGATGAATTACTAAGGAAACATGAAGTATATTTACAGTATACAGCTCCCAAAAAGTTGCAAATTTGTACTGCGAAATTGCCTCGCTCTTCAATGCTGAATCGGGAATACGGATGTATCAAAGATATTATAGAAGCTTTTAGCCTAAATGTGAACGAGTTAGCTAGGTACTTTTACGAATTAGAAAATATGGATCAGTCCTGTACAATCATGGAGCCAGTTATTCGATCATTCAAAGATGATTATAGGAGAATATTTCTCGGTGAGTTGTGTCACATACATTCCTCTTTGCCCCTTCGCTGTGTCTGGTATGGTTGGTCCTCAATCTTTCAGAAATTATTACTAAAGCCCTCGAAATTTGTAGTAAATTTTTGTCTTTTCCAGATGATAGGACTTGGCTGCATGTAGAGGTGACTCCTGAAGGCTTAGCCACAAATATCCACCTTGTTGGACAGTCAGAGCAATGGCACAACAAGCTACAAGCAGGGCTTCTGAATTGGGATCATGATAAAAATATTGTTGATAATATCATGAATGTATTTGGTAATTTGTCAACATTGTTATGAATTCTCGGCGCTATTACCCTTTTTAACGTCAGAGGATAAACACATAGCTGATCCCTCCTAGGCCTAGCCACAAAGCCACAAATTCTAGTATTTTTATTTGATTTTCTGTCTTTAGCTACTGGTGGCATGTTTAATTTGTTGGCTATATCCAGTTAATCAAATAATGTCAATGAAATAAATAATTAATAGATAGTTTTAAATTGTTTTCAGATTTAAGTCAATTCCCCCAACCTACGTCTAAACAATTGGAGCAACCTAGAATGGACGCTGAATTCAATAACAGCACTGTGAACTCAGTTGAATGTGGAATATGTTTATGTGCTGACTTGCCTGACACAACTGGTCTACCACTACCGCTTTGTCAAAATACATCCTGTGGGGTTTATTACCATAGGTCCTGTCTGTATCAGGTACTTAATTTGACAACTATTGGAATTTTTTTTCCCAATCTAATATTTAACTCCCATTAAATCTTATTATTCGAGATTTCCTACAAAACATTGCGTAATCAAAGGAACAACTATCGAACCAGTGTACTAATTAGTACCTCCTGTGATAATATTATGATAAACACAATTATTTATGGATGAAAATAAGCTCTGAATTTATGATAAATGAATAAATAAGGCCCCATAACAGTCAGACAGCTAAGGATAAAAAAGTAGCAGTAAAAACTATTATGTATTTATTAAAATCATTGTTTTTTTTTTAGTGGCTAGTGGCATGTGCTGGTAACCGGCCTCCTGCATTTGGCGTCGCGAATGGAGGGTGTCCCACGTGTCTCCAGCCTATAACATGTAGTGAAAAGGATAACTAAAATAATAATAATAATGTAGGTAGTATTATCAGATCTGTGTTAAAGGATTAAAACATTATTCTGCATTTCATTTGATTTTGTAGTCCTACCGATTTTATTCTTCGTTATCGCTACCCCCTTTTGCATACCCTAATTAGTATCAGCTGCATGCTAAGTGGTAGGTAGGTACCAGGCCCGCTGAAACCGGGCGTGAAGAATAAGCCATTTTTAGTTACTATTTCGTTTTTTTATAATTATGTAGGTATGTATGAATCATAATATTCCCATCGAAATGCAAATATATATCAAGTTTGATATATATCCATTTTGTATGAACGTCATGTTATTTTATAGTATTATTTATGTATATTTTTTTCATAATTATTATGTTTTACATAAACAAAAATAAAATTATTAAAAAAAACTAAAATGTTTTTAATCAGTCCTTAATATAGGTAAGTAGGTACTTACTCAAAATCAGACAAATGAATCCAAAGCATAAAATCTCCTTCTAGATCAGGCAAAATCAACTAAAAACATAAAACCTTTTTATAAATAATTCTAATCAGTCAATAATCATACCTACACTTAGGTAGCAAAACACTAATTATTATTATTTAATTGAATACTTATAAAATATTGATATATATCACAAAAAGTCATTGGATATATATCCTTCGAACCCTGGTAAAAAGAGATCAATATGGGTTAAAGTTATAAGTTAATAAGAGCACAGCTGAGGGCATATTCATATGCCCTCAGCTGCGTTCGTTCTCACTAGTTCGATTCATTAGTTCGATCGTCGAACTAGTGAGAATTATTTTTCTCGTTTGTTCGACCGTCGAACTAGTGAGAGTATTTTATTTTGTGTTCTCACTTGTTCGATTTCTTAGTTCGATCCGTTAACTTATTATTCATAATCGAGATACAAAAACAATAAATATTTGTGATGTGTAATAAAGATCACAAATACACGCGTTGCATATGTAGGTACATATAAAAATTAGTGATTTATTGGTCAAAGACCTAGTCGAACAAGTGTGAACACAAAATAAACGTTCATTCCCATTAGTTCGATTCATTAGTTCGATCGTCGAACTAGTGAGAATTTTTTTTAGTGGCTAGTGGCATGTGCTGGTAACCGGCCTCCTGCATTTGGCGTCGCGAATGGAGGGTGTCCCACGTGTCTCCAGCCTATAACATGTAGTGAAAAGGATAACTAAAATAATAATAATAATGTAGGTAGTATTATCAGATCTGTGTTAAAGGATTAAAACATTATTCTGCATTTCATTTGATTTTGTAGTCCTACCGATTTTATTCTTCGTTATCGCAACCCCCTTTTGCATACCCTAATTAGTATCAGCTGCATGCTAAGTGGTAGGTAGGTACCAGGCCCGCTGAAACCGGGCGTGAAGAATAAGCCATTTTTAGTTACTATTTCGTTTTTTTATAATTATGTAGGTATGTATGAATCATAATATTCCCATCGAAATGCAAATATATATCAAGTTTGATATATATCCATTTTGTATGAACGTCATGTTATTTTATAGTATTATTTATGTATATTTTTTTCATAATTATTATGTTTTACATAAACAAAAATAAAATTATTAAAAAAAACTAAAATGTTTTTAATCAGTCCTTAATATAGGTAAGTAGGTACTTACTCAAAATCAGACAAATGAATCCAAAGCATAAAATCTCCTTCTAGATCAGGCAAAATCAACTAAAAACATAAAACCTTTTTATAAATAATTCTAATCAGTCAATAATCATACCTACACTTAGGTAGCAAAACACTAATTATTATTATTTAATTGAATACTTATAAAATATTGATATATATCACAAAAAGTCATTGGATATATATCCTTCGAACCCTGGTAAAAAGAGATCAATATGGGTTAAAGTTATAAGTTAATAAGAGCACAGCTGAGGGCATATTCATATGCCCTCAGCTGCGTTCGTTCTCACTAGTTCGATTCATTAGTTCGATCGTCGAACTAGTGAGAATTATTTTTCTCGTTTGTTCGACCGTCGAACTAGTGAGAGTATTTTATTTTGTGTTCTCACTTGTTCGATTTCTTAGTTCGATCCGTTAACTTATTATTCATAATCGAGATACAAAAACAATAAATATTTGTGATGTGTAATAAAGATCACAAATACACGCGTTGCATATGTAGGTACATATAAAAATTAGTGATTTATTGGTCAAAGACCTAGTCGAACAAGTGTGAACACAAAATAAACGTTCATTCCCATTAGTTCGATCGTCGAACTAGTGAGAATTTTTTTTCTCATCTGTTCGACCGTCGAACTAGTGAGAATTTTTTTTCTCATTTGTTCGACCGTCGAATTAATTAGATTTAAAAATAGTTCTACTACATTTAAATGTTTTACTAATTTCGTAATAAAATAAAAATTTGATTATTTATTATACATATAAACTAATTTTTGTTCTTTCTGGTTAAGCTTGTTGAGATAAGCAAGGCAGAAAAATATTAGATTAGGTACCTACGTTTAATATTTCATTATTACATTATTTTTTGATAGGTGAGGAAGCCAGCTTATAATTTATAACTGTTTATTTGATCAAAGATATGCTATAGATGTACAAATAGTACACGAATATATATGTTTTTTACGAACCAAGCGTTTTTTATTTTATTACGAAATTAGTAAAACATTTAAATGTAGTAGAACTATCTTTAAATCTAATTAATTCGACGGTCGAACAAATGAGAAAAAAAGTTCTCACTAGTTCGACGGTCGAACAGATGAGAAAAAAAATTCTCACTAGTTCGACGATCGAACTAATTAATCTAACTAATGGGAATGAACGAAAAAATTCTCACTAGTTCGACGATCGAACTAATGAATCGAACTAATGGGAATGAACGAAAATAAAATACTCTCACTAGTTCGTTCGACGGTCGAACAAACGAGAAAAATAATTCTCACTAGTTCGACGATCGAACTAATGAATCGAACTAGTGGGAACGAACGCTCAGCTGTGCTCATGTTATCTTAACTGAAAAACAGAGATCCAAAATGCTACTTTATTTAGCACTACTACTAGTTCAGGCCACGCTTCATAATATGAAATCAAGGATTTTATTTCCTCTGTAGTCCACGCGCGTGACGTCATATTGGCCTAGCTATAAATTTCGCACAGGTTCTTTGGCGACACTCAGGGTGCGTTTCCACAGAAGCGGAGCTGCGCGGAGTTCAGCGGAGCAGAGCCGTGTAAATAGGTACTTAGGTGATTCCACTAAAGCGGCGCAGAGATGAGCGGTGCAGGGCTTAGCTGTGTAGCTGTATGAAGTGGAGCCGAGCGGAGCTGAGACAAGCGCAGCGGTGCTGCGACGACTGGCGCAGACCAGAGCTGAGACTAGGCGAAGCGGAGCTGCAAAAAACTCCCGCGCCTGACGTTACCCCTCTCAGCCCTGCTCCAACCCGCCCAAACCAGCTCTACACCGCACAGCCCCGCTTCACCCGGCACAGCACCCCTAAGCTCGACACCGCTGTGCCCCGCTAATCTCCGCGCACCATAAATGTTAATCTTCTGAATTCCGCTAACACTGTTTCCTCTGAATCGGAGCGGAGATGAGATGTGTATTTTGAGCAATGTGATCGGTCAATTTTTATAAGTATCTGCTCAGCTACGCGCAGCTCAGCTTCTGTGGAAACGCAGCCTTATACGCGTCACTGCGCACGTCCTGACTCCACGGCGGCGACTCGCGAGTCTCAGGCCGAGACTCCACCAAAGCAGAGATGTGTGCGGTGTGCTGTGCGACCAGAGATGTTGCTCAGATCGGGGGACTCCACCAAAGCGGAGATGTGTGCGGTGTGCTGTGCGAGAAGAGATGTTTTTCAGCTCGGGTGCGAGGCGTTGAGTGCTCAGTACGCGCAGTCACTGCACGCCGCTCACATCTCTCGTCTCTACTGCGCGTCGTCCGCGCACAGCTCACATCTCCGCTTCCGTCGCGCCGTACAAATATTACACATCTCCGCGCAGCTATCTCCACTGAAGCTGAGCGGAGAGGAGATGTGTCAATAACACAATTGGTTGTTTAATTAAAAAACATCTCTCCGCTTTGGTGGAGACTCACACATTGAGCGACACTGCCACTAAATCTGCAACTAAGTGTCGCGGCAATAGACACACGTAGACATTCGATGCGTAGGTAATCTTACCTGAGAATAAGTAGAACACGTTCGAACCCCTCTACCACCACTTAGTTTTAAAATACGCCGTACGTAACATGCACGTGGTGTTGAAACATTAATATTGTGACAAACAAGGCAAAATCCTAACAATGTGGTGGGACTACTTACTTGTCCACACCAATGCTGTTGTGTAATTGTTGTAGCCTTTCATAGTAAGTAGGTTGTACCATGGTAGTATAGTATCTACATCTTGTTTTTAGTGTTCCACTCCACACCCAACCAAAGGTGGAATATTTTAAATCTCAAACACATCTGGTGGAAGAGGTTCGCAACTAATAACACTATCACTGCCATGGACGCACTGGATAAAATTAGTAAAACAATGTATGCCTTTACTTTTTAATTAAAAATTACGTAGACATAATATTTTGTGGTTACATAGAATAATTCAGTATAAACAATGTTGAGAAATAATGCTTGCACCAGCTGTTCAAGTTTCTGTGATTGCTGATAAAAACATTTTCCTTAAAACAATAATTATCAGTAGTTTGCAATGGCAAAACTGTTTAAACTTTGCGGGCCTACTCCTGCAGTCTCATTAAACAAAAAATAAAAGCAGATACTCAGTACACAAAAAGAGTTCTTTTTAAAATAAGATTGATTTCATGTGACAATGTAAATACAGAGTCCACTTAGATGGAGGCCATAACAAAATAATTCATAACAATTGTTCATCTTTCATTAAAATGCTTGTTTTAAATTGCTTGATTATGGTACTTAAATTGTCACGACAAAACATTTAGTAGACTATTTAATGAGTAAGTTCATCACAACGGCACAGTGTCAAAAGTACGAGGAGTGAGGCTGGTGCTAGATCCAGGAGCTTCACCACTTTGAGGGCCAGTATCTCGGCCAACATTCTGGAAAACAACAATAATTTGATTATACACCATGATAACTATTGTTACCATTAATTACTTACTTATGGTTAGAGTCTCACCTTGACATGAATTTGATTTTTGAGCATTGCAGCACGTAGAATAAGCATAGAAGTTCTTCGCTGGTATTCCTTTCCCATGGCCAGACTTCGTTCAAAAGTAGTACTCCTTTGATCCACATCTTTAGCATACAGTATTTTATTGTGAGAATCAATACGAGCCTGGATCTGGCCATCCAGTATTAACAGCATCAATTCATCTTCCAGAGCAATTACGGTGCGATTAAATGCAGCAGCCATCAGGCGCATGTCAGCCGACAGATAAGGACTGAAGTACTGAATCAATGCTCTGTTTCTTATTTGCATGTAAAGTGAGTTTAGATGTGGAGCTAAATACATGTCTAACATTAGATTATCTCTTATTTCATCCAATAGCCTTAAGCAGGAAGCATACTTAGATTCATAGAATTTAAAAATTATGTCACGTAACTGCGGTTCTAATTCTAAAAATAATTTAAAAGAACTGCTAACTATGACTTGCTTTTGTAATTCAGAACGATCAAAGGTAGCAAGTGCACACAATCCCCCATATGTGGCAACATTATTGCTGCTAAGAAGCTCTGGGTAGTCACAGTGATCAATGCTGGCTGCTAGGAAGTGTTTTGCAGCAGACTTGTACTTCTTTGTGGCTAACTCAGCTAGACCAGCGGCACATTTTAACCGAGTCAATATTGACTGGTTGGAGTCTTTGCCAGGGGCTTCATTGAAATCGGGGGTCCCCTCTGCTTTAGACACATAGTTAAGAACGTGAGCCCAGTTTTGCAAATACACTGACACTTTCACAACATTCAGGCACATCATTATAATGTGCTTGCCACTTGTACAGTAATCTCTGGCTCTTGAATAACACTTCAATGCACTAGTTAGGTCACCACAATCAAGGTAATGATCACCGAGATCATCGTGACCTCTTCGAATACTCTCCTTTATTGAATTTGTTTTATAATTTTTAAGATCTGTATCTAGCTTCTCCAACTTTATAGCAGCTTTCTTGGTTTTTGATTCGATCCAAATAGTGTCCAGGACGGGGATATCTTGTGAACCCATTTGCACTGCAACATCTGGCAAGCCTGCCGATGCCACTGCTTCAGCAAGCTTTTTGTGAAGTGTCTGATAAAGACTTACATTATACGTTGTCATGACGTAAGATATAGCCATTTTTAGAGCTTCCAATCGAAGGGAAGGGCAATGGTCGGCTACAAACATCAGTCTGTACAGTTTCGCAAAACCAGTATAAGAAGCGGAGTACGTTTCCAGATCTAAAGTAGGATTTTCTACCACATAACATTCTGTCTCATTATTTTCATTATCTTCAGGTGGAACGTCCACCTGCATAGGTTCAGCTGTGTTCTGAAAATAAAGACAATGTCGTGATACTTGTTAGTCGTTAATGTCGACCGATAACAACGTACAGTATGTAATCGGTTTGTAAAGGTTCATATTTGAGAGAAAACTTACCATTTCGAACATTTTCTATTGTGTACTTGACTTGTAAAAGAAAATACGCGAATTCCACTGTCAACGCAGAAAACCAACCTATAACAAAGTGTTTCTTTACCTATTTGATGTTTCAAATCATTTAGATACGATATAGGATATTATCCGAATTGAACACTCACTCAGTTTATGTACACAAGGTGATGATTGTAACAGTAATAATTATTATCAAAATACCTTTATCATTACGTTTCTTCTTGGCAGCGGCATTTTTCTTTTGACGAGGTATATGATAGTGTTGCCATTATTTACTTCCATAAATTATAAATAAATGTACAATGATCCGAGCTCTATATTGTTAATGTTTCAATTAGCGACGAAAATCGACTAAAGTTACACAGGAAAATTAAATGGTTTAAATTACATACAAAGGATGTTAAAAACTGGTGAAGATCTGTGCTATGTCTAGAAATATAGCTAGCTTAAACATAATCAGCCTATAAGATTCCCACTACTAGGACCTTAGAGCATATGCTCTAAGACTAGGACACATGCCAACAATTACAGCCCACAGAGACCCTCTCTGTGTGCATAATTTACCACGCGGGCTCGTGGAATCACACGTTATCGATATTCTGGTTTTGGCCATAGTCATAGGGCATGCCTGATGCAAGTCAGTATTCACATCACATTGTTGAGGAAATATATTGCCGAATAATATGCATGAACCGGTCTAGGAACCAGCCCAACTCTTCTCTAATGTGCAGTTTTTACTTTACTGTGTTCAATACAAATGGATGGACATAGAGATGGATGAAAAATAAGTTTAGGTGCTCATTCCATTTACTTACCCTCCACAGGTTTTTTCTTAATATGTTCGTCGCATGTGGCAAATTAGGGCAAATTTAATTAATTTAATTTTCGTGTGTGTATTGTAAAGGAGATGTCCTCTATGACATTGACCTATGATGATAGCCTGAGTGTACCGACGTTATTATCCACCAAATCTAGGTCCTACAACCGTGCGCATGCGTTTCCTTTGTTATTGGAATCTATGTTTGGATCCCGGCTCCACCAGCAAGTAACAAACTTTTTTTTTTAATTCGCACTAAAAAGTTATACGCGACTCGCTTTAGCCAATAGCCACGTTTTTCATACTTTAATCTGTGAATTTTAATCGCCGCGATTAGGTAGGGAAGTAGCCGATAAGCCGAGTAGTCTATCTACCTACCTAGACCCCGACCGTAGTAGCCCCTAGTTATTGTATTCTCACTGGAGTTACCTAAAGATGTGTTGAACATTTATTTCATGGTTGGTTTTGGAATAATGAATATAGTATTATGTCATGGAAATGTTGGTGCATGCCAGTTGGTCAGTTGACTCCCCACACGGTCACCCGTCATTTGTCGGTAAGCGGGATTGTCCGAAACGGTTACCGCTGTCCCGGAACATAAAGGGCTACGAAAGGAATATGGATGGGTTTTAGTCAGTAAGAGTCTGACAGTCCTTCCGCTCCACCCAGAGCGGGAGAAGTCATTGGATGATTTTCCACCCTCAAACAAAAAGCCTATCTTGTTCTATGTACAGAGGCAAGCACATCAAGTTACCACAATCTGTCAAATTTCTTTGATAGTATTTCAACTTAATTGCAAAGACTTAAGGTTCATTTTTAATTGACAAAATTTGACAGTTAGGGATAGCTTGATGTGCTGACATCTGTACCTACCTTAAATGATGGCGTTCACTTATAGCATTATCATCATCATCTGCCTAAACTTTTCCCAACTACCTAATTTGGTATAAGTTTACACTTTACTTTAACGTTCATTTCAAGTAGGTATACCTCTATGATTTCAGCATAAATATAACTTTCAAACAACTGTGCGCCTGTTCGTTTAATCTCTGCAAATTCAATGTACGATTATAAGTGGTTTAAGTCACAGATAATAGTGTAGGTATATAATAGATAGCAAACGAATGACCATTAATCCTCGCAGATCGATTAACTCCTAGATAACCATCAGGTAGCTAATACCAGAACCACAATAGCATGAGTGGGACAGTCCATTATTTAATTGAGAAGGATTACCAGCTGATGAGCTGAAGTAGGTGTCATCAACATCTGTCCGATAAGATAATGATTGATAATATTCATTTTATCATGTTACTAACAGTCTCTTCGGCAGATAGTAAGAATTAAGATCTTGGAATAGTTCAGTAAACTGTGTACTTATTTGGCTTGAGGGTAAGGTAGGTAACTACTAATATTTTGGAGAAACAAACTTAAACTTAAGTTTCAGAAGATCAATGAATGCTATTTTTATAATTACCTATGTACCATAAATTTTATTTAACCTTTTTTCACTCAGCAGGCGGGATGCAACTACGCATGCGTTAAACTGTAAAAGGTCGATTTTGACTTGTAGAACAGTCAACAACACAAAACACAGCTACTTACTTTAGTTCTAAAATAAACAAATTATGTACGAGTTATTTAATGGTATATTTTCTAAAATTACAAATATGTTCACTAAAATGTTCTTTAAATTCAGGTCACGATATTTTTACTTAAAAAGAACACTACGAAAACTGATAAAAGGTGAGTGCTTGAAATTGTCGGTAGGTTTATCTAGCTACTGTAAAGAAATAAAAAAGTACATATTGATAGTGCATTCAGCTAAACGGAATTTATTTGTAACTTCTGCACTGGTGCATTTCAATCTACGTCAGTGCTTGGTAATTTGCACCTAACTGCATTATAAAGGGTCCTAGGCAACATAGAGGTAAGTATATTATAACAATGTAGTCTGGTCAATGCACACGTACATCACATGAATAATTACAATAGGTATAAGGCTATTATTACTGAAACCGAAGCTAGACATCTGCTAGGTTTTTGTCATTCTGTGTTATTATTAACTACTAGCTTCTGCCCGCGACTTCGTACGCGGACCCTGTTGCTTATGCCAGCGACAACGGGGTCGCCATTTATGTTATTTTTTATCATTTTTCCCATTTAAATCTTTTATCACACTGAGCTTTAGTTTTATTTCATTCCAACAACCACCAAAACATTTGTCATCGTTTTCATTTTGGTAACCGCATTATTATATTCCTCCTCTAGAGACCTAGAAGTCGATGCGTAGATACGCTTGGAACTCAAGCGTAATTCTCTTTCCGTGAACGTCTCTGACTCGCGAGACAATACATGACGTTCACGATCAGCGGTCAGTCGCGCATCATATTCTTCACTGGTCTCTAGAGACCTAATGAATACGCTGAGAACGCAGGCGTGCTTCGCGACCCGAAGAGGTTTCCACGGAGCGAGTTGCAGCCTAATGTTCTCGAACAACATCAAGTCTCTCCTGACGCTCTTCGGTAGATTCTTGGGATCTTATGATCCTCAATCTTTTAGCTCTCTTGGAACATTGGGAAAGATTTGACCTCTTTCTAGGCATGGTCATAGTTTTATTGTGAAGATACCTGATCAATAAAAATCTAAATTAAAATGACTGCTCCCCTGCGTTACCGGGTAGGCTACAGTGTCACGAAGATAAATGGAAAAGGAAATTAAACACTCAAACAACATAAGCCCGAAGGTATATTCATACGATAAAATAAAAAAATAAATAGGAGTTTTGGCCAGTAGAGTCAAATTTTCAATGATATACCATCGTCATCGAAAATCAGTCCTAAACTGTTACCGCCTTCACCGCGTGCAGGTACTCCCAGTTTATGTTATTTTATAATTACACAGTAAAATTAGTGATAGCTTTGATTTCCACATCAGATGTTTCTGATCTTCGATTTTTATAAGTCAACAGGAAATGCCCATTATATTGAACAACAAAGACGTCAAAGACGTCATTCTTATATGTGTTATGTTGTAGCTAGGCTCTTGGAGTTCCACAACAGGTGTTCCAGATCTTCGATTTTTATAAGTCAACAGAGAGTGCTCATCAGATTGAACAACTTGTGCTAAGACGTTATTCCTATATGTGTTATGGTGTAGCTAGGCTCTTGGAGTTCCACAACAGGTGTTCCAGATCTTCAATTTTTATACATCAACAGAGAGTGCTCATCAGGCTGAACAACTTTCGCTAAGACGTCATTCTTATACATATGTGTTATGTTGTAGCTAGGCTCTTGGAGTTCCACAACAGGTGTTCCAGATCTTCGATTTTTATAAGTCAACAGGAAATGCCCATCAGACCGAACAACTTTTGCTAAGACGTCATTCCTATATATGTTACAGTGTAGCTGGGCTCTTGGAGTTCCACATCAGGTGTTCCAGATCTTCAAATTTATTCTCTCAGCAGAAAATGCTAATCACGTGGAACAATTTTTGCTAAGGTATCATGTTTGTATCTCTTATAGTTTAGCTGGTCTGCTGCGGTTCTGCATCAGGTGTTCAAGTTTCCAAGATAAATTATAGCCTATATGTTGCCCAGACTTAATACCTATACAACAAAAAAAAATCATTTCAATCCGTCCAGTAGTTCCGAAGATTAGCGTGTACAAACAAACAGACAAACAGACAAACAGACATACAGACATACAGACATACAGACAAACAGACAAAATTTTTTTTTTGGATTCATGCTCTATTACTGTTTCTAAACCCCCCTCAATTATTATTTTTTTAATATATTCAATGTACAGACACAGTTTTTTTACTGTTTTATTATATGTATAGATCAACACTGTCAGTGTTAAGTGTGGTACAGTAAGAAAATAACAGTCTTTCTTTGATAAAATTTTTTTATTAAACTTATTTAAGGACCTAAAGATTCATCTGCCTGTTGGTCATAGCTGCTGAAGTTCCAACTTTAATCCTGATCGTAACCTTATAAAATGCTTATCATTGCATCATATTTTTGTTTATTTGATTTAATTTTTTGGATAAATGTAGATAGTATGATAATTAATGTATTAATGTTGTTAGATAAGGGCCGGGTTTACATATAGGTACTTATGATATGAATCACATAACTGCCGATTTGCTAAATATCTGATTAAGATAATCGGTTCTATAATTCATTAACTAAATCTGTTAACCAGGACTCGTTTAAATTATTATAATTTAAAATGATCCTGATTTGTTAACTATTATTGTGTGTGGGACGAATGTCATCATTCATATTATCTTTGTCTTTCATTTCAATTATGTGGGAATTGCAAACAACAAAGTTTGTCACTGTAGGAGAAACTTATTTTTAGACAGCTTTGTGAAACCGATGCGCGCGCGCCGTGTGGTACAACACGTCATAGTTTGCTTAGTTAATGATGGTGTTAATATTATTTTGTTGAGGTTTGTGGTTGCTTAAACACACTGATCAATTTATTTTTATGTATTTAATAGCGTAAAATCAAAGTGGTTTTCAAAAATAAGTCGTTGTAGCGGCAAAATCAAAGTTGGTTTGGTAGATTAAGTTATTCTAATCTGATTGATGGTAGTGACACGGTAATTATTAGTTGATAAGAGACACGATTGAATTCGCATAAATTTTAGGTGGATGAGTGCAGTAGACAGTCCGTGCGCGATGCTGATCATGAAGGGAGCTCTGCTGTTGACGGTAGTGTATTTGTTGCGCTGCGAAGGTGCGGTGGTCGTGCGGTCGGACGAGGCGGCAGTCGTCAATGACCGGCCGATCATCGGCGTGCTGTCTCAGGAACAGTCCATGTACCTCCACACCAAGTACCCCGAGGAGAACTACACCAGCTATATCGCGGCCTCCTACGTCAAAGATGTGGAGGCATCCGGAGCTCGGGTTGTGCCCATTCTGTAAGGAAATTTCGTACCTACTATAAAATTTAAACACGATTCACATTTGAATAATTCCGTATACATTAATATAAAAATAATGTTGCAGAATCGGAAAAGACCGCAGCTACTATGAGGAACTTCTGAAAAAATTGAATGGGTATGTACCTACAAGTACATTTTTATTTTATCTATTCTTTTTGCAGAACGGAAAAATGCAAGGAAGAAAATATTAAGAAAATCATTCGATTTTCTAGAAATGAAAGCTGAAGCGCTAGTGAGTCACGCAACTACTCGCGAACAAATTAGATTCGAGTCAGTTATGTATATCATAATTAATATTACTAGCGACTCACTAGCGCTTCATCTGTCATTTCTAGATTTTGCAATTGTTTTGGGTCTTTCCATCCACAGAACAGATAACTGTTCTGTGTTTCCATCAGATGTAGGTAAGCAGTCCCATGGTACTTGCTTTGAATTAGTTGGTGAAACGTCGCAGGCGTGGTGACGGATATCGTTACAGTTATACAGCTGCACCCGGTTAAACTGGAAGCCGATTCCAACATAGTTGGGAAAATGCTCGGTGGATACCTAATCATAACGATAGTTACAGAAAAAAACGCTGACCGCTGCCGGAGGCCGGGAAAGTTTTAACCAAAACTATTTTTATATAGAGCTTAAATAGTTCTTCATTCATTTATTATTTTTAATTTAATTAATAATTGTGTTCCCCATTCCAGTGTGTTGATCCCCGGTGGAGCTACATACTTCAATCAGTCGAACGGTTATGCCGACGCCGGTCAGCACATATACGAGATAGCTCAAGAATTCAACGACGCTGGCGATTATTTTCCTATCTTTGGCACCTGCCTTGGCTTCGAGTTGCTCATCATCTTGGCTTCAGGCCGAGGGTACCCTGAGAACAGGATCCGTTGCTATTCGTACTCTAATATTCCTCTTGATTTTACGGAAGGTGAGTAAAGGAATTGATACAATTATTATTATTGTGACAGAGTACCTAAAGCCCATTCACGGGTGAAAGGTTTTTTTGGAGAGATTCCGGATTATTACTAGGTCGTACGAAAGGAAGTCGAATGCGTGCTTGAGAAATATAAGCAACGGACAGATACCCGACATCCCCTCTACGAACATCTACCAACAGCCGGTAGACTAAAGAGCCGAAAGAGCTTTCTTCGTAGTTACCAGGTCATCCAAGACTAACCACCAAAGGTACATACAGTTTTGGGAAAAGTATCACTCGCCACCACTCAACTTTGTCGTGCTCCTGAGGCTGCAGCTGCCCGGTGACCAGGTGGTCCGGGTGGACGTGACATGCAGTGACCTAAAGAATGCAATCAATCGATTGCAGACCCAAGTGGGCTGCTGCAAGCACAATATAGGGAAATGGTGGATAATGAACCAACCAGCACTAAATGCGAATGCGGTGCTTCTGACCAAACCATGTCCCATATTATTATGTTGGAGTTTCCAAAGAGCCCACCTGCACTACTGCGGACCTAAAATAAGCCACTGATACAGCAATTGGCGTGGCCACCTACTCGGCCTAACTCATCTTATAAGTCATTTAGAAATATCTACTTACAATATTTTTACCATTGCCAACGACTCGAAATGAAGAACTACCTTACTTATATCTGCCTATTTGTTCGATATAATTAATAACTAACTATCATGGATGTTATTTGAATCAAGAAGAGAATTCAACGCGATGTTTTGTTTTCAATAAATTGTGGATTCAAGGTACAGTAAACTTAATATGAAACAAAACGGCAAATTCACCCGAAAATTGCGTTCACCTTACAGAAAAAAAAAACTATTTGACATAGGCTGCTGTGTGTGTTGTTTAAAAGACTTGTATGTTACTTCCAGATGCCCATTCCAGCAAGATGTTCAAAGAAGTACCGGAAGACGTGTTAAACCTGTTAGAAAACGAAGATGTCACAGTGAATGCTCATCAGTTCTGCATCGTAGACGAGGTAAAGATCGTCCGTAGCTCCATTTCTCCACTTCACCACTTATCATGAAATACATAGTTAATTGGTCGCCGTGTGTTGATATTGATAATATAGTCCTGGAATAGAAAACTGATACAGCATATCGCTATATCGCATAAAACGGGTGCTTCAATAAACTGCTCTTAATGATAAGATGTTCTTGCTATCATATTTGAACCAACTCGTTATTTTAGTTTATTTGGTCAATAATTAGTAGCTCAGTTCAAATTGTAGGTAACACTACCTCGTTAAATGTAATGGGTAACGCTAACGTCTCTTTGATCGTATTTGTGACTACAAACATAGAAAGTTACCTACAGACTCGGATTACACATTCGTAATTAAATTACGGCTCAACGAGTCTTAAGAACAAAAAGTTCTTTGTAGAACGTCGAAAATAATAATAATAATATTTATTTATTTTCTCACCACAATATAACTTATACATTAGAGAGGTATCAATACAAAATACATAACATCAATAAATATACTGTGGGAGACTGGTGCCTAAACTAGACGTGAGTCTGTATTTCAGGACACCAGGTCTCCACCCCTTGGGTATTGCTTACATTTTAATGTTAGGTACAATAATTAGTGCGGTAAGAATTTACTTGAAGCATGGGTTATAAGATTAAAATGAAAAGTAAATGACAAAAGAAAGGATAATTAGTTAAAAAATATTCACAATTTTTTTTTATTGGTGCACGGTGTTAGATGTTTAGTACGTATAACGTATTTACATGATTGTGTATCTGTCAATGAGTAAGGAGTATGTGTGGATGTATGTGCGGGTGTATGTGTGGGTGTATGTGTGGGGGTATGTGTGGGGGTAGCGTGTGTTGGGGTGTGTGAGGGGGGGGGGGAATGGAATGTGTTTTATTGGTTATTTTAGGACAAGAAGTATTTTTTCTGTTGCTTCATAATTTAACTCCTGGAGCCAATTGCTTAGTTTATTTTTGCATAAGGTTTTGGAGAGGTTAAAAATTGGAAGTATTCTATTTATTTTGTTATAAAGAAAGCAACCGAGGAAGCAAAAGAATCGTTGGGAGGAGGTAGTCGAGAGCCGGGTGTGATGACGGCAATGGGATCGAATCGTCTACTTCTGTGAGAGAAGAGTGGGTGGTTGAAGGTAGTGAGGCCATGCTGTTTTATAACTGTTTTAAATATGAACAGCTTACGAACCGTTAGCACCTTTGCTTCCCTATATAACAGAACCGTTGGATATCGGAAAGGTCGGAATAAGGATACCTTGAGAATGGCTCTCTGCGCTCGTTCAAGTTCCAACATCGTGTTTTTTGTAGCACCACCCCAGGACGTTATGCAGTAGGTTAGAAGGGACTGGGCGAGAGCTAGGTACACTGACTTCCTTAACTTCTCGTCTGCCACATGCCTTAGGGTCTTGAAGATATATATAAGTTTACGTAACCTACCGCTAAGGGTATTAATATGCTTTTTGAAGCTTAGGGTGCTATCAATTGTTACCCCTAGGTACTTTACACTGTCTGTTTTCTGAATACGTATGGTGCAAGTGCAAGTACGTATATTTTGTTTGGAACATGTGTGGGCTACTATAGAGTACAGCGAGTTCATGTCTGTGGTTGATGCATTATTCTTCAAAAAGAAGGGCACGTGTACTGTTTTTTCCGCGTTTAGAGTGAGGGCATTATTGCACAACCACTCCATCACGACTTCGAAACCCGCCTTTTTTTTTTTTTTTTTTAAGGCTGGGAAGTCATCCAATGACTGCTCCCGCTCTGGGTGGAGCGGAAGGGAGTGTCAGACTCTTACTGACTAAAACCCATCCATGTTCCTTCCGTAGCCCTTTATGTTCCGGGGTAGCGGTAACCCTTTCGGACAATCCCGCTTACCCGGCAGGCTTGGCCCTGAGGGGCCCCTTCATATGCTGACATCTCTTTGAGGCGCGCGTGGAACATATACGCGCCGTACGGCACGGGTCTGGTGCTGATCGGACGGTGAGTCACCCATTACTCACCGTCCGCAGGCCCGCGCCTACGGTGGCCGGGAGTCGTCACGTGGCTCCCGACGCCCGGGGCGTCTCCTGCGGCGGCTGGGACGGGAAGACCTTTCTCTCTCCCATCCCGCCACCTCCTTCGCGAGCATAACTTTTTCGCAGAAGGAGGTGACTGCCCGCCTGAGCTTGCATGTATACGTCGTGCCATGTACTAGCGCTGAATACAAGCGCAGTGTCGTCTGCGAAGGTTATAATTTTTCCTTTGGTCTGTTTCTTAAAAAGACACTGCCGCACAGGTACGATGGCAATCAGCCTTCACTCTTGTGTTCCTCTTTCTAAAGATCGATGTGTCTTACGCCCGGCAGTGTGACCTATTCCATTATAATATCAATTAAACACCCGTTTGTTCTTTTTCCAGAACCTGATATCGCATAATTTAACGCAAGATTGGCGAGTGACTTCTCATTCTAATGACGACAATGGAGTTAAGTTCATAGCTACCATCGAACATACCAGGTAGGTACTTTATAAATTTTATTTCGGGATATCTAAAAGATACATAAAATTGTTAGTAACTTAAACTAAATACAACTAGACACAAGAAAAGGAAACGATAGTATTTACCAACCTAAATGACTTACCAGTCATGAACCTTGAAGACCCGCCAGCTCACAAGAGCCAGGAAGATCTGAACAGAGTAAAACATATCTACCCTGTGGGTGCAGGCACCATAGAACATCTCGTTATGAGGAAGAGCATTTTTGGAGGAGATCTTGGGCGATTCTCTTGGCTGATATGATCTAATCATTTACTGATATGGTTTTTTAAACAACATGAATAACTCTCAAACTCAAGTATTTATTTCAAATAAACCAATTATAGGCCCTTTTGAATTGTCAATGGGTCGGTCAGTCAGAGAGATGAAGCTAGTTGCCCATTCCAGTAGGTACTTATGGAGAAGAACGGGCAAGAAACTCCATGGAGTGTCCATGGAGTTTCTTTTAAACAAAAATGCTTACAAAATTTTGGTTACATAGTTCATATTAATATTCAATATCAATCTGCCTAGCCTTTTCCCAACTATGTTGGGTTCGGCTTCCAGTCTAACCGGATGCAGCTGAATACCAGTATTTTACATGGAGCGACTGCCTATCTGACCTCCACAACCCAGTCTGGGTAATACGATACTTCGTGGTAATACTGGCTGTCAGACTTTCGGGCTTCTGACTACCCGTAACGACTGTCAAAGATCCACGAATGACAGCCGGGACCAACGACTTTACGTGCTTTCCGAGACACGGAGGAGTCTCGATATATAAAGATGGTCACCCATCCATGGACCGTCCCCGGCAAGCGTAGCTTAACCTGATGGATCGATCCGTGCGGCTGTTATTACTAAGCCACGAGCTCCTCTTACTAAGCCACGAGCTCCTATTAATATTATACATGTTAATAAATACGCAGGTATCCGTTCTACGGCGTCCAGTTCCACCCAGAGAAGAGCTCCTTCGAATGGAAGAAGTCAAAGAACTACACGCATACATTAAGCGCGGTGAAAGCAAATCGTTACTTCATGGATTTCTTCGTGAAGGAGTGCAGGAAAAATATCCATGCTTTCGCAAGTCAGGCGGAAGAAAATCGATACGTGATATATAACTACGAACCTCACTTTACGGGCGTGTTGGGAAGCGCGTATCATCAATGTTACTTATTCGAGCCCAGAGGCACTGTGTAATATATTGTTCTTAAGTGAATTTTAATCAATGTTATTTCAATGACGATTTAATACAAACGACTGGCATAATTTTGTTACTGTAAGCAATTAAATGTTTTTAGTTTTCTGATATTGCTTTTTTAATTTTATTTTCACCCGCTTTTCATTTTACGGTGCCCTCTAAACATTTAATTCAGCAATCTATGGTTATAGAATACGAGGCAATTAAGAGACCACAGCTACGGTAACTTGCGACGAAGGGAATCTGGACTAGTAATAACAAGGGTGGTGATCACATCTCGTTCCGACTCTCCAAAGGCAGAGGCCTTTGTTCTGTAGTCTGTCAACTACAGGTAAGTACCTTAATAGGCTACTCGTTTGGCCGGTGACTGACATTAGGTTTTGGTTATTGATACCCCTTGATCATCATCTGCATAACCTATTCCCAACTATGTTGGGGTCGGCTTCCAGTCTAACCAGATGCAGCTGAATACCAGTATTTTACATGGAGGGACTGCCTATCTGATCTCCATAACCCAGTAACTGGGCAATACCCTTGGTAAGACTAGCTGTCAGATTTTCAGGCTTCTGACGACCCGTAACGACTGTTTAAGATGCACAAATGACAGACGGGATCAACGGCTTAACATGCTTTCCGAGGCACGGTGATACCCCTTGATGTAAAGCAATAACCGTATACTCTCATTTGAGCCACCAAGGTGCTCCCATGCGTGCATTGATGCATTCCCCTATTTTCTGAGACGACTTCATCTTTTTGCCTGCAATTTTATGGTCCCCTCTGCGAGGTGACTGAAATTAGTAGGTACGTATGCCTAAGTAATATAGTAGGAATATTATGAATTAAAAAAAACAAAAGGATCCGCGGAGAGCTCTTTAGGTAAATGGAGTTTACAGCGATTGAAACTAATGCCCGGTTTCACTATCACTAAAATATTGTTTAGGCATTAATCTAGGTGTCGTCTAGTGTTCGTGAAAACTCGCATAAATGATACCATCGCTTTACATTTTCATTAGACCAGGTCCCTTCACCAATAGAGACGCGTCAATGCTATCTGGGATGTTGTAATAATCTGTCGACGGCAGCAACACGTTGGAGTACATAAAATAAATAATTAGATATTCATTCAAAAATACAAATTGGAATTCATTACTAAATTAATTAGATATTCATTCAAAAATTCAGATTCGTAAAATCTTCTAGAATATTTTATTACATTCATACATTCACTCAGTGATTAAAAACACGAAATCTTAAAAACTGCTTGACATATGAAGATGAAATTTGGCAATTCCCCCGTAAAAGGGTGAAATTAAGAGGTAGAAGTTTGTAAGAAAAATTTCAACAATGTTACATTAATTTGTACTGATATGGACTGAGAGTGTCTAAATAAAAGTTATATTATTAATTATTATTGTCGCGGACGGAGTAGCGGGCAGCAGCTAGTACAGACGCCAGCACATCAAGCTATCCCTAACTGACAAATTTTCGTAATTGAAAATGAACCTTATGACTTTGCAATAAAGTTGAAATGCTATCAAAGAAATTTGACAGATTGGGGTAACTTGATGTGCTGGCCTCTGTACAATAAAAGTCTTAGATATAATGTAGGTAGGTATTAGTCTATAGGGAAATATGATGATGATGAATAAAGTATGATGTCTATAGGGACTCGGATAAACCTGTATCACAGATGGTGTGAGAACTTACAATTACTATTAGGACATAAGATTTACTAAGAATAGTGACATAGTTAGTTAAAAAGCAGTTAGTAAACAATTGGCGTACAATAAGCTATTTTATAAAGCTATTATCTAATATTATTCTTATCTAGAAATACTTCGGGAACGTCTTTCATTACAGCCAATGTCGTATCGGACGTCCGATCGATTTGTAGAGTTGCTCTGAATTTATAAGGGTGGCTACTCAATCTTAATGTACCTGATTATTGACTTACAAACAACAGTTACTAGTAGATGCACTCTCAGAATAGTTACTGATGCATTGTAGCAACGTGTTTTTCACACAGAGTTAAACGGGTTCAAATTATTTATTTTTAGCCTGTGTGCGGGGAAGGAAAACATCGTGAGGAAACTAGCATGTCTGAGATATATTTCTAAACAGCATGTCAAGCCAGAGGCCCATGGGCAGCATTAAAACTCTGACACCAGGTTAGTTACTAACCACACGGAATTAAAAATAAGCCTGTGTTATCCAACTGCAGGCCAAAGGCCTCTCTTTCTCCCTTCCACTCTTCTCTATCTTGAGCTAGAGTGGCCCAATCCTGTCTGTAGGCGTCAAGCTCGTCTCGCCATCTTCTCCTGGGCTTGCCTGGATATCCACAGACGGTTTCTGGGTAACACCTGGTGGTAGGTTTGGTCCATGACTCGTTCTACATGTGGCATACATGTCCGACCCAGTCCCATTTAAGCTTGTCTTCTTTTTGGGTGACATCGACGATTTATGTTTTAGAGCGCAGCACTGTGTTCGGACGCAAAACTGAAACATTAATATAATAAAATAATACATAAATATAGACAGGTAAATGTAAAAGAGTCAGTTCTTCCTACACTTATTCCTACACTTACAGTCCAGCCATAAGATAGTAAGCGGGATTGTCCGAAAGGGTTACCGCTACCCCGGAACATAAAGCGCTAAGGGAGGAACATGGATAGGTTTTAGTCAGTAAGAGTCTGACACTCCTTTCTGCTCCACCCAGAGCAGGAGGAATCATTTGATGATTTCCAACCCTCAAAAAAAAAATGCCATCAGATAACGTTAATGCTTTATTAATTTAGAACACTTGAAAATGTAAACTTGTTTATATTGTGTTGCAAAGCCAGTACAGACGCCAGAACATCAAGCTATCCCAAACTGTCAAATTTTCCGAATTGAAAATGAACTTTATGCTTTTGTAATAAAATTGAAAAATATCAGAGAAATTTGACAGATTGGGGTAACTTGATGTGTTGACCTCTGTAGGTACATTCGATAATGATGATTCCCCTCCATGACAGCCTCGCCGTATTATGTACAGTCATTTGTTAAATTATAGGTCAGTACACCCTAAATTGGGCCACAAATAGCCAACACGTCGCTCGTTTGTGAGCACATCACAGGCTTGTTTGGACAGACGTGACCAGCGGGGTGTCAATGTTATTGAGAGGAGCAATCTGCTAAAATAAACCTCTTAAATGAATATGTACCGTTTGTCGAAACGTTACATAATGAACAGTATTGAGATGGCTTTTTATATGACATAAGGGGATAACTGAAGGTAATAATGTTTCACGTATTTATGGAACGAATACGTAGATGTATACAAAGGACGTGAATATTGGTAAATGTATATAGGTATCGTCAATTCCATATCGTTAGCTAATAAGACTATTATGTACCAAAAGGCACTCTGTAGGAACATTTTACCCGTCTAGTTCAAGATCAGTGAACTCGTGAGGGTCGTTTTCCGAATGTTGCACTGGGATTTTATTATTGATATTTATCGTAATAAAAAATGCTTACATCTATCGTCACAGTTATCTACGACATATAATTATTTTATGAATATATTTCGAACGTTGGTTATTTTTAATCGATTTCAAAAGAGTAGGTACTCAATTCGACTGTAGGTTTTTTTTTGTAAATTTGTTACGTGATTTCTCCGCGCTTCGTGTTCCCATAGCAATTTTATTAATTTCATTTGTAAAGTTTTTGAGGTAGCTTCGATAATAGGTACGTATTTAATCCACTCTTTTTGTCTTGATGATACATTAGTCCTTCAGGGCAATATTGTTTTCACCTCACAGGCTCGGAAAGAGTCTGTTTGTCATTCGAAATCTGAGCCCAAAATCGCTTTTTGCTCTCTAGCGTGGAAAGAGTTTTTAAAATTCGAACCTTTCTATTTAATAATTTTCTATACTGCCAGTCCACTGAAAATGCAAGACACCGTCTAAAATAAAATATTAAATAATACCGCTCACCTTAAAAAATTCCATCACAGTACAGAAATTAAATATTTTACGAGGATATAATTGTAAAATTGGAATTAATGTTAATAAGTATTTCATTTGATTAAAAAAATCTGTGACGTCACATTTAAATATGCCATAAAAATACTACCCTGTCAAATACCCAATTGTGTAGTAATTTAAGTTTAATTTTTTAAATAAAATAAATACTAATATAATATGTTATTTAATTCTTTGCTTGGCAAAAATAAATTTAATATTTAATAAATAAAATTAGTTAGTTATTTGTATTAAATTAGTTTTTTCCTTTCATTCTCCTTAGAGGACAAGTAGGATATAGAACAAAATACAGGGTATTTAATTTTGGAGATATTCTATGTAACTCATAAGATACATTGCCAAGTATCTGTTATTTTTTTCAGATGCTCGAACAAAATAAAACTCAACATAAATAACACCTGTTTTCTTGCACCTAGCAGTTTCCTCGCTGTAGTGAGGTGAAAAATTGTGTGTTGCGCTCGGCAGCAAAGCTTTTCTGCGTCTCGTACCTTTGAAACCTTCGTTACGCTCAGGATTCTATATTTGAAACACTCGCTTCGCTCATGGTTCAACCCTAGAATCCTTCGCTTACTCAGGTTTCAATAGAAGTACTCGCGCCAAAAATCAACTTTCCAGCCTTGCATAACAAATAACTATTAATTTACTAGTGGATATTTGGTGTGGGACTGTGGGGTAGGTACCTAAAGTCAAAAGTAAAAACCAACCGACTTCCGAAAAACACTACGAAGGTGAATAATTATTTTAGAAATGAATTATGGAAACTTTGTTCGTCATAAATCGAATATTAGTGCTAAATCCTCGAAGGTAGGCATTAAAATTCGCCAGTCTGCGTTAATAAATAATACCAAATGGGATACGATTATGCAAAATATTTGAGGAAACGGTCGTTTAGTAATAAATCAGGGTCGTTAATATCGAAGAAAGTATGAAAGAAGGCAATATTTCAGGGTGCTTCCTCGGGACGCCGTGTCCACAGGCCCCGGTCAATGGCACGCAAATTCAGTTTCCTACATCCTCCTTGGACGAAGGTTCAATTTGTTCATACGTGACGTTGTGTGTTTTCATTCTAGCGACACAGTCAATGAACTCTTGATTTTGTACCCACTTATCCGGCTTTTTCAAAGGGAAGCGTCAGCCTAATTGAAAAGATCCTTAGTCTAGAATTCTAAATAATTTCCTTTACGGAGTATTTCTGTTTATAAAAATAATTTAATTTTGTGTTGCTGAAACTAGCTTTTGCCCGCGACTTCGTTCCGGCGGAATTTCTTGTAACATACATAAAATATATCCCATGACAATCAGTAATACTTTAGCTTCCGATTAATAAAATAATTTTCCGAATCAGATCAGTAGTTACGAAGACTACCCCCTACGTACAGTCAACAGCAAAAGTAGATGATCAAAATCAGAAATTCAATACTAAAGAACGGAGTTCGCGTCAGACCTGTGTGGCGTCAGAGTGATTCAAAAGTTTGTGATTGGAAATTATACCAAACATTTACTACTAGTAGTCAGCTGCCGTATATTCGTGAACTCCGTTCATTAGTATTGAATTTCTGATTTTGATCATCTACTTTTGCTGTTGACTTACAAACTTACAAATTTAACCATTTATCCTACTACTATTATAAAGGCGAAAGTTTGTAAGTATGGATGTATGGATGTTTGTTACTCTTTCACGTAAAAACTACTGTATAGATTTGGATGAAATTTGACACAGAGATGGTTTATATCCTGGATTAACACATAGGATATTTTTTATCCCGGTAGAACATTCCTGTGGGATAATTTCCGACCTCCACGCGAGCGAAGCCGCGGGCAGAAGCTAGTAATCTTTATAATTCTTCTGTAGTGTGTTTGTCACTGAACTCTTCCTAAACCGATAGACCGTTTCAGTGGGTCCCGATGGTATAGATTCACATCTTATCTGGTAGGTGGCGCTGCGATCGAATTCTAGGAAACAGGACAACGTCTGTCCGGTCAGCTTGTATAAGCATAGATTTAGAAATAGCTCTACATCTTTACCGGTAAGTCAACACCTGAATGGGATACTTTCGGTTAAGTTAATATATTACCTACCTTAAGCAAATATTTCCTTCTCATGATCCATAAAGGAGTGAGGCGACAAGTCATCGACCGGTTGGCCTTGACTTTCACAGACATTTTATTAACTTACTAGCTTACACAGTACACGTCCAAATACCTATTGAACTGAATCTAGTGAGAATAAATAAACGTGGAACGCGTGTTAGCGTCTCACTGCAAAAAAATATCTGTTTGCCATATCTTCACTACCTAAAAAAACGACAAACTCAAAGGAGTATAACTACTGTCTTTAAGTTTCATCAACCCCTTTGATTCGTTGCTATCCCTACGGAACATAATGTGATATTTTGAGAGCGTATTGGGTACTTTTCCATGAAAGCTCAAAATAAAGTGCGTCAACTATCTGTGTGTGACGTGCTGAAGGAGTATACATTTACATTTAATACGTTATGTGCGAATAACATTAAAGAGGCGTTCGGCGGATGACGACAGCCGATTGTTTTGTTAATCATACAACATAACTTTTGCTGTTGTGTTCTATTGTTAAGATTTTCTAAAAACAACTTTTAAATTAGCAGTCTCCTTATAATTTATTTTGTACGGGAAAGCAAACAAGCGGAATTAACTTAACAAAACTATCCAGTATAATTCCACAGAATGTGTACAATTAATTGGTAAATAAACAAAAGAAACTGAAAATAACAAAACTAAACACTTGTTTGTGTATGCATCTTACGTGTCCCTTTAATAAATTCGCTTGTTACTTTTAAAAGTACATATCAATGCATCCTGAGAATTTTATTTATATTTTTTAAAAGGATTTCGTTACAACATCGACAGTGAAAGTATGAAATAAAGTAAAGGATTTTTTCTTACAAAACTAGTCATAATTTTTTGTGCACATACAAATTATATTTAAAAAGTGTCTATGACAAAATTGCTTAGATCTGTTTTTTATGTTATTTATTTGATAGTTCGCTTTCATCGTCTACCTATAATATTCTTTTCCCAACTATGTTGGGTTCTGATTCCAGATGATAAGCGGGATTGTCCGAAAGGGTTACCGCTACCCCGGAACATAAAGGGCTACGGAAGGAACATGGATGGGTTTTAGTCAGTAAGAGTCTGACACTCTCTTCCGCTCCACCCAAAACGGGAGAAGTCATTGGATGATTTCCCAGCCTTAAAAAAAAAGACTAACCGGGTGTAACTGAATACCAGTATTTTTCAAGGAGCAACTGCCTATCTGACCTCCACAACCCAGTTACTGAGTAACGCGATACCCCTTGGCAAGAGTGGTTGAAATTTGGTGGCTCTTGGTATGTAAAGATGGTCACCAATCCACGAACTAACCACGGCAAGTGACTTAACCTGATCGATCGACCTGTGGGGCTGCTATTACTTACGCAAATTTAGTCAATATCCATGTCTAGGTAAATAAAAAGGTACCACCTTTATAAATTTAATTTAAACGTTGATTATTTTGAAAGGTGAATTGCATCAATATTAAACAATGTCGTTGACGTATGTAGGTATACGAAGTATTGCGGTTACTTAGGTTCATAGTGTTTACAGCAAAGGTACCTAAATGGTTTTCGATGCTGGAAATTAATTTAATAGTCCATAAATTTATGATAATTTAAGTCACAGTTACTCATAATATAACGGGGAAAAGGGCGCTTTTTATACCGGCTCATAACATACTAATGTATGGGACAAAACTAATTAAATTGGTATACTTACTGAAATTATATTGTTAAAATTGTCCTCAATTGTATTTGATGTAACGACAAAATATTGTGCGGACAGTAACTCACATTGGTTTTACAAATATCAATTAGAAATGTCATAAACCTACAATCTGTGGAAAAAAGGTGATGTAAGGTTACGTTTTTTTTTTGTAAATATCAAGTATTAAATATAACAATCGATAGAGCAAGGAATGCTGTGTCAAACGGTACATTACATATCTATCGGAACGATATCATTTACGACAAAATGGCTCTTACGGTAATTCATATTTACACTATCGATATAATATCATGGCACTCTATGCCTCTTTCTTATTGAAGCAATATAACTAATATTTATTGAATTTATTTATGAGGATCAGAGGATGTATGGATGTTTGTTATTCTTAAGCGCATAAACTATTGAACGGAAATGGATTAAATTTGGCACAGAGGTAGATTATATTCTAGAATATAGCTACTTTTCATTCCGGCAAAACTGGCGTGGGATAATTTCCTACATAGAAACGAGCGAAATCATTACGGGTCGACAGATGCCCGAAAATCTGACAGCCAGTCTTACCAAGGGGTATCGTATTGTCCAGTTACTGGGCAGTCGCTCCAGGTAAAATACTGGTATTCAGCTGCATCCGGTTAGACTAGAAGCCGACCCCAACATAGTTGGAAAAAGGCTAGGCAGATGATGATGACACACGAGCGAAGCCGCTGGCAGAAGCTAGTAGGGTGTAAATGGCTTTGAATATTTCCGACAATATTTTTATCAGTTCTCTGTATCAAGAATTGAATGTAAAAAGTAGATAAACAAATTACTTATAAAGTCAATGACACTGTGTCTTTAGGGTATGATATATGCTAGGTACTGTAGCGAAGCGAAGGGGGTTTCCTAAGCAACTGTCACTCTGATAAAAATGTTCAAAAGAATGATTGATGCGCTCCCGTGAACAAAGTTGACGATGTGAATGTGGTAGGAATAGACTCTTTACAACCTTTTATGATGATATATGTATACTAAATAGAAAACTGTCGTATAATATGATAATATATCATTCTAGTTATCTTCATTTCAATCGATGTTGTGTGACTGACACGTACTATTATAAGGTGCTGTTATACATGTACTGCCGGTCGATTCTGTAAAAATCTCACCGTGAATACTTGCGTGGAGTGAGCTGTCAGTGTCATTCAACTGATGCTAGGGATTGACCAAGCATTAACATTACAATCAAAATCGAGATTTTAATGATATTTTTATGCTAATTTTAATAAGTAATTATTTTATTTTATTTCAAAGCCAGCTAGTACCGACTTTGGTACTTACTTACTTACAACATAATTAGTCATAAACTCAATTTCGTTTTTATTTCTTTTTTTCTTAGACTAGCCTTTGTATTTTAACTAAAGGCGCGAGCGGGTCACGCATGTTCGCCAGCATATCAAGTTACCCCAATCTGTCAAATTTCAAAGTGCACACTTCGCGCAAGCACGTTTTTCGGTTGACTAAACGTCTAGTCGTAGATACCTATTCGAGTTTACAGACAATAATTGATTTTAAACCTTAAAACTTGTACAGTAAGGTTCAGAATCGATTGAGAGATTGGTCTGAATCCCGCGCGGCGTTCACTTCACCGCGCTGCCTGCAGGGAATTTTGGCAGAATCCCGTGCTCGTGAAGTGGTCACTTCACGCAAGCACGTTATGCGTTGTCATAGTTACTAATATGAATACCTATATCGTTGACGGGTGTACATCCGGTTGACAGGGTGTAAGTTACAAAACGGTGATTCTTTACAAATTGCTGCAATGTTCTAGCAATGTGAGGAATGTGTGTAAAACTTAAAGCAATGTGCTTTTAGATGTTTTTATGACTAAATCCAAACGTTTTTGTACAAACAGTCAAATTTCTCCAACTGATTTTAAACCTTAAATATTTTACCGGTAAGGCTCTAAATCGATTGAGAAAATTTGTCTCCTTGCAGTCATTAATATGATGTGACTGCAACTACAATTTACCAATAATTCGTCACGTGCGCATACCTACGTGGACACACCAAGAACATTACGAAAATGCAATACCAACGTCCAATAAGTACAAAATATATTTTATTGTTCCAACTATTCGTTCTTCGGCTTTGGCTCACCGCCGCCCGCCTTGAAAGTGCGTGGAGCGATCACTTCGCGGAAACATCATTATTAAGATGCGGTACTTTGTGTATTTATTATATAACATTAGGTATAAATATGTGCGGCTTTTTGGGACATACCTTTAGTTACCTACCTATAAAGGCGATTTTAACACACTGCACACCGCGCGCCGACGGGTAACGCGGGGCAGCGCCCATATCGTTTGCTATGGCCGCCTCGAGACGGAGCGCGGTGCAGTGCGATATTCGCTTTACCTACTTCAGTAAACATTGCCAATAAGATGATGATAATACCTAATATTCATCATCATCAACATACCTACTGCCAAACTCGACCTAGCTCACGGCATCTCATTATCTCTATGTAGGTAACTCTCGGTCTCCGCGACGCGACTTACAGCGCAAGCGTACCTACTGAGAACTCGACGAACACGACTGTTAGGAGGTTGCTATGGCAATCACTGTTTGGGTCGTTGCTATGGCAATCACGGTATTCACCTGAATACCGTGATTGGCATGGCAACGACCCTAACAAACACCGTTGGCGTGATTTGTAGGCGCTGTCAGTCACGTGCTGCTTTCTGTCAAGTGGGCCATGTCTATTCGTTCATATAAAGCCCGTCACAGACGTAGCTATAATATATATTAATATGAATCATAGCAAGGCATATTACGACATATTTTCCATATAGATTTTCGAGTGACCGCACACGCAGCTATAATATATAATTCTATGACATCACAAAAATATGTCGACATTTATATCTCAGTATATTGATACATATTTAAGTATATTAATATATATTTTGAGGATACGGGGTACCTAGATTGATTATAGTGTTATTTCAAAATTAGTACACCTGTACACAAAAAATAAGCTTTAAAACCGTGCGCTTTAAAAACGACCGCAGACCGAGTGAGGGCAAAATATATATTATATATTAACACGTTAGACGCCACGCCGAACACCGGTGAGCCGCGAACAATTGTTTTTCTATTGTGTCTGCTGCGTGGTAGTCAATGACTTAATAATATATTATAGCTACGTCTGTGACGGGCTTAAATTTCAAGGCTTTCAGATATTTAAATGTCAAATACGACATTTAAAAATCAGTGGAATATTTGGATGCTTATAAAAGATCTATACAGAGTTATTCTAGTAAATGTATAGTAGAAAAAGTATTTTTTAATCATCTCAATGTTAATCGAAAAAATTGTGTCAAAAAGTAATACAGTCTATAATATTGGTTGCTGTAGTCGAATTTAATTTGTGAGTGTCGTATGTGTCTTATCCTACTCTCCTGTCGCAGGTCTGCTGGTAGAAAATGATGTGTAATGATGATGTAAGTAGTTCCTTTGCGTTCTTCATCAATATGTATTTTTCTTTATTATGTAGTCAGTGTGTAAGAATACATTGATAAATAAAATTTATTCATTAGTATCACAATCAAAACAATTTGCTAATACATTTCTTCTACTGAGTCTGCTGCCTCCCAGGGTTCAGCTTCGCACTGCTGAGAACGAAGGGGCGTTGGGTGTGTGTGGGCTGCACAGCGATCAACTGGAAAAAATGGTATGCATGTATTAATCATTTATTTATTACATTTTCAACTTGCAATTATTTACATAATATAAAAGTTGACAGACTTTAGTGCCCAAATGGTTGGCAGAATTGCCGCATTGTATCGTGGTGCTGTAAAAATAGGCCAGCCTTGTGGCCACTTAAAGAGTCGACCAACTGTTTGGTGATGATTGTCTCAAAAAACCAAGGGGCATTAGGACCCCACGGCCCTAGTGTTCAATTTCAAGGCATTATGGTAATTCTGTCAGGCCTCTTCCTATTGCTGCGTGCCAAGCCGTTGAGCTCTAAAACAGCTGTCACCCCTGCGGTGACAAGAGCGCTACAAATGACGTCTTTAATGGCGGCGTGCCGTGCTATCCGGCCTGGGCTCTTACTGCAAGGTAGGCCCCTATGGAGTCCCTCGCCCACCATACTGGCGGCAATGTGTAGTCCCGTGATAAAAATAAATGATTATACCATGGTATGGTACCTGAAGCTGCTAATACCACTGTGGCTGGGACCTGGGATTTATTGGCCAATCTGCATCCGGGCAAGCATAGCACTTCAGGTCCAATCAGGTGCAGGCTAAAATCTTCCCTGTCAACTTTTCAGTGCTGTGGACAGAAGACAGAAACATTAAGCTAAATAATATTTGATTTATTTTTATATTACTCATTTTATTAAATTAAATCAGAACTATCGCTGTTCAGTTGCGGAATTCACTCCCGCCTGACGACATTAGAGACTGCCAAACAGTTGCAATTTATGTATTATGTTTTTTTATTTTTAAGCTTACAGACATCGTCTACATCTCCTTTATCGAGTTTCCTATTGTAGTTGTGCTGGTACAGATTTCTTTAGAAACAAGCATCACCTATAAAATTATGTATTTTCTGTTCCTTTCTTCTTGTCTGTTTTTATGTGTGTGCATAAATGGTTAAACAAAATAAATTATTAAAATTTAACATTATCTAATACACACATCATCAAATTAATTTTTAAATACTGACAACATTATCATTTCTATTTGAAGTGAGCAGAGAAAATGTCTATTTTTGTTCTCCTACATAAATCACACAAATATTTACTTACAAGAATGAGATGAATAAGTTGAGTTTAGCTGCAACCTGACTTTTCTTTTCATAAAACTAGAGCACAATTTTCTAATATGACAGACTCTTCTATTGAGGTATCTGAAAACAAAAATAAGTTAAATCAACAAAAGTTCAGGTAATCCCAATAATCAGCGGGTAATACCATTCTCCATTCTCCTGCCCTTATCCGAATTTATTTGGGGTCGGCGCAACATGTCTTCTTCTTCCATACTTCTCTATTAGTCGTCATCTCGATAGTCACTCCCTTTCTAGCCATATCATCTTTCACACAATCCATCCATCGTTTCTTTGGCCTCCCTCTACTTGTATAGCCATCCACATTCATACTCACAACTCTCCGGACAACATTTTCCTCATTCCTCCGCATAACATGCCCATACCATGACAACCGATTTCCACACAACTTTTCGGTCACCGGTGTCACTTTCAGACTTCCTCTTATATACTCATTACGTATTCTATCCATTCGCGTAACACCACACATCCCACATAACATTCTCACCTCAGCTGCATGCAATTGTCTTTCATGAATATTTATAGCTTTTTAAGTAGTTCATTAAATTATCAGTCTTACAAGACAGAAAACATAAAAAAAATGATAATAATGTTTCATAAATTTTTTGAAAACAATCATTTGTACTTACAAATAATTAATAATACACATGATGTAAAATAGGTACTGGTATCCAGCAGCATCCGGTTAGACTGAAAGCCCAGTAAGCCCACCCCAACAAACAGTTGGAAAAAGGCTTGGCAGATTGATTGAATTCTGATACACATCTGAAAAAACAAATGTTGTTTATCATATTTAAAGGGTGATACGAGGGGTGATCAATAATGTTTGACATTCATTTTAAAGGTTGCAGACAGCCTATTTAGGTTAATCAATAACATTAATAAAACGAGGTGGGTAACCCATACCCATTGAGCAATAAATTGAGGGCTGACACTGGGCAGTGTCCAAAGTATGTCTTTGTGACGGCAGGTAGTTGAATTTCAATCACACAACTCGAAGCATTTGTTTCAATTAAAACATTTGCAGGCACTTTACATTATTATCGTTTACCTACCTCTTTTACCAGGCGGTCGTTTAGTTTGAGTTTATAGTGAAGCTAGCCGCCCCATCACAAGACGAAGCAAGTCTTAATATGGAGAAGAAACTTTATGGACAGTCTTTTAAATCGAAACCTTATGTTACAGAGGTTAACTTGTTTGATAATTACTTCTTCTTCTTTTTCTTTTAGCACAACTTCCATTAATTACATCACACGCCATCTTTTCTTCAAAGTGATCAATCAATCCACAAAGTCTGAACCGGGCGGATATGCCGCGTATTCAAATACAGAATCTTATTACTTATTTAGCTAGCTCAATAAAACATACAATGCCAAAATTCTAACTGGTTAATTCTTTTATAATCATAGTTTGCCGCCATGCTTAATTATTAAACATGGCGGCAAACTGCAAAGTGCAAAATAAGTCTGAAAAGTTGAATCGAAAACTTACGCGAAAACCGCCAATATTCTAAGTTGTCTATGTTTTTTCCAACCACAGTACGCGTTTGAAATAACGATTATTTGAGATAATCGACTAAAATTACTTTTACACGAAAAAGGCTAATTTTTCAATTGTTTATTCTGTAATTAGCTTTTAAAATATCATATTTTTAGGTTTTAACCGGGTAAAACCTAATATATAATGAATACTTGTTTCACTAAATCGTTGTAATAATTTAATATTGCCATTTATTAAAAAAAACTAAGTGCAGATTGTAATTATAATTTATATTACTAGTTATATAATAATATTTGTATTTTTATTATTTATAATTAATTTATATACATATATTTTTATATATCTAAGTACATAATATTGTGTTTTGCTTTAGATATTAATGTTGCAGAAAATAAGAAAAAAATATCAAATGTTATGCCAATTCTCACGAAAACGACCGGTACTCAAAATAATAAGAAAATTAAGCTTAGTTATTGGCATTGACAACTATCCATTGCGCTCTGTCCCACAGCTTTGTCATAATGGTGTTCGAAAGTTTTGCACTGAATAATATTTAATTGCCTCCGCTTTTCAAATTAAAAATGTCGCATAAACAAGTTATTTACGATAGCAAGAATAAAATTGCAATACTAATTCAACCAACAAATTCATAATCGAATGATGATTCAAACAAATATTTCTAAGATTGTTTTTATTCTGCATGAATAGAACGATATTTTTATTAAAAAAATAAGAAATATAATACGTATGTCAGTTTTAGTCGTGCAAATTTATCTCGAATACGATTTCGCAATATTAGTTTATTCGACCGCGTATTCTGTGGTAAGAAAAACATAGACAACCCACACTAAACTTGACATTAGAAGTTCTGTTTATTGTGATCTGGCGTCACAGAAAATGGCGCGGTGTTTAAAGGTCAATACTTCAATGTTATTATTGAATAGGAGAGCTAAATTAGTTACGAAAATAATTGACAAACTATAAAATAAGAAGAATATTTTGCACATACATTTAGTTATGAAAACTTGTTGTTTGAGTAAATTCCTTGAACAACCGGAAATGTGACCCAGTACTAATAAATATTGAGTTTAGAAAAATAATTATACTTCAATTTTAAGTTTAATTCTAAAAACGTCTTTGTTTTTTTTAATTGGCATGTTTATTTATAAAAGAATTAACCAGATAAAATTTTGGCATTGTATGTTTTATTGAGCTAGCTAAATAAGTAATAAGATTCTGTATTTGAATACGCGGCATATCCGCCCGGTTCAGACTTTGTGGATTGATTGATCACTTTGAAGAAAAGATGGCGTGTGATGTAATTAATGGAAGTTGTGCTAAAAGAAAAAGAAGAAGAAGTAATTATCAAACAAGTTAACCTCTGTAACATAAGGTTTCGATTTAAAAGACTGTCCATAAAGTTTCTTCTCCATATTAGGACTTGCTTCGTCTTGTGATGGGGTGGCTAGCTTCACTATAAACTCAAACTAAACGACCGCCTGGTAAAAGAGGTAGGTAAACGATAATAATGTAAAGTGCCTGCAAATGTTTTAATTGAAACAAATGCTTCGAGTTGTGTGATTGAAATTCAACTACCTGCCGTCACAAAGACATACTTTGGACACTGCCCAGTGTCAGCCCTCAATTTATTGCTCAATGGGTATGGGTTACCCACCTCGTTTTATTAATGTTATTGATTAACCTAAATAGGCTGTCTGCAACCTTTAAAATGAATGTCAAACATTATTGATCACCCCTCGTATCACCCTTTAAATATGATAAACAACATTTGTTTTTTCAGATGTGTATCAGAATTCAATCAATCTGCCAAGCCTTTTTCCAACTGTTTGTTGGGGTGGGCTTACTGGGCTTTCAGTCTAACCGGATGCTGCTGGATACCAGTACCTATTTTACATCATGTGTATTATTAATTATTTGTAAGTACAAATGATTGTTTTCAAAAAATTTATGAAACATTATTATCATTTTTTTTATGTTTTCTGTCTTGTAAGACTGATAATTTAATGAACTACTTAAAAAGCTATAAATATTCATGAAAGACAATTGCATGCAGCTGAGATGAGAATGTTATGTGGGATGTGTGGTGTTACGCGAATGGATAGAATACGTAATGAGTATATAAGAGGAAGTCTGAAAGTGACACCGGTGACCGAAAAGTTGTGTGGAAATCGGTTGTCATGGTATGGGCATGTTATGCGGAGGAATGAGGAAAATGTTGTCCGGAGAGTTGTGAGTATGAATGTGGATGGCTATACAAGTAGAGGGAGGCCAAAGAAACGATGGATGGATTGTGTGAAAGATGATATGGCTAGAAAGGGAGTGACTATCGAGATGACGACTAATAGAGAAGTATGGAAGAAGAAGACATGTTGCGCCGACCCCAAATAAATTCGGATAAGGGCAGGAGAATGGAGAATGGTATTACCCGCTGATTATTGGGATTACCTGAACTTTTGTTGATTTAACTTATTTTTGTTTTCAGATACCTCAATAGAAGAGTCTGTCATATTAGAAAATTGTGCTCTAGTTTTATGAAAAGAAAAGTCAGGTTGCAGCTAAACTCAACTTATTCATCTCATTCTTGTAAGTAAATATTTGTGTGATTTATGTAGGAGAACAAAAATAGACATTTTCTCTGCTCACTTCAAATAGAAATGATAATGTTGTCAGTATTTAAAAATTAATTTGATGATGTGTGTATTAGATAATGTTAAATTTTAATAATTTATTTTGTTTAACCATTTATGCACACACATAAAAACAGACAAGAAGAAAGGAACAGAAAATACATAATTTTATAGGTGATGCTTGTTTCTAAAGAAATCTGTACCAGCACAACTACAATAGGAAACTCGATAAAGGAGATGTAGACGATGTCTGTAAGCTTAAAAATAAAAAAACATAATACATAAATTGCAACTGTTTGGCAGTCTCTAATGTCGTCAGGCGGGAGTGAATTCCGCAACTGAACAGCGATAGTTCTGATTTAATTTAATAAAATGAGTAATATAAAAATAAATCAAATATTATTTAGCTTAATGTTTCTGTCTTCTGTCCACAGCACTGAAAAGTTGACAGGGAAGATTTTAGCCTGCACCTGATTGGACCTGAAGTGCTATGCTTGCCCGGATGCAGATTGGCCAATAAATCCCAGGTCCCAGCCACAGTGGTATTAGCAGCTTCAGGTACCATACCATGGTATAATCATTTATTTTTATCACGGGACTACACATTGCCGCCAGTATGGTGGGCGAGGGACTCCATAGGGGCCTACCTTGCAGTAAGAGCCCAGGCCGGATAGCACGGCACGCCGCCATTAAAGACGTCATTTGTAGCGCTCTTGTCACCGCAGGGGTGACAGCTGTTTTAGAGCTCAACGGCTTGGCACGCAGCAATAGGAAGAGGCCTGACAGAATTACCATAATGCCTTGAAATTGAACACTAGGGCTGTGGGGTCCTAATGCCCCTTGGTTTTTTGAGACAATCATCACCAAACAGTTGGTCGACTCTTTAAGTGGCCACAAGGCTGGCCTATTTTTACAGCACCACGATACAATGCGGCAATTCTGCCAACCATTTGGGCACTAAAGTCTGTCACTTTTATATTATGTGAATAATTGCAAGTTGAAAATGTAATAAATAAATGATTAATACATGCATACCAATTTTTCCAGTTGATCGCTGTGCAGCGCACACACACCTGATGCCCCTTCGTTCTCAGCAGTGCGAAGCTGAACCCTGGGAGGCAGCAGACTCAGTAGAAGAAATGTATTAGCAAATTGTTTTGATTGTGATACTAATGAATAAATTTTATTTATTTATTTATCTATCTATTCTTACACACTGACTACATAATAAAGTAAAATACATATTGATGAAGAACGCAAAGGAACTACTTACATCATCATTACACATCATTTCCTACCAGCAGACCTGCGACAGGAGAGTATAATAAGACACATACGACACTCACAACTTAAATTCGACTACAGCAACCTATATTATAGACTGTATTACTTTTTGACACAATTTTTTCGATTAACATTGAGATATTTTTGTGATGTCATAGAATTATATATTATAGCTGCGTGTGCGGTCACTCGAAAATCTATATGGAAAATATGTCGTAATATGCCTTGCTATGATTCATATTAATCTATATTATAGCTACGTCTGTGACGGGCTTTTTAGGAACGAATAGACATGGCCCACTTGACAGAAAGTAGCACGTGACTGACAGCGCCTACAAATCACGCCAACGGTGTTTGTTTGAGCCGTTGGCATGCCAATCACGGTATTCCCGTGATTGGCATGGCAACGACCCTAACAAACACCGTGGCGTGATTGCCATGGCAACCTCCTAACAGTCGAGTTCTCAGTAGGTACGCTTGCGCTGTAAGTCGCGTCGCGGAGACCGAGAGTTACCTACATAGAGATAATGAGATGCCGTGAGCTAGGTCGAGTTTGGCAGTAGGTATGTTGATGATGATGAATATTAGGTATTATCATCATCTTATTGGCAATGTTTACTGAAGTAGGTAAAGCGAATATCGCACTGCACCGCGCTCTGTCTCGTAGCGCGAGGCGGCCATAGCAAACGATATGGGCGCTGCCCCGCGTTACCCGTCGGCGCGCGGTGTGCAGTGTGTTAAAATCGCCTTTATAGGTAGGTAACTAAAGGTATGTCCCAAAAAGCCGCACATATTTATACCTAATGTTATATAATAAATACACAAAGTACCGCATCTTAATAATGATGTTTCCGCGAAGTGATCGCTCCACGCACTTTCAAAAGGCGGGCGGCGATGAGCCAAAGCCGAAGAACGAATAGGTAGTTGGAACAATAAAATATATTTTGTACTTATTGGACGTTGGTATTGTATTTTCGCAATGTTCTTGGTGTGTCCACGTAGGTATGCGCACGTGACGAATTATTGGTAAATTGTAGTTGCAGTCACATCATATTAATGACTGCAAGGAGACAAATTTTCTCAATCGATTTAGAGCCTTACCGGTAAAATTTTTAAGGTTTAAAATCATTTGGAGAAATTTGACTGTACAAAAACGTTTGGATTTAGTCATAAAAACATCTAAAAGCACATTGCTTTAAGTTTTACACACATTCCTCACATTGCTAGAACATTGCAGCAATTTGTAAAGAATCACCGTTTTGTAACTTACACCCTGTCAAACGGATGTACACCCGTCAACGATATAGGTATTCATATTAGTAACTATGACAACGCATAACGTGCTTGCGTGAAGTGACCACTTCACGAGCACGGGATTCTGCCAAAATTCCCTGCAGGCAGCGCGGTGAAGTGAACGCCGCGCGGGATTCAGACCAATCTCTCAATCGATTCTGAACCTTACTGTACAAGTTTTAAGGTTTAAAATCAATTATTGTCTGTAAACTCGAATAGGTATCTACGACTAGACGTTTAGTCAACCGAAAAACGTGCTTGCGCGAAGTGTGCACTTTGAAATTTGACAGATTGGGGTAACTTGATATGCTGGCGAACATGCGTGACCCGCTCGCGCCTTTAGTTAAAATACAAAGGCTAGTCTAGGAAAAAAAGAAATAAAAACGAAATTGAGTTTATGACTAATTATGTTGTAAGTAAGTAAGTACCAAAGTAGGTACTAGCTAGCTTTGAAATAAAATAAAATAATTACTTATTAAAATTAGCATAAAAATATCATTAAAATCTCGATTTTGATTGTAAGTGGTACATCCCTAAAATCAAGTGGGATGACATTGACAGCCCACTCCACGCTCACTTCACCTAAGTTTTCACGGTGAGATGGTAACAGAATCGCACTGCTGTACAATATTTACAGGGTTGCCAACCATTTCAAATATACAGTGTGTTAGGTTAAACGAGGGACATAATTTCATGGGTTGCTACACTCATGAAAATGAACAACTTTGACTATGGAACTATAACTGAAATCACGAAAAAAAAAATCAGATGTTCAGTACATTTATGTTCGCATAATTCTTCAAAATGTATGGAACAGCTGATATTTATTTTTCATATTTCAGAGTTGGTCCCATGAACAAAGTTGTTGATTTTCATGAGTAATATACAACCTGAAAGTATGTCCCCCGTTTAACCTAACACACTGTATACCTACAACTTTTTTGGGCGGTAAATATTATTTGGCGCCAAATTTTACGGTGGTTTGATAACTACTTGACAAACACTATTTACATAAAATGTGAAAATTCGTATAGCACCCATAATAAGTCCTACACAGTTCACATTAACTTCTCCTTTCAGAAACTTCTGACTTCTCCAATTTAACTATATTAGGCAGGTCGTGACTTTTTTATGTGGGGTAATCCTATTGTTAAGTTAACCTGACCTGCCTGCCCTTCTTTTACGTAGTCAATTATAATAATACTAAAGCAGACTTGTGACTCGCTACCTAACAAAGTATGCGAAAAGTTCGTGAAAAACACGATGAAAATTCAGCGATCTCATTTTAAACTGGCAAAAATCGGAGAGTTGGTGGACATTATTTGTACTTAAGGCAAATAGCTGGTGATACAAATATTAAAAATAATCTTTATTTCTTACAGGTATTATCATGGTTCAGTATTTACTATTTTCGTTTTTGTATTAAAAATAATCTTTATTTATAATAGGTTGTCATGGTACCATGTTATGTTATGGGGAGGACTGAGGTAAATGTTGTCAGGAAAGTTTTGAGTATGAATATGGATGGCTATACAAGTAGAGGAAGACCTAAGAGACGATGGATGGATTGTCTGAAAGACGATACCTATGGCTAGAAAGGGAAGTGACTACCAAGATGACGACAATAGAGAAGTATGGCAGAAAAAGACATGTTGCGCCGACCCCAAATAAATTGGGATATTATAAATCGTCGGCGCAACATGTCTTTAGACGTAACGTAAGTGTGATAATCATTTTTATTATACTTCTGTATTGAGTTACATTAGGCCTTCCAATGACCGCTTACTACAATCAACGGATATTTTTATGATTAATAGTATGGGGTACCGTTTTGTGCAAACATAAGTCTTGAAAAGTTAGGTAGGAATGGTAACTATAATATTAACTTAATATAATATAATAACCAAGATAATCAAACTGCTCGTTCGATTAGGTACCATTCCGGTAGTCAAGCTCTACAGAACTTACGGTACCTACCTACTTATACATATAGTCACATAAATAATAATAAGTTAACCTACTATTGACCGAAACGAAGAAACGCCCACTATTTCTTGGTCATTATATATATTATAATGTGTTTACAAAGTTTTTATACGCGAACATAAGTACGCACGATTAGGACGGCCAACTTTATATCATGGTTTACGATTTGTTGTGGGTTCCTATTCATATAGGTAGCTATTTTATACTTATGTGTACTTTTGTAGGAATGTCAATGAACCCCGATAGTCTCTATAGGCTAAAAGGATTTTCGGATAAAATCGTGTCAAAGACAAGACAAATCGTTCTTGATGGTTTAAAGAAATAATTAGGTTGTAAAAACTCTTTGTTGTTTGAACATTATAGAAGATCAGCTTTCTAATTTGGTTTTCCGGTTCTGTAGGTATTTGATGGTTCAGATAAGACAAACGATTTATATTTAAAAGAATATGCGTTTTATAGTTATGGCGCCCAAGATAAAGGCTTGCCTAGTTTAGGGCCAATTTAAAATTTCTCTGCCAGCGACTCCGTCCGCGTGGATGTCATAATACCCTCCAATAAACTGAAATAACAGCCACAATTAAACAAAAAAATACCTGTACAGGTACCTACTACGTTAGTACTGTGAGCCTAAGTGAAACCTTATGTTGAACATGGCTGGTAAATAACTGACAGCATTCGAATTTTGAAATTAATAGAATACTTTGATAGGTTTTTATAAAACAAAAGAGAATCTGTCAGTAGCCGTGTGGCTTGACGGATGTATTCGATAAAAAGCAATGCAATTGAAATAACTATTGCCGTGTGTTTGTATTTTATAGCATACTAGCTTCCGCCCGCGGCTTCGCCCGCAAAATATGTCGACAAATTATACATATAAACCTTCCTCTTGAATCACTCTATCTATTAAAAAAACCGCATCAAAATCCGTTGCGTAGTTTTAAAGATTTAAGCATACAGACAAACAAACAGACAAAAATAGCGACTTTGTTTTATACTATGTAGTGAAGAGATCCCTACAACACACACTACACAAGCTCTACCACTGGATCCCCTAAATGAAGTACCTACCTAGTTTTGGTCTCAGCAGCCAAAATTATAATGAGAGTCAGGACTAGTGACGAGGACGCAAGCGAGGTACAGTTGTCCGTATGAGAAGGAGCACATGAGATCGACACCCATAGCCTTCAGTAGCAATTTGCCTTAGTAGCGAAGATTTTTTTGTGAATTAATGACCGTTTGCGTATTCTGCCTAAAGGTACAGCACTGATACACTCTGTGTACGTTTTACGAACTAAGTATCACATAATACTTAGTATTACAAAATGTAAAACAAAGAAGCAAAAAAAAAACAACTGACTTCGGAAAAAACACTATCAAGTGAAAAATAATTTGAATTTATTTGGTTTTGTATTTTCTTATTTTTTTGCTACCGATTTCCGAAATTAAAATTATTTTTCACTCTTTAGTGTTTTTAAATACAAAACCAAAGGCACCGACTTTTAGTAAAAAGTTTTTTATTTTTCACATTTCAGTTGTCAACTGTCTAAGAGATATTTCTCAACAGTCAAATGTCTAAGAGATATTTCTCAACAGCATGTGATGCTAAGTCAGAGGCCCATGGGCAGCATTAAAACTCTGACACCAGGTTAGTCACTAACCACACGAAGAACAAGAAGTTCTCACCAATTCGTATCCATTACTAAACTTGCTATATAAACAACATCATCGAGTTAAAAAGAGTGAACTAAATAAGTACGTATTATCGAAGCTAACTCAAAAACTGTTCTTGTCAAACTAAGTTAGTAAAATCAAACAAAAAAGAATTATCAAAATTAATTTATTGAGTTGGTTTTTTTTGTTTGGTTCGGAGTAATCGCGTAACAAACATACAAAAAAAAAACATACAGTTGAATTGAGAACCTCCTCATTTTTTGAAGTCGGTTAAAATATATAAGGTCCTATTAAAATAGATGACAAACTTTTAGACATCACTCAGACCACCAAAATAAGGACAATGGTAAAAAACAAACCACATGAGATACTTACAAGAAACAAGAACAAGAAACCCATAATAGATGCATTTATTCTAGTGTGCGGGCAATTTATTACATATTTTAGATCAAAATAAAATCACTTTAATCAAGTTTTTTTTTGCTTGTATATCTTTGGTTAGTCGTACTGAACGCTGTGTTAAAATTTGTGCATATATTTTAATGGGACCTTATATAACTGTTGGAAATCGAACCTAAGTTCAATTCAATCATGTTCAGAGTCATTAGTGAAATCCACCCTAAGTAGGAACTTAGAAATGACATTGACTCCTACAGGAAAGAAATGGAAAAACTAATATTTGCCCCACGCGGTGGAATTACAATATTAAAATCACATTAGAGTAGATAATACCTCGGAGATTATTTTTCGACCAGATAGTAAAGGTTCGACAACCGCTCCATTTATTTCAGAACAAACCGCAGAACTTTCAACGCTGTTGTATTTATATTATTTTTTACTAAAGAAACAGCTTTTCAAACTTAGAAATGCCTGTTCAAATCTAAAATTAATTTCAGAAAACTGTTTAAAAGCATTTTATGTAGGTTTCTTTAATACATGGAGATGAAAACTATCGTTCCATGAACTCAAAAAAATCTATTATTATGAAATGATAAAATAGGAGCAGAGGTGTGCAGAGATCGTGAGCGCCGACTCCTAGGGTGTGCTGCTGTACAGATAAACTTTAAACTACAGGGTTTTCCAATAAGAGGTGTTATTTTAATATTCCAAGAAAAATGCCAATTTTAATATAAATGATCGGATGTTAATTTACAACAATAAAGAGGAAGGTATGCCGTTAATAGTGGAAAATAACACCAGGCAAATGACCACCACGCTTACAGGACCATATCCTTTGATGGAAAACCTAATAACACTGGCCGACCTGGCTATCGAACCCAGAGTCTCATCCTCAGTAGTATCGTTTGCGACTATTACAACCAACGAGATATTATTATGAAGTAAGCAAAATTACTACGTAGCTACAGATCACTCGGGAATTCCATTGATCTCACCTACATAGAGTTTGTACCCGAGTGAACTTTGCAGTAAAAATAAATCATCCTGTTTGTAAATCATAATAAGAAAAATAATATCAACAAAATCACGATACTTGATCCGACGATTGTTCTTCACGCAGAGTTATTTAAAAAGCAACAGGTAAATGAAATCATATCGGTTACCCAAGCTTGTCTTTATTTTTCCTTGGAATAGGCATCTAAAGTAAATGTTGGCTTACCACACGGAACTCGGGCCTTTGCCTGTGGGTATCCAAGCTTCACTGGCCTATTTATTGAAAGACCGAAAGCATAATTGACTTTTACCGGTCAATGACATTGCAGATCTGAAAAAAGTAGGTACTCACCAGTTGTTTTTTTTTACTATGTATTGTAAATAAAGAAGGTGACCCGGTATTTATTCTGTGACTGTTCTTTGAGCTTTGAATAAATTTGCGACTTCAAAGATTTGAGGCCACCAAAATTTCCGTATTGACACTTTGGTTTGGTAGGTACTTATTTCAAATGTGTTTATTGTATTGTGTATGACAATACACAATGGCCTATTTAATATAACCTACTTACAACGACCCAATATTTCTTTTATTATTTAACAATTTAATATAACAATGTGCTGATAAACTGGCCATTCAATGTTAGTGTGTAAGCCATTAAAGTTTGTTTTTTTTCTTTACTTCCAAATGGCATTGCTTTTCAAAATTTTCATCAATTTCGGCCGGAATGTAATTAAAAAGCTTTAAGTTACCTTTTCGAATGAAAAAAAGTGTAAAGTATGTGATGTGAATAGGAATTAGTATGTACTAAATGTGTGAACATTAATCATGGAGAATGGACTGGCCACAGATGTAGATAGACTTACCGTTTGCTTCGCAAAAGTGACCATTCTCTAGCAAGAGGCTAAAGCTGCGCGGTCAATAGCTGGCTATTGACATTTAAAATCCAAACAGATTTTTTAATATTTAATGCAATCTTTTAATTCTTTTTAACAGATATCTTTTCATGAAATAATGTAATACTTTTAATGAACTGTACTACAATTGAATGTCAGAAATTCGGGAACCCCAATCCCCAAAAAATTGGGGCTTTCTTGGATTTTATAAAGGTGAATTAACTTGCGCGATAATATGAAAGTTTTACTGGCGTTAGCAAACGTTAGTTAAACATGAATATAATAAGTTTAGAATTACGCATACGCATGTCGTCACTCTTTGGCTCAAGTGGACCCAAAACATACCCACGATGGTTCGTGGTGAACTGTTCCGATCGCGGGCGCTTCCGAACTGTACGGTTAAAAACTCTGTCAAGTGACTGTTGCTATATAATAGCTCGGAAAAATGATTGCGCAAGTAGGTAGGTACGACTTACTCAAAGGTTATTTTTTAATGACGTAACGTGAAAGTGTTACAATGTAATGTCGCACACCCCCTACCAAATTAATACCGCAAGAAACAAACTTTGGTCCATTGTTTATCCGGAAAGAATCTGTGTATAAGCAATAAGCAACCAAGTGACGCGTGCCGACCTGAACTAAGCTAAATGCGGTTGCTTTGAAATTCTATTGGCATCAATGGCTTGACAATATTACCTGCTAATGGACGCGGACACGTGTCTCTTCTTTTACAGGTTCTTTGTCAGGTTCTGTGACGCACAAGGTTGCATTCTCTACACGTTCCTTGTCATCAACTGTCTTCGAGTTCTCCCGACTACGCCGATGGCTTAATGGAGACGGGAAAACAGAATAAATTGAATCTGCTGTGGTTTGTTCAAAAAGTTTACCTATAAAACAAATATAGAAGATGGTTTATTTATTAATTTGACTATTTATTAAATGCACAGCCAAAAAAAGGGACGAAAAATACGTACAGACATGATGCTTATTTCTAAAAATCTCTTGCAACATACCAGAGCAGCAGCAGCAGTTTAGGTATCCTAAATAGATTTATTTTATCCTAGTATCCTTTTAGAAGCGTGGAGTAACGTGATTATCTATGTCATGTCTCTTATTAACCGTCAGTTTGCGAAGCTGGATCATAATATCACATTATGATGTCCACGTGTGGCCAGTGGCCGGCTATCTTCCCTTTCTTGCTGTTGCTATGTTCTGCATTCGATAAACTATCTTGTTTTTTATTTGAATGTGGAATGGGAAAGCTCTTGACCTCGATCACGCCTGATGGAAAGCGATGTATACGGTCTATGATGGAGCGAACATGCCCAGAATATTATAGAATGCCTGTTCACTCTTGCTTTGAAGGCAGCTTCCTGTCTCTCTGATGGTCGTGAATCTAATAACAGGAAGTTTGTCATCAATCCCGTAAATAAATTTCTCCATGTTAGGAAATATTCAATAAGCACCCGCTACATCACGAACAATCCTACATACTTATTTCACCCTCAGCGCACATGTCCGTCGTTGTGCTAAACTTAGACCTCTAAAGATAGAAAATCGGGGGTGATCTTCACAAAAGCTTTTATTATTTCTTGGAACTATCCTTAGCATCAGTCCTACTAATAATATGAAGGCGGATCATATACCCAATGTTAGATACATTGGGTTTATGATCCGCCTTAAGGATTTTAGAATAGAAATAGTGACGCATTATGGTTTATTTCCATTCGAATATACCGAAATATTGCTATACTAGTTGCTGCTAGTGGCTTTACTCGCGTGGTTGTCGGAAATTATCCCAAGGGAACGCACTACCGGCATAAAAATGTGCCGAGTGTCATCCAGATCCGTTCAGCCATTAGAGCGTAAAGGACGGATAAACATACAAACTAATTATCAGAAAGTTTCTCATTTATAATATTAGTGTGATTAACCCCAGAAGGCCCTTACCATAACTCAATTTCAGCTACCGAAAACAAATGTTTTTAAAATGTGTAAACGAATGTGATACTCCATTTGACCTTATTTTAAAATTGGAACCTTCTATTTAGGCCTTAAAAAACTTGTTTTACAGATGGTCAGTATTATTTATACATACACCAAATGTCAAGTCATTAAAACATCTATTACAAAATTTTCATACCCATCTCATCATCGTGTTTTATAATGTTAAGATAAATATTTTTAGTGGATATTTGTAACTGTGTTTTTCCTTTTCCACCCCTGAATAACGGGTACCTACCCAATTATTTTTTTGATGCATGATTCTTAAAGTCATCGCGTAGGTACGATGATAAATCTTGTTAAAATATACAACTAATTTTATTTACATAGTTTAGAGTAGTAGTTCTCCACGTCTAATTTTGGCCATGGCAGCCAGTCTCTGTCCCCGTCACCTATCACAGTTAATAACGTTGTATTCCTAAGAAAATGTACATTTGAAATGGCCCTCCACCTCCTAGCATCCCTATTATTATGCGATTACTGTGAGCTCTTTAGAATGGCTCCCCGCTCTGATCGTGTAAAACCAACATTTATTTCTGATATCTCATGAGTAGTATTCTTTAAAGGTACCTTGAACTCCTAATATCAGTACTGCATACATTACGCAAGACTCAGGCGGAACAGTCGAGAACAAAATAATAAAACTTGTTACTTTATACCTAAACTTGGAATCTGTCCAAAGAATGCGAAATCCGGCTTGCTACCATCAGTGGCGAACGAGCACTTTCATTTAATTCGTTATTAGGTAAAGTTAGGGAAATTAATTCTTTGGCAAACCGGCAGACAACTAAACTTATGTATGTATTCGAATCACAGAACTGTCCCTAGGGTAACATCGACACTTCCCAAACGTTAGTATTAAATAAATGTTACTAAAAATAAGAGAGATTCAGTGTGAGAGAGAGATAAAAAATAACATAAAATAAATAAATTCTTTACAAGAACCAAAAACTAAGAGCATTTAAAGCTTATAACTAACTTATTAGCTTATACTAGCGTGTAAATCTTTCTTCTCTATCATATAACGAAATAATTATGCCATCGATATATATGTATGTACTACGCACAACTCTATGAATTATGCCTAAACGTGACGCGTCCTTGAAATTTCACTCTTAGTTCTCGTCTAATTATCGAATTGCCGCGTAAGAAGTTTCACTTAAAACAACAACTCCCCTTGAAATCCCCATAGGAACAAGTTACAGTCTATCATATTACAGCATTGCATGGGAGTTTATTAACCCCGATACGTTGACGTATCTTGGGCGCGTGTGACGCAAGCCCGCTGAATGCACCACGGGTGCGTTTACTGTAAACAGTGTGGATCATTGCCTTTTGGCATATGAGAACAAAGGAGTTTGAGCTGAAATGTCAACTGTGAAAGCCACGTGTGCGACAGGCAATGGGGCTGAGGCGCTTGTAGACGATGCAAGTAAATTGACCATGTAAAAGTGCGGGTCTCTGCGATTTTGTCGTAACTGGGATCAAATAACAACCTTTCGAGAGACTTTTATGTTTTGAACTTTTTTGTTGGTGGAGCTCGTGGCGAAGTAATTACAGCCGCACGGATCGATCCATCAGGTAAAGCTACGCTTGCCGGGGTTGGCCCGTGTACGGGTGACCATCTTTATATAAAGAGACTCCTCCGTGCCTCGGAAAGCATGATAAGCCGTTGGTTCCGGCTGTCATTCGTGAATCTTTGACAGCCATTACGGGTCGTCAGACGGTCGAAAGTCTGACAGCCAGTCTTACCAAGGTCCAAGGGGTATCGTATTACCCAGTTACTGGCTGGGTTGTGGAGGTCAGATAGGCAGTCGCTCCATGTAAAGTACTGGTATTCAGCTGCATCCGGTTAGACTGGAAGCCGAACCTAACATAGTTGGGAAAAGGCTAGGCAAATTGATTGACTTTTATGTTTTGAACTAGATTTGGTGTCAATTGTCCTTTGCGATGTATCAGAGATAAGCTGTTACAATGTATTTTATAACATAATGCCACATAAAGTAAGAACTGCTATTATTTTTTACGACTTTGGTTGAATTGCAACAGTAGACAAAACCATGAGATATTTTGGGAGCATGGATATATGAGAAAATTATGCGATTCATTTAATGTCTACTTGTACTAACAAAATATTGATTGAATACAAAGTTATATCATTTCTGGTAGAAGCTTTTAAAGTGCACTAATTTTATTACACCCCCTGTGAGTAAACCACATTAACTTATAATACGTTATTGAAATAGTAATCATATTATATGCGAAATAATATCAACTTGATATTGTACTAAATTGCTAGTTTTAAAGACAACTTCAACATGTTACATTAAGGTTGATGTTCCAGTTCGCGGCTGTAAGACGTATGTAGTTAGAAATCATTAATACAACCCTCCGAGCTCATAAAGGTTCCGGAATGACTTTGACCTTGTAAAAAGTCATTTTTACACCTTTATGAGCTCGGAGGGTTGTATTAATGATTTTGATGATTATAATTCTGTAACTACATACGTCTTACAGCCGCGAATCAAATGTTCATCAACATACAACCTATCACTGGCCTGCAAATTGCAAAAAACTTAAGAAAATTTGAATTTGTCGGGCTGGTTGGAGCATTCACCTTAAGTTAATATATCGACTGTGAGTATACATGAAGTATGCTTTCTAAAAACTTGTTAATTTTGTTAACTTTAATAAAAACAGACTAAAAAAACCGGCCAAGTGCGAGTCGGAGTCGCGCACGTAGGGTTCCGTACCATTATTTATAAAAAAACGGCACAAATCACGTTTGTTGTATGGGAGCCACTTAAAATATTTATTATTTGTTGTTATACCGGCAACAGAAATACATCATCTGTGAAAACTTCAACTGTCAAAAACTACAAACAACTGTCATGAAACTATCAAAGTTCATGAGATACAGCCTGGTGTCAGACGGACAGACAGACGGACGGAACGACAGACGGACAGCAGAGTCTACCAAAAACAACAAGTCAAGTAACGCTATGTTTCAGAAAATTCGTCCAGACTATTAAAATCAAACTCAAAGTTAAATCGTTTATTTCAAATAGGCACAAGAAAGACACTTTTGAACGTCAAAATAAAAACAAGATATAGTCGCCCCTTACAAAAGATAGTTTCGTATGGAGAAGAATGGGCAAGAAACTCTACCGTTAGGTACTCTTTTAAAATGTTTTACAATGTTTTGTATACATGAATTATATTATTACATATTTATACATTCCTTTGTACGCGTACATGGCATTGAGGACTATATAATGGGGTTCCATCCTCGAGTGCTTGGCACTCTGTGATAACCTTTAAACCTTTGAAATGATGTCATACAGGCCTCGTACATTGAAACGAAGGCTCAGGAAACAAAGTAGGCCATCGCGTCCATAAATAGTAGCTGCATGCATTCTGAAATATGAAACATGGCGCAGTACCTCGGGGTCTATTTATAGGCCGTTGGCGCTGGCTATAGTGAGCGGTGCTCGGGTTCCGGGGCTGGTGCTCATTGACGCCGGGGCATCGATCGGAGGCGGGGCTCGGGCCTGCAGCATCAAGCTCTGACCTAGTTTGCACCCTCAATGAAACAGGAGGATGAGGGACCTCAAAGCCAAACGGAGTAACTCTACGAAAATAAAATTTTGGAAAATGTATTCCCAATTATTGGTAAGTACTCCAATATACACAGTAAAACTAAAATATATATATAAAGTACTAGTGCATAAAGGGAAAGAGCACATGGCATTTCCAATTTCAATCATTTTTTGTGGTAGTAACTACAAATAATTTGGTTGGCAGCTAGTTTTCGTGAGGAATAACTAGTTCCAATGCAAATTTGAGTTCAATCTACCGATGGCAGTCTGATCGAATTTGTAAACTTCCTGTGAGTGTAAGTGACAATTTAAAGTTCATAATTATTTTGCAATTGTTCGTTTCAGTAGTTTTTCGCACACGTGTCCGTTTTATACAATGGTGGGATTTTAGGAGCATTTCCTAAATTAAGTACCTGACCTTATATACTAGTCCATAATATAGTCTTTTTAGTTTTAGTGTTAGATAATAATAAAATACTGTAACTGACCTTTGAACTATAGAAGTTCGGAACTTTCTTAGTTATGCAAGCCTTGTTTATACACATTGTTTCCAAACTGTTGCTACTGTCGTAAATGTCTGTTCTCGTAATTTTCCTGATTTAAACTAACAAGAAAGCATTGAATCCAAATTATAAAGAAAAACATTGTTGATTTGGTAAACATTTATAATGTTTATTGTTTGGAATTAAGCTTATTTGATCACAGTGATGAAAAAAAATTCAGTAAAATATAAATATGTGAGTAACGAAATATGACTGCTTTCAGACTTAGCATGGTTGGTCGAGCCTCCAAGGACAGGGTGTTGGTTGTGCAGCGGAGGCCTCGGTCGTTGACCGTGCGACCTAGTTTCACGTTGACGTCACAGCTACGCCTCCTGACGTCACGGGCGAGCCTCCGCGAGCCCATTCAAAACTAGATCACAAGCTCAGGGTGCACTCCACCTCACCTTCCCTCCTCGCATACATAATTATCATCGAGGCCGCAGTGCTGGAAGTAACGCTGGAGGTCATTTCACTCTGTTTCTATTTATACTCACCATGCTAAGGTCACTGCAGGTTTAAAATGATGTCGTAAAATTTTCCTTCCGCAATACTTTTTATGAAAAAATACGATTGAGGTGTTTTCTGAATAGCACAAAACAAGTTTTTATGTCTATTGTCTATTAACTTCCTTCTGATCTGGAAAAGTTATGAAACTTGAAAAATGCACCCTATTAATAATATTAATCTTTCAGTTAGTATATTATTAATAGAAGACTGTTTCTAGACTTTGTTTATAGAAGAAGAATATTTTCTTTCTGGGATCTGTTATAACTGTATACTGTATCATCATATAGATCACACATCATACATGTTGGATCCACAGATGTGGACAGTGTCTGTGGTTGGATCCATTTTGTGTGGTTGGTACAAAAAGCCAAACTACCCTCTGACAAGCTATAACTTGTTCAATGTATTGTGCAATATGGTAAGTTTTTAATAACTTAGGTACATCTGACGACGACCGAATTTTGTTTTGTTTTTTGTGTTTTGTTGTTGGGGTGATTCAATTATTGAGAAATTACATCTTACTGCAGACAAACCCTCGGCTATATTCATATTAGGAGATTAAAAATCTTATTAGGAAATTAACTGAAAGGCGCTTTCGTCTGACTGCCTCGTTGGTTGCAAGCACTACTGCTGATTATGAGGTCCTGGGTTCGATTCCCAGGTCGGCGAAAATGCTGTTGGGTTTTCCTGTAAGGAATTTCTCAGTAGCAGCCAGGATTTGAGCCTGGGTATAGGCTCGCCCCCTATTACATGGGACTTAAACATGACTGGTGAAATGTGGGTGTACCTATTACGGGTGCAGAGCTGCACGAGCTCTCTGTCTTACCTATCGGGGATGTTATGTTATGAATTTTCGTCCAACTGTGAATTTTTGCATAATAATTTACAAACAATACTTGGTTCTACAACATCTTGTATTATGTACTTGTAATTATTTCTTTCTAGAGATGCATAGAGCCTGATCCCCATCATTTGAACCCTGATAAGTATTTAGATCGACTTGGGTTGTGGGTGGGTTTCATCATATACTATGTTTAATATTTATGAAGAAGACTTGTACAGCATGGTGATTTGTTTGAGGTTATAGCCAATTAAAATCAATAAAGCCTAGGATACAAGTAGCCAATCCAAGAGGTCTATATAAAGAACAATCCTTGACACGAATAGCTTGGGTCGTGCCCTTTTGAGAGCGCAGCCGGAACTCCCAAGGTTCATACTATGAAAATATTCACTGAACGGACTGAACAATTTCAAATAGATTGCGATTCAGAATTTTAAAGTTTTAATTGTTATTGTTGGTTGTGGCAGTTTTAACACGTTCACTGTTCACAAACTAGACACAATAGTTAAACAATCAACATGAACCATATGTGGTTCATTGGACAGTGAATGGGTTAAATATAGCCATTTTGACTATTTTATTTAATTTATTTATGTGTTTCTTATTTCTGTATTTGCAGTAAAAAAGGAGTTTTGTAAGCTATACTAAGCGTCCAGTGAAAAATTTAGTGATATATAATGTGTTAAAAAATTAACTCAAGAAATTAAATTAGTTAAAGAATTTCGTGGGAGCATTATACTCGTCGTTACGAACAACTTTCACTATAGGATAATCACTAAATTCGTGGAGTAAATTTTAAACACCTTACATAATATGTAGAGCTAGTGTCAACCGTGTAGCGGATGAAGTCCCTCTTGGTTTGTTGATAGTAGGTCGCTTTTGGGTGTTCTTGAACAAATATGTCTCTAAACGTGGTTTTCAGAACAATGCGTAACTACTTTTTTCTTTCATTTAAGGATGGGAAATTAACAAATGGCTCCTCCCGGTCTGGGCGGAGTGGAAGGGAGTATCAGACTCTTACTGAATAAAACCCGTCTACCCAGCTTTTCTTAGCACTTTGTGGTCCGGGGCAGTTGACTTTTTGGACAATCCCGCTGACCGCGCTATTCTACTAACGTTTTGTTACAAATAGCTAATTTGTCGAAACAACGGAATCTTGTGTCTAGTTCTGTGTGGGCGCTCATCGATTGGTAATTGGTTTTGGGTGTCCATCTGTAACTTGCACATACGTCATTACAAAAACACGCACTTAATTGGTGTAACTTGAATAGCAAACTATTCTTAGTTCGCTATTCAAGGAACACAAATTACACGTCTTTGAGTGGAAAATTTCGAATTCTGCAGTTTGGTCAGGTGGTCATTCTATTCATAGGATGAGTAGCCATACGTTTGTTAAATTGTTATCCTATTTTTGGTGCCAACGTAGGTTGGTGGTCAGTGGTTCAATTCTCTGGAATGATTTAGTTAGAGGGAAATAGAACTAGAATTCAGAAGGCTACACATGGCCAAAAGGATACAGCAGTACGACCGTAGGGATTATTTTTAAGTGCATGACTTTTAACATAATACGTAGTTCCTTTAGACCAAAACATTCAGTAAGAAGAAGCTTTTACAAATTCAATGAGGTAAGAAGGTAATTACTTATAAAACGTTGTTTTAAGTTAAGAGGTGTATAAACGTCAAAAATATTTATTGATAAACTGACGTTAGACATTACTTAACGTTTAATTTTGTAACAACTTGAAGGCAGCTAATATCAAGCTAGTATCAATTTATTTTTGGTCTTGTGTAGGAGTGGCTCAGTACAAGTTCATTGATGAGGTACTCAGACTAAAAAACAAGATTTCCAGATTTAAATATAGGAGAGATTATAAATATAGGTATTACTCACAGAACAGTTATCTGTTCTGTGGTATTACTTAGCTATGTAGGTGTAGTTTGAGTACTTACACAAAAAATCAAGATTTCTAGAGTAATAATAATTATAACTCATCTAAAATTATAGTGCCAGTAGAATTTATTTCGCATAGTGAAAAGAATAAGTCGCATAGTGCCTTAACTCAATATCCGCTTTCGTCCAGCATTGTATCTGGGTCATGTGATGTTCCTACAACTGTGAGCATCAAATTTTTCCCATCTAAGGTTACGACATGACCTAGCTCCAGTTACTGGGCCATGTCGTATGTACCGCTCATTTCATATCATTCTATTAATGTTTATGGGCTGCGTTGATGCGACTTTCATAACAGTAGAAGATTATGGAGCTCACTGCGTTACCTTCAGGCTGGAGGACGCTGGGGGAGGTCAACGTCTAAGTTTACTGGTCTTTTATGTTTTGACACTGATAAAAATGTTATGTATGTGTTGTACGTATTAATAGTACGATACTCAAATCTTATTCGGACATACATATTATTATATGTTTGAGCCGTTTGGGGTTGAAACCTGGGGGCACCGGGTCCTTGTGCCCATTTAGTTGGTCGACTATTTCCATGACCAGAGGCACAGGCGTATTTTTTTGGTCAAAGAATCAGTTAATTCCTCGGTCTTTACTTATACTTCTACTAGCTTCTGCCCGCGGCTTCGCTCGCGTGGAGGTCGGAAATTATCCCACAGGAATGTTCTACCGGGATAAAAAATATCCTATGTGTTAATCCAGGATATAAACCATCTCTGTGTCAAATTTCATCCAAATCTATACAGTAGTTTTTACGTGAAAGAGTAACAAACATCCATACATCCATACTTACAAACTTTCGCCTTTATAATAGTAGTAGGATTACACAGAATAATTTCAGATTTTTCTCTATGCAAACTTTTGAGATAAGTGGGTGACGGTATTTATTTTTTACATTTTTTGTCAAAAGTCGAACTTTGCAGCCTAAAAACATGTTTGAGAAGTGCAAACAGCGTTCTTTCATATGATACCCCACATTTCTTAGTAGCCCCACTTCGAATTTTTAAGAACCCCGTTCAGTCCCTGTTGCAAAAAATATTATGTATTTTATTTATTTCTTTTCTTATTTGCAAACGTCATCAATAAAGAGAAAAAATCTACATTTTGACAAGTAGCTTTAAGCGAATTATTTAATTGAAAGTTATTTCTTTGACTAAGCGCTTATTTTAAAGTAGATGTGTGATTATTAATTGTTTAATACATAATACCGACATATTACAAAAGATACAATAGCAGTAATAGGTGAAACGCAAGGTGATTGACATTTCACCCATAGTTCACATAATATGTGAAAGCGTAATAATGGATATGTTATAGTGGAGTGGTAATAGTGGAGTTCATTGTTTCAGTATTGTTATTATTGTTATTTCGTCATCGGCATAAAGCACAAGCTATGGACATTTGGAAATGTCGTTCACGTCCAATCATTTCTGTACCTCTAATAAGTTGGTCAATGTCATACTAATCGAATGCAAGAACAGAAGTTACAATGAAATACAATTGTTTATTCAGTGTGTTAGGTTAAACGAGGCATATACTTTCAGGGGTTACTCTACTCATGAAAATGAACAACTTTGACTATGGAACTATACCTGCAATCACGAAAAAAAACAGCTGTTCCGTACCTACAGCCTTAGCACCAATATGTATACTCTGAGCAACTTTAAAAAGTGATTTTCTCCTTCTGCATTTCTTGTAATTTTATGTTGTTACGGACATAGTATTTGGGTACCCATACAAACATGAAATAGGTTCTATTATTACAAAGTTATCGTTATTCTACGAGAAAATCGCCTATGAATGTTTCGAAGTGTATACATATTAGTGCTCGTGACTGTACATTTATGTTCGCATAATTCGTCAAAATGTATGGAACAGCTGATTTTTTTTTCATACGTCAAAGTGGGTCCTATGGACAAAGTTGTTGATTTTCATGAGTACTATACAACCTGAAAGTATGACGTCTTTAACCTAACACACTGTATAATGCTTCGTATTTATACATAAAATTCTTCTGTAGGTACGACTGTATGTCACTGAACTTCTTCCAAACGGCTCGATCAATTTTGATGTTTTTTTTGGTGTTTAAGTGGGTCCCTAGATGGTTTATAGTCACAATTTGATCCGGTAGGTGGCGCTGTTCGGGCAGGGCAACGCCTGTCCGCTAAACAATTTGATATTATGTTAGCTCTATAGTAAGTTAATAGTATTTTAATAGAAGTTAAAAACTTCTCGGGTATTCGTTGAACTCACCGTATAAGGGTAGGTCGCGTAGTAAATGCTTGGAAGGGAAGACCCTTTAAGCAGTCGAAAGATGTCCACTGCTGGACATAGGACTCCCCGCACTGTAACTTTGACACAAGTGCATTTCCAACATCCAGCGGATTCCTGTGACCCTTACCACGTCATCGGTCCACTTTGTGAGAGGCATTTTAACTCTATCTATATCACCATTAATTGAATCTGACCGACCATTCATCAAATGATAATGCTGCGCATATATTATGGTCTATGTGTCACACATTAAGCCATCTATTTGTATCTGGTTCGAGGTTTCCGATAACATTGTGTACGCTATTACCTCATTTTCATATTTAAACAATATCACTCGTTTGGATTGAACATTACATTTTGGTAGTGAATTTGCTGTCAGTAGAACAAATTTTGTAAAAGTTTAAAACCTTTTCCTTGCGTTCAATATTACTTCATTGTGAGAATGAAACTGAGCTACGACGATTTATGCTCTATCTCTTTCTCACTATGCTGCTTTCTGAGGTGTTGGTCGGCCCCCAGTTGTGCAGCTCTTTTAATCATAAGATTCAGGGCACAAGAGAAAAGTTTCAGAAGACTTAGACGCCTCCTTGGTTTAGTCCTTAAAAACTTTTTTGTTTTGAGGTCGGATCCACGGCCAAGCAAAACTGATAGGATGTTTATTCTTAGTGCAGAGGTCAGCAGATCAAGCTACCCCAATCTGTCAAATTTCTTTGACAAATTTTCGACAATATTACAAAAGAATAAGGTCCATGTTCAATTGAATTGTATGTATAGTTTGGGATAGCTTTATATGCTGGCGTCTGTACATTCATTTTAAATACTAGCACTCTCTAATACTAAGTACTTACCATCATGTACAGGTGTACTATGCCAAATCGAATGCCAAATAATCGAATAACAATTGAGCGACCACTATAAGTCGAACGTCTGAATACTCGAACGTCTAAATTCTCGAACGTTCTTAATATCGAATGGTTATTAAATCGAGTAATAATAACTTGCATCACCACCTATATAATAGGGCAATGGCCTCCCTTCCCTTTTGTATGCACACTTATTGTTAAAGTAATGTAGTTACGATTAAAGTTTCTAACATAAATTATAGAAGATTATTCACTACGGGTCCAGCCAGCCAAGTAAACAAGTTTAGTGTCTTAATGTCATGGCCCAAACGAAGGAGAGAGTTAAGACTAGAGATTCAAGCTCATCCAAGACGGAGACGCCTTAATCCCTGAGGAGAATATTCTACTTTTCGCACCTAGTGAGGTTAAACCAATTCAAATTCGCACTTGTAGCTTAAGGAAGTAAAATAACCGAGGTGAACCTAATTATGTACAGTTTCATGCACAATTTTATCAAAAACATTTCAATGAAAAAAAAATATAAAAAATAATATCGTAAATCAATGTCACCCAAAAACGACATGCTAACGCATGGCGTAGATGCCGTGATGCCACAGCACCCGACCAGTTGTTGTGAAGATACTACTAACGCAGATAATGTAGAATTAGCAGTTGGCCGAATGCAAGCAGATTATTTATAAAGGTGGTTAAAAAAACAGAAAACCATTGTTTTTATTGTTATTCTTTTATCTGTTTAATGAATGAACATTAATGTTACTTCTTATTCCACTATAAGATCTCTAACAAATCGCGTAATCGCGACAACTAAAACCTGTAAAGTGGGAACTTTATGGCTGACCTGCATTTTTTAAGTAAAGAGGTTTATCTTTGTGGTAAAAGTTTTCATACCAATTTTTTTAGTTGAGGTTCCAATGTTAAATTATATTATATACCGGGCTAGGATTTTAATGACTTATTATGTTTGCGTGACTTAATTTGATATTACCGAGCAGGTGGTGTGAAAATAATATTTCGGTTTGTGGCTTGATATGTTTTAGTAATAACTGAGAAAAAAGGTTCACAAAAATGATGACGCTTCGTCCATTATGTAACTCATGGCATTCAAACGAAATATAACTCGTCTCTCCGGGCTACCACTTGGGCACACAAAGCCAAGTTTTATTACTTTTATTGTATTGTAAGGTTTGAGAAGGAGCATGGTGTAACACAAGTACAGTGGTCACGTTCCTAGCCACGCCGCCGCCGCCCGCCGGCAGCTCTTCGCCGTCAAATAAAAATACCCCCGCCATTATGTTCGGCTAGTTGTGGCTGGCAGGTTGTGAAATAATGTCATTCACATTAAAAATGTTTTGTGGAGACAATTGTAGTTTTATGCTTTTATTTTCATCGTATTTTTTAATTTTTAATGTGTATTGTAACAGTATGGTTAGGAGGAAGAGTTACTCGATACGTAATTATTTTCCTGTTTGTATGAGAGTTCCTTTGAAAAAGTTCTTAAGTTGCGTAAGATTTTGCCGAAAATCGTCATATTTACTCGTGACTTCCTGTTTGCATCATACAATTCGTCAGATGATGACGAAAGATTTCTAAAGTTCGTTTGGTACGTGGAAGGCTTCGTTTTGAAGCGGTGAATGCTTTATATAACACTCTTTTTGAACTTTAATTTTCATGAATGCACAAACATTATTAAATGTTGCGGTAAACAAAGATTTAAAAAAAAATCTATCATGTTACAATTTTCCACTACGATGGAAAACTTGAGAAATGAACCCTGGACAGTAAATGGCAAACTTGAGAAATGAACCCTGGACAGTAAATGGAAATTTCCGTAATAGCAAAGCTTTTTATTTGTTTTAAAAGATATCAACCTCAGCTCAACACAGAAGTAATAAAATAAGACTTTTTTTTTTTTTTTTTAATGCTGGGAAATCATCCAATGACTGCTCCCGCTCTGGGTGGAGCGGAAGGGAGTGTCAGACTCTTACTGACTAAAACCCATGCATGTTCCTTCCGTAGCCCTTTATGTTCCGGGGTAGCGGTAACCCTTTCGGACAATCCCGCTTACCCGGCAGGCTTGGCCCTGAGGGGGCCCTTCATATGCTGACATCTCTTTGAGGCGCGCGTGGAACATATACGCGCCGTACGGCACGGGTCTGGTGCTGATCGGACGGTGAGTCACCCATTACTCACCGTCCGCAGGCCCGCGCCTACGGTGGCCGGGAGTCGTCACGTGGCTCCCGACGCCCGGAGCGTCTCCCGCGGCGGCTGGGACGGGAGGACCTTTCTCTCTCCCATCCCGCCACCTCCTTCGCGAGCATAACTTTTTCGCAGAAGGAGGTGACTGCCTCCCACTCCCTCTCGCCCCGGACCATGGCTTGCACCAGGGCCGGGCGCGAGAGGTCGCCGCCGCCGATCGCCTCTACGAGGACACGGCGGTGCTCCGCCCAAGCGGTGCAGGTTTGCACCGTGTGCTCTACCGTGTCCTCTGGGCGATCCTCGCAGTGGTGACACCCGGGCGTTTCCTCCCGCCTGATGATGTGCAGGAACCTCCCGAAACATCCATGTCCGGTGAGGACCTGCGTCAGGCGGAAGGTGAGGGCGCCGTGACGCCTCTCTAGCCACTCCTCAAAGAGGGGCCTTACCGCCACTATCGTGGCGTGCCCTGCGCTGGGTTGCGACAGTCGCTGCTTCCAGGCCGCCATGAGATCGCGCCGTAGGTCCGTCCGCTCCGCCGCAATTTGCTGCGGAAACGAAGTTTTCCCCCGGCTTAGTACCTCCGCGCGCCACTCGAACAGGCGCGCGAGGACTATCGCCTCCAGATCCCGTTAGGTATTGCTTAGCTGATCGGTCACGTTTGAGTACACCAGAGAGATAACTATACCGATTAATCTGTCTAGTATAAATGTGTAATCTGTGATAATGATCCTTTTGTAAACTTGTTTAGATACTTTCTATAAAAATCACAGAAAACAAAAGCTTTTGATACTGAGTAAAAAGCTTCGTCAGAATAACTAAAGTCTACGTTAAATTTTAAAATTGATGCAATCTTTTACAACAAAATGAATATTAAGGTGAATTAATAACCAAAACTTAATTAGCACTAAGTCATAAACATCCAATAACCGGAGTATTAATGTAAATAAGTTTTAAAGACATAAAATAGATAAAAATGAAGTAGCTAGTTCTACAGCACGGCACTCCACGCCACGTTCTCTGAGCTCCTTCCTACCGATCGGCTGTTGGAAAAGAGTATAAAAATGTGATACTACACGTGAGCGCCATAGTCTAATTAGATAGGTATTCTTTCCCAGAAAACGTGGAGAGACACACTGGCGCTCAAACTTTTTTTATCAAACCTTCTTGTTGAATTCTAGAAATTAATATTCAAGAAACTAGACATTATAGGGTCTATGTTTTTCAGCAAGAAGGATTGGGACTACAGTTCGGTGCTAGAGATAAACATTAGGTTCAATACTTACACATTCTTTTGCCTCAACGGTGGCAAAAATTAGTTAATCTTCATAATTATATTGATTGCTCTATTAACAAAGGCCAGTTATCGAAAATTAAAAATATTTAGTTCTTTGCTAGCAAAAAAACAATAAAAACTAGAATATTTTGAGTACCGCAGATTGTCACGGACGGCATCCCTTGCAGAAGGCGGGCCGCGTGCATGAAAACGAGGAACTTTAAGAATTTCTGTTCGGACATGGAAGAAACCGCAAGACAAGTTTTATGTAATTCTGAGCTTGGAATAAAAGCGGCGTGGGCGTTCTGGGATAATGCGTAGGTATTGAACAGGCAAACAGCAATACACGACGGACGAACAAAGGTAAATACATTAATACGAATCAGAGTAATGGAATCAGTACATAAAAGATTTATTTTTAAAAATTGTGTTGATCAATTTATTCCTTGTGTACCTGTTACAGTTCAATATAAGGTCACGTCCCTAGGATAGAAAGCCCAAGTCTGTATCACAATCTCATCCGATTTATTAGAGGTTGTAATGGATAATGGACAAGTTGGACATGTCAAGACGTATTATCGAGGCAGACAAATAATTACCGAACAAGCTTACTCTTTGTTTACATTAAGTAAGGATAAAATAATACATAATTATTATCTCGTATACACAATCTGATTACAATGAGGTGTTAGACAATACCGTTTTAATTCAGAACTGGATTAGTGAGATCATTTCCATACAAACGCTGAGCTGTAGCTTCAGTTCAGCGTTTGTATACATTATGTATCTGACAGTCATTTGTTTTCTAAGGATTATCTCTCTCTCGTTGTCTTTAATCGCTTACTGCTGGTGACTCACGAAAGATGATGCAATAAATGGCGTCGCATGATTGGGAACGCCCACCTCGCTTAAGGGAAAAGGTGAGGACAAAGCAGAAGAAATTTAGAAGATGGCGACTGCTAATAAATTTCGTGTCAAATAAGGTTCACCGCTACTGATACAAACATCGTTTATCGCTCGAATGATGTAGACAGAAGGGCAATGTTGATAAACATTCGTTTTATTAAGAGAGTGTTTTTAAGAGAGGAGTAATACTTTTGGGGGATATTACAGATTGGAGCCATTTTGGATTTTTAATATGGTATAAAGATAATTAGGTTGCTAATAGCTCTCGGCTGAGCAACGAATATCATAATTAATAATAAAAGCTAGAAAAGTTGAAATCCTTGAAAAGTAATACAAAACTGACGAGACGCGTGTAAGAGAATAACGCCGTTTAAACGAAATCCTAGCCGGATTAAATGAAATCTCTGTTAATACATTAAACAAAATTCCTCATTAATGTTACCTCTCATATTAAACCATGTGCCTACGCTTCTGAGAAACTTGCTACGTTGTTTTCGTAGCTCGTAATACGCCGCCGACGCTTACTACGCCGTAGCTGATAGCTACGAATATTGTAAACATCGATCGAGACATTGATGATGGATATCTGGAAGTAAGAAATAAAGTATCTTGTCTTTGTTTTTCTACGTATAACTTATATTAATTATCTTCTCGTAGCTCATGGTCACCAAAGATATTAGTTCAGAACGGATCAATCAACCTACTTTAACTTGGTCGGTGAAGTTTGGGACTGCGCGGCAAGGATTCGATGCAGTGTACATTGAATGATCATATGTCTATATATTTCTAGAATGAGGTGTTCCGACGGAGAACCAAAGTAGTCTAAAAAATAGCTCACAATATACGCAAATTGGATTGGCACTAGGCCGGCCATATATGTAAGTCGTAGAACCGCTGCCATTTGGGAGATCGGCAAACGTAGTGTTTTTAATTTCTATTTAACATCTTTATTTGTTACTAAGTGATACTGGTATTTTAAATCAACATACCTTGTATATTCATATATACAAGGTGAGGTCAATTGGTACTATCTCATGATAGTACCAATTGATTTGACGTTGTCTAGGTCACGAACACAGCGGGGGCATTATTATCAACTTGTTATCATACACAAGAAAATTATATTCATTAGTATCGTGTCTTCAAAAATGCTCAAAGAAAAATAACCTTTCTAAAAAGAGTAACTTGAGAATATTTAAGGAAATATCGTATAAAAGCATATTGAAGAAACATCTTCGTCATACGTTTGTTTGTTATTTCAAGTCACGCGTGGTGTAAGCACGCTGCGAATGTATTCGCAGTACAATATGACTACGTTTTGCAATATGAAACAATATATTTTGTACAAAGAATGACGGAGTTTCTATAGAACCGCGTCAGACGCTGTGCTTTTTTAAGTATTCCCCATTATGAGGAAACACACTTCCAACAGGAATTTTTTTTCGTCACGAGGTATTTGGTGCTTGTTATGTTTCATGAAGTAAACAAAAACATTGTGGCTTTTCTTTTTTGTTTAACTTGGATTCAAATGATGGCGTAAATAAACTAAAATTAAATCTTTGTGTACCTAAATGTAAACAAGTATCGATTAAGGCAGCTGAGCATCAGAACTTTGTTGACAAATACATAAGTCCCAGGATAAAAATAGCGACAGCATTATTCAATAAAAAGAACAAGACGATTATGGAGGCATGATTTTAAAAATTAACCGTTGTTCAGCAAGGGTTTAAAAGCGGCGCAAAAAACCCATTCTTTTTCGTGAGATCTTTTGAATTATTCACACAGTGAATCTAGCCAGTTTAACCAGTTATTTTCGCAATAGAGTTTCTTCCCTATCATCCAAAAAGACGTTTTCCCTAAATTTTAAATGCCACCTCAAAAATAAAGTGGTTACGTTGGGTACGTACGTCACAGAGAAGCCCGCTCCTTCTGACTTCGCCTTTTGTGCAAACTCGGCGCTGCGTGACCGACGATCACGTTCCGCGGGTCGCGTGTTCCGTCACATTGGCTAGGTTTTAATTACTGTTGAAATATTACACGCTGTAAGTTCATCTTCGAAGGACCCGTATCTTAATGTCAACACATGGACGGGGCCGGGTATACACTCGTGTACGATGTTATGCAATTTTGTACCAATCGTGCCTTGTGTGGATTAAAAACCATACAATGATCGTTGATCACTTGCACATCGAACTTGATTTTGGTGTCTTTTCTGTAAAAATTTCAACGTAAATTTAGTGAGGTGAACTTAAAGTTAGCTGTCATTCTATCTGATGCTAGGGATTGATACAATTGATAGCTCTCTTCAAGATGACTCCACCTAAGTTTTAATGGTGGGCTATATTTCCAGAATAGATCGGCCGGTTTATCCTTCATCAGTGAATATTGCGCAAGATGTTTCAAAAGTTACTTTTTAACTTATCATGTACTGTATCCATGACCCGACCCGATATCGTCTTTTTAAAGCACACTGTTTATCAAGATTATTATTATTATAATTATATAGTGTCAGATTAGCCATAAATCCCAATGAGCTAATAAAATGATGTACTACGATATTCAATGCGTAATTCTTGGTAGGCGTATGAGCACAAAAAGGCGTAAATGACAATAACCGTAATTCCTTTACATTCCAGATATAGCTAATTCTGTTTATAAATGTCGCCTTCTCTGATATTTACACGTTCACATGACTAGACCACTTAATACTCGGAGCAATTAGAGAGAGATGAATTAAAAATTACACGTTACTCTAACAAGATTAGTTGAACTAGAGAGCCGTTTTTCCAGCTTTGAATCAAAACCGGTTTCCCGTATTTCTGGTTTTTTTCAATTCCTTTCAAAACGTTGATAACTATACAAATAATACCAACAATAAAATTGTATTAAAGATGCGAATAAGAAAGAGTCATACATCAAACAGTGAATTTGAAACACAATAATAATTTAATAATAATAGAATAATTTACCCGTTTGCTGCCACGACCGGTTAAAATGTGTGAAGCAAGTGGAGGTTGGATTTTAAAATTTTTCGGTCCGGTACTGTGTGTGTTAATTATAAGAATGGTACGCGTTTAACAATTTAAATTATTTTTTTGTAAATAATCTTCAATAGGTAACGAAAAAATTACTGTAATAAAACTATGACAAGTGACATTCATTAAAAAAAATAACAAATTAAGTCTGCATTGCCTCAAATCACATGTATGAAATTCATAAATCAATCATTGACTGTTTTAAAGAATCAAAAGAACAAAACCCGGTTCTTTGTACCCGGTTATCTTCACAACCTTAAGACTAAGCAAAACCGGTTCCGACGCCCTTAGTTGAACGGAAGCGATGGTTAGTGAAAATGTCAAAGGGAACAGCGAATATTTTTCATCTTTGGGTTTTCCCCATAAAATCACCCGTGTATTATTTATTTTTTGTGTGTCAAAATAAACATATCGTTTCTTGACTTTTGCTTAAAAAAAAACTTATAACAAAATAATCAATAGATTTATTGGCGAAAAAAATGTAGTAATTTTACAAGTTGTGGTGGATTACGGCCCACTCCCTCTGACAGGAAAGGAGCCTGTGTCCCTACAGCGGGAATATTATAGGCTGTTCTTGATAAAACATGTAATTTAACACTTGGATTTAACCAGATAATTGCTAAGTTAGAACTGTAGTTTTAGCGGTCCAACTCAGTTGGACCGCTAAAAGTTGGTCTTCTACGAGAGATCTTAGATACCGACAAAGTAAATGGACACACGTAGACACAAAATAATTTTTTTGATTGTCCCCGGACCCTGATCTTTGAATAATTGTCTATTTAAAATCCGAAACCACGTCACAACACTATAAAAATATGAAAAAACGAATAAAAAATAAACAAACCGTAGTCCTACACTAACGGGTAGCACCATGGAAAAACAAACGTGTATATTTGTTTTCCTATCAATTGCACGTGCAAAACAGGAGAAACGGTTTCTGAACAAATATGAACTTTTGTCAGAACAACTTTTGACCTATTCCCAGACACACCTTTCTACCCCTCAGGGTCTATTTTGAAGTCTCGCCTGCCGAAGTACATACTTGTTTTGCTTCTGTACAATACAGGTAGTGGGTTGACATCTCGCTTACTACAAATATTCGACGAAATCTTACGAGATTTGTGTCTGGAAACGCACAATGAAACTGACACCCACAAAACATGAGAATTCTAATTCCGCGGGGCTGGAGCATAATAAAAAAATGCCCTTTCAAAAAGCTTACGTATCGGACCCAGCCTTGCCGTAGGTGGTGCAACCCACACCCTTATTTCGGCCATAACACCTAGTTAACCATTTATATAAATAGCCAAAGAGTCGGCCATATTACGTAAGTATCCATTGCACTGAAGCCTTACTACGGCTGGATGGGAAGGACATTACCAAGCCTTGAATAATGTGAGAGAAACCAGGTCATGGCAGGCACTGAGATTTGCGCATTTTACTGACGCAATCCACGATTCAATAGCCAATAGTTACTAAATGTTCCGAACATTTTTGAGATATAAGTTATATCGTACACAGTAATTAAAATTCAGCTGGAATGAATTTCTTTTGCTGGTCGTAGTAAGAAATTCGGAGTGTGTGTAAAAGTGGATTACGGTGATATTAATCAATCCAGCCTTGTTGTTTAACGTAATAATCAATCAATCTGCCTAGCATTTTCCCAACTATGTTGAAGTCGGCTTCCAGTCTAACCAGATGCAGCTAAATATCAGTATTTTACTTGAAGCGACTGCCTATCTGACCACCACGACCCAGTCAATTACGTAATACTTACATGAAATAAAAAGGAAGTAGGTACAATGTATATTTTTTTTGGTTTTAGGAATTTTACAATGTTTGTTTCATGTACAAATACAAATACAAAGTTCATTCTCAGTTCATAACATTTTTGCACCTGGCAGACCTGAACCTTTATACTGCTACTGCTGTGACCTACAAGGTCTCAGTTTCAGCTTAATTGATAAGGAAAGATAGAATAGTGAGTAACACTTCGCTTCTAAAGCCTTTGATCAAAATGTGGTGTGACCTAGTTAGCGTTACTTAGCACCAATCGACCTATTCATTCATCATTCACGCGAGGCGGCACGGGAGGGGTCCAAGGCTCGCACGATGACGTCACAATGTTGAGTTTAAAAATTATACCCCCTCTACGGTTCCCGCAGCTGCAGTCCTTTCACGTGACCCACTGACCCAAAATCCAGGGATCCAAGTGACGTAGGCAGTACAACCCCGGCAACGTGTTCCGCGCCTGAAACGCAAGAGTTGTATCAAATAGATGGCAAAACTTTTTGGAAGGAGTAGGAACTACGTTTTCAATGGAAGTTTCGACGTTAACTGTATATACTAGAGCTGCTATGCATGTGTGTGCGTGAGGGTAGGCCTGATGTGTGAGTGTATGCCCGTGGGTAAAACGGCCTCCCTTCGTGGTAGCCTCGACAGGCTTCACATACAGATGTAGCGCGGTTACCTATTGGAAGGCCGCTGTTGAAAGCTAAAATTAGACGTCAGAACGTCAACCACCGGTGTGCTTCATGCTTGCTTGATATGCATCATTTTAGGCAAGTTACCAAATAGGATAATGTAGTTCAAATGAATACTAACACATTTTCATTAAAGAACAGTAAGAGGAAGTAATTTTCACAGTAATGACTTACTTTTACTGTAATTTTAAGAAAACTTTAACTTTGTTATATCTAACTTGAGAGTTCGTTACCCTTAACAACTAAAAGATACTGTAAATTTAAGTATCTTAAGTGTGTTACTGTGCAGTGTTCTCAATAACTCATTTTTCATGTCAATTAAGACTGATATGCAAAATCTGGACTAATTATTTAATTTGTAAAGACTCAGTTCAATGTTACACTAATCAAGCTTTTAATGATGATTTATGTAGGTACTAGGTATTGAATTTATTACTTCTAGATACATATCAAGGTTTAGTTGTGACTTCCTTGAACAGTTTTTCTGTTTACCTTTGCTTGGAGACGAGCGAATGAAGACTAATAGGTTTCAATCAAGGTTGGACTGGGGAATTCGAACAGAAACCTCATTCCGAATGTACCGAAATAAACGTTGGTTGAGTAAAAGATTACCATTTGTGGTATATTAGTGTTTTTTTGGTTTTATTTCTGTTCGGGAAGCAATGTGGTTGAAGGCCAAGAAAAGGCGGTGGTTCGAATAAATATAGTTTTATTTTCAATTATGTGTTTTTATTGAAGCTTGATAATTGTGGTGTAATATATAGTTATTATACTGTAATGTGAGTTAACTGATTTCGAAAATGTTTATATTATACTACCGAATTATTTCTGCAAAAATACGGCATCTACTGAATATTACTGCGATACCTACGGCATGCTGTTAGCAACACATTTCTCTTTTACTTTTGGCGGCATTTTCATTCATCTTTTCTTCTTCTTAGCATTTTGATGGTGAAGTAAAACTTTCTGACGATAGTAGATAGACTTAAATGTCTGCAGGATAGTTTTGTGTGGTTGTCGATCAATAATAAACACAAGTCAATTAATTATTATCACGTTTTTTTTATTTTTCTTGTGATTCTGAAAATGTTGCCAAATATTTGTTAAGTACTTTTCTTTTAAATCAGTCATAATAACTGTTGTATTAATCAACTGATTTAATGACCACGTATGTTACATCGTTGTATCACCTGATATGGCACTCGAGGTTTTTAAATTAGTAGGTTGTTCTGCACTATTCGATTTTTGTATTCGTTTTTGTTCTTAATATAAGTTTGCACTGCCATGAACTTAAAGCGTGTGACTATAATTGCGTGTCGGTATAGTGCCTGTTTATATCCCAGCGACGTGGCAGCCTGACACGCATACATTATGATAATTTATCACTCCAGCGTCAGCGCCGAGTTCCGCGTGCTACGATCGGAGTAGGCGACGAGGGTGCTGCTCCGATGTGCGTTTACACTGTAAACTACAGCCACATCTCGTTCAGTATAATTGGTTAAATTCACCCTTAGATAGTGATTGTCCCGTAGGGATGAGCAAAGCCGAGCGGCGATGTGCCGTGTTTCATTAACCAATGTAGTTTTCTAAGTCTACTACCCGCAAGATGTTTTTTTCTTATTGAGGTACTGTAATCCAATTTCCTTCCTTTTATGAAGTTTACGTGACACAAAATGATGAGCTGTTGCATAAAAATAGCATTAGCATATTGCATTAGGTTTTATTTTAAATTTAATAATTATCACAAATCAATGGTTTTAGTTTGCAAGAAATTAAGTTAATTAATTATTAAGTATAAGTAGTTTAATCCAGAAAACAACACAAAACAATACAATACCTTGACACTGAGTCTGAGCCTGCAGGCATTGCAATGAAAGGCGACTTTACCGTAAGATAATGGAACTAGTCAGCCCGAGCCTTGATCGGCCGATGAACTTATCCAATAATCTCCTTATTTCCACATAAAGTAATTTACAGCGATGTGGATGTTAAGTACTTACGATATGATAACCCTTATGTAAAACAAATCGTGCGCCAATATTGCTGTGAAGTCATGTTTGCTCCAATATATTGGGAGCAATCCCCTTCCTATCTTTTATTGCGCGTAACTTTAGCCCATGTTTGATAATTTTCAGTTGTGTTATAAGAAATGTCATTGACCTGTCTTTTTGTTATTTGGTGGTGTGTTTTCTTTGACACGGGTATTTAGGGGAACGAAGTGTAATTTAGCAGTGGCATGTGTTCTGTGGCTGTTGTTCTTTATAGTGTTCAATTTGGTTTCGATTTTCTCAAAATTAAAATGGCTTTGGACAGACACATGTTGAGAGAAAAGAAAGAGAAATGGATCAGAATCATAACGGAATGGTAACTTGGTAACTTAGAGAAAGCAGAAGAAGTAGAAGAAGACAACGAAAACGAATGGACGGTTTGAAGCAAGTAGCTGGACAGAATGGTTCCGTGCAGCAAAGAATAGAAACAAATGGAAATCCTTAGAGGAGGCCTTTGTCGAAAGACAAGCCGAATGCCGAGAATACGTTTTAGTTTAGTTAATTTATACTTTCTTACCTCGATTGTTATCATTTATTTTATTCATAAAAAGTAATGTATAGTCAAATAAGTTAAAATCTAACAGCAGGCTTATTTTATTATTGAAATTTAAATTGTTTTCGCCTGGTAGCAGCCTCATACAGCCGGAGTGTAGAGTGCCCGGTCGATGGCAATATGCTCGCCCCCTATTACATGGGACTTATACATAACTGGCGAAATGTGGGTGTATTATGGTTACAACTCTAGCCAACCCTTCGAGAAAACAAGGCGACAACATTACACCAAATGTTGTAAAACGGCTTCTGAGTCTAACAGCCCTGTTAACAGTGACCCCCTGAACTCTAATATAATAGCCTAAAGACCCACTCGAAAGTCCACAACTCTATTCATACGAAAGGGTATTCAAAGTACTTAATAATCCATAAGTCAACCGCTGTCAGTTTGTTTAAACGCAGCTTATATTAAATTAATCCCTAAGACGTGGACCAAAGTACTTAGTGTTTTATGAAAATTCACTGGAACTATAATTTTCTATAATAATGTGGAGTCCATGTCAGTAAACTATTTTTACTAACACAGAAACATGTATAACTAGCTTTGCCAGCGGCTTAGCTCGTGTGTATGTAGGAAATAATCCCACGGGAACCGTACATTTTTCCGGGATAAAAGTTAGCTTATATACTGTTCCAGACTAAAATCTATCTTTAGCCAAGTTTCATCCAGATCCGTTATGTAGTTTTTGAGTTTATTCGTTACAAACATACATACAAATGTTTCCTCTTTATAATATTATTATTATATTATAATTTTAATAAGTATAGATAAATCACGTTGTATTGCAGTATGTGAGAATCCAAGTGTTAGATAATGTGCCGGGAAGGCGGAGGCTGCACGATCGATAGGTGCATCAAGTCGTTGACCCTCTGTCCAACTTGAGCTAATATAGACCTGTGTCGACTACCAGCCCACTGGCCTATAAATATGAAATGCCACTTTTGACTGCATTGCGGTTGCTGTACCTACTCCGACGACCGCAATTTTTTTTTAAAAGTCACTCTTTGTATGTGTTCCTAATTCAATTTTAATCTGTCTTGGTATACAGATTAAAAGTTACTCAACTTTATTTTTTGTTGAACTTGAAACCTATTTCAAAAAGATTATGAGGTTATCTTAGGTCTCCACTTGTTTGTTCTTGGTGTCGCCTTACCAAGTGGGTATCGCTGGCTGGAAAACTGAATCAAATTTTGTTTTAAAATGGAAAATGTTTGTATACAGGATTAAATTGGATTCAGGGGTCATTGTACTCATCATTATGAACAACTATCACTATGGGAACAAATCTCATATCGCGAAAAAAAATAACTGTTCCCTACATTTTGACGAGTTCATGCGAGCATAATGTATGTAACACCTGATTTTTTTTCGCGATTTCTGATTGTTCTAGCTGTTCTCAAGTGATGCGGTGACCAACGAACAGTATTTGATTTGTATTTTGTTTACATATTGATAGAGCTTCATGGCGGGCAATAATTAATCAAGCGTATTTAATCCAATCACAAATAAACTACAAAACATTTTGGTTGCAGTTTTATGTTCGCTCACGTGTAGAATGGTGCGTGGGCGTCGGTCATGTGCGGAGGCTGCAGGAGACCGCCACGACTATACGCTGACGAACCTAATGTTTTTATACATGTAGGCGAAAAGTATGGAATATCAGCTAGTTAGTTAAACGTGATTATGAATTGTAACGGTCTATTAGCTGCACGTTTTGTAGGAAACGTTCTGCACTTATTTAAAAAAAATGGAGTAGGTAATTAGTACGACCCTGGGCACTTGATGAAATTGATGGGATTGTAGAAAATGTTTGGTTTTGAAGAGGGATTTTTGTCTGATACCTGAGGCAGTCCGAATTGTCTTTGTGTGTGTCTTTTAAGATCAGCCCCAATTGCAAATACGAGGACATACAGTATTTTTAACCAACGTAAGGTTGGTATACCTTCCGTTTCCCTGACGACTCAAATAACTGAGAAACGTAGTGGGCAAATGTATCCCTATATTGTTTTTTTTAATTCTATTTATTAGCATAATAGACATATAACAAAATGGTTTATGGAAAGAATAGGTAAGTAATAATAACCGCGTTAGTTGTTAAATACTCGCCTGGTGAAGTTCTCAAGGTAGACTGTATTATTATTGCTTAGATATTTTAGAACCGATAACAGCCAAGCTTGGAAAACTAACAAAAAAACCGTCTAACTGCGGGTCTCGCCGTCTCTGTTCTCTCCGATAGAGATTGCGTGCGGACGGGGGAGCTTCGTCAGGTTACAAACAGAGTATTGTAATTGTAATTGCTATTTGACATTTGTAAGCCGTATTTTGTTTATAACACCCATTTTTACACCTTTGTTTTACAAATAATATTAAATCTTTAAAATAAATAATTATTGACAATAAATATACAAACATTTTTATGAATTCGCTAGCTAGTGTACATCTAGTGTACACTGTATAACAATAGTATAAAAAAAACAAAAACATTTTGTATTATAAAAAAAAAAACAATAAAACTACCTTCCGATGTGGATTCTGAAGTCCTTACCCATGTTGAGAAATTATCTCTCCCTTTCTAATCAAATACATTTTATCTTTTCTGTGTTCTGCCACTTGACAGAAAACTCAATAATTTAACTCGTATAAATAGTATAAAACAAATCGCTTTTCGTGTCCGTCTGCTAATCAGCTTAGTTCGTCAAAAGTACACAATGGATTTTGATGCGGTTTTCATGGTCATGCTGAAAATTGATTTCGAAAGGATTATGTGTATCACATTATTGTATTTAACTCAGATATAGCACATAAATATTGATATTTTGACATATCGCCACATCAGTTGGTTGCACGCGGTCGGAAAACACGGGCTGGTCGCTAATAAAATTATAAAGTCTCATTTAACTATTTGAATTCATTATTGCGTTCCGTAATGTTGATTAATACAGTTGGTAGATTTAAAATGAATCTTCTTCTTCTTCTTTTCGTGTGGTTACTGACTAAGCTGGTGTCAGAGTTTTTATGCTGCTCATGGATTCTGACTTAACTTCACATACGGTTAAGAAATATCTCTCACGATGTTTTCCTTCACCGCAGTAGGAAAGAGGAGGAAGAACGCTTATTTGTGTTTATATTATTTATGTATGTTGGTAATTATAATAATTTTTATTTTATTACTACCTTTGCTTCTTCCTGTGTAATCTAAATATATTAAATAAATATTAGACTTTATCTCTTTATGTTACAAATAATGCCTGTTTCAGTAAGTATTTCTTTAATACATATGGGGCGGTCTATTGTACTATTGTTTATTGAAATATCTCTCACGATGTTTTCCTTCACCGCAGTAGGAAAGAGGAGGAAGAACGCTTATTTGTGTTTATATTATTTATGTATGTTGGTAATTATAATAATTTTTATTTTATTACTACCTTTGCTTCTTCCTGTGTAATCTAAATATATTAAATAAATATTAGGCTTTATCTCTATATGTTACAAATAATGCCTGTTTCAGTAAGTATTTCTTTAATACATATGGGGCGGCCTATTGTACTATTGTTTATTGAAAATTTAACAAATCACAGTAGTCATTTTGCCGTGGCTTTCGGGGATTACTAAATCTATTCGGTTTTCTTCTAGTTTGTATCGTGGCATGGTGATTATGGCTATTATCACTGTGCGGATTAGCGAATCAAACTGAAATTTTGTTCACGGTACAGGGTGAAGTTCGTGACCTGCTGTTTTCAATTCCCGCACTAAACAAATATTTTCAAGACCTCCAGATATTTGTTTCGGTTCTGCCGGTTTATGTACATCACGTTTGTAAACGAAGAGACTGACAACAACAAGAGAAGGAGACATTAAAAAAGAAACTTGTGTTGAACACCGTCAAAGTCAAAGTCAAAACATTTATTTCAAATAGGCACAAGAATGGCACTTTTGAACGTCAAAATGAACAAGAAATAGAACTGATTCTAGTCGCCCCTTCCAAAAGGTAGTTTCGTGTGGAGAAGAATGGGCAAGAAACTCCACCGTTACTCTTTTAAAATGTTTCACAATGTTTTGCATACATGTATTATAACATTATATGTGAAGACGATGCACCCAGAATAAAAACAATACATCACAAAAGGTGAAAAGAAAAACACATGTAGCAGTGGCAAGTAAACTTAATTATGTCATAAGTGCATGGTGCTCACATATTTACAAACATTCTAAAAGTTAATAATAATAAATTAATCAATGTGTGAGAAGTTATTCCAATATAATAAAATAATATGGTACAAATTACCTAATTTACTTAGCAACCAGTTTGATTTTGTCTAGACACTAGATTGTCCTGTGGAGCAGGACCAGCATGTTTCCAAGCATCCTTATCTTTGATATAATCTTCTAATTTGTAATAAGCTTGTTTACAAAGTGTACTTTTGATATGAGTTTTACCGTATTGCTTTGTTAGAAAGAAAACTATTTCGTATGGAAAACATGGTCAATTGGTTTTTTATGATCATTATGGACATTACGGCAGTCATAATAGCGATGAGCAGACTACTGTTAACTTATTTGTTACTTGTTGATATCCATTTTATGTATTGTTTGTATTCGTTAAGTAAGACAGCGAAGCTTGCAATAGTTATTCAACAGGCAAGATTAATTGTCCATCAATTTTATTTGAAAAATCTTTTATATTCTTTCTATTAGTATAAGTATGTAATATGTGTGTAACGTACAGTAATTTCTAGGTACTGACGTTTTTAAATTCTATAGGTATAGATGACTGGAAGTCGACTCGTTGTGTAGATGGATTATATTGTTGACTTTGTTTTGTTTTTTCTGACTGTTGATCGAGTGAAGTGGTTGCTTCTTTAGATGTTACGCAGATTTTTAGTATGCTATGTTGCGATGCAATGTAAAGACTGACATAGGATGTTTGTCATAAGATTGTCTTACTGTTGTCCTGAAAGCCATTATATATGGGTGTTTACTAAAGGGTAAATGGATTAAAAATCAGGCATAATTTTTCAGTTTTTATTTTAAATACGAAAACTCATGTTAATCGACAATAAAAATTACTTACATCTAATTGATTTAATATTTAAACTAGCTACTTAGTATACGGTAATATCAACTGAGTATTTTACTGATCAAATAGTAGACAAATGTATATCTATTATGTATAGGTACAAATTCGAAACATTTTCAAGTAGTGATGATTAATTAAATTTACATTCACGCTTCGAGATGTGGTGTGTTATGCTGTAACGAAGTACTTAAATTCCACACGGCACACCATAAATTGATAGTATTAAGGTACACAGCTCTTATTAGTAATAGTATACCGTATATCTAGATCTATGTATTTTCCAAAGGTGGAAAGGCACTATGCTTGATTAACTAAAATTAAAAGTTTTATACAGTACAACTCTTATTACACACTGCTTTACAAACATTACTTACTGAAACTACATTATTATTTAAACAATGTCAAAACGCATGCACAACAGTTATGTGACGATTCAAACAAGTACAGAATAAATTGTGATTCATTCATCGAATTTTAGTCTAACGTAATTTAGATTGGTGTCCTAGAGTGCAGTACAGTATACAAATAATGATAATATCGAGTGAGGAGATATTATTTGAAAAAAGTTGTTTATAATTTAAGTTTTAGAGACCGACAGTTAGTTGCAATTCATTACACAGTCTTATGTATTGTCCCTTAAATAGAACTAAACGAGTCACAGCTCAACTTGCAGCGAGCGCTGCGGAGGCCTGCGCGCCGGGAGCAAGGCAACTCTCCCGGGCCGCCTCGCTTGGTCCTCTATGAAGACACCGTTACTTCGGCTACTCGCCCAGGTTTCAGCAATTATCTACTGATATGATGAGATCTTGCCTCTCTAGCGCTCTTATTCTACTCATAAATCTTAACCAGTCTTTGTCTCCACCCGTGTCCGACCCGAATGTTAGCTTCCTTTATCGGTTGAGGCCCATGGACTCGCAGTACACCATGTGCCGTGGTACCCTCTGAGTCGGCAGACCGGAGAGACCGCGTACGTAGGTGTAGGTGACAGGAGGCCGAAGGATCCGCTTGGGCTGTGTTTGCTTCTTGGGCGGGCGCGTACGTTCCGTAGGAGAGCTGGACTGAGAGCGGGATGAGAGGGTCAGACTTTGAAAGACTCGCCGAAGGGACACGATAGAGCGGTGCCGGCGGTGATGGCCGGAGCCGTCGCTTCCAGATTCACTGACGGAGCACGAAGACCGGTCATCAGAACGTCCATTCTCACCAGATACACTTTCGTTGCTACTCGAGGTGCCCATGGAGTCCGAGTCGGTAGCTCTCCGAGAGAGGCGACTGCTGAGAGCTTTCAGCAGCCTTCCGCCACGGGGAGCCGATACTACTTCTGACATCTCCTCGATTGGTGGGCAAACCACTATCTTCGGAGCGACAGACTCGCGGCGCGAATTGTTTTTCGGCGTCCGCTGTTGTCCACCCACGTTCACCGGCAGGTCGCCGACGAACTTCTCACTCGTCAAAAAGTTGATTCCCAGCTTATTTTTCATATGGTCGACGTTATCACTTCCTTTATAGACAGAAGCACGGCAGTGTTATTTCGATTTTATTGTTACAACGAGTGGTAACAATTGTTGTGATTGCAAACTTTTCCGTTTTCGAGCGTGGTTGTAGAGTTAGTCGCGTAAGGTCGCTTCGCGAGGGTTAGTTGCGAACTGTTGGTGGGAGGGAGGCTGGCAAGGTTTATATGGAATTTCCTGCGCATGCGTAGTGTTAGGCCCAATTGTTCATGCACTGGTACACGTAGATACATGCCTACTATCACTGAGTTGTCGCTATGAATACCTTGTAATGTCACTAATGGGGTTGAATTGTGCAACATTTTACCTACTGATGAGTTTGTGCTCTGTGTTGTAAAAACAGAGTAGAAAACGTTAAAATACAGCATGTGCGTTCAAGTTTTCGTTCACAACAAGGTGGGATAAGATCCAAGAGAGATCAAACTGCTTTACAGAATGGAGTTTTCTTAAGATATAAGTAAAGTGTTGTCATTATTATTGAAATAATTATGATGAATCAAAATGAACGAACGATAATGTTTATGTCACATTAGGTCGTTTTTGATACTCAAAAACAGCGCCTTATGATTCTATTACAGCAACAGAGAGCTTTATCTGATTAATTGAAATCAGAGTAAAGTAGGCGTTTGATTTAAGAATGGGCAAATAATAGGAATAGGTACCTTATGTGAGACATAAGTGCAATGACTTGTCTTATAAATGACTTTCAGCCACAACAGTGCAGCGTTCATTATTAATGTTTTAATTTTCAGTTCAATAGTATTTATTTTGACAACATTTTACCCGTCAAATAATGTAGATTACATTTATTTTAAAGTGGAGCATTCGATTGTGTGTAATTTTAAAGAGTGATCGAAATTCGAATTGTGTTCCGATAGGTCGACTTCGAAGTATTTCGAAATAAAAGAGGATGAGTAGTTACACATACATAAAATTTGAAAGCTTCTAAACTAAATAATGTATTTTAAGCAATACCTACCTAGTTATCAAAAGAATATTAGAGTGTTTAAGTGTGTTATCAGTATCCCGAAAATAAATGTGTTAACATTTGGCTTTGAAAACACTTTCTCTGTTAGAATTACCTAAATAATGAGTTTTCTTAATGCGTAATAACTAATCACTTCATCTCATTTTATTGTAGGTAATTTTACTGGGCGGGTAAGCGACTCGGTTTTCGAGAACAAGTTTCTTCTGAAAATATTCATACGCATTGCCTTATTAAAGACACGTGCCGTTGTAATTAAACGTAGTCTTACAATAGAGTTAGTGGATAATTTTAAGGATATTTATAGTCATGATTACTCAGTCATGTTTCACTTCTGCATTAATTGACGTTAATTTAATAAGGCATTGATCTTGTACAAAAATCTACCGGATTCACATAAAGTCTCAAAGATCTTTATAGGTACCTTTAGTTGTAACATACGGGTATATATTATATTCCAATTCATCTATTACAGTCATATCATTTGATTATCAACAATAATAATAAATAATAATATAAAATAAAATGTCATTTATTATAGGTAACGAAGACCCATTACATGTACGCAGCGCGGCGTCACGTCAAACATACTTCTGTTAACAAACCAAGTGACGTATTATGGTCATAACGTAGATCCCGTGGTGTAAGCCACGTTTTCCTTAATAAGTTCTTAAGTCACCGCTCGGCACGTGACGTATTCGATCGCACGGGAGCGACTTAATTAATTTGTGATTGAACTTATTTGTCACGATTCGACGGCACGGCGGCGTGTCGCGAGTTCTTGTGACGATGCCAGGTGATTAGACTGAGTGTGGGATGGCGTTTCGAATCTTTGGTTTTACGGAACGTGTCTCGGGAAAATCTTGGCGCAAGATTTTCACGTGTTTAAAAGTTGTCATGCAGACGTAAACAAAGTATTTGCACGTGTGGGAATGGGGACAACGGATTGTTTCATTGGAAAATTCTTTGTAGCTTACTGCAGTTTGTATTTGTGCCCAGTTGATCAGAGACAATGATCTCGCCTACTAAATTTTTTATGCTTAAACTTTGCAGTTTGCCTAAAAATGGTCGCACAATTTCATTGTTATTTCTGTAAAAAAACGGCAGTATTGCAGATTGTTCTTATGGGATCTCATAATTCTATTTAATGATACTTAATAACCTTTTGTTTTGGTCGAAGAATCATTAACATGAGTTTATGTGCGATGCTGGACACTTCCAAAAACTGTTGTTCAACATTCACAGATTTCTTTTATGCCCAATACTCCAAATAAAAAAGAAACTAAGTTTGTTTATACAGCTCCTTGTCACTCCTTGTTCAGTATTCCATTGTTAGTGTTTACTTATAACATGATGACAATATAGTATAAAATAAAACGTGCTTTCTTTAATAAATTTTAAATCAAGTAATCGTGCGTATAAATGTTGGAAGATGATAAAATGTTTCATGAAGACGGGACCGCAAACTTGCCAAGCACGTTTTGACTGTGGTGCCACGCTGCCCCGTGACAGCAATGACGTCACGACTCGCAGATGCGTACAGTTTTATTGCACAAACCTAAATTTATAGTAATGGTTTGTCTACTATCAAATATTGTAGAAATCTATAGCATGTTCTCCAAGATTTCTTGCGTAGAAAGGTCACAATTAGCTTACAAAACTATGATTTTTCCAGAAGATCGATTCCTATATCAAACAACGCATCGTTTCTCGCCACCATTATTTTAGTAAAATTGATCAAGAAACATCACAATAATCTCTATGTTTTAAATATTATATATATTGGGTACGTATGAATTAAGCATTCGGTGAGTTTCCCAGCTTCAACCAACCGAGTAACCAACACAATATGGATATATAAAGGCTCAGTATTACGCAACGATTGAAATGTTTGGTTTCAAAATCATACGTTGGTGTGACAGGCTAATTTTAAACTGAAACCGACGCTATGGGAGTAATTACTGTGTTACTGAATATTGCGTTAAATGTATAAAGCGTCTATTTTCGTAAAGCCGCTAAAAACAATAGGCATGACACTGGGCAGTTCATACAACGTTATACAGAAACTAAGACAGCATTGTTTAATATTTAGTAGGTAGGCAGAACCTGTAAACATTTATAGGAATTTTCCTATTTATTCTTTCACATTTGTATGTACACTTTTTCATTATTATAAAGATTATACATCTGTATGTATGCTTAGATCTTTAAAAGTACACAACAGATTTTGATGCAGTTTTTCTAATAGATAGAGTGATTCAAGAGGAAGGTTTATGTGTATGATTTGTCGACATATTATGCGGGCGAAGCCGCGGGCGGAAGCTAGTTATCATATATATCATAATAAAAAGGTAAAGGAGTTTTGAAAAACTCTAATCATTTATTTTCCAATATAATCACTTAAAAAGCAATTTTCACGATGAAAACAAAAACATTGAATTGATCCTTTCTAAAAAGGTAGTTTCGTATAAAGAAGAATGGACAAGAAAATCACCGTTAGGTACTCTTTTTGATGAAAATTTTTATAAAATATTTTACACACCAACATTAGTTTTATATAATTATGAGATATGAAATATAGGTTTTGTGTGGCTATTAAACTAACCACATTTTTTATTTACAAAATTATTACTCAAATCTTTAATACAATATTATAAATAAATCTTACATTAAATTTAATAAACCTATTATCTTAATCTACCTAACTAAAACTATTATCAAACTAAAATATGGCGAAAATTTTTCCGCATCGCTGTCGACTAGTACTCGAAATATTGGCTAACTTAGCCAATTATTATGAGTAAGTTAAGTATCTACCTACCATGTGTGTTTAACGAATCAAACGACGGTGATTGGTTAGATAACAATGCGACACTGTTTAAGAGTGTCTTAGAACATGTTCAATACTTTTAACACCCAATCCCTCATATAAGAATAGTATACCTAATCATAATAATAATCTATAGAAGCAAAGTCATGAAGGGTTCTTGTCTTCCCTAGATTCTATAATCAGCACGTCACATACACAATATCCGACGCCGGTTATCGGCCATCTAACTCATGACGTACCAAAAAGTGGAATATCATAAGCAATATCTATGTTTACTTCTATTACGTCACATCGGAAATCCAGAGCTTTGTAAATGAGATTACTGCTCATTAAATAGTTTCACGTAAGCCGATCGGAACAGGGAATTCTACTGGAGTGGACACCACCTAATGTGTGGGCTAATTAGATACATTGTACATTGTTGCATAATGTTATCATAGCTTTAGACCCGACAAGCCGATTATTTGTCTAAATTTAGAAGCTTCGTTATAGTTATGTGGTCCATAGTCAATCCTTTTGTGTTCTCTGTCGAAATGTGTTTATTGTTGGTGATTATGATGAAATGACATAATGTTAATACAATCCAATGCCCGATGATAACACTCTGGACTGCTTTGAATGTTGTATGGAAAGTCTGCTTTATAAAGCATAATAGATCGGCCTTCTGCCCGCAACTTCTTTCGCGTGTAAGTCGTCAGACACCATGATATACTAAAATAACGGCCACATTTTCCAAAATTTCCTAGTACGAACGTAATATACGTTTGTTGTTGTTTTTCCTTCAAAATGTATGGGAAGATTTTTTGCGACTGTCGACATTTTTAGTACTCCTGGCCTTCATAGGGGAGATAAGTGGAGTCTAGAAAAAGACTTGAATTCTTCCCCGACACCGATCTAGAAAAATCGGAAGAAATTGTACGTCCAGAAATCCCCAATGAGGTAATTAAAATTATGTTTTATGTTAAGTATTTGAGTATCATAGACAGACATGTTGTTGTTTTTTATTTGTAACACTGATTTAATGCGGCAGTTAATTATTATCTGTAATATTCTTATCTTTGTTTCGACTTTTTACACTTTGCGGTAAACGATAGAAGAGTACGAACAAGTTGCAATATTGCTCATACCCCATAGCATTACGTGGTCATTTTCCAGACTTATGGGAATTATCTATGCGAAATTTGAACGGAATCTGAAACCGAATTTGCGTGATGCTGGAACGTAGGTACAGTCGGAAAAATAGACGAAAATTCTAAAAACGATATTTTCGGCATTAGAATCGTTACCGGGCCCAATTTAAAGACTGACGGGGCTAAATGTAGCTAAACGCTTTCTTTGTTGTTTATTTATAACACACCGCAGAAACAAAAAAAGTTTGGATTACAGCAATTTTATATTTGTGGCATGTTTAAAAATATCATCCCCATCCCGGACGGTATTTTTGAACCGTTTATCGACTTTGCGACTTTTTGGTTTCAATTTTAAAAATATCCGAGGATTAGTAGGTATTTCTGAAATCGAAAATTGGAGTTTTTATTTTGTTTGAATGTAGTTAATACTCAAAACTTGGTGACAAATTTAAATTTCTGTATTATTTATATTTATATTTATTTTTATTTATTTATATACTGTAAAGGCAAGTTCTGTATTATTTATAATGTAATGAATGGGCGATGATTATTAACTATGAATAATAAAACTAGGTACATTATCATACCAAAATAGGCAGCATTTAACCACGTATAATGGAATCCAGTGCAGTGACATAAATTAGAAGAGAACCAACTCCTTGAGACATGAGGACACATTACGTCCAAAATTATGCCGAATCTTTATTTTATCTTGAAGTATGTTTTACGTGTGCGCATTCCATAAGTGTTTTGTAAGAATGATAATGTGTCCGTGTGAGTGCATCATTATTCCAAACATGGTCGCCGTGTCGAGGGATTGGGCTATTTTAGTAAACATGCATTGTTCAACTGTTGGCCCACAGAACGACTCGACGTGGACTGACCAACGCGGCGCTGCCACCTACATATTGATAGATATTGCTAAATTAACGTATTTTAACATATCGATTTTTGCAATATTTGGTTCAGCTACCTGTTTACTTAGATATGGGTTATATCTATATAATATGTACGTAAAGACAGGCCAGGACCATACACGCTGAAACAGATTTCAGTATTTTCCGGGCTTTTTTATTTTGATAATATAACATGGCCTATGTTTTCCAAAGGGCATTCGGCAGAGGTGTATCTACTTATAATAGGTAGATACTTATAATATAAAATTTGTCATCTATTCATGCTCGGCTTACAAATAAATTATTCACTTTTTGTGATGTCACAATATATTATTAGCAAAAAATTTGCTTGTCCCGCCTCGTTCTCTCTCGATCATTGTCACGGTTGTTATTCCTTCTTCGCACCTACGTGTTATGATTATTCGTTATTTCATGCCGATTTTAATTTAGGAGACGTTATCTCTTTTCTTGATACAATTATATTGACGATCCGCTAATGTATCTTATCTTGTTTGTCACTTTTTGTTTTATGTCAAGAGCTAGTTCTAATTTATGTCTCTAGATTTAAATAGTCATAAGTTAAACAAAATCAACCGTAGCAGCTATGCTTGTAATGAAGGTTCAAGTTTAAAATTGTATTGTACCTAAATATGCATGAGATATAGAATTACGTTTATAATTAAGTGTCCGATACCGGAACAAAGGCTTTAGATCTAATATCGCCTTAGCATGCCAGTGCGTCTCCGACACCTATTGGCATTCGAGGAGCTGCCCGATAGAACCTATCGATAAAGTGCAGCTTCAAGCATATTGCGCAATATCTAACGATTATTAATTACAAGCCCGGTACATAGAATCGCAATCAAACGAGTGTGATACTCTTTTTGCTCGATCCAGCTATTTGATCCAATAACAATTTAGTTACATTGTTTTTTTGCCATGTACTGGTCCGTAACACGGTAATATGTAAATATTGTGTTGGCAAAAACGTGATAATTTGGAGGTTGTATATATTTGATTATACAAATAGCTGTGTGCAAGTTATAGGTTTCATAGTAGTTTTTGTTACGGCAAAAAATGGTGTAGAATTAGAACATAAAACGAAATCGTTTTAAATCGACGCGACTATTTTTTGAAAGGCTCGCGTAAAACTAAACGCATTCAGTTTATATTTACGCGAATCTTTAAAAAAATAGTCGCGTTCCATTTTCAAGCTAGATTCAACTGTGGAAAGACCAGAGCAACGATGGATGGACTTTGTGTAAGATGATATGCTTAGCATAGACAGTGACTACAAAGATGACGACTAATAGAGAAGTATGGAAAAAAAGACAAGTTGCGCCGACCTTGTATCAATTGGGATAAGGGCAGCAGAAGAATGATGATACAATAGTGATGCCAAAACAGACAACAAACAACATTACAATCAAAATATCATTAAAAAAAACCATTGGAGAACCAATGAATGGGGACATCAATTAGGTACCTGTATCCAAACTTAGCCTCAGCTCCATCGGTCATGTTCGTTGAACAATACCGTACTTATGACATCAGCTGGCACAATGGGCTACTAAGCGGGTCTCGTTGTCAGTAAAACAATCGGGGAAGTGCGTAGACGAGTAGGTAGGTACCTACTACTATTGTATTTAAAGTTCAAGGATATATTTCAGGTAGTTCCGAGCATATGACATTTTATGTAACGCATACCTATATCCAACTTTGTCCTACAAGATTAATTATGTTTTAACTCATGACTGCCTCGTTAGTCTGGTGGTCGCAAGAGCTACATCTGCGCATGCGGTCCTGGGTTCTATTCACAGGTCGGGCAAAGTGTTATTGGGGTTTTCCTTTTGATAATTTTCAATAGCAGCCCGAAGACTGGATTTGTGCCTGGCAATACGCTCGCCCCTCATTACATGGGACTTAATATAACTGGCGAAATGTGGGTGTACTTACTATGAGTCTACATAGTTTGATTATTTATTTATAATTTGCGCTCTCTGTGGTGCAAGCATATTTTTTTTTTTTTTTTAAGGCTGGGAAGTCATCCAATGACTGCTCCCGCTCTGGGTGGAGCGGAAGGGAGTGTCAGACTCTTACTGACTAAAACCCATCCATGTTCCTTCCCTTGCCCTTTATGTTCCGGGGTAGCGGTAACCCTTTCGGACAATCCCGCTTACCCAGCAGGCTTGGCCCTGAGGGGCCCCTTCATATGCTGACATCTCTTTGAGGCGCGCGTGGAACATATACGCGCCGTACGGCACGGGTCTGGTGCTGATCGGATGGTGAGTAACCCATTACTCACCACCCGTAGGCCCGCGCCTACGGTGGCCGGGAGTCGTCACGTGGCTCCCGACGCCGCGTTCTGTCTCACGGGAAAGTAAAAAATCATTTCGTCTCATGAAAATAAACCAAGCTTAATATTTGTATTGGATGCAATACAGTTTACAGTGCAAGCATTAAATTAACTGTTTTCTGCTTGACTATACATTGCCTTTTTTATTATTATCAAAACAGAAATCAAATCATAATTTATTTGTTAACATAGGTAATAAAAGTACAGGTATGCTATGCCGTACAAATATGGTGTGCAATGAGGATTATAAATTATTTACTCAATAATTTTAAAGTCATGCATAATAATTTTATGGTATGGGAAGTTTTCCTGTTGACAGCGATGTGGACGAATTTTTCCGAATTTTTGGATGCCCTTTGATTTATTTTTTTACGTCCTGTTATATACTTGTACGTTGTAGGAAAATAGAAAATATCCTGGTATTATTCTTCAGGTCGAGTCTAAGCGGGCGAACGGGTCGAGTCTAATGAGGCTTGATGTTATGTTATCCCACGGCTATGATAGGACGGACAGATAGATTGAGGGATTAGATTCGCCTTTTGTTGCATGAAAATAGGAAGCTTTAGCTTTAGATGGTTTCAGATTCATCAGACTGACTCATATCAACAGATCATTTTGCATACTGGATCCATTAATACCTGTCTATATACAGACTATTTTTTTGAGACTCAAAAAAAAAAGGTCAATATACTACTCTGTCAAGAAAGTACCGGGAAAAGATCAATAATACACAAAATGTCTGTTATTCATCCAAATTTATTTTATCACCTTCAAAGTATGCTCCTTTAGAAACGATACACTTGCGCCAACGAATAATCCATTCATCAAAACATTTTTTAAACGCTGCTTCCGGAATTGAGTTCAGTTCTCGCCGCGAATTCTCCTTTTTCGGTTTCGGTTCAGTTGGAAGGCGCCACTCCGAAGCTTGTTGACTAGTTTGCATGTCAAACTCGTAAACCAACGTCTCGTCACCAGTAACAATGAGTTTCATGAATGTTGGGTCCGAACTGACTCGTTCTAGCATGTCCTCAGCGACTTTCATGCGATTGAGTTTTTGGAGAAAATTCAGATCTTTTGGGACTAGCCGAGCAGCAACATGTTTCATACCCAAATGATAAGTTAAAATGGTACGGATCGACACGTGAGATACAGAAAGTTCGGCGGCTATCTATCTCAGAGTTGAATGGGGATTTTCAGTCACTATTTCTTCACTTTTGCGATGTTAACTTCAGTTGCAGACGTTGACGGCCTACCAGAGCGAAGCAAATCTTCCATCACATCTCGACCACTTTTGAACGCTTTGAACCACTCATAAGCACGAGTTTTTGATAAAGTCGATTCACCGTAAGCCTTCTGTAACATTTTCAGTGACTCCGAACACGAAATTCCATTGGCGATGCAAAATTTAAGACAAACTCTTTGTTCGATATTTTTGTCCATTATGAAATTCGCAATACACACTATATATGATATTACTAAAACCAGCACTGTATTTAATATAAATAACAGATGCAACTCAAACTCCGCGCCAAAATGAAAAACAGTTGTGCCAATCTAACAACTACAAAAAAACAAAAATTTGAATTTGGAACCATAAACAAATCATCCATTCCCGATACTTTTTTGACTGAATGTATAACCAAATGACGCTTCCTGCTTTGGGTGGAGTGGAAAAGAGTGTCAGACTCTCACTGACTCAAACCCATCCATGTTCCTTCCTTAGCCCTTTATAGCGGTAACCCTTTCAGACAATGCCGCTGACGTATATACATATAGTGACTTGCAAAATGTTTAAATTACTTTATGTAGTCATTTAAACATTATGCAAGTCGCTTTATATTATAATAGCCTTGTGCATATTTCATAACTGCATACAACATAGTATTATGTTAAGCTGATCGTGTATATCCATAGTTGTAGAATCAGGTGATACGACAAATATATGACTGATGTGCACCAATTAATAGTTAGCCCGACTTAACTTGGTCCGTTGCAAAATGCGGAACGAAGTTCACATGTACTGAATAGGATTAGCATGAAAGAATTATCGTATTTGTACTGCATAATCAAAGCGGACTTGCAATATCAAGATTCTAGCTACCCAACCCTGCTACGGAACGGATGGCTTTAACAGATTGACAAAACTCTAGGACAGGGATGGCAAACTAATGGCACGCGTGCCATCGATGGCACGTAACAACATAATTTGGGCACGGCATCAGTTCAAGAATTAAAATACCTTAGTCATCTACTTAGTTTGCAACAACAAAGTTGCACTAATTTGTTCTTTCATATAAATAAATATAAAAACTGTTACTGTAACATAAAAAAATATTATTGTGTTTTTTTCAGTACTCATTAAATACAAGATTGTTTGTTGGCACGTCATGGTCACAATCAATACTATTTTCACCTCACAGGCTCGGAAAGAGTCTGTTTGTCATTCGAAATCTGCGCCCAAAATCGCTTTTTGCTCTCTAGTGTAGAAAGAGTTTTTAAAATTCGAACCTTTCTATTTAATAATTTTCTATACTGCCAGTCCACTGAAAATGCAAGACACGGTCTAAAATAAAATATTAAATAATACCGCTCACCTTAAAAACTTCCATCACAGTACAGAAATTTAATATTTTGCGAGGATATAATTGTAAAATTGGAATTAATGTTAATAAGTATTCCATTTGATTAAAAAAATCTGTGACGTCACATTTAAATATGCCATAAAAATACTACCCTGTCAAATATCCAATTGTGTAGTAATTTAAGTATAATTTTTTAAATAAAATAAATACTAATATAATATGTTATTTAATCCTTTGCATGGCAAAAATGAATATGTATTAAATTATATTAGTTAGTTATTTGTATTCAATTAGTTTTTTTCTTTCATTCTCCTTAGAGGAGAAGTAGGATATAGAACAAAATACAGGGTATTTAATTTTGGAGATATTCTGTGTAACTCATAAGATACATTGCCTAGTATCTGTTATTTTCTTCACATGAGTCAATGTATCTGAGACGCTCGAAAAAAATAAAACTCAACATATAACACCTGTTTCCTTGCACCTAGCAGTTTCCTCGCTGTAGTGAGGTGAAAAATTGTGTGTTGCGCTCGGCAGCAAAGCTTTTCTGCGTCTCGTACCTTTGAAACCTTCGTTACGCTCAGGTTTCAGGTTTCGCTTACTCAGGTTTCAATAGATGTACTCGCGCCAAAAACCAACTTTCCAGCCTTGCATAACAAATAACTATTTTTTCGTTCGCCAACCCTGCTCTAGGATGTCCGAATGAAGTACGTATTCCAATGTAATTTTAAACATATGGTTAAAATCATACTGGTCAGTCTTATTAATGTTTTTTTGTGATTTATAATGTTATACCTCTATTATTTTATAGACTGACTCGTTGGTCTAGTGATGGCAAGCGCTACAGCTAAGAATGAGGTCTTAGATTCGATTCTCGGTTTGAGCAAGGTTAGCATTAGATTCGTGCACGGCAACAGGCGAAATGTGGGTGTATTATAGGTACACTTCTGCCTAATCCTTTGAGGGTTAGGGGCGTTATCTTATGGTAAATACCCTACTATAAGCACATTGTATTTAAGAATTAAGTACTAAGGTAATCACTAGTTTATGAGTCTGATAGTCTCTGGACTCATGTGTTCATTACTTTTTTCTTACATAACCGCTCAATGAGATAAGCTTCTATCCCTTGTTTTGAACGAGTTTAAGCACATATTATGAACTTATAGTCGTTTAAGCCTACTCGTGTCTCATATGTGATCAATACGAGCTTCATACACGGCGTATTATCCATAGAGTTGGAAAGTCAAACTAATATTTGTTTGGTTGAAGTTTATTTGCTTGTAATTACTCTAATACAATCGTAGAATCCATATTAGAATTTAATTGTGGTCAATTTCTGTTAAGCGATCCGGTTGGTTAGTGTTCACCGAAGGTAGACAGCGCCGGGAACGGCCGGGTACGCGGAATACGTGTACGGGGAGTATGCCGAGTACGGCACTACGCCGGCTGCTGGGTAGTAGCTCGCGTAGTCCACTCCGGCGGAGTACGCCAGGACTTGGGGCTTGGGGTTCGGCGCGGCGAAAGCCACCGCCAGCAGAGCGAAGAGGGCGAACTGTAAACAAGAAGAAAAGAAAATTTGAGTTTTAGCTTTTCAGTAGCTGACAACGGTTGTGCTGTGGGTGGATACACGTCAAATAAACAACTGTTGTTTGTGTCTGTAGTACTTACCTAGAGATGTAACAAGGATGTGGCAGATAACAAGGGAACGACATTAAAGTTATTATTATTACAGAAACAACAGACATAAGAAAAATATTAATCCTATTTTGGCATGTCCCTCTTACTGTAAATGTTAAGGGTAAAAATATATATGTACATGCCTAACTAACTTAGGTGGTCATTGAACTTTCAGGAACCGTCAAAACTTAAATATAAAGTCAATTTTAACTGCGTAGTTAAAAGAAACAAACTTCGAAAAAGATTATCTAGAATAATAGGACAACTTGAGGTTTCTCCTGACTTTTACTAAGTATCAACATTATTACAGGAGAGACTTCAGCTCGTTCCAATTTTAATTGTTTCTTAAATAAAAAGTTATGTAAGTTTTGCCTCCATTTCAAAGAAGTTTCTTAATGATTAAATCATGATAAAAGAGTCACAACACTTACCAATTTAGCGAACATGTTGATAGAGCGATACAGTGTACTGAATCATACTTAGCTTCAGTAATGCGAAGCTTATATAACAAAATATTAGCCTTGATCTTTATACATGATCTATTTTGTTAGGATGACAAATATGTCAACTGGAAGCGAGGCCGCTCGCTGAGGTCGATGATCTGCGGGTTCTATAGAATATCCACATCCTGACTCGCCTTGTAAGGAAACTATTGTAAATCCTTACAAAACTTTGAAAGAGTGGAGCTTTTGAAGCAACGACATATCTGTTCCTTTATGTACGCTTGAGGACGATTCAAGTCTTTAAAGAGACACAAATTGCGACTGCCTAGTATGCTCTAAAAGCAATAAAAATGAAACGATGCATAATTTATTCTTTTAAGTTTGTGTGTGGTAGCTTTTGTATAAACAAAGGCAGCCTACTTGGTGATGTAGAGCGTGTCCCCTGTACGTTTGTCTGTGCTCATAATTTACATTGATTCCCAACAGAATCATTTGTAAGTATAGGTTTTCCGTTATTGTTTGAGTGTCCAAGGACATGAGCCACCTATAAATATTGAGGGAGGAGTTGAAATAAAAACAGTACGAGTACTATACTTAAGGCAGTGTATCAGGAGCCTCCGGGACTTGTGAAATATATCAATTAATACAATCTCATAATAAAATGTTTGCCAAACTGGTGAGTAAAGTTTCTGATTTTGTAAGATGTTGTTTTAAAGTTTGATAGTGCCCACTTTCCTTTTTACTTGTGGAAATGTAAACTTGCAGCAATGCTCTACTGTTTGTTGTTAACAAAATACTACGATTATTCAAGAAGGCAATATTTCCAAGCCTGCCGGGTAAGCGAGATTGTCCGAAAGGGTTACCGCTACCCCGGAACATAAAGGGCTAAGGAAAGAACATAGATGGGTTTTAGTCAGTAAGACTCTGACACTCCCTTCCGCTCCACCCAGAGCGGGAGAAGTCATTGGATGATTTCACAGCCTTAAAAAAAAGGCAATATATCACATGAGCGCTGATTATCGTGGTCATACCGTGGGAGTGTGGGAGGCTTATATTCATCAAAAATTATTTTTTGCGTGTTATGGAGTCCTCTTCTCAAATAACGCTTATAAACTGTGTATTGAATTCAAGTATGTATCAATTCCCACTGTACCTATCATTGATAAAATAATGTTTTTTTTTACGCAATAAGCATATGTCACAAGCACAGGGTTATCGAGAAAATATCTAACATTTCCTTTATCATTCAACGTTGAAGGAAGAGATGTTAAATAATGTATTACCGATTTCATGTTTCGTTTGATCCGCCGGTTAATAATATTTTGGTCGGTCAGCCTACAATAATAAGTACCCGTGTATCAAAGATTGTGGGCAATTAAATGGAATATTGTATATGTATCTCTTTCAGACTTTTTTTACCTAAGGTAAAGAAAACCAAGTGTCGCCTTATATTAAATTATTAGTACGGCCTACCAATGGCAGAATGTCAGTCTATTGCGTCTCTCAGAATCGTAAATACTATGTGTGTGCTTAATTATGATTTAAATCATTACTAATCCATAAGATTTCCATATAAATTCCATAAGATTTTCTGTATGATCATAATACATATCTAAGTCCATTGTTTCACATAGGTTGATGAGTTGTGTGTTGATGTGCTAATTAACTGCACTATGTTTGTCCGATATTGCCATAACACATGTTTCATAGACGATGTAGGTATGTCATGTTTCACCATTGATACTGAACGCGGTCAGCACATCTAAGCCCCTTTCAATACCTGTCAGTGTCTATATTGCACAGAAAATAATGACACTGACAGCTCTTAAATGGGGTTTGTGCACTGATCGCGTTCAATTTCATTGGCGAAATTCACCCTTAGTCATCTTTTTCGATGATACAAGCATGCATAAATAATTTATTAGTACTAAAGAAACTCCAAATTTTAGGCTGTATTTTTGATGTCGTATCAAAAATATACTTAGATTTATATATAGAGGAGCTTGTGGCTAAGTACTAACAGCCACACAGGTCGATCCATCAGGTTAAGCTACGCTTGCCAGGGTTGGCCGTGTTTGGGTAACCATGTTTACATACCGGGACTCCTCCGTGCCTCGGAATGCACATTAAGCCGTTGGTCCCGGCTGTCATTTGTGCATCTTTGACAGTCGTTACGGGCCGTCAGAAGCCCGAAAATTTGACAGCCAGTCTTACCAAGGCTTATCGTATTGCCAGCCCAGTTACTGGGCTGTGGAGATCAGATAGACAGTCGCTCCATGTAAAATACTGGTATTCAGCTGCATCCGGTTAGACTGGAAGACGACCCCAACATAGTTGGGAAAAGGCTCGGCAGATGATGATCTTTTTTTATATACTTTTTAATGAAACAGAAAACGGAAGTATAGTCATAGTCATTTTCGCAACATTAATACTCTAAAATACTGTTAGTGATTTAAGCCAAATCCTAACAAATTTAGCACCCACACGTTCGTTAAAAGCGCCCATGTGCTAGCCTACTACCAAACTATTATTAGGTCCTCGGATTAAGCCAAGTTTGTGGAATAAGAGCCGCTTAGTTTTGCTGGCTACCTATCCTAACTGCTATTAGCCACCTGGCTCATGACGTACTGAGTCGTCAACTTCCCGAGTTTGGCTACAGACTTATTAATTATTATTAGTGCCCCTTGGCTCTGCACGCGTACAATGTAGATACTATATCGCGGGTGAAGCCGCAGGCAAAAAATATAATACTATACGTATGAACCTTCCCCATGAATCACTCTATCTCTTGATAAAAACTGCAGTAAAATTCGTTGAGTGGTTTAAAAAAATCTATAGTAGCGTACAGAGGGACAGACGGCGGGGAGCGACTTTGTTTGTGATCAGCGTTGTTGTGATTAGGAATTCCTCACCACTGATTATTGTACACTTTGTTATCAAGAGTTTAAACATAACACCATGTTTGTATTCCCGGATGGGTGGTTAGACAGAGGTGTGCCATTACATCCATATTTCACCAGTCATTTTTGAGTCCCATATAATCTATTGCCATGAACTGGAAAAATATTCACACTCCGGGTTGTTACTGAGAAATTCCAGGTGGGAAAATCCAATGAGAGGTTGCACGACCTGGAAATCGTACTCAGGACGTCATGCCCCAGCAGTAGTGCTTGCACTCACTAAACCAACGAGGTTAAGACTAAAAGTATAATGTTCAGCAGTAGACGTCAAGCGCATACATTTTGGTGTCTAACCAAATTGTATGCGCTTGGACACAATTTTTAGAGTTGTGATGATCTATTTTACACTATAAGTTTATTCTTTTAGCTGCTAATTTCCCACATTTCCGTCAATTGGTCGCTTTAATTTAGGATTCTAGTTATAAAAACATTTTTCAATTTCCAGATGATCTTGTTCGCCGTGTTCGCACTGGCTCTTGCGCGGCCGCAGCTGTACTCCGGCTACGGTGGCTACGCGTCGGGCTACCCCGGCTACTACGGCTACTCAGGGTACTCCGGGTACTCCAACCCCGTGGGCTACAGCTCCTACGGCACCTACGGAGCCTCCCCTTACTCGGGCTACGGCTACGGCTACTACTGATCCGAAATAGTTATTAATGCCAAAATGTTTACGCCTATGTGATGTCCCTTTATGTTAATTTCATGCAATATAATATGTTATAAAATAGCTAGTTTTATTTGAGCGTTGCAGCGTTGTATCCTATAACTCTGTACCTCGATGGGTAGCCGGGTTGGGGATATAAGTATACTGGAAGAAATTTCAGGAGTTTCCCAACAAAAATGTTGTTGATCTTTCTAGGAGGCAATAGTCGAGAATGTTCTCGGCAACATCAATTAGACTACGAACTGTTTTAAATAACTTGTATAAGAAAATTATTTATATATTTATTTATATATTAACTATTCAACACAGATAAGCAAGTTCTACCTCACTTACCTTTAGCATTTATGATTACTAATAACAGGCAGCAACAATGTAACGAACGCCTTAGCGACAGGACTAACAGAGATGGATGCCGCCTAACGCGGATGTCGATAGGCAATGTGTATGGAGCAGGTACATAGATTCATTCATAACACTGAAGATCAAGGACACTTTTTATCTCAGTACGACAAGCCTGCTAATCAGGGCGTGGTCGTTTAGATCTGTATATAAGCCGGGACCGGCCGGCTAACATTATCACTTGTGACAGCAATCCCAAGTAACTCAACAACCATGTTCTTCAGACTGGTAAGTTATTTTATCTCCAGTTATTTTAATAATATTTATATTTTTATCAGCAATGTTATCCATTAAAGCTGACCATTAATCAGATTTTTTCTCAGCTTTATAAAATATTTGCGGAAGGGTCTTTTGCTGAAATAAATTGGCTCAAATTGGCTACAGCTATTTCACACAATATTTATATATAAATATTTATATTGCGTAGAATAGCAATAGCGGGCCACCAAAGAATCTCAAAAAGACATTAGATATTTTTCTAGACCACATAATGCCATCCTCAAGACAGTATGTGGTACTGTCTTGATGATGGCTGGATGAAATCATTACCTTCGAATGGAGTTACAAAAGGTCGACCAAGTTATTAGGAAATACAATTCGGGTAAACGTTTTAGTATCGTTTGTCTTGTTAGCGAAAGATATCATCGCCGTAACGAGGGGACCGTGTCATCTGCTCGGCCATATCGTCCACTTTCAGGGCTTTTGACCGGTGTCAGTTTTTCATAACAATATAGTTTTATGGGTTCACTTACGGGAAATGGTCATAGCTGACTCGGTTCTTATTCTTTCAAAATATGATTTCACAAAATGCAGTGGAATGCACATGGAGTGTGCTAGCTATTGAAATAGGGAGAGTAGAAAAAGTCTAAAACTGTAATACAGAAGACTCATCTATTTATCACAATTCACAAATAAGTGTGCGCAAATCTATGCGCGTAATTTGACATGTCTATGCATCAAACAAAAAAAAAAAAAACTAATTCCAAATTCGCTTGAAATGCCAGCCAGCCAGTCTTTCGCATCAAAACAACGAACAACGAAGTGAGTCTTGAGCACCCTAGTGTAGATTCAGCGTTAGTTCGTATAAACACCACAACGAAATGTTAACATAAAGCATGAAAGCGATTGGCCATGCTGAACTCGATTATAATTTCTAACAACACTTAAGTAGTTATGAACAAGAGAAAATAATATAAGCTAGTTCTATGTTTTGCAGGACTCTTTGTCACTGAGTACTGCATGCAATTACTTCTTAGCGACTGCATGTAGTTTCCGTTTTTCCATGATTTTTTTTGTGTTTGAGAAGTGAAAGTGGGTAAATTGGCAGAGTGTTATCGGGGCTTCCATGAGGAGGCCGTGGCTAAATAATAACAGCCGAACCCATCCATCAGGTTAAGCTACGCTTCCCGGGGTTGGGACGTGGAGGGGTGACCATCTTTACATATAATCTTTATATATCTCCTCCGTGCCTCAGAAAGCACGTGAAGCCGTTGGTCCCGACAGTCATCGTGGATCTTTGACAGTCGTTACGGGTAGTCAGAAGCCCGAAAGTAGTCTTACCAAGGTTATCGTATTACCCGATTACTGACTGGGTTGTGGAGGTCAGATAGGCAGTCGCTCCAGGTATAATATTGGTATTCAGCTGCATCCGGTTAGACTGGGCCGAGCGAGCTTCCAAAGAACTGTTGCCGGAGTCTGGATTTGTTCCCGGTTGACAGCATATGCTCGACTCCTTTTACATGGGGCTAAAAAACGCTATGAGTACACCTCTGCCAAGCCCTTCGGGGAAACAAAGCGAGATGTTATGTTTTATGTTTGTTTAAAGGTGAAATTGGAAATTATGTAAATGCGGTGTGATTTCGTGTACAAATGAAATTGCCTACGCTTTTATGAACATTTTACAAACTTTTGAATCTTATTTCGTTCGGAGGCAATTTAATCAAATTCAGTTGTTGTCCATGTTAATAATCAGATATTTCTGTTTTCAGTTCGCCCTCTTCGCCGTGTTGGCCGTGGCTTTCGCCAACCCCAACCCCAAGCCTGAGCCCCAGTTGTTGGCCTACACCGCCGGAGCTACCTACCCTTACGGTTACGCCGGGTACGCCCCCGTCGCCGCGGCGTACGCTCCATACCCTGCTGCTGCCTACCCCTACGCCTACTACCGTTGAAAACCCATCAGAACTACTCACGCCTGCTCAATGACACCGACTACCAAATGTTTGATCATGTTTTAATATAAGTTTTTATCGCAAATGTTTTTGTTTCATTCTATCGTATGCATGCTACCCACGTATTTGCGCACACATGCGCGGAAGCGTCGGAATTTTGACAGCTGTCAATTTGATGGCATAACCAATTATTTATTTTTTATTGAGCCTAATCTACATGTAGGACGCGCGACACAATATTATGGGTGACGTTTTGTTTTTGTGCGATGGTTTTTAATATAGGAAGTTATGATGATGATTCTATTGTTCTATCGGTCTGTAGTATAAGTAAGTCGGTACTTAACTCACTCAACTAGTGCTGGTCTCCAGCTGTATTAGCAGTCCAAAGGCATTTAGGACATCACTAACAACTAGATTGATGATACTGCGTCCAGCGCTAGTTTCACTGTTTATTAAAACCTAAGCTTTCAGGTGAAAAATCGCTTCGATGAAAACGATCTATGTATTTAACATCTCATTTTACTATGTTTCAATTGTTATTGATCAGTAAATTGGTAAAACAGGTGGTTGCTTAATGCCACTTCCTGCTTTATCGATTTATTATTTACAAAATAATGTTGTAAAATATAATACCGATGTTTGTGTTAAAATATTATGCATTGGTTTAATATATTAACTGTGTTCCACTGCAGGATTACGTGAGCTCAGTGTCAGCGGCAGCCGTGTGCCTGCCACTGACATCCGAACGCCCCAATCCAATAAGAACTCTATAGTGTGTTAGTACACGATATAGTGTGTTGTTACATAATGTTTTGTCACCTAACTAGCCAACCTGTAACTTTTTGTTTTTTCATTTTGTCAGCCAGCGCTTTCTTTCATTCAATATAAAAAAAATGTGTGATGTTGTAGTTAATTGAAATAACGAATAAAAAAATCGGCGTGATACATCACGTCTAAAAAAATAACAAATCTATGATTATAACAATAATACTTTTTGCCTATCTCACTAAGTTACTTGATGTTGTTAATCAAAAAATAACACCGTGCATGTGGAACTAAAGTTATAACATCACTAAACTATACCAGGCAGCCGAAATAGTCTACTTAGGTATTATGTTAAACACTAAATTGGAGAAGGTTTCAGTCAGGTCACAAATAAAATGCAAAACTTAGGCGGAACGATAATTTATTGCGCGTGAGGAACCAAACGGATCACTGGCAATACTTTAGAACCTTTAAGCAGTCGCTGCTGGGTTCAGTAGTACTTGTAGGCAATGGGCGCCGGGTAAGAGGCGAGCGGTGCCGCGGGGTAGGTGCCGAGGTACTGGGTGTTGTACTGCAGGGGTGCAGCAGGCAGGGCCGCGTAGCCCAGCGCGGGCGCATACGTGAGCGGTGCTCGGTACACGGTAGGTGTTAAGATGGCCGCTCCTGGCTCTGGCGCAGGCGCCGCGATCGCTACAGCCAGGATGGCGAGGAAAGATAACTGGAAATGAAGAGTTGGATTTGTTAGTAAATGTTTACAGAAAAAACTAAATACTAAGATACTCGATCAGGAAGTCATTGCTAAATACTCTTACACATATAACATCCTGTTATTATTATTTTTCTTATTGACATTCGAAATTGACAAAATAATTCAAATCTCTGAGAGCCAATGTTCTTTTCACTTTACCTTGGATCCGGTTGTAGTTAAACATTAATCTCATTAATTAGTATTTAAAAAAAAACTGAAGTGTTAATCGACATTTGTCATTGACTGCCTGTCTCGCGACTTTATGGTAATATCCATAAAGTTCTTATGTTATTACACTTATTAAAACTTCACGGATCGGCAGTAGTCAGCATCTAAGAATGGGTACTATAATAATACAAATATATTCAATATATAGAATATATAATTATATTGAAAAAACAAATATAAATATATGTATTGGTATATGCAATAGAAGAAATCTAAACTAAAACCAATATTTCATAGAAACATTACCTATTCACAGTGATATCCTTCACAGATCATCCACGATCTGTTAGGTACATAATTCCTTTGGTAACGGATCAATAAATCTTGTGTTAGAAAATATTAGCCGACATTTCTTTAGAGTCTAATTAGTTAACAACATAACAGATAATTTAAACATTTCTGCGTGTCGTTTTGCTACTTACTTAATACTTTAACTAACTTATAAGTATGTAGAGCTAATTCAAATAACAAATCGTTTGCAGCTTCCAAACCAACTGTTTCTAGGTACGGTCACCAGAAGTTATACCAACTGTCAAATTTCTCCAAATGGTTTTAAACCTACGTTGATTGTTAAGGTCAAAATCGATTGAGAAAATTTGACAGTTTGTGATTAGGTACTTGATATGCTGGCGACTGTACAACTGCGTCACTCAATACTTTTTAATCGGACCCGTTTACTAAGTAGACATAATAGTCAACCAGAACCATTGGTCAGTGAACGTATTAACTTATAAAACGTATAAAACTATAAAAAGTTACTGTCCCAAAAAATCTATTATTTAAAAAACACATGTTATGTGAGTGAAATGTTCCCACAGGAAATCAGGGACTATTAATTAAACATTAAAATAAATAAATAAGCCGTGGTCTTACCAGTTTGTACATGTTGCTGGGTGTGGCTCTTTCACAGGGGTGAATGATGCCCTACGAAGGGCCGAAAGCATTTTTATACTCTGCCTAGGTACTATGCAACCTGCAGTTTCAATAGCATTGACCTTAACATTCACGGGACGACTTTATGCAAAGGGTGTTAATTTTAGAACGAAGAGATATATTTTTTGCTGAGAGCGCAGTTGCATTCGAATTTTTCGTAAAGGTCAAAGCATTTTTTCTTGTCAGTAATTGAGTATTGAGTACATACTCATTTGTATGCGGTTTTATTAATGTATGCGACTTGTCTGTTGAATGTTACTCAGAAGCTTTGAGGTATTTAGTCGTAATTTATGGCATATTCTCTGAGGAAAGATCAATGTTACGCAGATAATAATTATAATAGTACCGATCTAGGTGACCAGGTAGTCAGGTATTTCAAAGTCATTATCTTGTATTAGAGTATTAGAACTGGTTGTATCGATATAAGGAATAATTTGAAAGATTCCTCGTGCATATGGTTGTTTAAAAAGAGATTAAATTGGGGGCGCGGCATTGCGCTTTTGAAGTGTTTTTTGTAATGTTTAGACAAACATTTCCTATGACAGATATCTGTCAAAAAATTAGAAGACAAGTTCTAATAATGTTGATTAAGATTATCAGTCATACCACCAATTACCATTATGATTAGTGGTATTATTGAAGTAGTGATAGCCTAGTGGTGTGACACGCACCTCTGATTTATGGATTCATGTGTGTATTGTAAAATTATCACTTGCTTAAAAATCGGTGAAGAAAAACATCGTGAGGAAACCAGCATGTCTAAGAGATATTTCTCAACAGCATGTGAAGCTAAGTCATGGCCCATGGGCAGCATAAAAACTCTGACACCAGGTTAGTTTCTAGCCACACGAAAAAGAAAAGAAATTATGATTAAAAAGCATGGTGAAATTGCACGACCAGTAATCAAAGAAGTCAATTAACAACTTATGCGCTCAAAAGTATATAGATAACGGGTTATCATCACATCCAATCCTTACATTCGTATTTTATGTAGATTGAAATTATATGGTTGCTCTATACCTACTTCACTTCCATAAATTAATACAATAGTGCGTGTTGTTCTTGTTTTACGAATAGTTAATGAGTGCGTTGAGCGGAGTGCATGGCACCGACCACGCGGAGCCTGGCCTTGGCGAAGGAATTATCTCCGAGCCGCTTCAGATCGACTAACTCACTAGACCAGTTGTTGCCAATACCCTAGCATCTATATAGAGCTTATAATTAAATACGTTTTTTTTAATAGAGTACTTTTTTTGGCAACGCCAAGATTAATGAAATCGTTATTGCTCTAAACAACGCGACTAAATCAAAGTTGATGTGAATATACTGAAAAGCTTGTTACTAGACGATGTATTTTCTCTTTTAGATTGAATTATTTTTTGGTAAATAATAAAGTTATCTAGCAGGTATGACTTTTGTATAAAAATTGGAAACCTTTGTCTTCATCTAGGTGGCTCCAAATTCAAGGTTTTCTTATCTCAGTTAGATTTATGAAATTTTAGAAATCATGTTTCATCATAATATCGTTTAGCTTTGTTATTGTATAAAAAGTTTGTTTGTGTAAAACATTTGTGCTGATGTGGGTATTATCCACTCTATATGAATCTAAGTTATTATTATTGGCACTTCCACGCGTCAGTTTATAATGCATTAAATAAAGTAACGAGCATTTGTTGTTGTATCAGATCACTTGTTGATCGCCCTGACGACTATATTTAAATTAGTTTATCCATTATTTCTATTCAAGCACTTACATGTAAGGATGTATGACGGTTTTAAATTATCATTTCATATTAATACGTTTTAACAATGAACTTTATTGGACAAGAATGTGTTTTGAACCTTATGAGAGACTAGGAAAAGCTTGTAATGGATATTAAATATTCAATTAGCTGTTCAATGGACAGTGATTTACGTTGTTAGTCTTTCATTGCTTCCTTCTATATTTTAACTTAACCGTTAGGCCCTTTGTAGGTATACGACACGGTTGCTTTACGGTACGGCGGCGTATAGTGATAGCGAGAGTGGACAAAAACAAAATTTTAAAGTTGAAGATAGATAAAAACAATAACCGGACTTATACAGGGTGTAACCGAAAGGGGACATACATACAAAAGGATATGCTAAGGACCACCAAACTGAACCACTTTTACTATGGGACCAACTATGAAATCGTGAAAAAACAAATCAGCTCCCGCATGTTCCCTACATTTCGACGAGTCACGTTACCAAAAATGTATAGAACAGCTGTTTTTTTTTGCAATTTCGGCGTTGGTTCCATATTAAAAGTTGTTTAGTTTGGTGGTCTGTAGCATATGCTTTGTATGCAAATACCCTTTCGGTTACACCCAGTATATGTATGAGAATTCCAAAAAAATTAGGGTAGTTTTCTAATAAAAATGACAAGTTATCACTTGTCAAAGTTTCGGTAGGGGGCTAATAAATGACAATCACATTAAACAAGCACACTTATATGTATTCATAAAAAAATAACAAACAAACAACTTATAATAATCAGGAGTCCTATAACACAAACAAATCGGTAGTTTTGTAATCTAAAGACGTATCATTGGGTAGTTTTACAAAATTATCGTTTGTACACAAAACTATAGGGTGATGCGTAGCTTAGGGAGGCGACAGGGGCGACAGGAGCGACAGGGGCGACGGGGGCCACGGGGGCGAGGGATGAAACAGGATTGTATAACGCTGCTAATTCTTCAACGCTGTACGTAGACCCGTAGGCTGATGATACTGCTGGCAGTGGGAGTGGTGCAGAGTACGCTCCAGATAGAGGTGCTGTGTACGATGCAGGGTAGCTGGGGTAGGCGGAGTACGCCGTAGGGTACCCTGCAGAATACGCCGTAGGATACCCTGCAGAATACGCCGTAGGGTAGGCTGCAGAGTATGCAGCAGGCAAGGGGGCAACGGCCGCTGGGTTGTAAAGTTCCGCTGCAGTGTAAGCTGTCCGGGGTGCGAGGGGAAGCGTTCCATAACTGTAGATGTACGGCTTAGCTGACACCGACGCTATGAGAGCCAAGACTGCGATCTGAAATATTTTTAATACATGTGTCGTATAACAACAAAAAGGTTTCAATTATCCTATTATTCAGGTAAGGCTAACTAGGGGAGGAGTAGCTTCCAAGCTTAGTATTAATAGGCTTTTATTTAAAAGCCCTGTAATTATCCCAATGCATTCTACCTTGAAGGATAATCGATTAGACTGGTGACACTGACGCTAAGGTCGAGACAGAACGTTGGTAAATCTAACATAAAAAGTCTAAACAGTTCACTCAACAAACAAAAGAATAAATACATCCTAAAGAAGCCAATATACTTATCTACTTACCAAACTTGACTTAGACATTTTGTAATTTTTGTTGTGAATATTTATTTCACTTGTTCAGTTTGACACTCTTCAATTTGCACTGACTGACATGAAAAATGTCCTACCTTATATATTTGGCCGAGTTTGGGGACAAACATAGAGACAAATGAATATTTGTGTGAAAGAAATTACTCTTTCAATTGCCAAGGCCTTGTTGAACGGCTCTGAAAACAAAAGAATATATAAACGTAACTAAGAAGTGTTAAGGCAGAAACACACGTGTAAAAATTGTAGGCTATTGTCCTGGCAAGTGTGGCGAGTCAGGCAAGAGACACAAAAGCCAATGAATTCATTACAGCATTCACAGCCTCTGTACACATGGCGAAATATTTTAATACACCATGAAATTAAGTTACTATCATTTGTTGCCATTTTTTTTTCTTATAGTTGACCTTGTAATCGCTTTATCACTTTTGGTAACAATTCCTAGTAAATTGATACTTCACTAGGGTTGAAATTATTAACTATCAGATGCACAAATAGAACTGGACGTTTCATGACGTGCATGTCACTTATAACCTTAAAATGATAAAGCATTTACGAGGTTGGCTATACACGATCCATTCAATTCCACTAAGTTCCTTCAGTTGTATAGCTTTGTGTTATATTTTCTAGGGATTTATCAGTAGGGATTCCCACGTAAAATGGAACATAATTCGCTTCAAATTGCTGCTAAGTCAGAAAACAAAATCTATCCGTAATTTAAAAATATATATACCAGGGCGTCCAATCTTAATTACGAATAAGGCTGGGAAATAATCCAATGACTTCTCCCGCTCTGGGTGGAGCGGAAGGGAGTGTCAGACTCTTACTGATTAAAACCCATCCATGTTCCTTCCTTAGCCCTTTATGTTCCAGGGTAGCGGTAACCCTTTCGGACAGTCCCGCTTAAAGTGCCCTGGTATGGAGGAGACATCTTCCAATGCATGTGCCATGGTCAAGTGTCACGGTCATTAATTTGAGTCATTCTACTTCATACCTAAGCACAGAATACACAAGGTACTAAATTCACTACACAACTGATAGGTATTTTTAATCCTCAGCAATGTAAACACTCCCTTCGATCTATATTATGAAGATGTACATAACTCATTTAACAGGTACCAAAACCAAAAGGTGGCAAAAACCCAAAATACAAAACCAAAGATACCGCTTTCCGAAATTAATTAATTTTCCGATTTAATTTCGGAAGTCGGTTGTTTTTTTTTGTGAAAAAGTTTTGTTGTATTATATATTTTGATTCAACATCGTATTGTTGGTGTATGTAGTCTAACCCCTGCTGATGGAAGTGTATGATCTTCTTAAAAAAACTAGGTTTACTTAAATATAATTGTAGTAGCGCCGACCCCAAGTAACAAGGGACAAGAGGGCAGGAGAATTATGACCTACTAAGTGTTATTTTCACCAATGAAACTGAACCCGATTAGCACATCTAAAACGCGATCGAGAGCTGTCAGTGTCAATATTCATAATCATAATCATCATTTATTACATTAATGTAGTTTGCAAATTGTTACAAGTATAATTATGTAGGTTTCATACATGGTTCATGTATGAAACTGCTAGGGCACAGCAATATAAATAGTAAGTGCTACAGTAACAAGCAAGCAACAATAAGCAGACAACTGTGCTTAGACTAAAATACTAAACATATTCATCAGATGTCCATCATATAATACTGACATAATTTAGTATGGGTATGATAGGTTAAGAACAATAAATTAATTGGTCAGCATTGCCATTTTTAAATATAATTTACGAGAGCACAAAGGTGCAGCGTAAAGTTATCATTCCATAGAAAAAAAAGACACTTACAGCTTAAACATAGTGTATGCGTTGATTGCGAATTAGAAGATTGAGTAAGTTCACATACATATTCCGATACCTGGACGCTTATCAAGAACCCTCTTCCCTCAGAAGTTCATCCCAGTAAAATAAATTTATTAATAGGCGAATGTAACCTTTTCCAAGTGGTGACCTATTGCATGGTATGGGTCACTGGTTCTGCATGCGGAGAGGATCAATGTAATGCGATTACAAAATTCGCTTTCACATTTCCACTTCACTACATAGTATAAAACAAAGTCGCTATTTTTGTCTGTTTGTCTGTATGCTTAAATCTTTAAAATTACGCAACGGATTTTGATGCGGTTTTTTGTAATAGGTAGAGTGATTCAAGAGGAAGGTTTATGTGTATAATTTGTCGACATACTTTGCGGGCGGAAGCTAGTACGTAATGAGTGTAAATGTGAGAGCGTTCGGTATTAAGAGTTAAACTTTAATGGACTTCATTATGGAAATTGTAATGCATTTTCTTTGAGAGTTAGTTTTGTAGGTAATGTATGCCATTGTGTCGATATTGGTAACTACTCGTAAGTCGTAGTCTTTAGTAACTATTTATAAATTATGTTTCTCTGATATCTATTTAATAAAAAACTTAATCAGACCACGATGATGAGGTCAACTTTAATAGTAAAAAGATAATAATATTCGGTCCTTAAATGATATCTCTAAAGGTCTTGTGGGAAAATTCCCACGTTAAATCGTTCACAAAGTCATTTTGCGAACAAGAGCTCTAAGAGATTTCAGGGGTCAAACTCCCAAAATCAGCTCAATCAATCAGTTATCAATCTCGGCTGTCATGAACACTGGGTGTATATTTATAGAAAGAGATTTATTGATAGAGCCTGATAGTCAAAGACAGAACTCAGGGTGACGGTTGTTGTGTTGGAAAATTCAACAACAACACTCGTATGATGTTAAATAAAACGTCAATTTGGCGTAGTGATGACTGTATTTTTACTCTATTTCATCTGTATAACTCAGTGTGTAAAGATCAATAAAATAAATAAGTTCCGTTTTTCGTAATTGTTTGATTAGAGGTAGTAGCCGTAGCTGTAGGGGGAGTACGCGATGGGTGAATATGCGCTGTACGCGGAGTACGCGACGGGAGCGGTGTAGGCAGCAGCCACGGGAGCAGTATATGCGGCTGCCACGGGAGCAGTGTAGGCGGCTGCTACCGGCGAGGCGTAGCTCAAGACCAGTGGCTTCGCTGAGGCGAAAGCCAGGAGAGCGATGAAGATCATCTGGGGGAGAAATAAAATTTGGTACAATTAGAACACATACAGTTTTGTATACGAATTGGGGATTAGCAGCATAAAATGATTTCAAAATTGGCGACTGATTATGGTCGAATTTGTCCATTTCGTTCTAAGTTGCTAAAGTGCCTTTGAGGATTATTTAGTCCAAAGTAGTACCAGTCATAACTATAAAACGCGACGAATTTAGACTACTAATTACTACTTTAGACATTTGATCTTCTTGCGGCAGCGCGTGTAAATGTTAAATTTTATTATGTCATTGTAAAGTTACTAATGAAATGATTACTGTCATAAATATAATTCAATGACACTTCTTTGTGATCCTTAGTCGAAAGTAAACAAACATACAACAAAAAAAGTATTCGTTAAAAAGTAAATACTTACGAATTTGAACATGTTGACTGTTGGTCTATCTTAGTCTGACAATACTGACTAATGGTGTGACTTCCCGGCTAATATATAAGGAGTCAAAGTTGGCCTCATTGTGTTGGCAGAGGCTCGGCGCCTGCGCACCTTGGCGGGACGTGCGCGATCGGGACCCACACGTGACGTGAATATTTTCACTGCACTTGGTTTTAGATTCTACAGGCTGTTGTTTTTACTTTAAAGTTCCAGAGTGTTCAGTAGACAAATTTAGCCAGAGGACCTAGATCACCCGTCTAACACTTACAAATCGTTTCAATAAGGACTTTAAAAAGGATTGACCTCGCTTCGGACGGCGCGTTCGTGTTCAACGCGCGCCTCAAAGAGATGTCAGCATCGACGAAGGGGCCCTTTAGGGCCGAAGCCTGCCGGGTCAGCGGGATTGTCCGAATGGTTTACCGATACCCCGAAACAAAAAAGGCTAAGGAAGGAACATGGATGTGTTTAGACAGTAAGAGTCTGACACTCCTTTCCGCTCCACCCAGAGCGGGTGAGGTCATTTGATGATTTCCCGCCCACAAAAAAAAAAAGAACTGACCTAGCTTAAGCTTAGGTATTTTATGTCCATCCAATACGTTTTTGACTTATCCATCATTGTTATTGCTGATAGAATGACAATTTGTCTAGGCTCTGATGTTTAAAATGTAGTTATTCAAGTAGTTTTTTCTAATTTTTTGCTTCTCTATTCATACTAATACAACCGCAATATTTATCTTTATTTAATGTTCATAAAATTGATTTATGATTTAATCAAAACAGGCTTTAGACACGTGTTCATTGATGGAACAAATTAACTGCACTGGAAATATATGCTATATGCATTTATTTCTTATGGGAAGGAACCAATTTAGTTATTTTTTTGTTGTTGCCCAATTATAATTCCAAATAAAATGTATGATTCTAATAATATATCAACACGCCTGTATCTATACCCGAAGGGTTAGGTAGAGTTGTTAGTATGTATAGTTATGTTATAGGGTAAGAGACTATTATCATCAACCTCGTACAAATCCAGAATTCCAGACTCATTTTATTATTGTTGAGTTATATAAACTTAACTACTTAAGCCTTACACGTCTTAGCAGTCAGATGACCGGTAAATGGCGGTCACAGTTTCATCAAGTTTCAATTTAGTTTTCATGAGCAACAAAACTTACCCATAAAAGATCGTGTCGGAATTCACACGTAAAAAAAAACACGCTGCATTTTGGCAGCAGCTTCGGCACGGTCTAATAAAGCCGCAAGGATCTCGCGTCATGCGCGTAGAACGTTCTATGTGCGCAAGCGACATTTGCGCAGACGCACGGCCGGTGCTACTTAATCAGGTGCTAGCGATCAAGGCCGCCATTACTATAGCCCAACTTAGAATGACCTTGAACTTGATTCTACTACAACTATATTTTATCATGTCGCAATGTTTGTGATCCCAGGTCGATTAAAGGTCGTCGTAGTATTGTCAAGGCTTGCTTCCGTTAGAGGTAAACTTTGAAAGGAAAAGTAACATAACATAAACATAACATCACGCCTGTTATCCCCGAAGGGTCAGGCAGCGGTATACCAATAATAACACCCATATTTCGTAAATTATGTTTAAGTCCCATGTAATAGTGCCTATTGGCATCAACTGGGCACAAATCCAAATTCCGGGCTATTAATAAATAAAAAGAAGGAAAAAAACTTTTTTATAAAAAAAACAACCGTTTTCCAAAAAGACACTACATAGTGAAAAATAACTGTCTTTAGATCCGGATTTTCAATTTTTGTCGCCGACTTCAGAAATTAAAGTTAGTGTTTTTGTGGAATCCTGTCATCAGATTCTGATTTTGTTGCAATGGGACCAACATGAAAGACAAAAACTATTTTCATGACGGACAAATCGGCGGACATACATAAAAAAAATATACATACAGTTGAACATATAACCACCTCCTTTTTTGAAGTTGGTTAAAAACCCAATAATCCATTGCCCGACTTGGAAATCGAACTTAGGACGTACTCTCAGCTACGACTTGCGATCGCGAGAACAACAAGACAGTCGAGGGGTTTTTTGTCATCTCTACATAATATAAAACAATTTCACTCCTCGCCGTCTTTACGCTCAGATCTTTTAAACTACGCAACGGATTTTACTATGGTTTTCTTCAATAGATAGAGTGATTTAAGAAGTTTTAATACATTATTTATAAAATAAAGAACTAGCACTTCTCTTCTACAAAATATACACAGCGATTCTCCTTATGGATTATAATTATTGAGGTGCAATTACCTATTAGCTAAGTGTTGAAAACTTGGATAGCCGGTCTAAATAAGCTCAACCATTCAGTTAATTACCTATTCATCAATGTGACGTAAAAGATAACTCTAAAATAGATGACAGTAACAGAACTTACGAATCACTGAAAATATTGGAAAACTGTGTGTCAAACACGCCTTAAAAAAATTTTAATTCTCTGTTAACTTTATTACTGAAATATCATAATATTGCGATCGCCATTTGTATGGCAAAGGTAAGTTAAAGACATACATATTTAATGAAACGCCAAACAATAATGCCACATACCGTAGGTAAGTATGCCAGAATTCGCAATGTTAATAATGTGCGTTGATTGTATGTTCTACTTTAAAAAGTGATTTATGAAGAAAACTCAGACATTTTTCAAAGACTTCGTCATTTCAGAAGTTGTACGATTCCAAAACAATTTCTTTTTTCTCAATTCTGTATGACAGATACAGTACATGATCTGTATCCCAATTTATTTGAAGTCGACGTAATGTCTTCTTCTCCATTAGTCGTCATCATGGTAGTAACCCCATAGCCATACTTATCATTTTTCATGCAATCTATCAATCGTTTCTTTGGTCTCCTTGTTTCATAGAGCACATTCATACTCAATGACGACAATTCCCTCATTCCTCCGCATCAAATGCACATATACTATGATGCTGATGCTTCAGTCAAAAAAGTATCGGGAATGGATGATTTGTTTATGGCTCCAAATTCAAATTTTTGTTTTTTTGTAGTTGTTAGATTGGCACAACTGTTTTCCATTTTGGCGCGGAGTTTGAGTTGCATCTGTTATTTATATTAAATACAGTGCTGGTTTTAGTACTATCATATATAGTGTGTATTGCGAATTTCATAATGGACAAAAATATCGAACAAAGAGTTTGTCTTAAATTTTGCATCGCCAATGGAATTTCGTGTTCGGAGTCACTGAAAATGTTACAGAAGGCTTACGGTGAATCGACTTTATCAAAAACTCGTGCTTATGAGTGGTTCAAAGCGTTCAAAAGCGGTCGAGATGTGATGGAAGATTTGCCTCGCTCTGGTAGGCCGTCAACGTCTGCAACTGAAGTTAACATCGCAAAAGTGAAGAAAATAGTGACTGAAAATCCCCATTCAACTCTGAGAGAGATAGCCGCCGAACTTTCTGTATCTCACGAGTCGATCCGTACCATTTTAACTAATCATTTGGGTATTAAACATGTTGCTGCTCGGCTAGTCCCAAAAGATCTGAATTTTCTCCAAAAACTCAATCGCATGAAAGTCGCTGAGGACATGCTAGAACGAGTCAGTTCGGACCCAACATTCATGAAACGCATTGTTACTGGTGACGAGACGTGGGTTTACGAGTTTGACATGCAAACTAGTCAACAAGCTTCGGAGTGGCGCCTTCCAACTGAACCGTAACCGAAAAAGGAGAATTCGCGGCGAGAACTGAACTCAATTCCGGAAGCAGCGTTTAAAAAATGTTTTGATGAATGGATTATTCGTTGGCGCAAGTGTATCGTTTCTAAAGGAGCATACTTTGAAGGTGATAAAATAAATTTGGATGAATAACAGACATTTTGTGTATTATTGATTATTTCCCGGTACTTTCTTGACAGAGTAGTAGATGAAATTTGGGCCAAAACAACAGTATCTAATTAAGGTGAATGCCGAATGTAAATTGATTTTAGAAAGTCGGTCCGAAATCTCGTTAAAGTTTTTGATTTTTTCGTCGATAAAAGGAGAAAAGCTGTCTTCCAAAATAGGGGAACCTAGGAGGTGTAGTGAACTTTTTTCTACAATTTTTATTTGTGGGGCTATTGCATTAAATTTATCTAGGGTCAATTGTCTGTCGGTAATGTCAGAAAGGTAAATTTCACATTTTGAAGGGTTGAGATCCAGGCCTATAGATTTAAATTCCTTTTTCAAAAGTTGTAAATCTTTCAATCCCATATAAATTTTATCGAAATCGAATAAGCGGTTTTTGAAAAATCAACAAAAATCTAAAAAAAATCCTACTTAATATATGTGGACGATGTTCTAATAAGTTCCTGTCACTGTAATTTACATACCAGGTAGTGGTATTAAAATTTGGGGGGGGGTTGTGTAGGTAGGTACCACAACTAAAAAGTGAAAAATAAAAACTTTTTTACAAAAAATAAAACCGACTTTCAAAACAAACACTACAAAGTGACAAATAATTTCGATTTTGGAAGTCGGTGGCAAAAAATGAAAATACAAAACCGAAGACACCGACTTCCAAAATCGAAATTATTTGTCACTTTGTAGTGTTTGTTTTGAAAGTCGGTTTTATTTTTTGTAAAAAAGTTTTTTCTTTGTAAAGCTTGAGTTTTCAACGTTATTTTCATGGCACTCGTCGTTTTTTGACCACTCTAAGACGGCAACGCTTCCTAAGCCTAACTGCTTTACAAATAATTTAATCTATTTTATAGTAGATCGATAGGCATGGTTTCGGAATGGCTGGGAAAGTATGGCTTTCAAGAACCTGCAATTAGTACTAAAATGGCCGTGCATACTTCCTCCTACCAGAGGATTCCATCCTTTACTTTATGTACTTAACATAGATGTGTGTATTTTAATTAATTTTAATTGAATTCGTGGGCAATAGTTTAAGGGGTCATTGTACTTATAATTATGACTTTTAATATGAGAACATACCTGAAATCGCGAAAAAAAATCAACTGTTCCCTACATTTTGACGAGTATGGAACAGCTGTTTTTTTTTCGCGATTTCAGGTGTGTTTCCATTGTCCATGAATTCAATTTCAACCTGCATAAATAGAAACCGTGTCTGACTAATCAGTCAGACGGTCTCTTTTAAAAACATAGTTCAAACCACTGAACGGATTGGGCGGAAATTTACACACATATAGCTTTTATGACATTCCTAGACATTTGTTACGAATTTTGGAAAATTCAACCCCTAAACTGGAGTACCGGGGTTCAAATTTTGTATGGAGAAAGAATGGGAAATTATCAAATGACTCCTCCCGTAGTAGGTGGTGCGGAAGGGAGTGTCAGACTCTTACTGACTAAAACCCATCCATGTTCCTTCCTTAGCAGTACCCTTTCGGATAATTTCACTGACTCGGCAGGTATCGGCCCTAACAGGCCCCATCATCTGTGCTGACACATATCTTTGAGGCGCGGGTGGATCACGATGGCGCTGTCCGGCACGAGCCTGGGCCTGAGAAGACGTCCGACTCTAGGCCGGCCGGGAATCTCGTCTCCTGCGGTGACGAGGGGAGTGAAGGGTAGAGACTGCCTCTCCCACACGCGTTCGGCCTCCTCCTTTGCGAGCATTACCTACTGCTTTGCTTCGCAGAAGGAGGTGCAACCTCACTCCGTACCATGGCCTGGACCAGGGCCGGACGCCAAGATCGCCGCCGCTGATCGCCGCGTTACAACTGTCCTATGGAATTCTTTCAAAAAGAGAATGGTATCACAGGGAACCGAATCAACGCATCTTGCTTTGACCAACTGGTCAAAGCTAGCTAGTTAGCTAGCGACCTCAATGTGATTGCGATGAATACTAGAGAGTAATCTACTGTCTGATAAACTTTATCATTCGGTATCTCTCTAATTAATGATTGTTTTGATTTGGGTAGGCTAGGTAGGTAAGCATTCATGTTATTAACCAAGTTAATTATAACGTAAACATAAGTTTACCGTTGGTTTGATTCTCGGGTCGGGTAAAGTATTATTGAGTTTTTTCACCCAGAATTTCCCAGTAGCAGACTGGAGTCTGAATTCGAACATGGTTGATGGCAATATCTTAAATATAATTGGCAAAATGTGTGTAATATACGTTCATCTCTACCCAACCCATCGGAAAATACGGGCATGATGTTCTGGATTGAAAAAAACATATTCTTAAAATTCACATCATTTATTTGCATTCCACATCATCGTTGCAATAAACTCAAACTCAAACTCAAAGTATTTATTTCAAATAAACCAATTACAGGCACTTTTGAATTGTCAAGGTGTCGGTCAGTCAGAGAGATGAAGCTAGTTGCCCATTCCAAAGCAGTAGGTACCTATGGAGAAGAACGGGCAAGAAACTCCATGGACACTCTTTTAAACAACATCGTGAGGAAACTGGCATGTCCTAGAAGCTAGATCAACCCGCATTGTCCAAGGATATTATTATTATTATTATTGGGCCTGCGTGGTGGATTACGGCCTTCTTTCTCGAAAAGTGGAGGCCTGCGTCCCAGCAGTGTGAACATTATAAGCTGAATGATGGATTTTCAACGTATAGCTGAGCGCTGAGAGTAAAACACCCAACAATAGTTATTTGTTATGCAAGGCTGCAAAGTTGATTTTTGGCGCGAGTACTTCTATTGAAACCTGAGTAAGCAAAGGATTCTAGGGTTCAACCCTAGAATGAAGCGAGTGGTTCAAATATACAATCCTGAGCGTAACGAAGGTTTCAAAGGTACGAGACGCAGAAAAGCTTTGCTGCCGAGCGCAACACACAATTTTTCACCTCACTACAGCGAGGAAACTGCTAGGTGCAAGAAAACAGGTGTTATATGTATGTTGAGTTTTATTTTGTTCGCGCGTCTCAGATACATTGACTCATGTGAAGAAAATAACAGATACTTGGCAATGTATCTTATGAGTTACATAGAATATCTCTAAAATTAAATACCCTGTATTTTGTTCTATATCCTACTTGTCCTCTAAGGAGAATGAAAGAAAAAAACTAATATAGTACAAATAAATAACTAATTTAATTTAATACATATTTATTTTTGCCAAGCAAAGGATTAAATAACATATTATATTAGTATTTATGTTATTTAAAAAAATAAACTTAAATTACTACACAATTGGGTATTTGACAGGGTAGTATTTTCATGGTATATTCAAATGTGACTCCACAGATTTTTTTAATCAAATGGAATACTTATTAACATTAATTCCAATTTTACAATTATATCCTCGCAAAATATTTAATTTCTGTACTGTGATGGAAGTTTTTAAGGTGAGCAGTTTTATTTCTAGGTGATTTAATATTTTATTTTAGACCGTGTCATGCATTTTCAGTGGACTGGCAGTATAGAAAATTATTAAATAGAAAGGTTCGAATTTTAAAAACTCTTTCCACGCTAGAGAGCAAAAAGCAATTTTGGGCTCAGATTTCGAATGACAAACAGACCCTTTCCGAGCATGTGAGGTGAAATGTATATTTTGTCGCACTAGGAAGCAATCTGTTGAATTATTAAAAGTCACAGAACATAAGTTATTGTTTATGATATAAGGAATATATGCCCGAGAGATTGTTAGTTTTCTACAAATAACCACATTTTGCCATACATGAAAGAAAAAAATTCTAATGTGCTCGTATTTATAAAACACAACGAAATAATTACAATTTTGGTATCAATTTGCAAGAAGGTAGATTATGAAGGAAACTTTTGTATACGCGGTGATTTTTAATTCACTGTTAACATTCCAAGATATAACAGTAGATACTCATGATTATAAATAACTGTTACTTTGGGACCAACTCCGACATAGTGTAAAATATATATCTGCTTCATACATTTCCATCGATTAAATCGCTTTTTTTGTATGAAAAACCCGTTTTTTTTCGATATTTCTGGGTTGGTTTCTTGCCCATAATAATGGATAATTTGACGACCTAAAAGGTTAACAGTGAATAAAAAAAATCATCGTGCATTTGTCAACTTATTCTAGGTACTCGTATTTCAGCAAGTGAACATTGTTCTTATTCTTGTAATTGTAAGAGATTATTACTAAAATATCTATGATAATTATGCTCTTTGGTGAGGTGTTCAAAAAAATATTGTTATATCAAAAAAAAATCAAATCAAAATCATTTATTTACGTAAATAAGGTACAGAAAGTTCTTAAGCAATAAATACAGATCTCTTATTCTGCCTTTAAATTCGGCGTGGAAATTAGTCATAAAGTTATTAGATAGTAAAAATTCATGCAAGCAGTCAAGAATATCAAAATTAATTAACATAAATTACAATTGAATTAAATTAAAAATATATTAAATTAAATATGTCAAATTATAATATACATTGAAATTGGATCGTTTTAAATATCATTAATGTCCTCTACCGCTTTACAACTTATAATCTAAAAACTCAAGCACACTGTAAAAGCATTTATCAATAAGTAAATTTGATAAACTACGCTTAAATTTAGAAAATGGTAATTGTTTTATGGTACTCGGAATTTTATTGTATAATTTGATGCACATAATATAGCTGTTGTTGGATGTTAGCGTGAGATTAGTTTTTGGTCGATGCAACTTGTTCATGTTATGCGATCGAGGGGCGTAATAACTTGTCGCTTGCTCAAAAAGTTCCTTGTGTTTGAAAACAAATAAACATGATTCCAAAATATAGATGCATGGTAAAGTCAAAATTTTGTATTTTCTAAAGAATGGACGACACGAATCTATTTGTTTCAGTCCGAATATGGCTCTTAAACACTTTTTTTGCATTATGAATGCTTGATCTATTTCCACACATCGACCCCAAAGAATGATGCCATACCGCAATATGGAAGAAATATAGCCGTGGTACGCAGTAATTGCAGCGTTTCTAGATATTTCACAGCTAATACGTCTCAGAGGGTAAATAAAACTATTCATCTTACCGCAAACATCATTTACGTGGTTCTTCCAGGAGCAAAATTTATCCACAGTAATCCCAATAGATTATTATCATTTCAGATATCGGTGACAAAATGACTATATCATAGAAAAATTATTCTCAACTATGTTAACAGCAACCTGCTTTCATGAGTGATCTGTATTACTCGTCCAGTTTAAATAGGCACATTGACCTCCACATAGTCGCATGCGCAACTGAAGTTAGCATTGTAACAGTGGACACGTACGTGCTGACCTCTGACGCAACCACACTGGCTCATCCTGAATAATGATCTGTTTGTCGCATGCACAAGTGAACCAAGCAATTATAAGACATGCAAAAGTTTTAAAGCCATTTGACTTCATTATGAAACTTGTTGAAGTATCTGATTAGGTATATAAATGAAAACAATTTAATCATTTAATGGTGCCGTATGTATGCAAGAGAAAATTCCTATAAAGCGTGGTCCACTTTCCTATAACTCCATCATCGTTTATCTTGAATTCGGAGCACCGTTGCACATGATATGTTAGCACACCCTCGCAGTGTGGTGGAATTTCTTTCGCATTCAATTGAGTATATAAAGTCCTAGGCTTTGGTCAAAGGTATCATTCTCTTATCTTGTCTACTACGAGACACACAAACAAACACTCCAAAATGTGCAAACTGGTAAATAAAAGTTTTACTTTAAAGAATGTTGATTGAACATTTTGATAACGCAAATATAATTCAAGTTCATAAAAAAGTTTATGTCAATTGCCATTGTTCTTTTTTGCTGACGCATTCTGTAACATTTTTTAAAAGAATTTCTTATTTATTTTAAAAAATTCAATTAAATTTAAGAAATTCTTTTAAAAAATGTTACAGAATGCGTCAGCAAAAAAGAACAATGGCAATTGACATAAACTTTTTTATGAACTTGAATTATATTTGCGTTATCAAAATGTTCAATCAACATTCTTTAAAGTAAAACTTTTATTTACCAGTTTGCACATTTTGGAGTGTTTGTTTGTGTGTCTCGTAGTAGACAAGATAAGAGAATGATACCTTTGACCAAAGCCTAGGACTTTATATACTCAATTGAATGCGAAAGAAATTCCACCACACTGCGAGGGTGTGCTAACATATCATGTGCAACGGTGCTCCGAATTCAAGATAAACGATGATGGAGTTATAGGAAAGTGGACCACGCTTTATAGGAATTTTCTCTTGCATACATACGGCACCATTAAATGATTAAATTGTTTTCATTTATATACCTAATCAGATACTTCAACAAGTTTCATAATGAAGTCAAATGGCTTTAAAACTTTTGCATGTCTTATAATTGCTTGGTTCACTTGTGCATGCGACAAACAGATCATTATTCAGGATGAGCCAGTGTGGTTGCGTCAGAGGTCAGCACGTACGTGTCCACTGTTACAATGCTAACTTCAGTTGCGCATGCGACTATGTGGAGGTCAATGTGCCTATTTAAACTGGACGAGTAATACAGATCACTCATGAAAGCAGGTTGCTGTTAACATAGTTGAGAATAATTTTTCTATGATATAGTCATTTTGTCACCGATATCTGAAATGATAATAATCTATTGGGATTACTGTGGATAAATTTTGCTCCTGGAAGAACCACGTAAATGATGTTTGCGGTAAGATGAATAGTTTTATTTACCCTCTGAGACGTATTAGCTGTGAAATATCTAGAAACGCTGCAATTACTGCGTACCACGGCTATATTTCTTCCATATTGCGGTATGGCATCATTCTTTGGGGTCGATGTGTGGAAATAGATCAAGCATTCATAATGCAAAAAAAGTGTTTAAGAGCCATATTCGGACTGAAACAAATAGATTCGTGTCGTCCATTCTTTAGAAAATACAAAATTTTGACTTTACCATGCATCTATATTTTGGAATCATGTTTATTTGTTTTCAAACACAAGGAACTTTTTGAGCAAGCGACAAGTTATTACGCCCCTCGATCGCATAACATGAACAAGTTGCATCGACCAAAAACTAATCTCACGCTAACATCCAACAACAGCTATATTATGTGCATCAAATTATACAATAAAATTCCGAGTACCATAAAACAATTACCATTTTCTAAATTTAAGCGTAGTTTATCAAATTTACTTATTGATAAATGCTTTTACAGTGTGCTTGAGTTTTTAGATTATAAGTTGTAAAGCGGTAGAGGACATTAATGATATTTAAAACGATCCAATTTCAATGTATATTATAATTTGACATATTTAATTTAATATATTTTTAATTTAATTCAATTGTAATTTATGTTAATTAATTTTGATATTCTTGACTGCTTGCATGAATTTTTACTATCTAATAACTTTATGACTAATTTCCACGCCGAATTTAAAGGCAGAATAAGAGATCTGTATTTATTGCTTAAGAACTTTCTGTACCTTATTTACGTAAATAAATGATTTTGATTTGATTTTTTTTTGATATAACAATATTTTTTTGAACACCTCACCAAAGAGCATAATTATCATAGATATTTTAGTAATAATCTCTTACAATTACAAGAATAAGAACAATGTTCACTTGCTGAAATACGAGTACCTAGAATAAGTTGACAAATGCACGATGATTTTTTTTATTCACTGTTAACCTTTTAGGTCGTCAAATTATCCATTATTATGGGCAAGAAACCAACCCAGAAATATCGAAAAAAAACGGGTTTTTCATACAAAAAAAGCGATTTAATCGATGGAAATGTATGAAGCAGATATATATTTTACACTATGTCGGAGTTGGTCCCAAAGTAACAGTTATTTATAATCATGAGTATCTACTGTTATATCTTGGAATGTTAACAGTGAATTAAAAATCACCGCGTATACAAAAGTTTCCTTCATAATCTACCTTCTTGCAAATTGATACCAAAATTGTAATTATTTCGTTGTGTTTTATAAATACGAGCACATTAGAATTTTTTTCTTTCATGTATGGCAAAATGTGGTTATTTGTAGAAAACTAACAATCTCTCGGGCATATATTCCTTATATCATAAACAATAACTTATGTTCTGTGACTTTTAATAATTCAACAGATTGCTTCCTAGTGCGACAAAATATACATTTCACCTCACATGCTCGGAAAGGGTCTGTTTGTCATTCGAAATCTGAGCCCAAAATTGCTTTTTGCTCTCTAGCGTGGAAAGAGTTTTTAAAATTCGAACCTTTCTATTTAATAATTTTCTATACTGCCAGTCCACTGAAAATGCATGACACGGTCTAAAATAAAATATTAAATCACCTAGAAATAAAACTGCTCACCTTAAAAACTTCCATCACAGTACAGAAATTAAATATTTTGCGAGGATATAATTGTAAAATTGGAATTAATGTTAATAAGTATTCCATTTGATTAAAAAAATCTGTGGAGTCACATTTGAATATACCATGAAAATACTACCCTGTCAAATACCCAATTGTGTAGTAATTTAAGTTTATTTTTTTAAATAACATAAATACTAATATAATATGTTATTTAATCCTTTGCTTGGCAAAAATAAATATGTATTAAATTAAATTAGTTATTTATTTGTACTATATTAGTTTTTTTCTTTCATTCTCCTTAGAGGACAAGTAGGATATAGAACAAAATACAGGGTATTTAATTTTAGAGATATTCTATGTAACTCATAAGATACATTGCCAAGTATCTGTTATTTTCTTCACATGAGTCAATGTATCTGAGACGCGCGAACAAAATAAAACTCAACATACATATAACACCTGTTTTCTTGCACCTAGCAGTTTCCTCGCTGTAGTGAGGTGAAAAATTGTGTGTTGCGCTCGGCAGCAAAGCTTTTCTGCGTCTCGTACCTTTGAAACCTTCGTTACGCTCAGGATTGTATATTTGAACCACTCGCTTCATTCTAGGGTTGAACCCTAGAATCCTTTGCTTACTCAGGTTTCAATAGAAGTACTCGCGCCAAAAATCAACTTTGCAGCCTTGCATAACAAATAACTATTGTTGGGTGTTTTACTCTCAGCGCTCAGCTATACGTTGAAAATCCATCATTCAGCTTATAATGTTCACACTGCTGGGACGCAGGCCTCCACTTTTCGAGAAAGAAGGCCGTAATCCACCACGCAGGCCCAATAATAATAATAATAATATCCTTGGACAATGCGGGTTGATCTAGCTTCTAGGACATGCCAGTTTCCTCACGATGTTTTCCTTCACCGTTTTGAGAGTAGTGGTGATGAAATTTTAGTTGAAAATCCAGGGCACGATAAAATCTCACCCGTGTGCACGAGAACTAAATGCATAAAACATTGTTAATCTGATTAATTTGCAAAATGTTTTGGACTAGACTGTGTGATATGTGTGTGCGAAATGCAGCGTTACCGAAAAGAAGCGACTACCGATATGACGACCGTATGGAAGAAAAAGGTATGTTTTGTCGACCCAAAATAACTTGGGAAAATGGCAGGAGAATGATGCACAAGCGACTCCATCGTTTGGCAAGGCATGGCACGGCACTAATCACTTATGTACCGTGACGTCTTCTAAGTTACTACATAATTTGAAGATGGAGTAACCAAGCCATAATATTGTTTGTCTTCTGTATTACATGAACAAACAAACAAAGTTGATAATGTTTATCAAATAACTATTATATCAATTTCGATGTTAGAACACAATGTTCATAAGATACATATTAATTTACGTAATGTAAATTAAACATTTAACGTAGATATACGTTGGCTTTGGTTCGGTACAGCAAAAGGCGTATATGAACTGCATTAAACAATTATGCGATTAAAACTCTCCCTAGTCATAATTATAAACGTGTACCAAAACTTTTTATTGCATTAGGTACCAGCCGGCAAGGCATCCGGTAGTTTTCATGAAAATTAGGTCATTTCCGAACTATGAGTAGGAACTCTAGCATCAGAAATGTTTAAAAATGCAGTTACATGTTGTGAGTGACTTTATAAATAGAAAAATAGTGGTTTACATCGTGGGTTCATTACCAGTCATTTTCATGGGTATATTGCCAGTCGACAGCGATGTGGAAGAATTTTGGCAGCATATTTTAGTTTGCTACTAGTTTTCGTTACGTTAGGTTCTCATATTTTTCTGTGGCGTTACTTTTGTAAAATAGGTAAGATGTAAACCACACGTTTCAAATTTTATTTATTAATAGGTACTTTTGTGATATCCTTTAATGATTTCTCAAAACACACAACAAGTATTGCGAAAATAATAGACATTAATTGGAGTCTTTGTCCATGAACTAGTACTAATTATTGGTAAAACGTTGCTTGAATTATATTAATACAGTATACCTTCGCGGCTAACCAAATCGAAGATGTAGGAAACAACTTGACTTCTACCGAAAGGACTGGTCTGCAAAAGCATTGGACAGAAGTTTAGAAAAGGGAAAAGGAGGCCCAGCAGTGGGGCATTACGGGCTATACAAATGCAGTGATGATCAGTATGTGCATTCTTCTAATACAATAGAATAGAATATTTTATAGCAGTAGAGGTAAAGCAATATGGTAGGTAATAAAATGCAATATTGTGATCGAGGTTATACTTTATTCACAAGCGTCTCTCTCTCGCTCGCTTCTCCTTTAATTTCCATGATATAGGCAATCGAATTGTCAAATTATTTCTTTACGTAGTAAGCAGCGTAGGGCGAGGCATAGGGCGAGGCGTAGGGGTAGGCGGAGTACGCGGCGAGTGGTGCGGAGTACGCGGAGTAGGCGAGCGGCGCGGTGTAGGCGGCTGCTACCGGCGCGGTGTACGCCGCCGCCACCGGCGCGTACGCGGCAGAGTACAGCTGAGCGGGCTTGGGCTCAGCCATCGCTGCTGCCATCATGCAAATGAATACGACCTGCAAAAGAAAAAGCACAATATTTATAAATAAGCGCGACCATAATAATCAGTCTATAATCTTCGTACTGCTGAGAAACAGGCTTCTTTTCTGTGAGAGGGAATGGGCCATAATTCACCACGCGGACCTAGTGCGGGTGGGTAGTACTGGACGTCACATGTCTACGAATTTTGGATTGCAAGACATTCTAATTTCCTCATGATGTTTTTTTCATCGTTTTAATAGCGGTGGTGATGAAATTTTTATTATTATAATACACAAAGAAAAGTGCCAGCAACTCACGACTTACAACACGTAAGTCAGGGCCGACACCACTGGGCCACCATTGCAATTAACTAAATGATAGGTATTCACAAAGTATATCTGTTGCGGAAGTGGAAATAATCTTCTTTTAAATATCGGAAACTTTCACTAAGAATCGTAAAATTATGACCCAAATAACTACACAATCCGAAATTCACATTGCTGTCGTAATAAATCCACTAAACATTATTTAAATACACTGCACGTCTACATCATTACTGGGATTAAACCTGTTAATCTCTGTAAGTGACTAAGTAAGCATAAACGTAAACTCACGTATCTGAACATTTTGTTTGGTGTTGTCACTGAGCTGCTGATGCACTGAATGATATCAAAGCTGCAGCACTGACCACCTTTATACAATAAACACGAAGGACGGTGGACGTCATCTTTTAGAAGGTAAGAGTAGTTCGGGTGTACAATGCGAAAGGAATATCAATTACTGAGTTAAGTTCAACCGAAAGTGATAAGGAAGTTATTACACGTCGCGAAGCGGTCCAGAATAAACGCAACACTCGTTCATAAATACAAGTCGCTATCAGAAAGGGTTATTTATAGATTATTTATTTTTTAAATCAACTTAATGACAAAAGCTTTATTTTTATATAACTTTTTAACCGACTTCAAAAAGGAGGAGGTTCTCAATTCGGATGTTTGTATTTTTTTTTTTATGTTTGTTCGCGCATGACTCCGTTGCTTGCCAACCGATTTGAAAAATTCTTTTTTTGTTGGAAAGGGTATACTTCCCAAATGGTCCCATATAGACATGACTTTTCTACAATTTTATTATATGTACCTAAAACATTACTAATAACTATTTACAAGTATATAACAGGAGGGAAACAAAATAAAATAAATCAAAGGGCATCAAAAAATTCGTCCACATCGCTGTCAACAGGAAAAGTTCCCAAAAGGCTGGCAGCATTGCCACGTTGTATGGCAATGCTGATTCTTTGACCGAAAAATAGGCCAGCCCTCTGGTCACGTGAAGAGTCGACCAATCGCTTGGCGATGTCTCGATAAACATAGTGGGTACTCGGACCCCATGGCCCTAGTGTTTCAACCCCAAACGGCTCGAATATATAACTTCCAATAAGGTTGTTATACTTGCGCCGTTTGAGGTTTTCTGCACCTGCAGCGGCTGCCCCAGCACAACCCGCCGTGCAAGGAAGATGGGATGGCGCAAGGGTGTCGACACACGTTGCATCCCACACCAAAGGCCTACCTACCTTCCAAGGCATTAGTGTCATTCCATCTGGTCTCTTCCCATCGTCGCGTGCCAAGCCTTTGGGTTCTAAAACAGCTGGCACCCCGGCGGTGACAAGAGCACGACGGATTATGTCATTAATGCTGGCGTGCCGTGCTAACCGGCCTGCGCTTTTACTGCAGGATAGACCATGGTGTCCGAGGCAGTCGACAACTTCACCGCATTGGCAGCGATGCGGAGCCACGCAAGGAGCGCCCAGACGCAAACATGTAGCGAGCCGGAAAGTGGTGTCACCCAGCAGAGTGCCTATGTTGGGTGACGGAAGTGCCTGAAGCCAGAGGCCCGACTCCCACTCACCCACAGCCAGTAGGCGGGCACGCTCAGCAGTGTTGGTGGACGTATTAATAAGATTATACCGTACCAACCTGCAGAGCGGCTCATCCCACTGTCTCTGGGAAGATGGGTTCACGGGCCGATCAATATCTGGGCATGCCACTTTCCAGGCGTTCTCTGCGTCGATCAAGCACGGCACTGCAGAATCAACCAGGGAGGGGGCTAAAATTTTCCCGGTCAACTTTTCAGTGCTGTGGACAGAGGACAGGAACGCCGGTAAGCTTACACTAGTAATTTTGCGGACGCCGAGGCCGCCAAAACGAATGGGCAGTGTGGCTTGCAGCCACGCTCGGTCGTCCAAGGCCACATTTAAAATAGATGATAACGTGCTGCGAATAATTTGGTCAATTTTGTCCAAGAGATGTGGTTGCTTCCATAAAGGGGAAGAACGTAGAAAATACATGAAATTTGGGCCAAAACAACAGTATCTAATTAAGGTGAATGCCGAATGTAAATTGATTTTAGAAAGTCGGTCCGAAATCTCGTTAAAGTTTTTGATTTTTTCGTCGATAAAAGGAGAAAAGCTGTCTTCCAAAATAGGGGAACCTAGGAGGTGTAGTGAACTTTTTTCTACAATTTTTATTTGTGGGGCTATTGCATTAAATTTATCTAGGGTCAATTGTCTGTCGGTAATGTCAGAAAGGTAAATTTCACATTTTGAAGGGTTGAGATCCAGGCCTATAGATTTAAATTCCTTTTTCAAAAGTTGTAAATCTTTCAATCCCATATAAATTTTATCGAAATCGAATAAGCGGTTTTTGAAAAATCAACAAAAATCTAAAAAAAATCCTACTTAATATATGTGGACGATGTTCTAATAAGTTCCTGTCACTGTAATTTACATACCAGGTAGTGGTATTAAAATTTGGGGGGGGGTTGTGTAGGTAGGTACCACAACTAAAAAGTGAAAAATAAAAACTTTTTTACAAAAAATAAAACCGACTTTCAAAACAAACACTACAAAGTGACAAATAATTTCGATTTTGGAAGTCGGTGGCAAAAAATGAAAATACAAAACCGAAGACACCGACTTCCAAAATCGAAATTATTTGTCACTTTGTAGTGTTTGTTTTGAAAGTCGGTTTTATTTTTTGTAAAAAAGTTTTTTCTTTGTAAAGCTTGAGTTTTCAACGTTATTTTCATGGCACTCGTCGTTTTTTGACCACTCTAAGACGGCAACGCTTCCTAAGCCTAACTGCTTTACAAATAATTTAATCTATTTTATAGTAGATCGATAGGCATGGTTTCGGAATGGCTGGGAAAGTATGGCTTTCAAGAACCTGCAATTAGTACTAAAATGGCCGTGCATACTTCCTCCTACCAGAGGATTCCATCCTTTACTTTATGTACTTAACATAGATGTGTGTATTTTAATTAATTTTAATTGAATTCGTGGGCAATAGTTTAAGGGGTCATTGTACTTATAATTATGACTTTTAATATGAGAACATACCTGAAATCGCGAAAAAAAATCAACTGTTCCCTACATTTTGACGAGTATGGAACAGCTGTTTTTTTTTCGCGATTTCAGGTGTGTTTCCATTGTCCATGAATTCAATTTCAACCTGCATAAATAGAAACCGTGTCTGACTAATCAGTCAGACGGTCTCTTTTAAAAACATAGTTCAAACCACTGAACGGATTGGGCGGAAATTTACACACATATAGCTTTTATGACATTCCTAGACATTTGTTACGAATTTTGGAAAATTCAACCCCTAAACTGGAGTACCGGGGTTCAAATTTTGTATGGAGAAAGAATGGGAAATTATCAAATGACTCCTCCCGTAGTAGGTGGTGCGGAAGGGAGTGTCAGACTCTTACTGACTAAAACCCATCCATGTTCCTTCCTTAGCAGTACCCTTTCGGATAATTTCACTGACTCGGCAGGTATCGGCCCTAACAGGCCCCATCATCTGTGCTGACACATATCTTTGAGGCGCGGGTGGATCACGATGGCGCTGTCCGGCACGAGCCTGGGCCTGAGAAGACGTCCGACTCTAGGCCGGCCGGGAATCTCGTCTCCTGCGGTGACGAGGGGAGTGAAGGGTAGAGACTGCCTCTCCCACACGCGTTCGGCCTCCTCCTTTGCGAGCATTACCTACTGCTTTGCTTCGCAGAAGGAGGTGCAACCTCACTCCGTACCATGGCCTGGACCAGGGCCGGACGCCAAGATCGCCGCCGCTGATCGCCGCGTTACAACTGTCCTATGGAATTCTTTCAAAAAGAGAATGGTATCACAGGGAACCGAATCAACGCATCTTGCTTTGACCAACTGGTCAAAGCTAGCTAGTTAGCTAGCGACCTCAATGTGATTGCGATGAATACTAGAGAGTAATCTACTGTCTGATAAACTTTATCATTCGGTATCTCTCTAATTAATGATTGTTTTGATTTGGGTAGGCTAGGTAGGTAAGCATTCATGTTATTAACCAAGTTAATTATAACGTAAACATAAGTTTACCGTTGGTTTGATTCTCGGGTCGGGTAAAGTATTATTGAGTTTTTTCACCCAGAATTTCCCAGTAGCAGACTGGAGTCTGAATTCGAACATGGTTGATGGCAATATCTTAAATATAATTGGCAAAATGTGTGTAATATACGTTCATCTCTACCCAACCCATCGGAAAATACGGGCATGATGTTCTGGATTGAAAAAAACATATTCTTAAAATTCACATCATTTATTTGCATTCCACATCATCGTTGCAATAAACTCAAACTCAAACTCAAAGTATTTATTTCAAATAAACCAATTACAGGCACTTTTGAATTGTCAAGGTGTCGGTCAGTCAGAGAGATGAAGCTAGTTGCCCATTCCAAAGCAGTAGGTACCTATGGAGAAGAACGGGCAAGAAACTCCATGGACACTCTTTTAAACAAAATATGGTTACAAAATATTGGTTACATAGATCATATTATTATTATTATACATGTGAGAACGATGCAGAACGGTGAAAGCATCTGATATAAAATAATTGAAAAAAAAAAAAGTTCAAAAGTTAAATTAAAACAAGCCATGGCCGCTAAGAGATGACCAGTCTCTACCGACAGCGCCCGTTCACGAACATGACGCATGGATTAGCACCATTCAGCTCAATTCCAACGAAATGCTAATGTTTGTGATATATATTATACTAGCTGCACCCGCGCGGTTTCACCCGCTGCTCGGCTCCGATTGGTCGTAGCGTAGCGTAGGTTAATGTTACATAGCCTATAAATAGACTAAGCAACACAAAAAGAATTTTTCAATTCGGACCAGTAGTTCCAGAGATTAACGCGTTCAAACAAACAAACTCTTCAGCTTTATAATGTTAGTATGGATAAGAAATACTGTTCCGTAAAATTAACTTTGTTTACTAGTTATTGTGTAAGTATCGCAAAATAAAGTAGATAAGATTTTAAACTGTAAAACATTGAGCTTATATTGTCAAAATGAAAATGTTACTGGAAATCGAACCCCAACCCCGGCGGGTACTGATATTATTCTAATTACTCTTTTCTTTAGTACTTTGTCGATATATTTATCAAAACATTTCTATAGTAATACAAAAAGCTGTTATGCAGCTATGTTGGGTTTGAAATTCCGTGGCTTTCACTGGGTTGTATGAAACTGTGTTTACTCTGCACTACTCTTATACCAAGGTTTGTATTTAACTTAACTTAGCTCAGGGTTCCCATTAAAAACGTTAATTAAGTAAGGTGGCGGTGGTTCTATTCTAATACAAAATGAATAAATTAAAAAATAAATTATGATGGTAAGTATTATAATTTATTCATTTGTATCTTTTCGTTCGTCGAAATCATTTCTTCAGGTAGTAAGCGGCGTAGGGCGAGGCGTAGGGGTAGGCGGAGTATGCGGCGAGTGGTGCGGTGTACGCGGAGTAGGCGAGCGGTGCCGTGTAGGCGGCCGCCACTGGCGCGGTGTACGCTGCTGCCAGCGGCGCTGTGTACGCGGCAGAGTACACTAGGCCGGGCTTGGGCTCAGCCATCGCCGCCACCAGCATGCACACGAATACGATCTAATAATAATAATAATAATCTTTATTTATCCAAAAACATACAGAGTTTGAAATACAGTTTTGATATTTGGTTTAGAGAAACATTTATAGTTTATGTTGCAAAATCTGTACAGAATAGTATTCTCTACCTCTTATCAGATCTGCAAAAGAAAGATCTCAATTTATTTCACATTTTCCATTCTTTTATAATTTAGTCAAACGAGTTGACGCCGGATCCATGCCACTTTTAAGATCAGATCACTAATTGACTTTCAAATTGGGAGAAAAAGCAATATTCTGAAGGAAATTTCACTTTCACTAAATTCTTATCCAGCAAAATAAACTTATCCTAAACTGTAATGTATACGCACCATATATTTGAACATTTTGTTTGTTTTCACTGAGCTAGTGCTGCACTGAATGATACCAAAGATGCGATAGCTACGAATTTTATAGTAACTTGAGAAGGACGAATGCACACAACGTGAGGTTAATCGAGAATACAACTGTGCTCTGAATAATCATTAGTTTCCTTTAAGAGCGTCGACGAAATGTCAATTGAATTTGAATAATGTGATAAAGGGCATTTAGTTAGTTGAGCAATATGTTTAAAGAATATGATTACACAAAATTATACCCATCATCTCTGGGTGTTCTTGCCTAGCTAACCGAGAGTACTTGCATAGACACAACCTTGTAGCCTTTTTTTTAAAGGCTGGGAAATCATCCAATGACTGCTCCCGCTCTGGGTGGAGCGGAAGGGAGTGTCAGACTCTTACTGACTAAAACCCATTCATGTTCCTTCCTTAGCCCTTTGTATTCCGGGGTAACGGTAACCCTTTCGGACAATCCCGCTTACAACCTTGTAGCCTGGATTAACCATCAAGAACTTGCTCTAAAATACAGCCTTGTGGAATCGGAAGTGCCGTACTGCAAGTAATTATGTGCCCGACCCAGTTCTCGAAAATGGAAATACCACATTGTATTGGGATCGATCCATCATCAGTGATGGGACTATTGTTGCGAATAAGCCTGATATAGTGGTGTGGATCGATTAGAGCGACCCACAATGATCGTTGACCTAACGGTTCCGCATGGCGGAAACCTCGTGAAAGCCGAGAAAGATAAACAAATCAATCTATTTTGACTTGGCTCACGATGGTGTCGACATGGGATGTGGACTTGGCGATAATTGTGCCGATAGTTGTCACAGTCAATGGCTTGATTCAGAAAGCGGTACTCGTGGCTTCTACACGGCTTGCATTGTTAGGAGGTTCCTGAGCCCTGGCCGGTAGCTTGGACCCTGTACCCGATACCGGTAGATTCCTATTTTTTATATTTTTTTAAATGTTCTTGTGAGTACCTACTTTTTTATTAAAATATTTAAAAATTAAAAAGTGTTCAAATTAAGTAAAGGAAATATGATTATATCATACTTCGATCATATTGATCGAAGATATCATAAGCAGCTGATGTAAATATATTGACGTGAATGTACCGCTGCAAACGTATTTTACGATAAAAGATTGAATCTAGTTTATTTAGCTTGGTGTTTAAAGTTATACCTAAGAACTCTGTGACATCTTCTGAAATCAATTCTTCACCCTCTATGAGTTTACTGTTTTTACGTGTCAAATATGAGGTATCGTAAACGTAATACATTGAGTTTTTGTCTCGTGGAGAAGTAAGTTATTATCATTTCAGATCCGGTTGATCTTTGTCCGTTAATATAAACGGTCTGATTCTTATGTATAGTTTGAATTAAGAAGATACAGAGACGCGTCCTGGATTAGGTAGTGGTGCAGTTTCCTGAATAATGTTTCATGAAGAATGGAATGCCTAAGATACATAGATCGCAAAACATGTCCGAAAAGTCAACAACGGTTAGTATCACGAACGATCTAATGTCAATAATTTACGTTTTTGAAAAAAATTTGCATATGATCTAGAATTGCAGTTTTTCCAAAATGTTATAAAAGGTGGCTCTGGGATCGATCTGTTAGTACGGTTTAATGTAGATAGGCCGATTTAAATAACGTTTTTTTTACTGTTTTTCATAAGATCGAGAAACTTATCACTATTAATACAATAATTATAATAAACTTCCAAGCCACGTTCAAGATCTAAGCCTTAATAAATTCAAATCGTTCGTTAAACGCAAAAGAATGCTTATTATAGTGTCAAAGACTTTATTGAAGACAATAGGGCTAAGACAAGGGCTTGGGATTGAGCTGCTCCAATTGTTTACATATTGAATATTCTTTCTCTTCTTTTTTATATCCTAAACTAGTTGATTAGCATCTGAGATTACTCCTGGAGCTGCTGAAGATTCACAAAAACGTTTTGCATTATATAACTTCAACCTCTTAGCAATGTATAATTCCATAGCACGTTTGTGAGTACTATGTACCTACTATAAAGCTACCATTTACTGAGTACGTCTTACATTGACTTGAATGTGCCCTGGCGGCTGAGAGCATGTCATGCTCCCTGTAATGTCTCACTGATGGTGGCAGTATTTTGGATCATTTAGCCCCATCAAAATGGTTGAGCTGAATGGTGCTAATCCATGCGTCATGTTCATGAACGGGCGCCGTGAGTAGGGACTGGTCACCTCTTAGCTGCCACGGCTGTTTTAATATTTAAATTAATTTTGAATTGTTTTTAAATCTTGTAATTATGGACGCTTTTATTAAGTTCTGCATCGTTCTCACGTGTATATTTCAACATGAGTGATGTAACCATATTTTGATTTTTGTAAACATATTTTGATTTAAAAGAGTGTCCATGGAGTTTCTTGCCCGTTCTTCTCCATAGGTACCTACTGCTTTGGAATGGGCAACTAGCTTCATCTTTCTGACTGACCGACCCCTTGACAATTCAAAAGTGCCTGTAATTGGTTTATTTGAAATAAATGTTTTGAGTTTGAGTTTGAGTTTGAGTATAACTATCTTCTGCCAGCGCCTCGCGTGGATTTCAGAAATCATTCTACAGGAACCGTACATTTTCCCGGGATAAACACCGTGTATACTATTCCTGACTATATTCTATCTCTGTGCCAAGATCCGTCATCCAGATCCGTTGAGCCGTTCTGTTGTGAGTGCGTAACAAACGTCCATCCAAACTTTCTCGTTTATAATATTAGTAAGATCACTGATGCTCCACAGTTTATATTCGACTAAACAGCGTCTAAAGTATTATCTAGAATTGTCCCTCTTCTCATCTGGAAGGTTTTTTTAACTTATGACGAATGAAGGGTTTGAATTACCTATTGTATATCTTTACTGGTGACATATTGGAAATAAAATTTAGAATCACTGGAACTTGAAACTGGAACGTTTTCTTAAAAGAAACACTGCAGGAGTGGGTGATGAGTTTGAGTTTAATTAGTAGATACGGGAATCTCTGCAAAGAAGTTGTCAAAAGCTGCGACATGTAAATCTCATTCAATCAATAGATAGGTATGATAGGTAGATTGAGACACTGTCCATTTAAAGTAATGGGGCACACGAATTGGTAATCGAAGGTAGTATACTAATGCTACGTACCGGATTATTTAATAAACAATTGATTCGGATGATCTTTACTGCACATTAGTGCACATTGTTACACAATCACAATGCAGTGCAGTCAATAAAGATGAGAATTTATTTTTGTATTTTGTTATTGAAAGTAATCCATTTTTATTCCGGCAGTACGTACCCTTGGGATAGTTCTCATCTTTTTGTATAGAGCAGGCAGAACATTCTTCACAGCTGGAAGATATTTAACATCAATGTTGTATGGAAATAAAATACAAGTATTATTATGCTAATAATTTTAATTTATTCGATTGCAGGTGTCGTGCATCATGACGAAGTTACTTCTTCAGGTAGTAGGCGTAGGGCGAAGCATAGGGGTAAGCAGAGTATGCGGCGAGTGGTGCGCTGTACGCGGAGTAGGCGAGCGGTGCCGTGTAGGCGGCCGCCACCGGCGCGGTGTACGCTGCTGCCAGCGGCGCTGTGTACGCGGCAGAGTACACTAGGCCGGGCTTGGGCTCAGCCATCGCTGCCACCAACATGCACACGAATACGATCTGCAAAAGAAAAATCACCATTGATTTAATATTTTACCATCAATATTTCTCCAACGTTTTGACAAACGAGTTGACATCGGATTCAAATCTTTTCTCAGGTCACAGCGATTGCTGTTTATATGCTTATTTGGATTAATATGGTTATTTCACTTTTTCTCACACTTTCACTAAACTCTTAATATTGCAATCTAACATTAAAGTTAACTTTTTATCCGTAATGTATACGCACCATATATTTGAACATTTTGATTGTTTTCACTGAGCTACTGCTGCACTGAATGATACCAAAGATGCGATAGCTACGAATTTTATAGTAACTTGAGAAGGACGAATGCACGCAACGTGAGGGTAATCGAGAACGCAGCTGTGCTCTGAATAATCATTAGTTTCCTTCAATAAAGAGTGTTGATGGATTTTCAATTGAATTTTGACTAATGTGATAAATTATGACCAAAGGAAAACAAACCCTTGTGTTTTACGAATACCATAAAATCTTTAACTTAGCTTAATTTTACAAAAAAAAGGGTATCCAAACTATTAGTATATTAGTCTGCCTTTTTTTTTGGGGGTGGGAAATCATCCTAGGACTTCTCCCGCTCTGGGTGGAGCGGAAAGGAGTGTCAGACTCTTACTGACTAAAACCCATCCAGGTTCCTTCCTTAGCCCTTTATGTTTCGGGTTAGTGGTAAACCTTTCTGACAATCCCGCTTAATATTAATCTGCCTAACACAGTTATGTCGCATTTGTTAAAGAGTATGCATTTCAAACACGTGCAAATTGCAATCTTCTTATCTAAATAGTTCTTCATTTTAATAAATAAATGACTTTAAAGAGAATCGTTAATTAGTGAATCTGATAGATATTTGAGTTTAAAAAGTGCTCTATCTTGTCCCATTGAATTTATAAGTTTATGATTCATTAAAACAAAATATTGTAAAACATTTTTAAAGAGTAACGGTGGAGTTTCTTGCCCATTCTTCTCGATACGAAACTACCTTTTGGAAGGGGCGACTAGAATCAATTCTATTTCTTGTTCATTTTTACATTCAAAGTGAATTTATTGTGCCTATTTGAAATAAATCATTTGACTTTAACCTATGACTTAGACTTATGACTAGATTTCGTGGTTTTTCGGTCATTTTATGTTTATTAGAGAGATTTCAACTCAGCCTATCGCAGTCCACAGCTGGACATAGGCCTCTCCCAGGCAAAGTCAAAGTCAAAAAGTCAAAAAACATTTATTTCAAATAGGCCCAAGAAAGGCACTTTTGAACGTCAAAAATTAACAAGAAATAGAATTGATTCTAGTCGCCCCTTCCAAAAGGTAGTTTCGTGTGGAGAAGAATGGGCAAGAAACTCCACCGTTACTCTTTTAAAATGTTTCACAATGTTTTGTATACATGTATTATAATCTATACATATAATAAAACAGTAAAAAAACTGTGTCTGTACATAGAATATATAAAAAAAAAATAATTGAGGGGGTTTAGAAACAGTAATAGAGCACGAATCCAAAAAAAAAAAATTGTCTGTTTGTCTGTTTGTCTGTTTGTCTGTATGTCTGTTTGTCTGTTTGTCTGTTTGTTTGTACACGCTAATCTTCGGAACAACTGGACGGATTGGAATGATTTTTTTTTTGTTGTATAAGTATTAAGTCTGGGCAACATATAGGCTATAATTTACCTTGGAAACTTGAACACCTGATGCAGTACCGCAACAGACCAGCTAAACTATAAGAGATACAAAAATGATACCATAGCAAAAATTGTTCCACGTGATGAGCATTTTCTGCTGAGAGAATAAATTTGAAGATCTGGAACACCTGATGTGGAACTCAAAGAGCCCAGCTACACTATAACATATATAGGAATGACTTCTTAGCAAAAGTGGTTCAGCCTGATGAGCACTCTCTGTTGACGTATAAAAATTGAAGATCTGGAACATCAGTTGTGGAACTCCAAGAGCCTAGCTACACCATAACACATAGAGGAAAGATGTCTTAGCAAAAGTTGTTCGGTCTGATGGGCATTTCCTGTTGACTTATAGTAATCGAAGATCAGGAACACCTGTTGTGGAACTCCAAGAGCCCAGCTACACTATAACATATATAGAAATGACGTCTTAGCAAAAGTTGTTCAGCCTGATGAGCACTCTCTGTTGACGTATAAAAATTGAAGATCTGGAACACTTGTTGTGGAACTCCAAGAGCCTAGCTACACCATAACACATAAAGGAATGATGTCTTAGCAAAAGTTGTTCGGTCTGATGGGCATTTCCTGTTGACTTATAGTAATCGAAGATCTGGAACACCTGTTGTGGAACTCCAAGAGCCTAGCTACAACATAACACATATAGGAATGACGTCTTTGACGTCTTTGTTGTTCAATATGATGGGCATTTCCTGTTGACTTATAAAAATCGAAGATCAGAAACATCTGATGTGGAAATCAAAGCTATCACTAATTTTACTGTGTAATTATAAAATAACATAAACTGGGAGTACCTGCATGCGGTGAAGGCGGTACCAGTTTAGGACTGATTTTCGATGACGATGGTATATCATTGAACATTTGACTCTACTGGCCAAAACTCCTATTTATTTTATCGTATGAATATGCCTACGGGCTTATGTTGTTTGAGTGTTTAATTTCCTTTTCCATTTATCTTCGAGACACGGTAGCCTACCCGGTAACGCAGGGGAGCAGTCATTTTAATTTAGATTTTTATTGATCAGGTATCTTCACAATAAAACTATGACCATGCCTAGAAAGAGGTCAAATCTTTCCCAATGTTCCAAGAGAGCTAAAAGATTGAGGATCATAAGATCCCAAGAATCTACCGAAGAGCGTCAGGAGAGACTTGATGCTGTTCGAGAACATTAGGCTGCATCTCGCTTCGTGGAAACCTCTTCGGGTCGCGAAGCACGCCTGTGTCCTCAGCGTATTCATTAGGTCTCTAGAGACCAGTGAAGAATATGATGCGCGACTGACGGCTGATCGTGAACGTCATGTATTGTCTCGCGAGTCAGAGACGTTCACGGAAAGACAATTACGTTTGAGTTCCAAGCGTATCTCCACGCATCGACTTCAAGTCTCCAGAAACAAGTGGGGCACGTGATGTGCGACTGACCGCTGATCGTAAACGTCATGTATTGTCTCGCGAGTCAGAGACGTTCACGGAAAGAGAATTACGCTTGAGTTCCAAGCGTATCTACGCATCGACTTCTAGGTCTCTAGAGGAGGAATATAATAATGCGGTTACCGAAATGAAAACGATGACAAATGGACTGTATGTTTTGGTGGTTGTTGGAATGAAATAAAACTAAAGCTCAGTGTGATAAAAGATTTAAATGGGAAAAATGATAAAAAATAACATAAATGGCGACCCCGTTGTCGCTGGCATAAGCAACAGGGTCCGCGTACGAAGTCGCGGGCAGAAGCTAGTATTATAATATGTGAAGACGATGCACCCAGAATAAAAACAATACACCAAAATGGTGAAAAGAAGAACGCATGTAGCAGTGAAAAATAAACTTAATTAGGTATGTCATAAGTACATGGTGCTCACATATTTACAAACATTCTAAAAGTTAACAATAATAAATTAATCAATGTGTGAGATGTTATTCCAATATAATAAAATAATATGGTACAAATTATAAATTATTACCTAATTTACTTAGCAACCAGTTTGATTTTGTCTAGACACTAGATTGTCCTGTGGAGCAGGACCAGCATGTTTCCAAGCATCCTTATCCTTGATATAATCCTCTAATTTGTAATAAGCTTGTTTACAAAGTGTACTTTTAATATGAGTTTTAAATTTTCTTTCATTTAATTTCAGTATGTCACAAGGTATTTTGTTCTAACATTTAACACAGAACCCCATAAAAGATGTATGTACTTTGGACAATCTGAAAAATGGTTGAACTATTTTGTCTTTATTTCTAGTATTAAAGTTATGCCTATCACTTATTTTGTTAAAAAGATGTCTATTTTTTCTTACATACATAATATTTTCATAAATGAATTGGCAAGGAACCGTCATAATATTAATCCTTTTAAATAGTTCCCTAAGCGATTCGCGACGACGAATATTGTAAATGGCTCTGATCGCTCGCTTTTGCAAAATAAAAATGGATTCAATGTCAGCAGCCCGACCCCACAGTAAAATGCCATACGACATTATGCTGTGGAAGTAACTAAAATAGACCAAACGCGCGGTTTCTACGTCTGTCATCTGCCTTATCTTTCTAACAGCATAAGCGGCCGAACTAAGCCGTCCCGCAAGAGTTGTTATGTGGGGACCCCATTGCAACTTGTCGTCTAGCGTGATTCCCAGGAAAACCGTCTGCTTAATAAATTCCAGCTTCTCTCCGTTCAATATGATGTCACAATCGCTACTTTTCACATTAGGTAATGTAAATCTAATGCATTTGGTTTTTTTTTCATTTAGTACCAAATTATTTACCGTAAACCAATCTTGGACCTGAAGAATAGAGTTATTCACGTCGTCAAGATTTTGAGAGCGTCTATCAATTTTAAAGATTAATGATGTGTCATCTGCAAATAACACCATCTTCGGTTGATTTTGAAGTAATTGGGGTAAATCGTCAATGTAAACTAAAAAGAGGAATGGACCCAATATCGAACCTTGAGGAACGCCCATTGTCATTTCCGACCCCAGCGAGTTCACACCATTTACTTGAACTTTAACCTTTCTATCTTTCAGGTATGATCTAAGTAAATCAAGGGCTGTATTTGTAATCCCATAGTGCTCTAGTTTCAGCAGAAGCGTCTCATGTTCTACGCAATCGAACGCCTTAGAGAGATCGCAAAAGATTCCAATGGCATCTTGTGCTTCTTCCCAGGCGCTAAAAATGTTCTTTATTAGGGTGACACCAGCGTCAGTAGTACAACGCCCTTTGGTGAAACCGAACTGTTGGTCATGCAAGATGGAATTTTTATTAAAGTGACGTAACATTTGATTGAGCATCAACTTTTCAAACACTTTACTGAGAACTGGCAGAATTGAAACGGGCCTATAATTGTTGGGTTCTTTACTATCACCGGATTTGAACAATGGCACTACTTTACTGTGTTTCATAAGATCCGGAAAGACTCCTTGGTCCACACTGGTATTAAATATGAAAGCTAAATAGGGCGCAATGGTGTCTATAATAGAACTACAGACTTTTACAGACATTCCCCAGAGATCTTCTGTTGATTTGATTTTAAGATCTTTAAAAGCTTTTATAACAGCCTGGGGGTTTGTATGCTGAAATGTAAATTCTAAAGGGCATGCCTTTACATTTTTTCTAAGTAAGGCAGCAGAAAGCGCGGCTGAGGAATTTAATGATGCAGTAGGCTGCGACACGACACCCTGTCCTCCGCCTTCCACATCCAGTCTGTCCTAGCCGCTCTTACCTCTTATGGTCATCGGACCCCGTGTTTAGAGAGATTGGCCCCATCGATTGATGCCATATAAGTCCAGTGTATTATTTTTTCGAATATAATTCGGTTCAATTCCTGGGTGGGGCATGCGAATTAAAAAAATCTTTGAATGTAGATTTATTTCAAAGTACTTTCCCACCTGATTAGGTTAAAAATTCCTCCTCGTATATATAAAGTTAAAGATATTAATTTGTAGCAAACAAATTATAAACAAAACGGTGCAAGCCATGACGTTTTGCCTTAACCTTTCGAATGCCGTAATTACAGACACAATTACAAAGCTGTTGTGTCTCGCGTAGATCTGCGTTCCGGCAGTCAATGAGTTAATGTTAATTCATAATCGTTTTCATTTGTCTTATAAGATAATGAACTAAGGATCTGTATTAAACACATTTAATGAAAATGATGTATTTTGTATGTCTGGATTTGTGACTCGTTGGTGACTTCAACATCACTGGTAAAAATATGTGAATGTACTATTGGTACACCTCTGCTCAACTTCAAGAATGTAAATTCTAGAGTTCATTGTGTGTTTTGCGACTGCTGCATCTTACGATTTCGATTTTTCTCGTTTATTTTTTTCATTTTTGTTTGGCGTTACAATTGAAATGTTAATATTATTATCAACAAACGTAATAGCGTATATTGTTCTCAATTAACATGAGTGTCTTCAACATTACGCTGACTTAGTTGAAAAACTGATCTATTTAAAAAAATTAAATGTATTTTTTCATTGATGGTAACATTCAAAAGGTGGCAGAAGCACCATCAGTGTGAGAAAACTAACATTGAACAAAGATTATTACCATATAAGAAAAAAAAGTACGAGTCAGGCTCGCAGACGAAGGGTTCCGTACCATCGTACAATATTTAACAATACTTATTAAAAAAACTTTACTTTAAAAAAAACACGTTTCTTGTATGGGGATCCCTTTAATTGTTTACTTTATTTTATTTTTATTACTTGTTGTTGTAGGGGCCATTGAAAAAACAAATCTGTCAACATTTTATTAGCCTGTTTATAGACAGACGGACGGCTGGACAGCGGAGGCTTAGTAATAGGGTTCGGTTTGGCACCCTTCGGGTACGGAACCTTGTATTGCGTTCAGTAGCGACTAGAGTAGCTAGAATAACAATAAAAATTGTTATTTTTTCAACTACAAAGCCTTTTTTTTTAGAGGTTGGGAAATCATCAAATGACCACCGCTCTGGGTGGAACGGAAGGGAGTGTCAGACTCTTATTGACTAAAACCCATTCAAGTTCTTTCCATAGCCCTTAATGTTCCGGGGTAGTGGTAACCCTTTCGGACAATCCCGCTTAAATCGTGTCTACCTGCGTCTGCATTTCCTCTCCTGACACAATAGAAATTGTGAGTATCGGTACTGGACAGTGGTTGGATTGTTGGAGGTTTGAGGAGAAGGAGGAGGAGGAGGGTTGGTTTGTTGGAGGGGTTGCTTTTTGTATAATTACTTAGGTCATGGGTTAATTTGCCTTACCATTAACACATTACTTGTATTCTTCTATACTAATACTATAATATATAATAATATTATAAAGAGGTAAAATTTGTAAGTTTGTATGTAGGGGGTAATCTCCGGAACTAATGACCCAATTTCAAAATTTTTTTCACTGATAGAAAGCTACATTATTCCTGAGTGCTATAGGCTATAAATTATATTTTTATCATGCATATTAGCCGAGCTATCGCAATTTTCGTCTAGCAACTCGGAAAGAAATACCTCCGAAAACAGAATTATTTGCATGCGCTGCCTAAACAGTTACAGTATATCGCAATTTTCCGCGGACGAAGTTACGGGCAGAAGCTAGTTATTAATAAAGTTGTTCCTGAGTGATGGTTCATGTACTGCTTGGGGATGCAACCACGTTACTGAAAAACTTTCTAGTGTTAAGCAGAGTTTAAAAAATATTTTAAAAAATCTGGTACCTGATCTCCCTATAATCTCTTTTTAATACCTAATAATAATTGCCACAGTTTTCAAGTAAAGTCTTCGTCGTTATACAGGGTGAAATTGAATTCATGGGCATTCTTTTAAGTAAGTACAATGACCCGTACTCATCATTATAAACACATGCACGCGAAAAAGAAATCAGCTGTTCCATACATTACACTCGCATAACTCATCAAAATGTAGGGAACGGCTGATTTTTTTACCCATTATACAGGGTTAAAAAAATCTGCCGCAAAGCTGTCTGAGTCCAAATAATATTCGCGAGGAAAGTATTCGATGCAGCAGGATCAGTGTGTGACTAGTACTATTTGCTTGGCTTGGTCGTTTTTAGACAGTCATGATGATTCTAGTTGATGATTGAACCATTGCCCATGTAATGTCTATGTTGCACATGAATTAGTAATCAATGGGAATAGCATAAAGACGTATATAAACTATTGATTAAATACTTGGTTTTTCATCATTTGTCATTAATTATCATAAGTATTGCGAACTGCAATGTTTTAATTCACCTTATATTTATTCATAGTTTTAGCATTATCTATTAATTACATAAGCAGTAATACCCCGACAGGCTCGACAATGATCGATGATAAAAGAGTGACCGTGGAGTTTCAACCTCCAGAGGTAACTACTTACTACTTGGGCAATGGTCACCTATGTAGCTTTATCTCTCCAACTGACCGACCCCTTTACAATTCGCAAGTGCCGTTAATTGGTTTATTTGAAATAAATCCACCACTACGGGTGCCATTTGCAAGTACTAACTATAGACAAAATTCATACGTTGTACGTGTTACTAGGTATTTTAATAAAGTGTGCAAACAATTCGACTTTGATCTTTTTGAAACAAGTGTGAGTTCGGCAAAAAATTGTTTATCAACAAATTTCTTTAAAGCTTAATTCATTAGACTTAGTTTATAATTAGTTTAGGTGATGATCTACCAGCATGTTTTTTATTATTTTAACTATTTTTTTATTATATTGGCATTATTTGGCAGTGTGTACATTCTGTTCCACAGTACATTTATACTAGACAAGCTCTAGACGCGAAGACCTGTGCTGTCTGATTAGCATACTATTATCTATGACCATTGTATTTAGCTGTAAGTCTTCCAAAGTCATTAAATAAATTAAATTAAATTAAATTAAATGGTTTGAGTTGGGTCATGTTTATGTAAAACCTAACCTTTGTTTTTGTACGTTTTGCAAATAATATTCATTATTGAGTTGATTGCCAGCAAGTCATAGTCTGAGAAGCGTATCGTATTTTTCTAAGCTAGTAATTGAAATTAAATATCTTGTACTTTGCAAATAAATTAAAAACAATTTAGACGATAATCTTATCATTTATTATTTGTGTTTTTTACATCGTGAAGCTTGATTTATTTCTTCAAGTAGTAAGCGGCGTAGGGCGAGGCGTAGGGGTAGGCGGAGTATGCGGCGAGTGGTGCGGTGTACGCGGAGTAGGCGAGCGGCGTGGTGTAGGCGGCCGCCACCGGCGCGGTGTACGCGGCTGCCAGCGGCGCTGTGTACGCGGCAGAGTACAGCAGAGCAGGGTCGGGCTTAGGCTCGGCCACGGCAACCGCCATCATGCAAGCGAGAAGCAACTGAAAAAATAAGAGAATCACAACTTCTTTTCTTTTATACGCCAATGTTGTAGGTACTGGCTATAAATATTTTGATAATAGAAATATAATAATAATATCCTTGGACATTTCACACAACGCCATATAGTCGCAAGCTAAGCAACCTAAAGCTTGTATTATGGTAACGAGATGGCTGATAAACTACTTATATATATATTTTTTTGTAAATACATACATATTATACATAGAAAAACACCCAGACTCTGAACAAATACTTATAGGTCGTACAAATATCTGTTCCGTGCGGGAATCGAACCCACGACATGCTACGCAGCAGTCGTCAATTTTGTTGTTGAGGTTTTTTAAATGTAGGGTATTCTAAGTCAATAAGCCCCTTTCTTTATGGTGATATGGCTGAAAAAAGCAGACAAAAGAATTAAATAGGTACTTACAAGTTTGAACATATTGTTTGTTGTTGTCAAGGAGCTGCTGTGAACTGAATGATATCAAAGAATCCGCTGCAACCAACTTTATAGTAAATCAAGAAGGACAGTGCACGCAATGTGAGCAAAGCACCATTCTCGAAGCGGCAACGTGCATCGAATACCGATTAGCTAGCCGTAGCAGCAAGTGTTAATGAAGAGCAAGACCGACGAGACGCTTTCCGTTTCGATATGAATGCGAATTAGTTCCCAAAACTTTACGATTTGGCAAAATTTTTGCGAATTATTTATTGTTGATTTGATTGATTTTACTTCAATGGTCCTAGTTTATCATTTGTTACTTCGAGTTACGGCTGTATGGACATAGTCTCATGTACATGTTTGTTGCACATGTAAGCGGCCTTTTACCAGAAGGCTCTTATTTTTCTTTAATTTTTTTTTTATTTACGCTTGAGTACAGTCAGTTTTCAATGTTTTAATTGGTATATTGGCGCGTGCTAGCTGACATGTGACAAATTATTGATTTTAATGTGATGTGTTTCGTAATGTTAATTACTTCTCATACGATAAATGTGTGAGTCAAGTTCTGCCAACTAAACAGACAGCTGCGTTGCTGGGGAGTTTGTTGCGCCACTTTTTCTTCCCAGTTAAAGCACTAGGAAGTGGTGAAGGGTGGGCGTATTTGGGGGACTGCCTTATGTATAAATGACTTTTGACTTTATTTTATTTTTTGTTAAGCTAAGCTGGGCGAGTGGAACTGGTGTGCTGGAACCCCGCCTTATGATTTCTTGTTGGAAGCAGAGCTATGTAAAACTATTTTTTTATTTATTCGTTGAAACAATGAAGAGCGAAAGTAGTATCTACTTTCCGTATTTATTGTTTTAATTGTGCCAAATTTATTCTATGACTCTAATTTGCTTACAAATAAAACAAAACACAACTCATTATTGCATAATAATGCATATTAGTTACGTATACTCGAAACGAAACTCGATTCCTATAATAATTTTAAGCCTTGAACTACGAAAAAATTACAAATATGTTTAAACTTGCCTTGCTTCCAACTATTTAGGGCTCTCCATTCATTTTCTATATAGAAATTGAAAGTAAAAGATTATTCAATGACGTTTTTGATTGAAGGAAACTCATCATTATTCGGTGCGCGACGTGGAGGCGAGCTCCATTAACCTCACGTTGCGTACAAGCATGCGGCCTTCTTAAATTACTATAAAATTCCTAGCAGTTGTATCTTTCGTATCATTCAGTGTGGCACTAGCTCAGTGAAAACAATTCAAGATGTTTAAATATATGGTAAGTATTTTTTTGAGAGATTCATCGAATGTTATAGTCACTTTAAATGGAACAATAGAGCACACAAAAAAGACGAAAATGATAATTAATTGTATTTTCTCCTTTCGCAGATCGTATTCGTGTGCATGCTGGTGGCAGCGATGGCTGAGCCCAAGCCCGGCCTAGTGTACTCTGCCGCGTACACAGCGCCGCTGGCAGCAGCGTACACCGCGCCGGTGGCGGCCGCCTACACGGCACCGCTCGCCTACTCCGCGTACACCGCACCACTTGCCGCATACTCTGCTTACCCCTATGCTTCACCCTACGCCGCTTACTACCTGAAGAAGTAATTTCAACATGATGTACGACACCTGCAATCGAATAAATTAAAATTATTAGCATAATATACCTTTTATTTTATATACATACAACATTGATGATAAATATCTTCAAGCTGTGAAGAATATTCTGCCTGTCCTAAAAGATAGTTTATATTTATACGAGCTCCTGCCAACGGCATCGGCCGCTTGGATGTTGGAAATTATCCCGAGGGAACGTACCACCGGGATATAAAGCATGTGTTAATCCAGGTCATATACAACCTCTGTACCAAGGACGGACAAAAATACAAATTCACACACACACTGACTCACAATCTTTCGTCTTTATAATATTAGTGTCATTTTGAATTAAAGCAGTGGTTAATCACTAGTAAATAAAGTATCAACAATCAAATACAGATGCGGATAATCTGCATAGAAATTCTGAATAGCACCTGAGCCTTATCAAGGTACTGAGATCAAAAACAAGCAGTGCCAATTGAATACTATCCAACATAAGGTTCGATAAGGCTTTAGTTACTCACCTCTGTTGTCATTTGTGTAGACAAAGAATCAGTATTAAATAGCGGAGAAGCAGTGGTAGCCTAGTGGTGTGACCATCGGATTACCAAGTCATAGGTCTCCAGTTCAAACCCAAGGCTCTGATTTTTCGGATTCATGTGCGTATTGTATACCTAATTATCACTTGCTTAAAAATCGGTGAACGAAAACATCGTGAGGAAACCGGCATCCTCAGAGATATTTCCCTTTGGAGCTATGTCAGAGGCCCATGGGCAACATAAAAACTCTGACACCAGGTTAGGCACTAACCACACGAAGAAGAAGAAGTATTAAATATTTTTTTGCGTACTCGAAAGACAAGGGAGTGATTGTGAGAAACCTGCTCACCGTTTAATGTTTCAGTGTTTCTTCTTACTAGTCTGGACAAAGATCTTTGCATTTCTTGCTTTGAAGCCATCTTTTGAACTCTCTCTCTTTTAGTTGCGACAAATAAATAGACGACAAATGTTAGGGCAACAGTACGATTATCAGCACACCAGCCGCTCGACGAAAGTTAGTAAGTATACGTACTTAGTTGATATAAGAAAATAAATCAGAAAAGAAGACATCCTGATGTCAGTGGTAAAGCAGTATGAGTAATCATGAAAAACATACATATTACGACTGAAAAGTTTTTTTGACAATTAATATCCTAAGTCTTAAAACTAAAGTGCGTGTGAAATGAGTAGTTTCACTAAAAATCGTTCGACTTTACGTTTAGGTACAGACGCCAGCACATCAAGCTATCCCTAACTGTCACATTTTCTCAATTAAAAATGAACCTTATGTCTTTGCAATAAAGTTGAAATACTATCAAATAAATTTGACAGATTGTGGTAACTTGATGTGCTGGCCTCTGTACATTCAGCCTGTCTTGAAAAAGCGTGGTGATCAATACTCGTGAATTCTCTATATGAGAAGAGACCTTTGTCATGCAGTGGGACAATAATAGGCGATTTATTATTATTAGGTACTCCGCACGTTAGTGCTCGGCCCACAGCTTGATTGACGCTGGCATAATGTTTTATTTGGCTTCTACGTCAGCTACATCTCAGAGAATATATTCCTAAACCTACATAGTAAACATATATATTTTTTAGTTTTAGTATTAGATTCTAAATTTTTTTTAGCATTATTGAACCCAATAATAAAAACACAAATAAAATTTAAGGAAAGTGTTGTATCTAAACGTACGAACGTTATCATTTCGGACGTATTAAACATCTCTAAAATAATTTTCTTTATAAACAACAATAAAGTGCTAGGGCGTTTTGCTACCTTTGAACACCCTTGCTCTACTGGCAATAAAACATCACTTGTAGGTAAACAGTTATCAAAATGTATATATCAAATCAGACCTTGACAGAAAATGTTTTTATTGTTTGTTTATTTATCACTTGCTATAAAATCGGTGAAGGAAAACATCGTGAGGAAACCAACATGTCTGAGTGATATTTCTCAACGGCATGTGAGAGTCAGTCAGAGGCCCATGGGCAGCATCTCGGCACTCTGACACCAGGTTAGTCACTAACCACACGAAAAGAAGAAGATTGTTAAAAGGAACTGTGTGAACTGTGTCTGTGTGTGTTTTACTGTGATTAAGATTCAATAATATGACATAAACATAACATCACGCCATGTTTTACCGAAGGGTTAGGCGGAGGTACACCCATAGAAAGATTCCGCCAGTTATAAGTCCCATGTAATAGGGATGAGCCGCAAACTTCGGGAACTACTGAGAAACTCCTATTGGAAAAACCTAGTAACACTTTGCCCGACCTGGGAATCGAATCTACCCAAGACGTCATGCTCAGCAGTAGCGCTTGCGACCACTAAGCATGTTGGCATAGTATCAGTAATCCTCTAAGACATGCAGGACTTCCAAGGTGTGATGACATGTAAAAAACGTTAATTATAACAAATGGGATATATTTTCGGTCAAAAAATGTTTGGTACCAACTAAAACCTTACAAGAAGATCCCATCCATCAGTAAATATGTAAAAACTTAACACACTAAACCTTATTTCCATTTAGCTTAGCTAATTAGAAGAGGCGAAGTTGATTCATTCATTGAAATGAACCTACTGTTGGTTGAAGTAAATGCATTGCTATTCGTTGCGCGGTATTAAGCTCGATGGACCTCACGTTCAGTGCGTTCGGCCTTCAGGATGTTACTATAAAGACGGTGGGTGTCGCACCTTTCTTATCATTCAGTGCAGCAGTAGCTCAGTGAAAACAATAAAGATGTTCAAATATATGGTGAGTTCTTATGTCTAAAGTACTCAATAATCTCCACAGGTTAATATCGCTGTATTCAGATAAAATTTGTTAGAAGTCAAAATCGTAGTTAAAAATTGGTTTAGGTATAACCATAACTAGGATATATTTTACTTACAAGATCAGTAACAAAATCCCTTTATTAATTTTGTGTTTTCTTTGCAGATCATATTCGTGTGCATGTTGGTGGCAGCGATGGCTGAGCCCAAGCCTGGTCTGGTCTACTCTGCCGCGTACACAGCGCCGCTGGCAGCAGCGTACACCGCGCCGGTGGCGGCCGCCTACACCGCGCCGCTCGCCTACTCCGCGTACACCGCACCACTCGCCGCATACTCCGCCTATCCCTACGCCTCGCCCTACGCCGCTTACTACCTGAAGAAATGAAGAAATAAGGAGTTCTTCAGGACATAATAACACAAACGAATAAATGACAATAGTTATAGTATACCTCAATATCGTTTTTAATTTATGCATATAAAACCTTTATTCTCACATTCTTTTTTAACTCTGGCAATTGTATATTAGCATCACACTTGACACTATATAACTAGCTTTTGCCAGCGGCTTCACTCGCGTCTATGTAGGAAATTGTCCTACAGGAAACGGTTCCTGTGGGATATTTTTTTATTTTATGTGGAAAAATGTACGGACACTTTTCCAGGATAAAAAGTAGCTTATATGCTATTTCAGACTATAATCTATCTTTGTGCCTAGTTTCACCCAGATCTGTTAAGTAGATTTTGAGTTTATTCGTTACAAACATACATACAAATTTTCCCTCTTTATAATATAAGTATAGATCATCATCTGCCTCATCTGCCAAGCCTTTTCCCTACTATGTTGGGGTCGGCTTATAGTCTAACCGGATGTAGCTGAATACCAGTACTTTACATGGAGCGACTGCCTATCTGACCTCCACAACCCATTAACTGCGTAATACGATACCCCTTGGTAAGACTTTTTTTTTTTTTTTAAGGCTGGGAAATCATCCAATGACTGCTCCCGCTCTGGGTGGAGCGGAAGGGAGTGTCAGACTCTTACTGACTAAAACCCATCCATGTTCCTTCCGTAGCCCTTTATGTTCCGGGGTAGCGGTAACCCTTTCGGACAATCCCGCTTACCCGGCAGGCTTGGCCCTGAGGGGCCCCTTCATATGCTGACATCTCTTTGAGGCGCGCGTGGAACATATACGCGCCGTACGGCACGGGTCTGGTGCTGGTCGGACGGTGAGTCACCCATTACTCACCGCCCGCAGGCCCGCGCCTACGGTGGCCGGGAGTCGTCACGTGGCTCCCGACGCCCGGAGCGTCTCCCGCGGTGGCTGGGACGGGAGGACCTTTCTCTCTCCCATCCCGCCACCTCCTTCGCGAGCATAACTTTTTCGCAGAAGGAGGTGACTGCCTCCCACTCCCTCTCGCCCCGGACCATGGCTTGCACCAGGGCCGGGCGCGAGAGGTCGCCGCCGCCGATCGCCTCTACGAGGACACGGCGGTGCTCCACCCATGCGGTGTGCACCGTGTACTCTACCGTGTCCTCTGGGCGATCCTCGCAGTGGTGACACCCGGGCGTTTCGTCCCGCCTGATGATGTGCAGGAACCTCCCGAAACATCCATGTCCGGTGAGGACCTGCGTCAGGCGGTAGGTGAGGGCGCCGTGACGCCTCTCTAGCCACTCCTCAAAGAGGGCACCCCTTGGTAAGACTGGCTGTCAGATTTTCGGGCTTCTGACGACCCGTAAGACTGTCAAAGATGCACAAATGACAACCGGGACCAACGGCTTAACGTGCTTTCCAAGGCACGGACGAGTCTCGGTATGTAAAGATGGTCACCCATCCACCGCTAATCCCGGCAAGCGTAGCTTAACCTGGTAGATCGACCTGTGCGGCTGTTAGTAATATTATATTAGTGTGATATCTATACTTACATTGGAGGAGCTCGTTCCTCCAATGTAAGTATAGATATTACACTAATATAATATTATAAAGGCGAGAGTTTGTGAGTGTGTGTCTGAGTTTGTATGTTTGTCCGTCCTTCACGCTTAAACGGCTGAACGGATCTGGATAAGACTTGGCACAGAGGTAGCTTATGAGCAACTTTATACCGGTATGTAGTACGTTCTTTTGGGATAATTCCTGACATCCACGCGGCCGAAAGCGCTGGCACCAGGGTAGTAACACATACTAGTTAACATAGTCCCTTTTTACGTGGGTACCTACTTACCAGTATTTTATGTAGCGAGACTGGCTATCTGTTCGGTGAAATTAATATTAAAAAAGAAAACATCATCATTAATTTTCATAGACAACTTATTAAATTAAATCATATCAACAAATCAATCTGTCTAACCTTCTTCCCAAGTATATCGGGTCAGCTTCCAGTCTGACCAGATGCAGCTAAATGCTAGTATTTTACATGAAGCGGCTGTCTATCTGAGCTCCACAACCCAGTAACTGGGTAATATGATACCCTGTGGTAAGACTGGTTGTCGGCTTTTCGGGCTTCGGACGAGTCGTAACGACTGTCAATGATCCACGAATAAAAGTTGGGACCAACGGCTAATAATGCTTCTCGCTATGTAAAGATGGTCACCCATCCATGTACTAACCCCGGCTGTTATTACTTAGCCACGAGCTCCTCCTCACATAAAATATACAACTTCACTTATTGGAAGATTTATTCTTATAGCTAGTTAAAGTTGACAAAGTAATAGGGTTTTTCAACAAGAACTTTGTTATTCAATTGGGGATACACCAACAACATGACAGTTTTTACACTTAGTTTTTTGACGTATTCGTAGTAGATGCTTTGGCAATTGTTACAATCAATTCAATTTTGCTCGAAAATCCAATTAACCCAATGAAAATGGTGGTTCTGTTAAATTTTCATTTCGTAAAACTCGTGATTATTTCGGACAACATAATCGTCCTTTTGGGACCGCTGTATGGTACGCTACATGGTTTGGGGACGTGATTGGGTCGTTTTTTTTCGAAGATGAGGCTGGAAATGCGGTAACAGTCAATGGATCACGCTATCGCGAGATGTTAACACTTCAATGTTGGCCTATTATTGATGACGTGGATATCACATGACATGTGTTTTCAACAGGACGGTGCCACATGTCACACAGCCAATGAAACGATCTTTTTACTGCAAACTAAATTTCCCGATCGCATAATTCCACAAAATTCAGCTGTTAAGTGGCCAGCCAGATCGTGTGATTTGACACCACTGGATTATTTTTTGTGGGATTATGTTAAAGACAGAGTCTATACGGAGCCAATGAAATCGATTGCAGCCTTAAAAGTCAAAATCCGTGATGTGATTAAAAACTCTGATAAAAGAATTGACATGTGTTAGCTTGCTCGTGGTGGACATTTTTTGCCCGATATCATTTTTGATTTATACTTGCCAAACTTTTCTCTTCGTAATACAATAAAAATTTGATTCATCTTCATCTAAGTTCTTTGTTTTATTTTGTTTTAGAAAACAAAGTTCTTGTTGAAAAACCCTTTACTTAGGTAAAAAGTATTGGTAAACAGATAAAATATTTTTGAATGCTATCAATAAAATACACAATAAAATACACGTAGTTATCTGCATGTTGTACCTATCACGTAAATTAGTAGTATTAAAAGTGATTATAATTGGCTTATAATAATTTAAACTAAGTTAAAAAATGCCAAGTGATAATAATTAATTTTATAGAAATAAGTACTTCCCCTTAGCGTCATTCAATATTGAAATATCAAATATAAACCTCAAATGACACTGAGTTGTTGTTACTGACCTCATTAAGAACTGTATTTAATAATTATTTTCTATATAACATGGGATATAAATTAAAGTAAGAGCTTATAAGATTTCATAGGTACCTACTGCTTTGGAATGGGCAACTAGCTTCATCTGGCTGACCGACCTCCTTTTTTTTTTTAAGGCTGTGAAATCATCCAATCACTTCTCGCGCTCACGGGCCTGGTGTTGATCGGACGGTGAGTCACCCATTACTAACCGTCCGCAGGCCCGCGCCTACGGTGGCCGGGACTCGTCACGTGGCTCCCGACGCCCGGGGCGTCTCCCGCGGCGGCTGGGACGGGAGGACCTTTCTCTCTCCCATCCCGCCACCTCCTTCGCGAGCATGACTTTTTCGCAGAAGGAGGAGACTGCCTCCTCGCTTCGGACCATGGCTTGCACCAGGGCCGGGCGCGAGAGGTCGCTGCCGCTGATCGCCCCTACGAGGACACGGCGGTGTTCCGCCCAAGCGGGGCAGGTTTGCACCATGTGCTCTACCGTGTCCTCTGGGCGATCCTCGCAGTACTGACCGACCCCTTGACAATTCAAAAGTGCCAGTAATTGGTTTATTTGAAATAAATGCTTTGAGTTTGAGTTGAGTTTGAATAACTTTTTTCCAAAGTAATGTTGATTGACAATAAATTGCGAAATCGGTAACTCCCCACACAAGTGCATCTAATAATAATTTATCCAATTAATTACAATTACTTACATAATGTTCTGTTTAGTTAAATTCAATTGACAGACACCGACACTTTTCATTGAAGGAAACTAATGATTATTCAGAGCACAGTTGCGTTCTAGAATAACCTCACGTTGCGTGCATTTGTCCTTCTCGAGTTACTATAAAATTCGTAGCTATCGCATCTTTTGTATCATTCAGTGCAGCAGTAGCTCAGTGAAAACAATCAAGATGTTCAAATATATGGTGCGTATATGTATATCAGACCAGAACAAGTAATTTTTAGGCCCGGACTACAGTATGAAGATTTTAGTGAAAGTGAAAGAAAAAGTGAACACTTTGTTAAAAAAAAACCTGCAAATGAATTGTGCCTTCTTCGAGTAACAGAGCTCTAGTCAGTCAGTTCAGCTGTTAGACAAAATGGTAAATTAATGGTATTTAATATTTTCCAGTTGGTCCTCGCTTGCTTGATGGCGGTTGCCGTGGCCGAGCCCAAGCCCGACCCTGCTCTGCTGTACTCTGCCGCGTACACTGCGCCGGTGGCGGCAGCGTACACCGCGCCGGTGGCGGCCGCCTACACCGCGCCGCTCGCCTACTCCGCGTACACCGCACCACTCGCCGCATACTCCGCCTACCCCTACGCCTCGCCCTACGCCGCTTACTACCTGAAAAAATAATTTTGGATTTGAGGAATATCAGGATAGGAGCAAATAAATAAAACCTAATTTAATCATTACTTCTTCTGTTTTCTTTTTACTTTAACTAAAATTATCAATCATTAACCAAGACTCATAATAAGGAAAAAATAATTGTTCACGTCTTTGTTCTTGATAAAAGAAAAAATGATCATGGGGCAAGTATTAGTTCGTAACCCATTGACTGCCGGAACACAGATCTACGCGAGACACAATGGTTTTTTATTGTGTTTGTAATTACGGCATACGAAAGGTTAATCCTGAATTGTATGCTTCTATATTTTTAGCCGACTGTACGATAGCAAAGACTGAGTTATCACAAAATGAGCAATGAACCCCCCCCCCCATTATTATAGGCTAAACCAACAGGTACTATTGTACAGAGGCCAGCACATCGAGCTATCCCAATCTGTCAAATTTCTTTGATAGATTTTCAAGTTTATTACAAATGAATGAGGGGTTAAACTTTCCTTTACCGGACTGGCATTTATGGGGTGGGAGGGGGAGGAGGGGAGGGGGGGCTACCCCCCTGTACCATCCCCACACCGCGAAACCCCATGGTTATGGAGATATCCACGGTTAAAGTTTTTGAGGTTACAAAAACAAAATCCATAAATTTCCATCGATTTATGGTGCGGGGATGTCCGGGGCCCCGCTTGTACCTGTGGGGGGTGCCCCCCTCCACTCTGGCACCACTCCCATGATAAGGTAACTCACCATTTCCGAGAAAAATGACGTTTCCTAACCTAACCTCAAAACACTCAAAAGTTGCTCAAAAAGCGTAGTCTGATGAGTTCAATGGTTTAAAAAAAATAACCACGAAGGGGATGGCGATGTCTGAAAGACCCCGCCATCCCCTTCTAACCTAACCTGTCCGAGTCGGGGTAGGGCAAGGCGGTTTTGGGTATTTTTCGGATATTCACAACACTTGCACTTCACTACACTCTTCAGACACAGAAGCATAGGGCTTCGGAGACGCCATGGTAGTCAAACGTAAGGCTTACAGGAGTACGTAAAACAATCTCAACTGCAAGGGCAACAAACGCTGACTGACACTGACAGCAACACAAAAAAAACGCGGTAAACAAGAGGCAACTTTGCGTTCCGTTGCAAGTGTAAACAAAAATTCGTTATTTTTTGTGTAAAAAAGTCTATGTAATTGCATAATATTAAGTAAAAAAAAATACATTTGGTCTAATAAAATACACCTTTACTGTAAACGGAACGTGAAATGTCAAATTGACGTCTACCATCGTAATTTATCTAACCTAAAAATTGAATTTGTATGGAAACTTTGAAAAATTATATCTCGTAAACCGTGAATTTTCGCATCAAGAAAAACTGTGTGCTTGCTTTCTATTTATGAGTAGGTACTATCTACAAAAAACATATGAACTTTCAAATCGAAGTCCAGTAATGAAAAGTTTAGCCACCTAAACTATAACACAATTAAGCTCATAATATTTTTAATTTGGAGGGCACAATGACGATATTTATCCTGCACTCTGCTTTCGATGTCTACAAGAGACAGTATCTGTCAAGTTTAAATGGTGGAACTTATAACCCTACCCAAGTTTCTAAGACGTAACGCAGAATAGCTTTTCTGTAGTCACAAAAACCATTTGGCTTTGATGTTTTTTTTTTTTTTTTTATTGAGCCTTTTTAGCTTTCTGACAGTTTCTCTCAGTTGACCGTATTTACGACCAAACGGGTTAGGTTAGTGGGGGAATAGCGGGACAGGCTCTCACGAGTACGACCCACTGCCCTGTCACCATCGAGGCGATCCGACAACAAATGACTCGGGAGGCTCCCGTCGTTTTGGGTGACACAGGTGCTCTTGAGGCATGGTTGCTTCGGGAAGTATCTGTTACGCATTAACAGGGAGCGCCTGGTGTTACTACTGCGAGCTGCGTAGACTGCTTGGCGTAGGACACAGCCATACACGCTGGCAGAGTGGTCAAGTCAGGACTAGTCTGTTCTCAACAGACTGCATACTTATCATACATACATATACATCACTGTATCTGTGTTGTGCCAGTAAGTACCTATACAGCAATGAAGGCATTCATTAATTGATTAAACACATTAAAACTTCACGAGAAATCGGAAATGGATGTACACTGCCTACGTGTCGTAAGCATTTTACTGCCACAATACATTGAGGGTTATGTTCTGATCTAAGAAGTGATCTTTTTTTTGACAGATCAGTATAGTAGTGCGTCAGCAGGATTGTCCGAAATCCATCTTTTAACCGGGACAGCGGTAACCCTACCGCTGCCTCGGAACAAAAGATGATTTCCTATCCTTAAAGACAAAACCTATATATTTTATTATGTACGTAGTAGTACAGTGGTTGTACAGACGCCAGCACATCAAGCTATCCCGAACTGTCAGAATTTCCCAATTGAAAATGAACCTTATTGTTTTGTAATAAAGTTGAAAAACTATCAAAGAAATTTGACAGAATCGGGTAACTTGATGTGCTGGCCTCTGTACTTTAGGCACAGCTCTGCGTATCACCTCGGAGATTACAGGCATGATGTTATGTTTTGAAGTTATTTATAAAAAGTAATGTGTAGTAGGTAATAAATATTTATGTTTGCCAAATTGTTGAAAATTACCTTGTGGCATTAACAAATACACTACTGCTGAGTGGTTGTGGGATCGAACCCCTGGTCGGGCAAAATAAAATCGTCGTCTTGTGCCCATTAAAAGGCTACATGACCGGATCGCGCCGTGTCTTATTGTTCGACTTCATTTTGTTTATTTACACCCTAAGCGCCAAGCCATTAAAAAGAGGGTGAAAATTGAGTTTTGGACGTCAATCGTCCAAAACTCAATTTTCACCTTTTTTTTGCATTAATATGCCTTTTAATGTCATAACAATCATAAAAATCACTGTTTTGTTGTAGTCGCGCATCATTTCTTTCATTTTTAAGGATTTAAGGAGCGTGTATCGAAAATTATACACTGACCCACGAAATACATTTTTCGGTCGCCATATCTCGTGGGCCATGTGTATGTTATGAGACACATTTTTGAGTCTTGATTTTTTTTTAGATAGCGTAATAGGCTGCATGTATCACTTTTGATACACAATATTATAACAAGTGTGTGCAAAAATGATACACTGGCGCTGAGGGTGTTAACATAGCGCTGCAGAAAAGTTAGTACTGCGAAAATATATGACAGTAAGGGAGCATCATGTTCTTCGCAATTCTTCGTCATTAGGAGACAAATGGAAATGAAAATCATATTTCATAACATTAATAATTTATTTGTTCGCTATATTGCACCCGTGTTAACCAAACAACACCTCATTTGTAGTAGAACGCGTAAGGCGACGACGACACGCTATAACTGTAGGCGGAGTATGCAGAGACCGGTGAGGCGTATGCGGAGTATGCGAGCGGAGCGGAATATGTGAGCGGAGCGGAGTATGCGGAGTATGCGAGCGGAGCGGAGTACGCCGCAGCGTACGGCGAGCTGAGGAATACTTGGGGCTCCGGGGCCGCCACAGCCACTGCCAGCATACAAGCGAAGACGAACTGTGAAATAAAAATGATGTTATCACATTTGCCGGTAAAATACTGTTTCCTTCTCAGGGTTTCTTGACATTATAAAGAAGGAGGTAAGCTTATTTAAATTAAGTGGTCGGTAATGAAGCATAGGGCTCCTTCACTAGAACGGATAAACATTGTTCTTAAAATAGTAGGTACCTAGTGTATAGTGCAAATACTTAATTTTACAAAATTTTTTGAGTATCCCGCTTTTGCCTCCAACTTCATCTGCGCGAATGTTGAAATTTTTGGTAAGTACAAGTAGGAACAAGCTGGATCTCAAAGGTGCAGGCCTATAATACTAAAGGTATCTAATATGATTATCTTAGTGGTCCTAGTAGTCAGTCAGACTTAAGAGAAATGGTCTTCTTTTAGAAACCATTGGAAAGTGGCAACTAAATAATGTAGAAAAAAAAACAACTAAATTGAACTCACTCATTACACAATATTTTCATCTCGGAAGTTCTTGTTTTAGAAATTCTTTTTAATACATTCTTAATTTATTTAAATCTAGAATAATATGCATGTCCCACTAATTAAGCATGACTAAACAATTACATCCTTGGGCAAACAAATGTTCTGTGAAATTGTATTCATCAACAAGTAATGAGTAAAGCACATCCTTGTTTATGGCTACATATGTAAAGCATAGACAATGAGTGGAGTCCTTCATCTTATGCAAAACTTAAAAGCAGTTTGAGATCCAAAATATTTATCTACCCAAATGAAAAGATACACTTATTTTTTTACATTACTTATGATGATGACAAATTGTGTAGAAATGATTTTATTTCCGGCTTTAAAGAAGTGTGATAGATCTTGAAAGTCAAAGGGTTCTACATCTTCATCATCATCATCATCTGCCTAGCCTTTTTCCAACTATGTCGGGGTCGGCTTCCAGTCTAACCGGATGCAGTTGAATACCAGTATTTTACATGGAGCGCCTGCTTATTAGACCTCCACAACCCAGTAACTGGGCAATACGATACTCCTTGGTAAGACTGGCTGTCAGATTTTCAAAGGTACTACACGTACCTAGCATTTAAAAAATGAGTCGAAAATGTGAGCAACTCACGACTTATAACATAGTAATTAAACCTAGAAATCAAGTTTAAAAAAGAAAATATGATTGGATAAAGTTAATCGTTTCAATTAGGATGAAGCAAAGAGATGAAGTAATTTTCATCATTAAAAGTTAAGTTTTTAATTCACAAACCAAAGTAATAGTTCAAAAATCCACTTCAAGAACGAAAATGATAACAAGTTTTCACTGACTAGGTTGTTCTAAAACACTGATTTAAATCTGCCAAAAATGATCTAATAATTCACTCACCAATTTGTACATTTTGGAGGTTGTTGTCACTGTGCACTACTGAGCTAAATGATGTTCACTGAGTGTCCGGACGCTTCTTTATAGCGGTGGCGAAGGACGGTGCATGTATTGTGAGGATACTAGCCCCATAACGTGACGTAGATGACGATTAGTTTTCACATCTGTAGAAGTAATAGGTAATACGGACTGGTGTCCGGAACTCCACGTCAATGCGTGTATTTTGCGTACCTTTAGAAGTAACAAGAACATTTTTTTTGTGATTTATTTAGTGCAAGGGTCGGTTACTCAGTAACTGGATTGTAGAGGTCTGATCGGCAGTCGATCCATGTAAAATACGTGTATTCGGCTGCATCCGGTTAGACTTAAAAAGCCGGCCCGGTACATCGTTGGGAAAAGGCTAAGCAGTTGATGATGATAATATAAAATGACGCTGCAGATTATCATAAATTAGTTCATACATTTTTTATAGATTTTTAATGAACTTTTTAGTTTTCTTATGATGATAACCTTTTTTGTTCAATTGAAAAATAATTTATTACAGTAAAGTTAGTATATAAGAGTATCGATTAGTTTTTTTAGGATATCAATATTAAAATTATTTGATGATTAATTAAATACTTCCCATCATAAAAAATGCTTTAGGTGAAAATCAGTCGTACTCAATCAAATATTCAATATACACGGGCAATATAAACGGTTAGGTAAGCGTAGGTTTCTCGGTTGTCGAAGATTATAGACGAGCAATTTGTTTATGCTAGCGCTTGAGCCTCGTTGCCACGACACGTGCCTGCTCATTCCTTGATTGATTGTTACGTAGGAATGAGATCTTGTCACACCAACGACTGTGTAAAGGTCATTTCAACCAGTTGTATCTAACTAGACTGTAAACAATAATGTAGATCCCTTAGTGATGAAAATATAGTAGGTATTGCAGTTTTCAAGACCATTGACTTAGCTTGCCTAAATTTATTCATTAATTAATAAAAAAATAAAATTCAATTAATTCAGGCTAGACTAAAATACACAACACACAACACACAATATGCCACAATACTGCCACAAAAATTAAAATAAAATAAAATGTCAATGCAATTAAAAATAAAATAAACGAAGATTAAAAAATACCATTCAAGTAACAAAGGATATGGGTTCCAAATCTGAATCGCTATGAGTGATTTTCATCATCAATCTCGAGCTTCTTTTTCTAGTAATATACGTAACAGATCCCTGATTCCCTGGTCGGACAGTGTTATTGGGTTTTTCCATTTGAATTTCTGAGTAGCAGCGCTGAGTCTGGAACTGTCTCTGAGAGCAATAGGCTTCCCACTTATTACATGGATCTTAAATATAACTGACCAAGTGTGTACCTATTGTGTGTACGCCTCTGCCTAACCTTTTGGTGAAAAAGCGTGATGTTATTTCATGTTTACACTTCTTCAAGATTTTGACCATCTATAAAGAAAACAATACCAGTGTTGTAAGAATCTCACCGTGATAACGTTGGTGAAGTGAGTTTAAAGAGAGCTGTCAATAGTGTCAATCCATAGTTGACACGGTTGGCGCAGCGGTTGAGCGATTGACTGCTGCGCAGCATGTCGCGGGTTCGATTCCTGCACGGAACAAATATTTGTACGACCTGCAAGTATTTGTTACGGGTCTGGGTGTTTTTCTATCTATAATATGTATGTATTTACAAAAAAAAATGTATATAAGTAGTTTATCAGCCATCTCGTTACCATAACACAAGCATTAAGTTGCTTAGCTTGGGACGATACGGCGTTGTGTGAAATGTCCAAGGATATTATTATTATTATTATATTATTATAGGTAGAACGATAGCTCTCTTCATGCTCACTGCACTTACATTTTTACGGTGAGATTTTTTACAGAATCAACCGACAGCTACCATGCTTTCTCACATTAATATACTTGTTTGCATACTGCATGGAGCGCTATCTTGTTGACATTAGTCAATAATAAATTAATTTTAGTTAATTTTGTAAGTTGTTCAAATGCAGCCCTACAACCAATAAGTTCTAAGTCGTGTTAGTTCTTATCACGCGTAAAATAATTATTAATTTGTTTGTAAGACCAAGGCGAATGGCAATTTAATTATAATGTTTGAACATTAAGAAAAGCAGTTTGCAATTGTTCGTCTATCAACAAGACGTAATAATGAAGCAAACAGAAGTTATATTACACATACTGGTAAGTGAAGAATTTTTCCTTTTTCCTAACACATGCAACAGATCTTGATGGGATTTTCACCGTCATTTCCAGACATTACGAGTATTTCGGGCGGAAATAATTAATAAACAATACATTAATATTAAACTTATTTAAAAAGAATATCAGTGGTGGCCCATTGGTATTGGCCCCGAATCATGAGTTTGTATGTCGTATTTTCGAACCCAGGCAGGCACTTTACTTTGTGTATTTAATTTTATCACCACTGTTCTCAAAACGTGAAGGAAAACATCGTGAGGAAACTGGCATTACCAAAAATTCGAAGACAGGCGACATGCACCAACCTGCACTGGGCTTTTTTACAGTAGGCCTGTGTCCCAGCAGTGGGGAATGTTATAGGCTGATTTAGCTTAATTGCTTATCTACTTAATTGCTATAGTATCGAATCGACTACTATCGACTATTTTTTTTTCAGTACTTTCTGGTCACTGTAATCGTCACATGCGAAACTCGGTTCCGTCACCTTGGACAGACCTACAATATTGGAGGAGCTTATGGTGACGGACCAACCCAAAGCGAACCTCAAAAGGAAAAGACATACAATATTGGAGGTGGACCAGTCAACGAGCGATATCCAAAGAAAATGCCATTTGATGGAGTCCCACTTAGCGAAGGGTACTTACCGGGACGTTATACCAAGCCACTAACAGTAGATTCAGGACGTGTTATCAGTAGCAGAGGTTTTCAGGGTGAAATCGACCCTTATTCATCAAACCAAGTTCCCCAAGGACGTTTCATAACCCCATATCAGCCGGAACTTACAAAAACAGTTTACAACGGTAGAGAATCGATGCTTTATGACAAAGCTTTATTTGTTAGTCCGGGCATGGGATATGCGAACCCTACAAAGGCACCCGAGAAAATTCGCCTAGATTCTAGATATCCGCTTTACGATGGATCTCAAGTTGTCCACCCATCTGATGATCAAAACAGTATGTATGTTTTTAACCGTTCGCCGTACTACAAGTTTAAAAGACCATCCAGCGGACAAACAAAGATGAATATACATCGATCACCTTACGGCGGAACTCCTGAATGGAGTATAAATAGATACGAAGCAAATAAAGAACCATCTTTAGCCTATGATGGATATGTGGGGGTTCGTTCTTTTATAGATAACTCCAGTGTTTATGAGAGAGGGGATCTAACGGTTCCAGACAACTATGCATTGTACGATAGTATTCCCATTGGTGACTCAACTGATTATATTATTGTGAAAAAGAGAATCTTGGCGGACTATAACTTTTTGTGATGACCAAGGAAGCCAGAAAAGTATATATGTGTAGAATGTGTGGCCTACAATAAAAATAAAAATTTTAAATGCAGTTTTAATTTTTTTGCATTACGTATAATTATTTTGCATTTGAACTAACAGATCTGAAAAGCTGACCGCGTCCTCAGTTAGCATCATCATTATCACCAGCACTGCTGGACATAAGCCCCTCCAATTGCACGCCATTCATCTCGATTCTCAGCGAGTCTTATCCAGCTGCTTTCAGCCACCCTGCGAAGATCGTCGCTCCAAATAGGCTTAGTGCGTCCTCCGATTCGCGGTCTTCACTCAAGCCGTGTCTTGCATAGTTTGCTAAATAAAAAAAATGAAAAAAAAGCAAATCGATCAATATGCGTTTAATAAAGAAATTGAGGAAGCTATACTTAAATAAAGAGAAATAAAATGGATGTGGTATTTTACTTTATGCTAGGTAGTATCAATCATTTAGCTAGACCTGGGAATCGGAGATCTCATGCTCAGCAGTAGCGTTTGCGACCTCCTGAACAACGACGAATACACTTCTATAGGATCATACGACGAAATCATAAATCACGGTTTTACCACGCGTAGCACATTAACATTTGACATTCACAATTTGTTCGACCTAAAGTACGCATGTTACGTAACATAAAAAACTTTTAAATTTTTTAGTTTTGTTGTCGCAATTGGTTTATTACCGTTTGATTTAAAATAATCTGATACAAATGTAAATAAACCCTTTTTAGGTTAAATTCTAACGCAATCACTCGCTAAAAGGTTTCAGATTTTTACCTCAAAAGGTTTTTTTTTAAGAATTATTCGAAGAACGTTATTAAATAAACCTAAATAAATTTTCAATACAAAAATATTATTAAAGTTATTTCATATTCTTAGTTAATTGATTTATTCAGAATTAAAATGAATGTACAATAACAACTTATACCTAACTTATAAATGCGGAATAATAAAATACATAGCTAAAATAATATGGCATCGAAAAATTCCTGCGTATCTCTATCGACTGGTATTGTAATCAAGGGATTGGGCGTTGCCAGGTTGCATGACGGTGCTTAGCCGAGGGCAAGGTAAAAGCCAGCTCTTGGGTCACGGGAAATGTCAACAAGTCGTTTGGAGACCTCGTTGGGCAAACCATGAGTACTTGACTTCCACGGCCTGAGGGTTGCAAATCAAAGCATTACATTTGTCAATGGCGCTACAAATAATCATTCATAGGAACGTTTCTGATCCGTTTGTTTACATTTATCTCAGATACTTTTAAAGAAAGAAAAATAATAATTTTAAAGAAATATTATTTGTTATGCTGCACAAACAAAACGCACTTTCAAAATTAAGACAAAAATACACACTTTTGGAATAGAGCATACAGGCGCGCGTGTTATTGCATTATTACCTACTTTGTTTTCTTCTTTTGTAATTTTGTGAATTGTTATAAACAGAAATCGCAGTTCTGTATGAATATGGATAGAGACAGTGCTTAGTTTTTGGTGAAGATGCCATTTATTGCCGAAATAGGGAAATGGAATATTTTTGCTCCTTCAGAAACCATACTGCACGGCTTTCAAATAAAACAGTTTTAGTGTTACTTTCTTTCGTGGTAATTACGGTACCTTTAGTACGCCAGTTAGATCATTAGGCCAGTTTAGATTTTTGCACTAAGTCTAAAATTAGGAGGTAAGTAGGCGGGAATTAAGAGGTTTTAATTACTAGCTTCCCTTTTTTTTGAGTGTCAATTCATCCAATGACTTCTCCCGCTCTGGGTGGAGCGGAGGGAGTGTCAGACTTTTACTGACTAAAACCCATCCAGCATGTCTGAGAGATATTTCTCAACAGCATGTGAAGCTAAGTCAGAGGCCCATGGGCAGCATAAAACTCTGACACCAGGTTAATCACTAACCACACGAAAAGAGAGAGAGCTTCCTGTGATCTTCGAAATGAATCAGTTGTGTATAATTGAGTATTTCCAAGCAATATGTATGTAAGTGTGTCGATCCATCAGGTTAAGCTACGCTTGGCGGGGTTGGCCATGGGACCATTTTTACATACCAAGACTCCTCCGTGCGTCGGAAAGCACGTTAAGCCGTTGGGCCCGGCTGTCATTTGTGCAGCTTTGACAGTAGTTACGGGTTGTCAGAAGCCCGAAAATCTGACAGCCAGTCTTACCAAGGGGTATCGTATTGCCTAGTTACTGGGTTGTGGAGGTCAGATAGGCAGTCGCTTCATCTAAAATACTGGTATTCAGCTGCATCCGGTTAGACTGGAAGCCGACCCCAACATAGTTGGGAAATGCTAGGCAGATGATGATGTATGTAAGTGTGTGAAATAAATAACGTTTGCATTTTGAACCTTAACTACGATAAAGTGAAAAGAAAAGTTTACTTATTATCCTCAAAGTTAATAAATCCACTAATTCAAATACATTAATTGAATTTAATCCTTTCTCAGGACACGAATAAATTGTTCGTAATAAGTGACTTGACGATAATAACGTTTATCAGCAGATGACAATAATCGAATGCCTCGTTTGTTTAGTGATCGCAATCGCTACTGCTGCATGAGGTCCTGGATTCAATTCCCAGGTTGGGTAGTTTTATTGGGTTTTTCAAACTGGAGTAGCAGCCCTGAGTGCCCGGTTGATGGTAATGGGTTCACCCCCTATTACAGGGGGGCTTAGACATATCTGGTGGAATGTGGGTGTACTATAGGTACACTTCTGCCTAACTCTTCGGGGAAACAAGGCGTGATGTTATGATGTATATGTAAATTGAGGTATTAATTTTCACGTAGCAAAAATGAGAAACCACAATACTTCTGCTTTTGGGAGCTTAAATTAATTGAACGTAAATTACAATTTATTGTTTTGTTTCCTGATATTGTTAATGTGGAAACAACACATAATCAGTTCTTATCACGTAAAAATTAAGTAATGATTTGCTTGAAAAACCATGACGAATGTCGATTTAGTCCTAGCGTAAAAGTCTAATAGTACGCTGCCTTAATAAGTCAGTCACGTTCGGAAACTCAAACAAAATGAAAGTTTTAAAATATCTGGTACGTACACCGTAGGTTAACATAGGGAAATGTTTTAAATACTTTGCTTGCTTTAAACCCCTCAAATGTCGTATGATGAACCCCATAGGTTCATAAGAAAATTCTCTCGAAACGACAATAAATATAACCATATAATCGTTGAGCTCTTATAAGCAAACGGCTTCTAATAGGCGACCATCCAATGGGTTAATATAGTGAAACTCAAACACTAAGTCAAGTTATCATTCTCCTGCCTTTATACCAATTTATTTGGGGTCAGCGCAACATTTCTTCCATACTTCTCTATTAGTCGTCATCTCGGTAGTCACTCCCTTTCTAGCCATATCATCTTTTGCACAATCCATCCATCGTTTCTTTGGTCCTCCACCTTTGGTTCCTCTACTTGTATAGCCATCCACATTCAAAGACTCAGTCAAGTCATCATCTGCCTAGCCTTTTCCCAACTATGTTGGGGTCGGCTTCCAGACTAACCGGATGCAGCTGAATACCAGTATTTTACATGGAGCGACTGCCTATCTGACCTCCACAACCAAGTAACTGGGTAATACGATATCTCTTGGTAAGACTGGCTGTCAGATTTTCGGGCTTCTGACAACCCGTAACTACTGTCAAAGCTGCACAAATGACAGCCGGGCCCAACGGCTTAACGTGCTTTCCGACGCACGGAGGAGTCTTGGTATGTAAAAATGGTCCCATGGCCAACCCCGCCAAGCGTAGGTTAACCTGATGGATCGACACACTTACATACATATTGAAAATCTGACACTCCGTCTTACTGAGTGTCAGATTTTCGGGCTTCTGACGACCCGTAACGACTGTCAAAGATGCACAAATGACAGCCGGGACCAACGGCTTAACGTGCTTTCCAAGCCACGGAGGAGTCTCGGTATGTAAAGATGGCCACCCATCCACGGCCAACCCCGGCAAGCGTAGCTTAACCTGGTGGTTTGACCTGAAAGTCAAAGACTCAGTCAAGTAACAAAATGAATTTATTTTATTATTGTGATGCAGTATTCGTTTGACAAAAGTCTGAAAAAGTTCCGTTTGATTTTGCACTTGTTATTGCGCATGTGTCAAGGAAAACAACGCCCTATTTATTCATTAACCTCGAAAATTTGCCGTGATAACTATTGACGGTTTCCTAGACACTATGAGTATCCTTGTTTTTGAAGGTATTGACGGCCATTATGCCCGATGAGATTTTTGAAAGCGTGTGGATGATCAGCTTATAAGGTTTCCACTGCTAGGACACAGGGCCTGCTCTTTGTGACAAGGGGACTAAGAAGAAATAAAGTTTCCATGATTATTATTTTAGCTCTCTTATATGTTGTTAAGATGAAAAACTTATCTGAGTATTGCATCATATATGACTGCCCAGTCTTGTATGTACCCAATGAGGTAGAAAGATTGATACCATTTCTTTTTCTTTTGCTTTTCAGTTGTTTCTTGTTGCTGTGATCGTTACTGGTCGGGCTGATGTTATACGGGAAAGCACTCGTAGAGATGGCAATCAGCTACCAGCAGGTGAAAAAGTAGTACCAGTAGCTTATAGTAGTTCCACGCATAGTCCTAATGCTGACGCTCAAATAAGTTCCGAAATTGGAGAACGCGGCGCATATAAAGACTATAATTTGAACCCTAATGGTTTTGGTGATTTAAACGAAGCGGGTGAGTCGTTTGGAGCTGAAACAAAGGCAGTAGCTGGATACGATGGAGGAGGTCAGTTGAGTGGAGGTAATATCGATAATGAATATGGCTTGGTACTACCAACTGCTGGGTTCGGTTACGGAAATCAATTTAAGGCAACCGCTCAAGCTAGCGCTTCGGCCGAGGTTTATACAGGAGAGACAGCTGAAAACGGTGGAACAACTCAAGTTGATGCAACATCACAAGCTCAACTAGGCGCGGAAACTCAAGCTGATGCTATAATTCAACAATCGCAAGGAGTTCAATATGACGAAGGCACCAATGCTCAGATAACATCTCAAGCTGTAAAGCCATTTAATAAATTAACGAATCATGGATTTAATGACCTAGTAGGTCCCATAAAGTACACCTATGGTCCCGGTTTCGTTGATCCATTGAAAAATCCAGGTCGAGTGATTTGGCCTCATTCGACTCCACATCAGGGTGATACAGATCCCTGGCCCCCTGTGTATCAATATGCACAACCTATTCCAACAAGCGCTCCAATAAGTGACACTGGAATAGAAAAATATAAACCAATAGCAAATGGATATGAAGTAATTAAAAGTTCTAATTGGATTAAAAATCAAAATTCTTATAATAACGTTAATTGGAATCCATATACTCAGTCTGCTCAAGCTAAAAGTTTAGTTCAAGCGGAAGGAGGAGCTCAATTTGGTGGAAAAATCGAAGCAGATGCATTAGCTCAAGAAAATGGTGAACCTCAATATCAGAAAAAAACTAAAGCAAATTCAATGGTACAAACCAGCAAAGGAGTGGGTGCAATTGCAGCTAATGCTGACGCAGAAGCTAAGACATATGCTGGATATGGTGGACAATATAATGCTGAAACTCCATCTGAAGTAATGGCTCATGTAAACAGTGGAAGTCAATATGAAACTTCCGCCCTAGCTGACGCAGTGTTGCAATCAACCGGTGGAGTCCAATCTAGCGGAGAAAAAAAAATAACCGCACAAGTTGATACAGAGTATCAAACGAATGCTGCTTCTTCATATAGCGGAGGATCACTACATAATGGTGGACCTCATTACGTACTAGGATCTGCGACTAAAGGAACTGCAAAAACGAGCGAAGGAATTAAGTATGGAGCTCAATATGGTGAAAATGCACTTTATGCTGATACAGCTCTATATAACAGTGGGTCTCTAAATGGAGAAGGATTCCAAGCGAATGCAAAAAGTCATTTACAAAGTGGAGTCCAATTTGGTGGAGCAATAGGAGCTGAAGTAGTACCGCTAGCAGGTACTGTGGTGGAATCTAGATTTGGCCAGAGCACTCACCCACCACGTCGACCAAACCAAGGATTTGGTTATAGGCACCCATATAATGGTTGGAATCATGGCTAAGGCTGAATGTGAACTGTAATCAAATTGTAATATTGTATTTTATAGGCACACAGTAATTAAAACCATTTTAAAGTCTATTAAACTTAATTTTATCTATACTAATATTATAAAGAGGTAAAGTTTGTAAGTTTGCAACTACTGATCCGATTCCAAAAATTATTTTACTAATAGTAAGATACACTATCCCTGAGTGTTACATTTGTTTTAAATCCACGCGGACGCAGTCGCGGGCAAAGTGTGTTAATGTAAGATAATTTCTTATGATTTTGTAACTAAAATGGAAGAAGTCAATGGCTCCTGAAATGTAGGTACTCTAACCTAGCTCTGGAGTCAAAGATGAAAATTTTTCTGTAACCTGTTTATGAAAATAAATTATTTATTTATTTCGTTTTACATTAACTATTGAACACCACGATATTTTTTTAAAGATATACTGATTTTTTGGGACGTTAAATAAAAGACACATATGTTGAGGTCTTTGTAAGTTGTTTTGGCCTCTCCAAGATATCTCTTATTCACAAGTCTTATTCTTCATGCTGCATTTGTAATTTGTATTATTTTTTCAAATTTTTCGATCAATGAACTATGAAGGAGTAGCGTCCTGCGTAGTAGTACTCGTAAGAGGAGGAATCTGCTGTGTATGGTGCGATTTTTCACACGCATTTGAAGATACAGCCTTGTTCAACGTGACCGTCATAATATATTCGGCCATTCAAAACTCAGACAATCCATATTTAGTGCTCGACTTAGTTTTTCTGAATTCGGAATTAGTGTGGAAATCTATTTGTTCCGTAAAAAAATAGATCATTTGTTCCCCAGTCTGGTGATTCCTGAATAGTATCAACCGATTGTAACTTGACACCTCCTTTGATACTTAAGACGGCATGAAGCGACGGAAGACGTAAGACGAAACTGAGGATACAATACATTGTCGTCTCATACTCGCTAAGATAATGTTCATTACGTCATATTACTATAACTAACGTCTGTTTTTCATAACTTCCTGACGATCAGAAAAAGAATTCAGATATTTTCATAGACTAAACTCAACAGTAGTCATACATCAATCGTCCAGCACTCCAAGGTTTGCTAGCAAATCTTATGTCGGACGTCTTAATAAAGCGGAAACCAATAGCATAGTTCAGAATTTTACTGACAAATTTATATCTAAACCAAGGAGACTCTTTGGACAATAAAACGCCGACACTCAACCAGCCTAGGGTAATTTAAGAACAGTCAATTGTGGAGCTGTAACTAGGATCATGATCATGTGGTGCCGTAATCAGTATAGCAAATGACCTTTCACAATAAGATGGACTATCTCTTTCTAAGGTAGAAATTGGAATCCGTTTCGGGGTTTGCGAAATGGTATTGGTCGAACCTAGGATAAGCCAGTAATTTCTCGATATGACTATGTATAAATCGACCTTTGACTACAACATACTAATAGGCACATATGAAGCATTAGAAGTTATGAAAATTAATACTATGTATACGCTTTTATAATAAACTTCCAAGCCACGTTCAAGATCTAAGCCTTAATAAATTCAAATCGTTCGTTAAACGCAAGTTGTGCCAGAATGCTTATTATAGTGTCAAAGACTTTATTGAAGACAAAAGGGCTTGGGATTGAGCTGCTTCAATTGTTTACATATTGAATATTCTTTCTCTTCTTTTTTATATCCTAAACTAGTTGATTAGCATCTGAGATTACTCCTGGAGCTGCTGAAGATTCACAAAAACGTTTTGCATTATATAACTTCAACCTCTTAGCAATGTATAATTCCATAGCACGTTTGTGAGTACTATGTACCTACTATAAAGCTACCATTTACTGAGTACGTCTTACATTGACTTGAATGTTCCCTGGCGGCTGAGAGCATGTCATGCTCCCTGTAGGTAATGTTTCACTGATGGTGATGCGTATGTTGGATCATTTAGCTCCCATCAAAATGGTTGAGCTGAATGGTGCTAATCCAAGTGTCATGTTCATGAACGAGCGCCGTCAGTAGGGACTGGTAACCTCTTAGCTGCCACGGCTGTTTTAAAATTTAAAATTGTTTTTTTTTTAAACTTGTAATTATGGACGCTTTTATTAAGTTCTGCATCGTTCCCACGTGTAATTTCAACATGAATGATGTAACCCAGTTTTTGTAAACATATTTTGATTTAAAAGAGTGTCCATGGAGTTTCTTGCCCGTTCTATGGAGAAGAACGGGCAAGGTACCCATAGGTACCTACTGCTTTGGAATGGGCAACTAGCTTCATCTTTCTGACTGACCGACCCCATGACAATTCAAAAGTGCCTGTAATTGGTTTATTTGAAATAAATGCTTTGAGTTTGAGTTTGAGTTTGAATCGTAGTTGATTCTGGGAAATACAACTACTATCCTGCAGTAAAAGCGCAGGCCGGTTAGCACGGCACGCCAGCATTAATGACATAATCCGTCGTGCTCTTGTCACCGCCGGGGTGCCAGCTGTTTTAGAACCCAAAGGCTTGGCACGCGACGATGGGAAGAGACCAGATGGAATGACACTAATGCCTTGGAAGGTAGGTAGGCCTTTGGTGTGGGATGCAACGTGTGTCGACACCCTTGCGCCATCCCATCTTCCTTGCACGGCGGGTTGTGCTGGGGCAGCCGCTGCAGGTGCAGAAAACCTCAAACGGCGCAAGTATAACAACCTTATTGGAAGTTATATATTCGAGCCGTTTGGGGTTGAAACACTAGGGCCATGGGGTCCGAGTACCCACTATGTTTATCGAGACATCGCCAAGCGATTGGTCGACTCTTCACGTGACCAGAGGGCTGGCCTATTTTTCGGTCAAAGAATCAGCATTGCCATACAACGTGGCAATGCTGCCAGCCTTTTGGGAACTTTTCCTGTTGACAGCGATGTGGACGAATTTTTTGATGCCCTTTGATTTATTTTATTTTGTTTCCCTCCTGTTATATACTTGTAAATTGTAGGTGTTTAAGATCTTTCTAGAGATAGTTGATATTTTTGCAAATATAGTTTTTACTACTTGGGACTGTGGGGCATCAACTGAACTTCTAGTGCACCGTGTGACGTTGCCTTCTCAGTAACATTAGCACATGTGACGTTGACGTAATCAAAATGTCCTGCGTGCTCTGTGAAAGAATAATACAAAGGTTTTATTCTCTAGCAAACAATTTAAATCAAGTTTCTTACAGATTTACAATAACTATTTATCTCTATTTATCTTTAGAGGAAGAAGGTGAAAATGTCTAGTTTATGTTTAAAAAAATATGGTGCTAAAACGATAATGGATGGGTATATTTCGTTAAGTGATAATTTCTACCAACGCACTCTATTAATATAGTGACAACGAGAGAGCCGGCCGATAAAATGGCGTCGAATCATTATGTTGCCAATATATAAAAATGCCACTGTGATTGGTGGAAATTATCATCAATCGGAATGACCTGTTGTAATGGCCCCAATGCAGATTACCTATATGTTTTGTGTACAACAAAGGTTAAACTCACCGGTCCATTGATAGAGATGGATACCGACATTATCTTATGAATATTTGGTAATATGATACTATAGGCATAGTGATAGTATCAATGCGTTACGGATTGCACTACGATGATACGAGGCTGAGAAAGAGCTCTCATACTGAACCCACACATCACCATAGATGTTAAAGATAACACACTTCTCTTTTTCTTTTTCTACTGTTTCTCTTGTTCTTCTTCTTCGTGTCGCTGGCACGAATGTATTTCAGATTTTGTTGGCCTAAAACTTCGCCACCTCCACAGTGTCATCAGTGGCAGAGATCACTTAGGCTGTATTTTATGGGACACAGAAAACAAGATAGGAGGTGGAGCATTGACCGGGCAGGATGGGAGGTGGGGTACTGATTCTCTGATTGTTTCCAATACAAGTTTAAGTAGGTATATTTTCAGGAGTATCCACAGTTAGAGGCGTTTTAAACAAGATTGATTAACTACCTAAAGCACTTTAGCTTATCGATACATTAATTAATGAGTGTTGAAACAGTTCTAATTAATTAGTCATACTACTGGCTGCACATACCTTAGCTCAAATTAACAACTTCTTTTAATTAATGTGGTATATAAGCCGCATTTTGGTTTCGTATCGCTGAGTTTATGGTTGTGACAATGTTACTTAAAGCAGTAAGTGTGTCGTGAAAATATTGAATTGTAGTTGTAGGATAAATGATAATTATCATTAATTATTGTGAGAGTATACCATCATTATTAACATCTAATAATGTTATTAGATTGGGGTTTTCGAAAACCGAATTTAAGTAGATTTAGGGATGGTTTCATCAATAAAACTGAACACGATAAGTACCTACATCTAAACCGAGTTCAGGTGCTGTCAGTGGCATTATTGTTGTGGAATATTGACATTGACCTAAGTTCAAGGTCTGTCATCATTGATGACACCGGCACCTGGGCCAACCTGTTCTAGGTTTTCAATCTACCAATTTCCATAGAAGTATTCTTTTAATGTTACTTTCAGTGGAAAAAGGATGGAGCTATGCGTCATGTGCAGCTCCGTCTTATTCTCACACGAATAAATTCTAACTCACAGTTGTTAGCGTACACAGTAATCTACAAATTAACTTAAAATATTTGTGGGTTGCAACATTATTATTTTGTATATATTTTACGCTTTTTGTTGTGGCAACCCGGGGCTGACAGGGAAGGGAAAAAAAGCGGGAGGAATGACAGATGCCAAAAAAGAAAAGGCAGCCCGCGCTTCTTTTAAAAATACGTTGTCGAGAACTAACGCAGTGCTTGCTTGTTGGCAGTAGATAAGGGTAGGTCCTTTGAAAATTACGTGTTCCGCATAAAATGCATCCACTACAAAACATTATCCTTATTCATTTGTTTTCTAAACACCTCATAGAAGACCCGATACACGCTAAAACAAGTCTTATCAAACAAAAAGAAATGAAAAAGAAGGATAAACATTTCACGTGCCAAAGATTGGATTGCAAGTACTTAATTTATAAAATGTTAAATATTTCAGTGTGCCATAAACCCTTTTTCAAGGAAAGAAACCATATAAACATTCTTGAGAAAGTATTGCGGGGTCGTTGAATTCTTTACTGCGGCACACTTAACAACCGAAACACGTGCTGCGAATATGGATGTAATCAAAAAGAACCTGAAAATTTCATTACATAAACATATTATATTTTATCTCACAAAGAGTGCTTACCTAAGAGTAGGCTTGATGGTTAAAATCTTGTTGCAGGAATCCATGATTAACTAACTGTATTAAAAGTACCAAGATTATCTGAGGTATTTTACACAACGTATAAATTAAAATAGCTCAAAACCCAGGTACCCGAACTGAACCTACTTATCATTACAAACCATTGTTACTATTAACAAATGCGAACTGTAGTGCTATTCTGTAAAAATCTTAACTTAAGTGAAGTGAGCTTCAAGTGAGCCTTGAATAGTGTCAATCGTTAGCACAATGTGAATAAAATAAAATAAAGTAAAAATGTGCCGCTTAATTTATGCCAAAATGATATGAAATAAACTTATTTTATTATTTTTTTTTTTAATGTGGAGTGAAAACTCACTTCAAGCTCACTTCACGTAAGTTTTCACGGTGAGATTTCTACAGAATAGGTCGGTTGAAATCAGTAAAAAAAACAACATCATATCATAATAATCATCGAGAATTATAGGCTCTATATGGTTATGCAGAGATGTATCAATAGGACACCGAGTTACGCAGACATAAATACTAAATAGCTTGTTCGACTGTAGATATATAATTTAAGTATAAAACTGCCTTCATTCCCAGTGGCTCCTCTTATTCGTGGCGTGTGTGATGACCGTGAGTTTGGGCGACGCGACGCGTGCTCTCGTGCACCACCACCGGCGTCGCCCCATCATACTGTACAACAAGCTGCCACGCGTCAAGGTCCCCAAGAGAATCCTGATCTAATCCCAAAGGAGACTCTTGCTCTAGCTTGACGTCACTACGCGACAATATGATATAAATAATATTCAAAATGAAATTTTGTTTTTTATAATACCTATAAATCAAAGCTGGTTCATATTCCCATTTAAATTTTTGCTTACTCTTTGCATAATTTTGTTTTCCAAGACTATTTTTAGCTCCTGAATTGAAGGTGGATAAACCTGCTTCGCATGAATTTTCAAGAAAGTACCAAATCAAAAACACTCAGAAAGTTAGTTCCCGCTGAGTTTCTAGACCAAGACAATACAAACACTTTATTTAACTTTATCTAGAGTAGAACAACGAACGAAAAACTTGTACGACTACAACAATCTTGTGTAACTACTAAATAGGTCCGTGTTTTTATGAATTTCTCAAGTTTTTTGTGGCTATGGTATTTAGAAATAGTGTCTAAGTCCTTGATCTAATATGTTTAACCGGCCGTCGGTGACTCGGCGCAAGGCTGCGCGTGCCCATACTGCTTAATGTGCTAAATGAGGATATTTCGGCGTTATCCGGTTACACTACCATACTACGTATTGTCCTGCACTTGACCACTGATATAAAAGAAGTCCCTATTGACTGGTTATCATTGTACATCAGGTCTTGTGCCCTACAGTCTCTTACGTCTTCCAACAAGAAAAAACAAACATCAACATGTTCAAATACGTAAGTAATTACAATTCTCTAATTAAACTTCAGTGTGGACTTTAATTTTAATTCATTTAAATAATAATTTGATGTTTCATGATGATCATTTTAATTATTAAATATTTAACGCTGTCTCAGTGCTGAGATTCTCGAAGTGCCTCTCCATATTTCCACTTAAAACAGATGTTTTCTGGTTATAGTGCATTTCTTATTGAAGGTCGCAAATTGCTGAAAATCAAATTAAAAACATGTACAAATTAGAAGAGAGTAATTTTATGAGACAAATCTTTTATTTAATCTTAACATTTTCATACCAATTTTGCTCCGCTACGTGTATATTTCTGAGATATTTATATAAATATATGTTGCTTATATAAACTGCCTCGTTGGTCTAGGTGGTCCCAAGCGCTACTGGTGTTGGCGCTTCGACTCTCTGGTCAGGCAAAGTTTTATTGGGTTTTTCCATTAGCAATTTCTTAGTAGCAGCCCGGATTCCAGATTGGTGCCCAGCTGACGGCAATAGGCTCGCCCAAATTACATGGGACTTAAACATTACTGGCGAAATGCCCTTGCACTTGTATCCCTGTAGTGTATTCATAGTAAGTAGACCCATACTGACGATGGCTACAATTAGGGATACAAGTCATGATGTTAAGATCTATGCTTATATAGACGTATTATTATTTCCAGGTGCTTTTCGCTGCTCTCCTGGCTTTCGCCTCAGCCAAGCCTAAGCCTCTGGTGCTGGAGTACCCCGTAGCAGCTGCCTACACTGCTCCAGTAGCAGCCGCCTACACCGCTCCCGTCGCCTACAGTGCCTACAGCGCCTACGACTACGCGCTCCCCTACTCTGCGTATAGCTACGCAGCCCCCTACACTTACTACGTACGCTGAGAAACGAGATACTACTGACTCTTTGAAAACTGACTACGATGCAAATATGTAAATCATTATTATATCGCACAGCAATTATCGAAATAAATTCTATTCGATACTAATCTTTCTTTTTCATTTCTTCAATATTAATTTAATATGATATCATGCCTGATTCCTTGGATAGACATAGGTGCAAGTAGGTATACGGTATACGCCCACATTTCCCCAGTTTTGAGTATATCATGAATGGCCAGCAGTTCATTGTATTTTCCCATTGGCCTTTAGGTCAGGTTTTAGTGTACCCCATTGTTTTGCTTCATATATTATTATGTATTATGAAAGGTTAAAGGCATTATGATTGAATAATACTCGTAATAAAATTACTATTTGTAATGTAATCATGTCATACTCTAATTTTATTGACTTTATAATTGTGACGTGGTTGTTTATTCATAAACACCTTAATGCTTAAGGTATTAACGGACTTAATTGCTAAAGTTATTGTACTTTAGCTATAAGAGCATTAAAACATGTTTTCAGCGTTACAAAACTTACGAAATACCAAGTATTTGTACGACATCTTTGCAAATGTCGTTGCTATTATGCCATTATTAAATAAACGTGCACATATTATTATTAAGGACTAATATGTTTTAATAAGTACAGCCTTCATTCGTAATTATTGTTATGAAATAAACACGTACGCCACAAGATACTGTGACTGTTCCTAAATTACCCCAGGCTGATAAAATTTTCGTTTTTCCTAACTTCGTTAATATTAGTGTTTGGGTCGGTTCCCCCTAAGGGGGAAGAGCCGCACCCCGCCTTCCGCGCGACTCTGTAGAGCTCGTCCCGGACTGGTCACCCTCCCACCGACATAGATTAAATTAATTCCAAAAGTGAAGAAGTCCAATACCTTGTCTCAATAATAGAGCAAGGAAAGGATTGAAAGGAATGGTAAATGAGGCTTAGGAATTCATAGTAATGAAATTGGAAGTGGTTTTAGAAAGTTAACAAGATAATAGGGGAATGCAAAGTATATTATTATAGAAACTTGTGAGTTACCCTTACACTAGTGTAACAGGTATTTAGACAGACATTACTCACACAATACCTCGCATTTGCAAGGCGCGTGCTCGTATAATTTTGATTCAATTATTGGCTTGGTATAAAAGATACAATATTCAAGAATTACTGGATAAAAGAGTTGAGAATCTAGGCTCAAGAGTCATTATAATTATAATAGAGTTTTAGATAAAACTCTCCTAATGGTCTAATATTGTTGATCTGAGGTGAAGGTGAAGTTAATAGAGTAGATAATTGAAACTCAGTAATGATTGTTATAGTAGAGTCTTGGGATAAAAGATCTAGTAATATTCAAGAATTACTAGTTACTAGAGTAGAGAATCAAGTTTCGAGAATAATCATTATTAATTAGATGAGCTGTGGATCAACACACGGTCTTGTCTGTGAGGAGGGTAAAGGAATCGTTGCGCTTGCGCTTTAACTCATTATTTGTAACTACGTTAATTTATTTAATTACGACGTACCCACTTCAGTGAGATCGGGAACCGTTTTACAACGTTTGTCTCATTCTACGTGTTCTGCTAGACCTGACGCATAGAGCCTCTAACGACCCTAATACGATTCTAAAAGAACACGTTCCCTAAGCATAAAGTAAATGTCTTACTCAATCCTAAGGCAGAGTGCTGCGAAGCCCAACCGCAATTGAGGAAGACAAGTATTGTGGTAATTCTAAATGCAGACTACTGTGAAGGAAAAGGAAGCACATTTACATACACTTACACATAACACAACAAACAAATTAATAAAATATACATAACAAAATATATAAAATAATAAAATACAATATTTAATACAACAAATATAAACAAATAAACTACAATAATTAATAGAAGTAAACAAATAATCGAATTACATATTGATATTAATTAAAATAATTACATATTAGTATAACTATAATAATTACAATTATTGTTTAAAGCTAGTGACTGGATGCTTCTTTTATCCAATGTTAATATGTTGCCGTGCCCTAACCGGGTTTCATGTTGGAACTTATTTACCTCTGTAACACCTACATATGTACACATGAATGCAATAAAGAATTTGAGTTTGAAAAAAAAAAAAAAAAAAAATTTACCCCGTGAAATTACCCTTACGGCAGATTAGCCTCCTTCATTACTATAATAATACAAATCCAGCACAAGCACACCGTAGACTCAGTCTCTAGCAAAATGCATTACGATCGCACTTGGTGAACGCCGAAGTGGTACTTCGTCACTTCACATTTCCTTACTCTTCCCATTTAGAAGATGCGGTGCGGCTATTAGCGGCTTTGCATCAAAGTAACGTGTCTCGCTAAATAGTGACGATTTAGTAATAGTCATACAGAACGGACGGGTTTGTTTTAACGAGACACGGTCCCAAGCTTCTTTACGACGTCTACCAATTCAGTTTGGGGTACTTGGTGAAGCCTACCCCCACTCCCTGGAAATGTGCGTCAACAAGCCTCACGCAAAGCATTCTGTGGCAAGACCTTTTTGGAAGCAGATATTATTAGTAACATTTGGTTGATTCATGTATTTACAGATTGGCTTTATAGCCTAGTAATTATGATATATACGGTTCTGCCTTCCAGGTCTGGAGGGTTAGTTAAAGTCAATAGTCAGGAGCACTAGTGCTCAGAGTCAAGTATAGGGGAAGGCCTTCCCCGTTTCCCTATAACCAAACGCAACTGACAATTATCTGTCAAGGTACGGATTAGGGGATGGGCAGGTAATATAACCCTATCCTATCAGCCTAGGATAATTATTATAGTAAAAGACTCACCCAGTTGCACCAACACACACACACACACACACACACACACACACACACACACACACACACACACACACACACACACACACACACACACGTATCCTGCGTTAAGTACTAGACTGGTCTAATCTGGTCCCTTACTCAAGTATACTTGACTTCAAACCTAATACTCGCTGTCTTGCAACAGCATACTCGGACATAGACTCTTGCCAACACACTCTTATACACCAAGCTTCATATCCTAACTACACTGGACCAGGACGTCCGTATTCTATAGCGGTTCAAAACCGACTGCCCGCCTGATTGCATCCGTCTCCTAAATTCCTCCAAAACACCACGCTTATCGCATGTTCCCACACTTTCGCAGGGTAGGTTTATGGCCGATTTTGTACAATTCATCTATTGTTCCAAGGGTGTGTTTGGGTATTGACTGGGCCCAAGTTATGGTAGCCAGATGTGATACTAGGTATTGTAAGTGGCGTTTAGAAATTGGATGTTTCACTCGTTTCTTAAGAATTTGCTGAATTATTGCTTTCGACCCGTCGGCCGCCATTGTTCTAAGTTTGCCTGTCATAAAATAGAGAATTTATGCGCGTCTTAGTGGCCCGAACCATGTGCTGGTTTTAAAATAAATATAATATTTTGTTATTAAATAGGAGTAAGTGACAGACAGTCACAATACGAAACTATCAAGGCTGCGCATTTGGGGGACTATTATTTAAATGTCGAATCGAAATTAGAACAGGCACGCTAAATGAGCATAGGACGAAAAGCCGCTTGTCAATTAAATTGCGTGGAACGTTACGGTAGATTTTATTGACTTGCTAACTTCTAGTCGGTGTTGATGTCGATTAATGTTGGAGATTAGTGATTTTATCGTTCGATACGGTAATAAAAGGGCAGTATAATGAGAGACGTGACGCTCGAGACGTATAGTGTAGCTGTGGAAAACGTGAGAGCGTGGAAAACGTCACGTGAGTGCGCCCACATACTGCCATTTATTTATCAAATCAAGCTTTTATTCAATCAACTACGCCGACTACGCAGTTTGTTTTGCCCTGTAAATATAATTTATGTTAAGGTGTGGAATTATAAGCGAGGAAATTATTGTTTCTCCTTATTTTAGGTACTTAATAACAATATATATGCACCAAAGTTGATGTTCAGGGACTATTAAATTTAGTCATCACGATTAGGGTGACGAAAAGGGACTCGGCTTACATTATAGTGTTTTTAAATGTTCCGTTAGGGTTCCGTACCTTAAGCGGGATTGTCCGAAAGGGTTACCCGCTACCCTGGAACATAAAGGGGCTTTTTTTTTAAGGCTGGGAAATCATCCAATGACTGCTCCCGCTCTGGGTGGAGCGGAAGGGAGTGTCAGACTCTTACTGACTAAAACCCATCCATGTTCCTTCCGTAGCCCTTTATGTTCCGGGGTAGCGGTAACCCTTTCGGAAAATCCCGCTAACATAAAGGGCTAAGGAAGGAACATGGATGGGTGCTATTCAGTAAGAGTCTGACACTCCCTTTCGCTCCACCCAGAGCAGGAGAAGTCATTGGATGATTTCCCACCTTCAAAAAAAAAAAGGTTCCGTACCTAGCCGAAGGGTGGCTAACAGAACTTAGTCTTATAATCAAAATCACAACAAAATAAGCATGAAATAGCTTTAAGTAACTTGTAATAACACAGACGCGGAGTCCTCATTCCATCTGTTCTACGAATTCATTTAAACCAGTACACACTTGGGACTCTGACTTCTACAACAAAGCGATAGTCGTTTTGCGCGGATGTGACGCATATTTTCCCACAACTTGTTTTTTTAGGTGTGTTGTTTTTTTTCCTGCGTCATATTGTTTGCCACAAATACATGTATTTTCTTTCTTCTCTTAGAAAGAAACAAAACGTCTGTTCTGTCTTGAAACATCGACGTGATCCTTCAGCCGCTGAGTCCCACGAGTCACCTAGTATTATTGACGTATTTCAATTAAGTGCACCTTGTATTCCCGACCCGTGGCACGTGGCAGACGGAGTACGGTTCAGTAATTAGAGTAAACATCGCTTAGAGCGAAGTGATAAGACGTTTAATTGTAATTTCAAGAGAAATTAAGTAACAGAACCGAAAGTTCGAGATAACAATGTATTTTCTTTTGCTTGTTTGCTTTTCGGAAAAAAAATTGAGTCAGTTACATTAATAACCTACTGGAATATTTTACACTTTAAGATATTTATTCTCATAAAAAACTACAGACACTTTTTTTTGAGCTTGGGAAATCCTCAATGACACCACCCGCTCTGGGTGGAGCGGAAGGGAGTGTCAGACCCTTACTGACTAAAACCCATCCATGCTCCTTCCTTAGCTCTTTATATTCCGGGGTAGCGGTAACCCTTTCGGACAATCCCGCTTAAGACTACAGTCACTTATAAGATAAATACAATACAATAGTGCTTATTACTAAGGTTTTCGAAGTTCGTTTTTTTATTTGTATAAGCAGGTACTTTTATAATGCATCCAGTAGCACTTCGCTGCTAATGGAGTATTATCAATATATTTCGACCATTATGTCAAGCAAGTTGTACTTTGAATACATTGTAAGAGCTTACATTTCTAATGGTCGACTGTACAGAGGCCAGTACATCCAGTTACCTCAATCTGTCAAATTTCTTGGTGAGTTTAATTTTGCTTTATTACAAAAGCATAAGATTTATTCTCAATTGGGAAAATTTGACAGTTTCGGATAGCTTAATGTGTTTGGCGTCTGTACATCTGCGCTTGCATAGGTAAATATTGTTTTGCCGAGCTTCGATCTTGTCTTGAGAAATATGTAAAGCTGTATTATAGTGACTTTCAAAGTGGATAAATATGTGAAACTTTTACATGTCTGAAAAACTTTTCAGTGTCATTCGCAGTTTTCACAAACACAAGGCTTGTGTGTTTATCATCGTTCTATTGCATTCAAAGGCCAATATAACATTTTTGGAAATTAGAGCAGGCGGCCGGCAGAAAAAAATCAACCGAAATAAATCTTATCTGTCAAAAATAATATTAGGGTGGACAAACTCTACGTAATGTGTATAAATTCTATCCAGTTTATCCAGGACACAATTTATGAATATATACATCAAATTACGTACTAACATCCCACCTGTGCAATCTATAGGGAAATTAAGATTTCGCAGTAACGCGCCTATGATATGCGGTGGGAGTTAGTTTGTTTGATCCAGTTTAGAGAGACGACTGTTTGGTTAATTTCTTGAGGTACAAGCAATTAGACAGTTTAGCAGTTACACTATACTACCTACCCATTTTCGTATAAGTATTTAAAAATGGAACATACAAATGATACGTTTCTGTTGGCTCATTGGGTCAAGGACTTTTAAAAATATCTGTTCAAGGTCGGTTTAAAATTCTAACGCGACCCTTTTTGTACGGAAATAACTTGCGGTTGACCATTTTTGTTTAGTGACGTTTTAGGAAGACAGAAAGTTTTTTTTTTAATAACTTAAACATAACATGACGTTTGCGTGTTCCCCGAAGGATAAGGCACCTATATCCGGTACACCAACAATCCCACATTTCAACCATGTTCATATTTGAGTCCTATGTAAAAGTGGGCGAGCCTATTGCCATCAACCGGGCACAAATCTAGACTCCGTTTTTTTTATTTGCAAGGAGCAAATTTTAATACCAATCAAAAATAACATCAAATAACTAATAATAAGTTATAAAGCCTGAGACCGAAACTTCATACATATTTTAATTTGATGTTATTTTAAAACTAACTACCCCAATAGGGCTCATAGTAGCACATAATGGCCTTGTAAAACAGATAATAGGGATGATGACAGGATACTTAAATAAAAAAGAATTATATTTAGTCCGGCAGTCAGATAATAAAAATGATTAGATACGTATTTTTTGCTTTATCATGTTAATAAAAAATGACTTAAATAAAGCGCATTAAAGTTGGGCAGTGGGGGCGCGCTACGTCACAACTCAATATAAAACATACTACATACATTAATTGGAGGAGTGATGTCATGCCACATTTTAACACAAGTATCGACGTAGATCTTTGATGTAAGTAAAAAAAAAACAAAAAATGCGTATCCAATATTTTTAAATCTAGCTGACAGATGAATAACAATATTTTAGTCATCAACCCTATTATCTAGTGCCCTAAATCAAGTTTAGACACTTAATAGTGGCTGGTTGACCGTGCGTTCACCTAAGTTAGTCACATCTCACCCTTGAGGCACCCAGGGGACCAGCAGCTGACCGAGTTCAGTCAGGGTCGTCTCGACGGCTGTTGACCTGGTTGCATGCGATGATCAAATCGATGGGTTTTAGGAGCGATTACTTATCGGGAGAAGGTTCAAACTTTTTACTTAAGAAATGTGAACACACATTATTGTACGTTGGTAGGTAGCTACGGTAAGCGGGATTGTCCGAAAGGGTTACCGCTGCCCCGGAACATAAAGGGCTAAGGAAGGGACATGGATGGGTTTTAGTCAGTAAAAGTCTGACACTCCCTTCCGCTCCACCCAAAGCGGGAGAAATCATTGAATGATATCCCACCCTCAAAAAAAAAAGGTAGTTAGGTACAGACCCAAGCCAGCACATCAAGCTATCCCTGACTATCAAGAACTCACATTTGAACATGGACCTTATGGTTTTTTAATAAAGTTGAAAATCTATCAAACAAACTTGACAGATTGGAGTAGCTTTATGTGTTGGCCTCTGCACTACTTACCTGTATTCAACCAGATCTCTTTTTTTTAGATGATCTTATTGTATTCTAGAATCACAATTAAGAACAAGTGCTCAGTTTTAAGTTTCAGTTTTCATTCAATCAGAGCGCGAAGCCCAATAGGTAACGCTCGACTTTTTAACAGTTTATCTCAATCTGGGTCATGCAAATAATAACGGTTAAGTTTTGACCTTTCCCCTTATCGTCCTTTTACTAAACTATTTATTGGTGATAGCTCTTTAATTGTATAATTTATTGTATTAAGCATGGCCGTCTAGGGATTTGGTTTGCTTACAAGTTAATCAAGCTATCTCTAATTTAATATCGTTAGATAAATAATCAAGATAGCAGAGAATTAAAGGGGCATTATATAAGGCATGTATGTTTTATAAAGAAAACTTATCAATGCAATACCTATCCGATTTTTTTAAAAAACCTAGCTGACTGATTTATCCACCAACCACTATACGAATAAAAAAAACGAGCAGAAATTGGGCATACAAATAATTGTAATCATGTAGATATCCGCTGTTCTACGCGAAACGCGATGTAAAATATAAGACAGTAGTTTGGAAGTAGGTACTCGTAAAATGTACAGCATGCACACAAACGGTTTTTCTTAATCTTCACATACCCCAGGCTTTCTTTTTTTTAGTTACAGCAAGAATCATACAAACTGACGTGAGGTTAATACCTATGTTAACCTATTTACTTTCAACTATGACAAGTAGTTGAGACTTATGTACAGGTCTCCAAAAGTGATAATGCGCATAGAAATCTTCGCTACTGTTCGGCAACGGTCGTATTTCCCGAGCGTCGGAAAACGATATGTATATAGAGTGGTTAAGTGCATTTTCATCATGCATAATTTAGTAAGATTATGTGTTTTGTCCTAAAAGAGATAAATATTGATTTATCAGTAACGAAATTTGATTCAATAATTCCATGTAAGTAAATAGCGAGCTATAATTCATATAAGCCTAAATCTGATTTTTAATATGTTTTTTCTAGTACTTAATATGTATTTTACGTAGGTATTTTTATTTTTTTAATATTGAAAAAACGTGAAAAATGTTAGTATATTTATATATTTTACAAAATTAACTATTTAAATTTGAATAAGATAATTAAAGTTGAAATTAAATTCACCTTTGAAAACAAAACCAAGATATAACAAGACGACTGACGGACCTTTGACTGACCGCCTACCGCCCGAATTGTTTTCGATTGTGTACACATGATATTGACTCCTATTTCTTTCGAACAAGGTGCAAAATGCAAGGGACTCGAACGATTCAATGATTCGGGTGTTTCCGGGAATACGACAATTAGCGAAGATCTGTATGTGCATTATTAGTTTGGGAGTACTGTACAACATGATTGCGTCTTTCAGCTGAACGATAAAAAAATGTGCTGAAGAAACAGGATGATGACTATGATGTCCAACAACTAAGCCTAAGTATCACGCGAACTTACCTAACTACTAACACCCCGGAGCTCACACATTGAAACAATAGAATCAAATATATTTTACTTATTTTTTCGCCTTCATGTAATTAATGATTTGACTTTGACTTTGAACAATAGGTAAATTAATTACGTTGATGTGAATCACACCATTTTATAATAATAATTACAGATAATTTCTACCTAGACTTAAAATTATTCTAGTAATTCACACGCAAATGGCCAAATTGATTTACAAAAACATCAAATCAGATCTTTAAACTAAGGGTTTCACTTTTGCGGGCTTAGATGACAGGACAAAAGGCTTTTATATACTTAGTTGCGTGATAAATAGACCAAATCACGTAAGCCCATTACTCCTACATATAATTATTTTCGGGCCACTTGAGCATTCGTCTTTGCGAACGCGTCACGCATGAAATTTGGTCAAACATCCATGAAACTGTATGGAACACGTTACGTTCGAGTATGACGTCATTACTTCGCACATTTTTATCAGCAACATTCATCGAAAGTTACAGACAGATTGTGTACGTCATTTTATGAATGTTACGATGCTGTGCGCATTTTTTTCTTGCAACGGAAACTTATACGTTTACGTTCGTCACAGTTTAGAACGTGACGGAGCGTAGATAAGGAAAATTCGAATTTAGATCGCGAGATTCCGATTACGAAAACCACATTCATAGACAAACTAAGAACGTCTCGTGAATTTTGTAAAATCAAATCGCTCACTGGTCAAACACAATTACGTTCTCAGCGGCCATGTTGGTTTTCAACAACTGTTTGTTTGGACATTTGGCGGTATGGTTAATAAGCTAATGGAAACTTTTGCAATCCACTCGCTCCAGAAAGTTTCCTTACACGAGTTCCCAGAGAACATTGCGTCAACATCGGCATTGTTCACTTGAAATCAACACTTTTGTTTAGAACTTTCTATCGACAGAAAAGCATTTGAAGGTTGTGGTATAGTCTATGCAAAAATATTAGATGTCACACGTTCGAATTATGTGATAAGAACACGTTGATGAGTTGTAAGTCACAGACATGCCCTTAGTCGGCATTCAATAATAATTATCTTCATTTATTAACAACTAGCTGACCCGACAGACGTTGTCCTGTCTTAACTGTGATACCTACCCTACCTACCTACCTACGTGCCTACCTACCCTACCTACCTACCTACCTGCCTACCTACCCTACCTACCTAGCTACCTACCCTACCTACCCTACCCTACCTATCTACCCACCCTACCTACCCTACCTACCAACCTACCCTACCTACCTACCTACCTACCCTACCTACCTACCTACCCTATAGGAGGAAAATCAGCAGCTGATCGAAACAAAAAAAAAAAAATTAAATGTATTCTGCTATTCAGGGCGGAGACAAATCAAACGAAACAAAAACCATGAAAATTGGTCCAGCAGATCTCGAGTTATAACGAAGGGAACAAACCCGTCTTTCTTTTATATATATAGAAGACTAGCTGTCCCTGCGAACTTCGTTCCGCCTTGTAATTTTTTTTTTTTTTTTTTTTTTTTAATCTAAACCATCCTCAAAGCCACTGTAACACACACAACAAATTTCATTAAAATCGGTCCAGCCGTTTAGGAGGAGTTCAGTGACATACACACGCACAGAAGAGTTGTATATATAAGATATATAGATGTATCAGTTTTGATATTTTAAATAAATTGGTTTTGTAGTTCTACATATTTAAATATCATCACACCTATTACGGTTAGGCAGAAGTGTACCTAACCCAAATAGTACACTCGTACATCCACATTTCGCCAATTATGTTTAAAACCCATGTCACAGGGAGCGAGCCTATTGCCATCAACTGGGCACAAATGTACGACTGCCTCGTTGGTCTAGTGCAAGCATTACTGTTTAGCATGAGGTCCTGGGTTCGATTTCTGGGTCGGGCAGTATTATTGGGTTCTTCCATCTAAAATTTCTCAATAGCTACTGGAGTCTGGATTTGTACATTTGTAAAATAACAATAAATAAGCAACGCTGAAAGGCTTTAGATACAGACTGACCAAGTGACAATAGTATTGAAAAATATTTAAACAATGGCTAGGTACCTTCGCGTAAATGAATAAATTCAAAATTAAAAACAGAAAATCATCATTGGCACACGCATATAAGTTCGTAGGTACTTTGTACTTAAACGTAATGTGTATGTGAAAATGTACGTTTACTGTGAAAACTCAGACATGTGTACCTTTGTAGACACCACGTTCCTATACTACCTATATCTGAGACCTACGCATTCTTAGTCCCAGTTCCGATTGAATACAGTAAGTACCTAATTGAAGGTAGCTTTTTGTTTTTTTTACTTAAGCTACTTATATTCAAAGTTAAAAGAGAACAGCAGAAAACAATTGAACGCCTTCACGCCATACAACTAAAGAAATGTTTCTTTGAAGGTGCGAAATTGATGAAATAATTATTTATATTAAGCACATGAAATAATATAAAGGAATTCAGGTTACCATTATAAATTATTGGGTCCAAATCATTGATGTTCGTTTTTCATTGATGTTAGTATTTCCTATTTCAAGGGGCCTATTTTCTTCAATGGAATTAGGGCATTTTTGTGCCAAAACATAATTCTCGAATTTGTTTTGTATTTTTTATATATTGGTTGAATTAATCTTTGGTTTTGCTTTGTGCGAATTTCCTAAATGCCAGTGATTCTAGCGTGTTGCTATGGTTCATAATGGATGGAAACTGGGACTGCGGTACGGTAGACGAATATTATTGAAAGATCGAAATCAATGTTCGCGAAAATCTTTTAAAGAAAAACAATTAGTAGAAAACGCTTATGGTGACACATAAGATAGCGCATTTCAGCTGTTAAAACAAAATAAGTTGAAATGAGACAATAAATCACAAACTAGCGCTTGTATTATTCTATACATACTATACAACTTGTTTTTTTTATATGTCATAACTCTAGGGTTACAATCTATAAGTAAAAATGATATAAAATATCCTACATGTGTTTGGAACACATGTGGGATATTTTATATCATTTTTAAGTATGCATTTTTGGACCACATAGATTCGAAGATATCATAAGTCATATTTCACGTAAGGGTGTTTTACATTAATTATCGTGACTCTGTCGAATTACTTAGAATAAAAAAGATGATTGAAAAATAATTCATATGCCAGTTGATTCTTTGATGTGTTATGACATATCAAGAAACATCTTGTATATCCCAATACAGCAATACTCAAGCGCTTATTAACAGTCTGTGTCATTCACCAAACATAGCCCATATGAAGTAATCTAATTCCGTATCTCCGAAACAAAAGCAACAAACAAATATACAGATCATGAAAGAAAAAAACAAATCCCTACCTACGCTGTTATGAAATACGTATGTGGAGTGGACGTATCTTTGTTCGCTGAAAAATGTATGTGTCAATTGCAAATGGTGCGGACATTGACACGACGGTCAATTCCTGGCTGGACTGTTGTTCGGACTTGCTGTTATGTAATAGTGGACTGACTTGGAAGCTTTCCTTGTGATAACAGTTATTTCGTATCCAGTACACATATGTATGTACTGGATACGTCCAGTACACATAATTATGTGCTGGATACGTCGACAAAAAGTTGTTTTTTTTTAATGTAAATATGCGTATGCTCGTATGTTATACAAAACTGTTGCCGAATTTGCTTAGGACTTACTTATCCTACCTCCCGAAACTAACGCAATACAATTGCATTTGGCTTTATTGTGTATAGGTATTTGGTAAAGAACATTTCTGTAATAGTTTTTGAACTTTATTACAAAGGAATAAGATCAATTATAATAAGGAATAAGGTAAAGGTCATTCAATTGTTAAAATTTGACAGTTTGAGATAGTTTGATTGTACAATTAAATCAATAAAACAAATATATGAGAAGAGCAGAGATATGACAGTACCATACTGGAAACACGGAATTCGTGTTATTTTAGAATCAGAATCTGCCAGCAACATTAAATAATACATGTAAGTTGTAGGACATTAATCCAAATTCTGTGGTCTAGCGGCAGATTAAAACTGAAGAATTTCAACGCGAAACCCACAACTAAGATTTATTTGTTACTTTGTGCGTACGTACAGAGGCCAGCACATCAAGTTACCCCGACCTGTCAAATTTCTTTGATAATATTTAAACTTTATTGCAAAGGCAAATGGTTCATGTTCAATTGGGAAAATTTCACAGTTTGGGGTAGCTTGATGTGCTGGCGTCTACGGGAAGCAAACATAACTGTAGGCAAAGCTCTATCTATACACTATACCAGTCTATTTGTATACAAATGTTTATCACCATAATTAGTTATAATGTACGCATATTTCTACACGCTATTGTTGATAATGATAGCTGAAATGTTACATACAGGTGAAGAGCATCCCACACAAAAGCTTCGCTTGTATAGCTTTGAATGGACTATCTCCGTCTAATCGCTGGCGGTACCTTAAAGCGGGTTTCGCCGGAATTACAGTAATTATAATTCGAGCCTTTTAATGCTTACATAATTTATCTTAATTAGAATACAAAATTTAATGAGTAAATACAGCAATTACTTTCCATCAAAAGGTTAGATAGTCGTTTATCCATAGAAAACAAAGTAACACTGATTAAACAGCGCCGCCAGTGATAGTTAGGAATGCTGGATCTTGAATGACACATGATGACAAAATTAAAAACCTGAATAAAAGTTATTATTTATTAAGTATTAAAACCACTCCACATCACGCCTATCAACATTGCTCTAATTATATTTTAATGCAATGGTGTCGAAGGGTTTAAAAATACGTTTTCAAAAAGGAGTAATAATTATGTATAAGTCGCTGACACTGAATAAGGGATGAGGTGTTGAACCTCTATACAGAAACCAGCAACAGTCAAGAGTCAAAAATGAAAAGTCATTTATTCAAACTAGGCTTGAAAATCACCATTTTTGAAGGTCGAAGTGACATAAGACTGTCCCCCAAAAACGCCCACCCTTCACCACTTCCTAGTGCTTTCGCTGGGAAGAAGAAGTGGCGCAACAAACTCCCCAGCAGCACAGTTGTCTGTTTAAAAACAGAGTGACGGTGATGAGAGGGCTGTTGCGTATTCAGGCGGATAAACTCACGTTACATAGCACTCCTTTTGCGAAAGAAGCGCCCATTACACCACACGGCATTTATATGACGACGATGTGAAAAACTTTTCATTTTTTTTATTTTTTTATTATTAGGCTATTCAACAATGAGTACACTGTTACTTTATGATTTGTACATCGCAAACTTTGGTCTAAGCGCCTTATTACTTATATTACTTACTTACTTATTTCGACGTTTTCTCTGAGCGTCAGATTGAAATTTGCGCAAATACAATAATAGTGTTGAATACAGTGCATAAAGAGATGAATAAACTAATTTGAAGGATTTGTTGTATGCGAGGATGACCTCCAAAACCATTAGGTATTTTTTGAACGTTTGCCTTCTATTTTAGGTTAGTTAGTTGTCAGACATCTGTCAATTTCGAATATTGATATGTTTACAACGTCGAACCGATGGAAAAAACGTCTTTAAGATGGAGATGTCACGTGGCGCCAACGGTCTCGTGTTGTTTACCGACTTCTTAATTTTTCAATTTATCGTCGAGGTATTGACAAAAAATGTACTGAGTTTCTTGATAGGTTATTTACGGGTAACAATTGTATTTATCAACGTACTCATTTTAAGAACAGAGTACTACTAAAATAGAATTTCAGTAATTATTTTCATGAATCTGATATTAAGCTGCGCTCTAGTTTTATTTATATAGTGAGAGAAAAAAAAACACGGTTTTTAAATCTGTTTTTGGCCTCGTACGTTGTTTCGGAGAATGAATCATGGGCATATATTAAGTACTTTAATAAAAGAAGACGAGGTAGCAACTAGGTAGGTATAGCATTTTGCCTCTCCTGCAATCATCATCTGCCTAGCTTTTTTCCAACTACGTTGGGTTCGGCTTCCAGTCTAACCGGATGCAGTAGAGTACCAGTATTTTACATGGAGCGACTGCCTATCTGACCTCCACAACCTAGTAACTGGGCAATACCATACCCCTTGGTAAGATTGGCTATCAGATTTTCGGGCTTCTAACGACCCGTAACGATTGTTAAAGATGCACAAATGACAGGCGGGACCAACGGCTTAACGTGCTTTCCGAGGCACGGAGTAGTCTCGGTATGTATAGATGGTCACCCATCCACGACCATCCCCGGCATGCGTAGCTAAACATGACGGATTGAGCTGTGCGGCTGTTAGTACTTAGCCACGAGCTCCTCTTGACCTCTCCTGTAAAAAAATACAACATACATAATATAATTATGTATGTTATATTTTTAACTATACACAGCCGTCAAATGGGCCAGATGAATTGTTGAAAGAATATTTTAAATGTAGTTTGACAATGTTACTATTTAAGTCATGTGTTTAAAATAGTTACTGCAAACAGCTTCCTGTAACAGTCACAAGATATTTCAACTAATTTATCCTTATCTAAATGTTTTACGAGTACAGTGAAAGATTTACAAGTACAGGTGAATCGCAATAAAATATGGCCGCTCTCGTGAATTCCGATGACTCCCGAAGGCAGAGACTTGGCTCGCTGATCACGCAGCGATCAATGCCAGAGACGTCGCCGAGGATGGCCGGTTGCAACACCATCGGCGCCTGCGCCGTATAAAACGTACTGGCAAACAAGCGAACAGTACGAGTCCTGTTCTAGCAGTACTACCATTAACAACCCAACTTCCAAGATGATGAAGCTTGTGAGTATCCTTTCATCATATTTTGTGAAGAGTAGTTAAATTTTCAATCAGTGAAAATGATAACACATAATAATATGTTTTGGAATAGTTTTCTTCCACATATTATTTTTTCGTTTTCTTCGGTTTTTGATCCTGTCTTCACAATAAGAAGGGCAGTCTTCAATGTCTAGGACAGCCACAGATTATTAAGCAAAAAACTGTGAGGAAAAAAGAATCTAACTGTGGTCATCATTAGACATCTACTTGCAGTATTAGTGATGGCAATCTGCAAGCAACTGATTATTTTCCAGCGATATCTTTCTAACTCCAATAACTCTATTCCAGATCGTTGTCCTCGCCGCGCTGGTCGCCATCTCTGCCGCTAAGCCCGCCTTAGTGAGCGCACCCTTAGTGGCTGCCGCTCCTGCACCGATTGTCACGGCCACCAGCTCGCAGTACTACCACCGTATCAACAGTGGTCTGGCCGCGTACGTCGCCGCTCCTGCCGCGTACGTCGCCCCCGCTGCCGCGCCGTACGTGGCCGCTCCCTATGTTGCCTCTCCGTATGCTGCCCCTTACGTTGCCGCTTCAGCTCCTTTCATTGCCTACTAAGCTATTGGACTTCGCTTCGTGAGCTCATTGTGATACTACGACTTAATTTTTGCACTGGTTGTTGATTAGCTAATAAAGATGTTTTGAAGAGTTTTTGTGCTACATTTTATTTCCATCTTTCCTTCTTTATAAATATACATCTTGTAAAGATAAAGTAAGCTTGACTATAGTGCCATTACACCACCATACCAAGACTATAATCTGGGTGTAACCGAAAGGGTATATACATACAAAAATATATTATGCTACAGACCACCAAACTGAACAACTTTTACTATGGGAGCAACTCCGAAATCGTGAAAAAAAATCAGCTGTTCCCTACATTTCGCCGAGTCACGTGACCATTAATGTATAGAATAGTTTTTTTTTCGGTTATTTATAATTATACCAATTTTAAATATTTTTACACAATTTTTTACTTTATTTTTTACTTATGCTAAATCGGTGTCTAATACTTGGTATTCATCAGGAAGTGTCCAATAAAAATTACGACAGAGCTGTGAAAATGGTACCTACATGCGTAAGGTCCAATTAATATAGCAACTAACAAATATAATTTTATGACTAGTAATACTAATTCGTGAAACACGTGACTTTTATAAATAACTAAATGAACACCTTAATAAATTTATGGGCACTTCAAAGACGGCTCGTTGAAACCATTACAATCAAATATAACTTCAGCGAATCACTAGAAAGGTACTATATGTTACATACATGGTGTTGTTTACTTCTTAGAGGCATGTAGGTAGGCTACATACATTAATTAGTACCTAAGCCGCACTGTAAAGGTTTCTTCGTCATATTTTTCCGTAGACAATGGAGACCTCAGAATTTGTATTTTTGCTTTTCTTCAAGTAAACACGATTTAACAAGTAACATCCCACAGCTGGGAAAAGGTCTCATATATCGATTTACAAACGACACGGTTATACGGTAATAGGCAGAAAATAATGTGGGATTATTTGTTAAGACGTTATAATTAAAAAATGTGTAGTGAAGGTCAGATAGGCAGTCGCTTCATGTAAAATACTGGTATTCAGCTGTATCCGGTTAGACTAGAAGCTGGCAAAGGCTAGGCAGATGATGATGGTGATGAAATTAAATACACAAAATAAAGAGCTTGTCTGGGTTCGAACACACTCGTAAGTCTAAAATAATAATAATCGTTAAAGGTAAGTACGTACACAAAGTAATTAACAAAATTCCCTTTCAATAAAGCGGATTGATGTTAGTAGGTACTTAATTTATTATTTTGTAAATGACAAGGTTTTTTTACCAGGTTTTGGCGAGGCTTTTTAAGAAATTAATGTTAATGGCACAAGGCCCCTTGAAGGACATCAGATTCCACTTGTTTTGTTGTGAGAAATAGGTCTGGGTTGTCCATATAATTGTGATATTCTGGACAAGAATGATGGGGTACAGAATACCTATAGATAATAATACTGTAAGCTATAGGAACGAAAGCTTCCTATTAAGCTATTGCGGGTGGTGTTGTTGTTGTACATAACGAAATATTCTCACTCAGCTTGTTTTGAATTTATGCTTGTTGATTTTTCATAGGCGCTTACAAGCTTAAGCTAATAAATTAATGATAAGTTTTACACTTATCATTTTATGGATATTTAGTTAGCTTTGCACTCATTTATTATGTTTTATTAGCTAACAATTTATATTCGTTATATCAAACCCATATTATTACTCTATTTGGTCAAATCAGTAGTTTTTTTTTAAATAAAATATCTAAATTATTAGCGCCTAACTGGTTACTCACAGCATTTTACTTCGGTGTGAAAATAAAAGTTATGATTTTGTTTATTACAAAGTTTTTAATTTTAACTCCCTTACTGATAAACGTATTATATCAGGTGAATGAGGACACACCAATTTCTCTCTCTCAGTCGTCAGAATTTGACATTTGAAAGAAGACAAAGCGTGGTGCAACTATCACACTGATGCTATGAAACGTTTATTAGTAAGGGGATTAATGTATAATCTGTTTTGTACTTTATTGAAACAAGCTAGGATACTGTTCAAACTTACGTATTTTGTTTTGAAGTAAGGAAGGAAACACGAGTGTCCAATTTAGAAAAAGTTAAATGGCGCACGAAATCATTTGCCAGAAGTGATCATCGTATTAGTGGTTCAGCAGTTTCATATCATCAGGATTCCTCCGGAATATAGCAGGTTCTCGTGGATGAGGTAGGACAGCAGCTCCGCTTACATCTTCTTCTGTCATCAGAAGGTACCTAGCCGATACGCAACCATCGAAACGACGCTCTGCTAGAGTGACTGTCAGCAGCCAATGTCACTCTTATCCGACCTCTTCGATGATTCCAGTAACTTCGTAACAAAACCGGGTGGCGCCACTTGTGCCGTCAGGTTTATATGTTAACTAGTCATTTAACGAATCAATATTGTTTATGTAGTTTTTGAATCATGAATGCCTAATACATCTTTGACGCTAATTTTTTATGGCTACGGTAGAAGATTTTTCTTAAATGCGTCTTATTCGTGAACAATTCTATAAATAGGTCATTTTGCAGCGAAAATAATTTTACGAATGATTTTCCTACCTTGTTACATAGTTTCGTTCTATTTATAGAAAAAAATCTTTATTCCTCTAATTTCGAATACAGTTTCAAATAAAATATATTTGTATTCTAATTACAAATTAATTTTGTTTTAGAACAAAAGAAAACGTGTAATTTACTCAAAAACCTACCACAAGTTAATTTATCACAAGATTTCCATAATAACATTGTATTATATTCTCAAGGTTGTTTATACTAACAAAATTTCGAAACAACCTTGAAATGAATCAATGAAGCCCCTGATATTGTGCTTAAGCTTCTTTTACGATACTAAATAAAACTTTATTTAACAACTAGCTTCTGCCCGCGACTTCGTACGCGGACCCTGTTGCTGTTGCCAGCGACAACGGGCCGCCATTTATGTTATTTTTTATCATTTTTCCCATTTAAATCTTTTATCACACTGAGCTTTAGTTTTATTTCATTCCAACAACCACCAAATCATACAGTCCATTTGTCATTGTTTTCATTTTGGTAACCGCATTATTATATTCCTCCTCTAGATACCTAGAAGTCGATGCGTAGATACGCTTGGAACTCAAGCGTAATTCTCTTTCCGTGAACGTCTCTGACTCGCGAGACAATACATGACGTTCACGATCAGCGGTCAGTCGCGCATCATATTCTTCACTGGTCTCTAGAGACCTAATGAATACGCTGAGAACGCAGGCGTGTTTCGCGACCCGAAGAGGTTTCCACGGAGCGAGTTGCAGCCTAATGTTCTCGAACAACATCAAGTCTCTCCTGACGCTCTTCGGTAGATTCTTGGGATCTTATGATCCTCAATCTTTTAGCTCTCTTGGAACATTGGGAAAGATTTGACCTCTTTCTAGGCATGGTCATAGTTTTATTGTGAAGATACCTGATCAATAAAAATCTAAATTAAAATGACTGCTCCCCTGCGTTACCGGGTAGGCTACAGTGTCACGAAGATAAATGGAAAAGGAAATTAAACACTCAAACAACATAAGCCCGAAGGCATATTCATACGATAAAATAAAAAAATAAATAGGAGTTTTGGCCAGTAGAGTCAAATTTTCAATGATATACCATCGTCATCGAAATTCAGTCCTAAACTGTTACCGCCTTCACCGCGTGCAGGTACTCCCAGTTTATGTTATTTTATAATTACACAGTAAAATTAGTGATAGCTTTGATTTCTACATCAGATGTTTCTGATCTTCGATTTTTATAAGTCAACAGGAAATGCCCATCATATTGAACAACAAAGACGTCAAAAACGTCATTCCTATATGTGTTATGTTGTAGCTAGGCTCTTGGAGTTCCACAACAGGTGTTCCAGATCTAAGATTTTTATAAGTCAACAGAGAGTGCTCATCAGATTGAACAACTTGTGCTAAGACGTTATTCCTATATGTGTTATGGTGTAGCTAGGCTCTTGGAGTTCCACAACAGGTGTTCCAGATCTTCAATTTTTATACATCAACAGAGAGTGCTCATCAGGCTGAACAACTTTCGCTAAGACGTGTTTCTTATATGTGTTATGGTGTAGCTAGGCTCTTGGAGTTCCACAACAGGTGTTCCAGATCTTCGATTTTTATAAGTCAACAGGAAATGCCCATCAGACCGAACAACTTTTGCTAAGACGTCATTCCTATATAATGTTATAGTGTAGCTAGGCTCTTGGAGTTCCACAACAGGTGTTCCAGATCTTCGATTTTTATAAGTTAACAGGAAATGCCCATCAGACCGAACAACTTTTGCGAAGACGTCATTCCTATATATGTTACAGTGTAGCTGGGCTCTTGGAGTTCCACATCAGGTGTTCCAGATCTTCAAATTTATTCTCTCAGCAGAAAATTTTAATCACGTGGAACAATTTTTGCCAAGGTATCATATTTGTATCTCTTATAGTTTAGCTGGTCTGTTGCGGTTCTGCATCAGGTGTTCAAGTTTCCAAGATAAATTATAGCCTATATGTTGCCCAGACTTAATACCTATACAACAAAAAAAAAATCATGACAATCCGTCCAGTAGTTCCGAAGATTAGCGTGTACAAACAAACAGACAAACAGACAAACAGACATACAGACAAACAGACAAACAGACATACAGACAAACAGACAAACAGACAAAATTTTTTTTTTGGATTCATGCTCTATTACTGTTTCTAAACCCCCCTCAATTATTATTTTTTTAATATATTCAATGTACAGACACAGTTTTTTTACTGTTTTATTATATGTATAGACTAGCAAGCCGACCCGGCTTCGCATGGGTGCATTTTATAGATATGAAGATAGATGATCTGTTCACGACACGTTGTGCACAAGCTCTGAGCAGTAACCTGAGAAAAGTACTAGACTTTCATGAATTCGAGATAGTATTTCATTAGGGTATATATTTACATAATACATTTATGTAGCCCATGGCCATCTGGAATAAAGTACCTACCTTCAAATGTATGATGAAAGATTTTTTCAAATAGGAACTATGGTTTCGGTGGTTATCCTTCATACACAAACACACAATGTTTTCTCTGTCATAAATTTGCTGTCTCTTTATGATATTAAGTACCTATAGAGTCCAGAGCTTTTGTTTTGAACATCAAACAAGTATTTTATTAATTAATTTAAACTTTTCGGTTTGGTTTCAGAAAAACGTATTATCTATAGCAGAGAAAAGCATCTTTGTTCACCGTCTTCTTGGTATTGTATGAAAATGTTTAAGAATACTTCTTACGGTGGCTAATTAAGACATTCTTCAGTCTATTCTGAGAAACAGGACAACTGGACAAAGTTTCTGAGCATATTGAACTTGCTAGTCAACGCATACAAGCTACGCTTCGCGTCGTTAGCTATTGCCTTCTTTAATAGAGGGTATACCCGAATACCTGAAAGACTTTTGTTATAGCCTGGGCCGGACACGTTGGCCGCATGTCGAACGAGTCATTGGCCTAACTTACCTTCGTGCGGGTCCCAGAAAACGTCCGTTAGCATCGAGACAGGTCCAGGGGAAGACGGTGAGATGAGCTTGAAGCAGCAGGCAGGATTGGTCCACTCTAGGGTCTCTCTATAGAGAGGAGTGGAATGGAGAAAGGTAGGCCTTCGCCTTGCAGTGTGATAAGGAAAGCTTAAAATAATAAAATATTAATAATTGGCAATGACAAATAATGAGCTCAGTTTCTAGTTTCCTTTGCCACTATAACCAGTCGAAAGCAAATGGCGCGTGCTTGCAAATATTAAATTTTCTTCATTAATGGAAGTATTTTCTTGAGACAATGTTGTTGCTAAAGGTATTATTCGTTGACTCTCGAGTTTGCTGTTTCTGGAAAGTACTTTATAAAGAGAAATATTCATATTTATTTTAAACCTGTTTATCTGAAAATACAAAATCGCTACCATTTTGATTTTAATTTTACTATTTTTGTAGTCGCCCACACTTAAGCGTTTCTGACACCCACTAGCTATTAATAACACGTGTTTCATTTCGCTATGAAATGTAACACGCAGAAATTGCTCCACTTATTTTGCTTGTACACCTTTAGGAGCAACTGGCGTGACGATATGAATGAATTTTCCTCATTGAGAAGGAAAAGAATGTCTGCAGTAGTTATTCAATCAGTATATTTTTGTCTCGCCAACGAATACCCGCATGTCTAATCCGCTGCAGATTTGCTTAGAGATTTACCAAAGCCGCGCGTTGGATTCTATCAAAACTCGATTGATACTTGACGAATACGTCAATTAAGCAACCTAAAGTGGGTTAGTGGGAGCGATAACTAGGCAAATACGATATTACGAGTGTTGTGGTGTCCGCTGGTACTTTCCCAATGGCCCATCGTTATTATTCCCACGACGTTTTCGATACGATTTTTGTAGCCATCAAGGTCCGTGTCCTTACCCATTGTACCATTAGGTATTCCACGACACCCGCCACGTTGCCTCACCACGATGCAAAATTTGTTACACCTATATAAAAGAGGGGGTCCAATATTCTAACGCCCGCATTATAATATCAAAAGCGGCCAGGACAGGGGGCCTTCAAAATGATGCGAACGGTAAAAATCAATAAAATTGACTTTATTTTCAATAAAAACGTTGGCGATGTAGTTGACCTTTTGTGTAATGTTTTGTTTTTTGTTTTCAGGTATTGCTGTTATCGTCGATATGTGGTTTAGTGAGAAGTTCGGGAGTGCACGGGGATGGACTGGCACATTTCAGCCACGTGGCTGTAGGACCTGCACCAGTAGCCGGTCCAGCTCCAGTGGTGACGGCTGCTAGTTCACAGTACTTCCAAAGAACCTTCAACCGTCTGGTAGTACCTCCAGTAGTAGCTCCAGTTGCTCCGGTGGCACCTCCTCCGCTGCAACCAGTTTTCCAAGTAGCCCCAGCCCCTCCAGTGTTTGTGGAACCTACCAGAGCAGTTCCTGTTGCCGTGAACCCACCACCAACACAAGCGGCTCCAGTTAATCCAAATGTAGCAATAGCAATCGCGACAGCGCACGCCGCCGCACCTGTCGCTACTATTCTGCTACCGCCGTACCCCTTCGGATTCCCACCTAACTTTGGCTTCATCCCTCAAGAACAACCTATTAATTTGCCTGATGAGACTAACAAGGAACCGACCACCCAGTCAACTACGCAAGCTGAGCCGACAACGACGCAAGAGCCCGAACAAACCACGCCAATACCCTCCAGCAGTGACGACAACTTTGTGCAACAAGCGTTACCTTCTAACGAAGATGTGAATTTCAACCAGTACGGTCCGCCACTGCCGCCTCTTGACGAACAGTTCCCACCTAATCAACCTGTTCCGCAGTTCCAGCCGAACCAACCTCGCCCTCAGTTCCAGGGACAACAACCTCAAGGGCAATTCCAACCTCAGGGGCAGTTCCCACAACAGCAACCCCGCCCTCAATTCCAGCCACAACGACCTCAGGGACAGTTCCCACCTCAACAGCCTCAACCCCAGTTCCAGCCACAACGACCTCAGGGGCAGTTCCCACAACATCAACCCCGCCCTCAGTTCCAGCCACAACAACCACTTCAACGACCTCAGGGACAATTTCCATCACAACAACCTCAGCCGCAGTTCCCACCGCAGCAGCCGCGCCCGCAGTACCAACCAGTACCACAAGCACAACAGCCGCGCCCGCAGTTACAACCAGCACCACAGCAACCGCGACCACAGTACCAACCGGCGCCACAACCACAACAACCGCACCAGCAGTACCAGCCCCAAACGCGACCGCAGCAGCCCCGTCCGGTATACCAGGCACCCCAACAGTGGCCACAGCAACATGCACGGCCTCAGAAGCTGAAAACTTCAGTAGAAGTCGTGCCCGTACCACTGGCGTACATTAGTCCTCCATCACCCTACAAAACCCATGCACATGTGAAAGTGGTGAAACATGTCTATACATTTGTACCCGCCAGCCATGCTAAAATCATCGTAAGACCTGTAAAAGCAAGAAAAGTTCGTCTGGTGAAGATAAAGAAAGTTCATCCCCAGAACTTGAGGGCTAATGCTAGAGACATTGAAGTCACTACTCTCAGCCCTTTTCCAAGGCCCAACACTAAACCACCTAAGGTATAATTTTAAATAGTCAATTTGTACACTCGTTAATAAAAATGCACTTTTGTAAATATGGTTAAGAATGAGATAATATAGATATATTTATACTTTTGTATATGTTTGTTTTAATTACACACATTTGATTTGCATTGTTATCGTCTCGGTCTAGGCCAACTAGACACTATTAGTTGTGCAACTGTTGTGTTGCTTGGAAGACGTGCAGGCTTTGTCAATGACACTGGACCTATAAAGTAATGTAACGAAAGTGACATTTACACGTCAAGCAAGGGGTTTTCCATGAATTTATTATAATGTTATGCGTTATGATGATGTCCTCGTAATATTAATTTTGAAGTCACGCAGCATACCGCCTATTGAAGTGGAAAACCTGCACGCCGCGCAACACTTAGAAGTAAAATAAGATTTAGATCAACATCAAACTAAACGTGAAAATAAAGTTAAGCTAAAGACTGTTTCAATCGCATTAGTGGCGACGTGCATTTGATCCTTGACGATAGATAAGCCTATGTGTAAATTCTTGGTGCGTTCTACAACGATGAGGAAAAATTTGTAAAAGAAACCAAATGCAACCTTTTTATCAACTGGTTAAAAATAATGCAAACTTTTTACTAAGGGTTTCTGTAGAACATTTGTAAAACATGGCCATTACAACTCATTTTTTTATATGATTGTAGATAAGTATCTTTTAATAAGAGTGAGATCTTAGTCAAATACTACTGTAGTCTTTGGTCAAATATTATTTTGCAATTTATCAAAACACAAGGCTTAGTTACCTACTCCATTTTAGAGTAAGTAGCTAGTTGAAACCTTGAAACTGAATCGTGCCACTTATGTATTCAACAGGCGCTAGGAAAACTTGCGTTAGACACACTCATGCCTACTTTCCTATGTACGAAAGAATACACTGTGATTTGATGAAAAAATATACTATTTTCTACAAACCAGGAATTACTTGTTTGCGCCTGCCCTTCTTTATTCATCGATTGAATAAAGTGAATAAGGAGAAAAATAATATCATAAATACTATCAAGGTTGAAGTGGTCCTGTGGAATCAGCCCCGATTTACGAGTTGTAGGTCGTGAGTACGAACCGCAGGCAGTTTATTTTGTGTATTTGATTTCATCATTCTTAATACGGTCAAGGAAAATATCGTGAGGAAACCGGCATTTCCCAGAACCAAAAAATCGAAGCTATGGGGGCCGCGTGGTAGAATATAACCCACTCCCTCTTATTACAAAGAGGAGCCCTACAAATGTTCTAGAAAGTCGGTCTTATAGATTCGGAGCAAATGAACTATAACACACGATTTTTATTTCGTCATGCGGAACCCTAAAACGATAAAAGAAATAGACACGATGTCAATGTGATATTTAAAAAAGATACTAAATAGCATATTTTCTCGCATCAAGAAGTTCGGCTTTCAGCTTATGCGACGGAAATAAGTATCTAGAAGCTTCTACAACAAACGTTAAAAGCAAATAAGTTCCTCGAAGTAACTATGATCTTTGAAGTGGAGGATTGCAAGAGGTTGTAAGCCCACGTTCTACAGACATAAAAATATTGCAGCGGTGTTTTATCGCGCACTGGATTTTCAACCCTCGTTCTTGAGCCGAGGATTGAGAATTCAACAGCGCAACCCAGAACGCTTCAAAAAAACATACTGTTTGATTTTTTCTCAGCGTTGCAAACATAGGCTAACTTTTAAATTTATTTGAAAAATACATTTTTAAACACTTTACAGTATGATATTTCTCTTTGTAAACTTAAAGTAAAAACATATATTTCGATAGATGTATCACTCAGGTCAAAGAGAATATTCATAAATAAAATTTTCATTTCATTTGACCGTAAGCAAATGCGTTTGAGATAATATAACATAAGGACTGTTTTGGTAACATAGGGCAGGCATGCGTTTTGTAGGAACACCCACATTTTGCTAGTATTTGTAGCGAGCCTATTCCCAGCTGACTTTTTCCGGAGGATTTCTTGGTAGAATACCCCAATAAAACTTTACCCAGCAGGAAGATCAAACCTAGAACTGATATAACGAGCAGTCGCACGTCGTCTTTTGCCGACTATGCCACTCATTTATTGTCTAATCATTTTTAAGAAGAAATCGGACTGGCTTTACAAGGTCCGTAAAAAAAAGCCAGTCCGACATCTTATGGTATAATAAAAAATTGGCTATTAAAACTCCTAGAAAAGGACAACAAAAAACTGTCTATAAAGTCTCGGAGCAGCATACGTAGGTCCTCAAGTTATTCAATAAGAAGTATAAATCGCATAAGATTTGATGACGACAAACAAATCCGTTTTATGACGGTGACGATACTAATATAAAGGGTAACTTAACAAGTCATGGATACCGCATAACCTTTATGATACGTCACGATGATATCGTCTCCGCCGTAGCAAAGATCGTAGACTCGTAGCACAAATTATTTTGGCGTAGCATGTAATATGAATGTATGCAGACGAATACTTTCGTAGCAGGTATGAGATAACCTGTGATTTTTATGAGCAATTTTTTGCCTTTGAAATTATGTAAAAAAACTCACAGTATTTTGTTCTGTGTCTAATCGAATGCGCTAAATAACTATCCCTATTTAAACATAAAAATGATTATATTAAATTGCTTGATTTACATACAAAATATATTTTAAAATCTGTATCTACGAGTATGTTTACTGCTTTCATAAAATGTACCCTCTATGACAGTATTTTTGTTGCTAGCCATAAAAACAAACCTTATTTAAAAACCATAAAGTAAGTCACAGGTACACAATGAAATTTACAACACATTCTTCTATATAAATCTCTATTTGACAAGACTTCAGGTAATGCCCAAAACTGCTCATCTAGTCCAATAATGTTATCAGTCTGCCCAGCTTGACTGTCGTAATGATACGCGTCCTCAATGCGTGCCCAGCGTCTAACGAGTCACCGCAATCGATGACGAAACGAGACACAAGGTGAATCTTACTTGGGTACAGTATAAAAGGTAATGTCACCAAACTTCGGACATCACACTCACATCTTCTGTTCACAGACAGACACCACCAAACCAATCAACATGTACAAGATCGTGAGTATTGAGTTTTTACTCATTAATTCAAAACAGTGCTTGCGAAACATTCGGATTTGTGTAAACCTGCAAATGAAGCGAATTTTAAAAATGTCTCATTGCTTTCACTGATATTAATATTGATCGTTCTGTTATTCCAGGTATTATTCCTCGCTACCCTGGCTTTGGCTGCCGCCAAGCCCAGCGCAGTGGCTGCTCCCCTGGTCGCCGCGGCCCCCTTGGTCGCAGCGCCTGCACCCTTCGTCACCGCCACCAGCTCCCAATACGTCGCAAGGAACTACAACGGCTTGTACGCTGCTGCTGCTCCATTGGTCGCTGCCCCTGCTCCCTACGTGGCCGCTCCTGTGGCTGCCCCTTACGTCGCCTCCCCGTACGCCGTCGCTTCTGCAGCTAGATTCGTGGCACCCGCTGCTGCCCCCTACGTAGCTGCCCCGGCCCCAGTCCTGCCCGCTTACGCCCGGTACGCTGCCGCTCCTTACTACGCGGCGTCTCCTTACTACGCTCCCTCTGCCCCTCTTATCGCCCTCAAGTAAATTACGACTGATACTTAGCCCATTTTTATACTGAAGAATATATAATTATAACTTATTTGTGGTTTTCTTTTATACAAAAACAATGTACCCAACGTACATATAACCAGCGTTAGTGCATAAGTTTTGTACCAACACACTCAACAACATAGTGTTCAAGCGAGCTACAAGCTAATCACTACGCTAACTATACCACACCACACCACCATACGATACAATTACTCATTTGCACAATGACACATATGAACATATATTTAATTACGCAAATGAAATAAAAATCCCGCGTCCGTAGTCTTGTCACCCATATAAGGGGCTAGTTGCGTATGTTATTGTGCGTGATTGAAGTTGTGTGTTCAGTTTCAAGGAAGTTGGCCAGTCCTTGGCAAAAGTAAGTAATTCGCCTACGAACAAAAAGCGGTATACACCTTACAATTAGGTACATAAAGAAGCCGCATAACAAAAGGGAATTTATACTGGCCTATTTCTGTATAAGGCAATAATGTTTTGATAAACATATCTAAGTACGTAATCACCAAGAAAAATACTTGTTTGTAAGTCTTCACAGATATCGATTTCAGCTTTCCGCTAAAATGTATGAATGGAATGTAGACTAAAATTTATTTAAGAAATGGATACAATGGTTACCTAAACGACGAAAAGGACTGTACTTATTGGTTTCCTTTTATAAGTTAGTCGAGATTGAAGTCTTAATATGCAGTACACTAGCTACACAGGCACCCACACTGATTCCGAAACTAAGTAATTCTTTTTCTTTCTACTTTTGCTTATTTTAGTTTCAGTTCACGTTGCCTTAAAGAATAAAATGCTGACTTTATTTTACTTTGCAACTGTATTTTTTTGTATTTCCTTAACGTTTGTTAATAGGTACTTGTCGGCCCGTTAACGGAAAAGAATAATGCAAATATGTAGACATTTAAAACAGGTAGGAATTTGATAGATAGTTCGGGGGTATAAATCATTTATATGGAAGCAGAATCCATAGTCTAACAATACCATAGTGTCTATAAGGGTATAAAACCACATCATCTTGATGCTCTACATAGTGTACTACTTGACATATATGAAAACCTATGTTTCACAAATAAATTGATTGAAAATGCTGTACTTACTAACAATAGCAATTTTTTTTTGTAAAATATGTATGTACAGAGGCCAGCACATCAAGTTACCACAATCTGTCAAATTTCTTTGATAGTATTTCAACTTTATTGCAAAGACATAAGGTTCATTTTTAGTTGAGAAAATTTGACAGTTAGGGATAGCTTGATGTGCGTCTGTACATGAAATATGTGGAATATCTCATTATAGCATATTTGTTACAATTATGATAGTAAATAAAAAAATGGTAATTTTATGACTGCCGCGGCATATTTGCGTAAACAGAATTTCCAATACAATTAAATACGTACGAGAGCTTCAATTTTTAAAATATCCTAAAAAATACACAAATGTAATGATTTAATTGTTTATTTCGTGTTATTAGTGCACCACATTGTCACATATTTGTGTCGTTGACGTACAGGGAATGCGCTTGCGTATCACGTATATAATTCAAAATTCAAATTCAAATCATTTATTGCAATCCATAATGTACATTATAGGTGGTAGAATACAATTGAAGAAACAATCATGGACCCTGTCGGGCACAGCAAAATTAGAGAGTAGGCAGGAGAGAGGATGAGCGCCTTTATCAATTTTTCATGTTATTTAAATAATTAAAAGCTAGGTAGATTATTATTTTATTGTAATTAGATTTTTGTTTTGAATAGAAATTAATTGCATATTATTTAGTTTATTTTATTATTGCATTGATTAGTTTAATCTATTTATAATTTGTATTAATGTTTTACTTTGCTTGAAAATAAATTTGTTTTTTCTACCTGTTTTAGATATTCTGGTAATTTATTGTATATTTTAATTGACATAGAATGAGGACTAGAAGAGTGCATCTTAAGGTGGGAACGAGGCAAATTTAATCTATTCTTATTTCGCAACGAATGGCTTGTTTGTACATCTCCTCGTGTTTTGTATGTATCAGGATATTTACGCACCAATTTACACAGTTCCAAAATATAGATACTAATTAAGGTGAGGATTTTGTGTTTCTTAAAATAAGGTTTGCAACTATCCGTTGATTCTATGTTCGTTATTATTCTTATTAGTCGTTTTTGTAGGATGAATACGGAGGAAGATTCTGTACTATTTCCCCATAGAATGATGCCATAGGTGAACCAAGCATGGGCGTACGCATAATATGTGACTATTGCGGTTTTCGTGTTGGTAGTCTTTTTAATTTCCCGGAGGGCATATGAAAACTTTGAGATTTTAGATGTGAGTTTCAATATGTGGGATTTCCAATTAATATTAGTGTCTATTATCAAACCTAAGAGTGTGAATTCATTAACTGTTTCTAATTTTATTTGATTAATTGTAAAGTTTACGTTTATTGGTTTTTTTTGGCGTGGATGGAATGTTATCAATTTGGTTTTTGTAAAATTTATTTCCAGATTATGATCATTCATCCAATTAATTATTTTATTAAAAATTATATTTAGTTTTTCATTTAGATTAATATTTGTTTGACATGAGGTGAGGATTGAAATATCATCAGCAAATAGAACACACGGCTCTTCTATGGTTTTGGGGAGGTCGTTTATATAGATCAGGAATAGGAGACTTCCTATTACGCTTCCCTGGGGAATTGAAGCTTGTATTGGTCTGACATCTGATCTTATGCGCTGTATTTCTTTCGTTGTTTTATCGTAAAATTCTACCTCAACCAACTGCTCTCTACTTTCCAGATATGATGCAAACCAGTCGTGGGCTTTGCCGCGTATTCCTATACCGTATAGCTTACCTAACAGTGTTTGAAATTGCACTTTGTCGTAGGCCTTAGTCATATCAAGTAATATTCCTATTGCATATTGTTTATTGTTAATGATGTTAAGAGCTTCTTGGATGTATTTATATACCGCTAACGTTGTAGATCTATTTTTGCGAAACCCGTTTTGACAGTCATTATATATATGTGACAATGGCGTTCAAAAGGTTAACATATAGGCTACGGACTAAATATATAAAATATTACTGAAAACTTAAGCAAACAACTACATACTCAAAGACAATAATATTGAATTAAGTAGTAATAATGAGTAATTCACCTACCTTCTCACATCAATTTTAAGAGGTAAATACTTTTTTTAATAATAAACTTTGACTAAAATTTCGTATTAGCTACTTGCTACTTGTAGGTAGTGCTCCACTTTCAAGTCACATGCTTTGCGTGCCATAAGATTTAACCCGACGCCACGTCAGACGAATCGCAGAACGTGGGTGAAATGGAGGCGGTTTCTTTGTCGAGCCCGAGATTCCATTTAATAAAATCACTGGAAACCGGTACACAATCTTACTGAGTGAGGCACGTGGATCGAAATGTGTTTTATAAACTTTTCTTTCACACTTTGCCATGTGCGAAACCCGTGCGGCCTTAGTAATAGGAGCTTCTTAGTTTTTCAATAGCTAGAGGTATGTTCTTTTATGGTTTATTTAGTCTATGGTATGATATGTTTACTCTATGGTCCCCTATTATAATTTCAGTAACGTTGTAAGTTAATTAGGAGAACGAACGGCACCAGCAGTTGCTAAATATCAATTTAAAATTTACAAACGTCATGTTTTACATCGCAAATAGTATTTTCTGTTTTTTGTGAGAAACCAAAAGAAAATGACTATAAAACTGTGCGTGTTTTTTAATCTAGGAACCTTTGCAAATCAGCCTAATTAAACACGTGCTAACAAAAACCCGTATCTAATCGTCTGGTGAAGTGATTTTTTGATAAAAGCATTAGATTTTATAGAAAGCAATCTCAATTTACAAATCATAAAACAAAATTGTGAGAATTCTATTCCACTGTAATGCAATCGAAGCGATTGGCGAAAACACAAATCATTGACAGTTGCCACTGACAAACAATCTTTTTGGTCACTTAATGTGTATCCTTTTGCGGCAACATTTCTCCGTATCGACGGCGCGCACTCCTGAATGCAAATTGCTTGCACTATGTGACGCGTTAAGTAATTACAATTCGATTCAAACATGGTGATTTTGTTCACTGCGTATAATATTGAGGGCGTCCTTCATCCGTGAACTAATTCACCGCCTAACTTACATAATTCATGGTTTGTCTGCTCCACGTCTTAAACCACCAGTAGTTCAGTAACATGTCAAGAACCTTGTTAAGAATTTATAAAATGCTTGACAAGGTAAACTAATGGCTAAATATCTACTTATTGAAGTCAACAACAGACTACTGTAACAGAACTACTTTTTAAAAAAGCTGTATAACTGTTTTTGTCCCAAATAAATATAAAATGTATAAAACATTTCAAACTTAGGTGAAGCCTGCTGTCATTCCACCTGATGCCGGCCGTAGGGATTGACATTATTAACCTTTTCTTATGTTTATGTCAATTTCGTACCGGAACTTTAATTCTCAAAAGCCGTCGTTTCGCAAAAAAAATAAAATCTAGCATACCTACTAGGTATATAATTTTCCTCAATTTTTTCAACACTTACACCAACACATTGATTAATAAAATTGCAGCCTTGGACAATTAAAAATCAACTACCTATTAGAGATTTTCAGAGAATCACAAATTTCCGTTAAAATAAGTGAAAGAGTGGAATAAGAGAAAAGTAAGTGTGACTGCTTAATTTTTTTTTAATTGTTAGTGCGGGCAGCCGGTCGATTCTGTAAAAATTTCACCGTGAGAACTAAGGTGACGTGAGCGTGAAGTGAGCTGTCGTTCCACCTAATACTTAAGGACTGACACTATTGATAGCTCACTTCACCTTCATTTTCACGGTGAGATTTTTACAGAATAACAAAACTGGTGTCCGCAAGTCCACGTCGATGCTCGTATTTTGCGTTTATAATGACAACCGTATTCTTTGAATATCGACTACATAATAAAATAAAAATTAAAAAATTACCATTAATTAAATTACCATTACTAAAATTATTTGATTTTTGTATAATGATTTCACTTCCTCGCCATCTACTTCAGACTTTACCTACAGACACTCAAAGTAAGCCTGAGAGCCGGTAGCTAACCTCATTCGTTATGAACTGTCACAGTTTACTGAATTGGCCGACAGTGATATATCGGGTGCCAAGCATTTACCGAAATGATTGACACGAGTTTATTTGTGCAAATATCCTGCACCAGGCAATAAAAACCTAAATATCAATCAATCAATACAAGTAATTTTGAATTAGGAGTGTACCTAACACTGTGTCGTAGTATATATTATCTATGATTGTGTCTATTTTTTTTTATATTAAAGTCTCAACCTTCTTCGTAGGACGTAAATCCTGGTTGTAGACATCATTGTGGGTACTAGTAATTGTATTTAATAATGCAAAGAAGCGGACTTCTTAATTTAAATTACTTAAAAAAAACTCTATAATAAAGCTGCATATTCACCAGAGGCGAGATAGCGAGGCGGTGTGCGAGGAAATAAGCCACCACAGTTCCATAGCTTGATCTAAGCTAGTGTTGTTATTGGTTAGTTTTACGCAGATTCGTCGCTACGCATCCTCGCACATCTTTGGTTGAAACGCACCTTTAATGTGGACGTACTGCACATCTTAGTACCCACTAAAAACTTTCCCACAAAAGGTATGTTACTTATGAATAATATTTAGAACTGCTATTGTTACTTTCTGACAGACCATCATTTCTATTTTACACAGTTTGCATATTGATAAACTGTCTACATGAATCACTGTTTTGTAACTGTAGGTCACTTACATATGCCTTGTGCTTACTAAAAGGAAAATAAGATTAGCTCATAAATTCCATGTTATAAGATTGAAATCGGCACTGTCTAGTCATCCGCTGATTGACGTGGTCACCTCGATGAGCAACCGAGAGAAAACTAAGTCCGTGGTTTACATTTGCCAATCTAAACGTGACAAAACCGAGAACCGGACGTAGACATCTGCGGAAGCATGTGGATGGTGCACTTGATGCCGAATACAAAGCTCTTCCAGTCATACAAAACAGTAAATAAAAAGTTATTGTTATAAATAGTTGGAATAATTATTTACATAATTTAAAAAGCCAACAATATTAAAATAATAATATGAAAAATGAATAAACATATGACGGGAAATACTGACAGGACCTCAAAAAAGTCGTCCGTATCCCAAAAGGCTGGCAGCATTGCTATTCTTTGGCCAGAAAATAGGTCAGCCCTCTGGTCACGTGAAGAGTCGAGTCATTTGGCGATGTCTCAAAAAATTAAATGGGCAGTCGGACCCCATGGCCCTACTGTTTCAATCACAAACGGTTCGAACATATATTATAAGTCTTCATATTCTTATTAATTAATTAAGCCCTTTAAAAGCTGTAGTAATTAGCGTTATAATTAATGTCAGCGTAAGTGTAACTGTTAACATATTATACAACTGTATCACTTGACAAGTTATGTAGAAAAAAATATTAAAGTTAATTTTATTATCCTCTGGTTTCCATAATCACATGGAAATTAAATGCATCGAGTTAAATACAAATGATTTCGATTGATTGTAAACAAGTCTTAATAGAATAGAATGTGCTGCAGGTGTAACAAATCTATGTATTTACATGCAGCACGTCTCGTTACTATAAGATATGTGGCTATTTAATTTAATGTTTTGTTGATAAATAAAAAAGCCCCGTTTACATAGTGCAAGTTTCTGAAGTGTTCAAGAGAATTCTGAATTGTGGAATCGCTATAAAATATTGTCATTTAAAAATATGCGTGCGACTTCTGTTTTGATCAACGGATTCAAGAATTGCCATTTGAACGTTTTCTCAAGACTTTAAAACTTTTTCATTCGCTCATGTTAGACGAAGATATAATTTTCATGACAGAATTGAACGCGATTTTATTGTAGCTACGTGCTGTTTACACTTAAATTCCTGTTAGAAACGTCAACCAACTTGCTCGTATCGTGTAACAATTGTGGTATTATTTAGACGGTGGCATTCAATTCTTTCTTGACATTTATGATACGGTACCAGGCAATAAATGTACACTGTGTAAACGGGACTTTAATGTAGACACAGAATTCATTATATATAGTTTATGTATAATAATCGATTGTTCAAGTAACTCATTTCTGGTGTTTTATTGTTAGTAACTTACCCATTTCATTAAAATACGAAATGTAGGTGTGTTTGGACTTAACTTCAGTCTATTGAAGTGAATGTTTCTCTGATAGTATAAAGTTTTATCATCGCCTCGAGTGTCTTCACTTAGTTTCAATTTATGAATGAATTTATTAACTACATCGAAAGTTCTAAAGGATCAACTTTTACCTAAATAATTGTTATAACTATGTTATGAGATTTTCACCGCTTGTTTAAACCATGGAATTCCTCTAAATTTTATTTTATATTTAAGTAGCGCAACAAAGCCGCATGCAATCTAAATACCCCAATTTTTGGCGCGAAGGGGCAGTTAAACGTGCGTTTAATTGTTGCAGTTATATAATATTCCTATGAATGGTCGGTAGTTTGACATATTCGGTAACTGATGGTGTCCATACGATACCTAATTGAGCATGCGCAGGTCCTGCCTAAGGAAAGTGAAACCGACGGCTACCAACATAGACGTAATGCTTGCAACAGTATGAACTATATAACGACATGTAACACATTCATCGATACATTTCGTCGTTGACACTCGACTGACCGCGTTCAGTTATCAAATTAATCAAAATGTCCTTCACAAGATTAGTAAGTATTTAAATCATTGGGGAAAGCTCTTTAATTATTTTTAATAACATAACCTATTAATAATAATTCTTAATTTTCCTTCCCAGGTCATTTCCGCCATCGCAATTATAGCTAGCAGCAATGCTAGTGGCATCGGCCACATTGCTCCAGCCTTCAAGTCCTTATCAGTGGTTCGGTATGCTCCGTTCTACAACTTCCCGAATGGAGTAGGAGTGAGGTCCATACATGCAGTGGCAGCACCAGTAGCATTGCCGCCTCCGGTGGCCCGTGCACCAGTGTTCGCAGCCCCGGGGCCAGTCTTCCCTGCTCCTGCGCCAGTGTTTGCGGCGCCTCCACCAGCTTTCCCAGCGCCTGCACCGGTCTTCCCAGCGCCTGCACCGGTCTTCCCAGCGCCCGCACCAGTGTTCTCAGCGCCTGCACCTGTCTTTTCAGCGCCAGCTCCAGTATTCGCCGCCCCAGGACCGGTTTTCCCTGCGCCTGCGCCGGCCTACCCAGCACCAGCACCCGTGTTTCCAGCCCCTGTATACCCTAGGTTTGCCCCAGCTTTTGCTGCACCCCCCGCGTTTGCCCGGGCCATTCCTGCATTACCATCGGCACCTTTTTCGCCGATCGTTAGGCCTGTAGCAGTACCACAGCCTGCTCCTTTTTTCGCACCTGCTTATGGCCCGGCGCCCGTGCCTGTGGCTAGGGCACCCATCAGCATATCCCCTTACGCTCCAGTGCCATACGGCCCAGCGCCCATATTCAAACAGTTTGCGTGGAAATGAAGCTAGTCTTTGTTAGTTGTTAAATAGTGTGATTGTTTTCTAATTAACGTACTTAGTCATTAACTTTTATACCAAATTTTGTAAATAAATTATGAAAATATACAAATGTTTTATTTAAATTACCCTTACCCTACATCACAAAAACGTATCATTAAGATGTTAAAAAATAATAACTTTCACTGTGCAACATTCAAATGAATTACAATAAAAACGAAAAATGCAAGAAATGATTGCATTCTTAAAAGGAAATATAGCTATTTACCTAATTTTAACAAAAAAATCTTGAGATAAACATTGAAAAAACGTGTTGCATGTTGAGATTTTTAATTAAGAGTTCCTGAAGATTGCACCCAACAGAAACGCTCAAAGGGAAAAATGCAATTAAAGGCATGATTGACTTCATTTCAATAGTTTTTTAAACATTTGTTTAATCAGTGTACAGAAGAACACGAGGCGCTTGGAAAAAACTACTTTCTTAATCAATTTGAAATCACGAGGCAAAAAGACGCTAACCTAAAAGGACAGGTTCAATATTCGTATAAACTTAGGGTCATCTCGAAACTACTTTACGAAGATTATTTCGTCATGATGACAGGAGCTTTACTCGACAGCTGAAGAGGGTGGGTCACGATGTAATTCATTGATATGGCATCTATCACAACTTTCATTCAACCGTTCCGGTGAACCCTCGTTCGATCTCTAGAAGGACAATGATCCCTAAAACAATATACTTAAAGATCTCACCCCGATCTGCTTATTTACTTTAAAAGCAGACTGTGTAAAACACTGATATTGTTCTACTTTCATACTGATAAGGTTGGTAACTATTAGGTTTATAAAAGGTAAAAGTGAAAAATAATAATGGCGCTCTTGGAACAGCCTGACTTTTATAGCTTCGACATCACTCTGTCTAGGCTAAATGTAGTTTGATTCTAAGTAGGAATACTAGATTCTTTTCTAAGTTCTCTGACTCCATTGCTTTATGGTGGCCAAGGCTTTTTGAAGACAAAGGTGTAAGTTACCATCATGCTTTTACCCTTTATCCTAATTCATTTGGGGTCGCAGCATGTCGTTAAGTACATAATGTAGACTAGTAAATATAAATCTTAAATTAGTCTCGACATTCAAGAGTATTTCTGTGAGAGTGTCGCTTGCTTTTCAATGTGGTGAAACAGATGTGCTTGTAGTTTATGAGCCAACCAGCCATATTGTTTTGAAGTAACAATAAAAAAAAAACAATTGAAGTTTTAAGACGATACAGGAGAAAATGATGCCTTAGCTAACACGATATTAACTCATTCAACTTACCTTTCAGTAATTCTTTCTTCAATCAATAAATACACACTTTTTTTATTATAACAATTTTATTTTATAAAAAGTATAAAAAAATATGTCTAATCTTTGATACATGTCTTTTCTAAAGGAAGGTCAGTCGAGTATTCTCTTCTAATCTATCGTACGTAAGCTGGGGCGTAACCGAAGGGAGAGGCGCGTAATAGTGGAGATGCGGCGTAGGGGTAGGGAGCGGCGTATGCTGCAGGAGCGTATGGGCCGGGCAGCCCAGGTGCGGCACCAGCGAAGTAGGGACCGGCACCGTAGGGTGCAGCGGCGAAGGGAGCGGCAGCGTAGGGTGCAACGGCGTAAGGTGCAGCACCGAATGGTGCCGCAGCATAGGGAGCGGCAGCGTAAGGGGCCGCAGCGAAGGGCGCAGCAACAAGAGGGCTAAGGGCCTTGTTGACCACGCTCACCTGAGCCGCGTATGGTGGGATATTCTGGGGCACAGCATGAGCATAGCCTACTGCCGCCGGAGCCACCAGGGGCGCTGCTACTGCAACTCCACTGCATTCCGCTCCAATGGTGAAAGCCGCAGCGATGAGCACGATCTGTAATGCAGAAATACAATTTAGTTTATATGTATAATCTACAGAAAAACATAAAATTCCAATTGTTAGACCAAAATACTTACAGATTTGAAAGAGAACATCTTGCGTGTTTTGGTAGTGGACCTTCCTTAACGAAAAGAGGATGTGAAGTGTGACTATCTAGAAAAAGTATCGGCTTTTTATACCTTGTTTATTGTGATTCAGATATCGTCCGACAAAATAAACATTTGACGTATTGCGGCTGGTCAATTGGGATTCGCGGAGGCGTGCGCGGAGAAATGGAGCACATTAGGAAACTTTTCGTTGTGACACTTTTTTTCTCTACCGCTGTGCAATTTCTGCTGCAAGACATGTAGGTATGTACCTAAAAATTCTTTGTTCAAGTAAGTGAAATGAAAACTAAAATCAAACGCAATCAATATTCAAGACAAAAAGTAGAATGTGTAACAACATGTTGGAAGAATGAAGATTATAAAACTGTTACGAAATAAACATTCTGGAGAAAACTCAAATACCTTTTTTTTTTGAGGGTGGGAAATCATCTAATGACTTCTCCCGCTCTGGATGGAACGGAAGGGAGTGTCAGACTTTTACTGACTAAAACCTATCCATGTTTCCATAGCCCTTTATATTCCGGGGAAACCCTGGACAATCCCGTTTAACCGGCAGGCTTGGCCCTAACGGGCCCCTTCAAATTCGACACCTCTTTGAGAACTTAAATACCTAAACATTGATTAAATGTGATTCCATGGGAGTATGCAACCTACTAGGCTTAGTGATAAGAGTGACCATTGTGGCATATAATATATAGATTATGTATCAACTGTAATCTGCAGAATATAAGTCTACTTTTGCCAGTTATGACGATCATCGCTTGCGATACACCAAATCCGAACTCACATCAATTAACGTGAAGAAAGCATGGCATCTAGCGGGTACTGCAAGATGTCGTTGCATAGAATTAACTTCTAAAGTGCTCTATTGTGGAGTCAATCAAAGCAGGCTTCGTCAACAATCCACCTTTCTTTATCAAAGGAATTAGATCAAACGAAGATTTCTCTTACCACCCTGACCTACTTCTTAATTGCAGATAACAAGTTAGATTTCGCCTTACAAGCAGTTATATGTATGACAATATGTGTTTAATGTTCCAGTGAATTTCCCTTTTGTCAGTTACATAACGTGCAGTGAAATTGGTGTGCACAGAGTTCAAATTAGAATGCTCGGTCCGTCAACCAAGTCTGGGTCGAAAATCAACGCTGAGCCAACGGCGATGTCCTGCGCATTATTTAGCCGCGCATGCGTGGTTCGTCCGTGGTATTGCTCAACGAAACCACCAGTGGTATAAAACGTGACGATGCCCTGAAGACGGCACAGTCCATTGGATTTTTCTTTGTAATCACTTGTGAGCAGTCACACATCCCAAGCAAAATGATCGCCAAATTCGTTGTGAGTGTTTTGTTTTAAAATTTCTTGATTCATGGATTTCGTATTTTCAAAGTTCACTCTCTTCTTTCTGAATATTCACTTTCTTCTTTAATGGGAAGAACAGAGGAGTTGAACAATAGTCCCCGACGAGACCATGATCATACTTCTGGCCAAGTTGCTTCAATATAGAACGAGGGTCGACCCCTTGACCTGTCACATGGCTTTCCATGTCATATTAGGCTCTATTAATCACAGCTAATACTCAAGCAATATACGTATTGTTTAACGGATCAACTCATTCCACACTTCTATTACCCAGCATTTAAAATTAATTGTACTTAACTTGACTGCTATGCCAATAGAAAGTCGGGACACAATTGCCGATCACAGTTTTTACTCTGAATTCGAGTTACCTTTACAGGCCATATAGAATAGAAATATTACCCTACTGTGATGTTTGTACAGGTTGTGTTCGCCCTCGCCGTCGCTGCCGCCAGTGCTAGCGCTATCGCGCCTGCTGCGTTGGTTGCTCCAGTTGCCCCTGCGGCGTACGTAGCTCCTTACGCCAGCTCTTACTCAGCGCACGCAGTGAACCACGCCGTGGCTGCCCCGGTCGTGTCAGCCCCCTACGTCGCCGCAGCCCCATACGCCGCAGCCCCCTACGTCGCCGCCCCAGCCGCTCCTCTTGTGGCTCCTTCAGCCCCCTACTTCGCCAGATACCTCTCCGCCCCATACATCCTATAAACGAATTTGGTGATATCATTGCCTAGTGACTTGCTCAGATAATATGCTTCCTAGTTATTTTAATTATGTATTTTGTTGATATACGAATTTATACATAGTACGCATTTTATTTTAAACCTTTTCAACGAACAATCGGTGATCGGAATGCAGCTTTACCAAACGTTAACATACAATGGCACCTGCATTGATTAATAATGAATGATCATACGACTGTGCAATACGAGAGCCAGTATGCTACGCGTTAAAATATTTATTTCACCGAATTCGGAGCGAGTAGTAACAGAAGGCATGTGCAAGATGTTCCTATCATTGACTTTCTTCGCCTACTTGATAATAACAAAAAGAGGATTTTGCTTTAGTAGGTATGGATGTAGGTATGTGACGACCTTGACAGCTTGGTGGTTTCCTACACAGAACAGTTAAAGAGGTTAGAAGGGCCTTGTGGGCGGGACAGGCGCGCCACACATTTGCGCGGGCGCTCCAAACCCAACCGAAATTAGAATCACCGGTCAACAGTCACGCTCTTATTGTGAAAGCGTTCAATAGTCCGCGGAAAAAAAGAATTATGCCGTCTTGCCCAATTAAAACGTGTCGGAAAAGAAGTCAGGAGTGTAATGTGGCCCGAGGAGGGATTTCTTTTCACCGGTAACTCCAAAAACCTTAAAATACGAGTGATATTTGTAATTATTACAAAAGTATTATGTAGTTTGTAGACAAAAACGATAAAATCGCATTCAGATGCAAAATTATACATTGCTTGCATTACATTGGTACGATCTTGCACGACGTAAGCGGTTGCGCAATGTATTGCGTTCCCTGCGAACGTCGCGTGCGTCGATCCAAAGCTTCAATTCTGGGAAATCTATGCGCGTCGATAGTGTTGTACCAAATTGTAAACAATGTCGATATTAAGATGTGTATACGAATGATTATTGTCAGTAATATAACAATGAAAATAACTTTGTTTATATTAACACCAATTATTGTATAATGTGGATTATTAATTTAGTTTCTTAGTTGGTTTTTCGTCTAATATCTAATTTACGATGCAAACACTTTTTTTTTAATTGTCCATAAGATCCTGTTACAAGAAAACTGTTGTTTGAAGCAACTGGTAGAATTGAATGGATAGGTACTAAATGTAGCACAATTTATGATCGCAACATTTTGCAGAAAATGATTATGTAACGCGGGTGAAACCGGCGGGCACAGATATTCATAAATTAACATGATAAAATTAATAAATACTTTTTCACGGAGTAGTTCACAATAAATTAATTAGATTATATTATGTTAATTCGACTTAGCATTCGATATGGACGTGAAATTTGAAAATTTCTTCATAGGTTTTTTGCATATTGTAGCATTGTTTTACGTTTTATGTTATTAAAAATGCTATTTTTCTTTCTTTCTATTATTATGCCGTAAAACAGAGCTGCAACTAGCATAAAACTAAAGAAAATTTAAATTTCCCGGCAGTATCGGATGTTCCCCCTTAATTTGTCTTTGATTTAAGTTTATTTATATGTAATTAGGAAGTTATTCGTACCGTATCCGCAACTTGAAAAAATGCAAAACTTTAATTAACTAAACTACAGTAATTTTATCGATATGATTAATCGACCTTTTGGTGGCCGTAACATATATGAGAAATAAATTGCTTTTACATGTGTGTGAGTGTACGTCCAGAGCAGTATTTTGCGTTAGTGTGACAACCAATAGTAAACACGCGATGTAAGTGCGTGTGGTTTATTTGTGTGCGTAATGCGCGTACGTATTATCTCTTGCTTGTAGTGGAGAGACAAGAGTGGGAGACATGCGGCGACACGCGTTCTAATACAAATCAGGAACTACTTCCATTCTAACCTCTTTATCTGTTCTGTGGTTTCCTAGCACTATTCGAGTAAGTTGTGCTGTATTTGTTAAGGGTTTGTTCCAAAGTTAGTACCTACAGCCTACTGAGACCATGTCTGTACGTCAAGTTTAACAAAACAAGAAGCCATCTAACGTTCGATGACGAGTACAACACATAGCAACATTTTCAATGTCATGGCCGCAGATTTAATCACTTCGAGCGGAAAATTGCCATGATAAAAATAATACTTAATTATTATTAGACTGCCGCGTTGGTCTAGTGGTCACGAGCGCTACTGCTGACCTCATGGTCAATCGGACCCAGAATCGGTTCGATTCCCGGGTCAGGCCAAGTGTGATTGGGTTTTTCCATCTGGAATTGCTCAGTAACAGCCCGGATTCTGGATGTGTGATTTTGATCTGCAATAGGCTCACATGGGACTTAAACATAACTGGTGAAATGTGGGTGTACTATAGGTACACCTCTGCCTTACCTAGAGGATATAAGCGTGATGTTACGTTAATTATTATTTTCTTGTTGAAAGAATAATATTTTAGTCGACCAATTCCACGAAAATTTACTGCTCACTCATCGCCACAAAATGAAACAAAATCACGGGATATTAATGTTGATTGTCACTTAATACACCTCAAAAAGGATTTTTGAAGTGTATTAAGTCACGTGACGTAGGCATGCTGTTGGTTGAGTTTCTTCCCTTTTTTTTAAATGATACTGGAAATGTACCTGTTCAAAACACAAACTGGCGGCGTTAGTTTTAATTAAGGCCTAAAGAACCTTGTGGCGCTATCCTCTCAGTGAGAGTGATTGGGCTGTAACCCACCAAGCGGGTCCAGTGTGGGTTTGCAGATGTCACCTGTCTTTGAATTTTTGGTTCTAGGACATGGTGGTTTCCTTACGATTACGATACGACCTTCACTATTTTGAGAGCAATGATGGTATTATTTACATAAAGTACAGCGCCTGTCTGGATTCGAAACCCACGACCAACAACTCGTAAATCGCGGCCGTTACCACTGGGTCGCCACTGCGTCTACTGAGGCGCTATAGGTACGTTTTTTATTTGTCGATTTTGTTTGGCAAAGATCACGATGCATTTCAGAATAGCCAAGTGACAGTAGCGGTGCAGTTGCCTTTACACAACAAGATCCGCAACATAAATATATCAAATGTTACACTTATAACCTTTTACCGGTAATTCAGTACGTACTTTGCAATATAAACCGAATTACATTAGCATAAATAATATCAACATATATGATATTACACAAATACAAGTGTCAGTTAGTACACCTAATATTACGATAAGCTGGGTTTAATTTTATCTTACTGCATTCACACCTGTTCCCAAGAAAACTAGTTCGACATATCAGCACTTATAACCATTATTAGTTTACTTGAAACAACTTACTATGTTAATAACTGGTCTTAATATTTATATGTAACATGGTTTATATCCCAAGTGTTTAATTTTAATATTATTTTCATTTAATATGTCTGAACTGCCATCAGCTTAATAATTCCTAACAACTACCTAAATTGTATCTGATCTACGTAACAAAGTTATATCAGAGTCCCAGATTTCTAAATTAAGATTTGGATGTAAAGAGAAAACAAAACAAAATAGAGACTATTAGTAAGATCGGAAAATTATTTTAAGTAATGTTTTCCTTTAGATTTTTTAAGAATTACGTTAATGTTATTTATTTGTTGTGTTGTTGAGTGAGTTGAGTTTTTTAAAAGACATCTATAACAAAACAGGCAAAAAATATAAATTCAATGAACGCAAATAAGTTACTATATTAAGGCACTTCGTCAGAGTTTTCTCGTTTTCACACTGGTAATACCATAAAAAATCTATTTTTATACGAGACCAGACTTGTCCTGCCATCCAAAAATAAATATTACAAGAATAAGTGTCGTGACGAAATAAGCCTGAAATGGAACGAGGCTATATTAAGAAAGCAGCGTGAGTGGTTTCCGACCCCGCCCCCAGTGACGCCCCAAGTCGAAGTCCATGACTCGCAGAGGATGCCCTGAGCATTTAGTCGCTTAGTTTATAAGTATGGCCTGCCTGGAGGCATAGATTTACTGAAGTTGAATAGGAAAGTCCGGTTAAGCAGCCGATAACCTCCTAGACCTACGGGATGCCATTCCCATTGTTTTTTTTTTCAAACTGAGTGAATCGTTGGACAGCGTAGTTGTAGCGGGGTAACCCATCAGCTAGAACATTTATGTAAAAAGCCTGATGTCTGTTTCTACTAACACAAGACTTTTAGTATTTAAAAGTACGCGGAAACAAAAGCACGCTGTTGGATTTTTACTTTTTAGTGATCACGGGTACAGGCGTATTTTAAGACGAAGTATTTTTGTATGAATAAAGAAATCTATTTTCGTTTTGTTACAAAAGCAAGTTTAAAAAGTCCGTCTGACTTTATAAACTTTTAGGTTACTTTGATAACAAAAAGGGTGTGTTTGACATAAATAGAGCAATTCGATGAAAAATAAAACTTTTTAATTCAATATCAAGGCCATGCAGAATTTTCTTGTTGTCTTTTGTACTTAGAGCTACGGAATTGGTTTTTTTTGTTCAAAATTAGGATGAGAACAGTTATGGGAACCAAAAATCACTCTCAACAATGAAAGCGATTCGTAAGAAGCTTAGGTTCACATTACAATGCCTTAATTATTCTTAAAATTACCAGAAGCCATACGGTTGGGCAGTTCAGACTAAATACCCGTTGGTTTATCTTTTTTAAACACAGACGGACACAGACACAATAATAACGACATAAAATAAGACACAAGAATCTTTTGACGCGTGGACAAAATTAGCATGGAAATTGGAATTCAGCGGGCTACCCTGGCGGCCCCCCTTAAAGAAAATGAGTAACAATTATATTCTCTTGGCATTATGAGTCGTCTTTTCCGATATTCATAAATTGTCTTAGCACGAGTGAAGTTGCGAAAATGTTGTGATGTGTTACGCTGCGCTGGCACAAAAATCTAAAACCCGAAAACTTAAACCTCTTAGAATTTTGGGTCGTCTTTTCCGACTTAAATAGATTATCTTAAGCACGTGTGAAGTTACGGTGATGATGTGTTACATTGCCACAAAAACCTAAAACTCGAAAACTAATTAGTGTCGGGGGTGTTAAAACTAGATGTTCTTAATTGTACAAGATCACACGTGCTACTTTTTTCGGTTCAAAACTTCGAGTTCAAGCTTTGTACTAAAAATTATAAGTAATTAAACGCAATACTTATGTTCTAGGTAACTCATATCGCTCCTAGGTATGGTACAGGTGAATGTGTCATATCATATTATGATTCAATTACAACAGTTACAAGGCCGAGACACCGATTGTCGCACATAATTGCAGTTCTTTGATAATTGTAAAAATAGACGTGAATTTAAAAAAGGTTTATTCCACTATTGAACTAATCATTGTGTACTTATTTTAGGAATTAAAATATGTATAAGATTGAAGAAGATATATAGAAGAATTGTGATCACTGACAAGGCCGCCCATTGTTTTGTGGTGATAAATTTATTTTTTATGTATTTTCATTATGATTAAATAAAATATAGCGTAAGTCATTCTTAGCAAAGATTTATTTTTAGAAAGCTTTTTTTACCAAGAAATCTTTTCAAAATAAGAAAATACTGGCCTAATTATGAAAATGGAAAACCAAACAAAGCCATTTTGTTTTCTAGAAAAAAAATTAACTCTAATAGTTTTCACACAGTTTTTTAACTATAAGTGGCCAGTTTCATTTAATGATGCAGCAAAAAGTTTTAATGTAATCATTGTGAAACAGAAACCTATTATTATTTGAATTGTAACATCGATCTCTAATGAAGTATTTTGGGCCGCTTTGGCTGTCACAATATAATGGATATCTAACTGAAATCCGGTATTGCCTTTCATAGCATGTCTAAGGTTCCGCTTTGCACTGGAACTTGTTATTCCTGTTTTGAGTTTAGACAGCTCTTTATTAAGGTTTAGCTTTCCGGCCAGCTTGAATTCATGTGGACTTGCAAATTATATTCAAATTGTACGAGAACGAAATGCGTCATGAAATTAACCAAATGAAATCACATTACAATAACATAACTCCGCCTTGGAGTGTAAATGTGGTGCTGTGCCACAAACGAAGAAGAAGAAGACGAAGTGTCCCAACACTTAATTTCGTGTCCTGCCGTATGCACGTTACAGGAACTGATGGACGCTATTGATGGCGCCAAACACGAAGCCGAATTCTGGGACGAGTACATTTAAATTGCCATCGACACGATAAGAAGAATAACATAATTTTCTGAAAATTAATCGCGAATTTCTTAAAAGCAGCCCAAAGTTTGGGTTTTCGCCTGGTTGATGACAATAGGCTCGCCCCCTATTACATGGAAGTTAGACTCGCGAAATGTAAGTGTACCATAAGTAGGTACAACTCTACCTAACCCTTCGGGATATGCAGGCGTGATGTTTTAGTAGGTATTCTGAAATATTATTTATTTTAGTTTTGTATTTGATAAATAAGGAGTAAACTGAAAGACCATTTGTAGGTAGCAAACTTCTTTTTAAAAATATTTTTAATTAAATAAAGTCTTACGCCGTTTCCTTGTTTGCTTTATTGTACAGAAACGTAGGTAAATTAAAATTATCATAATTATTTATAACTATTATTAAATAGCTAGGCCTGTTACCGACAGAGTTTATAACTTCCTATTATATTTTATTTGGTTTTTACATAAATAGCATGTTTTGGTCGAATATGGTGTTTATTATTATTACTATATTATGCAAATAATTTAATTATATGGCGTTATTTAATTCGATACGTAATTAAAGGTGCACCTAGTTTACATTCAACTATAATGATTATTTATAGATAAAGCTTATTTTTATTTGTGTCTGTTTTCTATCTGTTTCAGCTGAATAGGTAAACCTTTTCATTTCCATCCATTTAGAAAGACATGTTTGGATTTTGACATTTCTTTTTTTATTTTGGTCTATTGCCGCAATGAATATTCAGTGAAAAATATACATTCACAAAAAAGAAAGGACTTAAAAGACTTTCTTTTTTTTGTAACCGAATACATTTCATTTGATTTTTATAACAAACATCAAACACCACTTTTAAATCGATAGGAACAAGTTTAATGAAAATCTAATTTTAAAGTTAACATTATGCTGCGGTAATTGACACTATCTATACTTGTAACATATAATTAAGTGTTGTCATGGTGATATGAAAAGATAACGAGTCAGCTGACCGAGTAAGTACTATAACAGTGTCATTGAAAACGCCCTGCCCTCCTTTGCTTGTACGAGCATCGAGTAGGCAATTTTCATGTATGGACAAATAAATTTTAGTCAACCTATATTAACTAAGTCTGTAGTGCGCTTGCTATGTTTTGATCCTTTTGATTGTCACATGCAAAATAATCACTCCGTTCGGATGATTGTTGAAGATAACCTATCACGCCCATTTTTACATACACTTAATCAACGTACATTATGAGTCAGGACGATCATCATAACTTCGGTACAGTCAGTGACAGATGCTGTGGTTTAGAACACAAAATGTTCACCATTTTCAAAGTACTTAAACCATAAACCATGTTGGCCGCAAAGTCAAAGTCAAAGTCAAAACATTTATTTCAAATAGGCACAAGAATGGCACTTTTGAACGTCAAAATGAACAAGAAATAGAACTGATTCTTGTTCATTTTGACTGAGCTATTTCTATATCTGAGTTAATGCGGCCATGTGCAGTCTCTAAATTAAACTCAGTATTACGCTGCTTTTTCCTACCTGTTTCATTATTTATTATTTGCCAGGTAGTTTTTATTTTATCATCAGCTGATTTTATTTTATTGCTAATATAAAGAGCTTTAGCTATTTTGCACACACTTTTAAAAGTTTTAGAGTATTTTGCAACATACTGATGAAAGTTTGTATTATTCGTATGTTGCTTGAGGCCATAAAGTTCAAAAAGTTTTGCCCTGCTTTTGCGAATACCAGGAGTCGCCCAATCGCTAAATAAAAACTTTGTGCAAATAAACGTTTCTTCTTTCTTCTTCGTAGTTTTAAGATGATGTGTTGTAATTATTTCAGCTGGAAATTGTCAAATGACGAATTATCGGAAATTGACCCATATAAATTAAACTTAAGACATTAATCGGCGAAGTATGTAATATTTTTAAACCTTGGGCTTTTAAGGAAAATATAGTTGCAAGCAATGTTTTATATTTTTATAAAAAAAAGTATCAAGATTTTTAGTAGACCTAGTTATTAGTGTATGAACATAACGTGTGTTGCGAATTAAAAATATATCTAACTGAACCACAAGTGTTCAAAGTACCGTTAGATTCAAAGGTTTAACTTAAACTAAAAACTGTTTTTATTTACTTTATCAAAAATGAATGAAGTAAACATGTAATTATGCCTACACAAAAGCCTAATTAGGTGAGTGAGCTATCTTGTTATGTGAAAAAGTCTTCAGTGAAGATTTTTTTTTTAAGGTTGGGAAATCGCAAATTACTCTTCTTACTCTGGGTGGAGCGGAAGGGAGAGTCAAACTCTTACCTACTGCCAAAAACCCATCAAAGTTCTTTCCTTAGCCGTATGTGTTCTGGGGCAGCGCGCGGTAACCTTTTCGGACAAACCCGCTGAATGTTCTGTTGATTGGAAATTTTGATTTTGTTTTGTTTAATTTTAATTATTATTTTAAATTCATGTAATTTAATTTATTTTAATTTAATCAATATGTAATGCATGATTTTACTGTAAGAGATTTATCTTTACTTACCTGTAAGAGATTGATACACTAAACCCGAATTGATTGAATGTAATCCATAATTGTTAGAGTGTACTCAATTGTTGGTGAGCCAAATAAATAAATGTATTCAAATTGTAACTAGGAACCTATCACGGTAGTTTCGCCAAATAAGTTGCAACACGAAGGAAGTAGAAATAGAGCCCTAATAGCTAGTTTAAACAAGTCCTTTTCAAAACGATTAGGTAACATAATATATCAAGTTAGTTCCACGTGTCAGAAATCTCTTAACAATCTTTGAAATATTCTACCAGAAAAATAAGCTAGCGGAAGCCATTGCCAATATCATGCCTTGTAAGTTGTACAGGGCGGTCTGACAATGGCCGCTGGACCGGCTAGTCATCCATTGAAAGATATCAGAAATCGATTCTGGAGTGCTATTGTGAAATACAAGTTGGCTGGGCTATGAATACGGTACCCTAGATACATTTATTATAGGTAGGCACTATTTATCTTGTATTGTTAGTGCAATCTTAAGTAAACGGAGTAAAGGTTTATTAAGATATATGATTTCCTTGCAATTTTCTTATTCCGGGGCAAAGGTCAAGAATGCAAATCATGCTTGCTCATTTAATGTTGGTGATTTTGCATCAGTGTGGCTATTCTGTAAAAATCCTACCGTCCAAACGTAAGTGAAGTAAGTTTAAAAGCTGTCAATAGTGTCATTAGCATTCACTGACGGGGGGAAACCTTCAAAAGGCGCCTGGACTTTCGAGAAAAAGTCCATGGAGTGTGGTATTCTTACCTTACTATAACCACCCCGGTGATCACCATCAACGCGTGGAAAGACCCATTACCTCTTAGAAGACCACTCCGGCACCCCCTCTGTGCAACGCCTGCTACATCCCTGAGGAGACCGTAAAAGAGCCTCGCTATGCAAGCTCACTTCACCTAAGTTTTCACGGTGGGATTTTTAGAGACTCCACCGACTGGCTTCTGCGTTCAACTAAAAACTCCGATGATTGTTGAAGATAAACTATCACGCCCATAGGTAGCAGAAAAAAAATCAAATAAACGAGCAAAATTTCTGTCACAAAGGTGTACCCACGTCCTTCAATTGTCCTCCAAAGCGACTATTTGTTCATGAATCACTAACTACCTATATTTTTAGTTTATTAGAATCTTTGTAAGAAATGATGAATGATGAGAATAAAAAGTATAAAAACCTTTTTTGTAAACTTTTTTTTATTTAAAAGCATAAATAAAGACTTGTTTGTTTATAATCACGTTATACGAGGATATAATATTACTTGTTTTATATAAGACTTCGTTTTAGATCTTTCCAACTTTTTTTCGTATACAAATCTATTTTTTATCCTGACTATCCCAGACCTAATTTACAAACACAAACCAGTGTTACCACTTTAAAAACACGTCATGTGTAATATGTGGTTGAACCACATATACCATAAACCATGATTGTAAATCACTATTAGTCTTTTGAATTCGATTAAACCTACAATATCAAATCAACTGACCGCCAATAAACTGAGAATGATACTTAATTGAAATTTATTACTCTTACACAATTTGGAAGTTAATACCCGACTACATTTATTGAAACAATATTGAATGTATCTATTATTTTTACCAAAGAAAACATATATCCTTTTTCATTTTGAAAGCTTCAGCTAGTGTTTCATATTAAGTTACCAATTCTTTGTATTCTATGTGTGTCAAATATAATTAGGTAATACAATAAATGACGTAATACTTGTACAATATTGCTAATACTCGTAACATTTCGCTGCGAATAATCAAACCAGATTGGAAGTAACTGCCCACTATATTAACTTGAAAGGGCTGTTACGAAATGCGAATTCTGTGCTATTATACTAAATAGGCGCTAGAATTTAAACAATGCAGGTGTTTAATATGTCGACACTTGAAATGCCTATAGATAAGCACATACTTTTTTGAATTATCCAAAAATAATTTGGGACTAACCCTTTTTTGCTGTCCGTACTCGATGTAGTAGGCAACGAGTGACCTAGGCCCAGGCTATGGGTAGGGTTAGACGGATTTGGCCGAGCCATGTGTCTATGCGGTATATAAGGCTCAGTTATCAAGCCCTTAGTCACATTCGCTCCTACATCCTCCTTCTTCACTTACGGAACACCCCCATCCCTTCAAAATGTACAAGCTGGTAAGATTTGGCTTTTTTTCAAAAACACATTCACACCATCCCTTATCGAGCACAACGATGACTTAAACTTTATTTGAAAAAAATAGTGTTAAATTATCGTAAAGGGCCTAATTAAGAAGAATCTTTGTTCAAACTAAGCTTTCTTTTAGACGTAAATTGTTAGAGCATATATTTTTTCGCTAAACTTAAACTTTCAATCAATTGCGACAGTTAACTACTTAAATGAGCAAGCATGAAATATTTTGTCGCCTTTATTAATCTAAATACGTAATTTATTAATATTTATTTTAACTTAATGCCTTAGGCATTCTCTACCAGCACACGGTGCAAGCCTGCCCCGCCTGGGCGGAGCACCGCCGTGTCGTCGTAGAGGCGATCGGCGGCGGCGACCTCTCGCGCCCGGCCCTGGTGCAAGCCATGGTCCGGGGCGAGAGGGAGTGGGAGGCAGTCACCTCCTTCTGCGAAAAAGTCATGCTCGCGAAGGAGGTGGCGGGATGGGAGAGAGAAAGGTCCTCCCGTCCCAGCCGCCGCGGGAGACGCCATGGGCGTCGGGAGCCACGTGACGACTCCCGGCCACCGTAGGCGCGGGCCTGCGGACTTTGAGTAATGGGTGACTCACCGTCCGATCAGCACCAGGCCCGTGCCAGACGGCGCGTATATGTTCCACGCGCGCCTCTAAGAAATGTCAGCTTATTAAGGGGCCCCTCAGGGCCAAGTCTGCCGGGTAAGCGGGATTATCCGAAAGGGTTACCGCTACCCTGGAACATAAAGGGCTACGGAAGGAACATGGATGGGTTTTAGTCAGTAAGAGTCTGACACTCCCTTCCGCTCCACCCAGAGCGGGAGAAGTCATTAGATGATTTCCCAGCCTTAAAAAAAAAAGGCATTCTCTACCAAGCATTATGTAATAGACAAAAAAATCAAATAAACGAGTTAAATTTCTTTCACAAGGGTGTACCTACGTCCTCTAATCGTCCTCCAAAAGCGACAAATTGTTCATGAATCACAAGCTACCTATATTTTTAGTTTCTGCCATTTTTTCTTGAGTGACATTCTCTGCAGCGGCAACGACCCGCCGAGGTCGGTCCAGTTGCCACCCGGTACTCGACCAGCCACACTTTTTACTTATACAATCGTTAATCAGTGCAAATAGCTCAACTCAATACAATATTATGTCAATGTTCTTTATACTGCGACCATGAAAAATTTATTTGTATCATAAACTTGGCTGGATTAAATTATTACTAAGTAGGTATCATTCCGCAAAAAATAACGAAGTCGAATTTAATACCTATATTGAATAGCTTTAAGCCATTTATTAAACTTTTTATTAAGTCGGTGTCCAGTTAAAAACATTTAATATTGGCGGAATATGTTATTAAATAAATATGATTTAGTCATGATTACTCCTTTAATTATTATGTGCACTGGATTTATTAGAATACTTCTTTTGAATTAGATGTAACATGATTGACGATAATCGAATAGGTATGATTATAATCGTATGATAATAATGGGTTTGTGGTTCACACCGATGTCTTCTCAATTCGAATTCGTTTTTTTTTGTCATATTAAGTATAACCTCTATAAGTCCGAAGTGTCAAGAATAATGTACTTTTGTTTTTTTTTAATTTAGCAAAAGTGCTATTTGCGTTCTATAAAGACATATATCTCCTTAAATCCAGTTTCAGTATATAAAGTGTCCATAATAAAATAATAATTATAATAAATTCATTTACTTCAGGTAAATAACACCAATTGTGTAACATAAATGACTAAAAATCAAACAAAATAAAATAAATACACTCTATGGTAACTGACAGGTTGTGTATACCAAAAATATAATTGATTGTGGGATAATTTTTAGTTACCTAGTCTACTTGGTTAAAGTGAACAAAGGCTCTGTACAAAGAAAAGTAACATGTGTTTAGTATCGGGCTGTCCATACGTTTTCACTTCAATAAGTATCAGGTAGATCATATCATTCACTGTATATAATCGAATTCTTCCAACTGAACGGACAGCGGTGCTACTGGGGAGTTTGTTGCGCCACTTTTTCTTCCCCGCTAAAGCACTAGGAAGTGGTGAAGGGGGGAGGGGCGTTTTGGGGGACTGTCTTATGAGAAAGAAAGAAAGAAAAAATGTTTATTCTGGGCAAAGAAAACACATTTATAAAAAGAATTAAAGACAAATAAGTCATTAAATACGGGTGTATTTAATGACTTATTTGGTTTCTTTGCAAAGCGGGTAAAATACCTCGTATTCAGAAATTATGTAATTTTGACAGTCAAAAGATAATGATTTTAAGTCTATTTTGAAAAAAATACTTTTGCTTTATTTTGTATATGAATAGTTCAAACTACTTCGAAAAAAAAAACATCGCACCGGCATGATTATCCTTGAACCAAAATTCTCGCCCCATCCCTCTCACGGATAAGAGGCCTGTGTTCCAGCAACGGTAACATTATAAGCAGATTATGCTTATATGTTATTAAACTGTTAGTTCCTACGGTAACTAACAGTTTAATAAATTAATATGCCAAATTTAAAACGCACGAAACAATTGCGAATTAATTGTAGTTCTAGTTTCCTTGAAAAAAAAACCTTCCAAATTATTTATACCTCGGTTTAACAATTAAATGAAATTATTTCCTGCCGTTAGTATTACAAGCACTAACTAACCACTAATATTACTTGCTGAATTAATGTCAAGAACTAATCGTCAATGGTAACGTTATTAAAAGGACCGGTCTAGAAATTACTCGTGGTCTAGATAAGTCATCAATATGTCCTCCTACTCACGCCCTTTGCTCGTAAACTTTAAGTGATATTAGTCATTTGAATCGTACTTCAACGCCATGGCGTTTTTCATTTGTTATTTAATATATGTGTATTTTTTTATTTATAAAACTCAAACGTTTAATTAAATTGCTTGTCATACAATAATGTATTTATATATGCCCTGGGGGCTGAGAGTATGGCACGCTCAATTAAATGTCTCGCTGGTGGTGGCGTGATCACGACCCTTCAAAATGGTTGAGCTGAACAGCACCGTCAGTAAGAACTGTTCATCTCTTAACTGCAAGGGCGTATTCTAATTTATGAATTGGTTTTTGAATTTTTTTTTACGCATGCTTTTGATCGGCACTTTCGCACTTTCTATATCATTTTCTCACGTATAACATGAATGATATAACCAATATTTTGGTATACAAGAGTGTTTGTGGAGTTTTTACCCGTTTTCCTCCATAAGAACCAACTAACCACTCATTGGAATTAGTTTAATTAGCTTCATCTTTCTGACCAACCGACCCCTTTAAAATTCAAAAGTGCCTGCAATTGTTTTATTTAAAATAAATGCTTTGAGTTTGAATTGTAATCGTTACCATATCGTGATTTATTTGAAAAAAAAAATACACTTCCGTAATCTAACAATTTTGATAAAACAGAATAAAAATCATGAATTAAAATAATTATTTGCGAGATATGTTATTGTTTAAACATAAATAGCGGAAGTATTAGTAACAAAATCCTTGTACCTACGCATGTGTATTCACGCATTTTAGTAATTTATAGCCTGATGTTTTTTAAGACGTTCAAAATCCAAACAACAATGAATTTCATTTTGGTTATTTGTCGTTACACTTATAGCTTTTGTTATTAAAATTTTCTTTGACATTATTTCAATTACGTGTGACATCATCATCTTATAGCATCTGACGTCCACAGACAAACATCATAATTCATTTTAGAAAATTGAACTAAACCTTACCCTGCTTTTTTCAAAACCGACTGTAAGAAGTAATAACAAAAGAAAGTAGGTTGTATAAGAGTAATATAATCGAGGGATTGTTTTGAGCAAGCATATGCGAAGCGCGTGAGTGATCGCCACAATAGATGCGACAAAAGACGACCATTACGCCTGGCAACGTGATCTTATTGTAACATTCAGAAGGGCTTCTGTACCCTTTAACAACTTCTGAAAGGAAATCGGTATATCTGTCCCGATATTATATTGGTATACGGGGTATTTCTGTTCCATACCAATTGTTTCATTATGGAGAAAGTAACGTAATCTATTGTAAGTACCTACAATTCAATTTTGATTTTAATAAAGCGTAATATACCAATTGAATAAGAAAATAAACGAGCACCAAACCTTCCCTTGAGTGACGTAAGGCGACTGAGAAATAATTAAGTTTAAAATGAAGCCCTTTCAATGACGAAGTTTAATAATACCGAAATGAACACAGATGAAAAAAGCGCCAAAGCGAACATTTATCCGATCTGCAAAGCTTGAACCTCAACACACAATAAAAATATGCTTTGTAACTCAGTAACACTTGTACGATAACGTCATCACATAATTGTTACGTTATTTTTTGCTACGCAGACACTACAGGTACAACCTATAATTTCGATTTCAGGAATAATAAATGAATACTTATCGTACAGACACCACTTCAAGTTACTACAAACTGTCAAATTTTCCCAATTGAAAATGAACCTTATTCACTTGTGATAATGTTGAAAACCTATTACAGAAATTTGACAGATTGGGATAGCTTGATGTGCTGGCGTCTTTAAACTTAATAATAATTCCTTCTACCACTATTTTCAGGTTGTCTTCTCCGCTCTGCTGGCCGTCGCCGCCGCCGCCCCCGGCTACATCGGTGGCTACGCTGCCCCCTACGCCGCAGCTCCCATAGCGGCTGGTTGGGGACACGGCATCGTCAGCGCCCCCATCTACAGCGCCCCCGCCGTTGTTAAGACCGCCGTACCTGTCGCCACTTCTTATGCTAACACTGTTAAGGTATTATCATTCTAATAAGTAATTCACTGTTGGAACTCGTTTATAGGTGCAATTTATATCTACATTAAGATGATCTAGCAGAGTTGGTTATAGCGATAAGACCTCACTGCTGTAGTGCCAACAAATAATGGACCCACAGACTTAATAAAAATAAACAATATTGAAAATTTTAATAAAGAAATAGAGTCAGGAGTTTTATACTAGGTATTTATATAAGAAAAGATGTTCTTTTTTCCAGCGCGTTGATGTCTTTTAACCTGAATACTTAGCTTTTTTTCCCGCAAAACATGTTTGATGTAACCACATTTTTGAAAAGTCCGTAGACGTACTTGACTGTTTTGAACCAAAACGTAATTCTATGATTTTCTCACTACTTATCTATGGAAATTGGCTTATGGAATCGCATCTTATTTCTTTTACACAACTCCCTTTTTCACTACCACTTACTCTTCAACATAAATGATTTTCCTTTCTTCATTTCCTGTTTAAAAATAATTGTACATTTTTTTTCTGCGATCTCCCCATGTTCACATACTTCAAAACATTTTCTAACAAAGCTCTATTTACATATTTCCAGCTCGCATCTCCCGCGTTAGTGGCTGCCCACGCTCCCATCGTCGCAGCGCACGCGCCGATCGTGGCTGCTCCTGCCTACGCCCACGGCTGGTGAAAACCTATATAAGGTCAACATCCAAGCCACACTGCCCAGGCCATTCCACCAAGGCCAAACCACCAAGGCCACACCACCCAGGCCTATTCCCGGATAGTGCAACAGTCAACATCTACTCTTTATATATTTATTATTAATAGTTGTAAGACCATTCGGAATGTAAGATTGGAGCAAAAATCTAGCTCTAACACGAGTTGGAAAGTTGTGCCATGTTTGGAATTGTAATTAAATGCAGTAAATTCATATTGTTCTATTTTTTTCAAATAATTTCCTTTTGTTCTACTATATAAACAGGTAAAAGACTGACACTGGGGCATAAATATTGTTGCCTTATAAATATTTATTTAATTCAAAATAGTATTGCCTAGAGTCTAGAGTTGTGATCGGTTGATGGCTTTCCAATGCTTCGGCTCTGATTAGATTCCTATTACATGGAACTTAAACATACGAAATATGGTTGTACCATAGGTACACTCTGCCCAACACCTCGAGGAAACAAGGCGTGATGTTATTTTAATTCAAGAACATTCTAAATATATGACCACTATTACTAAAGTCACTTTACTTACTGGTTCTATCTGGTAACGTTTTTACAACGAACGGACTTAAGTCGGTCTCCATTTATCCAAAGGTTCGAAACTTGTCAACCACTAATCATGCGCCGGCGCAGCGGACACAAAGGAGCCGATATCAAGAATAACCGGTTCAATGTTTGCGTATCGATACCAGTAAATAGTTCCCATTGAAAAGGCTGCTTTTTTTGTAGATTATTACTGGTAGGCTCACTGTTCGGAGAGATCGTTTTAATTGAACTTTATAAACTGTCGCAGTTTTTAAAAATAAATTCCTCGAGTTACAAAACTAGTCATTTTTGAAAATGGAAGTATGCCAATAATTAACACAGCCTCAACAAAGGATTCGTATAACATAACATGCCCATGACAGAGGTGTACTCAATCAATTAGCAAAATATTGGCAGTTTGGTCTATTTACTCTATTCTTTGTTTTTGCACATATGAAAGGAAATGGTGACTGAGTGACTGATAAACACATACACAGCTCAAATCACAGAACGGATTGGGCTAAAATTAGACATACAGATAGTTAGGATGACGTAGGCATCCGCCATTCCACACGAATAAAGTCGCGGGCAGAAGCTAGTTTCTCTATGTACCTAGTATTTTACCCAAATACTAATTATTTTAATCTTTAATAACATATCTACATGTCTTGGCCAGTAGTTACGGTTGTCTCCGTATACGGCCTGTCAGATTCCGCATGCCACGCCATGCGTAATGCCATACTGTTGACACTCTTGATATATATATTGCAAGAGTTGTGAGTATGTGTGACATGGAATGAATAGGTGGATAGTTTTTAGCTTCATATCTGGGTAGTGAAAAGATTGTGTTAAACAAAAATATTTGAGGTTATAGTGATTAAGCCAGGAAGAAACATAGTAGAAAACGATTAATATACTAAATTATTTCAAAAGTTCTCAGCTGAATTTGATATATTATATTCAGACACAAATGACCACTTATGGCCGCGTTTGAAGCTATTTAATTTGAATCAGTTTTACTATTCATACAAAAAGTCAGGGAACTCCTTAATCAAATACGTTACTCTTACATAAATTGTCCGTCAAATAAAATCACAAAAATTATTCTTTGTCAGTCGTATGCCATTGCTAAACATGGCAAATGCTAAGTATTTTGTTACTGTGATTAAAAATCAAATTGCCTGACCGTATATGCATCTAAATTAGGTACATACCTTACGAAAAATTATGAACATTACTTTAATTACTTCAAACCAAACAATCATACAAGTTTCTCGTGAACACAACGCGTATTAACAACTCTATACATATAGAAGTCAAGCCTACGCCCAGTTGTTCAGAATGAGCATGAAAGCGCGTCCAAGGTCGATCAAACCTTAACATTTCGTTTACCGGCCACACTGCCGCAAAAAATAAAGTCCATGTTTTTACGACGGTCACACCAACACACTACATGTACCTACAATATCTCATTACTGGTTCACATTTACTGCACTACTTTTTAAGTTTTTTGTTTCCATAAATAGCTGTTTAATGAATAGGTACAGTATGCCTATAGCAATATGTATGTTTGTGAAATAAATTACGTTTGCATTTTGAACCTTAACTACTATAAAGGGAAAAGAAAACACTCAAATATAAATCCATTCTCAGCACATAAATAGAAAATGTTCGAGTAATAAGACTGGACGACAATTTCGATAATCAGATGACATTAATTGAATGCCTCGTTTGTCTAGTGGTCGCAATCACTACAGTTGAGCATGAGGTCCTAAGTTCGATTCCTTGGTCGGACAAAAATATGTTGGGTTTTTCAAACTGGAATGTGTCAGTAGCAGGCCTGAGTATAGATTTGTACCCGGTTGATGACTATAGGCTTAATTAAACATAGCTGGTAAAATGTGGGTGTCCTATCGGTACAGCTCTGCCCAACCCTTCGGAAGAATAAGGCTGATGTTATGTAGAAATTGAATCTGACCAGAACATGAGCAGATATATTAACGTTTAGATATACAGTGAAACTTGGTTAAGTGGGACCTGGATAAGTGAGAAACCTCCATAACTGGAACTCATGCTGAGGTCCCAACACTTTGGCACTGAATTACCTCTGTTAGTGGGACGAGGTAAGCCTCTATATCTGGGATTTGTTCTTTCGATTTATCATCATAGTTACCTCTATAACTGAGACAGCGAGTAAATTTTATACGCATAAACCTCTGTAACTGAAATAACATTGTTTGTTTACTCATTCTTATTCTACCCACAAATTCCACACGTAATTCCAAGTAATTTTGAGCTTCAATTACCTTCAGTTTTAGTTTCGCTTTACTATCATACAGATGTTTATTTGAAAAATGCCAAAACGTAAGCTACAATCGTTATCATTACGTGAAAAACTGAAGTTAATATCCGTTTATGAAAGTGGGAAGACACGCGAAGAAGTTTGTGCCGAATTTAATGTGCCAAAATCTACTCTTTGTAGAATAATTCAGAGTAAACATAAAATTGAATCACAATGTTCTGAAGGACAAGGAAAACTAAAACGTGTACGTTTATCAGAATATCCTGAACTTGAACAGTGTTTGCTAACATGGGTCAAGCAACTTCGTAACAAAAACGTTCCGGTAAAGGGACCGATGATTAAAGAAAAGGCACAAGATTTCGCGCGACGGCTCGATATTCATAATTTTGCGACACTGGGTAAGTGGAATACCTCTATAAGTGAAACGACATTGCAGGTCCCTTGATGTCTCACTTAACCAGGTTTCACTGTAGTAGAATGTAATGTTAGAGATTTCAAGATCTCTGCAATATTTCCGAATAAAGCATCGATTTGTCTTGGTTTTTGAGACAATAACGTCGCATTATTCAATGAGTAAGACTAACTTTTAATTTCACATAATAACTTATTTCATCAACTTAGAACCGTCTCAACGCAAAATGTCCTTTTCTCTATATGTCCTTTCTCACAATGTCCTTACTTAGAATGTCCTTTCTCAAAATGTCATTTTATCTAAATGATCTTTTCTGAAAATGCTATCTCAAACATTATGCCAAAATAAGCGTTACTAAAAAGGAAATCCATCGTATTTTCGTAAGAGACTAGTGAAAATACAAAATATATTTCATTTGTTTAATTTAGTACAGCTGCGAAGTTTATAACATGATAAAGGAACATGGTCATATGCATGTAGGAACAGGTTGTTTTACTTCCAATTCGATTTATTTTTTAACTTCCAGTAGAAAAATTTAATAAACAATGTAATAAATTGAAGTTATTGCGTGTACGAGTACTGACACCAAACTCGTCGAACTTGACTTTCATTTCAGAACATCGCGGGCAGTATAAATACATTCGTAAACCTAAAGAAAGCATCAGTTTCATCTCATTCCCTTGTCGTTCGCATCTGAATATACACAGACCACGATGAATTCGCTGGTGGTGTTCTTATCTGTGGTGGCGTTCGTCGCTGGCAAGCCCTCTCATGAGCCCATTCTAACAGCGTACTCGGCGCCAATCCTCGGTTCTGCTGCGGCATACGTCGCACCCGCCGTCTACTCCGCACCAACCATCTACGCCGCACCTGCATCAGCAGTGTCCAGCCAATCTCGCCTGGACATCAAGTCGTCGCCAGCACTGGTCTCAACATCAATTGAGCCAATCGCCCGTACCATCATCTCCCAGCCCGCTGTGATCGCTGCCCCAGCCATCGCTACCGCCGCCATCGCGCCCGCCGCCGTATCCAGTCAGTCCCGCATCGACATCAAGTCGACACCCGCCATCACCAGCACAGTAGTGTCCGCGCCTCTTGCATACAGTGCCGGCGTCGCTTATGGTGCAGCTCCCGTCGCTTACGGCGCTGCCCTCGGCTACAACACGCCCATCCTCGACGGCGTCGTGGCACCCACCTTGTTGAAGACGGCATATGGCGCTTCCGCATTGACCGCTGCCTACGCTGCCCCCGCCGCCATCGCTGTACCCGCTGTGCCTCTGGACACCCCTGAAGTGATCGCCGCTCGTGCCGCCCATTTCGAAGCTAAGGCTCTGGCTGGTGCCCACCTTATCAAGAAGCGCTCTGCTACTCTGATCGCGTCGCCGCTGCTGTCCACCCACCTGGCTTCCCCTGTGATCTCCACGTACGCGTCTGCCCCCATCCTGTCCGCCGTGCACGCCGCTCCCCTGGCGTACTCCGCGCCCATCGCCTACTCCACCCCTCTGATCACCAAGGCCTACGGCGTGCACCCCTGGTGAACGTCACCACGATAACAGGGACTTTTCCTCGATTCAGATTTGACGAACGACAATGATAAAATGACTTGTAAATAAATAAATTTATAAGGAATAATATCTATTTTTTCATATCTAATTAACATTTTACAAAGTTTTAAGAGTACACAATAAGCTTTTCAGTCCTGTGTGTCCTGCTGTACACACGTTACAGAAACTGATGGACGCTAGTGATGGCGCCAAACACGTAGCCGAATTTTGGGCCGAGTACATTTAGATTGCTATCGACACGCTATGAAGAAGAAGTCTTAATAATAGAATGTTCTTGTTCATCGATGTTTTGTGTACACGTACATTTATGAGTTCTCACAGGTTTACCTGAGTAGCGGGCTAAAAGATATCAAAAATAACAATAATCGAGAAAACTCATGTACTTATCCAGGATATTTACTTAAGACCCACTAACTAAAACGAAGTTAACAATTAATGATTTATACGAACTCACTAACACAATTCTATTCATTCTATTCATTTACTTCCGATAAATATATCGTGTCTGAGGAGAATTCGAAACATAAAATCCAATAGAGCGCTTACAAGTCCTCATCTCATAATCAGCCTATGAGAGAGAGAGTGGGCCATAATCCACCACCGGGGCCCAGTGCGGGTTGGCGGATGTCACATATTATCTTTGAATTTTTTGATTCTAAGACATGCCTCTCTTTTTCTCACGAGGTTTTCCTTCACTGTTATGAGAGCAGTGGTGATGAAATTAAATACACAAAGCAAAGCGCCTGCTTGGGTTCGAACTCACGACCCACAACTCATAAGTCGAGGCCGATACCACTGGGCCACCATGACTGCCCTCTATCACCAGGTATTACTCAGTATTTTAGCTACCAGCTTCAGGAAGTCTATGAAAACCCGTAGACTTACATTAACACGTGAAATGATTTCAATAACATTAGTAACTTTTCAGTATCACGTTTTTTAAATAAAATTAAAATGCCAATCAAAAGTTTTTGGTTTAAACATTGGAATTAATTAAAACTTTTTGGACTTACCATTTCTTTTTGTTGGGTAATGAAGACACGTGACTGTAATTTACTCTTTGGAGATCTAAAATATTGTTTAGAGCTGATACAATAATTTTGTTTTGTTTAGAAACAAAGCGATGAAGAACCGTTCTACTTTTTAACATGCCACTGATTTATTAAAAGGTGCGCTGGGAAGACCTGGATGAAACTCGCTCAGGAACCGGTCTACCCCAGCTGCGGTCATTGTTTTTACGTCTAATATGATCGGCCCATTACCACTTTAACATTCGGTGAGCTATGTTGACCACTTTGGCTATTAATGATTAGGATTCGTTTGAACATATGACTTGTTAAAATTGTGTCTAAAAACGGTAGAAGAAACATTCTTAAAGAATTCTATAAGGTTTTATTATGCACAGCAGCAACAAGCACAATCATACAGCTGCATTGTAAGTATGTCACGTAAGCTTTCAAAATCTAATACAACATGCACGAAATATTCTGCACTATAAATGTCAAGTTTGCCTTTTCATGCAGTAATTGAATAGACCTGCGTGCTAAGATACTGACATTTATGTACACAATGACGGCTTGTTGATGCTATCACTCAAACTTCGAGTGTGCTACTTAGATAACAAAATGGACACATTTGACAGACCATGTACGACTGTAAGGCCGTGTCCTAACCGAAAGCGATTGTCGCGCGAGTACGCGTTCGATCGCGTGATCGCGTCCTAAATTAGTACGGATTAACGTGACTCCTTATATGACATATAAACGAACTCTACGAAAGTAGCATAATCAGTGGGTTAATAGCATAACCCAAAAAAGCATAGGAAAAGTAGCATAACCCACTTCTTGCGAGTGAAGGAGTGCCTCCACTCACAAGAGATGGGTTATGCTACTTTTCCACAAGATAAGTGGAGGTAACTAAGAGGTAAAGCGAAGCTGCAAAGAAATGTGTCCATTATACGATTCTACAAAAGCTGAGTGGTGAAGCGGAGCGGGTAATATGTGCTAAAAAAGCGCTTTCCGAGTTTGTAAAAGACTTAGCTCCGTTGAAAACTTTTTCGCCAAAGGTAAGGCAAGGTATGCTGTAACAATCAAACGATGCTATTGGTTGATATTATACACAGCCATCGCTACGCAGCTTATAACATTTCTGGTAGAAAGACAGCTATAGGTTGTGCGCAGACGTAAATAACGTCAAGAAATTCTCCCGACGGACTTAATGAAACGACGATAGCGCGCAAACTTGCAACAAAGCAGTCTCATTGACAAAGTTGTTTGAAATCTACTGAAAAAGCTGTATGTACAATTTTACAAAAGACAAAAAAGCTTTGTCGACTCCAGTGTGCGCATTGCTTTAGTTTCGACTAACTTGTTGACGACATGTATGACATTTTGAATACTCAGACACATAGGATTGTTGACAATACTTATCCTATCTTTTAACCCCTCAAATGTCGTATGAACCATATGCTTCATACGATAATAATAATTACGATAATTTTTCTTTTGAGCCCATTGGTTCACAAGAAAAATTCTCTCGAAACGACAGTAAATATAATCGTATAAATCGTTGAGCTCTTATAAGCAAACGGCTTCTAATAGACGAACATCTAATGTTAAAAGATTGTGCCGTGGTCACTTTTTTGATAGAATAAAATGGTCGAAAGCCTAGGGCAGTTGAATAAACGGGATTTTACTATCACTGTTGTTTTCAATGCTAGAATTAAGTATTTTTAGTTTCCTAGCGCTGTATAAGTGGCGCTCCAAAATTATCGTGAAGATGAGTCTCAAGGGTTATCGCAAATTGATAACAATAGGCAAACCTCAAAAGTTAAATTAACTAGGGTGCAGTGTGAGGAAACACTGTTACTTATATAAAGTTCCACTCCAGTAACAATGAAATAATTAGGCTAGTTAAAAGACCTTAACAATTAAATGCTAAAACTATCATATTCCAATTGAATAAACTAAAATTTTAAGTATGTTAATTAGTTTTGATTTGTTGATTAAAAAAATGTTAGAATCCGTATTCGTGTAAGGTTTTCAGACTCTTCGAATAAGGTATTCTATGAGTTATATACATGAAATCTATCTGTCACAATCACGAGTCACCAGCGATTAAGCATCACATTTGTTATTATTCATCGATTTTAGTCAAATTGGACACTATAATCCCACGTTAAGCTGGAGAGAATTCCAGCATTCTAACCAATGTATCTACCTAGGTTAAAATACCCAAACAATGATAATTCTATTACGGTCTTGAGATATTCCTGACAAAAAAACAGCGCGCATGAAAGCATAATTATTTTGTAATACCTAGTTAATTTTGATTTTCCAGCAAATAAAATCATTGATTTAATTTATTTCAATTTCAAGACATGACAACACCTCAAATTGATCACTGTGCAAATAAATCACAATAAAAGGATAAAACAAAAAATATAATGTGAGTTAATAAGGACTTCCCACATCACAAAAGGAAGAACATAATAAATCGATTGTCCAGCGTTATCACGTAACGCACAGCTTGGGTTTCACGCGACACTTGTCACTCTGTAAAACGATTCCGGAAGCTAACATATGACAAAAAATGTTGCTGGAATAAAAATATTAGGTAGCTTAAATATCAAGGCATAGATAGTAGTTTTGAAGGTTGTTCGGGCAGCACTTGTTTTGGTAATGAGTACTTGCTCAACGCTTCGTATAAAAGGATCCGTCACAGTGTGTTAGACATCAGTTGATCCAACTTCTTTAGTTCGCAAACAACACAGACCACTTCACAATGTACAAGCTGGTGGTGTTGCTCTCTGTCGTGGCGTTGGCTGCCGCTAAGCCTGGTGTGTATGCGCCGTTGGCCTACAGTGCCGTGGTGCAGCCCGGTTCCAGCTCCGTGTCGCAGTACAGCTCCAGCGTGGTGCATGGCTCCCCTGCTGTGTACGCCTCGCCTGCCCTGTACTCCGCTCCCGCTGTCTACTCCGCCCCTGCTGTCTACTCTGCACCCGCTGTCTACGGATCCCATGTCGTCCCTCTCGCGCAGGCTCCTCACTCCCCCGCCGTCGTCCTGGATGCCGTCAACGGAGTTCCCCTCGACACCCCTGAAGTAGTCGCCGCCCGCGCTGCTCACTACCAAGCTAAGGCTCTGTCTGGCTTCCACCACCTCCGCAAGCGGTCCGTCGGCGTTGCCCCCGTGGCCTACAGCTCCGTGGTGTCCCCCGTGGCCTACTCTAGCCCCTTCGTGTCTGCCTACCATAACCCCGCTGTTGTGTCCGCCTACTCGTCTCCCGTCGTGTCCGCTTACTCTTCCTACCCCTCTCCTGTGGTCTCCACGTATGGCCACCCCCTGGCCTACTCTTCTGTGTATCCCAAGGCCCTCAGCGTCCACCCGTACTAAGCCACGCAATTGAATGAATCTAGAATACTGGAAATCCTTCAAACAATGTGTAATAAATTTATCACTGCCGAATAAAACGATTTTATTATTACTTGCCATCTTTTATTTATTTTCTTACATTTTGAACGTGACATGACATGTGAACCATTTATCACAATTTTTTAAATTTTTTTACTGAATTCCATTTTAGAAATATCCTATATTAACAGAAAATTAGCTTATAAAGTGGACGCTACACGTGTTGAGGATTTAATCATCAGTATCCGTTAAGAAGAGGATTATAACAGTGATTAATTTAAAAACTTTATAACATTCGTCACTACTTTTCACGTAACAAAAATGAGAGTTGGTTTTGTGTCAGGATTTGCTCCATAAACTACTCCAAACTATATATATATATATGAAGTAGCCAAGAACTAAGTGGTTCTATTCTCAACAAAGCAATAAATGTAATGGTTATAAAAACTTTATGCTAACTATAAAACCACGGTTAGGCCCGCTTATTTTTTAATGGCGGAAGTTTAATTTAAGCGCCTTGTTTCCCCAATCACGTATAAACACTTCCCAATAAATTATGCACCGCTAAATAATTGTAGTGTTTATTATAGCAGCTGTAACAAAAAATAAGCCCAATTAAAATCTAAGGCTGTTTATTTTAGTGTGTGAATAAACTAATTTTAAACGTCTTTCAGTTTTACAAGGTTAAATATACTGTTCCGGCTGTGCTCCTGATAGAGTAGGTAAATGTATATTTTATAATTCTTTGTTACTTTTCTTACATTCACTTGTTACAGTTTAATTATCCAAAATAACTTCTAAAGTCCAGAGCTGCCAAATGAGCTGGTTTTTGTATGTGATGACTTGTAATAGGCAAGAGAATAAAAGTGTCAAATCGTGCAACATAGAATGTTTCAGAAGTCATTCAAATAACAGAACTTACATTGTAAACTGCAGGATTGTGTATAGTATAGATGGTGTGTAGTATAGAACGTTGGTATTCATATTGATGCTTTTGGAACGAAGTTCCTTATCGCGCGTTGCGAAAGGGGGCTAGACGGAAATGAAGACCAAAAGTTGTAACGACACTTTTTTGGAGTAAAATATGATGTTGTATTAATCAATATTTTTTGATTGGTTAATTTTAGATCAGATATTTTTTGATTATTATAACTTAAAAGAAATAAAATTTTATTACAATTCCTTCACTAATTAATCGAAAGGAACTTCGTTTTTTTAATTATTTGCAGGGTTAAATAATACAATCAATAAAATTATCACTTCTTTATTTGCATATAAACACTACATCATAAAATTGCACGCTTCATACCTAATTTACAGTACTGTATTTTCTTTCAGAAATATCGAGACTAGTAGTGACCGTGGCCATGACCATATCCACCATGGCCGCCTCCGTAGCCGCCTCCGTAGCCGCCTCCGAAGCCACCTCCGTAACCTCCACCGTATCCTCCACCAAAGTGCAGCGGTCCTGCTACAAAGGACTTATGCAGAAGGGGTGCGGCATGCAACACCGGCGCTACCACAGGTGCCACCACAGATGTAGCGATGACAGCTGGCGAATGGTGCACGTCCAAACGAGACTGGTGGGAGACCGCTACGGGTGCTACGTGAGCCACTGGGGCAACATGTGCCACGTGAGCCACATGAGCGAACGGAGCGACGAGATGAGGAGACCGCTTCAGGATATGATGTCCGTGTCCACCGTGGCCATGCCCTCCAATGCCGCCAAAACCTTCGTAGCCAAGACTGCCATGACCAAGCCCGGCGTGACTAAGTCCTCCAATAGCGAGTCCTCCATGACCAAGCCCGCCGTGGCCAAGTCCTCCATGACCGATACCGCCGTGTCCAAGACCGACGCCTCCATGACCGAGTCCTGCGTGACCAAAGCTTCCGAAGCCAAGTCCCCCGTGGCCGAGTCCTCCGTAGCCCAGACCTCCGTGGCCTCCGAGTCCTCCACCATAGCCGTACCCTCCATATCCATGTCCACCGTAGCCATGGCCATCGTAGCCAGCAACCAATGGAGCCACCACAGCAGCGTGGTGAGCCGCTACAGGCACTGCATGACCATGGCACAAGGCCAGAGATGCGAACAACACGATAACACAAAACATATTCAACTTATTACTTCAAGATCACAAATCTGAACGAACTGCCAGAGCTGACTGACATTAGAACTCGAGGGTTACCTTCTTATACCCCAAATGCTGATTCAGAGTGACAGGATCAAAACTATTAATACATTTGTCGTGCTATTGAACATTGTGATTGTTGTCACAAAAAAGTTGGAATTCGCCAGTTTATTGGAACTGAATTGGTTTTTATGAACACAATAGATAAAGTACGTGTTCATAACAAAGTGGTCGCCTTTATTACAGTAGACTCCGAATAAGCTGTGAATGAACGCGTGTAATAACAAACGTTCCACGAATAAATTATAACTAGAATCATCAGGTTATTTCGTAATAGCGCATCAATCATAAATGGTAATGAATGACGTTTGTATAATGCATCTCAATCCGGCCAGTGCCCCGGTGCCGCAGCCGCAGTGACGCAACGGCCTGTCCCAGTACCGCGGCCGAGAACTTGAACCCGTTGCGCCCGCGCACTACGTAACAACTACCGTTATGTAGCTATAAAGCAACATCCCATCTGCCTTTCGTACACACTTCAGGTTTAGTGCAAGAAACAAGATGATTACGCTACTTTTACTTGTGAGTGCAATGTGCGCAAGACTGCATGGACAAATAGTTCCTTTGATATACGCTGCGCCAAGTGCAGTTTCTCATCAATCGAGGATCGATATTAGGCATAGTCCTGATTTCATAGCGGGCCCATTGGTATACAGTCCAGGCACAACGTTGTATGCCAGTCAACAAACTGAGGATAAAAGTCGAGAGACAGTGTTAGCCCCGGTGTTCACGGCTGATACCATATTAACACCGGTAGCATTAAGTTTTTTCCATAATCTACCGCTGGCAAGAGCACTTGAACATCCTATCTCGATAGATAAAGTACAAGAAGAAAATGCACAGAACGAATCAATCAAAACAAACGTTGAAGACATTCAAAACACAATAATGACCGAAATTCCTGAGCAAGAGAAAAAAATGACGGTAGAAAAACAAGAAATACGAGATAAAAATTATATAATAATTGCTTATGATAAAAACAAACAAGTGACCAGTAGAACAGATCAACCGAAAATGGATGGTGTCACAGAAACTTGATTGATTTAGTTTTAATATTTAAAGAAAATGAAAAATGAGGAAAATAATTAAGCAGTAAGTTATTTTACAAAGTAATGTGTAGCAGACTGAATAATTTGTATCTTGAAATATTTTAGACATATTGTGTGTTATTTTGTGTGATGTAATAAATAAGTTTTAACATTCGTGTCACATAATTCATTTCCATGCAAATCATATTTAACTCATCAACAGTTTTAGCAAAAAAAGATTAAAATGCTTTTTCTTCACACAGATTTTCTAACTAACCTAACTTACCTATCTACTTTAAAAATCATATTTCCACGAACCAAGACGAATCGTATTGCCCAGTTACTGGGTTGTGGAGGTCAGATAGGCAGCCGCTCCATGTAAAATACTGGTATAAATTAAGCTGTATCCGGTTAGACTGGAAGCCGACCCGAACATAGTTGGGAAAAAGCTAGGCAGATGATGATTTTCACGAACCAAGTTTATGCGATACGTAACATGTTGTAAAATAATGTAACGAATTTACCACTTTTTATCAACTTCATTAACCACTCATGAATTTCCACATAATTCTTACACTCAAAAGAAGCAATAAATGACAAAATGTGCCCCAAAATGTGACAAAGTCCAAAAGTTACAAACAAGAACATACAAAAACGAACGTTTGCGGTCTTTGATGTGTTTACAATACACCTGAACGAGCCTATTGTGTGGAAGCTCGAGCAAAAAACCTCTTTGTTAGTATAGAGTTGAGGAAATGTGTGAACACAATACAACACGTTTTAAGAGCACACGTGACTGCGAAGGGTGCATTAGTGCTGCTTCTTACGTCTCCTAAGTAAACGTGAGCTTTTCAAATACTAATTAATTTTCTGTTACTTGATTTTCGTTTAGAATCGCCCACAAAAGTTTTCTCGCGTTCTTGAGAAGTAAGAATCTAGTATTCTAGATATTATTTAATGCTTTCTTGACCTACAGGCAGATTTAGATCACAAAAGTTGCCAAACTGCACTGCGTTTACAAACTGATACCCTCACAATTTAGCTCTTGGTCTATTTCTAGAATGATCCAAAATTATTGGATGTATTCTAAAGTTTACACATACTATATGATTGTACTCAAGTGTGTTGCTAATATTTTTATGTAATCAATATTATAAATAAAACGTTTAAAATCATTAAATACTTAGAAATGTAGAAGTGACAGATGATACTACTGCTTACCACATAGCGATACATCTTATTTGGCAAAACAATAATTGAATTACTATAATATTTAACATTCCACTCAACTTTGTATTTATTGCTTTGTATGTGTGGGCGTGATAATTAATACTAAGGTAATAAATAAAAGTGTTATTAAAAAATTCCAGAATTTATTTAACTTGTCATGAATATTATGTACATTTGAGAACACTATTTTCAATTATGGACAATTTTGGATTTATGGTCTTCCACTATAGAAGTTCGGGGCTTGCGTGTGTCCAGTGGCTTACTCTCATTTAGTACAGATGAGATACAGCAAGGGGACTGGAGTAGGCGATGGGGCTAGCGTAGGAGATGGCTGGGGAAGCATAGGATATGGAGGAGTAGGGGGTGTGAGTGGTACGCAGGTCGAATCGTGACTGATGGGAGTAAGAGGTGGGAGCGATGTAAGTGTTCAACAGATCAGCTGACCGCTTCTTGATGAGGTGGGTGTAAAGGGGATGAGAGATCAGAGGCTGGGAGATCAGAGGCTGGGAGATCAGAGGAGTATGGCTGTAGATAGGGGCCGTGGCGGCGTACGTGGAGGCCAGAACTGGAGTGGTAGCTGCGTAGGTGGTGGGTGCGTAGTAGCCATGTATCGCAGACCTCTTCTTGATGAGGTGCACAGCAGGCACAGGTACGAAGGGCGATGGCAGGGTCTGGGCTCTGTGGATCAGCGGCGCGTTGTATGTAGGGGCAACATAGTAGTTAGGGTAGTACGTTGCGGGCGCGGCGTACGTCAGAGGGAACTGTGCTGAGCGCTTCTTGATGAAGTGGGTGAACGCCAAAGGTGACTGGTAGACGAGCGGCGAAGGATGGATCACGCTGCTGTCCTGCCTGGTGATGGTGGTGGCTCCGGGTGCCAGGAACGTCGAGTACTGCGTGATGGGCGCCGCAATTAAAACACCGGGCTTAGCGGCCACGGCGGCGAAGAAGGCACACAATACCACCAGCTTGAACATTGTAGGTCTGTATTGTTTGTTGCTCGGATGAACGACTGATGCCTTGACAATGTGCCGCTTCGTATTTATAGAAAGAATTATTCACTAAAGCTAAGGGCGATCTCGTTTTGCAAACCGGTGCAAGTCGGCCTTTCAGGAAGCTGGTATTTAAAATCCACGAGGTCGTCTACAGCCCCGCCTGGTCAGTTCATCATTGTCTTAATGCTTTTGTTGCGACACATATAATGCCAACGAGCCAACAAAAGTAAGCGAGGCAGTGCAGTCAACGCCCTGTATCAGGCCGCTAAGAAATAAATATCATTAACACAGCGGAATAATTATGTAGACTGCAGATAAAAATATCTCGAAAGCAATTAAACTTAATTGAGGATTACGCTCATTAGTGGGACTATAATATCTCGATCAAATATGTGTTGCTACGTAGTAAGGCCCTAAATGTGCCATAACAAAAATGTTTTATCTAGTCCAGACCATAGAATTTTCCTGGAAATCTAGACAACATTGAATTGTACAAAAAAGAACCATTGAAAGTTTTACGTATTTTTACATTATTGATACAAAAAGTACGTGCAGTTTTTCTGAAATTTGAATTTTTTGCTGGCTAAATTTTCTAATTTTTTTTCTTTCCCTAAGAACCTGGTTCAGACTATTACGAATAGTTTAAAGCAAAAAAAAATAAAGTATAGTTATGCGATTACCAACCAACATCATTTTATTATTATGATATAGATTTTCATTGTCACAATTATTTTCACACAAATACTGTTCGGTTGCGAGGGACACTGTTGCTACGCCACCCTTGTAAGCACAGGTTGAAAACGATTTGAATAATGAATTTAAGCCTATTAGCATTAATTACGAAATCTTCTCGTACGCGTGGCGTGACGCCAGACACTGTCCTACTTTATAGAAACAATAATTTTGATAACGCCTTTCCATAACCGTCCCTATATTTGTTACAATATTGAACAATAAACTTTATGTGGAACCTTGTATACTTAAGTCTATAGTACTCTTGTTACTATGCCGCCTTTGCTCGAATATTTTCCATAGGTACTGTCTGTGTATTCGAGTTCTGAGAATATCGAAATTAGAATGTAATAAAAAACAATGGCAACAGACTCATCCTCTTTTACATGGAACAACATTTGTTTCATGCGGGAATCGAACCTACGACTACGGTCCGAGACGCAATAAGACTCGCTCGCTCTGCCATTGTGCCAAACCAGCTTTAATAGAAAATTGTTTTAGTTCACTTTGTTTCATATACATTCACATACTTATAATGTATTATCTATTAAAAGGAAATAATTATTACAAGGAAACGAACCAAACATGCACATTTACATAACAAAGTTGATAAGTAATTATATGAGAAACCCTTAAGGACCATTTTCATTGGTCGATATGCCCCCCGCATGGTGGGGTGCTGAAGATTTCTGTAAAGCGTTCCATAGCACCTTGTTTTTGGGGAAACGTTTTTTTTTTTCGTCGATAGGGAACGATGCAGCTCACATAACCACTGCTTACCCACATTTGGTCGCTGCGATGTGGCATGCATGGACACAGCCCTCCTCTCTTCGAGAGAGAGTGGACTGTAATCTACCACGCTGTCCCAGTGCGGATTGGTAGACGATTTTTTTCTTCACCGCTTTGAGAGCAGTGTTGAGGAATAATTGAATATTATTCACACAATATAAAACACCTGCCTAGGTTTGAACCTACTTAGCGGGACAGACCGAAAGGGTTACCGCTACCTCGGAACATAAATGGCTAAGGAAGGAACATAGATGGGTTTTAGTCAGTAAGAGTCTGACACTCCGTTCCGCTACACCCAGAGCGGGTGGAGTCATTTGATGATATACCTCCCTCAAAAAAAAAATGTTTGAACCTATGGCCTACAACTCGTAAGTCGGAGCCGTTACCACTGGGCCATCACTACTCGTCGCTCCTACGTGTGAATGGGATCCTTAATTTGGTTACCATGCGCCTACCAGTAATGTGGCTACAACAATCCGTTTCTAAAATCAATAATGTCCTTGTAATGAGGTAATATTTCGTCGCCAAGCAAGCACCACGATACGTTGTTTATATTACGTCATTTCATGCCTTCTATACATTAACGTGTACGGTGCTAGTAGTTCAGGTAAGGCTGTAGATGACTGAATACTAATTTAAAATATGTAGTTATAAAGCCCTATTTACATGCATAGTGCTCACGTACTACAGGTCCATAGGATTACTTACTTTTACTATTTTCTTAAAGAGAAATAATTATTTGACACCGTATTTTCGTGTTTTTCCCAAACTCAAATAGGTAAACTAAAACAACTGGGTATTTTCCAGTCATATCAACGTGTTTTGCAAGATATTAATAAAAATCATCCTGTAAAAAACATCCAGAATCCAATAAAATATTGAATGTTGTTTAATTGTATCGTCGGACTTTCCTTTTTTTGACGTCGAGGTGGATTCCTCCATCTTGGGGTAAGCAGAGGGGGTTGTCAGACTCTTACTGACTACGTCACCTTTTCCTGTTGCAACCCTGAGAAGGGTACAAAATCTTTATGTATTAATATCAAAGTTTACGTCTGTTTATTACAAACATCCTCTTCTAAGACTCATTACAAATTTCAAATAATTTTGTCTGGTCGAAAATGAACTGGCAATAACTAAACTGATAATGATAAAACTAACGTAGATCTTATGCTGAATCGTAAATTATGAAAAAACAAGCCAACAATAACAAAACAAACTGCAAATTTGTGTTGACTTTAATAATAGACGCCTGACATAGAGGTGTCACGTCGCCACACGCACCCAACGGTGCGAGCCACTTGTAATTGCAATGTGCATAATTTGGGATGTTGTGAATATCTGTCGTTGACGGTTACTCGCCCTGTCCCTACACTAATATTAAATCCACATTTGATCACTTAAATACACACATCAAAAGTGTCTAGGGATCAACATATATTTTTGCAATAACTTTTCTCTTGATTGATATTAATTTAAATTTTCTTTAAGGATTCATCAAATAAAGTGTTTTCGTTTGTCACAGTAACGATAAACCAAGTCACCTTTGCATTAATAAAGAAATTTGCCATTTTCCTAATAAAGGGATTTTTGACATTTGAACCACTAACATTAAAGTTCGAAAAAAAGACTGAAATAACAGTTTTCTTTAAAATTTTATTGGGTAACTTAAACAATTAATAATCCGTGTTTCTACCGCGAACACTAACAACACAAGAACATCGGTTTGGCATACTCAAAATGAGTTCATCCAAATCACGCTGTGGAATGGCCGCCCATGTTCGTTGCAACAACAAAAAAAGGTCTTCTTGCAACTGGATACCCTCCATATTCGGCAGAGCTCTTCTCTGTAGCATATCCCATGCATGCTCAATCGGGTTCAAGTCTGGCGACTGAGCAGGCCAGGGCAGGACATTGATGTTAGCTGCGGCGAGAGTCTGTCTTACAACTCTTGCGGTGTGCGGTCGTGCATTATCATGCATTAACTGAAATAAGGGACCGATTTGCACTTGTAGAGGAACGATGACGTCAGATACAATCGTCTCAGCATAAATTTGAGCGTTGAGGTTGCCTCTGATCCAAATCAACTCAGTTCTTCCGCCGATCCAAATACCCGCCCATACCATGATGGTTCCACCACTATAAGGATGGACTTCCTGGCAGGATTTTAATCGCTGTTGGCGTCCAGGGGTTCTCCAGTGTCGTATACGTCTTGTATCCGGTCTCATACCAAAACGAGACTCATCAGAAAAGCACACGAAACGCCATTGTTCTTCTGCCCAATTTCTGTGTTCAAGAGCCCATTGATATCGAATCCTACGATTGTGCATTGCTATAGGTGGTACCCGTAGCGGTCTTCGGGAATGAAGGTTCACTTCATGCAAGCGGTTTCTGACTGTTTGGTCGCTAATTAAGTTCCCTGAAGAGTGATGAAGCCTCACGGCTAACATCATGGCGGTTATTGTTGGAGCTCTTCGAGTTAAGATTTGAATGTATCGGTCTTGTCTCCGTGTGGTGCAGCGATACCGTCCTTCATGGCGCTCAGCCACGGTACCAGTGCTTCGGTAACGTGTCCAAAGTCGACTGATAACACCTTTTTTTGTTGTTGCAACGAACATGGGCGGCCATTCCACAGCGTGATTTGGATGAACTCATTTTGAGTATGCCAAACCGATGTTCTTGTGTTGTTAGTGTTCGCGGTAGAAACACGGATTATTAATTGTTTAAGTTACCCAATAAAATTTTAAAGAAAACTGTTATTTCAGTCTTTTTTTCGAACTTTAATGTTAGTGGTTCAAATGTCAAAAATCCCTTTATTAGGAAAATGGCAAATTTCTTTATTAATGCAAAGGTGACTTGGTTTATCGTTACTGTGACAAACGAAAACACTTTATTTGATGAATCCTTAAAGAAAATTTAAATTAATATCAATCAAGAGAAAAGTTATTGCAAAAATATATGTTGATCCCTAGACACTTTTGATGTGTGTATATTAATGTTTACAAACTGATAAAGAGCGATCGAGTGCACTTTATTTTCTCGGACAAAAGTTGTCCTCTCAAGGCCAGCGATGTACTGTTCCGGCAACGCCTGGGAAGTCAATAGTCTCATTATGTGTATACTAATATAAAAGGCGACCGCTACTGTGCACATGCATCAGTGCATCAGAGCTGACATTACAACACAGACCACTCTACATACAAAATGATGAAACTGGTGGTGTTGTCCTGCGTGGTAGCTGCGGCCACAGCGAGCGTGCTGGCGCCCTTCGCGCCCCTCACCTACACAGCACCCCTCGCCTATTCGGCACCTCTTGCCTACTCGACGTCGCTACTAACGCCCTACAGCAGCAACTACAGAGGACCGCTATCTCTGGCACCCGGCCAGTCCGCCAACATCCTCGCAGCCGACGGAAGACCACTCGACACCCTGGATGTGAACTTGGACCGCTCCGCGCACTTCACGGCTAAAGCGCTCGAGGGAGGCGTACATCTACTGAAGAAGCGCTCTGCTGCTCTGATCGCGCCCCTTGCCTACTCAGCACCCATTGCCTACTCTTCAATCGTGTCGCCCTACGGAAACAACTACAGAGGGCCCCTGTCCCTCGCTCCTGGCCAGCCCGCCAATATTCTCGCTGCCGACGGCAGGCCGCTCGACACCCTGGACGTGAACTTGGACCGCACCGCGCACTTCACCGCCAAGGCTCTCAGCGGTGGCATCCACTACCTGAAAAAACGCTCGGCTCCGCTGATCGCGCCGCTCGGTCATGTGGTTGCCTCGCCGCTGATCCACAGCGCTCCGCTCGCTTACTCCGCACCGGTGTTCGGCTCGCGCCTGGCCGTGGCTCCCATCGCGTACTCCGGCGCCCCCATCGCTCACTACTGGTAAACAACTTCACACACTGGAATGGATAAAATAAAAACGAACTGATTCCGAAATCTATAATTTATTTTCTTTCCATCACAACTGTTCTCTCCAAATATAGGTACCTACTTAGATAGCGATGTCTGATACACATACATCATAGTAAACAAGATAAGGTTGTCAAACTAGAAGAAAAAAATATTTTGACCTCTCCCAAGGGAGGACAAAATATGATTAGGCCCGAAGCTTTTCGAAGTACTTTTAAGAAGACGACCTTTATATTGATCAATATATTGATCAATTAGCAATGCATTAGTTCAGCCCAAACCACAGAAAGTAAAGGGTGTCAGTGTCGAAAGGTTCACAGAACACTAGACTTACACGCATGTCATACCTACCCAATAATATTATAATATTATAAAAGATAAAATACAAAAAAAAAAAACACTCAGCAATACAGCTCAGGTGTCCCTATAAGTCAAGAGCCGAGCCTATCGCCAACTAACCAGGCCCTCCGGACTCATCTTCGGATCACTCATTATCAGCCTATAGCAGTTCACTGCTGGACATAGGTGTCTTCTGTTGCACGCCATTTAGGTCGATTCACGGCTACCAGCCACCCTGCGAAGATCGTCTTCGGTCACACTCCGGATTATATCCTAATGGAAAAACTACTGAATATGCCTGACTTTAAGATCTAACCCTGGACTACAGATCAACTGTCACGCATGCGATGACTGGACCACCGCAGTGATTGCTACTAACACTACACAAACAACGATATTTTCACATTTATATACACAACTAGCGACCCGCCCCGGCTTCGCACGGGTGCCATGTAGATACTATCACGCGGGTGAAAGCTAGTCAACTATACGTACGAACCTACCTCTTGAAACACTCTATCTATTAAAAAAACTGCATCAAAATCCGTTGTGTAGTTGAGGGTGGGAAATCGTGATAGTCATTTTATGATTTCCTCCGCTCTGGATGGAGCGGAAGCTCCATCCAGAGCGGGAGTGTCAGACTTTTACTGACTAAAGCCCATCGATGTTCCTTCCATAGCCCTTTATGTTTCGTGGTAGCGGTAACCCTTTCGGACAATCTCGCTTTACGCGGATTATCGTTCACTTGACACCAGTTTCTAAAAACCTATTGAAATTAATTATTCTCTCTTATTTCAAGTGATTTGATTTAATGTTGTTATGCCAACCAATCCCGAATTAATACGAGTATGATGTCTGAAGGTATGTTACTAAGTGCCAATTTCACCAATAAACTGAACGCGATCAGCGCATCTAATCCACGTTCAAGACCTGTCTGTGTCAATATTCCACCGAAATAATGACAATTCAATTCAATTCAATTTTATTCAGTAGCAATTTACACTGCGTTCGAAATAATCCAGCATGGAACATGATTACAAATTTATAAATAGACAAACATAATTAAATTTCATTTAATAATAAATAGTAGTAATAATAATAATTGTAAAATGTCATGCAACTAAAAATTACATAAAACCATACGCATGTCAATAAATTAATAACAATAATGAAAAAAAAAATAATACTTAATAATTAAAAGTTACACGAAAGAAAAACATGTCAGATATACATAATCAAAATGATACAAATCGTCTATAGAGTAGAGACATCTTTCCAACAGGAATTCCCTGAGCCTTGACTTGAATGAGCCTGTGTACAGAATGCTTTTTAACTCAAGCGGTAATTTATCAAATATTTTAACTGCCTGATACTGTGGGCTATGCTTCACTATTTCAAAAGTCGGGGTTATTCTGTTTCCGAAGTCTTTCCTACGCGTTTTTTCCCTTACCAGTCTGTCCTCGTCCGTTTCGTAGTCCTTAGTATATTTTTTAAATGTGCTTAACAGTACTACGACATATAGGCTAGGTACTGTGAGAATACCAAGCTCTTTAAAATATGGTTGGCAGGTGTCACGTTGAGAAATGCGGACAATGGTTCGGATTGCTCTTTTTTTGGAGAATGAAGGCCCTGTGCCAGTTATAATGGTAACTGTTTCCCTAAAACTGTATACTATATCTAAGTTTGGACTCAATTAGCGCGTAGTATACCATAGACACTGATAGCCCTTAATTGTTAGCCGAGGTTTATGCACTGATCGAGTTCAATTTCATTGGTGAAATTCGCCCTTAGTTAATTACTGTGTTGATGAGTTAGATATTGCGTGTTAATGTTTCAGTCATTTCGTAAACGTATATACCTACCAAATTAAGCTCCTTTAACTGCGATTCAAATATGGAGATACCGCCTCTATTATAATTTACTCATTCATTATTCAAATCCCAGTTCAATCAAAATAACACAGATTCTGGATGGTTCTTTTTAAATTGTAAGTTAGTAATTTATGCTCCCGGAATGAAAGTTAAATAAATCCTTTGTGCACATTGTTAACCGTAAAAGTAAAAACAGTAGCTATAAGCTCCGACTGCTTAATAATATGAAACTCAGGGCAATCCATAAAATACTTAGAATACAATGCAAATATAACATGTAAAAAATTATCAACTAGTTCAAGTGAAGACAAAGGTTTTTTTAAAATACACAGAAGCGATACAGAAATCGTATAAACAGCAAATCTAAACAACGATCATATTTGCATATATGTTAGACTTCTAATCGCGACGCTGAATTACTTAGTACCTATTGGTACTTGCAATTCGTCACAAAAAAGGCTGTCAAATGCTCTGTTCATATGAACTTTGTTTTCTCGTAGGAAAGTAGTCTTTTCAGGGCCGGCGATGAATTCCGGTGTCGCCCATCAAGTTAATCTTATCAGAGCAGTATATAAGGTGCCTGACATTGTACAAATGCATCAGTGCATCTCAGGCAAGATATCAACACAGACCACTTTACTTACAAAATGCTGAAGCTGGTGGTGTTGTCCTGCATGTTGGCTGCGGCCACAGCGAGCGTGCTGGCGCCCTTCGCGCCCCTCGCCTACTCGTCACCCCTCGCCTATTCGGCACCTCTTGCCTACTCGGCGTCGCTACTAACGCCCTACAGCAGCAACTACAGAGGACCGCTGTCTCTGGCGCCCGGCCAGCCCGCCAACATCCTCGCAGCCGACGGAAGACCACTCGACACCCTGGATGTGAACTTGGACCGCTCCGCGCACTTCACGGCTAAAGCGCTTGAGGGAGGCGTACATCTACTGAAGAAGCGCTCTGCTGCTCTGATCGCGCCCCTTGCCTACTCGGCACCCATTGCCTACTCTTCAATCGTGTCGCCCTACGGAAACAACTACAGAGGGCCCCTGTCCCTCGCTCCTGGCCAGCCCGCCAATATTCTCGCTGCCGACGGCAGGCCGCTCGACACCCTGGACGTGAACTTGGACCGCTCCGCGCACTTCACCGCCAAGGCTCTCAGCGGCGGCATCCACTACCTGAAAAAACGCTCGGCTCCGCTGATCGCGCCGCTCGGTCATGTGGTCGCCTCGCCGCTGATCCACAGCGCTCCGCTCGCTTACTCCGCACCGGTGTTTGGCTCGCGCCTGGCCGTGGCTCCCATCGCGTACTCCGGCGCCCCCATCACTCACTACTGGTAAACACCCGCGCACACTGGACTTCCTTATAATAAACAAATGAACGAATAAAAAATTGTTTTGATTAATCACCAATCCACTAAAATTATCTTGTAGCAAATCAACATTCACCGATACGGTTGTGATTCGTGGTTTTATGTTGTGACTTGCTATCCGAACTTAGTGTTTCCAAGATTAAAATGCAAGAAAACATTTCATAAATACTGCAAATAAGTTGCAAAAATATTGCAAAATAATAACTGATAGCAGTTTTTCATGAAATTACACAAAAATTGCCTGCGTGTTTTTAACAATAAAAAAAGCTTTTCTTTTACCTAGTCTTGCCTCATAGAATACAATAATACATACAATAACAGTGGTGTAACAAACAAACTAAGGTATCCATTACTTGACTATATAAATTGACAGGTTACCGGTAGACCTTCAGCTATCGGATGTCAGCGACACGTAATCGAACGATTAGTTGCGTATTGAAATATTGAAACAAAAATTGTTTGATCACACCTACACACCTTACACTGACATGCGAAACGTAGTACCTACCGGTACGGTGTCGAGGTGTTGTCAATTACATTACAATGGGTCTTAACAGGAAGGCGGATTAAAAATTTCGAGAAGATTGTTTCTCTAGTTTGTTTTTATTTTTTACAGTCACTTATATAAGACGTAAAAAAATTTACTCTACGAATTCCGAGCAAGTATTATACTCATAGTTACCAACATCTTTTACTATGAGCTGAACCCTGGAATCGCGAAAAAAATATTAGCTGTTCCATACATCTATGCACACGTAACTCAATAAAATGTATGGAACAGCTCATTTTTTTTTAATACCTTATAGTGATTGTCAGGAAAATAGGTAAAGTAATACTGTTCCACAGTCAGTGCACTACTTCGAAAGAAAACACTTAAACATAAAAAAGTTCAAAGTTATAAAATTGACTGTTTTCGTAGGTACCTACTGATACGAACAAACCTTGTCCCCCAAGTTACATGAGACGAGGGCAGGAAGTTGATGTTGACTCGTTCTAACCAATCAAAATCCACTAGGTTCTTAGTAATTAATTACATTATAGCCTAAAACACTACTTAGCCATTCAATATGTTCACGTGTTCATGAACAAAAAATCTAAATCGTGTTCAACTATATCGATCGGAGTATGTTAGGAATGTTTATGTTTGATTTGATGATTGAAAGTTATTTTCCAATTCACTGAGAACATCTAGCAGTAGGTACCTATGGTCGATATTGGATAGCTATCGACCATACCACATAATACGACACAGCATCATCCATCATTGGAGAATTGAGCAACAAATATGACTGATTTTTGTTATTATTTTCGTAATTGTCAGGATAAGGTTTATACGAAAGATTTTTTTTGGATTTTCCACAGGAAAACTTGGTAGGTTAGGTAGATAGACTAGAGAGGGTAGGTAGCTTGATAGGGTAGGTAGAAGTACTAAGTGCTACCCATGCGAAAGCTGGCTGGGTTAAGCTAGTATAATATAAAATTGGCTATGTCCAGTGATGTCTAACAATGTACGATGCCCAGCTATAATTCCTTATAAGCATTAAGGAATGCCGAAGGCAAAAATTCTGCCAAAATAAGAAAATTATGATTATGCAAGTGTGCATAAATCAAATCTTCAAATAATCTAGCTATAACTATGTGGTAAGATGAAAAGGATTCTACTTAAAATTATTCGTGCCTCTTTACAGAAATCCATTTCTTAGACATAATTGATTGAGATAGAGGTGATTACGTGAAAAACATAATCGCCATTCTCTTGCCCTCATGTCAATTTATTAAAGGTAGGCGCAACATAATCTTTTTCTTCCATACCTCGCTATTAGTCATCTCGGTAGATAACCAATTTCTAGACACAATTATCATCTATCACACGGTCCATCCATCGTTTCTTTCGTCTTCCTCTACTCTAATAGCTAACCACATTCATACTCAAAACTTTCCTCACGACATTCTCCCCATTCTACCGCACCACGCGCCCATACCGTGACAACCGACTTCTACACAAAATGGAAAACTACATAATGAAGTAGAAACTTAGCTCGGTGTTGTGCATAGTGTTGCATTTATATTTCCAGCCTCCTTTACATAAAAAAAAATCATAATACCAACTTTTCGCAGTCCAGCATTAAACATACTTTGACGACCAATCCATCCCGTGTTGCGCTGTAGTCTTTCTAGATCAACTTAGTTTTTAAACTTCCAGATATGAAATTTTGGAATGGATGTAATATTTAAAAAAATAAATTTATATAATCTCATCACGGTTTAAAAATAGCTGGCAGAATATACATAAATCGGTGCTGTTTACTGTATGTAGGTACTCGTGATATGACGATATAATAATTTTTTTTGAGCAGATTACATTTAAATTAACCTTTTCACTGAATTTTTATGACGCAATACTCGTACTATACGGTTTTTTATGATTACCGTCGAATCCGTTTTTCTCAAAGTAGCTAAATATATCACGCAAATGGAAACATTAGGTATTCAAATTGCTGTCGATTTTTCTTTCTATTAATAACCGGGGTATCATCAGTAAGACCACAGTTAATCTACGAACGTAGGGATATCCTAGAAAGAAAATGACACCCATGAAAAAGCAGGATATCTAACCTGCATTCCTGAACCATCGTTAAACCACAATATAAATATGAACAGTACGGAAACTAAGAACTAACGTTCGAAACGGCACACTCACACAAACACGCGAATCGACGAGGCCCCTAAGCGGTTGTCGCGGTGCTGCCAGTCGTGAGTGCCGCGTCAAGACGAATGGATTTTCGGGTTAACACGTGGTACCTACTATGCGATTGCGTTTTAACTAAGAATAGGATGACCTTGGCCCTATATTAGATAAACAATAATCATAATATGAAAATTATATGAACAAGATAAGTAATTTTCTTTGGTTAATCAGGCATCGGCGCCAAATATGCGCCATGCCGCGCGCCGTTTGCGGCGGGTGTCCTCCGCGCGCCCTTCCGACAAGGATCGCACGAAACGTTTTCGTCTTTCCGCGGCTCACTCCAAAACTTGTAAAAGGTTACGCCATATTGACAAAGCTCACAAGTAGTTGTGTATTGATTTTAAACTGTTCCGTGTTATAAACAATCTTCTTTTACTGGTATTAACCGAAGCCATGAGATTACCTATTTAAATGTTATTAGTAAACAATCGAAAAAACAATCGAGTTGAAATAATTAGTTCCAACTTGATTGTTTGAGAACACAAATATCAGTTTCAAAAACATTAAGAGTGACAACCCTAATGCTGCAGTGGAGCGTAGGTAATTATTTCAACAAATAGGCCTAGTTTTCATACTGTTCATATTTATATTGTGGTTAAACTGTTGGGATATAAACGAATACAAGAATTGTGAACTCCAAAAATCATTTAATACATTTATTTTCTATTTACAGAGTGAGGAGCAACTATCAGTATTTACCAGTGAGTGTAGTGAGCAATAGGCGCAGCGGAGTAGGCGATGGGAGCCACGGCCAGCCGTGAGCTGAGCACAGGCACGGTGTAGGCGAGCGGCACTCTGTGGATCAGCGGCGAGGCGACCACATGGCTGAGCGGCGCGATCAGCGGAGCCGAGCGCTTCTTCAGGTAGTGGATGCCACCACTGAGAGCCTTAGCGGTGTAATGCGCGGATCGGTCCAAGTTCACGTCCAAGGTGTCGAGCGGCCTGCCATCAGCAGCAAGGATGTTGGCGGGCTGGCCGGGAGCGAGGGACAGCGGCCCTCTGTAGTTGCGGCCGTAGGGGGCCAAGAGCGGGGCCGAGTAGGCGAGGGGCGCGATCAAAGCAACAGAACGCTTCTTCAGGAAATGCACACCGCCCTCGAGTGCCTTGGCGGTGAAGTGCGCGGAGCGGTCCAGGTTCACATCCAGGGTATCAAGAGGCCTGCCATCGGCTGCGAGGATGTTGGCGGGCTGGCCAGGTGCCAGAGACAGCGGTCCTCGGTAGTTGCTGCCGTAGGGCGCCAGGATTGGTGCCGAGTAGGCAAGAGGCGCTGTGTAAGCGAGCGGCGCGAAGGGCGCCAGCACGCTCGCTGTGGCCGCGGCAACCATGCAGGACAACACCACCAGCTTCAGCATTTTGTATGTAGAGTGGTCTGTGTTGTAATGTCAGCTCTGATGCACTGATGCATTCGTACGGTGACAGACGCCTTATATACTAGTGTGATAAGATTAACATGATAGGCGTCGGCGGAATGCATCGTTGGCCATGAAAAGACTACTTTTCTCCGAGAAAATAATTCATACGAACAAAGCATTATCACTTTACTACCTAGTTGATAAACGAAGGTATTATTAGTACTTAACAAACATTCTGAAGAAACCTGTTGCCTAAAAATCTAAATGATTTAAATTTGAGGCAAATATCTTTGTGAAGAGATTATTTCTGACAAAACTATTGAAGTTCACAAAATACCATGTTCCTATCTTGCTGAAAATATTTATACCAGGAAACTGGTAACGATAAGTTCAAATTGAAAATTAAGCCGCTTTATTAATGCGTAACAACTTTGTCGTACGTTCGCTGATTAAGCATAGCCCAACAGCGAGTTGATATTATAATTAGGCACTTATTTAAGCGGCAGTTGGTTACTGCTGGTTTTATAATTAAAAACGACAAAATGCAATGTTTATTAACAAGCACTTAAGTAAATAGAATGAAATCGTGAGAAATATTTAAATAGGTAGTAAAATTAATAATTGGGCAGTAAAATGACTGAACGGACAGTTTCGTGTGGGCAGCAAGGTCTCAGTTCTAACCATTTTGTTTTGCTAACGGGGTGAAAACCTCTTGCATTGTCTCCGTCCAGGGGCCGACAGGGGGTATGTAATACTTCTACTGACTTAAGCCACAGGTTGTTTCCTCGCACACTTGCCCTGGGGGTACCCAAGGACAGGGCACATGTAACCTCTTCAACGAAGCCCCCGACTGGTTCCGGCCCGCCTCTCCGGTCTCCATGATATCATGCGGGACCAACTCAATCTTTAATACTACCGAACTACACTCGAGAGCAATGAATCCGGGTCACTTAAAGAATCCTAAAAATCTCGGAAACTAAAAATGCTAGGTTAATGCAATAAATTGTATTTAATAGACAATGTAATACTCCTTAAATGAAGGTATTAAAACTTCTTAGATATTGTAAAGTTATATCATAAAAAAATCAAATTTGAAAAAGGGCCACTTTCGAAGATGGAACTACGAAATTACAGCATTTGGTTTTGCTTTTGTTTGTAATCTGTCATTTATGTGGGTACATAAACCATGTTGATAGTGCTCTATATTCATTATTCAAGCTGAAATTATGTCGCTTACGCCTGAAGAATGCACCAGAATACTTACAATGCTGGAAACCGGCCGGAGTCAGCGCGATACAGCCAGGACTGTCGGTGTGTCGCTGTCAACAGTACAAAGAGTTCTCCGACGTTACGAAGAAACTGGTTCTAACCTACGCAGACCAGGAACGGGCAGAACCAGGTGTACCACAGCACGAGAAGACCGATACTTGGTGAACACCATGTTTCGAAATCGCTTTCTCACAGGAACTGAACTCACAAATCAGTTTCGACACCTCGGAGGAAGTAACCCAAGTGCATGGACAGTAAGACGTCGGCTTGCTGAATCTAACTTAAAACCCCTTAGACCTGCAAACGGCCCTAAACTGGAGCGTGGGCATCGTATTTCAAGACTAAGATATGCCCAGGGCCACGTAAATTGGAGTATTGAAGATTGGTCAAAAGTTATGTTCTCCGACGAATCAAAATTTATGCTCTACAAGCACGATGGAAGACACAGAGTGTATCGAAGACCAGGGGAAAGATTCAAGCAAGCATGCATCGAAGAAAAAGTAGCCTACGGTGGTGGGTCTGTACTTGTGTGGGCCGGAATTTCTTCTGAAAGTCGCACAGAGCTGGTGATCATAGAAAACGGCTCTTTAACTAGCGTAAGATATGTGGAAGAAATCCTCAATGATCACGTTGGTCCATTTATGGTCAATTTAGGTGAGGATGCTATATTTATGCATGACAATGCCCGACCTCATACAGGTAGGATTGTGAATGACTACCTTCAAGAGATGAACATTACTCGTATGGAGTGGCCAGCGCGCAGCCCGGATATCAACCCGATCGAGCATGCTTGGGACGAGCTAGGCAGATGCGTAAAACAACGAAACCCTCCCCCAATCACGCTTCGTGAGCTCAAAATTGCTCTCACAGAGGAATGGGAGAATATTCCCCAAAATCGTATAAGGAACTTGGTGTACAGCATGCCAAACCGCGTAAACGCAGTAATGGAAGCACGAGGAGGCAATACGAAGTATTAAAATTCAAGAAAATCGTAATAAAGTTCAAAAATTTCATGTTTCCTATTTTTGTTTTAAGGAGAGATCAGCAGTTTTTTTCTTTAAGTAATTTTGTGTTAATAAAATGTATGGTGACTCATATTTTTTTTACTTTCATTTAAGGAGTATTACATACATTGTCTATTAAATACAATTTATTGCATTAACCTATCATTTTTAGTTTCCGAGATTTTTAACATTCTTTAAGTGACCCGGATTCATTGCTCTCGAGTGTATTTATCTAACCGCTCATTCAAACATTTTTACCGCCCATCCATCGCCAAGTGTCAGCACAAAATACGCAAGTAGTGTAATTGCGTATTTAGTACTGGTACTGTAGGACGAAATAACCGACTAATAGACCTACCGCCGTAAAATTTTATTACTGTCCGTTAATGTTATCAACTTCTCTGTTTAAATAAATGATAAACTTAAGCGATGTGATATATATATTTTATGACTCTAGTTAGTGAAGATTTATAGTTCTTTTTTTATAATTTCATGTAAAGAATCAAAATCGGGAACTAACAAAAGAAAATTTAGCATGATTTTCTAAAGATAATAAGCAATAAGTAAATAGACAGGTAAAGTCTATTTAAATCATTGTTTCCTATTGGTGATGTTTTCACTTTTATTAAACGACTAAAATCGTATGCCGGAGTAATAAAATTTGATTTTGGAATTACTATTCTTGGGGCCGATTTATCAATCGCCTGATAACTTTTTATCTGAAGAATAAAAATAGCGGATTGACATATTTTGTATACAAAAGCTGTCAAACTACCATTGTTATTCCTCCAATAAAACTTATCTGACTATTGAAAAATCAGGCCTTACTGTTTTTATATAGAAATGTTAATGTTTAGATCAGTAGCCAAATCTTTTAGAAGTTTTTTATTTTGTTTTGAAACTTGATTTTCTAAAAACACATATTTGAATGCAAGTTTACTATCTGTCGCCCTACGCTACTTAGTTTAATTTTAAAACTTATCAGAATTTTGAAATAATCGCATGATTTCGTGTCAGGTCAAAACTATAACGTGTGGAGTTCACACTCACGACTACCTACTCGCCTACCCGCACTTTTGCAGTGTTGGCCTATTTCCGCACTACTATCATCGATAGATATTCTATGATGTTATAATCTATATTACATAGGATTTTAATATGACTTACGAAATCTGGATGCACTATATGTATAATCTTCGAGGATAACAGGCGTGATGTTATGTCACGCATCATCACACACTCATTCACACTCGAGTACTTGCTCGCAGCAGTATAATGAGATAAGCCGAAGATCGAATTAAATGACAGCAGAAGACTGCTATACACTCATTAAAGATGGTGATGATCAAACACCAAAAACTAAGCCAGATCCCAGAACAGCTTATTAAATATAATTATGTAAATATTAAGACTCTTCAAATGGTTTCTATCCTATCCTGTCAAACTGTTTTACGACAAGCTTAAGACAAAGCAACCCAAAGACTCAAGGAACTTAGAAAACATCGAATGCAAGCATACAAAGCGAACGAAGAAGAAAAAGTTAACGTTTGAAGTGGATTGTGTGAAAGATTAAATGTCTAGATAGGAATTGACTACCGAGAAGGCGACTAAAAGAGAAGTATGGGAGAAAACAACATGTTGCGCCGACCCCAAATAAATTGGGATAAGGGTAGGAGAATGATGATGTTGGTCGAATGATGACATAGGGTGAACCCGTTGACTTCATTCGCTACGGCAAAGAAAATACTTGTTTTGAATTATTGTTCCTATTTAAAAAATGTCAGACGTCCCTAGGCTACTAGTCAGTCGTTAGTGGTGAAAATTAAAGATTCACTAAGAAGAGACAAGAAACAGTTGTTTCAACAATGCACTTCCTATAAACTTACTAAAAAGAACGAAATTACCACTGACACAACCACCGACACTTCAAATTATTAATATATAATGCTGATATACAATGAGTTAGCGCATATTACGTGTAGCAAAACAAGGACACAGTAATATACTAAACAACTATTCATAGAAATATTAAGAGGGGTATGTGTTGGATGTTTAAATAAAAAAAATATGTTTCCGGGTAACTCTCTTTATAAACTATAGGCAGATATATTGTCGAATACACTAAATATTTTTTACACAAATTTTTACCAATGAGGTCCCAGGATGCCGGCATGACCCAAATGTCCCAGTCCTAGAGGAGCGATGGGTGCGCGCCAGCCGAGATGTGCAGCGGCGGGCAGGGCCAGAGCTGCGGGCGCCAGACCGTGCGCAGCGGGTAGGCCCCATGGCGCGCCCAGAAGAGGAGCCGAGCGCTTGCCTAACAGATGCCCGTGCGCTCCGAGTGCTGCGACAGCTCCAGTGGCGTGGTCGACAGCCCTGGCAGTGAAGTGCACAGCGCGGTCGGCGTTCACACTAAGGGTATCCAGAGGCCTGCCGTCCTGAGCCAAGATGCTGGCGGGCTGACCGGGAGCAAGCGACACAGGTCCTCTGTAGTTAGCGGCAGCACCACCTAGAGGTGCAGGGACCACGACGGGACCGGCGACACCGACGGCGGGGCCGTGAGCAACGGGACCGGCCAGCAAGGGGGCGGCCAGCGCCGGTGCAACCAGCGGGGCACCCAGATGTGCGCCGAGACCCCATGGAGCTCCCAGGCCTAAGCCATGAAGACCGAGAGGGCCGAGACCGAGGCCGAGACCGCTGGGCTTGGCCGCCACAAGGGCTAGAACGGAGGACAACACCACCAGCTTAAACATTGTGGTCTGTGTTGTTTTCTTAGTAGAGAGCAACTGTAATTCTTACCCTCTAAGCTTCAGCTTATATACCAATCAATTTCGTAGGCGTATTCCAGATACCTTTGTGACGTCAGCAAATATGCGGCTAGGCGTTGGCTGTAGGTCGCCGGTGGATAGAAAAGGACCATGGGGCGGCGCAGGCGCCACAAGAAGTGTCCACCGAAGCGGGTTTTGAGATAATGCAAAAGTCAACTCTAAACAAATCGGTATACATTTGAAAATGAATCCTGAACTGACAGTACTTCCCTGTTCACCTTGGAAATTGATAAAGGGCCGTTCACTTCAAGTGATTACCCGCCTCGATGTGCAAAAATTCTAAATTACCCCACCGCACTGCGCAATAATAATGAGATACGCTCGTGTAATAGATGAACTCACCGGTCTTCGTTATATCATAATTACGAATTTCGGTACCACGAGGTAAAGAGAATAAGTGTCATTGACTTTTTGTTTTAATTTGTACCCTCTAATCTAAATGTAAATTCTTGCTTGAGACGTCATTTTATTTTACAAGTGATGAAGTTCGGTTTGAGAAAATTAGACGACAATTTATTCAAGAATTACTATAACAAATTACGCATTTGGAAAAGTACTAAGGTACTGAAATGGATGATAAACATCCCCTGAATCAACCATACGTTCATTTCTTAATAACTTAGATTGCTGAACATAAAGTAAAGATAGGAAAATCTTTAACTTAGGTATGTAAAACCTTGAATATGTCATGCCGTAACACAGCATAACAATATGGTGTAACACTAATTCTACCTACCATTAAAGGTGATTTATTAACATCTGTGATAATAAAAGGAAATCGGTGACTGACCGATCTATCAACACATAACTCAAACCACTAAACGAATTGGGCTGACATTTTGCATACAGATAGTTATTATGACATAGGCATGCGCTATTCCACGCGAACGTAGTCACGGGCAGAAGCTAGTCTAAATCTTCTTCTTTTCGTGTGGTTAGTATCTAACTAACCTGGTGTCAGAGTTTTAATGCTGCCCATGGGCCTGTGACTTAGCATCACATGCTGTTGGGAAATGTCTCTCGGGCATGCCGGTTTCCTCACGATGTTTTCCTAAATGAATAATATAATATAACATCAAGCATTATTTTGCAGAAAGGTTAGGCAGAGATGTCCTATAGTAGGTACACCCACATTTAGTTTACACAGTTATGTTTAAAACCATGTAATATTGAGCCTATTGCCATCAACCATATCAACAAGTCGGGTTGCTACTGAGAAATTCTAGATAGAAAAATGCAGTAACATGTTGCCCGACCTAGGAATCGAATCCAGGAATCCATCTCAGCAGTAGCGCTTGCAAATACTATAATTATAAAGAGGTAAAAGTATTGGTTTCTGTTTGTCAAAGGTATAAAAAAGGTATAAATATTTGGCAGCTAAGATCCGATCACCAAGATTATTTCACTGATTGAAAGCCACGCTATTGCCGAAGACCTAAGTTATGTTAAAACGCATGGACGAAGACACGGGCAGAAGCTTCTGCTACATGTTGATATAGCGTTATTTACTTTAAAATTAAAATAACCGGACTTTCATAACAAACAAGTATAATAATACTACGGTCAATGACTGGCGATTTTCATGAAAACAGATACGTTTTAACTTTATATAATCACATTAGACCTCCACAGATCATTAAAAACCCCATCTGGAATTACCGAGGGTTGCCTAAATGTCCGGGTTTAGGGTTGTAATCGTAGTTAAGCAATATTTATACTATTTTGAGGCAGCCTCATGACTTTTAAGTAATTTTAGGGCCAGCTCTCTAAGTTTAAAATGAGAATTGAATTTATGACAATGCCCAAAATAATCCCCTAAAAGGACATTTTCTATGAATGTTTTAATTCAAATCTTAAGACACTTACAGTTTCCAAGTATCATGACCTCTGATAATTTCCAGAAAAAAATAATACTAGCTTTCGCCATTGGCTTCGCCCGCGTGTTTACGAAATTATCTCGCGGGAACCGTATTCTTTCTGGATAAACAGTATGTGTTATTACAGACTATAATCTATCTCTGTACCATAATTCACCGAGGTCGGTTCAGCCGCTCTGGTGTGGTTGTTAACAAACAAACATCCAAACTTTCGCATTTAGAACAACATTAACCCAAGATTATGCGAATGTTTAGACCATCATCATCATTTCAGCCGATGGACGTCGACTGTTGGACATAGGCCTCCCCCATTTTGTTAGCTGCTAATAATAGGGAATTTTCACGGGATCATGGCATACGAAGTATCAGTAGATACTTTTATGAATTAAAACTCCTTTATTTATAAAGAAGAAAAAACACGAAACCATCGGCGTAAAAAGTTTGTTGTAAAACGTAAACGTTAATATGGATCGGTCATTGAACTCGCCCCTAATTACAACCCTTTCATAGCATTCCAGTTTATTTGAACCGCTGAACCCTAAATTAATAAAGTACACAATAACCGCAACACTCTGATAGAGTGATTCGTCGAAAAAATATGCTTTGAATAGTGCCCATAATTGAAGTTCTAATTTATTTTCGTATTTGCAAAGCTTTTAAAAAACAAAGTGTGATAGATTACGTGCTTAAAGACTGTTTTTTAAAAAAACTTTATCATCATCATCATTCTCCTGCCCTTATCCCAATTTATTTGGGGTCGGCGCAACATGTCTTATTTATTTAAAAAAAACTTTGTTTCACGAAAAATGTAATTATCTAATATTAACATAGAATAATATCATCACGCCAGTTTTCTCCGAAGGAATAAGGCAGAAGGGTACCTATTAGTACACACAAATTTCGCCGGTTATGTTTAAGAACCATGTAGATCGATTGATTGCAATAGGTAGAGCCTATTACAACCAATCGTGTACAAATCCAGAGTCCAGGCAGCTACTGTAACAACATTTTTGAAGGTCAATAACACCTTTCCCGATTACAGAAATGAATCTTATACGTCGTAGTTAGTTTGGAATTCCACACCTATGCTGAAATTCAAAGATGTGGCTGAGCTCCTTGACGTTACATGAACGGTAAACCCTTCAAATTTGGTGCCCAAGATACAGGCTTGCCTAGTTTTTGGCCAATGTAAAACCTTTTTTTATTTATTTTTTCAAATGTTCAATAAAGCTGAAGAGTTTGTTTGAACACGTTTAAAATTAATAAAATTATTGTGAGCTATATGTTTGAGCCGTTTTGGGGTTGAAACACGAGGACCTGGTGTGGGGTCTGAGTGTTCATGGAGTATTTCGGGATATTACCCAGTTGGTGGTCGACTCACATCGTGACCAGAGAGCTGATTGATTTGTATGCCAAATAATCAGCATTGGCCTTCAACGTGGCAACGCTGCCAGCCCTTTGGGGCCTTTTGCCCACTGACAGCGTTGCCGACGAATTTTTTGATGCCCAATGTTCTTCTTCCCTTTCTTTATATACTTGTATGTAATACGTACATTTCAGTTTTAGGTCGCAAAATAGGTCACCGTCCCTCTTAAAATGTCATTAAAAACGTGTGTGATATTTTTAAAAGGGACAGGCGAGTTGTTAAACATTGCCATATACCAAGTCTGTATGTATGCAAGAATATAACTAAAAGTTTAATGAGTAATAAAGCTCCGTTACAATCAAAACAATACACGCATTTTTATCTCCATACGAGCAATAAACAAACACATGAACTTGACATCGCGTGCATTCACGAGAGTTTGACGTGTGAACCGGTTGCGTGCGCGCAGCTCTTACGTACCACACACATATAGCAGTTACACATACATATATTAATAACGAGTTTCGTTGATGTTTTTGCCCCTATGGCTATATTGACCTTGCCTCTTGGCGTTATTGAAACTGAAATTGAATACAAGGAAGACTTCAATAAGAGAAATGGTGAATCAAGTTTTTGTTATGTCAAGAGGCACGCGGTCGAACCACGGGCCACAAATGAAAGATATAGTAGATATGTGCTGTTTTTTGCCGCAGGCTGAAGAAGTTTGCAAAAGATTAAGCACGTCTGCGTATGCTCTCTACAATCTGTCCAAGAAAGTTAACGTTGATACATTAATGGTTGCATATCACGGTTTGGTGGTCTCTGTTTTAAGGTTTGGTGTAGTATTCTGGGGTAATTGTTCCGAAAGGGAGTCTATATTTAAAGCTCAAAAACGGTGCGTAAGATCCATTTTTGGTCTCAAGGTTACAGATAGTTGCATTCCTTTTTTCAAGAAACACAAAATACTAACCTGTCCTAGTTTATACATTCTCGAAGTAGCTATATTTGTTAAAACTAATAAGCATCTATTTCCTTCACTGAATGATACGAGGATGCGAACTGCTGCCATGAGATCAAAATATCAGAGTATATTGTGTACTGGTAGATATAAGACTGCTTTGCTTAGAAAAAACATCAATGGCATGGCACCTATTATATTTAACAAATTGCCAAATTGCATTAAGGATCAGCCCTTAATAAAATTTAAGAAACTCCTGTCGTCATTGCTGATAGAGAAATGTTATTACTCTGTTACCGATTTTATCAATGACTAGCGGACCCGACAGACGTTGTCTTGTTTTAATTATGATACCTACGCTACCCACCTACCTAACTACCTACCCACCTAACTTTTCTGACCTTTTAACCCTTCCCTGGACTACGACAAACATTTCAACACCAAAATCAGCTAAATCGGCCCAGCTGTTCTCGAGTTTTAGCGAGACTAACAAACAGCAATTGATTTTTATTTATATAGATGATTTGTGATATAATGCTTCACTTTATCTCATTTATTATGTAAATAATTTTGGACTTCGTCATGATCTCATTTTGAATTTAGTTAAGTAAATTAAGTAAGTAAATTATCTGTAAGTTAACCACATATTTTTTGTATGCCAACAGGCAGAATGTACTGGGACTATATCGAAATGAACACCATAATTGTAATACCTGCATTCTATACAAATAAAGATATTATTATTATTAGTTAAATATAACTGTGATAAAATGAAAGTAAGTAGGTAATGACACAGTAAAAAAAAGCAATAACTCTGGTTGTATTACTAACCAGTCCAAAGTTAAAATACCTACCTAACTGAATACCTGAAGAGGGGTCATTGTACTCAACATTTGGTACAACTTTTACTTTTATTTCCGTTTCCAGCAGATGGAAAGCTCAGAGTGGGAGACAAAGCTTTTTATTCCTAAACAGTCATCTAATTAACAGTCAGATTTGTTTAAACTTTACAGAATATTTCTTAAAACTCCCGCAGACAGGCGCGACGCTATTTTATTAAAACAATTCCTATGAAAACTTCACGGAATTTGTACTATCAGAATCGCGTTGCGCCTGATTGCGGCAGCCCTTATTCTGTATCGGCATACGGCACCAACCCGTGAAGTTTTAATTAATATAAAATATTTTACCGTGAACGTGTCTACAGTAATGAAGCAGACGCGATTTATTTTACATCTGCTGTTTCCACTGGATTCATCTACCACCATGTTCTCCATAGCATGCATTTCCAACAGCAAGAGGTATTAAGGTCCTTCCATAAAAACTTATTTTTTGTTTTTTGACGGTGGGAAATCATCCAATGACTTCTCCCGCTCTGAGTGGAGCGAAAGAAAGTGTCAGACTCTTACAGACTAAAACCCATCCATGTTCCTTCTCTGTCTTTATGTTCCGGGGTAGCGGTAACCCATTCGGACAATCGCGCTTATTCCATAAAAGCTAAGCTAAACTTTCTGCGCTTCTTGAAGATACTTCCTTGCAACTAAAGTATACGTAGGACACAACAGTCCGCGGTGTCGAATAGCTCGCGTCGGCACGAATCTCCAATTTCCATGTCATGATATTATTATAAGTTATTCAATATTCTTTCGACTGTCGATTAGCGAGCTAAAGGCCAGGTGTTTGAACTCCATGCGATACACTATTGATCCGACACTTATTCAGCTCATAAGCTTTCAGCTTCACTGTATGACTTTGTAGGTTCGCAAATTTATTTATTTTTACAAAAGACATGACACATATTTGTTAACTTACTATAATATTATAAATGTGAAAGTTTGTATGAATGTGTGTTTGGATGTATCTTTGTTACGCAATCACGCCAGAACGGCTGAACGAATCTGGATGAAATGGCTCAGAGATAGATAATAGTCTAGAATAGCTCATAGTTTACTTTTTATTCTGGTAGTATGTTTCCGTGGCACAATTTCCGACAACTACGCAGGTGAGGCCACTGGCAGAATCTAGTTCAATATAATAAGCCTGGCTAAACGGATTTGTGTAAACACACTGACAGACTTAAGTAAAAACTAGCATATAAGACACTGTACATGTTAGAAGCTTTCCTAAGATGCGATTGAAGCCGCGGATAACAGCGAGTCCTAAATATTTCCCTTTTCAACCTTAGCACAATCTTAGTCCTACGTGAACATGTCTTGCAGCCTTAGAATTAAGTACCTTGGTAGGTACATATTTGATTTACAAGTTTAGTGTCGACGAGGGAAGTGGGAGGGGTCGTTTAGCTGATGTAATGGAAAGTCAAATTACATCATGAGTTTCATGGCGTAAGTGATTAATTGATAATATCTCAATGGAATGCGTACGCTGCATTCAAGTTAAATTATTTTTGTTTAGCACATTGTTTATTTTTTAACACATTTCAGTTTGATATTGATGATTGATGCTATAATAGACTATCATCCTAATAGGGCTGCCTGTTGATTTCTACACGATTCTGAATCTGAAATGTAAATAATTTATTGCTTATTTAGTATCTCCAACGAAAGATGTACGCGATACGGAATAAAGAGCAAAATTTTTTTATGACTTCAGAGTTAAGGTTGAGTGTGCCTGGGTTTTGTGTGCGTGTGTTGTACCGGTTAAAAATAAAACCACTAATAGCCATTCCTCCAGAACAAATTCTGGCCATGGCGACCAATCTCAGCGCAGACCCGTCCTTCGGCCCAGGAGATATTATAGTGGTCAAGTGTATTCGCAGACACTGGTGCACCCTTTCCTTCCTGACTCTCACAGTCTGATAGGACTGCAATCCGGCAAGACCGGAGACAACCAGGCGCACGGCCAACGGCTTAACGTGCTTTCCTAAACTCGGGGTGGGGCTGGTACTAAGGTATTTCTAATAGCAAACACCTATTCATAGTGCCCGGCTCCGGAATCGAAGGCTGGACCCCACACTCAACAATCGCGCTTGCGACCAACAGGGCAGCCCACCAAAGTCACTAACGATCTTAATAAGGATAGGTAAATACATACAGCTGAAAAACATAAAAAAGAGATGTGTCCAAACCCAATTAAAAAACCGAATTCGCTTTCGCTTCTTCCCTTGTCACAGCTTTAAGAACTCATCGTACTGAGAAATTTTAATAAGTAACATTCCTGAACAGTCGCAGGTCCATCGCTTCAGTTAAAAAGGTTCAAACGGGAACAAAGTTCAATGAACTCTACGGAAACTTGAATAGCAGTGACTTACATCCTGTTACCGGCTTCCGTGCAGCTGTGACACGAGAATATTAATAAAAACTATTAGCTCGGAACTAATACATCAAAATCATGGCAACATTGTGTTCAACTCGCGTCTACTTGCTATATACGGTGACATCTGGTGTTCTTGCAGGCAATCTGATTGCGCCGTTTGTACCAATCCAAGTATTGAAATGATTGAATGGTTATTACACAGGCAGTGGCGATTCTGGACCGAAGCATATTATAACTAATACGATAAGTTTTGCTACCGTGATGGTCGCGCATTCATTCATTCGATTCGGTCTACTGCAAGAATAGACCTTCTTAGTCGTTGCTCCAGATGGTGATCGTAAAGATGACACGGGCCACAGCAGTCAATCTTTAAGCCACTGCACCAACCACACCAACATATAGATTTACTACCACATCACCTCTGGGTCGCAGCACAATGCTGAGCGATGGCCGATTTGCGTGGATGTGTCGCATAATTATTTTCTCCCAACTTTTTCATTTTGTTTTTGTTTGTTTTTTTTTGCATCATGGTCATACTTACCCCAAATAAACGTATAATTTTTCTTTCTTCTTTCTTTCTTTACCCTTTAGTCTTTACTCTCAGTACCCAACATTTGTTTACGTAATTAACTATTCTGTTGTTATTAGTACGAGAAACTACTGTCATAACATTAAAGTTATGTTATGATTGTTAGTACAGACTTGAGCCTGGAGCGGTGATCGATATAACTGTTTATAGTTGCATTGTTGGGATAAGGGCAGGAGAATGATGATGTTGATGAAAAAGTTATGCCGAAATCTAATTACGTTAGTAACATAAAATCTATGATTTTTGATGGTGGTTGGTGGTAGGTGATATTTTCGTACAAGTGAGTGGGCAGGAAGACCACCTAGCAGGTGAGTCCCTCGCCTGCGTAAACCATGTCTCATGGCTTACGCGGGCGAGGGACTCACATGACATAAAATTAAAGGTAATTTTATGTCATGTCATGTCACTGTACTATTTGTATACTATTAGTAATGTACTTCATTTTGACTTTATAAACATATCAACAGAAGTAACTTGCCTACGCTTGTATCTACAGACATTAATACAAAACAAACCTCCAGCCAAATCATAAAATAAAGATTTTTCTATCTAATGAATGTCAAGAAACTTTATTGGGAATTCTTGAAAATATTTACCCTATACCCATTAGGAGTTACTCTTACATTGTGGGTGCGATAACAATAACAATTAAAATAAACAAAATTTCAGATGAACAAATTCTATAAACAAAAAAAATATGCAGGCCACACAATTATTTGTTCCGGTCGAAAATCAAGCCTGCGACCAGCAACTTAGTATAGCAAACTAATTATTCAGTCACAGCACTAATCAAACTAAAATCTGTTTTTCTAAATTAAACGTTATTTATTGATTTCTAGAGTCAATAAGGCCTTGTTTCACCAATGTAACTGAACGCGATCAGCACGTTTATACCTATTCACGATCTTTCAATAATAATAATAATAATAATAATCAATCAATCTTCCACAACAATAATGACGACCTCTTGAACTCAGTTCAAATATGGTGATCGCGTTCAGTTTGAATGGTGAAATGCAGCCTAAGCCGGTTAATTAAGCTACAGCAAAAATAAAGTTCAATTTACATACACACAGGATATACTCTAACTGTGTACACAGGTAGGTACTTATTATCCAATCAAGCCTGTCCATTTTGTTATAATTACAGAGTCCGCTAAACAAAAAATCAACTTTGAATAAACTAATGCAAGGCCTTCGGTCATAACGAATAGCATTCCGCGTTGCCGGTGGACGCCATTCTTGTACAACTATCTCACATAATTAGCATAAAGTTAACCTACTTTATAACGTAAATACTATCATTTTGTGGCTTATTAATCATGTTGTCGGTCACTTTTAAGGGTAAGACGTCACAACTCATTTAAATAATAACAGCAGTCCTAGGGTTACCATTCTAAAATCTTAAAATAAAGTTGAAGTTCGAACAATTTAATATTATTCTAAAATTTTAAATTTTGATGTTTTTTTTTAATTAAAAAAACTAGTACTCAACTACAAATCCGGGCGGACAGTAACCCTTGTTAGATAGGTCTCATAGATTTGCTGGATCACGTCCTTGATGCTTAAAAGCAAGTGTTTCCGTTTCCTGTAGGTACGCACAGTCAAGAGGCTCCTCTCTAGAGGCCTGAGTGACCACTGTTAACTTGGATGCTGTTCCCATTGTTGATATTAAAAATAAATAAAAAATCTAGAATCGAAGTGGCATCGAAGCACCTTTGATTATTCTTATAAGCGAAACAATCTTACCCTAAAATCTATACTAATATTATAAAGAGGTAAAATTTGTAAGTTTGTATGTAGGGGTAATCTCCGGAACTAATTATCCAATTTCAAAATTTTTTGATAGAAAGCTACATTATTCCTGAGTGCTATAGGCTATAAATTATATTTATATCATACATATTAGCCGAGCTATCGCAATTTTCTTCTAGCAAGTCGGAAAGAAATACCTCCGAAAACAGAATTATTTGCATGCGCTGCCTAAACAGTTACAGTATATCGCAATTTTCCGCGGACGAAGTCGCGGGCAGAAGCTAGTTAATAATATAAGGAATCATATATAGAAACTCCGCAAAATATGAAAATGGGATCCTACAATTTTATTACATTTAAAAGTCAAAAGTCAAAACATTTATTTCAAATAGGCCCAAGAAAGGCACTTTTGAACGTCAAAAATTAACAAGAAATAGAATTGATTCTAGTCGCCCCTTCCAAAAGGTAGTTTCGTGTGGAGAAGAATGGGCAAGAAACTCCACCGTTACTCTTTTAAAATGTTTCACAATGTTTTGTATACATGTATTATAATATTATAATATGTGAAGACGATGCACCCAGAATAAAAACAATACACCAAAATGGTGAAAAGAAGAACGCATGTAGCAGTGAAAAATAAACTTAATTAGGTATGTCATAAGTACATGGTGCTCACATATTTACAAACATTCTAAAAGTTAACAATAATAAATTAATCAATGTGTGAGATGTTATTCCAATATAATAAAATAATATGGTACAAATTATAAATTATTACCTAATTTACTTAGCAACCAGTTTGATTTTGTCTAGACACTAGATTGTCCTGTGGAGCAGGACCAGCATGTTTCCAAGCATCCTTATCCTTGATATAATCCTCTAATTTGTAATAAGCTTGTTTACAAAGTGTACTTTTAATATGAGTTTTAAATTTTCTTTCATTTAATTTCAGTATGTCACAAGGTATTTTGTTGTAACATTTAACACAGAACCCCATAAAAGATGTATGTACTTTGGACAATCTGAAAAATGGTTGAACTATTTTGTCTTTATTTCTAGTATTAAAGTTATGCCTATCACTTATTTTGTTAAAAAGATGTCTATTTTTTCTTACATACATAATATTTTCATAAATGAATTGGCAAGGAACCGTCATAATATTAATCCTTTTAAATAGTTCCCTAAGCGATTCGCGACGACGAAGATTGTAAATGGCTCTGATCGCTCGCTTTTGCAAAATAAAAATGGATTCAATGTCAGCAGCCCGACCCCACAGTAAAATGCCATACGACATTATGCTGTGGAAGTAACTAAAATAGACCAAACGCGCGGTTTCTACGTCTGTCATCTGCCTTATCTTTCTAACAGCATAAGCGGCCGAACTAAGCCGTCCCGCAAGAGTTGTTATGTGGGGACCCCATTGCAACTTGTCGTCTAGCGTGATTCCCAGGAAAACCGTCTGCTTAATAAATTCCAGCTTCTCTCCGTTCAATATGATGTCACAATCGCTACTTTTCACATTAGGTAATGTAAATCTAATGCATTTGGTTTTTTTTTCATTTAGTACCAAATTATTTACCGTAAACCAATCTTGGACCTGAAGAATAGAGTTATTCACGTCGTCAAGATTTTGAGAGCGTCTATCAATTTTAAAGATTAATGATGTGTCATCTGCAAATAACACCATCTTCGGTTGATTTTGAAGTAATTGGGGTAAATCGTTAATGTAAACTAAAAAGAGGAATGGACCCAATATCGAACCTTGAGGAACGCCCATTGTCATTTCCGACCCCAGCGAGTTCACACCATTTACTTGAACTTTAACCTTTCTATCTTTCAGGTATGATCTAAGTAAATCAAGGGCTGTATTTCTAATCCCATAGTGCTCTAGTTTCAGCAGAAGCGTCTCATGTTCTACGCAATCGAACGCCTTAGAGAGATCGCAAAAGATTCCAATGGCATCTTGTGCTTCTTCCCAGGCGCTAAAAATGTTCTTTATTAGGGTGACACCAGCGTCAGTAGTACAACGCCCTTTGGTGAAACCGAACTGTTGGTCATGCAAGATGGAATTTTTATTAAAGTGACGTAACATTTGATTGAGCATCAACTTTTCAAACACTTTACTGAGAACTGGCAGAATTGAAACGGGCCTATAATTGTTGGGTTCTTTACTATCACCGGATTTGAACAATGGCACTACTTTACTGTGTTTCATAAGATCCGGAAAGACTCCTTGGTCCACACTGGTATTAAATATGAAAGCTAAATAGGGCGCAATGGTGTCTATAATAGAACTACAGACTTTTACAGACATTCCCCAGAGATCTTCTGTTGATTTGATTTTAAGATCTTTAAAAGCTTTTATAACAGCCTGGGGGTTTGTATGCTGAAATGTAAATTCTAAAGGGCATGCCTTTACATTTTTTCTAAGTAAGGCAGCAGAAAGCGCGGCTGAGGAATTTAATGATGCAGTAGTTTTGAGTGGAATATTAGCAAAAAAGTTTTCAAATTCCTGAGCTATTTCTATATCTGAGTTGATGCGGCCATGTGAAGTCTCTAAATTATACTCAGTATTACGCTGCTTTTTCCTACCTGTTTCATTATTTATTATTTGCCAGGTAGTTTTTATTTTATCATCAGCTGATTTTATTTTATTGCTAATATAAAGAGCTTTAGCTATTTTGCACACACTTTTAAAAGTTTTAGAATATTTTGCAACATACTGATGAAAGTTTGTATGATTCATATGTTGCTTGAGGCCATAAAGTTCAAAAAGTTTTGCCCTGCTTTTGCGAATACCTGGAGTCGCCCAATCGCTAAATAAAAACTTTGTGAAAATACTTTTAGTTCTTAGTGGAAAAGAGTCATTAAATTGCTTATTTAATAGTAAAAAGAACTCGGTGTAGAACTCACTTGGGTCAGATATATTATTAAAATTCTGAACACATAAATTACTGGCCAAAGACTTTTTGAATTTGTTTAAATTTGTACATGTAATTGGCCTAAATCTTATTTGAATTTGTTGTAAGGGCATATAGGAACAAAATGTTATAGTTTGTCCACTGTGGTCAGATGGCAACTTATTTAAGATATCTTTATGTAAGTATTCACAATTACAAAAAATATTATCTATACAAGTGGCAGAGGAAGCAGTTACTCGGGTTGGTTCCATAAAAACATTGGACAAATCAAATGACCCAAAAAGACTTAATAACCTGACAGTATTCGAGTTATTTTCTAGTAAATTAATATTAAAATCTCCACATATGATTATTGATTTGCTACTAGTACTAAGTTTCTTTAACACATCTTCCATTACAGAATCAAACACAGATAGATTCTGGTAACTTGGAGGTCTGTACACGCATACAATAACATGCTTATCTAGCTCAACACAGGACAATTCAATGGTGTGTTCAACAGATAGTCCAATGATGTCTTTTCGTTCTTTGGATTTTATTGAATTTTTAACTAATATTAATGACCCACCATGTATCATTAGTTTTCGGCTGAAATAGCTAACTACGCAATAATTTTCATAATTAATTGACACTACTTGATGATCTTTTAACCAATGTTCTGTTAAACAAATGACATCAAACTTGGTATTTTCCAAGAACAATTCTATTTCCAGTAACTTGGAAGAGCAACCTTGAATATTTTGATTTAATAATTTTAATGTATGTTGCACTCCATTCGGTTTATTATTTTTAAGAGTAATATTGCCAGAAGATACCTTTTTATTATTTTGTAGTAATAATAACTGGTTGTTAGAAGTGGTAACTTCTGTTGTCCTACTGACTAGTTTAAAGAACTATCCAGAGTATCCTCCACAACTACAACCGAAGAGTCTAGAATGTCCATATGAGTTCTAGCAGGAAGAGAATACCCGACCTGAGTGTTCATGGCCTCCAAGGTTGTTGGTACTATAGTTAGATCCTCCTTCGTACAACATGATGTAACATAATTATTCTCTATGTTGTTAGTATAACTAGGCAACACAGATTCGTCCCTAATACTAGAATTTGTTATATTAGCTATAACCTCATTAATATTATATGCTATCAACATAGCAATCTGATCATTCTACCTCTTCTTCAAACAGATAACCAGAAAAGAATAAGCTTCAAGTTCATAACGTAATTATTAGGTACATATTATATTATATAAGTTATCTGACCCTCAAATAAGTTCCCCGTATCGTTAACTGTCCCGCCCAGTAATGAAGTATTGTATGTCTATTACCTAATCATTCAATAATGGATAGGTAGGTGAGTATAGACATTTTCATCGCTGCGTAACTGTGTGTGAACTCTAACTAGTTTGAATAGCATTTACAAATTGTAATGGGAAATATCGACGAAAACAATTAAGGATATAAAATAAACTTCGATGGTCAATTAAAAACAACTTTGTTAAATTCAAGTATTCTAATAATTAAAACAACTTTATGGTGGTTCAAAATTAGAATGCGAATGACTAGATGTGATTTACTACTCTGTCAAGAAAGTACCGGGAAAAGATCAATAATACACAAAATGTCTGTTATTCATCCAAATTTATTTTATCACCTTCAAAGTATGCTCCTTTAGAAACGATACACTTGCGCCAACGAATAATCCATTCATCAAAACATTTTTTAAACGCTGCTTCCGGAATTGAGTTCAGTTTTCGCCGCGAATTCTCCTTTATGTCTTCTATCGATTGAAAACGGGTGCCACGAAGTAGTAATTTGAGTTTAGGAAAAAGAAAAAAGTCAGCAGGAGCCATATCTGGTGAATATGGTGGTTGCTGGATGGTATTTGTTGAGTGTTTGGTCAAAAATTCGTTCACAATGATAGCCTTGTGCGAAGGCGCATTGTCGTGGTGCAAAATCCAAGAATTTTCTTTCCACAAATCTGGCCTTTTTCGTCGAATTTGCTCTCTTAAACGCCGCATAACGCTCAAATAATATTCTTTATTTACCGTTAGACCTTCCGGTAAGAATTCAGAGTGCACAACACCGCGATAGTCAAAGAAAACAGTCAACATGACTTTGACTTTTGATCGACTTTGGCGTGGTTTTTTCGGTTTCGGTTCAGTTGGAAGGCGCCACTCCGAAGCTTGTTGACTAGTTTGCATGTCAAACTCGTAAACCCACGTCTCGTCACCAGTAACAATGCGTTTCATGAATGTTGGGTCCGAACTGACTCGTTCTAGCATGTCCTCAGCGACTTTCATGCGATTGAGTTTTTGGAGAAAATTCAGATCTTTTGGGACTAGCCGAGCAGCAACATGTTTCATACCCAAATGATTAGTTTAAATGGTACGGATCGACTCGCGAGATACACAAAGTTTGGCGGCTATCTCTCTCAGAGTTGAATGGGGATTTTCAGTCACTATTTTCTTCACTTTTGCGATGTTAACTTCAGTTGCAGACGTTGACGGCCTACCAGAGCGAGGCAAATCTTCCATCACATCTCGACCGCTTTTGAACGCTTTGAACCACTCATAAGCACGAGTTTTTGATAAAGTCGATTCACCGTAAGCCTTCTGTAACATTTTCAGTGACTCCGAACACGAAATTCCATTGGCGATGCAAAATTTAAGACAAACTCTTTGTTCGATATTTTTGTCCATTATGAAATTCGCAATACACACTATATAATGATATTACTAAAACCAGCACTGTATTTAATATAAATAACAGATGCAACTCAAACTCCGCGCCAAAATGGAAAACAGTTGTGCCAATCTAACAACTACAAAAAAACAAAAATTTGAATTTGGAACCATAAACAAATCATCCATTCCCGATACTTTTTTGACTGAATGTATGTCATTCACATTCTAATTTTGAACCACCATAAAGTTGTTTTTATTATTAGAATACTTCGTTTTTTTTTTAAGGCTGGGAAATGATCCAATGACTGCTCCCGCTCTGGGTGGAGCGGAAGGGAGTGTCAGACTCTTACTGACTAAAACCCATCCATGTTCCTTCTGTAGCCCTTTATGTTCCGGGGTAGCGGTAACCCTTTCGGACAATCCCGCTTAATTATTAGAATACTTGAATTTCAAATAATGAAGTGCTGATCGCGTTCAATTTCATTGGTGCAATCCGGACTTAGTTGTGATAACAATCGCATTGTACAGTTTTAGCTGGACTCGTTTTGCGGGGGTATGCGAGTTCATGTTTAGCTTATGCCAACTTACTACCTGTGTTGACGTGGATCGCCTTGATCTAGTAAAGCTGGTAGCCAACGCGGCTAAAGCGTAGCCTATAAAAATGTCAAGAAGTAATACCATTTACATGGAACTATTAAAGTTTCATCGGGAAGCGTAACCCCAATCATTTGTTTGAAAAATAATATCACGTATAATGTCGAAATACATGCCGTGAATCACGTAGCAAACAATGAGGAAGTAGACTGTTTTTAATAGAATTTTATACAGTAGCTACCAACGCTAAGCTGTTAATCTCTAGGATGTCGACTAATAGTGAACTTATACCTATAGCATGAACCTACCTAGACCTAAGTATCCATTTTTCAATTCAAAAAATACCCTGAGTTTTTCAGCGCCCATACCAACACGAACGTGACTTAGTAAAAAAAAGGAATTATTCATAAGGCCGGAACACCCATTAAGCGTATAAAGTGAGATGTAATGACGTCACCAACCACGTCACGTCTGAGTGGTGTAATTCTTTGTGTAAGGTGCTTCCCTTTAGGAAATGTCACTAACGGCCTCCTGCGACACGTACGTGTAATAATTAGTATTTATCGAGAAAAGTTAAACGAAAACGCTGAAACCAAATTGTTCAAACATTTTTCGGTGGATCTAATGTGTTCCACGAAAACCGTTTTCTTCATACTATCATTAAAAATTAGCACAGAAATATATCATTATTATAATTCCGTCTCAAACCTTTAACCTAACAAAAGCAACTTGTACCTACCACAAGTATTTTTTTTTTAAATGACCAAATATTCTCTGCAGTGCCGTATACAATTTATATCAACGAAAAGCCCTGAACTTTACAAAGATAATATATAGCTACACAAATAACTACTCACTCATAAAAGATTAAATTTTATTTCATGAATTCATAAAAGCCTTTTATCGGCCATCTTATCTGGAGGCGCCGACGCGCAGTAACGATAAATCGCGTTTGATATCAACAGTGAGCAACTGAGCACTCAATGTTTGCCTTAAAAGGCCGATTGCTTTATGCTACGCTTCGGTGTAACAGCGGGACGCTTTTATGCAAACGTGAGCGGTATAACGTATTGTTCGAATGGAAATGGCGTCTCGGCCGCGTTATCAGATCGCTCTAGTTCACCACAAAGGTACGTTGTGCAGTCAGCTCGCCCCCGCATGCACCAGAGCTTCTGTTCTCTTAATAAGTAGGACAACATAACTTAATGTTATACGTTTATCGCGATCGCATTTTATTTCTTAAGAGAATATATTTTGTTTTTTTGTTAGTTCCTTTGGCCTTGAGATTTCGGATACGAATCGGCTTCCAGCGTCCAGGTGTTGAGCAAAGTAGCAGACGCAACATCAATGAACTTGAACAGACAGTCATACAATAACAAATTCTTTTATTGACTTGAAAAAGGTTTACCTACATGTAAAAGGGATGTAGGTACTGCGATTAACATATAAGTATATGCACATTGTAGTTGCATTGTAACGCTAGCTCTTGTTCTTACGCTTATAGCAATTTGTAAGTAAGTATCAGGTTGTATTTGTATGTTATCAAAAGAGTGATTTGCGATCGTAACAAAATGTAGCTATCCATGGTATTTTAATTTATAAGGTTATTATAAAGAATTGTATAATTTCTGTAGAAGAAATTAGCTGTCTTTAAAGAGTTCTGTGAATATAATTTGTAAAGCATCAATTAAGTCCTCAGTGACGTCATCATAGAAGCTATTTATAGCTTTTGAGTCTGTTATAAGTATAACAAACGATGAATATTAAATAGTATTTTCACGATATAAGTGAACAAAATGGGCTCGTAGTCAACTACTTATTATGATTTTCTAAGATTTAAGTAAATTAGTTAAGATAATACTCAATCTTGAGTTAAAGCTAAATTAAAACAGCAAGATAATTTATCAGTCTTCATTAATAATCAAAAATTTGGAAGTGAATCATGGAAATTTGAGTTAATCCTAATTATCGCCATTTAGAGGGATTCAGTGAAGTGAAGAAGATGACTCTGGACGTAGACTTTTTACGACTATTTTATCCGTAAATTTTTAGTTTACTATTTTAAAACTAGATGGCGCTGTATAGATCTCTGAGAGGAAATGCTGAAACAAACTGAGAGTTAATGACAGTGATTTGTGCTTTCGTTTCTGGGTAAGTAGTATTCGAGTCGTGCAAAAAACTTAGCAAAATAAGAAACAAAAGAGCTAAACTGCAAAGTGCAGTACTCATTTATAAAACAAAAGCGTGCGGCCTTACTTTTGTGACCGTAACAGGAGATAATAGTGCCGCTTTCGACATGCTGCATTAAAAAGCTAAGTACGTAATAATACTCAACTACCTGTAAACCTCGACATTAAAGCCCTATAAATATTTTAAGCATTATTTAAAGGGATTTTGAACGATTCGATTTCTTAAATCTTTGCTGCAAAATGAAAAATAACTATAAATGTGATAGCCAATAATTATTCTTAATATTTTATTTAAAAATCATAAACATTATATTTTCTCCCACCAATTTTAAATTGTTTGCAAATACATCGCAATAAACTGTTACAAATCGTTGTTAAAAAGCCTTGACAATTCTTCTCGCTAAAAAATAAAAAATGAAAGTGTACCTAATCAATTTTGTCTTTTCCCAGCTATGTTGGGGTTGGCTTTCAGTTTTTACATGAAGCGACTGCCTATATAACCTCCACGACCCAGTTACTGGGTAACACGATGCCCCTTGTTAAGACTGATTGTCAGACTACGTAGTCGTAACGACTGTCATAGACCTACAAATGACAGCCGCGACCAATAGCTTAACATGCTTTCCGAGGCAGAGCTTTCGCTAAGAATGAAAGTGCCTTTTTTTTAAGGATTGGAAATCATCAAATGACTCATCCCGCTCCGGGTGGAGCGGAAGGGAGTGTCAGACTCTTATTGCCTCAAACCCATCCATGTTCCTTCCTTAGCCCTCTATGTTTCGGGGTAGTGGAAACCCTTTCGGGCTATCCCGCTAAAAGTATTAAAGTGAACAAATAATTTAACTTTGTATCGAGGATCGGCGAACCAGATCAAGCTTATACCGGATCGGAGCGCTCACAGAGGCTGGCACGACAGCTGTTGACATTCAGAAAATGTACTTACCTTATATTATTACTATTATTTCTCAATTATCATACCCACCCCGTCATATATGGCAGAACGCATTCATTTTTCACCACATTACTTGAACTTTTCATTCTGGTTTCGGTTTTAGTGGTATTTATTACTTCGCACAGTGCCTTTTAACACGTCAGTTGTTTAAATTCATTACTGGTATAGTTATTTGTAACTTGAGTAAGAAATAAAGTGTAACCAAGCCATTTCGTACACACTTCAAGAATGATTTTGTGATCTAGTGGAGACTCATAACTAAGCTTATGCGAATTCTAAATGCTATTGCGATGCAAATTCAAAATGCAATTGATAATTAAATCTGTCCATTGCCGTTAAAATTAAAGTACGTAATACCTCTCAATCGAATGCATTTGGCAATCAAATTAAATTACATTAGGTACTCATTATTTTTACATATCGGGAACTGTAAAGCAATTAAAAGTAAAGTAGTTGATAAGCGATCTATTCAATCAGTTAGATACGAACTTGCATAAGATGGGGATGACGAAATGTATTTGTAACTTGCATCAGGAGCCACTCTAACGAAAGCTTAAAGTACCTACTACCTACCCAATAGCTTGAAGGCGCTGGGTGTCGGAACAAAGAACTCAAAGACTCGGTTTAGTTTGGTACCTTGATGCTCGACAAACGTGATTTAGATTACGCGTTTGAATCCCGAATACAGTGTAACCTACTTCTTTTTTTGGAATGCGGACTTCTATGTTTATTGAACGCAACCACAGATCCTTTATTTTTTAAAAACATCAGGTATATTTACTGATTTCTACAAAATGTTACGTATATTTATGTAAAGACATGCTTTTCCTAACAATAACATTCATAGGTATATGTTTTCATGTCGTTACCTAAATTCTACATTCGATTTGAAACACCCATAAAATGGCATAGGCAACATACACAGCAACCTGTATGTGGATTATTATTACGTAAAGCAAAGAAATACTAAAAGAATCACGTACATTCCATTACTGCCATTTCGTTCGTTTATGACTAAGATAACTGTCGTACTTTTATGAGAACCCCATATAAGGGTGTTCTATTAAGATCACGTTTGTCTCCACTCACGGCTCAAAGAGCCTAATCCGTAAATGTCCTTTCTATATCATATACAATTTATATTTATATGTTCTTTTATAAAAAGTTCTACGTTACTCACATCTTGAACTGACCTTAAACGGGCGTCAATGTTAACTCCGGCTAATCTGCCAAGACTATCATAAATAATCGTTTTTTAAATGTCAGAGTAGGCCAAAAGAGTTAAAAAGGGAATAAAAATTATAATAGATTTTTAATGGATTATGTAACAACGCAGTAATGACCTTAATTATTGTATGTACAGTTAATTTCACATACATAACAAACTGTTTAAAAAAAGTAATCTCTAACTAATATACTACTGGACACAGGCCTGGGAACATACAACTTCTCTTGCGGGACGGCTCTCAGCTCGGCCGCTTATGATGTTAAAAAGATAATTCAGTTAACAGATGTAGAAACCACGCGTTTGGTCTATTTTAGTTACTTTAACGGCATTATGTCGTATGGCATTTTACTGTGCGGTCGGGCTGCTGACATTGAATTCTTTTTTATTTTTTGCAACACTATTATAATCTACGTCTAACTATTGAAAAAGATTAATATTACAAAAGTACCGATGTATTAAATGTTGCAACAAAAAAACCTTATGAAATGTTTGACCTAAATGAAAAAAATAAATAAAATGCTGTTAAAAGTACACTTTGTAAACAAGCATATTACAAAATAGACGATTATATCCAAGAAAAGAATGCTTGGGAACATGCTGGTCCTGCTCTATAGGACAATCAAGTCTCGAGACAGTATCTAACTGGTTGCAAATGTAATTGTTTAATTTATTATTTTTGTAACCTTTCACCTACTTTTACAATATTTATATACCACATCCTTTATCTACCACATAATTAATTTATCTGCCATTGATTAATTATAAATTATTTTTTCCCTATATTGGTATATATAATTTATTTAGTAGTCATTTTATTCTAGGATATTAGGTATTAGGTAATGTATACAAAGTATTGTTTGTATTCATTAATTACTGGCGAAATGTGGGAGTGCTAAATATACCCTTCGCAGATAACTGACGTGATGTTATGTGGTATGTTAACAAATCATCACATTCTGAGTAGAACACTGTTTTTTTACTTACGAACTTGCAGTAATAAAATGCAAAAACCTACTCTTTAATGGGTATAGAAATATTATATGTAAGCACCTATCTACTGATTAGCAAAAAACTAGCTGTATCCTCAAAGATATCGATTAAATTATCGACATTCGGTTATACAGCGTGTTAGTTTAAACGAGGGGCATACTTTCAGGTTGATGTACTCATGAAAATCAACAACTTTGTCCATGGTACCAACTCAGAAAATAACATGAATTATAATATCAGCCACTAAATCCATACATTTCGACGAATTATGCGAACATAATTATGTACTGAACAGCTGATTTTTTTTTCGTGATTTCAGGTATAGTTCCATAGTCAAAGTTGTTCATTTTCATGAGTATATAGTAAAAACTGTTTATCCTTATTCCTCAAATACCGGTCTTAACAATTTTTTGCTACCGATTTTACTCCACAAACAGCGTCTACATAACGCTGACCGAATGCGATGAATTAAACATCGTCTTTTCGTAAGTCTAAGCACATCTGACATACATACAAACGTGCTGTTTATACATAATATATGCGCATTTTGGCAATGTAAAGGCAGTTGATTAAAAACGCCATAAAATATAAGGATTCAGAAATTGGCAAAAAAATATGCTATTCTAGACGAAATAATTAATGACTGAGGTAGCTAACTATATAGTATAACCATTTTTTTATGCAGAAACATATTAGTACTTAAAGTTTATAAAAATCGAATCTACTAACGAAGTAACTTTTATATACAGGAGTATTGAGACTTAGATTCACATAGATCTAAAAGAAAAAATATTAAAATTTTAAGCAAAACTACTGAAATTGTTCAAGTCCGCAAATAAAGAAATGGATCCTCAATTTAATAAACGAATTCAATTAATTACACCTTGCCTGCACTTATGACACATCACGAACAAAACTGAATGAAAAGTTCACTATCACTTTTTTTTTTCTTTGTAATGGCATCTCGCAGTTCAACCATAGCCTAACCGGGCTTGCCTGTGAATGCCACAAAAGAATGGTAGTCTCCAGCCAGGGCTTAATAAAACTAAAAACTAACTTACAAACTAAGCGACTACACGCTAAGGGCACCCGCTGTGGGGTACGGACCTAGGCTTAGGGCGTCGCTGGGGGGGGACAGTAAGGGACAGCTGGATCGGGAGTATTTAAAGCTACTGGCTCAGCGGCAACGCGGGCTGGCTCGAGCAAAGGTCGGGGGGATAGGAATGGACAGGGTCGTTGCGACGGGCCTCGACGGCGAGGACGGAACAACGGAAATTTGTGTCTGTGTGATAATCTAATAGTTCTAGTAGCCGGGTTGCTCTCCTGGAGGAGAGTGGTGGCATCGTCGGGGGCAATGAGGGTATGCCATGGACGGCGAACCTTACTGATGTGGGACGGGGTGTATCGGGAGGCGGCCGCAATCAGGGGATTGCGGTGCTTTATAGCAGTGTCATAGAAACGCTTCGAGAGGCGTTTCATGAACTGCTGAACTGTGGGTCACTATCACTATAGGTACAGCCAAATTCATACTTTTTGTCGGCCCGGAACATGAGGCGAGTGGCTGCGCAGTAACAAATTAACTATTTCAAACACTCAAAAATAAAATATAAAATCACTTAGAAAAAAGACCGCTCGTCTTGAAAACTTCTATCACCGTGCAGACATTAAATATTATGCGAGGACCTAAATTGTAAAATGGCATTTAATGCTAATAAGTATTACATTTGATTCGAAAAATCTGTGTCGTCACATTGTTATATTTCATACAAATCACGTCAAAATGACGCGTTTTGATAGTTCATAAAAAGTAACGTTATTAGCTACCCTTTCAAATACCCAGGGATCGAGGGTTGGGGTACTGCGGAGGGAGAAGCTCACTTCAAAGCTGGCATAAAATTTGGTACGTTGGTCCAAGAAGTTCAAGAAACTACTTTTACAAGAATTGTAGTAGATACTCGTACAGAAAAGTGTTATCGTTTATAAGAAAAAATCTATTTCAACGAAACATTTTTATTAAATGTAGCAACATAAGCTTCCCATACAAAAAATGTACCTAAAGGTTTACTAGGAAAATTTTAAATCGATTTACTAAACTCAGTCATACTCATTCCACTGAATCTCCTTATGATATGGTATTTCAACGATTTTATTACAAAACGTAAGTAATACAAAATGATCTCTTTGAATAATATTTTATTCAATTAGGTATAATAGCTTTGTAAAGCCAGAGAAATGATTGGTTAAGAAAATGTACTACCAACTTAAATAGTCAGTATATTGAAATCTTAACTGAAACGAGTCCAAAGAAACGAATGGATTGTGCGTAAGATGATATGGCTAGAAAGGGAGTTACTACTGAAATGACGACTAATAGAGAAGTATGGCAGAAAAAGACATGTTGCGCCGACCCCAAATAAATTGGGAAAGGGCAGGAGAATGATGATGTTGATTGAAATCTTAACTGTCTTTTACTGTTGTATGAAATGGCTACACCACGCCAAATTTATACCATTTCCATGAATCTATTTCTCATAAACGACGAGTATCAGAGCTATATAATTAAACGGCCTATAAATCAATAGCCGTGTCTTTATGAGCCGAACTAAAATGCCAGCGATAAGCTAGACTTGTCCACCGCTCATGGCTTGCATAAATGTCAACAGATAGTGCTATATTTGGGAACATTCTAAGTACCTCAATTCCTGACATATCCGGTCAGCCACAAATGAATGCGTCATTTAGTCCGCCTTCGTAGGGTAATAAATAAATGTGTATAATGTGGTTGACTGTTTCGTTGGTCTAATGATCGCAGGCGCTACTGGTGAACATGAAGTCCTGGGTTCGATTCCCAGGTCGGGCTGTGTTATTGCATTTTTCCATTGAGAATTTCTCAGTAGCAACCGGAGTCGGGATTTGTGCCCGGTTGATGGCAATAGGCTCGCCCCCTATTACATGAGACGTATCTACCTTGGGTACTATGCCTTACCTTTGGGGAACCAAGGCGTGATGTTATGTATGTATAGTGTAGTTGGATACAATCCCGTAGTAACAGATTTAGTAGAGGTTGCAGATAAGGGTATAAAGTTATGGATACTTACGGGTTTAATAAATACAAACGTTACTCAAAGATACGAGAAGCGTATACAACAAAAAAGAATATACGACATTTATTAAAAGCTTTGAAACCTTTCTAAGTAAGGGGGTAAGTTACTGGTCGAAGCAGTTATAAAACAAATTCGGTTATTACAACAAAAACGGTAAGGATAATGGCTACTTCCAGTGGCATTATCAGCTTCCGGGGTGTGTCTTCCAGAGTAGGTGGATATGTATGTGACGCCTGCTACTATTTACTAGCTACTACTTCTAGCAATTAAACCTAATCATTCATCACGTTAGTCACATTTATACGTAAATGAGTCAGTGATTTGTAAATAGGTACTAATTTTATACATTTCGTGATACATTCCAGACATAATCGCAAGACTAAAAGCTCGCTGACAGTGGCTAGACATGACAGAACTTCACGGTCATTATTTGTTTATCTGCTTCATTGACTCCGGTCAATGGAACTGATCAATAAATAACACGAATCAAAGTGGCACTGATCTTAAATGGCCTTTTTATTTCATACTAAGGCAAAGACTTAATAATTGTAGCGTCATTCAAGAGCTCAAAAACCTAATAATGAGAGGAATATATATATGGATAATAAGAGGGAGAGGGTCGATTTGGACCCTCTCCCACCACGTACTCAGTGCGGGTTGATAGATGTCACCTGTCTTCGAAGTTTTGGCTTTAGGACATGCCGGTTTCCTCACGATATTTTCCTTTACCATTTAGAGAGCAGTGATGCTGAAATTAAATATACAAAGTAAAGTGCCTGCCTGGGTTCGCACTCACGACCTAAAACTCGTAAGTCGGGGCCGATAACACTGAGCCACCACTGCTCTTCTTAATTACGATAACTGATAAATCGCTAAAAGCAATGTTTAATCCAACTTATACCCATATTCGTAAAACCGATTACTTACGTCCCAAGTTACCGGACCTCGGTTAAATGGGAAGGCACGGACCCATTTTAATGTCAACGACCTGAAGAAAGGGTACTAACGCCGGAAACGCAATATTAGTCCAATGCTAGTGTGCTAACTTTAATTGCCAAGTCAGATGTGACAGCTAAAGGGCGTTTGTAACCGGACAAGCATCCTGTTGGGTTGACGACCTCGCATGGCCGGTAAAAATCAGGACAGCTAGTCGCAAAACAGGAAAAAACATACCATTAGGAAGGCGTGTTGAATCCTCAGGGAGTTATTCTTAGTTGTCAAAAAACTCCATCAAACCAACTCTTAGGAACTATTGACCAAGCTATAATATTATTGAAAATGAAACGCAAAACAATACTGCATAACTCAAACTCAAAGTATTTACATCAATTAAACCAATTACAGACACATTTGAATTGCTATAGGGTCAGTTAGTCAGAAAAATGAAGCTAGATGCCCAATCCAAATCAGTAGGTACCTATGGAGAAGAACGGGCAAGAAACTCCTCGGTCACTCTAATAAACAAAATATGGTTACAAAAAATTGGTTACACCATTCATATTACTATACATGTGAGAACGATGCAGAACGTTAAAAGCATCCGTTATATAATATGTAAAAACAATTCAAAAATTCAATTAAAACAAGCTATAGCCGCTAAGAGATGACCAGTCCCTACTGATAACGTACGTTCACGAACATGACGCATGGATTAGCACCATTCAGCTCAAGCATTAGCAGCATAAGCAAATAAGCCTATAAGCCTATAATATTTCCACTGCTGGGACACAAGGCCTCTCTCTGTGGGCTATAATCCACCAATCCACCATTAAATGTAAAGTTGTGTGTTGTTGTATGTAAAGTTTGATCTTAGAACATGCCGATTTCCTCACGTTGTAACAACACTGCGCAGTTTCTAAATTTAAAATAACAGGCTTATTGCTAAGTCAGTTAAGATAATATCCACAGGGAGTGGAGATTGGATCAAAATATACGCACTTCCGGATAAAACAAACAACAAATAAACAGTTTCGTGTATCGAAGTATAAGTAAACAAACAATTTGTTTGAGATCACATTAGAAAACCTACGTTTGTAAATAAAATTACACAAATTTTGAACAATGATATTTGTTTATATGTCTCGTTTTCGATTTCGTCAGAGATTAATCCCGTGATCACAGGCCAATTTCTTTTTATTGTATTTATTTAATCTATACCGCGCATAACTATGTACGAGACAGAGTTCAGACATGTGGGTCACCAAAACATATTGGTCCTAGTGTGGTCAAGAGCACCACTTTCCTACTGGGTATCGAACGGTACCTGCCAACTATAAACGGACAATGATCCGTCAATTAGGCGTAACTGAATAGTTAATTTTATTCAATCAGCTCGTATTGATTGCTCCAAGGTAAGGCGTAGTTACTTTTGTTCCTTTTGGTCTCCACAGACTAGAAATATTTAAACGGGCAAATGAAGCGTAAGCCATATTGCTGCATTAAGTTCAATTAGTTTATTTCGAATTAGTCGACGAATCTTGTATCATTATTATTTCGAGAACTGTTCTTAAGAAAAAAATAACGATGATAACTGAAAAATCACTATTTCTCCTTAGGTGCCACTTAGGTACACATTTTAACTATAAACACGTGTTGAAAATAAAAGTTATCACCTAAAATAAGCACGGAACGTTTTCCCAGGCACATACTATGGCTGGCCCCGACAGATTGTGTGCGATTGTGCGTTAAAATTTTAATGATGCGTATGTCAAATCAATTATTTCCACATGGCAACAAATTAATAGATACTTTAAGGCTCACGTGTTTATCTATTACGCTTATGTGTTTACTATTTTTATCTCCATAAGCTACAGTATTTCCGCTAATTTTCAAATGATGTAATAAAAAATAACTGACGCAATGTCTTTGCAGAATAATTAATAAGTATAGTTTAATATACTTTATCGATCAAATCGAATACGTACCTACGTATATGTCCGTTTACGCTCCATTTTATAATTAATGTCTGTTCCGCCAAATACAGTGCACCTTTGGGTATAAAAAGAGAAAAAAAGTGGTTTAACCTAATTGAAAGCTTTTACATAAATGTACATACCTACACACACGTTTATTGATTTTTATCTTGTTTTCATCCAGCATTTATTTTTAAATACCTACTTCTGCATACGTTATTTGCGTAGTTGATTACAAACGTTCCCTGTTTGTTGGATAATAATAAAATATCGTCATTCGAGACTTGACTTTCAGGATTCTGACTCCTTTATTTTCAATTGAAAGCGGTCACCAATAAATTATTGGTGTTTCTTTAATAAAAGACTACGTGAGAGTACCTATTACACTAATTTCTCATTAAGCAGAAATAAAAGTGTTGAAAAGAATTAGTATTAAAGTATTTAAACATTACACATTCACACATTGTCTTTTAAAAAAACAGTGCAGTTGATTTAGTCGTCTGTACTCTTGAAACAAGAACACGGAACTATAACGTATTAGTAATCAAGTAATTCCTCGTGTTCTTGGACACCGCTACGCTTGAGTGGGCGCGAACCTTTCATTGTCCGCTGGGCGAAGCGTGAGCGCAGCGACCGAGCTTCTCGATACCGCTGACACAATTTGATCCCAATGCCAATAACCATACAAATCATTTTACTTTGCCCAATCTCACACACTAACTTCTCTTTTCAATAATACCGAGACGCAGCTTTTGTAATAATAGTACTTATGACTTCGTAAATCTATTAGGTCAAACAAAAGCTACAATTGGCTAAGTATTGAGCACTAAATATGAGCACAAGGCACTTTCCTAACGCTGCAATTCAAAAAGAATCATACGAAGGCTGAAATACTATCATAAGTTAATTATTTTAATAAATGTAAATATAATACAAGATCCGTTTGCCAATTTTTTTTTGCGCTTATGTGTAGTGTAGAGCGTCATACATTTCGCTGACATCGTCGCGCACTACATACTCCGACCACGAAAGTCTTTGACTAGGTAGTGTTTGACCGCCACACACGCTCCGAGGTCACATTATTGACAGCTGACATTGTTCTATGTTACCAACAAATATACTTACGCCTGAAAATGCCTTACCTTTTAATTTATATCCGGTCAGTATAAATACAGCTGAGTGCGAGTCGAATTTATCAGTCGACCGTCCACGGTTTTGAAGTGATCTTCTAGTTCGTCAGAAAAAACACAGACCTCGTTCATAATGAAATCGATGGTGGTGTTATTCGCTGTAGTGGCCGCGGCGTGCGGCTCGCTGGTGCCGCTGGCGCAGCCCCCGCACCACCCCGCGCTCGTGCTGGACCCGCACGGCCGCCCGCTCGACACCGCCGAGGTGATCAACGCCCGCGCCCTGCACCTGCAGGCTAAGGCCCTGGAAGGACACTACGCTCCCCTCGCGCACGCCGCCGTCGTGCCCTACGCCCACTCTGTGGTGGCCCCCGCCGTGCTGGCTGCGCCCTCCGCCGTGTCCCACCAGTCCCGAGTGGATGTGCACAGCAGCCCTGCAATCGTGAGCCACTCCGTCGTCGCCCCCGTGGTTGCGCACTCTGCCTACGCCTCTCCTCTGCTGGCCCACTCCGCTCTCGGCTACGCCGGTCACGGACACTACCTGAAGAAGCGCTCCCTGGGACACCTCGCGTACGCCGCCCCTGTCGTCGCTCACGTTGCGCCCTCCGCTGTGTCGCACCAGTCCCGCGTGGACGTCATCTCTAGGCCCGCGGTGGTGTCTCACGCCGTCGCCCCCGTCGTGTCTCACGCCTACGCCGCTCCCGTGGTGGCGCACGCCACCCCCGTGCTCGCCGTGGCTCCCTCTGCTGTCTCCCACCAGTCCCGCGTTGATGTGCGCACCAGCCCCGCTGTCGTCTCCCACGCCGTCTCTCCCCTCGTCCATGCCACTCCTGTCTACGCCGCCTCCGCATACGCCGCGCCCGCATACGGCGCTCATGGATACGCCGCGTATGGTGCTAATGCTGGATTCCTCCACTCTGCCCCCCTTGCCCACGGCCACGCCTGGTGAACAGCGAAACTGACGAACACCTAAGACTCTGAACCTAAGATGATGTAAAAATAAAATAAAAAAATATTTATACAATAAATAATAATTCTAAATCTAAACTTTCATTGTTCATATAAGCCTATACTTAAGTATAGGAATTCTTCAGGATTTTGCAGAAAATACCGAAATTTGGTCGTAAATAATATACTAGAATACCCTGCGTCGATTGATGACTGGGTGACGATTATACACACGGTATGAAAATTCCGTTACTTGAGAGATATTAATCGGCGGGGTCATTGCGTAGCACACTTAACGTACAGGCTTTTATTGTGACAGTTCAACAAAATTCAATGAATTTTGTTGAGCAGACGAATTTTTCGAAAATATGAGACAAAAATTAATCAGCCTACACTTTTCCCAACTAAATTGGGGTCGGCCAAGTCTAACCGGATGCAGCTGAATGTTAGTAGTTTGCATGGAGCGGCTGTCTATCTGACCACCACAACCCAGTAAGTAACTGGTTAATACGATACCCCTTGGTAAGACTGGCTGTCAGACTTTCGGGCTTCTGACGACCCGTAACGACTATCAAATATCCACGAATGACCATCAGGATTCACGTTGATTTCCCAGCCTTAAAAAAAAAAGACTTCACGTGCTTTCCGAGGCACGAAGAAGTCCCAGTATATAAAAATGGTCACCCATCCACGGACCGACTCCAGCAAGCGTAGCTTATCCTGTTGGATCGACCCATGCGGCTGTTATTACTTGAGTCCCTCTGTTTAAACATATGAGGCAATAGATTACTAATATCCTCATTCGGATTGTGATTGAAAGTGTATTACCTAAATTTCCGAAAACGAAATTCGGGCGGACTCTACTGAATATTCGGTACCATGTATTAAAATTACTAACTGGCTAACATTTGTGATATTTTTACCTCAATACAATATTATCGTGTCGGGTAAGGTTCGAACTTCTAGTACATAGATGCAGTTTGGACTTTTTATAAGACCTCTGCTAAAGATAGTTTCACGTGTGTATATTCAGCGAAATTAACTAAAAACCAGCTAAGAGCGAGTCCCGTTCGCGCATTAAGAGTTCCGTTACTCTTGGAAAACTATTACACTTTTTTTCATTTTACAAGATTTAAATTACTTTGCAATGTATGTTTGTATATTTATTTAACTCATAACTTACAACTGAATTTTAAAACGGCTATCCTCAGCCGATTGAGCTGAAATTATGCATACACGTTAAATTTAAATCATAATGTTAATTAAGAGTCGGCATTCTAAATTCAATATGGTGACCCGCCCAAGATGGCAACAGTTATTATATAAGGTGTTAAAAAATTAACTCTAAGAATTTCGTGGGAGCATTGTACTCATCGTTACGAACAACTTTTACTATGGGATGAACCCTGAAATCGCGAAAAAAATATGAGCTGTTCCATACATTTAATTGAGTTACGAGTGCATAAATGTATGGAACAGCTCATATTTTTTTCGCGATTTCAGGGTTCATCCCATAGTAAAAGTTGTTCGTAACGATGAGTACAATGCTCCCACGAAATTCTTAGAGTTAATTTTTTAACACCTTATATATAAAATTCTCGTGTCACAATGTTAGTTACCATACTCCTTCAAAACAGCTTGACCGATTTTTATGAAATTTTATATGCATATTATGGTCTGAGAATAGGCTACTATCTATTTTTCATTAGGTAGGTAGGGTAGGTAGGGTAGGTACGTAGATAGATAAGGTAGGTAGAGTAGGTAGGTAGGGCAGGTATCATAGTTAAGACAGGACAACGTCTGTCGGGTCAGCTAGTTCTAATAAAAATAAAACTTAGGTAAACATAGATATTTTATATTATCACTAGCTTCCGCCCGCGGCTTCGCCCGCATAATATGTCGACAAATTATACACATAAACCTTCCTCTTCAATCACTCTATCTTTTAAAAAAACCGCATCAAAATCCGTTGCGTAGTTTTAAAGATTTAAGCACACATAGGGATATAGGGACAGAGAAAGCGACTTTGTTTTATACTATGTAGTGATAAAAGCTTGAGGCGTAAATGTCCAGTCTGGGCCACCACTGCGGCCCCGGCTCTCGTGTAGTAGATCGAGGATTCGATTTCAGACAGGCGCATTACTTTTTATTATTTATTTCATCACCACTGCTCTCAAAAGGGTATAGAAAAATGTCGTGTAGAAAGCGTCATATCTTAGAACCAAAAAGTCTAAGACGTGACGTCCACCAACCCGCACTGGGCCTGCGTGGTGAATTATGGACCACTCCCTCTTACAGAAAGGAGGCCTGCGTTCCAGAGTGGGAACATATCAGGCTGATTATGCACTACAGTAAAACGGGGTGAATAGGGATGCAGGGCTGAATCGCAACGAGGCTTTATAATTGATTTTAACGTTGACATAATACAGTTTGTTGCCAACAAGGACACTTAATCGTTCAATATCCTACTACTATTATAAAGGCGAAAGTTTGTAAGTATGGATGTATGGATGTTTGTTACTCTTTCACGTAAAAACTACTGTATAGATTTGGATGAAATTTGACACAGAGATGGTTTATATCCTGGATTAACACATAGGATATTTTTTATCCCGGTAGAACATTCCTGTGGGATAATTTCCGACCTCCACGCGAGCGAAGCCGCGGGCAGAAGCTAGTAATACAATAAACAGATTAGAGCCCTTTTTGGCCACAAATTGTAGTATTTCACTGTTGATCCCTTTTAAAGTTTCGTCTCGATTCACGCCTGCATCCCTATTCACCCATTTTACGGTACGCATACTTACACACCGTAAGTTGTATTCTGGAAAAAAATCAAATGGCTATCTATGAGTTAAAATATATGAGCCCTCGGAACGTAACGTTCCTAAAATATAACACACTAAAAGGTGGAAAATAAATAACTAAACATAACATAAAAATCCAACTTCAAGCTAAACTCACATTTCAAGCAACCTGATGCAGTTATTTTGAGATAATGTGAGTGTTTTTTAGATTTGAGATTGAACTGAAATAACTACCACAAACTGCATCAGACTGCTTGAAAACGGAGTTTGAGATTTTTAGTTGCATACGGGTTTTTTTTATCTTAATAAACAAAGTGTAGGTAAGTAAGAACAAGTTGGGAAGAATAACATCGATAGTACTTACTGATGTACAGCCCAAATGACTAATACAGTGGTGTAGCCTAAACATTGCGGGCTACGACGAGACCCAAAACAATAGTCTCAGTATTATGTATCTATATCTCTCAGTATTATATATATATATCGCACCCTTCAATGAGATACATTTCGCCTAAGACCTGATGTATTTCTCATGAATAATTTACAAGTGACTGTCAAATTATCAGGAAAATCGCAAAGTTATATAGTTGAACGGTGAAACTAGGTAAAGTTACTCGTGTTCTAGACAGTACCTACACAGGATAGATAGATATCTATCCATTCACAGGATTGCGCTAAGTTGATCTAGATATACATCAGAGATAACCTAAAAATAGAACTTCGTTCAAATATAAATCCACGGTTATGGCGGACTGGCGCGAAAAGCGTTCGGCATCATTGTATAAGTTATGAAACGGAGCAACTGCCTTGATGCCTCCATCTCTAACCCTGTACTCCTGTGAGACGCGAGGAGCAGTTTTCCTTGACCAGAATAACACTTAAACAAACCTACGGAGACTTCACTTCAGGTTACTTCTGGACAGTACACAAGGTTGTCTAGATTAGCTTTCTCCAGCTTAATTCATCAGCTTCTCAGTCCAGTTTTGTTTTTGCTCTTTGTGAACGACAACACAAGTGAAATCAAACACTGACAAGCTTTGTTGTATGCTGATTAATTAAAAATTTATAGGAAGATCACGGGGCCTGCTGGTACTATGCTCGTTCAAATCGACTTATGAAGCATTGAAAACTGGTGCGTAGCTTGCAATAAGACCTTAGAACACAAAAAAAAATCTAAAAAAAGTCATTCTTTTCTACAACCTACACCACATGCAACACCACGCTGTCTAAGTTATATCAAATACGGGATCTAAGAATTTTGATCGACGATGAACTAAGTTTGAAGTCAGCAAAGATGCTGGGTTCGGTTAAACGGAACACCGGGGGCTTCCAGCTAACAAAGACCAGAATAGTCTTGTTCAATGCCTTGGCGCGAAGTCGGTTGGAGTACACTAGTGTAGCCTGGAATCCGTACTATGCAGTTCATACACGAATAGTTGAGAGAAAACAAAGAGCATTCACTAAATATCTAGCTTTTATATCCAGGAAAATTAGCCATCGCGGCCCGTATGAGCAGCACTTACACTTTTTAAACATAAAGGCACTGCGAGACCGTCGCCGTTCGCGTCATCTAATCTCCCTGTACAAAGTTGCAAACGGGTTTGTAAAATGCAGCGATCTTGTTGAGCGTATCCAGTATTCAGTCCCTTCATAACTTCCCAGACATCCCATCACCAGATTGTTTCACGTCCCTTTCCGCAAATCTAATCTCGGTAGCAACACTCGCTTTGCTCTGAATGTGCAGAAACTTCAACAGTTTTTGTAAACTTCAGAAAACGATTTACACGGAGCATCACTCAACAAGTTAAATAGAAGATCAGTCTCTGAGGTACGGGACTGCATTAAGTAACCCTCGACCTTTTTGGTAACATTTTCTTTTTTTAAATTTTGTCTAGAAATTGTTTTTCTTTTCTTTTTTTTCGATAAATTACGATTTAATTACGATGTTGTTTCGTGGTAAATGCTTAGTACACCTATAAAAGGCGTACATACCAGTACTTTTATTATCTTGTTTTCTTTTTTGTATGTTGGTGTGCCTAATAAATAAATTAATAAAATATAAACACTTACACACACACCCACTAAATTAGACACAGGCTTCAACTTTGTGTGGCGGTACAAGGTGTAACTACACTTCCGACGTATTTTAGTTTGACCGCCACACACTCACCGAGGTCAATGCTAAGCTAGAAACAATGCAGCAACGAATATATTACGACTGATATTGCCTTACCTTTAATTTATATCCGGTCAGTATAAATACTCGAGCGTGCGAGTCGAAATTATCAGTCGACCGTCCACGGTTTTGAAGTGATCTTCTAGTTCGTCAGAAAAAACACAGACCACGTCCATAATGAAATCGATGGTGGTGTTATTCGCTGTAGTGGCCGCGGCGTGCGGCTCGCTGGTGCCGCTGGCGCAGCCCCCGCACCACCCCGCGCTCGTGCTGGACCCGCACGGCCGCCCGCTGGACACCGCCGAGGTGATCAACGCCCGCGCCCTGCACCTGCAGGCTAAGGCCCTGGAAGGACACTACGCTCCCCTCGCGCACGCTGCCGTCGTGCCCTACGCCCACTCCGTGGTGGCCCCCGCCGTGCTGGCCGCGCCCTCCGCCGTGTCCCACCAGTCCCGAGTGGATGTGCACAGCAGCCCCGCCATCGTGAGCCACTCCGTCGTCGCCCCCGTGGTGGCGCACTCCACCTACGGCTCTCCTCTGCTGGCCCACTCCTCTCTCGGCTACGCCAGTCACGGACACTACTTGAAGAAACGCTCCCTAGGACACTTCGCGTACGCCGCGCCTGTCGTCGCCCACGTGGCACCCTCCGCCGTGTCCCACCAGTCCCGCGTGGACCTCATCTCTAGCCCCGCCGTGGTGTCTCACGCCGTCGCCCCCGTCGTGTCACACGCCTACGCCGCTCCCGTGGTAGCGCACGCCGCCCCCGTGCTCGCCGTGGCTCCCTCTGCCGTCTCCCACCAGTCCCGCGTTGATGTGCGCACCAGCCCCGCTGTCGTCTCTCACGCCGTCTCTCCCCTCGTCCACGCCGCTCCTGTCTACGCCGCATCCGCATACGCCGCGCCCGCATACGGCGCTCATGGATACGCCGCGTATGGTGCTAATGCTGGACTCCTCCACTCTGCCCCCCTTGCCCACGGCCACGCCTGGTAAACAGCGAAACTGACGAACACCTAAGACTATAAACCTAAGATGATGTAAAAATTAAAAAAAGTATTTATGAAATAAATAATAGGTACTATAAAAATAAGTCTACTGTTCTCATTTGCAACTTCGTAGATACCTTTAAGACTTACTGATTTTATTGATGAAGAAGAAATCCTAATTCACCAAAATATTTAATACAGATAAAGATTATGCATGTGATATGTTGTAGAACTTTTCCAAAAAACTGATCATTTTTGTTCTGCTCACCCTACTACTAAAGATAGTGAGAGCGTCCTAATGCATGTTAATCTTACATAACTTATTTATATTGCTTATAGTTCCACCTACCTTAGGATGTTTCTGATCAATAATAACAATCAGGAGTGCCAGAGTCTGACGACATGAAGTCCTCACCCTTGAGGCGTATTTTGATCAGTGGAACATTTAAGGGAAAACTATTGATGTATAAAGCCAGTAAGTAAATACATCCGTTGTTCTATAAAGAATTTCATAATTTTAAAACTCATATTGACCATAAACCTCCACAAAACATCCCTATTCTATATCTCAACTATAAATGTCTCAATTTTATGGTGAAAGTTGTATTTGTAAAACATCTTTTCGTGGTGTATTCTATTCTATGTCAGAAAAAGATTACTTATTTATTATATTCATTATCAACTAACATCAAACGTGAGCTTTTCTAAATGAATATAACAGATCGTATTCACTACTTACCGAAATCAAAAGCCGTCTAAAAATAATGTTTTATGGAATGCGTTTAATGTATCTACTCAATGATATATATTTGCCAATTGTTAACCTTGTAGGACAGCCAATTATCGTTCTGCAATGTCCTTGCGACCGTCGCTTCGACTAACATGAGTTAGCTACCGAGTTAAACACTATTATTATTTCATTATAATAACGTATTTGGTATTCGTGAGAAGTGGTGAGAGAACGGTCCTTAAATGCTACCCAAGCTATGGTTTCGTTACCGGCATTTACCTTAGTAGGATGGGGTTTTCCGGGACAATCCCGCTTACCCGGCAGGCTTGGCCCTTATCAGCACCAGACCCGTGACGTACGGCGCGTATATGTTCCACGCGCGCCTCAAAGAGATGTCAGCATATGAAGGTGAAGTGAGCTTGAAGTGAAGTACCAGCATCAGGTGACAGCTTACTTCACCTAAATTTTTACGGTGAGATTTTTACAGAAAAGGTGGGCTGGTCAATAATAAATGTATTTCCAATAGATATTTTTTAGTTCCGGCCCCGAGATCTCATACAACAACAAATCTGTGCATGTTCCTCTTCCTAGTCTTGCCTAACTCCTTAATATTTGCACACTTTTATGATTTCTCACACCAGTAAATGTTGTCGAACTTGAGAATGTGATACAACTACTATTGGTCTAGTCACAATCTTTTCCAACGTTATTTGATCAGTCAACAATCCACCCTGTTCACTAGCTATTTCCAGAAGAGGCAGGAAATTAGTAACCAGCCTACATTAATGACGTAGTGCGCGTGGAACAAATTAAGCAAACCACATCGTCATACCTTGTATAATGTAATAACCACGACGCCGAGTTTGGCACAGAAGTGACGCTCCCCTGTACAGGCGCCAGCACATTAAGCTTCCTCGAAACTGTCAAATATTCCCAATTGACTATGAACAATATACTTTTGTAATAAAGTTGAAAATCTATCAAAGAAATTTGGCAGATTGGGGAGCTTGATGTGCTGGCCTCTGTACGATACTTTTAGCTACCGTTCGATTCTCAAACATGTAACGTAGAACGAATAGTACATGAACTCAGACATTATGGTGACCAGATCAGAATTAACACTGGATCTAGCTCATCGACGCTAAATACAGTGCTAATCCTTTTGAATTTATCGCAGTACAAAGTCATGATACTAAATAGCAACATTCGTCTTACATATCCATATTTATGCGATCCTGCCTGTATATATGCATACAGAGTACAGATACAATATATTGTAGGAAATGAAAATCAGAAAATATAAATTATTATTTTATTATTTGTCTATTCATTTTAATAAATTAGTATTAAAACGAAAACTACAGTCATTTTCGTCGAATCTCAGTTTTGTTTCACCAGAGTGCGGCGCTCAGGTGGTGAGGGGCGCTCCAGACTGCAGAGTGAGCGATAGGGGCGAAGTGGGATACAGCAGGCGCGGCGTACACGGCAGCGGGGGCGGCGTACACAGCAGGGGCAGCGTGAGCGTAGGTTGCCACCACCGCGGGTTTGGAGATCACATCAACACGAGACTGGTGCGACACCGCAGAGGGGACGGCATGTACAACAGGAACCGCGTAGTGAGCCAGAGATCGCTTCTTCAAGAGATGAGAAAGAGCGAGTCCAGCGTGATCACCGTACGCGGAGTATCCATGAGTGCCGTACGCGGCGTATCCGTATGCGGGGGCGGAGTATGCAGAAGCGGCGTAGACAGGAGCGGCGTGGACGAAGGGAGAGACGGCGTGAGAGACGACAGCGGGGCTGGTGCGCACATCAACGCGGGACTGGTGGGAGACGGCAGAGGGAGCCACGGCGAGCACGGGGGCGGCGTGCGCCACCACGGGAGCGGCGTAGGCGTGAGACACGATGGGGGCGACGGCGTGAGACACCACCGCGGGCCTAGAGATGACGTCCACGCGGGATTGGTGTGACACGGCGGAGGGCGCCACGTGGGCGACGATAGGCGCGGCGTACGCGAGGTGTCCCAGGGAGCGCTTCTTCAGGTAGTGTCCGTGACCGGCGTAGCCGAGAGCGGAGTGGGCCAGCAGAGGAGAGGCGTATACGGAGTGCGACACCACAGGGGTGACTACGGAGTGGCTCACGATGGCAGGGCTGCTGTGCACATCCACTCGGGACTGGTGGGACACGGCGGAGGGTGCGGCCAGCACAGCGGGGGCCACCACAGAGTGGGCGTAGGGCACGACGGCGGCGTGCGCGAGGGGTGCGTAGTGTCCTTCCAGGGCCTTAGCCTGCAGGTGCAGGGCGCGGGCGTTGATCACCTCGGCGGTGTCAAGCGGGCGGCCGTGCGGGTCCAGCACGAGCGCCGCTTGGTGCGGCGGCTGCGCCAGCGGCACCAGCGAGCCGCACGCAGCGGCCACAACAGAGAATAACACCACCAGCGTATTCATTTTAACGTGGTCTGTGTTGTAAGATTCGACGATACACAAGATCACTTCAAACCGTGTAACGGCTGACTGATACTTTTCACTCGCTATTGGACTCTTTTATAGTCCGAGCGGTCAAATTATAAGGTACATACACAGTTCATAATTTCTCAGATCTTAAATTATGAATAGCAATGTCAAGTGTCATAATGAAAGTAATCAGCCTTGCGCTAAGGCAGCATTTGTGTTGTACTTAATTACGCTTCCGACTCAGCAGCCGTGTACCCGTGTGATCATGGCTCAAAGGTAAAAAAATTAATCGTAAAACAGCAATAAAATTAAAATTCATTCAACATACGTAATGCGGATACATACAGAAAACCATATCAATGATTAGATTAAAATATATTCAAGTTATAGAGCAGTATTTCGCCTCAGTTGGTGTAACGGCAACGTTACATAATCAGTTGTATTGTCTTTCACTTAGCGCAGTACCTACCTAATCCTTAGACGTGGATCTATATCACGCCCTATGACACTAACCTACTTGTACTAATGTACTCATGATATTAGTTTTATATTCTATATTTAAATAAGAGATAGATTTATTTAATAAAACAAATATTGTGTGCCTGAAAAATACGCCTGTAGATAAATCTACTTAATAAAATAATATTTGAACACTTTCATAAGTTCAGTTTGATTGAAATTGGGTTGAGTTTTTAAGCTTTCTTTTTTTAGATATTGAAGCCATTTAGGTATATGACAGACTTCTTTCTATCGATGTATTAAAGTAGATCTTCTTGGAGTATTTTTCGTAATTTCCGATACATACAGGTATGAAGGTGGTTACGCAAAATGAAAAAAAAAACACATAGTACAAATCAAAGAGCGAGTGTGTAATTACACATTCACACGCAAGCCTTGTTTCAAGTTTATTCGAGATCACGACCGGAATACAATTTGTTTGGGTTTCCGTCAAGCCTGAAACTAATTAATACCAGGTTTGCACATACATTACAATTATCATCACGCTAAACTAGGTAAACGCTATTAGGAATACATGAATAGCATTCCTAATATTTTGGCCAAAGAATCAGCAACCCTATACATTGTGGCAATGCTGCCAGTCCCTTGGGCACTTTGCCTGTTGAAAGCGATGCGGACGAACTTTTTGATACACAATCATCAATCTCCTGGCCGAGCTCCTGACTGGTTAAAAAATAGTAGTGTACGGCGACCTTTGGAAATACCAACTCCACTATACGTTAGTGTCACCAACGTGTTCAACGGATTACATAATGTTTTGTTTTACTTATAAACCGTAGATAGATCAGCACGGGAGCAAGCGTATAAGTAATGTGACCAAACAAACAGCACAAAGAAATGCCTGATGAAAGAATTATAATAAATTATTGTAATATTATTCTATACCGATGTCCTTAAAAGGCTGTTGCGACATGGTTCCGGAAGGCGGAGAACCGGGTGTTGTGGCGCAACTTGAGGTAGGCCTATATCCAGTCTGCCTAGATAGGCTGTGTTAATATACAACGTGGCGTTACAATGGTGACATTAATTTAACACACGTATACATTTTCGATACATGAAGACATTATATTGCTATAAAACGTTATTATTTACGAATTTATTTAAAATATTAGAAAATAGCATCTTATAGCTACCTGTACTTAAAGAACTGTCGCGCAGCGGTTATTTGCCGGGTCAGGGATCATAACAATCGCATCAATGAAATTAAAACGAATAAGCAATACTATTAGGATGAAACTACTGCAAAAAGTAGGTGAATTGATTTTATTATTTAGTTTGTTTGAAAATATTTATTTTTTCAATTTGCGTTTTATTTTAACCTATCAACATTTATGTGATTAATGGGCACTAGCCCTACCCGTGTGTTAAATTAATGTCACCATTGTAGCGCTACGTTGTATAATGAACTAGCTGTTCCCGCGCGGTTTCACCTGCTGCTCGGCTCCTATTGGTCGTAGCGTGATGTTATATAGCCTATAGCCTTCCTCGATAAATGGACTATCCAACACATTAATTTTTTTTTAATTCGGACCTGTAGGTGATAAGTGACCAGAGATCAAACAAACAAACTCTTCAGCTTCATAATATTAGTATATAATAGATAAGAATCAAACACACAAATGCACAATAAATGATAACAATACATATATGAGAAGAGAGAGTAAAAGTAAGAAGACAAAAAGCATAAGAGCATCGTACACATATTCGTAGTATCAATTCTTATAAAACATACATTGAGTTATAAATACCAAGTCTTCATTCATAAAAACTTCTAATCATACACTACATGAATCATAGTACTGTAGTTAAACAACACGTAGCATAAACTATTAACAAGCACTCCAACACAGCTATCGCTACAATTAGCCAAACTGCAGTACCTCAATATTGTGAAATGTCAGAGCACTGTACAAATATTGTATTTATGTACATCATATTCAAAAGCTTTGATATAGGTACTTGGCTATGTTTGTTAGGAGGTGAACACTATTTGTGACATTTTCAGTGGAAATGCCACGGGGTCGCAGAACTGAAAGCTTTGAGATGGCTACTATAACATTGTGTATAACATACAGTGTGTTATGCACTGATTTGTTTATATAAAAACTTTTTTACAAAAAATAAAACCGACACTTTTTATACACACTACACAACCCCCAGCCCCCCCCCCCCCCCCCCCAATTTTAATACCATTATCTGGTATGTAAATTACAGTGACAGGAACTTATTAGAACATCGTCCACATATATTAAGTAGGATTTTTTTTTTATTTTTGTCGATTTTTCAAAAACCACTTATCCGATTTCGATTAACTTTTTATGGGACCTTTTGGGAAGTATACTCTTTCCAACAAAAAAAGAATTTTTCAAATCGGTTGGCAAGCAATGGAGTTATGCGCGAACAAACATAAAAAAAAAATATATACAGTCGAATTGAGAACCTCCTCCTTTTTTAGAAGTCGGTTAAAAACTAACTAGATTCTGCCCGTGACTGCGTCGAAAAGCCTATGTCTTTATAACTATCTGTTTGCAATATTTTGGCCTTATCCGTTCAGCGATTTGAGCTATGTGTTGATAGACCATTCAGTCACGATTGGTCAGAGGGATTGTCCGAAAGGGTTACCGCTGCCCTGGAACATAAGGGGCTAAGGAAGGAACATGGATGGGTTTTAGTCGAGTAGTAGTAAAAGTTTGACATTGTCACTCACTCCTGCCGCTCCCCCTAAAGCGGGAGGGGTCATTTGACGATTTCTCACCCTCTGTTTTCTTTTATATATACAGAATGTGATGACTGGTTTCTATTGCTTTGTTGGCAGTATATTCCCAGGAGTTAATTGGAAATGTAAACATCTACGAATACCTATCTCTATCTTGGGGATCCACTCTGTCAGGAAAACACAAACTGGGCCGGTATGAGTATATTCCAGCCTAGACCCCAGCCTGGTATGTTTGCCTGTCAGTGCTGTACACTAAATATGCTTAAAATCATGTGGCCTCTTTTGGAGATCCAATAAATAAATTACTGCAAGTTGCAGGTATGTTATTTAATGTCATCAATGAATAGAGCTTATTTATAGAAAGCTTAGTAAAGTAGGACATGTAACAATCTAATAATCTAACAATCAGCCAAGATTTTTTTTTTACGATTAAGAGAAATACAGGTACAATGTTCGTCAAAGTGGATAAAATAGTTGAGAAAGCCGCCTAATCCTATCCTCACAAAAAGTTTAAAAAATCTAATGTAGCCCTATATGTAGACGGCTAGCTATATAAATAGGTATAATAACAGCCGCACGGGTCGATCCATCAAGTTAAGCTACTCTTGCCGGGGTTGGCCGCGGATGGGTGACCATATTTACATACCGAGACTCCTCCGTGCCTCGGAGTAAGCACGTTAAGCCGTTGATCCAGGCTGTCATTTGTGCATCTTTGGCAGTCGTTACGTGTCGTCATACGCCCGAAAATCTGAAAGCCAGTCTACCCAAGGATTATCGTTACCCAGTTACTGGGTTGTGGAGGTCAGATAGGCAGTCGCTCCATGGAAAAAACTGGTATTTAGCTGCATCCGGTTAGGCTGGAAGCCGACCCCAACATAGTTGGGAAAACGCTAGGCAGATTGTTGTGATTAATATTATTAGTGGAAAAGTCCACTGTGAAGTAATAATTAAATAATACTGCTTCAAGAGGTGGTGGTCAGCCCTCCGGTAATACAGTAAGCAGGTTCCCAAACAACAGTAAGTTGAGACAACGCCGACCTGAGTAGCTTAAATACTACCTACAGCTAGGTTACAATACAGGGTGGAATTTTGTAATGCCCCCTGGAGGGAAAGTACTCTTAATACTGTAGATAGAAAATTTTACTCAAAGGAAACATTCCTTTATTTTTGAATAGAAAAAAAACTTCATTCAAAGATTTCCAAAAAATCGCTTGCCACACCCGGGAATCGAACTGACTAAAATCTGCAAAAAGTACACACTGTACTTTTATTGCCGCGATCGTTAGTATCAATTATAAGGATGAAATCTCTCGAACAAACTTGATAAATTAAATGATAGGAAAACCATGAAATCTTTAATTATTTACAAAAAATTGTAAACTAATTAATTAGTTGCTCGAAATGGGCTCCATTTTCTTGGATACACAAATTTATTCTTCTAAATAAATACCTTTAATACCTGGATTGGTACAAACGGCACAATCAGATGGCCTGCGAGATCACCAGATCTCACCCCTTTAGATTTTTTTTTATGGGGATATGCTAAAAACCAAATTTACATTAAATCTTATGCGAATGTAAACGAGTTGAGAGTTGAAGTTCAGAATACGATTTATAATATTCACCACAACACGTTATTAAAGGTTACAAGAAATGAATTTGTTAGAAGAATACATTTGTGTATCCAAGAAAATGGAGCCCATTTCGAGCAACTAATTAATTAGTTTACAATTTTTTGTAAATAATTAAAGATTTCATGGTTTTCCTATCATTTAATTTATCAAGTTTGTTCGAAAGATTTCATCCTTATAATTGATACTAACGAACGCGGCAATAAAAGTACAGTGTGTACTTTTTGCAGATTTTAGTCAGTTCGATAACCGGGTGTGGCAAGCGATTTTTTGGAAATCTTTGAATGCAGTTTTCTTTCTATTCAAAAATAAAGGAATGTTTCCTTTGAGTAAAATTTTCTATCTACAGTATTAAGAGTACTTTCCCTCCAGGGGGCATTACAAAATTCCACCCTGTATACTATTTGCAAGTAAGCTTCAAACACGACATTATTTTAGTATGTATATACAGTAACTTTTCTTACCTACCGGAGAAGGAATATGAGTAATTTTAGTAGTGAATGTGGGCTCTACTATTAATTTAATTAAGACATCGATAGAATATATTTTATACCAAGTCTATTGTTCATAAACATTAAATACCACGAAACAGTTATATTTGTTAGAATTTGCATTAAAAAGACAAATAGATTAAAACAGTGATCATATTACTAACATGTGTTTATAAGTATGGGCGTTGATGTTGATTATCATGTGCATGTGGCATTCCGTACATGTTGAAGCGCACGAAATATCCGGGTGCAATAAATAAAAATCAAAATTATAAAAATATTAAAGTCGTTTATTTACAAAAAATACATATTTAACGATTTTTTACTATAAAGCTTATTACCTAAATATCATCGGATCCTATCACTCTTTTCGATTACCAGTAGGAAGCGTAGACGGAGGGGGCGTATACAGCAGGAGACTCAATGTCGACACGGGACTGGTGAGAAACCGCGGAGGGCGCGGAGTACACGGCAGCCACGGGAGCGTACACAGAGCGAGCCTCTACGACAGCGGGGGAGACCACTTGGTGGGTCAACACGGGGGCCGCATAGCTGGTGACGACCGCAGGAGAGTGATGCACATCCACGCGGGACTGGTGAGACACCGCAGAGGCACCGGTGTAGACAGCTGGAGCGACAGCAACAGTACGCGCAGCCACCACTGGCTCGGAGACCACGTATTCCACTGGAGCAGCCACCAACGCGGGAGACGAGTGCACGTCCACCCGGGACTGGTGCGAGACGGCCGACGGTACAGCGTACGCGACGGCCACGTGACCAATGGATCTCTTCTCCACGGTAGCGCTGGGAGCGGCCACGGCCACGGCGACAAGAGCGAACAACACCACCAACGATCTCATAGTGAACGAGGTCTGTGTCGGGATACGAATGAGGACGATCACTTCTAACCGAACGCGGTCGACTGATGACCAACTTAGAATCGTCCCGCTATTTATACGTATGATTATAATCTATGTATGAGTATCCGAGTTGATTATTTGGGCGTCTAGGAATACAAAACCGAACGTCCTTGTCATTGTCGCCTAAATCAGCTGCTGCTTGAAAAGGTCGCACTTGTTGATACAGATACGCCTAATGTAGGTCTGCGACGTGCCATAATGTACCTACTGGATAATGGATGTTTGACATTTAATGAGGATATTGGCGACGATAGGCGGACCGGACCATATCGCAAAAAATCATTGCGAACTCGTTGAGATCTAGAAATATTTATTACTTCAAGGGCAAGCGATATCCGCCTTATATCCGCAATTAAGAGGTATTAACAAATAGTAGCAGTGATCGAATGGTACAGAAGTAATTCTAGTTTTTAATATTTATTAGATTTTATGCAAAGTTAAATAATAAGGAATTAATTTCGTATCTGGTTGACATTTATAATTAAAAATTAATCTACTGAGGGAAAATTTGCATTGCACCTTGCACACCGGAGCGAAGGTGCAATGCAAATTTTTGTTTGTTTACGTTTCTTTCTGTCCATCAAGTTTGCCGCAAATTAACTTTTTTAGGGTTCCGTACCCAAAGGGCAAAACGGGACCCTATTACTAAAACTCCGCTGTCCATCCGTGCGTCTGTCACCAGGCTGTATCTCATGAGCCGTGATTGTTAGACTGTTGGAATTTTCACAGATGATGTATTTCTATTGCCGCAATAACAACAAATACTATAAAACGGAATAAAATAAATATTTAAGGGGGCTTCCATACAACAAACGTGTTTATTTTGCCGTTTTTATAAATAATGGACGGTTTTTTTCCTTTCTTATCTTATGGCATATGTGTGTGTATAGGTATTTAAATGACCAATATATAACAAGGTTCAATTAGATACTCTCGTTATTTCCTATTTCATTCCTGTTTGCTGCTGATAGGCACTTGCTCACTAAACAAACTATTACTATACTGCTGCCTGCAAAAGCAGTTGTAAAACTTAAATCATTCCAAGCTTAAAAGTCTTCCATAACACAAAAAATCTTTTGTATAAAACGAGGTACACTGGAACCCTTTCTTTTACGCTGCAAACGTACCTCAAAAAAGGCTTCTGTGATATTTACTCATTTATTATGAATGACCTTAGATCCATTTGATGATTAGGTGCACTGAAGAATTGAAATAGCTTTTATACGACATTGGCATCGATTGCAATGATCTCACAGCCAACTGATTTAGTACCGATAATGAGAGTACCTAATCGATCGATCAAAGAAATCGCTCTGACTCCAAAAGGTTGGATCTTCGACTTGGGCAACTAACTGATCCTCAGCCTTAGCTTTGGATACGTATACTTAAATAGAACAGCGTTTCGTACGTTATGAGATAGTTATTTTTCAGTGCACTGGTTCAAAAAGTAATTCCTACTATGCAGTAATTAAACTTCTTGCTTTTTACTTTGCACTCCCGCACTAGAGAGAGAAATTGTAATAATTTAAAATTGTATTCTATATTTATATAAAAGGATATGCTACAGACCACCAAACTGAACAACTTTTACTATGGGACCAACTCCGAAATCGTGAAAAAAAATCTGTTGTTCCCTAATTTTCGACGAGTCACGTGACCAAAAATTGATTGAACAGCTGATTTTTTTTGCGATTTTGGAGTTGGTCCCATAGTAAAAGTTCTTCAGTTTGGTGGTCTGTAGCATATGCTTTTACCCTTTCGGTTACACCCTTCGGACTAGGCAAAGACGTCCTTTTTTTTAATTTTAGCAAAAAAACCGTCATGTGTTTTATGCCTTAAAATATTGTGAATAAATAAAGTATGACCACTAAACATGACCTATCATCAAATTATAATTTTAATTAACCAATTAACATTCATAGTAATTCATTTCGTGTATATGAAGATATATTCAGTTTTATCTAGTTTGGCGGCACGATATACGAAAAACTGTCTTTTGATATCCGTGAGCATATCTCACTACACAATTTACCCACAGCGTCCATATTGTACGCTCAAAATGAAGACCTTAGTTTCATATTTTTAACCGACTTCAAAAAGGAGGAGGTTCTCAATTCGGATGTTTGTATTTTTTTTTTTTTATGTTTGTTCGCGCATAACTCCGTTGCTTGCCAACCGATTTGAAAAATTCTTTTTTTGTTGGAAAGGGTATACTTCTCAAATGGTCCCATAAAATTTTTATCGAAATCGGATAAGCGGTTTTTGAAAAATCCACAAAAATCCTATTTAATATATGTGGACGATGTTCTAATAACTTCCTGTCACTGTAATTTACATACCAGGTAGTGGTATTAAAATTGGGGGGGGGGGGGATTGTGTAGGTACCACAACTAAAAAGTGAAAAATAAAAACTTTTTTACAAAAAATAAAACCGACTTCCAAAACAAACACTACAAAGTGAAAAATAATTTTGATTTCGGAAGTCGGTGGCAAAAAATTAAAATACAAAACCGAAGACACCGACTTCCGAAATCAAAATTATTTTTCACTTTGTAGTGTTTGTTTTGGAAGTCGGTTTTATTTTTTGTAAAAAAGTTTTTTAATTGTCAAACTCAAACAAAATCAAAGCATTTATTTCAAATCAACCAATTACAGGCACTTTTGAATTGTCAAGGAATCGGTCAGTCAGAAAGATGAAGCTTGCCCATTCCAAAGCAGTAGGTAGGTACCTATGGAGAAGAACGGGCAAGAAACTCCATGTACACTCTTTTAAATCAAAATTTGGATTGGTGCATAATTACGTTATTATGACATGCATCTTCCGATACGTAATCAAGTCAAGCTTTTAAGGGTTTCCTCGTACTAGAACCATTATTATGCACTTAACTTTTTCCAATTTTGACGGGTAGAGCCATATATCCCTAATTGAATTTTCCTTAACTGAACACACTTATTGTATCTACTTCAAATATCGATATTGCCACAAAATATAGCTCTTGTTGCAACACATATTTATGATCTCTGTACTTCCCGCACCCTAACTGCGTAACACTCTTTCAATCGCAATCTGTTTGATTTGAAATAATTGTCTGCTCAACATCGTAAATAACGCAATTAATGTCGTTGAACTGTCAAAATGAAAGTCATTGCCACTGTTAGTTTGTTACACTATTAACTCGCTAATCTAAAGCATGCTCCTTGTAAGTAGTATAGAAGCTACTTGTATTAAAATAGAAATGAACAACGCTACGCTAGAGCTACGCTACACCGATCCGCCCTCTTTGTAATCACATTCTAGTGACAGTAACAGTCCCATAATCTCCAGTTTTGTTTCAATCTGTTTTCTTTCTGTATTTGTTTTTAAGTCGTTGACTGCCACGCAGCAGACACAATAGAAAAACTATTGTTCGCGGCTCAGTGGTGACCGCGTTGGCGCTCAACGTGTTAATCATCTCTATTTATTATTAATTTGTCTCGAAACTATAGGGGACGGTTTCCAATGTTAGGATAAAGGACGGACAATAAAAACAGGATTACAAAATCAACAATTTTGATTTTAGGAATTATTAACTACCCTTAAAATAAAATAATCAGGTATATTTTTGTTACTTTAACAAAAGAAGTTCTGTTAAATGACCACGCCCTCTATCGCAGACACGAAAAACTAAAACTAGTTACTCAAGCTGACTAAAGTAAGCGTTCCGTAAACGTGTTCAAGACTCGTGAGATTTTAAGGCTGTATTGCTACAAACATTTCGACGCGCTCCTCGTTGTGTTAGTTTCAAATTTTCCACGCCAGATGTCGCTGTACTAACATTAATGCGCACTGGGAGGTGTCAATATGCTATCAATTTTCTCATTTGTTTGAACACATTCCTACTTGTCCACCTTTTAGGTATATGTGGGATTAACAAGAAATAGTTTAGTAGAGAGATTTAGTTCTCAGTTTTCTAAACTAAAACAAACATCCTAACGGCACTAACATTTCAATTGTTTCACATATTTTCCGTGAGAAAATATGCAACATTAGCATATGCCTTTTACTATTCTATCTAGATTGGCATGGGAAAATAAAACAAAGAATGGGTATGATATTTTAATCAGTGCATCAAATACCATATTAGCAGTCATTGTGTAAAACTATGTTAAACTTTCTCCATACAGCCTCAGACAGAAGTGATGTCACTATTCATAACACACAACAAAGAATCAACCGGACTGTTTAAAAGATGAATCTGTGAACCTAACCAAAATATTAGAAAACCCTTAATTATTTTGCAAGTGTCCTTGAGCTTCAAGTGCTTATGTTCGAAGGCATCAAACATAAGCGAAACCTCGTAAAAATTAATCGAAATGAACCACTTGTTGCACATGGACTATGTGTAAGCCTGAAACTGAAATCATTGAACTAGTTTTAATTTAATTAGTTTCACTAATCACCAAAATACTGTTTTGGCAAGTACAGCCAAGCCTTCTCCCAACTATCTTGGAGTCGTCCTACTGGAAGACGGAATACCAGTATTTTTATTTTTAGCCAGCATTCTTTCGAGTTTTATTTATATAAGGTCCCATTAAAATAGATGGACAAATTTTAACTCAGCGTTCAGTACGTCTAACCAAAGATATCCAAAAAGCAAAAAAAAAAACATGATTAAAGTGATTTTATTTTGACCTAACCAAAATAATAAATTGCCCGCACACTATAATAAACGCATCTAATATGGGTATGTACTTGCACACTTCTTGTAAGTATCTCATGTGGTTTTTTTTACCATTGTCCTTATTTTGGTGGTCTTATTGATTTCTAAAAGTTTGTCTATCTATTTTAATGGGACCTTATATATACCCTGTTTTGTTAACAGTCCTGAAGTAAATAGGTATACTTATTAGTATTTTTAGATACATTATATCTATGAACCAAAGCCTTGACGCAACATCAGGAACGTTTAAGCTGTAAACATTAGTTCGTATTAGGAAGAAAGGAATAGCAACTTCCATAACACTGGCTGGGTTTTTTTGTCTATTGTTCATTGTTTAAACTTTGTTTATTCTAACATTAATGAGTGCTTATCAAAAGTACCTATCTATTAATTTTCCTCAATCAAATCTACTAAAAAACCCGTGGGTCGCCGGGTGCGAGGAGTTGAAAGAGAATCCTTGAAGAGAACCTTAGGGAAGCCCAGAATTACGTAGCGACTGGGCGCAATCTGGGTCATCGATTTAATTTGCACACAGAAATCCATGAGTCGTGGTACTATTTCTTTTTTTGTGCGTTCTCCTTTGTTGTTGGGGCCGGCACTGATTTAATATAATATAATATATTAAACCGAGATTTTAATGCGGTTTGCATCAATAAATAGAGTGATTCAAGAGGAAGGTTATACGTATAGTTTAACTAGCTTTCGCCCGCGTGATATGTTGGCAAAAAGTAGCCTATATCCTTCCTCAGGGTTCAAATTTGATCCCTGAACCATCTTTATTGCACACGTGCGAAGCCGAGGCAGGTCGCTAGTGGATAATATATAGGGATAATTCATTGAAACACTCAAAAACTTTATTTTGTACTTAGATTTAAGCATCGTTTCGGTTATATTATTTTGGTGCCAATACTTTACCAATTTCCCTTGACGATTACACCTGGAAAGTTGAATGTATTAACTACCGGCAATGTTAAAGGTATATGAGTCATGTCGGTTGCTTACAAGAAAACCGTGAGTGTCTCTGCGGGTTACAAACTAATTACCGTTGCTTAATACTTTACGCAATCAACATACTGTACGTATTATAAAAATTATTCTTATATAACAGAACTGTATTGCCTGTATAAAGGGAAACCGTTACCGACTGACTTATCTATCAACACGTACCACAAACCAATGAACAGATTGGGCTTAAAGTTGGCAAACAGATAGTTATAATGACGTGGGCATCCGTTATTTGGTAGCCTACGCAAGGCCCCGCAAAGAGAACAATTCTCTTTTTCAGAAGCAGAATACTTACCTACGGATCGTTACGCTAGAGTTCTTCTTCTTTAACACAATTACATAAAAAAAATACACTCAAAAACTTAAGTTGCTACAGCGACTCCACACATTCTCTGTTCGATATAAAAATGTCTGTCTTGGCCTTGCGCGAAGCACGTTGCAATACCGAAGCGCAATTCGGAAAACCCGCGTCTTGCAATACGAGTTCCCAGTAATTTACCAAAACATTCAATATTTCATGAGAAACTTTGTAACTTGATTAGATACTTAAAATAATTGTTTGGGAAAACCAGAATTTATTAGAATGCAGTTTACAACTCGTTACAGTCTGTTATTAACTGAGTTTATTTACATTTTACTACATAATCAGAGACTCTAAAGGAAGTTTCAATGTATGTATAATTAGGAGGGTTAGGAGTTATTACGATCCAAATATAGCTGTACCTAAGTAAAACCTCTAATTTATTAGAATGGACCGCAAAATTATTTACAAAATGCATTCATGAAATCAACTTCAGAAACGCAAGTAATTTGTAGTCATGCCATGACTAATCTTTTCTATTTATTCTTTAGCTCAAGATTAAATCAAATAAAAAAGAAATGGTCGGAAGTCAGAACCAGAAGAAGACGCAACTACCAGAGCCCAAAGTCATTGATCTTAGTTACGTAACAGTCAGCCAATTGCAGTGGAGATGCCATAAAAAATGTAAACAGCTTGTACTGAGGACTAGACTCTTTCCGTACAAGTAGTGAAGTACCAACAAGATGACGTCATAAGTTCAACGAACCCAACGCGGTAACTTAGACGTCTGTTGGCTACCTCCTCTAGTTTGATTGATTGTGAAGATACAAGTAATAAGACCTCTTTTTATTTTAATGACGTACACGCGTCACTTACGACGCCGACGTACGGCGATAGCTCGCGGCATCTCTTCGTCGTTCATTCATGTTTTATTGTACACTAGCTTCTGCCCGCGACTTCGTACGCGGTCCCTGTTGCTTATGCCAGCGACAACGGGGTCGCCATTTATGTTATTTTTTATCATTTTTCCCTTTTAAATCTTTTATCACACTGAGCTTTAGCTTTATTTCATTCCAACAACCACCGAAACATACAGTCCATTTGTCATCGTTTTCATTTTGGTAACCGCATTATTATATTCCTCTTCTAGAGACCTAGAAGTCGATGCGTAGATACGCTTGGAACTAAAGCGTAATTCTCTTTCCGTGAACGTCTCTGACTCGCGAGACAATACATGACGTTCACGATCAGCGGTCAGTCACGCATCATATTCTTCACTGGTCTCTAGAGACATAATGAATACGCTGAGAACGCAGGCGTGCTTCGCGACCCGAAGAGGTTTCCACGGAGCGAGTTGCAGCCTAATGTTCTCGAACAACATCAAGTCTCTCCTGACGCTCTTCGGTAGATTCTTGGGATCTTATGATCCTCAATCTTTTAGCTCTCTTGGAACATTGGGAAAGATTTGACCTCTTTCTAGGCATGGTCATAGTTTTATTGTGAAGATACCTGATCAATAAAAATCTAAATTAAAATGACTGCTCCCCTGCGTTACCGGGTAGGCTACAGTGTCACGAAGATAAATGGAAAAGGAAATTAAACACTCAAACAACATAAGCCCGAAGGCATATTCATACGATAAAATAAAAAAATAAATAGGAGTTTTGGCCAGTAGAGTCAAATTTTCAATGATATACCATCGTCATCGAAAATCAGTCCTAAACTGTTACCGCCTTCACCGCGTGCAGGTACTCCCAGTTTATGTTATTTTATAATTACACAGTAAAATTTGTGATAGCTTTGATTTCCACATCAGATGTTTCTGATCTTCGATTTTTATAAGTCAACAGGAAATGCCCATCATATTGAACAACAAAGACGTCAAAGACGTCATTCCTATATGTGTTATGTTGTAGCTAGGATCTTGGAGTTCCACAACAGGTGTTCCAGATCTTCGATTTTTATAAGTCAACAGAGAGTGCTCATCAGATTGAACAACTTGTGCTAAGACGTTATTCCTATATGTGTTATGGTGTAGCTAGGCTCTTGGAGTTCCACAACAGGTGTTCCAGATCTTCAATTTTTATACATCAACAGAGAGTGCTCATCAGGCTGAACAACTTTCGCTAAGACGTCATTCTTATATGTGTTATGGTGTAGCTAGGCTCTTGGAGTTCCACAACAGGTGTTCCAGATCTTCGATTTTTATAAGTCAACAGGAAATGCCCATCAGACCGAACAACTTTTGCTAAGACGTCATTCCTATATAATGTTATAGTGTAGCTAGGCTTTTGGAGTTCCACAACAGGTGTTCCAGATCTTCGATTTTTATAAGTCAACAGGAAATGCCTATCAGACCGAACAACTTTTGCTAAGACGTCATTCCTATATATGTTACAGTGTAGCTGGGCTCTTGGAGTTCCACATCAGGTGTTCCAGATCTTCAAATGTATTCTTTCAGCAGAAAATGCTAATCCCGTGGAACAATTTTTGCTAAGGTATCATTTTTGTATCTCTTATAGTTTAGCTGGTCTGTTGCGGTTCTGCATCAGGTGTTCAAGTTTCCAAGATAAATTATAGCCTATATGTTGCCCAGACTTAATACCTATAAAACAAAAAAAAAATCATTCCAATCCGTTCAGTAGTTCCGAAGATTAGCGTGTACAAACAAACAGACAAACAGACAAACAGACAAACAGACAAACAGACAAACAGACATACAGACAAACAGACAAAATTTTTTTTTTAGATTCATGCTCTATTACTGTTTCTAAACCCCCCTCAATTATTATTTTTTTAATATATTCAATGTACAGACACAGTTTTTTTACTGTTTTATTATATGTATAGATGAGGTGTGTGGCAACGAGAAATGACTCACTATGTAATAATAATTATTTACTACTTAAAAGAAAGAGGTTCTAAAAAGTTTTGTACTAACTTTCATTAACAACAAATTATCTGTACAGTTTTTTTTTTCCATTTCGATTATGTTATGAATTTATAAGTCAGGAAGTAATATTTATATTTAAGAAAGAATCTTTTTGGTCTTTATACGGGGTGGATGTTTTGATGGGGCAGTGATACCTAGCTGCCGCTACAAGAAAACGGTCTTAGAAGACCGTCTTTAACTTTTTGAGACATTTTGATCTGCATTCACAGTTTAAAAAAAATTACGGAAAGGTTTCCCGAAAGTTTTTTTTTATGCCAATCGATCTTGTTTCGTAAAGTACAACATATTTTTTTTATTACTGACACACTAGCCGAAAAGAAAAATAATACGACAATTTCATGATTATTTTATTTGGTTTAAGAACAAATAGTTAGTCGCATGTGATAATCGACATTAAACAAAAAGGCAAGTCTCGTAAAACTGTTTTCTTGTAACAGCGGATGACCTGCCCTTACTGCCCCTTCTAAAATCCACGTATGTATCGTAATAAAGATTCCAGACGTTAGGTAATGTGTGATATTTATTACATTACCTAACGTTACAATCAATCTTTATTACCCAAACTGATCAAATGAATACAGCTACTCTTATGTAAAGTTATTCCAAATACGATCAATTCGTTGCATTAGAAGTTAGATACTCTTAATTACTGTGCCAGTTACGTATATAATAAAAATGCCACATCGAACATGATAACAAGAAATATAGAATTCACATATATATACAATCAGCATTATAGGATATCAATTTATTTGCAACCAACGAAGATTTTTAAACCAGTTTCGTGATTTTAAAATTGCTATTCACACATGTATCATATTTTACAAAATACATAATACTAATAAGAAAGTAAGTTCACAAAAATTCGTAGTCATCACTTTTGATGTTAATTTAACAGTGAATACAAAGAAAAAAAGTCACACACATATGTACATAATTTATATAGCTTAGGTGACACACAAAAACATATATTTACATACTTATTAATGATATTCATACACGCGATGACTCACCCACCATTTCTCAACTCTTCTGACTGATATTATTTTGGTTCCTATCCTCATATGAATGGGGCCAAGGACATCTCTTAAGTGTGAATAATTGCAGTAACATGCCAAGAAACACTACAGAAATACAAAAGAATATTTACTTGAACATTTTTCAGTGACAACTGCTACAATGTAAAAGAGGTTGACTACAATCATTTCCCTTAAAAAATGATTCTCCAAACTCTTTTACGTTTTTCTGAAACATCTATTGCAAAATCTTAATTAATTATTAATATTCAAAATTGTATAATATTTTTGTCGAAAATACAGATAGTTTCGCTGTAGAGTAACCTATAATGTTCCCACAGCTAGGACACAGGCGTCCTATCGGTCAAATTGAGTGGGCCATAATCCAGCATGCATGGGCCAGTGCGGGTTGGCAGATGTTTTCGAATTTTTGGTTCTAGGATATCGTTTCCTCACGATGTTTTCCTTCACCATTTTAAGAGCATTGCCGATGAAATGAAATTCACAAAGTAATAGCCAGCCTGGGTTAGAATTACGACCTACAACTCACTACTATTACTTACTCTGTTATCCGATACCACCGAGCCACCAATGCTCCTCGGGACAAGTAATAACTAATTTAAAAAAAAACGATACATTATTTTGATAGCTATTGGCCAGAGATCGCACAAAACCAATCTCTCTATTTTGGATAAAATGAAGACTAATTATGAATTATATAATTCTATACATTTTAGTCACTGAGACATTATTTCACAAAACTACCAAATGGCAACACAGCATCTTACGAGTGTATACATGATCCACTTTCGAATGCAGATGACATTTCACGAGACACAGCATCTCGACCACGTTGTCGAGTACCTATAGTACCTACTGACATTATTTGGCAACAAACCACACGCAAGTTCATTCAATGGAGCATTGAAGTCATAGAAATGGTTCACCGAACTGTTGCGCAAGTGTTTGGTAGCGTCAGCGTGCATTGCGCCCGCGCAAGTCCGGCTCGCACCGCGCTGGAAAGCCCCTCTTGTGCAAGCCAGTGGTGCACAAATGCGCAGTGACGAAAAAATCAAATCCTGTTTCTAATTAGTAACAACTAGATACCAGATTTTTATGTAAAAGATTGTAAATCTTAGTCTATTCTTTGGCGAATAAAATGAGTCAAGTCATTTATTTTCATAATTAAAAACCTTAATTTTACTGTCATAAAAATAAAGATCTATTACTCATACCCTTTTCAACGAGACACTGCACTGCACAGACACACGGTGACGCAATCAAAACAACAAAACCTTTGTACCTACAAAGTAGGAATTAGTACTTCGAAGCAAATCCTATTATGAATTATGAGCGTTAAGTCCTTACATAACATGTTAAGCGCAATGGGTGGCAAATCGCATTAACCTAGCGTTATATAACGTATGCATTTTTAATGGCATAATGTCAACATGTACTACTAGCGACGCGTTGAAGTCTTTTGTACTGACATTATTGGCGACATTATCTTATGCTTATAAATTATTAAAGGATGCAGTAGTTTCACTAAGAGCTAATCCAAAATGATATTTCATATTAATAATTATAAAATCAATATTTTTAAGAGATCTTGGCCACCGATTTAGCTTGGACCCTTTTCCCAATACTGGTAGGCAAGTACAATTTTAATGGTATTTTTAATGCGTTTTTTAAGTAAAAATATTTAAAATCAATTATTAATTAGAATACAAGATGACGGATATTTTTGTAACGAAAACTTAAGTGGACTGCTTTGGCTATGAGGCTGTTTTGTTGCAAGTGTTCGCGCCATCATCATCGAGCTGCTGCTGCACGCACGGCCCGAGCTGTCACCCTGCCGAACTCTTTGCTCACCCAGCACATAGATCTGGATATCTTCCGTGATAAGCCGTACCAAATTTTGTAAATATTTATATTTATTTCTTAGTAAACAGTATCGTAAGTTAGTATACGTTTTTTTACTATAGTTTTAGATGCTAAAATATAAGTAATTTGGTCGTAAGCACCGTAAACTTGTGTTTTAAATAAATATAGAATATAAATAAATATATCTTTTTTTCATGGAACGATACACATGGTCTTGATTAAAGTAAGATCTTCAAGAAATCTCGCCAGTGTTTCGTCGCCGCGGCCGCTTTTTGGTATCCACTGAGTGACTCTGGTCCATCTGTCTTAAGGAGTTCTAGCAACACAACCTTATTAAAATAGTTTTACAATAACAACCCAATTATCATGTAAATGTTTTTCGGCAATATACTTACAAAACGGCGAGTAGAAGTTACTGGGTCATCGTGCCTTATTAGAAAACTATGGTCCTGAGAAAGTGGCTTATTATCTTGATATGGAAGGGTGAGCTCCAACCATGTGGGTGGCTTAATGGCTTATTACCTAACAATAGATTGGTAGTGTATGTTTGCTTGTGACAGCCAACAGTGGTATGTTTACAAAAATATTTCTATAAAAAAACAACTGTTCGCAATAAAAAATCGCTGTTCAAATACGCAATCTGATTGAATTGTATAGTATAACAGATTTATTTTCGATATTTCAGAGTAGATTCCGTAGAAAAATATCGTTGATATTAATGAGTAGGTTCCTTTATTGTAGGTACTTTGAACTATTATTGTTAGCCTTAGAGTGTTTCAAAATAATAAAAGGAAATGGACAGGACGTCGTTTTTTTTTTTCAATTGTATTGTTTTGATACTGATTTATTATATTGTGGTCGGCATTGAAATAAATGATTAAGAAAAATAATATTGCTAGAAGGATGTTTTGATTGTTTTAGAAAATCTCAGTTCAATTCAAACTAAATAAATGAATGCTGCTAGATTATGCTAATCTGATATAATTTTGACTTATTTATAGTACACGTACTTGGCATCACCCCAGACTTCACGAGTATTTGTAATGTTAGTTTATAGTACCAGTAACATACATTTCTATAACCTTTAGACTTCTATACAACGACCTTCTGCATAAGAACAAACAATAAACACGAACCTATTTCCAGCCAAATTATTTTATTAGTGTTTTCTAACCACATCATATAAATTACAAAGATGGAAGTTAGCATCCACTGCATGTAGCAAATGTGTGACATCAGTAACTTAATGTCAGTATTCAGCTTACGGTAACAATACAGATCCGCTAAGACGACCTCAAAAACCCATATTGCCAAACATCTACTCGGAACATGAATGAACTAAGGGTTGATCAATGTTATGGCGGACGTCATAGCCTCTACCCAGAAAGCAGTACGACGGTCGTTTAGCGACCAGGTGCAACTAAGTTTGGTCGGTCGTTTCTTGATCTGAGGTGAAGTGGTAGGAGGCTGCGTGGATAGTCTTACAAAATCGGTCCGCGTTTATCTTTGCGTTGGTCGAAGTATAAAGCGACGTAGTGGTAGAAGTGGCAGTCATTCGGACGCAGACAGTGCGCCGGTAAACTTGTGAAAATTTAATCATTTGAAATAGTTTTAGTGACATACAAGGAGTGAAGAACTTAAAAGTAAGTTTAAAGTGCTTCTGAAGTTCGGGTTCATCGGTTACATCACAGGATTTGCGGTGACGGAAACGAATTTGTTTTGCGGCAAAATAATATACTCGTTATATAATTTCTCTTTCGATATCCGACGGAGAAAAGCAACAACCGCTGCGTCTAAACACATTCATTACGCAGAAATGGTGTAACTTATCGTATCAGCATCATTATCATCAGTTTGATGTGCGATAGCATAACAGTGATTTAATACAGCTATGCAACATTTGTTTACGATATCGTTCATTTGTTTAACTCTATCCGTTGTTTTTAATTAATAATTTCATTAATAATAATGAATAAACGTTGTTAAAATGAATCAGAAATACAGAACAACACCAAATTCGATAAACATTTCACCAAAAGTGGCTAAAATTAGAAAAAAGGTTGATCTAATTATAAGATTTACATACAATAAGAGTAAGTAGTTTCCCAAGTAAATGATCCTCGCGTAAACTTTCACTTTCCGGTCGGTTAGTTGTGCGTCCGCGCCAGTCTCGACCACAACAACATCAGGAATATGTAAAACATTGCATAACAACAAAAACATGCCACACTTTGCATGGCTTATAAAATTTCCGCCTTCATATAACTAAGAATTTTCTTCATTTTTGTAATTTATTACGCGACTTAGTTGTGCTTGCGCTGCAAGGGATGACGCGTGACTAGACCACTAACATTTACATCCAACAAAACAATAATATGAATATGTAATTTAAACATTATTACTTATTTTTGGTACCAGTCCTGCCAAATAATATTTTTTTTTTTAATAAAAAAACATTAATTATGTACTGATATTTTCATTAATTATCTAGCATCCGACATGCGCAGGACCACGTTGCGCGCGCACATCACTTTCGAACAACGACAGCAAGAGATCACACGCCTTTCAAATTGCTTTTCTTTTATTTTTTCTATATGTCATGTGTCGTGTGCGTTCTGTATGTCTTGTGCGCTCCATTAACCGCATAATCTAAAAAACTACGGAAATATAAAAATGCGAATTTTCGCCTTATTATGCTGTAACGTGTTGCATAAAACAAACAAGATAGAATAATATCGGAAGTTATGTAATGATTATCGGCGGTTACCGAATTTGTGACGCATCGCTCGAGACGCACGCGGCTTGCCAACGAGCTGCTTGTGCCAGTTTTGTTCGACACCACGACACTGACACCAATATTTGGCTTTCTTTCATAACATAAGACAAAAGCTGACCTCGAAAACGTAATAGGACATCTACCTACTAAACTAATGCAGTCCCGGATTTGTAATTAATACAATTAATTAACCTTTTTCGGCGATTGATGGTACTATAAATCTTAATGTTATAAATTGAAGTAATTAATGCTAATGTTTACAAAACACGACATTAGCCAATCATGATACGGATACGTAGATCCGTACTTATTTAGCTCTGTATACATCGTGTGAGAGTGCTTTCGCGTCCCCACGCCTTCCAATGAACGCGCAGCCACAACTCGGCTGACGTTATGGAGCCTTACATAACTAAAGACTGTTTGCGAAAGTAAAAGTGATTCTTCGCTTGCAGTTTCGAAACAATGACATGCTTTACAAAATAAGGATCAAATGACATCAGCGTCTTGATAGTATTATCCATTTTTGTTACAGAACATGCGGTGGACAACGGTTACCTTTTTATTGCTACCTATAATATTCGCGAGTACGAACGCGCAATGGTCATGGGGTGGAGAAGCGGACACCAAGTCCGCTGACCAACCAGAGCAGAAACCTTCAACTTTGTTGCAAGGAGAGCAGCTACCCGAAGCTCAAGAGAAAAACTTTGAATCAAACAGCACCGTTCTAGATGACATTGTTGACGAGCTGGTGAGCAGTAAACAAGGTAGAAGTTTGGGCGGCTTCGACGACGTGTACAGCGATCCCACGATCAAGGATGCCTTGGACGCAGGAGATGACGCTGAAGCTAGAAACCTCATCAAAGGAAGATTGTGTACTCTAGGTCTCATACAAGTACGTATCCAAGAATATAACTGTGTAGTCATTACAGATTTGTTGTGACTATGTGTAATTACTATTAATCAAATTATTGTTTTAACATTACTTAATTTAATCGTTTCAGTGTGAAGATGAAGACGCGCATGAAAAACGCACATACTTATCACCAGATGAAGTAATTTACGCCCAACCCGTCGATATCAAGCCTATTGGAAAACCGGTTGCATCAATTCAGGTCCGCGGTCCTCCCAGAGCTTACGGCCCGCCTCAGCCTGTGCCTTACCCTCCGCGACCCCATAAATACCCACCCAAGAGAATCGGATATGGTGGCAATGTCAGACCCGGTTTCTCAGAAAAGTATGGTGTAGCGGGTGGCAACTTCCAATTCTCACAGAGCAGTGCACAATACAACGGACACGAATCTAACTTCGTCACCAAACCACCCATTTACCACCAAGCGACCCAAGGACCGTACGCCTATGAGAACACTAAACCTTCTTACAACAAAGGTTCATCTGCACACTCTGGTTCAAAAGATTCTGTTGTACAACAACACATCCATCATCATTACGTGCACGATGCTGACAACAAAGACCCCAAAGTAATTATTAAGCCAGTAGCAATTCCTGTAGGATCTATCGGTCAGTTAAATTCACAAAGTAGTTACGGGTCGCAGTCACAGTCTTCAGATATCATAACTGCAGGAGGTGGTGACTACAGTAGCATTTCTGCTGGTGGTTTTAAGCCCATGTCCGGCGGGTTTTCTTTAGACAACAACAAGCCGACATATGAATCTGATACAATTTATGGCTCACAGTTCGGACACAATTCCAACAAATTCGGTCACAGTGGTAGCATTTTGAGTCAAGGCCTCCCAAATCAATATACCAACAACGCTTTCGAAGACCAAAAGTACGGAAACAGCCTTGGTAGTTACGCTTCTCAGAATACTGAATTTTACAAAAAAGAATTAAATGTGGGAGGATCTCAAAATAATCTATACAATCAAGGACCAGCAACTTTCGCGCAAAACAACTTTGCTGAAAATTATCACGAAGCCAAAGCACAAGGATTTGAATGCGTATGCGTAAACTATGATCAATGCCCAAGCCAAGAAGTGATTGGACGCAGGGATGACTTGTACTTACCAATTGACCCACGTAATAAAGGTAGCGAAATCGTTGCATTAACTGAAGAACAATTAGACAGTTTGAACAAAACTGACACAACTACGACCGCTGAAAGCTCGGTAAACGCTACGGAAGCCAAGAACTTAAGCAAACGTGAAACCAAAGAAGATATTCCTGCTGAAACTGAGAAAGAAGCTGAACCGGTAAGCATAACGTACCCTTATTCATAGCTATTCTATCGAAGTTATACATCGCAAGTCAAGCTTTTTCCCAGAATCATCTTAACATTTACCTATCCTCTTCCTATTCAAAGCACTTACCTACTCATCTATAAAAAACCTTAAAATCTTTTCGTGATTATTATTCATCTAAGCCTGGGGTAACATTGTTACACTTGGATTAAATCATATAATTATGATAATTAAATACCGGAATCTAATGTAACAGTTACAAAAGATATACTAAACAATGGGCACTGACACACTCTCTAACATAATATAGTTTCATTTATTGATATAAGTAAATATCACTACAGCGCTTCCCTCGATTGCCTGGCTTCAGCGATCATGCCGGTATTGACTACAGACGTGTGCAGCCCACGATTGGTGTCTCTTTTGCCTTGCCCCCCGGCGCTCCTGGCGCTCCCAGTCAGACTAATCACCACCCTTTTAATCCCCATCTCCTTCCTATCACTAGGGCTGTCACAGCAGGTGGTATTAATCTAGGAGTAGCCATAGTTAATCCACTGCTCTCTATACAAGTAAGCAAAGATGAAGAAGGGCAAAAGGTTTATAAACCTCTTGTACATTTTCATGTCACACCAACCCATGAGAAACTCATGGCCGTTACTCAACTTTTCGATGAAAAAAAGGCACTTCTCTTTAACAAGCATCATCATTACCATAATATTCAACCCCATAACCCTGTTCCTCCAGGGTACCCCTTGCACCCTGTGCACCCTGTCCCCCCCGTCTACCCTCCGCAGCCACATAATCTACAATATGGATATCCACCTCACACACCCTATCCTTCATACTCTCATCATTATGTACCCAATTATGAACATCCCCATCATGCACCCCACTCTCAACCACCCCGTCCCCCACATTATGATGGACCTCCTCATCATCCACCTCATTACGATGGTCCTTTGCCGCACTCACCCTATCACGGGCCTCCAGTTTACTCCCCAAATTTCGCGGATTATGAGCCAATTCACTACAAAGAACATGATCATTCTTTTCCTGAACCTTCAGAAGGTTTTGATGATTATTATGATGAACATGGTAAAAATGACGGTGGTGAGGATTACCCTCAGGCCCAATATAGAAGTTCTAATAGTTACGATAGATCTGAAAGAGTTACTGATGATAATGAACTTAGTCACGCGAACCGGTCCACTTATTCCCGCTCCTATGACATTCCTTCGACACCTCCTCCGGCAAACCGGGGATACCAAACCATCCGATTTCCTGACAACCGAAGGAAGAGAGAAATCGATGTAGAAAATATATCCATAACCGTACTAGAGGTAATTTATGCACTTTTCTTGAATTCCTCCTTTGCACCGCGTTCTAATATCAATTGGCTTGTTGATGTTTAAACCATGGTATACTCTTTCTGATGATGTGCAAAGCAATGGCTTTTATATTATGACTCCAACATTACGTTTTTGAGCCTATTTCTGTTTTGCTTTCAGCGTCAAGGGTATTTTGGTCGTCCCCCTGTTCAGCAATGCAGACAAAACCAAGTGTGCTGCCGCCGGCCCCTACAACCTCAGGTTTCTAACAAAGGGCAGTGCGGTATCAGACACTCTCAGGGCATCAATGGCAGGATCAAAACTCCTTCTTACGTAGATGGAGAGAGTGAATTCGGAGAGTACCCATGGCAAACAGCTATTTTGAAGAAGGACCCCAAGGAATCTGTCTACGTTTGCGGAGGAACACTCATTGATGGTCTTCACATTATGACCGCCGCACACTGTGTTAAATCGTAAGTATCTATACCAGTTTCACTTTCAAAATGTATATTTATGTAAGAACGATAAAGTACATACACAATTCGTTTGTTACCTACCTAATAAAATTAAAATGAACTTTTTTTATTCCAGATACAAAGGCTTCGAGTTAAGAGTGCGCCTCGGTGAATGGGACGTGAACCGCGACGTTGAGTTCTACCCATACATTGAGAGAGACATTATTTCTGTCCACGTCCACCCTCTTTATTACGCAGGCACTTTAGATAACGATCTCGCTATCTTAAAGATGGACCATCCCGTCGAATGGACCAAATATCCCCACATCAGTCCCGCGTGCCTACCAGACAAGTACTCAGATTACGCTGGACAAAGATGCTGGACCACAGGATGGGGTAAGGATGCCTTCGGAGACAACGGAAAGTATCAGAACATCCTAAAAGAAGTTGATGTGCCTGTTCTATCACATGGCCAGTGTCAACAACAGCTGAAACAGACACGCTTGGGCTACAACTATGAACTGAACCCTGGTTTCCTCTGCGCTGGAGGTGAGGAAGGCAAGGACGCGTGCAAGGGCGACGGCGGTGGTCCCCTGGTATGTGAGCGCGCTGGTACGTGGCAGATTGTGGGCGTGGTATCGTGGGGCATCGGCTGTGGCCAACCCGGAGTACCTGGAGTTTACGTAAAAGTTGCTCAATACTTAGACTGGATCTCGCAGATCACAGGAAAGTTTTCGAATTACTGAAAAACATACTGTAATCATTGAAAATGATGTCTTTTTAAAACGAAATTGTCGACGAAATCGTATTACAAGCATCATGTATTTATTCTTAGGATCTAGATGTACTTATTTAATATTTATTACTTTTAAGCTTTGGATGGTAATATCCAGAGCATCCGAGTAATTGCGTATGCAGATTTTTATATTTAAAAATAAACTGTATCAATAAGAAATTATATTTTCGTATCATTTAACCTTAGAGCATTTAACCTACATTTAACTCACTCTAGCTCACTGTTAGAGCATAGGTTAAATGCTTTAAGAACTCACTAGATAGTAACTCGTTATAGAATTTAGTATTTTGTAAGTTTTTTCAGCAAAACATGCTGGCTGCTATTATTCCACACATGTCAGTTGTCACAAATATAACAATCAAAACTTAATATTAGTGCTTGCAGAGAGTAAGTGTATTCTTTGCTGTGCTCGCTTAAGAGATATTGCTATGACTGCTAGAGATCGTAAAGGAAAAGGAAATGTACCGAAGTTCAGTAGCACCGCTGACCAAAATGATGCAGCAGGTTTCACTTTACCTGACAGCCTTCCTTGTTCCGAAGTTGATTTCCCAGTGCTTATTAGAAGACGACCCCGAGCGAATTGGAAGGATGTCGTCGACGAAAGTGATAAGTGGCGAAAACAATTAGAAGAATACCAAGAAAGCAAACTGGTACCTACACCTAAACCACCGTTTCTTAGTAAGTTAGAAGTTCCTTCAAATTATTTGCTGATTATTTGGGTAATAAAAAAGTTTTCTGTGTTGTTGCTTATTAGGGTTCGTTTATCAATTTACTTCTCTGGGTACCGCAGTAAAATGAGAAACCCTTGTAGTGTCGTTATTCTTGTCTGTCTGTCTGGTGTTTAACTCCTAGATATTATCTTACGGTTTAAGAAAATTTATTTCGCTCAAAAAGAATACAATCATTCACTTCTATGACGAAAACATTACAATTAAATTAAGCGACGGTTTCGCTACGAATAAACTAAAATTAGATTGTAACGAAATCAAAAAAAAGCAAGCAAAAAAAACTTAAAATTATAAAACATTAGTCAGGTGGTGCTTTAATACTCTTATCTTGATTAGGGAACCCTTTCACTGTTCGTAGTCCGGACACGCAATAACCCGGGTTTTCTGGTTTGTTTTTGCAGTTTTTAACTGGGTGAGATATAACACTTTCAAAACTGACTTCGCAAGCACTAACGTGAAATGTACAGAGGCCAGCACATCAAGCTACTTTTTTTGGATAGTTTTTCAACTTTATTACAAAGGAATAAGGTTCATGTTTAATTGGGAAAATGTGACAGTTTGGGATAGATTGATGTGGTAGCGTCGGCACATTGTCAAGTTGTAGCTTCAGGAAGCTGTTTTTGGATTAAAGTTTCGCTGGATTTTCAGTCGGTGTTCTACTTCCAGAAACTGAAACTGATTACATTAAGAATGAGGTATTTGTTCACCTCGTACCAGCGTTAGTAGAAGCTCTAAACAAGGCCAAAATATGGGAAGCTTTTACCAGAGATAAATGTTTCTTCAACGGCATAGACCACATCGTACAGGTAGATCGATTTGTGCTTTATATACCTACCTATCTATATTCAAGTAAAGTTAGCAAAAAGTAGGATAACCAATAGGTACTGCAAACTGTGCTCATCGAGTATTTCAGGATAACGCTAGACGGTTGGTTGACTTTACACGTGACCGTACAGAAGACTGGCCAATTTTTCGATCAAAGAATTAGCATTGCCATCCAACGTGGCAACGTTGCCAGCCTTTTGTGCTCATTTCCCACTGACAGCGATGAGGATGAATGTTTTGATGGCCAATGAGCCCTCTCTCTTTTTTTCCTTATAAACTGCAAAAGAAAAAAAACTAGTGAATGTATGTTGCTGACAACTCCTTTCTTCTTCCTTTGTTTTAATTTACCAGACTACCACTACTTATGAGAAGACGTGCTGGTGCCCTTCGGTCTATCATGCCTTTTCTGCCTACCTTCTAAGGGTCTCCCCACATTTATCGACGCGGAATCGGACCGGTCAAAAAAGCCTTTATGTCTACGTAATAAGGGTGTTACTAATACCATTCGCATCGGCTCGGCTCGGACGACGCGACGCGACACCGGCCGACGGCCAAACGAGCCGTCGCAACAGCTGATCGGCGATAAGTCGAGCAATGTGGTGATACACACTCGGCTTAAGCCGATTCCGCGTCGATAAATGTGGGGAGACCCTAATGCGTCAATGAAAAAATAAAGAAACTGTTCATAACTATACCTGTCAAGTATTTCTAGGTCCTCTGGAACAACAACCCTCGTTTTCCGGGACGAAAAGAAAGAGAATTACATATATTCAACATGCCGTGGGTCAGAGCAGCTCTTAAGATTAAGTACGTAACTACTTGTTTCATCGTCATAATTACAGCCGAAAGAGACGTCTTTCGGCTGTAACACACGGCACAAACGGGAGGCCTGTTTAGCTATACGGTAGACGTACCGTATAGCTAAACAGGCCTCCCGTTTGTGCATATTAGTGCAGAAAGCCAAGCTTGTAGGCAAATGTGGTTTTATTTAATTTCCTAGAAACCTGTCGAAACCTCAAACTTTACTCTTGTTCAACATAAATGTCGACTCACATACCAAACTAGCCTAGGGGCCTGTATATAGGCATGTAGGCCTATCTCCATTTGTGTGTCACAGTACACGGTTATACCTTTGAGGTTTTGACATTATGTTCTCTCTTATCTTATCTAAGTTCATTTGAAATAATCTAATAATTTCAGCCCTCGACCGTTTTATCCCAAGTCCTGGTTATGGCCCGAGGAGTATGCTGCCACTCTCATACAAAAAACTGTTCGCCAATACTTCATACAAAGACAAGACGAAGTGCAAGAAATGCGCGACTTCTGGAAGGTAATCATCAGCATCCTTACCACACAGATCTTGGGAAAATTTTGTGTTTTATCTCAAAATCGCCATGCGACAGCACACTGACAGAATCTGCGAGCTAGCCAATTCCTTTGATACGTAGACTGTGCACTAAGAAACACGTTAGGTACGCAGCAATGCGGTGAAAGAATAATTCAAAGGATTTGTGGCTTAAACAATCGACGACGCCATGGAGCTCCGCCTCGGTGTTCCGCGTGTATAGGGTGCGCCGCCCACGAAGAACTTATTAACTACAATAATTATAGGTAAATACATCCGTGTACTTTTTGTAAGATCTTTTCCCATATTTCAGAAACTTGAAGTGGAACGTGAACATCCCGAAGTCTTGGAGCACAATCCTTTATTGGCGAAAGCGTTTGCATCTTCATCACTTATTAGAAAGTAGTTATTTAATCTGAAGGGAAAAAGCAAACCATACTATTACAGGTAGTAAGCAACTGAATAATACAAATAAGTGTTGTGTTCAAAATGGATGATGACAAAGAAACTTTAGCCACCTTTCCTCTAACGGCTCTTATTTCATATTTTTTGAATATATTTGTATAATTGAAAGTAAATTTGTACATTTGTTATCGTCTACTTTATTCTTTCTATAACATTACTAATATTAAATACACATGTAATAATAACATTGCTTCTTGTTTTCTTCAACTAAGGGGCACTCCCTCATAGAGAGAAGGACTGGCAGGGATTCCGAGGCGCATTGTGAACGATACTGTAGGTTTTTCATCACCTTTAGCTATCCTTTTCACTCTGTTCGGACTATGATTGTAGGTGATGGGCATTGTGAAGTCTGTCATTATCTGGAGGAGAATACAAAATAATATTAATTTAATTATAAAATATTATATTACTAGCGATCCGCCCGAGCTTCGCAGGGGTGCTATGTTGATATCAATGCGCAGGTGAAGCTGCAATCAATAGCTAGTTAAACCATACGTAAAAACCTTCGTCTTGAAATCTTTTAATATAAAACTGCATTAAAATCTGTTGTTTTAAAGATCTAAGCACATACAGACATTAGGACAGACGCGGGAAGCAACTTTGCTTTATACTATGTAGTAATATTGCTGGGCCGCCTCATTGCGCTAGTGGTCGTAAGCGCTACTGCTCGCGCATGAGGTCCTGGGGTATTATAGAGTTTCAATGGCACTACAGTAGCAATTTAATGACCATAAATAATTTGTAGAATACCAAATGTCAATGACTATTCTATTGAGACACTACCAACACACTATTGACAAGTTGGTTACTTTACAGAATTGGCAACGCCGGTTTTATTCCCAGGTCGGTTGTGATATTTGTTTTTTTTTAGGGTTCCGCACCTCAAAAGGAAAAAACGAAACCCTTATAGATCACTTTGTTGTCCATCCATCCGTCCGTCTGTCAAGACCGTTTTTCTCAGGAACGCGTGGAGGTATCAAACTGAAATTTATATCTAATACTCAGGTTTACTGTCCCTTGGAGCTGTGAAAAAATCAAAGTTCTAAGCCAAAGCAATCAAAAGATACAGCCGTTTATGCCGCAAATTTTCGAAACTCGCACGGGAATCAAAACCTACAGGGTACTTCCCGTGAACGTAGAATCTTGAAATTTGGTACGAAGTAACGTCTACAGATACAGAAAAAATTGCGAAAACCGTAAATTTTTAGTTACATCATAATATATAATAAAAAATATATTTGAATTTTTTTTCAAAATATAAAAATACCATAACTATGACTTGATTGTCGTGATGGGTGAACTTTTACTTATATACCTACTGGTTTGTACGGAACCCTCGGTGCGCGAATCCGACTCGCACTTGGCCGGTTTTTTTTTGTTTTAGTTTAACCCTGATGTGCCATTGCAAAATCTTAAATAAATAAATAAATGTTCATCTATGCAAATACTACTACTTTACTATATTCCCCTCACCTCCGTGCAGCTGAATAACTTATCATTCAAGTTGTTTTATTAGGTACATGCTGATATTCTGGAATCATTCACTGCTGGAGTACATGACTCTCAGATCTTATACTAAGGGAAAACTATTATTGTTATGATTTGAGCTTGTATGATGCAACTTCATCATCTGCCTAGCCTATTCCCAACTATGTTGGGGTCGGCTTCCAGTCTAACCGGATGCAGCTGAATACCAGTACTTTACATGGAGCGACTTCCTATCTGACCTGCACAACCCAGTAACTGGGCAATACAATACCCCTTGGTAAGACAGATCTTTTTTGTCAGATTTTTGGAATTCTGACAACCCGTAATGACTGTCAAAGAAGCACAAATGACAGCCCGGACCAATGGCTTAACATGCTTTCCGAGGCACGGAGGAGTCTCGTTATGTAAAGATGGTCACCCGTCCACAGCCGTTAAAACTAATTTTAAGGCAAGGCATAATCAATAATTGTTGAATAAAGAAGGAGTTGTACTTACTTCCAATCCTTTATTTTCGTGATCTTTGATAATGAACTTCTTCATGAGTGGCGGCATTTCAATGCTATTTGGTAGGATCACTTCTGGCTGAGAATGTACTTTCTCTGTTTCTGCTAACAATTTGGCCTCCTCATTTTTAGGTATCAGTTTATAATCCGGCTTGTAAGATGTACGATAAATTTCAGTTAGATTCGGCATTTTGCGACCCCTGAATGTTTTTTCAACCCATATTCGCACTCGACGCCTTTCCTGAAAAGACAAAAACACGGCTATTTGTCGCTGACTTTAAAGCGTATAGGTTTAAGCTAATCAACAATACTTCACCGTAAGTTTCACTAAATTGTACCAATGGTGATTAGCTGTATACCCAAAATAACATTGTTTAAAATTGAAATGACTGAAAGATCTCACCTCATCAGGACAAGCCTCAACTTTAACAATTTTCATGAAACTAGGTTCCGGGTATCTTTCAAACACAGATCGAACAATGATTCTTCCAACGCCAAAATTCTTCAGGCTTCCAACAATTTCCCATAGAGTTTTACCTTTGAAATCTGTTGTTCGGCCAACGTATTTTATTACCGTCGAAGTCGCCGAAGACATGTTGTAATTGAAGAATTGTAAATGCGAGTTCTGTACAATAATAATCAATGTATTCTGTTATTCTTTTGCTATTTAAGGTTAGGATGTTAAAATCTTTTAAGTTTGAAAGAATTCATATTTTTTGACATTGACACTTTGGCTTGACAATTCGCAACACTACCCTAAAGCAGGATATACACGGCACTTTGCTCGTGCATCGATTGTTCAAAATTCTGAAAATCTAACGGGTGGTACTAGATACTGTACGTGTAGCTACCACGCCTAAAATAAAATTTAATTAAAAAACTGTATCAGTGACTTGGGCGCATAGATCCGTGGCGAGTACCTCCGATAAGAGTAATAATATTCTGTGGCAAGTTCTTCATTGAATGCTTCGCTTTGAATTTTTCCACAAAACCTGATACCACTCGTGAAATTCGCCGCGGTATGTGCAACGTTTCTTAAAAACGTGAACCGTGAACATACATTAATTATTAGTTAGTATAATAATTTACAGTGAAGATAAAAAATTTCATCGCGTCGCGGTTCTGTGTTTCATCGCGTCAGTAGTTCTGACCCTGACCTTATATAATTTTATTGTAGTCTTTGGGTCTGAACATAATCTACATACTGCATAGATTCATTCATTAGATTGTCCGAGAATGTTTTGCTATATGTCACAACTTATGGAATAAATTCTCAGGGAATATTTTTCATATTATTTAAAGTATTTATTTGCAAAAAATATGTAGTACTTTAACGCCATCTATCGATGGTTGCTAAAGGTTGTATTAATTGAAAATGTATTATATCCCTGCCCCGATAGATGACACTGCACTCATTATACAAGTCAACTCCACTTCTTTTCTCTTTTTGTTATTGTTTGGTTTTGATACATTTTGAAGCTAACGTATTTCTCATTTTCACAAAAAAAAAAACTTTTTCAAAGTTATTGATAGAAAAGCAGCTTTCATTAATTTTCAAATATTAAGGCAAAGGCATTTACCGCCATTAAGCCAAGAGTGAAGTAACAGTTAATAATCTAGCTGACGGACAAAAAATAAATTTTAGTCAACATCCCTATTACTGTACAACTTTTAACCAAGTCACTAGACTCACTAGTTACATCTACATTGTGAATAACGGAGCAGAGATGATGGAGTGCTTCTTTCATTTAAGTAGCTACCTATATCAGAGTTCTGTACATAATACTCAATAGGTTCCATGAGTATGTACTGTAATACTGCCAAGTTTATAATTTTTACTACAATAACCTGGGAACATTTACAGTAGAGTAGGCACTCATGATCAACTACCTAGCATTGAAATCCTCAGCAATGTATTCCTTGCTATTATCATGATCAGCTACCTAGGTATTTATCTAATTAAGTTAAAATATATTTAAAGATAGACTCTAGAGTGACAACTTCACAAATTAATCTAAAAAGTAATCTCAGTTCAGTACCTACCTACATAGTCTGATACTTGGGGTAGGTCCTATAATCAAATCTTTATTTGATTGAATATTATCAAATATATCGATTAAATTTCGAAGATTATACTAATATTTTAAAAGCATTTAAATCTACCTATACTCTAGGTTGATTCGACAACAGAATTCTACATAAAGACTAGTACATAGAAATATAACTTAGAGCATTTAACCTATCTATGGTCTAGTACAATTATTCTAGTATTCACTGCACAACTCATTATGAGACGGTCAGTCCATATTCTTTGTCTACGGGAAGGGTTAACCATAGGGTCTGCAACAACTGCAGCTCAAGTCTATTATCACTGTTAGATTTACCTATGCTGCGAAATAGCTTTTTCTGTTTCTTTTTGTAAAAACTATTGTATATTTGAGGCTATCACAAAGGAATAATAATTATAAGAACTGTTTGTGTGCCTAAGTATTTGTTAACTTAGGTGTATGTGTGGGTCAAACACACTTAGATATTTAATGTCGTGTGTAGGGGGGCGAGGGGACGGGGGTAGTCATTTGAAAAATAAAAAGATCATGAAAAATCAACTTCAATTTATTTTCAATTTCTTATTTTGTTACTTTATGGAATTTATGCAATACAAATGTTGTAAAATATAATTACAATAGTTAACAGTTATTAAATTTTAAATGCAGGTTTTAATTTTAATTATTCATAACAATGTCATGGAAAAGTCCAATTTACGCCGACCAATTTATAATATTGTATCTCATTGCCATAATACGCTATGAAATGAATAAAACAGTCCTTCATACTAGTGACATCTTATTCCGCTACATTTTGCTAAATGAGGGTTTCGTATTGAACTATGGATTAAATCCCATTAAGCCCTAATGTTTACATATTACAGGCAAGTTTTAGGCATTTTAATATACCTGCTATTATAAAATGATTAAATGATAAGTCACCATTACAATTTAAATACAATTTTAGAACTCAAAGTGCCATGACATTGAATATTTGCTATGGCCATAACATCACTGTTCATAACAACACAAAACATTAAAAAACAAATTTGCACTAGTCACTATCCATTAAGCAATCCCAATGTCTTAATTCGACTGCAATTAACAAAAATAATATATTTTAGACAATTAATTACCAAGCAATGAAATAGCAGTAATTGTCACCTTTGGTGGCATTATCCGTATACCTTTGCTATGTTAGAATTAAAGAGCACAAGTAACTTGCACATTAAAAAGCATTGAAATCCTCAACAATGTGTTCCTTGCTATTTCAGAGCATAATATTGTACTCAGACTGAGTCGTGAAAGTAAGGCGACCGCTCACCATCGGATTGGTTGCCGCCAAAACTCTCAATTATTTAGTGAAGAAGCTACCCTTCTTACGTCTAGCTGCTTCCGTTTCTACAGCAACCAGTGTGTGACAATTGGTAATTCCGTTTAAAATATACAACTTTGCTAATTCCTATCTTTACTCTCCAATTGTCACCGATAAACATAGTTGAAGTAGAATATAGAAACATACCAATCATAATTTTCTACGGTTTTAACTGTACAGCAGTCACATTCCGTTGGCAAATGATTAAACATAAAATAAATATTAAATTTAGCTATAAATTGCCTAGTTACCAACCGGAATGGGCTTCGTGAACACGCAGGTGGTCAATAACAAGTCCATTCTTACAAAAGGCCTGTATACAATTAAACTTACATCGCCCCACAATTAACTATTACTAAGCAATCGCAATAATAATTTAAGACATATTTACACATCATCATCGTCGGTATTCCACAATTAAATAAGGAACTTAAATTAGAATAATTTAAGATAGTCGGGATATTATTATTAATAGGAATCAGTCATTCAGTATCCACAGTGATCGAGCAGTAGTCGATCGGTCGTCGTCTCGTAGCCGTCCGCGTGCGGAGCGGCCGGCGCGGGCGTGTCTTCCTGCGCTTTTTGAACATATGTAGCGCGCCCGCGGCTCACGGCGCGCTCCGCAGCGGCGGCGACGGCCCCGCACCGGCCGATGCGGAACTTAGGACACGCACGAGCTCGATCATCGATGCGAAAGCTTTCGGCTTGGAATTTGCCATGCTCTAAATCAAGGCTAGAAGTAACCTAGAAGTGTGAACTCGCCGTGAGGTACGAGGAGCGGGCGCGAGGCCCGGGGGCCGCGGCGGCGGCGCGGGCGCGACTCGGAGCTGCGGCCGCGCCGTCGCTTAAGTCGTGTCCCGTCCATATGTACCAATGCGCACTTCGTCGATTACGCTTGCCCACTCCAAAGCATATGAATCGGGGTCTTCCAAGTAATATGTACGGTTTGGCTGTAACAAAAAAACATTTCAGTTATAGTTTGTGTTTTATAATCCGGGGGTATTGAATACCTAACTAAGTAAAAGGTATTTTTGTTATCGAGTGCGAGAATTTATGTCTGTTTAAAACTCACCGTGTGCACTAAAAATATTCTAAAGTTCTTGGCTTCGACCCGCAACTCAGGTGACCAAGGGATTTCCCCCTTGAGCACCATGTTGGCCGGATCGACGTAAAATAGGCGCGGTCCTGTTGTGAGCAGCAACATGCGGCGGCGAGGAAACAGGCCCTTCCTTTTGTCTACCAGGCCTTGCTTTAAAATTAGCTCTCCATCGACGAACTGGTGCCACTTGCTCTCCCGAGATTGTACTTCGAGACGACGACGTTTTTCTTCGGGGCTGATGTTTAAGATTCCTGAAAGAAAATGACTAAATTTAATGTCATGTTGGAAGCACCAAGATATTCTATGTAAAACTTCCTAATGAAATTCAGTTCCCACTGAATCCTTAAACGAGTGCGTGTAGCTACACAGCTGATTATAAGGTCAACATTAATAAAACACGTAGGGCGTAACGAGCGAGTCATTCATGTCATGGCATAAGCGGTTGAGAATGTGCCACTCCGGGACGACGGCGACGTGCCGGAAGGTTGACGTCATACCAACTATAAAACCGTAAACCATACACTGACTGAGGACGTCCGTTCCGAATGTGTATAGCAGTGAATGCGATGACGTAGTTGCTAGTGGCTACTCGTGCAGCGAGTGCAAGGATCATATTACGATACACTGCCTACATGTTTGTAAAAGAACTATGTATGTTTGCATGAATGCTTATTTCTAAAAAAAGACACTGCTTATTTGGAAAATAATCACAAAATAAAACGTTATTGGACTCGGTTTAGTTATGAAACGAGAAGCGTATAAATTTGCCAAGAATTCAGGTCATGGACGCACCAGTTGCCTCTTACTCGTCGCTTCACTGCACTCGCCCGAGACTTTGTAATTGTCCACATCGGCTACATACTCAACCTACTAACATCTATTTAGACTTCTAATATTTTCAAAACTAGCTTCATTTGACCCTCATGATGTAATGAGGGCATTATTTTGTAACGTAAATCGTATCTAAATTGAATCTTAAATATTCTGGAAAACTTGATTTTGAAAAACTATAAGTACTAGCAATCTAAAATATTATTATTTACAGAATAAACACAACAAATTAATTACCTTTAGAGGTAGATAAGTCGAATTCCCACAGTCTCACGAGTTGCTTATTACCCAATCCTGGTTCAAGATGATCGGGTACATTGTATTCCTCTTCAAACGAACCGCCGGGTAAATATGGGCTAATTGTCGGCGGCGTCTGCTCCCATACATTATCCCAGTCCATTCCAGCGAAGAACGGATGATTGCGAATGCTATCATAAGTTTCTCCCTTATCATTAGCGCCAAGTCTTTTGGTATGGTCTAGTACCAAGAGCTTTTCCACAAGATCCTTAGCGTCAGCAGGAAAACCTTCTGGGAACTCAAAATCCATCTTGAGAATTTTTTGGAACGTGAGGAACTCTGTCGCTGCGCGGAATGGAGGTAAGCCCGAAATCATTTGGTAAATGATGCATCCCAACGCCCACAAATCTGAGGCACGTGTGTCTACGCAGTCGTGTAATAGTTCTGGACTAACATACTGCGGTGTTCCAACAAAACTAATTTTTCTAGATCGTTCATTTTGCTTGTCATTATCCGTATTATTCGGTGAGGCACGAACCTCTTCAGGCTCAAGGATTTTAGCTGTTCCAAAATCAGCAATTTGCAAGTGCATATTTTCATCTAATAATATATTTTCCGGTTTTAAATCACGGTGAATTATTCCCTTGGCGTGCATTTTCTCTAAGGCCATCAACAACTCAGCCGCATAAAATTTAGCTACATTAAGCTCAAAAGAGCCAACTTGATTTATGTAAGACAGTAGTTCGCCATTTTTTGCAAAGGACAAAACAAAATACAGCCTTTCTTCGTCTTGAAATGTGCAGTAAAGTTTCACGAAACCATGAGCTACATTGAACAACATGTTCAAGGCATCTTTTTCGCGTTTGATGTACTCTCTTTTCTTTTTTCGGATGATGTGAAGTTTTTCACATACTTTAACTGTGAAAAAAGAAATTGCACAGATTATTTTGAGAATCTTGTAAAAGCCGCAATCAAAATAGTTAGTTCAATCGTATCGTAAAGTTAAAACATGAATTAGTTATACGTACTTGCATATTCCTTTCCACTGTGTATATCCTTTGCAAGAAACACGGTGCTGTAACAGCCCTCGCCGATTAATTTGCCAAAAATATAGTCTTTAGCAGTTCGTTTGGTGGGCTTTTGTGCCTGGCTGGGTGCCGGCGAGGAGGCGGGCGCAGCGGGCGCGGCAGTCGCGGGCGCCGGCGTGGACGGTGCAGGCGCAGGCGCTGCTTGCATCTTGATCGGCGTCTCCACTATGGTTTCGGCCGCAGCAATTGGGGCCCGTAACTCACTAGACGCTCGACCGTTGATCTGGAATAATGAAAACACCCACTGAGTAAAACAACATTAAGACTTATTCACGGAACTGTACGAGATCACGGACTCTGTCTAGTGGAACGTCGTGAGAGAAATGCGACGTCGTCGCGCTTCGAAAGCGTGCACTTGTTTATCGGCTGGCAGCAGCGGCGGCGGCGGCGGCGGCGATGGTGGCTACGTCATGCGCGGTGGGGGCCAGGGGGCAACGCGCCGTCTGCAGTGCAGTCTTCTTTATGTTTAGCTGACCGCTAAATACGTAAACAATGCTTAAAACTAGGTGAATTAAAATTTGGAAAAAAATCATCGCATTTGTGATGTGTTTACCTGTTTACAACAGTTTGTCAATGGAACGTCAAAATAATCAATGTTTTTGTTGCAAGCATGCAGGGTTTCACACTTTCGAGACCTCTTTACAAATATTTTTACGCGGATGTTTTAATCCAAAATAAAATGTGTTGCGTAACAGCGTAATATTTAGTTCAGCATTGTTGTCATAAAATGCGATAATTTTTAAGATCAGTTTTTTTTGGACGTAGAGCTAGTATGAAAATGTAAGCTTTTAGCATCGAGGATTTAAATAGTCAAAATGTTCCGGCTGCCACGTTCACTGGCCTCGTCTACAGTTCGATGATCCAATTTGTAAATCCAGTTCGTAGCTTGAGTTTTTGTTCATTTTTTACGGGGCCGTCGGCGTACAAAAAATGACGCTTCCAGTCAACGTGAGTGAAGACAGAGATAGCAGCATTTGCAATTCTGTCTCTTTTTATCAACGCTGCACAATACCGCGAGTTCGTGTTTAACGGTATATTAGCCAAAAACAAACTTAATGAAAAGCAAATGAAAGTAACTATAATTTTACCGTTACTTTGCGGGAATATCCGTTCTTCAATTTTCGCTGTACGCTCGAGTTTTTAGGTTAAGAGATTCTGTCGGTATTTGGAAACTCGACACTACGTTCAGTGAAAGTTTTTGTGGATCCTGTGTGGAGCAGCATGTATTTCAGAAACGGTAATTAACTAGTGGAGCATACCAATACTAGGGTGTTGCGGGAGGCGATGAGTTACTAACTATAATTACCACTAGGTCACAGCTAATTACGTGTGTCAACTAAGATATAAACAATCCCCGAGGCTAGATATGATGACGGAAATGCTAACAATACTCAGAATTAATTATATGTAGGTATAGGAAAACTAAAACCTAAAAGGCCCAGGAGTCTACATTAATCGCTAGACAGACTTTAATAATTTGCGCTGCACGTTTTGATCACGGATGGAAAGTTTCAGTCATCACAATAAGATAAATAGCAAGTTTGTTTATGCTTATTTCGAAAACAACTTACAATGTATTGATAATAAAATCAAAATTATATGTCATAATGGAATCTGCACTTCTGTAACACAGGGGCATGGTTCGTTGAAGTTTAGTTAGGAAGGAATGACTAATGACTTAATGAGTCACTGACAATTGAGCTTGGTTGTAAGCGCCGCAAATGGGTCTCGCATTCCGCGGCCGGGGCGCTGGGGCGGCGCGGCGGTGTAGACCACCGACGCAACGGTACTTACACTCACATTCCCACAGCAACGGATTCCACCGTCCAAACACCGTCTTCATAGCCGACCTAGATCCCCACCACCGAACCTTCCTTTACACATTGCACTGCCGTTTGCAACATACCTACACGACTTTATGTAATACTTAAGAATGCTATGTATAAAATACTGCAGTTCCAAATACACATTTGTCCTAGATAGTACGGTTTTTTTGTGAAAATGAATAACGGTTGATCTAGTGTGGTGCAATAAAGCTGCCTATCATATTCAGACGGATGTGATGCATTTTATGTTACCCCTCCTACAATCTACATCCGCTTTAGAGCTAACGAATGTTTAGTCAGCATGCTGACAGTTGTTTAACAATTAACTATAACGGATGAGCTATTTTATATCAAAACTTTATTTACATTAGAGAAAAAGTGAAAGATGAATGAGAATTCAGAATGCGTGATCGTGAATCACGAAGTGTAAACAACCTTTGTTGAGAACATTCAACAACAAGCGACATCCTCGTTGCGTTGAAAACGACCTCTAATTAATAATATAGCTTCTGCCCGCGACTTTGTCGAAATTTCTTGTTCTCCGACCGCCCCGATATTGAATGCCCGCGCTGTGCTTTCCTTTCGCTCGGCTCCTAAGAGTCCTAGCGTGATGTTAAACTAGTCTATAGGCTTCCTCAACAAGTGGGCTATCAAATGCAAAAAGATTTTTTCAAATCCGACGGGTAGGTAGGTACCTACCTACTTAGTTCAGGGATTAGCGAATTCAAACAAACTCGTCGGCTTTAAATTACCCTGCCTGCCTACGTTTACGTTAGTAAACAAAAACTTACCATCATATTTTGTACATTTTTCTAGAAGTTAATTTAAGTTGGTAAATACGGAACTGTGCTTTTTACGCGTATATACCTACCAATTGGTGCTAGTTTTTTAATTTATTTATTTACTTTCCAGTGAAATCAGTGTTTTTCCACAAAGCATAATGGCACAAGCCCTACAAAAATTATCGGGAAAGATAAAGAATGTGGGTGTACATAACCTCCTCCGCAGAGTATTACGCCACAACACCACTGGTGACGTATGAGCAAACAGTCTCGTGGCGATGGCGTTGGCGTGTCAATTTTATCTAGCTATCAAATATGGGTAAAGGGTGAAATGCATTTTTTTTAAATATTGGTGTTTTTTGCAGCCATATCCTGACTAATAAATTAATATTTATTCACATCGGCAGGTAGATGCGAAGTTAGAATTATTAGAAAATCTTACTTTGGTAGTACAGCAGACATTACTGAATCAAATATTTTGACCGATACCCACGTGAGCATATCACTAGCGATATTATATTGTAAAGGTCGTGCGAACTGCGAATCATGAATATTGCGCGGCAACGTTAACTGAACAATCTGCGTGTAAGGATACGATGTGTTTACGATAGTTGTATGATTGCAGTCGTAGCGGTCGGCTGAATGCGGAGATCGTGAGGACTGAGGAGTTCGCAGTGGTAAACAAGCTGGTCACGCCGGCGATGCGTGAACAAACAAGTGCTGTGGCCGCGCCCGCCGACGGTGTTTGTTTGTATCAGACAGACACACTCGCCGTAGTGAACGGAGCACTGAGCCATCCAATGACATACAGAAAAACAGGGCGAAAGTGTGCAATCACCGCTTTGCACAGCGAAAGTTTACAAACGTAAAACATTGCCACGTCTGCCTACTCATGATTAAATACTTTTTTTTAATTATATTGTAATGCTAGTATTAAAACTACGGTAAAATTACTAATTAGATAAATATACGATTTTGAAATACTTTAATTAAAATCACGTCATAATAGGTAAATAGTTATTTATTATTAATCGATTAATCGGTCGAGTCTATTATAATAATTTAGAAACTAACTTTCACATTATGTAGGTACTTACTACATTAAAAGAAAATAGTTTCCATTTAATTTACTTAATTCAAGCTTTAGTCAATCGTTATTGAACATTATTATAAACAGACCGACAGCGACATGGGGGTACACAAACACGGGCTGCAGACAGTCATTGACCTTACCTTAGATTTGGGCGAGGGCTGTTTCCCGCGCTTCGTGGAGCTAACGCCAAGTAACCGCAAAATCCTGTTTGCTGCTTCGAGAAGAGTTGCACTACCCCTCGATCCTCTTTTAACTCTGTTGGTCAATCCGCTCATTTCGACTTGTCTCACACTTTAGTTTTCTACCGTTTTGTTATTGTTTGAAACGGTCAAAAACACGATCACGGTTCATGAAGGTTGATTATTGTTCTTAAGCAAGAAGTAGTCACACTTAAAGTTCCAACTAATTTTAAACACAAGTAAATTTTAGAGATATGCAATCAAACTAAATAAATAAACAACGATATTTTTTCCAATATTATTTGCACGCGTACGTCCGTTCGGTAAAACGGCGCGTTGCGGACTGACAACTGACAACTAATACCGGAATGCAACGAAGCGACCTGACGCGAGCGGAGCATTGACTACGTCTCCCTCTCGCTCGCTAGACAGAATAATCGCATCGGGCGGTATGTATGGAAGGAGGTGCGGCGCGGCGCGGCGCGCGCGGCTTGTACTTGTGAGACCCATTCCCCATTCGCACCCACTCTACCCCTCCGAGTTCAATCTATGTGTGGAAGGACGAAGCGTGGCATATCACCCTAACTCGCCTCCTACACTCGAATACCGCCTACCTACCTAGGTATTTACCCTTCAAAAATTCTACTTAGAAGGCAAGTTCCGAAGCTAATCAAGAAAACATAAGGAAATTGAAGTTTTATCGAAATAAAAACAATAATTCAAGAAATCCTCATTATTTAATGCTGTAGGAGAAACGTTATTATTTTATTCATGAAAGAAAAGCATAATTCTTCAGACCGACGACTGACGCACCGCACGTGACTATTTTTCTAAAGTTCTAAGTAGGGTGGTCGGGGGAGGTTCGAACCAAGATTGTTCGAGTCGCCTCGGAAAAGTTCTATGTCGAGAGCGGGAAGTGGGAACAAATCAATAAAATCAAACAAAATGCAGCATCTTATAGATGCATCGAGCACAATCTACGGCCATGTGTGTGTGTTATTCCGTACATTCAAATACATATTTGGCCATTATCGAAATCGTTAAGTAAAATTGTGTGTAGTAAGATTAAATGAAGAGCTTAAAATCCAAGAATTTAGATTTGGGAAAAAGTAATAGGTATGTACCTTCATAAGTCATACCTACCTACCTAGCGTCTTGAAAACAAACTTTAAACGGTGTGACCGTGGCCTGTGTACGACGACAGTGTACTACATAGGTAAGCGCCGTGTCATTTAGTTTTAATAACAAGTTTTTGGTGGGCCACCCCTTATTATTAATATAAAAAAGAACATAAAACACATTATTTCTTATATGTTGGTGATCCTAAACCTTAGACATAAGTTTATTAAACAAGATACACCCATACGATACTCTTTCATCCCCTAGTGAGCTTAAGAGGGTGCATCAAATATTCACATCTTATCTGTCATACCTTTTTAAACATCTGGATAATGCTATTGAAACACGGAGTCAAAAAAGCTTCGGACTCAATGTGAAAGAAAGATGTTTTTAGTGTTCCGTATCTCAAAAGGAAAAAACGGATCTCTACTCCGTTTTCCGTCCGACGAAGGCGTGGGGTATCAAGTTCAAATTAATATTAATTATGTATAGGTAGGAAAGGTCTCACAGTCCAAGTAAAGGAAAATGTTCGTTAATTTGTAGTTTTATCACATAAAAAATGCATGGTTGCAGGGACATCAACGCGCCAACTGTTCCATAATTTCAGCACATGATTTTAGACCCACCGTAGAAATGATTCCTCGGTTATTAAAAACGGTCAAATGTTGCCTGCAAAAGTGCAACATCAAACCTACACGGTCAAAATTTTTGGAACAACGGACTTTTGTTTTAATAACCGACGATCAATTTCTAAGTTGGGTGTTTAGAATCTTGTGCGGAATAAATTACGGTAACAGGTTGCTCGTTGATGTTCCTGTCACCATGTCTTTTTTGCCATAACAAATATACATTTGCCGTTCGAGAATTGACCGTGACGTAGGTATATCGATGTGCGGGAGAACGTTTATTCAAGTAGGTACAAAGTTCTTGGGATAAATTCATCCCAACTACGGAACCTTTTATTGTTGTGGTCCGACACGCAATTAGCCGGGTTTTTTTTTCATTATTCATTGTATAATGTGGGTTGAGTGAGCCGCAGCAGCTGTTGGTAGCACGTGTCCCAAGCTTGTGCTGGCGGGCACACACATGTGCATTTTGATAACCATCCCTGCATTCATGTAACATACACCTACAACAATATGCTACAACTTGCTCACTGTAAGCGTCAGCCTTACAATAGCTTAGACAGTAGGCAGTCCCTTTTCAGCTTAACCTATACGAGCTTTTAAAATTCAGTTTGAATAATTCCCGAACTTCAGTTACTAGAACCTTCATTAAATTATTTAATATTAGATGCGACACCACTATAAGATTTATTTAGTAACAATTAGGTACTTATATTATTTTTTAATTATGTTGTTTACATTCAATTCAGCTAAATTTAGAGGACAACGTGTGCAGTGAAGAAAAAATACTGACGTTGTACATACGTGTATTTAAAGTTTATGTACCTACCTACGTACACACAACGTAAATGTAAATAAACATGACTAGTGATATTTTGTTAAAGCAGGTGTTCTCGATAAACAAGTCTGTCGACGCGATATAAACGTATAATTTGAAGTTTACTTAATTTTCGAACTTATGCACTTTACGATTCAAGTCAAATGGATGTAAAGCATCGCCAGGTGGATCAAAGTATGTCTTTTTTTTGTAACTGGGTAGGATAGCAGGCTGTCGCAGTTGCACCCCTGGCGGGGCCCCGGCGTGGCTACGTTTCAAAACAAAATAAAAGCTGCATCGAACATTGAACCCACCACCTGGTACTGTTTTTATGTGATATCCATAAGGGGGCAGGGAAGAGAATACAGTGTGGCTTCTCTACATTAGAAATGTTAGTTTTAGTTGAACAGTAATATTATCGGTACCGAATTATGTTTATTAATATCGGTTACCATATTGCAATCTAGGTATATAAAATTATAAATTGTCGTAATAATAAAAAATGTTATTTACCTATATAATTATTACTATCATTAGGTATAATCACTTACAGGTGACCGTGATGATGTTCAGGATTCATTAAAATATGTAAGCATGGCGCTCAAGTAAAATAACAAACTGATAACCGTACTACTCAAATGATAAAAGAGGGACGACTACGATTCACTCGGTTCACACCTCTAGCTATTTCGGCGTAGGTGTATCGCTATCCCTATCACAGCGATAACGATCGATAAAGTGCGCGAATCCTGCGCAGATAAGGTTTATCACCTTAATAATAAATAATTACAAAACAATGCATGTGATTGTCAACAAAATATTTAAATTTGCATTTTTTGCAATAGAATGGCGAATAATAATAACAATAAATAATTTATTCAAAAAGTAAAGTGGCAGAATACAAAAATAAAACTTAGGAAAAACAATTGGTAACATAATGTCAAATATAATAAAAGTGTTTTTTTCTTTAATCATTGGAGAAAGGCGATGACCACGTGTTAGTATTCAGTCTTTTTCCACTCATGTTTGTCCCATTTACCTGCCAGACATGATTTTGCTAAATAAATAGCTTTTCATAGATCTTGCTATGTCCAGTATCATTTGCAAATCCGCAATAGGTTTCACAATCCAGTTTCAATTCGCCTCTACCTTAGCCGATACCCGCCATTGCAGTATATCTTCTCTATTATTGAGAACACGTGCAAGCACGACAAGGTCGCACTACACTGTTGCACTACACGTTATTTAGCTATTCCAATAAGTAATATGTAATTTATATGTATTGTATGCAACTGTAACACGTACGTGAGACTGCATGTCATTGCACTCTAATAAAATACTGAATCTTACACATGCAAACGTGATGTATGTACTATTGTGTTGCGATTTATTAGCCGGTGTAAAATCTGATGATTGCAAAATTATCCTTCGACGCTTCAGCGTGTACGGTATTTAAGGTTAAAACCAAACGGTTTTAACCTTAAATTAGAATTAAGACTTGTATTAAAAGAATAAACAAAAAAAAGGGTTACAGACTATGTATTGCAGCTTAAATACTTTTTAACTAACTAGCTTTTGCCAGCGGCTTCGCCCGCGTGTATGTAGGAAATAATCCCACGGGAACCGTACATTTTTCTGGGATAAAAAGTAGCTTATATGCTATTCCAGACTATAATCTATCTTTGTGCCAAGTTTCATCCAGATCCGTTAAGTAGTTTTTGATTTTATTCGTTAAAAACATGCTATGCTAACATACAAATCTTTCCTCTTTATAATATTTGTATAGATGAGCGATTTCCAGACTTCCTGCACTAGGTAGGAAGCTTGATTTCCCTTTTATTTAAACCAAAATATAATTACTATAAGTTTAAATTTATTTAGGGTCTTTATTATGTTTAAAAAAATTAAGATAAAATAGGACATACCTAGAACATTAAGGTAAAGCTATTTTATTTTATTAAGATAGAGTTTGTAACACGTGTAAACCCGAAGCGAATTGTTGCACCTATTTGGTATGATATGGCAGTATCCGCGCTACGAACTGACGAGGCGCCTAGCGAAGGTTATCGACGCCGTTCCGAAATGTCGTGGCTGCGGCCTTGAGTAGTCCTTTGACCCTCCATTGGAAGTAATATCCGCCGCTCTCGAACCACCTGCTCGAGTGCCCCTCGCATATTAAATATTTAATTTAAATCTTCAACGGTCTTATGGCATAAATAACACATATTACACACTTATGTAAACATAACACAAGCTAAATACTTTAAAACACTTTTCGCGTAGTCAATTAAAAGGCTGTCAGTATTTTTTTCACGTAAATACTTCATTTATTCAATACAAGTATAAATTGTATGCTACTTAATTAATTTTTTTTTCATATAAATCGAATATGAATAAAAACAGCTAAGTTCAAAGTTGAACTATTGAACAGTTTAGTATTAGGTAGGTAGGATTGAGATGAAACTTAGTACATGTGTAGGTATAATGTGGACTAACTGCAAACTAGATAGGTAAGTACAGTACCAGAATTATAAAGTTTTTTATTTTTTATGTCCATTGCTTATTGCCATTTCCACGTGATATTTGAACTAAAACAGCTAGGTATACAATCCAATCGCTTGCGTAGTTTGCGTCGCTTCACAGTTTCACAGAATTTTAATTAATTATTTTCGCGACACACGGGCGTGATAAGTTCGATGACCGATGAATTAATTCAAGGGCCTTAACCGTAGCTTTTATTTTCCTGATAACCTTCGAATTGTGGCCCCGCGGGTGAGCTGAACTCGCAAACTCGCAATAATTATAGGTACGTACCTACGTACTTTTTATTTTTACCTAGCCTCTGACTAATGCGGTACATTAAACATATTAACGTTATAAATATAAGCTATCCCCTGTACATACATCGGTCGATTAGATTATATTTTTGTAGGTTATGTCATTTAGCAAATGGGTTCTAGGGTCCGTGTTTATTTTAAAAAGTGAAAATAAGTAAGAATAGCAGGAATCAGGTTAATTAATGTATTTACTTGGACGACTTTTGCATTAACATCTAAATTTAATTAATCTGCTGGTATGTAGTTTATGAATAGACTCATTTAACACAAACATGTGTAAGTATTGTTATAAAAATATTTTGTTGCTATTACACTGTTTGTCACTGTTTGTTTTTTTGGAACACGCCACCGATAAACTTGTGTAATCTGATGCCCGAGTTCTATGTGAAGCTTTCATTACTACTAAAAGGCTTCTTTCCTGTTCATGCATCATTAAAACTTTAATTAACTATACATACTAAGACATTGACATGCATCTGAATGCATATTTATATTGTACTACAATATTTGGATCTAATAATGATGTGACACTGAAGATAATTGAGGGCATGCGATTAATGTCGATGAATAAATTCCTTACAATAATGCATTAATAAAGGCGTAGTCATCAGCGTGGCATGCAGTGAGTCCCCGTCTCACCCGCGGACAACATCGATAAAATAATGGACAGAGCATGTGTTGTCTCATCGGAAAACAATTAACGCACAACAAACAATTTAGTTGCGGTCTCAGATAGTAGAGCGGGTCAAAGTACAAGAATTTGTGCCGCGATAACATTAGATAATTATGTTTATCATATTATGCACTTCCAAAACACATGAACATGTTTATTTGTGCAATGTAGCCTGGTTAAAAATAGAACTGTTATTTATCTTAGCCGTTAATTATTATTATATTTAGGTTAAACAGCAGGTTGTCATTAATTTTTGCTGGCTAATGTAGTGTCTTCTTTACTTTTAGGGATGGCGAAAATATCTATATTTTCACGCGCCACATGACTTACTACTTACTTAGGTGCTTGTATGTAAAGTAATTATGTAATATTTTTTATTATCAGTAACTCAATAATGTATTGTGGAGTGACGCAATTAAAATGGTTAATAAAATATGATTTTACACCCAAAACTATATCAATCACATAAAATGATCACAATTATCTTCTTTTTCTACGAATAAAAGGTTATCGAATCACGAAAATAAATAGCCGTTGTATTTTTGTAAACACATTTTTTTTTGTACATCTTACAATGTAAAATCTGAATAACTAATGAATGAAACTTACTAACTAGGATTCTTAGTTAATTTTTGTAGTTAAGACAGTGTTGTTTTAATTTTTTGAGTAGGTAGGTATAGAAGATTGTCTTAAAATTTTTTAAGGTTTTTTTAAATCCATTAAAAAAAACTGTAACCCTAAGGAAACTATTAAGTTCAATCTCCGAGAAGTATTTTATTAGTAGGTATCATTCGTTTTTGCTCATCATTTTCCTTATGTATGATCAAAAGATGTTAGTAAGCAAAAGATAACATATCGCAATGTGGCATTAGGTATACAAAAAAACAATCTGGGATTTACCAACTCGTCATTAAAATGTTGTTATTTTTGCCCAAAATTAAATTAGCTCTGAATTTATTACATAATTTGGCTACTGCTCGCGGCTTTGTATAAGATGACCCTAACTATTTTTCTAAAATAATAATTACTCCTTATAACGGCAGTAATCTGCCAGTGAAAGACATACAATTTGTTTATTAAAAGTTAAGTGTCGCATATACTTTTATATACATTTAGTAAAAAGTAGTTTTTTCTTTTCATTACAATTTTAGAAACAGCTACTTCAATTTTATTTATTTGTTTAAATAAGATAACAGGCGTAATCAGGTCCAGAACCAAAACTCACTTTTTTGTTTTGATACTTAATAAATAAGGCAATGATGATGTGGATTGTGCTGACATGACATGTCATGATAAATTTAACCTAGTTTCATTCAACAACAAACGTCCACTTTAAATACGTTCAAAATATTAACATAACTTGGTCCTTTGCGTAGGCTAAACTAAAAATAAATCTAGTCAGAGCACTGGTATTTTAGTCCGTCTGAGTTAAAAATAAGTAAGCCTTATAAACTGGCAAGACTTATGTGAAGTGCAAGGCAAAAAGTGTGTTAAAAGTGGCCTCGCCAGAGCGCAGCGTCCAGGCGGCAGGCCCCACACACATAATTGAGCAGGGTTGACAAGTTTGCAATGTTAATAACATTTTCAATATCATTTATGATGTACGTCTCTTGAATGTTCATTCTAATTTTAAAATCAGATAAAACTTTCATTTTCTTTTCTCTAGAGTAAAAAATAGTTTTTGTTTAATAATAGAGCCATTTTTTGCAAAACGCACCCTAATTTACTGTAGAGGTGGACAGCCCTATACGAGCGAAATGCCTTCCACTCACAATTCCACATACTTTAATCACTTCCCGCGCGTCTAGACATCGACCTCTAGTTCCAAGTTCTTGCTACGGCCAAATTAACTCTTAGGGCCACCTCTCAAGATCCCTATTTCGTCGAGAGTAGCCCAACGTTAACGATTAATAAAAACGGGCTCGCTGTCCTCGGAAAGTGCATTGATCTCAGGCGCGTCCTTCTGTGGCACAAAAATTGCTGCACGTGAAGTGGGCGTCTCTTTTGTGTATAAACATAAGAAGTAAGTGCGAGCAGGACGCAGTAAACGTAGTAGGCAGGATGCGCGTGGTGAGCAGCGGGCAATACACCCAAGCGAGCGCAATGAACGGCAGCCATTAATGTGGAAGTACCACGCCGCATTTTGGCGCCAATACATCCGTTTAGGGAAATAAACAGAGTTTTTATTAGATTGACTGCCTATTTACCTTGTAACCTTAGCCTTGATTCTGCAATCTAATTCATAAGGCATTTTTTGAGGAAATACATATTTAGCACAAAGGGGCAATAGTGATTAGTTTCTGTTCCATTGATCAACAAAACTGCCACATTGATTGTTAGCGTAAATATCAATAAATACCCAAAATCTGTAGAAATAAAAAACATAAGATTATTTATAGGTACTAACATAATTTGTGGTACCATTGATCAATATAAAAGGAACCACTGCTTTCGCGCCAAAAGCGTGTGCTTCAAGATGGCGGCGACCGGCGACCACGTGCTCAACAAAATACAAACAGGCCACGCTAGCTTACTACGATTGTTTTTCTCCATAATTGAGTGTGATTTAATATTTTGTAAGCACTATTTTGAATTCCTCATTGCTTTTTTTAATAAATTTACCTACTAGTTTCCAAAAGATTATTAGAAAATCCGGGTGGCTATAATTAAGTAAAACAACACGTTATTTTTATTTTACTAATGCATAATATATAAATTAATTGTATCCGACCCATTGAGTTTTAGTAGGCATTTTTTTTTTTACTTAAGTATAATATAATAATCGGAAGCGATGTAGGTAACCCACTGCGTCTACATAACCCACTAAAACACATTTTGAAAAAAATATATAAGTAGCGGTTAAAAAAAAACAAAGAAAATAATTTCATAAAAATTATGGACATTTTCTTTTAAATAGACTGCTTCGGTACTCACTTTAAATTAAACTCCGTTCTCTTAACCAATGTCAAAATGTACATGAATAACAACAATTCATTCAAAATAAGTCACAAATGATGCACAAGATTCCAATTATATTTTTTCAAATTTCGATCCTTCTTGGAAAAGTATTGGCGACATGAAAAAACAACAAGTACAAAGGCGGCGCGCGGCGGCGGCGGCGGGCGCAGTCAGGGCGAGCGCGGCATCGTAATGTGCAGTTCTGCGTTAGAATGTGTGGGTGCAAATTCCACGAAGGATGAGATGCCTGCCGATACATTCAACTTTACTCAACCGGCTAGCTTGCCGGTGACCGTTGCGTTTGAAATTGCAAGTAAATAAATAACCTTCACTATCCAGTTAGGGTTTAATATTTCACCGAATATACATACAAAAATGATGTTCATACCAAGGAATATATTTTAGCAAATAAGTAAATATAAGAATGTGCCTCAAAATTGGTGTATACAGACAAGCACTCAAGCGAAAAAACCAACGATCCGAACTGTCTGGCCGTTGAACCCAGAAGCAAATGGCAAAAAGCTGCTACACATCGAATGAAAATGTCTTGATCTTCAACGGATTTTCATTTCCAGGAAAATGTTGGGAAGTTTCAATAATGGGGAAAGTTTAAAATATTAAAACGTCTGTGGAAGGATGAGCGCTCAGAACCCCCGTGGAAATATTAATTTTTGATAACGTTAAGGAAAATCACGATTTGGTTTGTCTCTTCCCACTCAACAACGGTGAAGTTTACGATGTGAAAGTAGAAATCTATACAGACTGCAGAAATGTTCTAATTGTGCAAAAGGTATTTATTACCACGGTTTCGATAGGTACTAACAAGTATCCAAGTAGATATGTACGTATAGCAATAAGATATTACATTACAAACCTGTAAACGAAATAACACTTAGTCATTATTATTTAAAAATTAAACGAATGTAGGTAGTTTATAATGTTGACAATATTTTGATTAATAAATTATTGTTTTCTAAATCTCGCTCTGTCGCAATAAGATATTACACTACAAACCTGTAAACGAAATAACTTAGTCATTATTATTTAAAAAATTAAACGAATGTAGATAGTTTATAATGTTGACAATATTTTGATTAATAAATTATTGTTTTCTAAATCTCGCTCTGTCTCTAAATAACATTTCATGGTAGGTACCGTTAATCTGTGATGTGGTTTTTATACCCAGGTGAGAAAATAGTAGGATAGGTAATTTGGTTCTCACGTAGACGGCTAAAAATCTTTAAGGAAGTCAAATCAAACTAGTACAGCCTTGGAACAAAGAAAAACTTTGTTTATTGCGCATAATTTTTGGAGGTCCATGACCCACTGGGTTCAGGATTTACAACGATTCGCTACGCATTGGATATTGTGACGCAACGAATTTATTTATTTCATAATTAAACGTAAAGATTAAATAAATAAACTTCAATTCATGATGATTGTTGATTTTTTACCTGACATACACCTAATATTCAACTATTTCACCATATTATGTCATCTACTGACGGCCAATCAACTTTTAAGTTTTGGTTAGACAAAGATTAAGTAAACAATCTAATCACCGTTTCGCAAGGCAATATCATTACTTAAGACAATGCATGTCTTTCAACAATACCTTCATGAATCTATAAAATTACATAAAATAATCTACTTCGGTCGACTTGTCAAAACACTGTTACTTAATTAAATTACAGCATTACAACACCTAAGTGTAGCAGTTAGACTGAGCTGTGAAGATAAAGATCAGGACAATAATAACTACGTTTATAATTATTTATCGTCCGCTAGAATCGGCCGGGATGAATCAACTGGAGGGAATGCAAACAGGTCTGCAGGCCGCAGGGTTTGGTGGTCGCAAGTCGCGAAGCCGACCGAAGCCACGCATGTTGGCGCACCTTGGCCACGGTCGTTCGCCGTTGCATCGTTTGCGAGACGAAGTTGCATTCCACGCATACCATTCCCGCCACTATATTAGTCCACTTACATTAGCTGGTAAAAGCAATTCTCAAGCTCTTTATGTGAACATATTTCGAAGATTATTTGGAGAAGCGCATGTATTTAGGTTAGTTTCCCAAAATAATCCATGATAGAAATATTTATAGTAATAGTAATAATATTGCTCATATCTTTTTTTTCTTAGCACGCACTTAAGTAGCCGTTCAGTAAGATTGTAAGAACAAAGGCGTGATTCAGATTTCCTGGTTTGTTTGTTGGTTCTTTGTTTATCTTGTGGAATGGCTGTCGAAACTTTCATAGAGATTCTGTGAGATGATGGATGAAAGATAGATAATTAAAAGATGTACTTTTCTAACTAAACTGATTGGTTTGTAAGGTGTCTTTATATTGTTTCATATTCTGTCAATTTTGTAAATTTCTCGTGTTCTGTTTTTTAATTATGTTGTAGAAGACAATTACTGTTAAGATATTGGCGAAAGCCGAAATCTCTGGCAAAAATCGTAAACGGTAGGGAGAAAAACCCCAAAACCACGTGTTCTTTTGCAGCCATGAGTCATGCCCAAATATGCTCAAATCGTTTTTCTACTTTTTGATCTTTCTTCATCAAGGAAGTCTAGGGCACTTATAACTGCTCAATATGTCTTACCATTGTTTCGTCAAAGGCACACTTACAAAGGGAAGTACCTAGCGCGTCGGTATTGCGAGGCGTGGGTGGTCTGTGCGCGTGAGTCACTGCGCGGAGGCAGTGCTGCGGGCCGGCGCAAGCTCGCGGATCCTATTGTCCGCGCCCATTCACGACCTAACAGCATGTCCCTGCAGTGTTGCAACTATGCTGTCCTGATTTAATGAGATATAATTTGCTTCGAAGTTCCTAGCTGGAGAATACAAATCACTTGATTTTTGTACATTTGCAGGCACCCCATGCATGATGCACGGTCTCACATGACTAACTTAGGCGATAAACTATAAAAATTATACTGCAGCAAGTTTACCGATTAATTAACCGAATACTCAATAGAACCTACTTTTGTTATCATTAAGATTTTCTTTTTATTTAACCTTCAAATTTTCTTAACACTGCATTCTGCTGGCCTTCGTGGTTACAATCTTACATGAACATAATAATTATTAAGCAATGGACGCCACAACCAACCAGGCGTACAGACCTACATGGTTGCGGAACGGTTTATAGCAAGAATTAAGCCTCATTCATTCCCAACACAGATTTAAGAGATAAGGCATGTGAATGTGTCTCCATACTAGGAAACTGCGTGGAGCTACGTATTATAGCTATTCAATTTACATGTAATTGTACTGAGTTGAGTAGGTAGGTATCAGATGAGTAATCGGGCTTTATGTTATGGATGGACATCTAACGGTCGGTCGGTCGGATACAGACGGCATAAAAATAGAATAATCTTGTCTATGACGTCGTCCATCTGTGTGCTTAGTTCTTTTGTCAAAAAGTAATCCTATAGCTAAAAATGGAATATTGGTTGCTTTTACTTTTAAGGAAAAGGTTCGGAAATTATTGTGTTTTTCATTATAATAAAGAAGGGTAAATCACGATAGAGAATGTGCTTCAGAAGTAACAGGAGTTAACAGGACGATTTTTGCTGCTCCATTTGATAAACCTTAGTACAAATTGATGCCATTTATTTAAAAAAAAACAGTTGTCTATGCAACGTGTTCGATGCACACACAGGCATTAAAAGGAGTACAGCTATAATAACATGTACTACATTAAGTGTGCGCATTTATAAGTGTAGCGTAGCGTAGGGAGCGCAGCGTGGCGTTGTCCGGAGCGTACATTCACCCAGCCGTCTCGGTCACAGCCGCGACGCGCCGCCCTTACCCAGCCACCCCTCGGGCGGCTCGCTAAATACTTTAATTTCGTCCTTCTCGTGCCGATGCCGGCGCGGTGTCCCAGACAAGAGAACGACCGCCGATATTGTACAGTCACCAGCAACAATACTTTACACTTGCGCAAGATTCAAGAGCGATTTCCTTCTGAAGTATTGATAGAAATTTTACGGTGTTACGAACATAGTACTTATGTATTATCGCAATCATACTTATGAAATAGGTATTTTATCTAAGTTGCGAATTTTGCGTTGCTGTAAGGTATTTAATATTTATGTTTTTGTCATGCAACTATGGTATTTACGCTGGTGACTGTACACTGTAACATACGTACTACGACTAAACATATGCGTATGAAGGGCTGGAGGCAATTGAACTATGGGAGGGCTTGAACTTTTATTCGTGCCCTTTTATTGGGCACTGGCCAAAGATTTCGCAAACAGATTATCCTGCAGACAGGCGCGATGTGACAGCGTGACTCGACTCTAGTAGAATAACTTATATGCCTTAATGCCTGTCTGCGGAAGCCTTTATGGAACAGTTCAAATAAGGTTATCAAAAAGGAATAAGTATAATAATCTTGGTAAGTGCGATGATTCAGATAAAACGGTCGGTGTCTCTATTGGACGGAGATTGGTTCGACATTGATAGAAATAAGGACAATTTCGAATTAAACCTAAACCACTCCTTGTTATTTTTCCTCTGCGAACGAAAATATATTTTGTTTATTATAGCCAAGTCATTAAAAATGAGGTATTTATTTCCCTGTTGATGAATCCGATCGTTGACTGACAGCATCTAAGTTGTGCTAATTAATAAGCTTTTCATTTTTTGGAGAAATAGTTCCGTTCTATTTTTGAACAATTTACTAATTTGAAAAGCTTAAAACATAAAGCAATAATAAAAATATGTACAAGTAAGTATATAAAGTAGAAAGGGAAATAATCTTAAGGCATGAACAAATTCACCCGCATCGTTGTCAACAGGAAAATTGCCTAAAAGGCTGTCAGTATTGCCACGGTGTATGGAAATGCAAATTGTGTGAATTTCCGTACGACATATGGCGTAGTTCATCATCATCATGGTTGGGTATTTAATTGGGAATATAGTATGATAAAAACATTTTGTTTTATCACAGTTTATAAACATTACGACAAAAGATTACGAACTCAAGTTATCTTCTTGTGTAAGGTTATTATCTAAATGATAAACTTAAATATTTATCTAAATTCAAAGATATAATTTTAAAAAATAACAGCTCCTCGTCCATCCTGACATGGTTTAACACCGGAAAGTCTATTATGCCTAAATTTATCAAAATATCAAAACAAAAACAGGATGTTGAGATCGTGTTTTGATTTAAATTAAATGTATGGGATTCTGTAATCCGTGGACAAAACAGAATGGATAACATCAGTGCATAATAAGCATGAATTTAATTTAACCCCACATAATTTTGATGTGCTAAAAATATTAATGGACTCTTATAATGCACGTAGTGTGGGACTCCTCCTACATACACCGATGAACCCAAGAAGGTGGCTGGGACAGACGGAATGCCGATGACGGAGGGTGTTGTGGCGCAGCCCTTCTCTCGGGCTTTGTCCAGCAGTGGACTGCGATAGGTTCAGTTGATCAATTGACTCTAATAATTATAATACATAATTCTCATTTTATCGTACTATAATACCAAATAGAAAATTAATTGAGATCAACGGCAACGTAGAGCTTTATTTTGTCCTGGATAATCCACCAGAATGTTCATGGATTTGGGATAAGGACAAGAGAATGATGATGCGTTAATAATTCACAAAAACGAAAAAGCAACTATTGCTTTTTCGTTAGTCGACACCTTCACCGACTCCACCGTCGACGACTTCAGCACGAGCTACTTCTCACACGGGCAATAAATTGTACGACACTTGCTCCCGCGTCACCAGTCCTGATTCTGTTCACATTTTCACTGCCGAGACCAAAACTACAAACGTAGTACACAGGAAAGTTTTATAAAAAATGTGCCTGTTTTTAAGTATACGTCGTCCAAACGAACGAAGTCGCCGGCAAAAGCTAGTGCATCAATACAATTTGAATGCAAGTCTTGATTTCTCGTGTTTCGTCTAGCTAGAAATTGATATAATGACCAATAACTATCAGCGATTAACCTGATCACTTGATATTTCTTTGTTCACACACGTGGGTTTGAAACTCCGGACTCTATTCGTAGAATAAATTTGACCTTACCTTAATAAGTAGGTAGGTAAGTTATTTATATGTTTTCCTCCATTCCCCCACATTCTACTGGTTAGGAACTTTAATTTTTGTTACGTAATAAATTCATTATTTTTATACCAGATAAATAATTACCAAGCTCGGTTCCGTATTTATTAAAAAAAAAAACTCAACCGAAACGACAAGTGTTTGCTGGTTGAAGTAGTAGGGGGCCAATGAAACAATGGAGCGGAACCTCTTCTTGCGAATCTCATTCGTGGTCGACTGGTTTTATGGAGATTTGCGTTCTAGTACAATACGTCTTTAGTAAAATCGTTCTTTATATCCATTGTGTTAGCCAGACAGTATTGAATTTCCATAGTGACAGTCAATGACATGATTTAATTTAGAAACCAGTAAGTCGAGCGTAGAGGTCCGCGCAAGCGTCTTGCCGCCTCGCCGTCTGCTCACCTTGGGTGAACCCAGGCCGAGAGTACATATCCGGCCGTATCTTAAGACATTTATATTTAAATGTGAATTTGTATGTCGGTGTCCCTCTCTCAGCGTAGCACTTTCACTCAGTATGAATGAACATTGGTCCATTACAAGACAAAAAGTGGAGTAAAACGAAGCCACTGAGTATGACAGTAAACCGAATATTGGTGAAAGCAACTATATAAGTATATGATGGGTTCTATGAGAACATGTTGTATCAAGAGCAGTGTGTCCTACTCCCACGCTTCTCCCTGACATTTAATAGACAGCATGCGGGTAGGAGGATAATTGATCAAACAATATTCCCAATAAGCCACAATCACATAAATCAAATAAATGAAACGTGTTCACAAGTTATCGGTTGTCAAGCAAATTACTAACAGCTACGTCGCTTTCACAATAGTGCAAGTAGTATCGTAGCATAGTAAACTGGAAGCACGTGTATGGCGATAAGGGGGCAAGATATTTGCACGTACATGCCATCATGTATACTTTATCGATTATTCACAGCTCTGAAAGGCCATAAACCTAATCTTTTGTTACATAACGTCTCTATGTTCCTTAGCTATTGTACATGTAGATATATAAAACGATATAAAATGGTGCGTGCGACGCGCTTACACGTGGTTTATACTATACGCTATACTGAACTTACTACATTAACCGCTTATCGGTTACAAGAAAAAATAATGGTGAGCACGGAAAAGGAATGAAATTTTCCATTATCGCAATATAAAATGAAATCAAGCACGATGACGAAGTACAACAACTGCACGTGGAAGCGAAGGGAGTCAGTCAATCAACTCTACTGCACGCTTTATTATGATAACTATTCCTTCGATTATGGAAAGTTTTTCCGTCGAACTTTCTGAATCTGTGCTTTCAGAACTTGTTCCTGAAACAATCGGCAATGTGTTCAGTACATTTTTATCGTCTCAATTAATGACGATATCTCCGATTCACGACGATTTCCGACGATTGTGTGCATAATAAAAATCCTATAATTTCCGTAAAGTACGTCTAATTCAATATAATTCACACGATATATCTTATGCTAGAAAAATGTTGACACCAATAAATCTTTAGTAAACACGCTACATTTCGAAGAATGAAAAACAGATCAGCAGGGCAGCGTCTGCGTGTTTTATTTATATATTTTCATTGAGGCAGCCGTCCCCCTCCATTACTAGGACGCATAAAATGCAACATAGGCGCTTAAAAATACGCCTCCCAGAAATGATATGACGTTCAGCAGTTATTCTTTGTTTTCTTCTTTTGGCGCCCAAACAAAGGGCCTCCATGGACATTACTGTATCAAATATCAACTACTAACTGTGATCAATGACCGCGCTGGCACAGTGCCTGGAAGAATTTAGTATCTATTTACGCATAAACCGTATCAAAGAAGTCTTCTTGGTGTATCAATCGGAATGGAATTTGAAAATAAAAGAATTACAACAGAGTAAGTCGTCGTATTGTTGGCGCGATGCATCGGCATGGCGGCGGGCGTCTGGCGCACGCTCGCGGCTCATGTTCCGGCTATAAGCGGACTCGACACCGAAGCGCACGCAGAAATAAACGCAAATAAGAAACACCCAAGACCACGCAGATACGAACCGATGTAGCTAACAGCACATTATCTAGCTGCAGAATGCAGCCGCCTTTACTATACGCCCATCCCGAGTGCCAGCGCAAGGACGCTACGCAATCTGCGCGCTACGAACGCTACGAATGACGAAACATTTACAGTAATATTGCCAAAACGACTGAAGTAATTTCAGCAGAACAGCCAGTCGAGCATTTCCTGAAACCCGTCCCAACAGTAAACAACATGAACCTTCGCTTGTTTGTAACGCAAGATGAATTGTTTTAAACAAGCTTTGGCGACGACTGCGTCATTGCACCACAGTACCTGCGTATACCGTGCGTACTTCGCGGACTGTTATGCATTCTTATTTGTTTTAACAGTCTCTGTTATTAGTAACTTTTATAGTGATTGGTTAGCTGATAATAACATTCCTTTATTTCTATTGTATAATTAAAAAGGAGAGTTATGATTGGAATCAATTGTTCCTATTGACGTGCGCATGAGTAATCCCTCATGCGCGTTTATTAATGACAATGCCAATGGTTATGGACACGTAATAGAGCGATTACCTAATGCCGATGCGTTGCATATTTAAAAGTATTTCTACATATATTTAGAAACATTTCATACCAGCTGCAATGTGATGTAAGTAACGTTTTCATAAACATAAATGATAATTTATTGTAATAATTAGTGCAGTTAACTCAGCGCTCGATAAGCCCATGGAAAAAAATGCGAGTAAGTAATTCGTGGATCGAGGGAAGTAAGACAAAAATCTAATTACAATATTAATAAATAGCCTCTAATTATTAATTCGTTGTTATTTTCCTTTGTGTTCTTCATTAGTATTTAAATTATAATTTCTTTAGGGATAGTAATAAATTTACTAAAGAGCGAATGTTTACACTGTAAACTTGAGTTACGATATCATAGAAATCATTATGTTTATTACGACGTTGCAAATTCTAAATTGTATACAAGGCCATGCCGCACGCATCCGCATTGGCGCTGCAAAATACTGAACATAAAAGGTCTGGCATTTTTGTCTAGTGTATGAGGCTATTTATATTTGTATTTCCTATTATGCACGTGTTTATTTACATCAAAGACCTTGAATGCTGCAACAAAAAGATGGAAAGTTCCTTCTTTGTCGAAGTGCACTCAGCCTAGCTTGTGCTGAAACGACGTTTTAAATTACTATTCAATAGGTTTTGCCCACGTCTCCATTAGCAAGGAATGCTAATAACTGGGGAAACCATATAGGCATATAAGCTAGTAACCACTTACGGAAATGACACTTTATATCACTAATGGTGAGATAACTAGCTCAGGTATTACCTAGAACCGCACAATAGCCTCATTTTGTTAATGCTGGTTTTTACACAGGATTTAACGATTTGAATCTCAAACTAATGTGACGATCAGTGAACCTCAAATGATTTAATAGTGGCTTCTAGATTAAGCGCTTGCTTATCAACCAGCGTGATTAATTGAAATACATAATTATAATGTTAATCATAATATTATGAATAAGAACACATCAAAGAACTGGCTAATTAACTTTAATTAACTTACTCAACTGCCTGGATCGCTAAGTCTGTTCGACACCTTTCTGGGCCAACGCACAATTTTGGCGGCTCATCCAATTTGTGGAGGTAAGTGTATGTCACCGTTACGCAGCTGATCACGCTAACGTTCTTCGGTTATAGTTAGTTCGGCTCGCATTGCACTTGTGTACAATAATTAGAGTAATGTTTACCGTTGCGCGGCCAAACGAATGAATCACTAGTTGCGTAGGCGCAGGCACCGCGCGACCAAATCAGTCGCCTTGTGACACTCACACGCTCTGTTTTTAACCTGACCCTATTATAAATAATATCTTTATTGTTCTGTCATTTCTCTGACAAAAAATTGTGACGCCAGTCACCTAAAAAATTCTGCTAACGTAACGTTGTTTATGGCGTCAATTTATAGCTCGGTATTCTGTCAGGGCTTGTATGCGTGCACATATCATTATACACAAACAACGTGTAATCGTGTGTTTGTGCGTTCATTTATTTTAGTAACTTTATTAATTAGTTTCAGGAATAAAAGTTCCGCATATCAATTAGGTGATTCAAATCCGCCTCCGCATTGTCTAGCTCGTTTGGTGTTATGCCTCCAGTCTAGATTTCGAGAACCTACTTGACAAGCTAGTCTATAATAAAAATTCTACCTGCATCATCATCTGACGGTTTTGTAATAAAAATAGCGTTCATTCAGTATGTATCACGCGATCAGCACAAAATTACATCACTGGTACGCGAAACGTAGGAACGTCACCTCGTGATAAGGCATGTGTAACATAATTGTTGTATATTAAATACACATGTGTCCAACGAGTACGTAAATAGGTAGTAGTACATGGCGCCCTCGTCTCGTGATCTGCAAGTCGGAGGCGACGCGGGCGGGTCGCCGCCGACGCCGCGCCAAGCTGCAACGACGCGGCGGCGGCGTCGTCGGCGAGGCCGCGTCATCCATCCATCAAGCAGCTCATCATCCACTAATAATAGAACACGCCAGAGTATACTAGTGTTTCATTCTTCGAATTCCGCTCACAGTAAACAATATCGTCATTCTCGCAAAAACGAACCCAAGACATTCTGATCCTTTCCCGATATATTCATTCATCCGGCTAATAAAACAGAAATTCAACGTGAACACTTGATAACCTATTATCAGAAGGTTGTGTTTGTAAACATAGCACACGATTTTACTCACGCTCCACTGTTTTATATCTAGAGGTCATACATTTTTAAAACAGACAACGTGATATGTAGATGGCTTGTTATGAAATAACAACTTATTAAGTCTCTCTTATTATAACAATCATGATAACAAAACGTTAAGATGGTCATGCAACATCTCGACAAAGGAGTACAATGAAATGTAATGAAAGGCAAATCTAATAAAACAGTTTCTTATTTACAGTTCGCCACAAAGTAAATAGTGTCTATATTATAGTTAAATACGGTATGTGCGTGTGCAGGGTACAATGATTGTAAACAGTAAGCACGGGGCATCGCTCGCGGGCTGGCGATGGCGGTAAACAGCTCCGAGAATATTCCGCTGGACTCCGCTCTGACACGAACACATCACAGCGCACTACACCGGAAATACCCAGCCGCTTGCACCACATACACAAATACACACCGACACAATACGATTACATTATTTTGGACAAAACATTTACATACTATAAATTATTGATTTTGTTTATCTATGTTAGCTAGAAACGTTACGAGATATACTGATTTAGAACTCATGGCACAGAACAAACGGGACGATGATGCGATCTTTGTTATTTGTACGACTTCCTGCCTGCGATGCATTCAGCCGATGATGTTTTAGATTAACAATCATATTTTTTTTTAAATGGACAATACGTAGCGTCTTGTTTTCAATAAGCAATTTGATTTGACACATATATTTTTTCCGTTTAGGTGTGTCATTTTGTCAACAGTGAAATGAGTTCATCGTTTCGGGCAAGAGGTAAAAAAACAACTTCTGAAATAAGTAATCGGTAGTAAATGAAGTATTTTAGTATTTAGGTACTTACCAATTTGGATACACAAAGATGTTGTTTATCCGAATGCTGCGTGCTTTCGCCTCGACCCTAATGTGGTATACGGAAAAACCCTCCAACAAAAATAATCTAGCAACATACCTATAAAAACAATGAAATTGTGGCTTTTATATACAAAACCGAATTATTGCGGCAAACTAACTGATTGATAACATGTGATACCTAATAAGTTGTTTATAATAGGGTCGTATGTTATTTTTTTAACATTATAATGGGCACTGGAAAGTTAGTTAACCTTCCCGTGTCCGCGCGTACTCTTTCCGGAGCTGTAACTAAAATGTTGGAAATACTTTGTTAATTACTTCCAAGATTAGCGAGCTATCACGGAAGGCAAGGACCAAGGATCCAATCAGCGCTCTAAGTGTGTTGTTTTCACATGAGCACGTTAATCTCCATGTTATTTGGCGCGGAGTTTTTGCGATGGGTGTCAGTAACCGGCAGCCGACGGTCACTCACCGGCATGGCATGGTGAGTTGATCCAAGGTCTGCGCAAATATGCGTGTAGGTATACATTCTACTAAGAACGTGTTCTGATTCAACTAATTCTACCCGCCACTATATTTTAGAGCTTACCAAAACTACAAAGTTTTAAAAGTTAGGTGTTTTTTTTTGTTAAGTTTATTTCATTGAAATCTAGAGGGAAAACTCCCAATTTACTTCTGTGCCTGATAATCTAAGAAGAGAGCATTTTTTTACAATCATTGTAATCGTATCTGTATTTTGCTTAATCATAGAAGGCGTAGCAGGCGTAGTTGGCGCCGGCGTACCGCTCTAAGCGAATAGCCTACAGTCAAACAAAATACGTTTGACGTCACAAAAAAAAATGTAACAAGCAGGCTTACAAACAAACAAACCTAACCGCAATGGCATAAACCTCCTTCCCGTCTCGTCGATTTGTAAACAAGAAACTACCTATCGAGCTCAAAATGTTTTCAAATATAGGTAAAAGAGCCGTGACCTGTTGTTCTATATACTCGTTGACGCTGTTGTTGTTGAACCCATCAATTTCATCTGTATACCGTTGGCATAATTTCAGCTATTTAAATTAAATTAAAATGCTGGTTTTAGCTAAGACAGGGTAAATCGAACTGACCGATCGGGTGTATACCGAAATCGGTGACTGCTTGTTTCACTATATTTTCATACAAAAAGAAAAGTAAGTATTGTATTGCGGGTGAATACGACTGTAGAAATATGCGTCATGGATACCTCGAGCTTCTGGGATTTGCTTTATTAGTAAGCAGGCTCAAAGCTAGATTGTACATTCCCATACGCAAGGATTCGTGTACTACACGGATTTTTCAGAACATAATGACATAAAAAATTACGCTGATACAAACGTATATTGTATAAGTAACAGTACTTACGTACACGTTTTAAATTTATCACCCAGTATGAAACTATGAAGGGAAACGTCGTGAGAAAACCCACGCGATAGTAACTAAATCTGACGGTGTATGTAATAGTGGCCTGAGACCATTGCGCCACTTGTCATAGTGGGTGAGCTCAGGGCTCGACGTGGGTACACCTCATTGTACCCACGGTCTTTATCATTACATGTGATATTTCTGATATCCACGCAAAGTCAATGTTTATACTTTTGGCAGTAGGATGTGCGATTCTTATTTAACAATGAAATATACAAACATCCGATCATTTCGGTACGAACTTACGTACGAAGCCACTGCGCAGTAAGTTAATATCCGTCAATTGAAAAATACTTGAGATTATCCGTTTTTAAGTGATTCAATTTGGTGGTTGAAGTAAAATTTTAAAGATAGCAATATGCGTATTTTGCTTATGAAGGTGTCGTGTACTTGCAGTTGCGGAAATAGGTTAGTAAGTCCAGTTTAATAAAGTGGGTTAATATTAATACCGTTAACTACGATAGAACAACTACAAAGTCAACAGGGGGCGTTACTTCAATTCAAACAGTGGCAATGGCCGTGTAGTAAAGTCAGTCGTATCAATAAATGATATTTTGATTGACGGCGAACACAGTAAGAGCGATGTGTAGTGAGTAGTGAGGCCCGCTTGGACAAACATGGCATGGCGCGCCGGTGAAAGACGTCAGAGGCACAACAAATATTGACTGTCCGCGCTTATGTTAAGCCGCCCGCTATTTAGTTATGCATCTATCACAAGCACAATACAATACAAAAATTAACTTAATTATGAGCCGTCAAAATACATACAATTATAAGAATCATCGAATTATTTCGCTCAGTAGGCCTCCTAATAGGTACACCTCGCACAATTTTGTAATGTGTGTTTAGGGATATTTGCATTAACAAGGCTTATCTTATTGATTAGAAACCTTTTATTTTCAAAATAGGTACATAAAGTTTATTTATTAAACCAAATCATCATCAAAATAAAAGACATGACAAAACACAAAAAAAATCTTAAAATTCAACAAACTATCTCCTAACTACGGAGGGTCGATATCTTAGGATGTTTAAAAGCAATCATGGTTTCAATATTATTTCAAAAGTTTTGTGGTTAAAACTGTGCATACTGCCAAGTTATCATAGTAAAGTGAGCTAGTTATCGCAGGGTGTTTTATTATTGTCAGTTTATTTCCACGTGCGAGGTGGCGCGGCGCGAGACCCGGCGCCTCTTGCTGAAAGACGTAAATAGGTTCAACGACCCCGACCTTGGCGGCGCCGACGCAAACCGTATTGTCTTCGCTACACATATTAAAACAATAATTACATAACACAACACACGATAACGTTTATAATTTAGTAAAGCTGCTTAGAAGTGTCTTTATACATTTTTTTTATCTTATCTGAAATATTATATATTCACCACATAAACAACAGAACGTGATCGAGATTATATTAAATCTTGCAATAGGTAAGCGATATTTGTGCGTGTCGAAATAGATGTAATAATAATACTGTATTTCATCATAGCACTATGCCATGTGGACATTATAACAATAAAGCAGCATTAACTACTTTACCTGTCTGCATGTCTGCAGGTTTTTAGGTCGAATATGATGTGTCAAAGGTTGGGCCGTGAGCCGATCAGAGACAATAGGACGTGGGAACTCTGTGGTGGCTGCACGGTTCCCACGCGCGTGGCGCCCGCGCCTCTCCGCATTCGTCCGCGTGCGCCCGCGCACCCACAGCCCCGGAAGTGGCGCATGCTATTATGTATTACCACAACACTTTCATTCGTTGAATATATTTAAATTTATTATCAGCGACCAAATCGTTAGTGTCACGATCAGGACACGGATCTGTGATCGTTTATCAAAACCAGTTCAATGAGTTATATTCATTAAACAACATTCGTATTTTATTAGGTATTTTGGCAATTTCGAAGCCAATAAATTGCGCATTACAAACCAGCCTCTCGAGTGAGAACCATTTAAATATTGTTTCAGTTCATTCAAACATAAGTCCGTTTGTCTCATGCCTTAGGCAAAAAAAAACTTGATTTTGATCAAATTCATACGAGCACACGTGAATATATTTATTTTGCATGCTTATAGCAACTAACACTGAGCATAATAAACATATTCTTAAAAAATACCAACAGCGACTATGCAACATTAATGTCACATTGACCGCATTTTACATAATTCATCAGTGTCTTGTCTAGTTAAAAAAAAAATTAAAAACAGTGACAATTATATTCCGAACATTAATTTAAAAGTTTTCGGTGCAGAATGAAACGCCGCGCTCGCGCTCGCGCCCATGCACAAACGATTTCGATTCATCATGTTGTGCGTCTTCATAATATTTACAAATGTTCTCACCTAACTCTTATATGTTACGCAGTCGTATTTCTTACATTTATATGAGTAGGTATGTAAACAAACAAGGTCGCATGGGTCGTCATTGGCTTTTTATTTCAGTAATAATAAGGCATACAAAAGACAGTATTCTCACGTCCATGTCCTTCAAGAGATCCAAAACACCGCGTGATCCCGCCACGGTAATGTGACTGCTAATGACGTGAGCTCTACCTACACTTTAGCTTGTGTTTATTCCAACAGAAAACAGATAACGCCAAATGAACAACAATTGCACAATAACATGTTATTCTGAGACGGAAATACAAAATAATTGCTGAGAATCATCATTACTGATTCCATGATGATGTTGTTTTCCAATAGTCAAGTAGCTAGTACAGCAAAATTAAAGAAAAAAGGAAAAAACATGTTTATTTGGTAATATTGCAATTAGTAACTAATTCAACAATTTGTTTAGTTTGTATACTTTTATTTAATTATTTAAATAGAAGTTAGAAATAGAAACACATGAATAATAATATTGTATTATTGTCTTAAACTGTGTCTGGTTCTCATCCTAAAGTATCTTGGAAAACTGATCTTATCAAGATCAAGATTTGTTTTGAAAAACTACAGAATTTAAATAATCAGATTATATTAATCGACAAATAAACATTTTTATCACATTATTATTTTATCATTGAAAATTAATCGGTAAGTAGTTATAACAATGCAGTCATTGTAACAATGACGAAAATAAATGATAAGATTTATCAACTGTTATGAATAGAATTAAATACATAATTATTTCGTAAGTAATTTGCTCAAGAATATGGAAATATCATCACGCTTTGTTTCGTAGCAACAATGGGCAGAGCTGTACTTATATTACACCCGCAATTCAACAGTTATGTTAGTGATGACTGAACATTGAGAGCCGTCTCATGACATTTAACTTGGGACTGTCAGTATCACCTTGGCACCAGACGTACTTACCTGAGCGTTCAGGTTGTTGTGATCATTTAGTTTTTTGTTGTATAACAGTCATATTCATTAGAAGTCGTATTTTTTTGATTCTGTAGAATTTTATTAGCCAATCGTGAAACTTGTCTAGCTCCATCCTCTAGCCAACAGCAGATTTGTTCAAAGTCATAGGTAAGTGAGATCAAAGTTAATGCCCAAGTTTGAGAACACAATGTTTTAACGACCCTTGTCTATTGCCGAAATGAAATGGAATTAAACATAACTATAAACACTGAATGTGATGAAAACAAGTAGACGGATGTTTGTAGGGGACTTACATAATCCGATTGATATGAAATTATGAACCCTTCACCATCTTCTAGTCAAGTGGCAAGTGCGAGTAAATCCCCGGGGGTCACTAGCACTAGCTATAAGTCACACCCAGTAAATTCGTAGTACGCTCATGAAACCGTCTACCTTAGCGTTGGAGTACTCTGATATTAAAAGGGTCATGGCCTGTCTAGACAATACTATAGATCTATAATATAAAACTCTCGTCTAGACGTCTGTATACCTAATACGAAATTTCGGGCGAGAAACATTGTTAAATATTATAGTGTTTATAAGAACATTTTATATTATTCTTTTAACTCCACGTTATACCTAATGGTTTGCAGTTTATATAACAATAACATAATTAACATCAATTATGCGGAAATATAAATTTGTCCGTTTGCTTTTTTCCCTAAAATCAAAGGCCAACGCCATAAGTAAACGAAAATCATGTTGGTCCATATTTTATGGCTTTTTCTCTACCTTTTTCTAGACAAGGAAATATGTATAAAACAAGGAAAATCTGTTTTATCATCAGCTTGCACACTACGGAATTTCCAATTTTGCTATACCAAAACAAATTCACATAACGTGGTGATAACTAGTAACCTAATGCAGACGAAAATGGAGTTGTTATTGAAATTCATACTTAAAATAACAGTCACTACCTTCCGCGAGGACAAAACATTTTTCTGCCTGTTTTTGTACACAATAAACAAAACGTTTTAGATAGGTACCTATGTGGTATTTATATTATGAAAATGCATGAAAAGGATAATGCTGTATTTAACATTAGAGCCATAAAACGGCAACCATTAGAGGAAATAACAAAGCTAATGACTGTGAAAAACCCCATAGAATATGTAAACAAAATTATCATTATACTAAATAATAACATTCTCTCCCCTACTGATATTCTAGTCCACAATAACCATTACTGTCAAATCTTTAGTTAGGTAAATTCAATTTTTACTTTTCTACATACATTAATTAACTGGTAAATTTCAAGGTGGACTCGCACATCGAAGGATTCCTTACCACCGTAGAATATTTGACACTACATTATCATTTTTAACATTATTGTACTTTTGTTTACATGTTGTTATAACGGCAATAGAAATACACTATCTGTGAACAATTTTACTGTCTACATATTAAGGTTTATGCGGTATAGGCCGTTGACTAAAAGACGGACGGACGGACAGACGGCTTAGTAATAGGGTTAAGCTTGGCACTTTTCGGCTACGGAACCCTAAAAATTAAAAATAAAGAAAACCTTTAATGATGTAACAACAAAATGTAGTGGTGGGTTTCAGAGCTCTAATATATTCTTGACTTTACATAAAAAGAAATTGTAACTAGTCAGTAATATCACAGTCTATAAATCATACAGTCGTCCAACGAAAACGTCTAGACACGACGATTGCCCATCGTGCGGGGCGTGGGGGGCGAGACGGGGGAAGGGCGCTCCCGAACTGCGTACGCTACCGTGTTAGTATTTCGGGAGATAACTTTCAGGGCTATCGTATGTCAATTTATTATTGTTTTAATTTATGTATAATAATTAAAATGGTGCATACGATGTGTGTTGTAATAGATTGCAAGTCGTCATCCTACATTACTAGAGAACTGCGATTTCATCAATTTCCACGAACAGGTGAAAGGTAAACAAATGAATATGGTTTATTTGATAGAAAGAAAATACTTGATCTCGAGCCCAGAGGCCCTTGAATGAGTTTATACGCTTTTGTAACCATTTGTTGCAAGTATAACCCACCGTTATTCATATTATGTCTAAATATTTTCCATTTGGTCATGTCATGTCAAATTGTGAACGTTAACAAAATGGCGGAAGTAAAAATGAGTAACGTAAGTTAACTGCATTCATTCTTTGAATAAAATTAAATGGATGTCATTTACGAGATGTTTCGGGGTGATGATAATTCATGAAAATGGTATCCATTTTGAAATCCAAAATGGCGGACACATTTTTTTTTAATAATATGATGTTGTAGGTGCAAAATCGAGGTCTCTTGGAGTGCTGATTGCGAAATGGACATCCACTTTTTATAATTATTAGTTATTGTTTATAATAATAATAATAATGTTGATGACGATGCTGATCTTAAATAAATAATCAATATTGTTTACTTGGGACAACCCTAGCTGTTGCAACAATTCCTACACGTTGTCGGCACTTACCACGAGATCAAAGTCGTGGTCCTACTGTATCTTTTTTATACTGTGCTACTACCGATTAGTCAGGGAGGGAGTCAGTACTAATTGCTTATTTTACGTAATAAAAACTTTTTTTAAATTATTTTTTTGCATCTAAATGTCAGGAGTAACTAAGTTCATCCAGCAAAAGCCAAAATCGCGAAAAGTCTTAAAGCGGCGAGTACTCATGGATCTACACATACGAAAACACTTCATTGAATCAGTCTACATAGATATTTTTATTTAATTTAAATGAGGCAATCAAATATTTTAAATACCTTGATCCCTACACACTTTAGAAGTGATATGAACGTGTGCGCACGCGAAAGCGCCAGCCATTGTTTACGACAGATAAACGAATACGATGTCGATACAGATTGGCGTCGACAAAACATCCTGTTTTACAATTAAGAAATAGAACAGTAAGCATCTACACTACACACTCATTGTATGATTATAGGTACTATTTTCTAGATTCGTAAACAATCACTGTACATTCAAACAAGTGCTATGTAGTAAGTCTGCTTAGCCTTTTCCCAACTTTGTTGGGGTCGGTTTCCAGTCTAATCGGATACAGCTGTATACCAGTATTTTAAATGGGGCGACTGCCTATCTGACCTCCAAAACCCAGTAACTGGGTAATATGATACCCCTTGGTAAGACTGGCTGTCAGATTTTCGGGCTTCTGACGACCCGTAATGACTGTCAACAATGCACAAATGACAGCCGGGACAACGGCTTAATGTGCTTTCCGAGGCATGGAGGAGTCTCGGTATGTAAAGATGGTCACCCATCCACGGTCAACCCCGGCAAGCATAGTGTAACCTGATGAATCGACCTGCGCGGCTGTTATTACTTAGCCACGAGCTCCACAAACAAGTGCCATGTATTTATGTAAAATCTAGATTTTAGATATGACCTAAGTAGGCTGGCTGTACACACAGTTATTATTTACCGGGTTTTAATCTCGGACTGATGCCCTACATTTCTACAGTTGTTTTCCCTTTACTATGCTTATTGATATTGAGATAACCGTAATTAATCATCAAAATAATGAGTTGATGCCCCTAATCAAAACAAGTCAAAAACACGTAAACACAAACAACCGTGTAAATGTATGTAGATTCAGGCGGTTAGACAACTACGTGATATAAATCCTTTGTACGAGTTTAAATAAATAGTGATTATAACTTACCGAGCTCTGGAACATATTGAGAACTAGAAAAGGTTCCACAGTCATAGTTTCGTAAGTTAATTAAAAACTGCTGCATTTACTGTCACACACTGATGAACTGTTATTGAATGAACACAGAAATTATAGTTTAAACGCGTTATGAGCCCGCAGAACCGTGGCGATGTTTGTTTACAAACTGAAACGGGGACGCGGCACCTTTTCTTGCGAAATACTTTATAAGCTTGTGACTAAGTGAAGTTAGCAAAACAACTTGCGTCAATCCTGAGCTCGATTCACGTGCCCCACACTTTAGTGGAATCCGTACCGAGCGCGCTGTGTGAATGGAAATCATTTTCCCACTAAGCTGCGATTGCATTTGTCACAAATTACTAGAATACACACATAACACATGACATAATTTTAATTAAACGTATTTCGTTATTATGGCAACAATCTGTTTTAACTTAAGTAATCAGTAGTTTATAGGGATGTGTTAAATAGGAGGATGTTTGTGCGTTTTAACTGTATGAATATTTCGGCATCCAAGAACTAAATATAAAAACATATGTTTACTATCAGGATATGTTATGCAGAATACATTTTAGTCGCCCTGAATATACTATTAAAAATAGTGCAAATGTAAGTTTTCAAAGTTGTCAGGTTTAGGGAAAGCCCACAATGTAAGTAGGTAACTATGGGTCAACCCCACACTAAAGACTTATTATTAAGATTTCTATGGAAAGCCCACACACGATCCCTAAATCTGGGTCCTATCTAAAACTTTAAAAATATATATTGGGTATTCTCTCATCATACCGCACCTACTCAGTCACCAATCCAAAACCATAACTACATGGGACATATAAAATATTCTAGTCATTCAATGGAGTTGATAAAGCAATTATAATTTTCGGCAATAACAATTTTAGCAATCATAGATCCTGTATCTATGATTGCTAAAATTGTTTATTCGTAAAAAATCGTTTATTTAATTGCAATGTCGTTAAATCGTTCTAGGAATAAATACCTCGTTTAGGTGACTCAGCACTAAACGTTGTCAAATTCGATATCAGTAGATAAAGAACTTGCGTACTTGAACAAATGTTTTAAAAAAAGAGGTTTCTTCGTAAGTACTTCTAATTGAAGGCCGAGCTGGGGCTTTTGATTGAGTAAACTGTCTTGATAACAACTGAAATTATCTTTATTTAAAGGTCACCCTACTAACAAGACAAAATTCAACGTCAGGCAGCTTAAAAACACATTCAAAGGATCAAATCATTTTCAAAATCCCAGACTGGAATCAGTATTTTTCTGTAACTATGCTGTCGTTTTGTTAGTACTCGGGCACCAGGAGAGTCATCAACCACACGAACAAGAAAGCAAGAGAGTTAGAAGTGGCAGGCAAGTGAAAACTCATTTGTAAACAAGGCAGTATGTTAACTAATGTTTATGAACAAATCCGCAACTAAGAACCATTTTAAAATATAAAACAGGAACAGAAGTAGAATCATTGAGTTTTAAGGATATATATCGGGGAAACAACGAAAAAACTTATCACATGGATCTCAAGCATAATTGGCGAAATGTGGGTGAACAATAGGTCCACCTCTGCCTAGCCCGTCGGGAATTTCAGGTGTGATGTTATGTTATTATAATAATATGTAGCTATGTATGGTTGACTGACGTAAGTAGCGTCTATCAAAAACAGGTAAACCGGTTGCGGTTTTTTACTTGTTGTGGTAACCGTTATTTATTTTCATTTTAAATGTTATTATTCCTTTGGCTGAAGAATATTGGTACGAGTAATTAGAATACGAAGTCCATAGCTCTATTGGTCAAAGTTGTGTACGTAAAAGAAATTACTATGTGAAACAAACCGCAGAATCCTAATTCGTCATAATGAAAAAAATTGCAGTTTATTTTATTGAATTCATGATTCATTAAACGTATCATCAACAAAGATTAGTCATGCATAAGTTATTTTTAGGAACAATAACAACACTTCAGCCCTCGCTAAGATGATCTATCCGGGTTTTTCAGGACGATGAAACATCGTTTTCCTATCTGATTTGTCATCTCGAGACGGAAGCGCCGGCGCCAACCGCGTTTTATTATTATTTTCAAAGTTTCACGTTTTCGTCCACTAAACTTCACAGACGCTAAGCTTGCTGAGCTGAGTTATAACGAATTATATCAGTGTAATTTTTTATTAACTAGGTTTTTACTCGTTTTAAAATAACTTCGCTGGAGCTATAAATACTCTGGTAAATACAAAGTACCTACATTATGCTGTGTACAGAACGATACACCGATGACGCACGACAGAGCGGGGAAATCCTGCAACCACAACTGTTTCAAAATACCTTATTGTATAAAAGAACTCCTTTGTACATAATTATTGTATAAGATGTTATCAATACGCTGATACGAATGGTAAGTTTACACGCACATAATACAAGTAATTCATTATATATCAAATAATGCGGAACTACATAAATTCCCTAGATACTAAATAGAGAGTGAGTATGCTGTATGGTTGGATTATACAAAACTAAGGTAAACAACCACATATATTTCGTTTGCAACGGTGCGTGCTTACATAAATATAAAAACAATAGTAATTTAGTAACAAACATATCGTTAAATTTTTAGGAAATCCCAACGCAAGGGAAAATAATACTTGCCCTTGGACCACTTTTGTTCGCGATATTATGTACTAACAACCACAACAACTTCAGATAACTGTTATTTTGACAAATGTATTTTGTTATTGAGGTAAACGTTAGTTTTTATTTGCTCAGCTAGGCGTAGCAGCAGTATACCGCGACTTACAGGCAACGTAGGCTTAGCGTAGACTCCGCGACGTAGACGCAGCGTAGGCTCGATGTAGCAGCAGTATAGAAACCGCGACCTCGAGGCAACGTAGACTCATCGTAGGCTCCGCGTCGTAGACGCAGCGTAGGCTGGGCGTTTCATCAGTAAACAAACCGCGGCGTAAAGGCAAACGCAGGCACAGCGTAGGCTCGGCGTAGCACCAATATAGAAACTGCGACATAGAGGCAACGTAGGCTCCGCGTCGTAGACGCAGCGTAGCACCAATGCAGACTCGGCGTAGCACCAGTGTAGACTCGGCGTAGTATGCTTGGTTAAGGTATAAATTACAGGGTAGTCCGCGAAATTCAATTATTTTAAGAATTTTTGTATTTTGCAGGTCAGTATCATGTTGTTTGTTGATTAAAATATAATTCGCGACCGTAAAAAATATGTAGGTATTTATAGAATTATAACCATTGAAATAATCAATCAATACTACTCTTTAAGTATAGATATGACTATTTCATTAAAGAGTGACGTTTTAGGTCAATTACTAATTAGAGAGTTGTATCGATGATATACCTAATGATTATAATTCTATAAATACGCATTTGTTATGGTCACGAATCGTATTTTGATCAACAAACAGCCTGTCACTGACCTAAAAATTGCAAAATACGTACAATAAATGTGGATTTCGCGGGCTACCTCAGCGCATTCCCTGAAGAGATTTCAGTTCCTGGTTTATACTTCCGCCATGCGATAACAGAGTGCACCGTACTTGTTTGTACATGACGGACAGTTAAGTTTGAAGTTTGGGGGCGCTAAGTGCCAAACGTACTCGAATAAAATCTAGCATAAGTATTGCGATAAGTTGATAAAATGTACTCTGAAAACAACAGATAGTCAACCCACATCGTAGATACGAGGAACAGATAACGGATACTATTACTGTACATACACAATAACACTTTTCAGACTTTATAGACCTCTATAAATTGTGGTCAAAATATTGCATAGCCTGTTGAATAATTTTCAAAGAACTGAGAAATTTATTTTTTTAAAAGGTTGATTGGTTCTTAGATTTCTAATTCCTCTTTACACGAGCGTTTTATTTAACTTTCTTTGAAAGCTAAAAATAGCTACGAACATAAACCGCAGTAGAAGAACTAGAAGGTTGTATTACCTAGAAAATATAGCCGTAAGTACGCCGCGCCACAGTTTGCGTCGTGACCCAGACGGACGACCTTATGCGCAGCAACCTTCGGTATTAACGGAACTTGGCGAGTAAAGTACTATACCTACAGCTGTAGAGTTATGTAACGTTGGCGTGTACGCGCCCCCTCAGCGCCTACTCCCGGCGCCTACCTGCCGCCTCCAACCCTCGCACACCCCCTCCCCGCAGCTGCAGTGCACCACGACCTTTAGCCTTTCCGCTGCAGCGTGGCCTGACCCAAATCGGACTGATGCAATGTTATATCATACGAGTGAAATCCGAGAAGCTACGTTTCTATTTTACCATTGCCACCACCAAACGAACGCGAAAGTTTCATTCGTGAAACGTTTCGATCAAATTTTTATCTTTAAATATTCTATGATTTCAATCTACTGATATTTTTTTTATGACACTTCTAAAGTAAGGTAAGTTATATTAAGGTCAGTTTTGTTCCGGAAAACCGGAAAATCACGACTATTCACGACAAAGCTGATACTATCACGGGCAGAAATACCAGGAAATCAGTATCCGGTTCAAACACTAGTTTATTGCGACTTTTTCTCCCGTGACGGCATTCAAATTAAAGTTCTAAGGTTACAGTGGGAGTAGGATAGTGGGTGTAAAGTTCAGCTCCACCCACGGCCTCGTGGACAGCAGGCGGAACGGGGCAATATAATGTTTAATGATAGTGCAGCACAAGGTTTACGTAAGTATAACACAGTTTATGTTCTAACGCTAACTTTTCTACAAGGTGGTCAGAGCTTACATACTGACAAACTGCGCAGTTACCAAACATCAATAAAGTTATTTATAACAACAACTGAAAACGTAGCAGGTAGCGCCAAGAACATCATTACAGCAACGTTGCTCTATGTGTTTTCATTCTCATTGTTTGTGTTTTATTGTTGAGCAAACAAACGTTCATTTCGTACCCTTGCCGCGGGACAATTTAGCGTATTACTGACGTCATCATTGAAATAGCCTTTGTAGCGACCATAAAGGTTATACAGGCGTATAAAGTGCGCAGTTTCCCGCGTCACGCGACCCGCGCCCTGCACCGACAGCGAGAGTGGCAAGTGGGCAGACTGATGTACCCTCTAATGAAAACATTGCGCAACCATTCACTTACGTCAAAATTTTACTTGTTTTTTTTTTAATAAAAACGATTATTTTACGTTCATTACGTAAGGTTTTTTTATTACTAGCACAAGTTAACTGCCGTACGTCAATAGTAAATTGTGACGATATTAGATTCCACTTCTACCAAACAATAGACGAATTTACAGTTTGAAAATTAAAGTATGCATACAAAAAGCATTTCGTGTACCGTTTGTTGAACCTTGTCATGATCACTATTGTATCTTTGCAAAATATTTATTTAATTCGACTTTTATTAAGGACTAGCTTCCGCCCGCGGCTTCGCCCGCAAGATATGTCGACAAATTATACATATTAACCTTCCTCTTGAATCACTCTATCTATTAAAAAAAACCGCATCAAAATCAGTTGCGTAGTTTTAAAGATTTAAGCATACAGACAAACAAACAGACAAAAATAGCTACTTTGTTTTATACATTCAGTCAAAAAAGTATCGGGAATGGATGATTTGTTTATGGTTCCAAATTCAAATTTTTGTTTTTTTGTAGTTGTTAGATTGGCACAACTGTTTTCCATTTTGGCGCGGAGTTTGAGTTGCATCTGTTATTTATATTAAATACAGTGCTGGTTTTAGTATATCATATATAGTGTGTATTGCGAATTTCATAATGGACAAAAATATCGGACAAAGAGTTTGTCTTAAATTTTGCATCGCCAATGGAATTTCGTGTTCGGAGTCACTGAAAATGTTACAGAAGGCTTACGGTGAATCAACTTTATCAAAAACTCGTGCTTATGAGTGGTTCAAAGCGTTCAAAAGCGGTCGAGATGTGATGGAAGATTTGCCTCGCTCTGGTAGGCCGTCAACGTCTGCAACTGAAGTTAACATCGCAAAAGTGCAGAAAATAGTGACTGAAAATCCCCATTCAACTCTGAGAGAGATAGCCGCCGAACTTTCTGTATCTCACGAGTCGATCCGTACCATTATAACTAATCATTTGGGTATGAAACATGTTGCTGCTCGGCTAGTCCCAAAAGATCTGAATTTTCTCCAAAAACTCAATCGCATGAAAGTCGCTGAGGACATGCTAGAACGAGTCAGTTCGGACCCAACATTCATGAAACGCATTGTTACTGGTGACGAGACGTTGGTTTACGAGTTTGACATGCAAACTAGTCAACAAGCTTCGGAGTGGCGCCTTCCAACTGAACCGAAACCGAAAAAACCACGCCAAAGTCGATCAAAAGTCAAAGTCATGTTGACTGTTTTCTTTGACTATCGCGGTGTTGTGCACTCTGAATTCTTACCGGAATGTCTAACGGTAAATAAAGAATATTATTTGAGCGTTATGCGGCGTTTAAGAGAGCAAATTCGACGAAAAAGGCCGGATTTGTGGAAAGAAAAATCTTGGATTTTGCACCACGACAATGCGCCTTCGCACAAGGCTATCATTGTGAACGAATTTTTGACCAAACACTCAACAAATACCATCCAGCAACCACCATATTCACCAGATATGGCTCCTGCTGACTTTTTTCTTTTTCCTAAACTCAAATTACCACTTCGTGGCACCCGTTTTCAATCGATAGAAGACATAAAGGAGAATTCGCGGCGAGAACTGAACTCAATTCCGGAAGCAGCGTTTAAAAAATGTTTTGATGAATGGATTATTCGTTGGCGCAAGTGTATCGTTTCTAAAGGAGCATACTTTGAAGGTGATAAAATAAATTTGGATGAATAACAGACATTTTGTGTATTATTGATCTTTTCCCGGTACTTTCTTGACAGAGTAGTACTATGTAGTGATTTATCGAGATACACACCAACAGGTACGCCAATTGAAGGTCAGACAGACAAATTTCTTATAAGTGGTACCTGTCCTTCATTTTTAAATAATTTAAGTTTTTTTTTTCAAAATGCTCTTTACGAAGTATGTATTTGTTTCAACACATAAATACCCATTTTGTAGGTTCGTGACTACGGCCTCAGCTACCTGGCTAAGAATAAATCACCCCTTCTTCACCGGGTATTCACCGGGATGTTACAAAATTGGATTAAAGAATTATTTCAGCAGATTGGGCAAAAGCGTAAAATCACTTGGTTACCGAAAACAACCATAACGCTGTGCTATCGGGCAGTTACAAAACGGGTAAAACTTATTGTACACTCCAGGAAGCTCAGCACTGGTTTCTATGTGCATGACAAAACATCATTTATTTTTCTTTCTAAATGAGGAACCCCTATATTTTGCCATTGCGATCTTGTTTGAACAACCCACATACTAGCTACAATTAAATAAGGAAACAATAAAGCATTCCTGCTATACCTACCTTCACGTTTAACCCTTTAACCGCCCCAGTCGGATTAATACGACAAATGTTGTCGTGCCCGTGCCGCCTGAGTCGTGTTTATACGACTGAGAATCTATGTTCGGATTTCATTGTTTATGTAATTGCAAGACCATATTCGTCTAAAATAAGAGTTTTTTTTTTTATGAGTTGGGCGCTGGGGGCACGACAACTGATACTTAGTCGGGCGGTTAAAGGGTTAAAAAAACTCTGTACTCTCACTCAAATATTGTAAAAAAAAACAAAACGTTTTGTTGAATTTTGCCTGTTATTTTATGATGAACGTACACGACCCTATAAAAACAATTCCAGGATATTCTTCATTACTGTTTTGTTTGTGACTTTATCTCTCGCACGTTTCAGGTATGACGTATATATACCTGCCGTCATTCGACGGAAATAACCAAACATCAACTTTTTACGAGTAGATTTGCAATGTACTGTACATAATACCATCACGATCATACTAGGTGAAGACAAAGCTAACTGACAAGTATCTATTTCTCAAAGTACTCTCTGGTCTACGCCGCAGAGTATATTATGTTGACCTATGTATATGGTTACAAGTGGCGCCAACGCATTAGGTCGACTGTGGTTAGCTTCAGCTTAAGTCTAGTTCTATGCAACATACTAGGTTTCTTATGTTATTGTCTATCCTTATCTCTAACCTTCTGTATCACCGGACATTGTAAGTACCAGAGATAATTAATGATATTTATAGAATACCTACTTGCTTTGATTTAATTTAAGATTGATAAGAAATCAGTGCTGCAAAGGTTCTATTCCGAGGTGATAAAACCTATTTACGTGCACGCTACAATAAATTACACAACATGGTGACATAATTCTAGAAACCTAGTTATGTAGAACAAGGTATATGATTAAAGCACAGCCTAGTGACTAAGTAAGAGGATTATAACGATTATAATAATATTTCCTTGCAGCGCTATAAGTGCAGTGTTACGTAAACAATGCTAAATGCATTCTGTTGTAAAGTGAAGGGCGTTATGTAGGGCGCGCATAAGCCGGCTGTTACGCACATGCAAATTGTATACACACACAGGTCAGTTCTATTGTGCTATGAGCTCCTAGTACTCACGTGAAATCTAAGATTAGCCGACTATGTGGTTTGTATTGTTCCTGACATAATGCAGGACACAGTTTCAAATCGATATACGACGCATACTCGCAAGTCCCGTTATGAATTCATTCATCTTTCGAACGGGTTTCAAATAGTAAAAACACGTGTTTGAAACTGTTTCACGCACGTGTTGGTAACATTTATAAGGCTTTTGTGAGAGCATGAATAATAAATAACTGAGTGTATGATTTCATAATCATATTTGCTCATAAATATTTGGTTAAAACAAAGTAACGTTATTGTTTTACCTGCAGACATAGCATCAAAAGACCAAGCCATCACTCACAAAAAAACCGCAATTTTGAGGCACGTGGAAAAATATTTGTGGATTGACATCACGACATAATGATGTTCGTACGATGAACGTTTTGTTCGTACGTTTTCCATTGATTGCGGCAACCCCACAACAGTCACACACAACAGAACATTGTGCCACGTGAAAGTAAACAAACAAGAACTTTAATTACCTTATCTGGCTTGAACATTTATCTAAATAATTACGCTGTTATCGCTAAGCATTACACTGACATACGGGAAAACAAGTAAAATAAATCGTTCCTTAGTTAAGTCATAGAGTAGAAGTACTAAGAAACATAGTACTGTGACGTCATTCGATTGTGCAAACTAAAAATAACTAGAAATCGCACTTCGATCTGCTGCTATTTATCAGTTCCAGGTAAGTAACTAAAGTACTACAATAACAAGTCGATATAATCCTATAGATGTTACTAGTATTTTTCACAATAACAAGTCACGGACACTCACGGTATATACCTTATGAAATGAGTTACTTTCAAAGTTGTAATGTAACGTTTTGGCGGGCTGGAGACGCAACATTACCGTAAGATACCTACAAAACAAATTTAGTAGGCTTTATTATTTTCCTCATTTCTAAAGTGATCATCAAATAATCGTCAAGTTCATACAAAATTGCGGTTATTGTGGTCATCGTTGGTACTATAGGTGCATGTCATCGTAATTGCAGTATGCAGTCGAAGTGGGGTGAGCGACAGCGTCGGGAGTAGAGGGTGGCAAGTGGCAAGGTACGTCGGCGGGGGCAGACAGGGGTAGGGTCTACTATCGGACGCGCTAGGCTCTACGTCACTTACGGCGCCACGTGCACGATCAATAGTGACGTCGTAGTGGCGGCGACGGGGGGAGTAGCAGCCTGCGCGCGCACCGCCAGCCAGCGACCTACTTACGATTACGTTTCACGTACTGTCTACGTAACGCGATCGAACTGTAGATGGGGGTGGCGCGGAAACACGGCTACGCTGGCGCAGGCGCGGGGCTAAACTTGCTAGACGATATGATCTGCAAATTTGTTATAATAAATTCAACAATGATTCGACCATAAAACTTATTCTTCCAAAACCCATGGATATCATAGTGCTTTGTTTATACAGGTCTTTCAGCAATTTGGTCCGATTATGATTTGAACGACAAAACTCATCATTATGCCGTAAAGACATAAGTTTTAGAATATTTTGCTTAGTCACAGAATAGAAATGGTCCTCATAATGGATTCAGGTACTAAACTAAGTAATCTCATTATGTGTACAAGGTACAAGGCTACTACGGAGCCTATCGATCAATCGACCCACGTGGGTTGTGGCCACGTGGCCGTCAAAAAGCAACGATTGCTTCCACAATTTAATAGTACTATTTGTTTGTTAGATAAATAAATGTGATGTGTGTAAGTAGTATTTTATTCAGTTCTGTTAAACAACGTTATTGTGTTAATTGAAAAATGTGAAAAAAAAACAAACCTGTCCAATATAGAATACTCTTGTCTATATACACTGGCCGTCAAAAAAATCTTGTTTAAGTTATCTTAATTATGCAATAACATCAGTCTATCATATTCCCACTGCTGGGACACAAACCTCCTCTCTTCGAGAGAGAGTGGGCTGTAATTTACCACTCGGGCTCAGTGCGGTTTGGTAGTCGTAACATATCTACGAACTTTTGGTTCTAGAACATTTTCTGGTTTCTTAGAAATTTTTGCCTTGAACGGTCATTGAGAGCATTGGCAAAAGTAAGGCTTAATTACTTCTTGCTTATCACAGCTTGTCGTATTATGCGCGATGAGTCTGACTGTCCAGAACTTCTGGCTCAATTGCTGAGGCATTTTGTTCCTGTTTTGCCCAAACTCCAAGTGAGGCAGCGAAGACACCCGCAATTGGCCATACCTTCAGCACGCACAGTGTCACGTGCTAATTCGCCTCTCGTTTGGGCGCTTACAGTGCTTAATGCTCTTCTGACATCAACACCTGAGTGTGACTTGTTTTTGTTTTTCGAGAAACTATAACGTATCCATATTTTATGCAGTTTGTGTTGACGTTTAGTTGGCATTCGAAAACGCCAACGTGTCTCTTTTCCGCATTATTGTTGTTGGGATCAATAGATTTGTTATTTTAGTGACCATTTCCAAAAAAAATACGCATAGACATGGACGCGACTGACGCTGTGCAATTTGTACTCTTAATACGCGAATGCCAGAGAAACACAGCAAGAAGACTAATCCTAAGACGGTCAGCTGTAAAAAGAGTTTATCAAACTTATCTAGACACAGGAAGTATAGGCGGACCTGGTTCTGGTCGAGGGTGTGTTACAAATTCACGAGATGATCGCTTCATTGTCTTGTCGTCTTTGCGGAATAGGCCACTTTCTGCTATTGACCAACAGCGTCGTCGTAGTAGAGTGCATGTATGGTCTCTAATTGTAAACCTAATCGTAACAAGGAAAATTAATGAAATCGTTTAGAACTTAGTTCATATTTAGTATTTGGTACACGAACGTGAAAACCCACGATAAGATAATTATTCCATGCACAAAAATAAACAATCAATTCTTATCAACCTTTAACCTGAAATTAAAGCTCGGCGCAAACGAGCCACCGACCTCAGCTACCGGCGCCTGTCGCTGGGCTACCGACGACGCCCGTGGTCGGTGGTTCGTTTGTGCCAAGCCTTACACAATCGTCTAACAAAAAAAAAGACTAATCATAAACTTATTTATCTTTTTTATATTTTTTATCTTGATTAGTCTTTTTTTTCGAATTTGACATTGAAGCCACAAATGACACTACTTAAAGTAATTGAAGTGCCATCATCACCAAGTTATGCAGGTATTGCCAATGATCATTATATTTTCGACATTGGCGTAGTATTTTGCTATCGTGCGGAATTATGAGTGCAATCACGAGTGGCCACCTAACGCCAACAGCCGTGGCCTACTTGCCGGGACAGGTCAGCTAGTCAGCTCACAGCTTATACTGCGACACGGATCATAAACCCATGTACTCACTGGAGGACAAATGTCCCAGTTGTGACAGAGAAATCGCCCAAATTCGCCCGGCATGTTTGAGGAAGGTCGCCTGATAATCTTGGTTAACTGACATTTACAATTTTGCAGGATTTTCTATCTTCCTATAACAAGCAGCACCGCAATTACATTAATTATAATCCGTGTCGCGTTACACAATCATTAAATGACATAGAGGGTACTCTGTAGCGTCACCACGTGGTTTCGTGTACGACGCTACATTTGTTTGAAGCCATAAATGACTATCGGATTATCAGTACCCATCAAAAACGTTTTAAGTAAAGTAGGTGGCAAGACTTAAATAACGCTTTCACTGATAAAAAGTTATCAGTTCTAATGTAGAGCCAAGTTCTAACTCTACATCTTGGTCAAAATGTACGGCTAATAGTAGATACCCCTTTTTGTTTTGGTCCGTCTTGACGAGTGCACTAAATACCATGTCCCCAGATTATATAAACCTTCAAATGTTGTGTCAATAATTTGTGCTTGTAGCCATTGCTAGGGGGGTGCTACGAGATTGTTTTACACTTAAAACTAATCTATGATTTTACTTAAAAATACGTATATTTAATTCTATTACCTATATATTTTGTCAAATGCCCTTTTAAAATGTATAAAGATACCTAAAAAAAACATTTTTTGGCAATTTGTTTTATGGGTCGAATCTATTTTTATAGCCCCATGGAAGAGTTCAGTGACAATAATTGATTATGATTAATTACTTGACACTTCTTCTACTGCTAATAATAGCCTTATTCCGTTGTGTTTTCATACAAACACTAGCTAATTACAAAATCCTCACGTGGCTTTGACTGCGGCGTGGGTATTTCGACCCGCGTGTGGTTTGTCTTTAGGCGGCATGTCGGTAACAACGAACACGAAAACAAGAGTTGGTATCCAAGTACCTACGTCATGTTACAAAAGCTTTTTGACGGTGACTTTCCCTCATTTTATTTATTTTTCCTCAAGCTTTGAAATATTTTCTTTTCCTATTACTGGAGGATTATGTTACCTCAAAGGTAAAATCAATCAATTTGGCGATGTTTTCTTGATACTTTGCATAGATGTCTTCCTGCATGAATAATATTACGTAATTGGTATAACCTCGAGGCCGGATCCCGCCGGAGCCCCGTCTGGCGAAGTCTTTGTAATGTGTCGTTGTCATGTCAACCTAACATAAAGATTATAGCGGGGGTGTGTGTGTCTGTCTCCATCTGACCTACCCGTGTCGGTTCCGCCCTGATACGTCCTTAACAACGCACTAATATAGGTACATGTATATATTTTTTTGTATTCAATAATCATGGTCTTTCTGTAAAATACAACTTGATAAATTAGTCCACATTAAGCAACTGAAATAACTGAATTGCCGACTTCCCTACAATGTTATACCTACTTATAAATGTCTTACGTAGATTGAGCAGAGTTAAGAGAGTAGAGACTGCATCGTCAAGTTTATGCACAAGCTGGGGTGTCTGCGTGCGCACAGCTTGGGTACCGAGGAGCTTGATCAATAAAGGGGACCCAAACAAACGGGCGCTGCGGCGGCGTGGGCGACTGACCTATTTACCAGCAGGCCAGCGGATGCAGCAATGTTACGGCGCCAACATGCAGCTTGCGTAACTACCTCGGAGAAATGTAAAATCGATATATTATTGCGGAATGTCAGCACCGAGTGGCTCACTGCCATGACAATATCCAAGTAATAGAAAACATTCCAAGAATACTCACCTTCGCAAGTTGGCGAGCAATCCGCACTTACAAACCTTATACAAACAAAACTTCGCACGTTATGCTTACTTAGAAGAGCGGTCTTTCCTTATTATCTTACTGGAAATCATAAGTCGTCAGTTTCTTTGTGCAATAATATTTATTTTCCTGTTGTAAGATTTAACAGGAAAATTAACATCCAGCAGATTATGCATTTTTCTGCCAGCTATAAATAAATTATTACCGTAGAGACTGCATACAAATGTTTCCATTGCAATCATTGGCATTTAATAGTCATTAGAAATGATTTTAGTATATAAACTTTAGACCGCAACACGACTGAGTGTAGCTACGAGTAGAAATACTCTCGAGGGAGTATTTAGTGTCACCGAGATGCCACTGTATGCTGATAATGTCTAACTGCTGATAAAATTAGAGTGATGTAAACCGTGACGTACGAGACGCTGTAAGCAAAGGTTGTCGTATTATTAACACATTCTAATTTGGGGGAGCCACCGACCCAAACAAACCATCGCGAGCAGGTGACCTACATTCCGGCTGCGTCTGCTGGCTGCGCGCAAGGTACGACATGATTCATGCGGGAGGTGCGGCGCGGCCGTCCCGACTCATTACACCCGGCTAATCCATTGGGATACGAGCCTCTTCACTAAATACAAGTCAATTTTAGTTACATTTACTGACAGAATTAATGCTTACGTCTTCAGAAATGTAATCGAAAATTGAATTCATAGCGAGATGTTAATCGATATTCCAATATATCATCATCAAAGGTTAATCATCATCTCCACTGTTATTCGATAAAATAGCTAGTACAAGCATCGTATTTGGTGTTCCATTTTCGAAATTTGCCCCATATCATGTACCTACCTAGTGGCAGATTGCACCGGCGCGGCGCAGTGGCGGCGCCAGTGGGATGGGCATCATAATACGAGCCCGTATCAAACGTGGCTTGTTTTACTCGCTGACCCAGTTTTGTAACGCAGTCGCAGCTCAGCACAGCCGCATCACATCGCACTCTAACATGAAAGCGATTTTAGATGTAGCTTTATTTAGTTTTTTACCCCTGTCCCAAATCATTCACATTCTTCGGTGGATGTACTGTCAGCTATATTTTCTTTAAACAAACATAGAATATTTGATTAACTCGTACGTTTCTGTTTGTACATCCATTGGCAAAATAAAATGAGTTAAAACGTTCAAGACTCAAACGTTGAAACATTTCCAGTTTTATTAAATTGATCGAAAATACCCTGTTTTGTTGTGTTAATGGCTTAATTTTGTTCTGTTATTTACATTTTAACGTTTGCATTCGCAGTACCCAAACTACGTTCCTACAAACTTAGCAATTATATAAATAAGCCTGTATTAAATACTTCTTATTTAGATATCAATTACAGAACATAATATGTTTGTTATGTATTATAATGGAATGCACGATATAAGTTAAAATATATTTCGAAATCAACTCTATGGCTTACGTAATTATGTGTGACAACTCTCTAAACTGGATTTTTAAGTACAAAACTCGTTCTGTCGGCATATGAATGGATTCGGAATGTAACAATGCCGTGTACTCGTATACAGGTAACACGAAAAATGCACAGTCGCGACCTTAGCCCAGTTGTGAGCGCCGGCGAGGCGGCGTGAGGTGTAGTGGAGCACTCGGCGGCTGCATGCTGAGAAGCCCCACCAGCAACTGTGACACCATTTCGAAAGAGCTCGGTGTATGTTGACTGGATTGACACAAGTTGTCTTGAGTTATGTCGCCACTGAGGATCGCGTGTAAATTACACACGGCGGCTTTATTGCAACAGGCATAACCGGCGTCTGAAAATACTTGACCCCTACCTGAACTCTACCAAACAAAAGAGTTTGGTAACAAGCTGTATATTATGATGACAATGAAGTTAATAGACAAAAAATAACAACTGTCAACAAAAGCATAATGTTTCCTAAGTCCCTGTTGAGCACAAAAAAGTGGCTGTAAACAATTAGACGCTTCGAGAAACTTGTTTGTTACTTATGTACCTAGTATGAAAATAAAATTAAATAAGCTAAGTAAACAGCGTCTTATAAAACGTTGAATGTTTTTGTTTTCAACAGCTGCTCACATTTCAATGTTACGTAAATTGATGTTACAACGGCGGTGGCGGCGGCGGTAGAAGAAACAACGTGAGCGGTGACTGCGGTGAGTGACAGTGGAGGGAGCGGCGACCTTGCCGTGGTCGTTCGAGTCAAACAAAACACTGCACCAGCGCTCCACAAAAACACGAACTATGCACCGCATTCAACTGTGCAAAGATAGGTACAAAAACTTGTGAAATAAACGATATAAACACCTACTACTGAAATAAGAAATATTGCAATAAAAAATTAACATGTCTATAAGACATATGAAACATAAAACCGAATGGTGAATATCGAAATTCATTTCAGTACTAAAACATAGTTAAAAATAACAAAAGGAGGAATTGGAATAAGGAAATGTCGCAATGAATTATGAAACCCGACAGTTAAGTAACAGTTAACACTTAACAGTAAAAGTTCTTTGATTACGCAACTTTAACGGGAACAGGCTGATATGAAAAGAGGAAAGTCGTCGGAAAAATAACACTGGCGGTTAAAAGTAGGCCAAGCTCAATGCTTTTACAAAGAAGAAATTAATATACCAAGCACGTGAGGAGTCTAACGAGAGCTGTAAAGAAAATTCAAAGGAAATCATTTTCCCTGATGTATAAGTTCGGTAAAGTTTTTATATTATGTGAAGCTGTGGTTGGATTTCGCAGCAATGACAATACTAACTACAGATAAATGACTTTTTCTTTGCGGATCGATGGATTGTCTTACTTCTTATTACTATTATAAGTGATTTATTATAAGTGTTTGTTACTTAACCACGCCGAAACGGATATGGATGAAATTTGGCCCACAGATAGTTTATAACCTGGATTTACACATAGGGTACTGTTTATACCGGTAACACGGTCCCGTGGGATAATTTCTAACATCCACGTGGGCGAAACAGCTGGCAGAAGTTGTTTTTTTTTATAAATAAGGACAACAAAATTAGGTAATCTAAGATTTAGTGGTACTTACGGTACGATCAACTTTAAAGTGAGAAGTTTTGAATACCTTCCACTCGAATAATGATGAAATAATATTATGTCCATCCAAGTAAAGCAAGTAACAAACCACACTTAATAAAAAAGCAAGTAATAAACCCAAAAATACATGTCATTCTGTTATTCACCACAACACATACCAAACAAAAACATAATCAAAACATTAAGAGTCATTTCCTTACAGAGAGATGACTCAAAGTTCTGCTGACTTCAAACATGATTAGATGACATCAACCAGGAAAGGCCATTAATATCAGAATTCGGTATGAGTGTACATGGGCTGCATATTATAAATTGGGACATCATACAACGTCGACATTAAGCCCTGTCTGGATACCTTAATTTATTGAGGGATGTCTCACAGGCAAGCCCGGTTAAGCGGTAGACAACCTTCTAGGTTGAACTGCGAGATACCCCTGTGCCTTTAAAAGAAAAAACAGCGACGTCTCATTTCAAAAGAAACGCTATTTATCTACGCTAAAGGTTGTGGAAAACATGACATTGCTGTTTTTATGATTGATATTTTCATTGTGGGTACATCGTTTATTTATACCATTGTAAACGTCGTTACTAATTTACTAATTACTTACTTATGCCAACTCTACACTATACAGCTTTTCGAACAACATTTTATTGACGAACGGTTAATGCATATGTAATAACTAACAAGTGTAATTAACCGACATACGAACTCAATGTCAAAGTTTTGATTAAATTCGCGAACACGTACTATTGTTTACTTTGATTTTACATACGTATTATAAAGAAGCAAGACATGTTTTGCGATGAACTTTTTCACAATGTTTGGCAGTTGATATGTTTTTCCCTGTTTAATAAATGTTAAAAAATAATTGTCTGATTTGAACTTTTGGCGTAGGTAAGGCGATTGATTTCATGCCATGTGATGACACGTTCCAAGATCTGTATACTAAGTTTTGATCATCAGCTCCGATTTCGGATTTCTTGTTGATGCATTCACATGCGCCGACAATACAAAGCTCTTCATATCTCGACAGCTCCAACATACTACTACTAAGAAATGCTTCACAAAGTGATTTAATAATGCCAACAACTTACTTTCAATAGCGTTTAAATAGCAAGCGGTTATTCGCAACAGGACAAGAAAGAGAGAGTCAACCGTAGCCTTGTTGTTGTTGCAATAGTTTTGCAAAAACACCGCCTCCAGCAAGGCTGTCGACACGAACGCGGCGCGGGCGCAGACTCCACGCAGCCGGATCTGACCAGCTGGTTACGTACAGCTCAACAAGCACATAACTTACGTTTACTTTATGTACCAACTACTACTTTATTATTCATCGATATTTTGTAGGTTACAAGCACAAATAACAAAAACAAAGCTGCATTTTTCCAAGCATAACATTGACAGTGATTAGATTATTTATTGCATGATAATTCATTGACGTACATACCAAAATATTGTAGAAGGTATGATGTGGCACTAATTATCTACGGAAGTCCAATGTTCTTCGAATTTAATTGACGTTAGATCTTATAAAACCGAATTTAGCGACAAAAACAACAGGATAATTGTACAATAAACTATGATGGACAGATTTTTTGATTTGCTTCTTGCGTTTCGCTTTATTGTTATCCTGGAGAGTTTCATAGAAATGGAATTGTTCGGTATGCATGACTGTAACCCGACTACAATGCTCAATTAACGAAACTTAAACAGCGGTGCCTTGCACTGATTGGGATTCTGGGAAAAGTTTACAAACATTAGCAAGAAAGATGTTTCAATATCGCAAAATGTTATACATACTTAAATAATAAATAACTGATGATTTATTCACAAGGACACGAATGGAAACCAAAAACAACTTTAAATTGTACAAAGCTACTCTTTTGATCAACTCCGCTTCTTGGAAGACCGAAATTCAGAATGTGTTGGTCTTTATCATCTTTTACATTAAATCAGTAAGTCGTGGTGCGGCTGGAAGCGCCGACAAAGAGAGCTCGTACACAGACCTGTCTTACACTGACACTTGACTGGAAAGCAAGTAATAACTGTAATCTGTATTAAGCAATGTAGGTTTCGCTGCGCCCGCGCCGCTGCCGTCAAAACATGTTGCGCAATGCGCTCGCATTCCGTTTCTGCTGCGGATGTCACACACAATCTAGACTGGTTGCAGTTGTTTCGTGTTTATATCCTGTTCTCATGTTTACAATCATAGTCACTCTTTTAAAGTTGTAGATAAATGTAATCAGTTTTCATGAAAATTGTAAAGCAACGTTTTCAACATTAAAAAAAGTATAAAACTTCCGAATGAATCGAGCCGCCCCACATTATTTTTGTCTGTATATTCATAAAATAATAATGATAGGTAGTCCAAAGAAAAGTTTGTAATTGTTCCAAATATACTAAAAGTAAAGCCGACCAAGTGCAGACAACGCATAATGAAGGGTCCCGTAGTTGGGATTAATAACAAACTTAACATTGTAGTTTAAAAACATGTTCTTCCATACATTCCAACTACAAATGTAAGTTTGTACGAACAATATTGAGAGATTTATCATGTTAATTTAAGACCGTAGACTTTTTAAAGGTCTCCTGTAATCTATACGTAAAAAACCATTTCTTAAAATATAATTTTAGGTTCAATAGTTTCGGAGATTAGGGGGGTTATCACTTCCCTTTCGCTGACTAAGCTAAGCCTAGTCTGAAAAAGTGCTACGGCTTGCGAAGCATAATTCGAACGTCAGAACGGGTTGCGAATAAGGAAAAACAATTTCAAAATAACTAATAACTTACAGGTGCTCAGCTAATCAGCTTGATGCTTTTGTAAGAGCGACCAGACTCTGAATTTCTTCTCTTCTCAAATTCGTGAATTCAAGTTTGGAACAAAGTTTATACCGCAGCTTTAAAACCACATAAAAACTTTTTCGGTGACATTATTTTCTCATTTTTTTATATTAATTGTGTTTGTAAACATAAAATACACGGTGCCTCGATGTGTTTGAGAGTGTATTTTCATCACGCAGATCTTACAGCTTGTTTTATAAAAGTTAATTTTCAATTTCGCTCTTTAGTTGAAGAATGTATTTAGATTTATTTTTTACCTAGACAGCTTCAGCCTCAAAATATGTAATACCTACATGCCAAACAAGAGTTATTACTCATCGTTGTTTTTTTCGAAATTTTGTTATCAAGTTTCACGGTTGTGTTGTGGTTCGTCAGGGGAAAGTATCAAGTTGTTAATTATAAATAAGTGAGTCTACGTGCCTTTATTTGGGAAAATGCTGGTGGTACACGAGGTGCCCGTGTCAGGGGTTTACAGCAAGTTGTATGTAAACAGGATCCGTTACCGTTACAACACAATTTGTTTCAAAACAAACACAAAATATTACCGTTATGTAACATAGAAAGTTCGCTAAATAAACGACCGTTCTACAGAGAAGGCAAACTAAAAAAACATAAACGTATTTTTTATTGGATGTTTACTTATATTTCTTTGTAAGTAGTTGATGTTTTGATGTCTAGGATACAATAGGTAGATCTAAAATTAACTCGCCTGAAAAAAGGTTACATACATTTATGAATGTGTTCCAGTAATGTTTTTACAAGGTATTCCATTTCTAAATATGTTTTTCTTGGAAACGGAGCGATGAAAGTAACGTGGGCGATGAACACGGAACAGTTGACCCAAATGTACAAATGTTGTATGACCGTGAGGATCACAAACAACAAAAACTATTATTGAATTATAAGAGCGTATTGCAAAGTTTTCTAAATTGTATTTGCCTTTATTTGTGCCGTGAGCTTCTTGCCAAAATTCTAGGGCAACAGGAAGTACCTTATATGATTTTTTTTGCTTGACAAAGTTTTTATTTAAATTTTAACATGTACAAGTATATAAAAAGAGAGGGGAACTAATCATACGGCGTAAAAAAAATCCGCCAAACCGCAATCATCAGGAAAAGTGCCTAAAAAACTGGCAATAACTGGCAATGCTTATAGGTTTTGATTTAATTTCGCGTATCAAAATATGTCGCTTTGTCGAAACTTGATTATATAAAGCTCCTAGGGACGGTAGACCTACGTATTTGATATTAATTTTAACTCGATAACCCCACGCGTCCCTAAGGAGACGGGTCGTGACATACTGAAGTCTTTCAGCCTGGGCAGACTCACGGACGGATAACGAAGTGAGCCTACAAATTGTCCTTTAAAACTTTTCTCTAGTACCTATTAACTACTTTAATATAATATCTATGATTAATACCTACTTATCCGTCTTACCCAAATCGTTTTTAACTAAGGCCTGCAAACTCTTTTATTTTGACCTACAAGTTCCAGGGATCAATAACAAAATAATTGGTAGTCTAGAAAACACATTTTAATGGATAAACAAGTGCATTACATGCTAGGGTTGTTTCACAATGATTGCATTTGACGGAGACGAGACGTGGCATTCACGCAGGCGCGGTCACGAAGCGTTTGTTTGTAAACATGTCTACTGAATGTTGAAGGTAACAACATGTACCAAATGGGTTCACTTTACAATAGTGTCAGTTTTAATTTTCATGTTTTGACTACGTGGAACTGCGACTTTTGGAGTCTTTAAAGCAATAAGTAACACTAAAGCTACGGCCGTTACGTTTTAAATTTAGATCACGCACGTCACAATAAGTGACGTGGTAGAATTCGATTTCATATTTTCATAAACAGTTTTCTCTCTCAGAGTTTTCTTATGAAATTGAAGAAAAAAAATTATAAACACGAAATGGTACCACTTTCTTTAAGGAGTACGACAGTACAAATTGACAATACATGGAGGAAAAACATTGGTAAACAAAGCAAGGACCCAAAAGCCAAAACTAAAGTGACGCATCACATAGAATTTCACCTGCATACCGTAACAGAATGAATCAGTGTTTACCACGCATTCTTTATAAGACAAGCGAGTTGCGAGACCATAAAAGGCTGTGTTTCTTTACTTACCTCGTTCCGCAATAACGGCCTGGCTATGTGCGTATGACGCCTTAACCTAGTTGCTGACGCCCTTCGTCGCCATCTGCCCATGTATTTGTTCCTGGATAGAAAAGAAACCATATAAATATCGATCTTTTTGCTCATTATGAATGATTATAATGTGCCCGCGTGTATTATCTGACGTTAATTGCAATTTGCAGGTCAGTATCAGGTTGTATGTTGATCAAAATATAATACGCGGCCGTAACAAGTACCTATTTAGCATAGCCATGTCAGCACCCACAGCATGTTGAGGGTATTGAGTGAGCGGTGGGACTGCCCGATGCTTGGCCGTTGGGTCAAATTACACACATAGGTCGGCTCGTGTTAGTGTGTGTTTGTATCTATTATATTATAGTATTATCTTTGTTATTGTCTCTCTATGTTTTGTATGTGTTACTAATATTAGTAAAATAAGTATACCTATCCCATGTAATTACTAACACTATGGACTATAAGGTCTGTCAATAAATTATTATTATAGCATAACTAGCCTATAATGTTTCCACTGCAGAGACACCGGCCTCCTCTCGGTGAGTAGGAGTGGGCCGTAGTCCACCACGCGCGCTCAGTTCGGGTTGGTAGATGTCACATAATGAAGCTTCGAATTTTTGGTTCTAGGACACGCCTATTTCCTCACAACGTTTTTCCTTAGGTAGGTTCGAACTCACAATCAACAACTTGTAAGTCGGGGCCGTACGTATTGTACGGTATGTACGTATTTACAAAATGGTAATAATTAAAATCATCAATACAGCCTTCTATCTGACCTACATAAGCTTCCATCCAACAAGCGAATTGAAATGCTATGTGAATTATAAGCGATTTTTAGTAACATTGTGTGCTTTCCATTTTTGTTTTGACTGTTTCTTTCCAAGTCGATGTGAAGGGAATAATTCTTTGAAACCTATCTTCGGATTGTTCTAATATAGTTCTTAGCACATTGATTAAAATCACATAAAATGGAAACTTGCTCATGCCACAGGTTTAGGTTCAGTTTACTTCAGGCGGACCACAATACATAAACAATGATACACTTGTTTACACAACGCGCTGTTGACATTTTCCTTCAATGTGGATCTCCCTATATAATATCATCGAACGTGGTTCGTAATGCACTGTTTTGCTACGGTTTTTGTATAAAGTACTTATTTCAATAGCTTTAAGATTGTCGTTTTGACTATTATACATTGAAATTTTGCATATTAATAATTGTCAAAATTTCCCATTAACCAAAATAACGAATTCTATAAAACTTTCATCGCCTATTGAACTTCTAGGCTTTAGGGCATAATTTTTTCCCGACTACAGCGAAGTAAAAACGGGGTCATGATCAAAAATGCTTCCTTATTGTGGTCACTTTTGTTGTAATTGGCCATCTTCTAAACAATGTTGAATATTCAAATATGTATACCTACAGGGTGGAATTTTGTAATGCCACCTGGAGGGAAAGTACTCTTAATACTGTAGATAGAAAATTTTACTCAAAGAAAACATTCCTTTATTTTTGAATAGAAAGACAACTGCATTCAAAGATTTTCAAAAATTCGCTTGCCACACCAGGGAATCGAATCGACTAAAATCTTTAAAAATTACACCCTGTATTCTTATTGCATCGATCGTTAGGATCTTATTGATCCTAACGATCGATGCAATGAGAATTTATAGAGAGAGCTTATAAGAATGAAATCTCTCTAACAAACTTGATAAATTAAATGATGGGAAAACCATGAAATCTTAAATTATTTACAAAAAAATGGTAAACAAACTATTTAGTTGCTCGAAATGCGCTCCATTTTCTTGGATACACAAATGTATTCTTCTAACGAATTCATATCCAGTAACCTTTAATAACGTGTTGTGGTGAATATTATTAAGAAAGTGGAGCGTTTCCCAAGCAAATGCATTTTAAAAAACGTTTTTTTTTAATTACCCTTTTTTTTTAAGGCTGGGAAATCATCCAATGACTGCTCCCGCTCCGGGTGGAGCGGAAGGGAGTGTCAGACTCTTACTGACTAAAACCCATCCATGTTCCTTCCGTAGCCCTTTATGTTCCGGGGTAGCGGTAACCCTTTCGGACAATCCCGCTTACCCGGCAGACTTGGCCCTGAGGGGCCCCTTCATATGCTGACATCTCTTTGGGGCGCGCGTGGAACATATACGCGCCGTCCGGCACGGGCCAGGTGCTGATCGGACGGTGAGTCACCCATTACTCACCGTCCGCAGGCCCGCGCCTACGGTGGCCGGGAGTCGTCACGCGGCTCCCGATGCCCGGGGCGTCTCCTGCGGCGGCTGGTACGGGAGGACCTTTCTCTCTCCCATCCCGCCACCTCCTTCGCGAGCATGACTTTTTCGCAGAAGGAGGTGACTGCCTCCCACTCCCTCTCGCCCCGGACCATGGCTTGCACTAGGGCCAGGCGCGAAAGGTCGCCGCCGCCGATCGCCTCTACGAGGACACGGCGGGCATTCCTGTACGTACACTTAAGGCTACAAGGCTTTAATTAATAGAAAAACTAATGTATTTAATATATAATCTGACTGGCTATTTTTGCCATTATTTAAATATTAAATGTTTATAATTGTTGATATCACCCGGAATAAGTTCAGTTATGGTTCCTTATATCAGATGACCAAATAATTTAATGTGTTGTTCTTCTACCAGTAATGTTACAAATGTGATCTACATTTAATGTTCTTTAATAACTCAATTTTGTAGTATTCAATTATAACAGACCGTTAATCCATTCTGCAATGAATATTAGTTATCAAGAGTGTTGGCGAATGTTCTTCCAAATATCCTACTTATTAGACTAAATAATTGGACTAGTGTGCAAAGAGCCTTCTATTATATAATATGCATAACGTACAAACGCTAGAAAATATTCCGTTAACGATAATGTGTAAATAATTTGTTCTGTTTAGAAAATGAAATAATATAATATTGTTGTAGACCTTGTTGCCGAGAATTTGTAATAAAAAAGTAGCCGGAAAGATCGGAATATCGAATCTTTTGGGCCTTTCTTGAGCTGAACCCAAATAACATGCATAGAATCACTCTCTTCGTTCTGTCAGGTCCATAGTAGTTAGGCTGGCCGAAAATGTCCAAAACTCGGAACCATCTTGGCTTCAAACCAACCAACGCTCTCCAATCGCCAGCTGTCATATTGATGTGAAATTCAGAATAACTCAGTACCGAAAAAATCAGCAAGGTGTATAGGAAAAATATCATGCGTTTGGAATGTCCTGTAATTGTATTCTGTAAAAATATCACCGTGAAAATGTAGGTGAGCGGCTTAAGCAATTCTTCCCAGAGGTCACATCTACCTGTGGAGGGGTTGCCTTCGGCTGGACTCACGCACCCAAGGAATTTTTTGTGGCTTTTAAGCCTCTGTGGCCCTGGGTTAAGGTTGTACTTTGGGTGACATGGGTCATCTTGTAACTTCGCCCGCTCGATACGGCCGGCTATGGTCCTGCGAATTTCCGGAGGCGCGATGCCAGTCAGTGTGTACAGCATTCGCAACGGGGTCGGTTTTAAGCAACCAGTAATAATCCGGCTAGTCAGAGCTGCATCCACTAACTTAGCATGGGCAGATCTGCTCCATACTGGACACGCATATTCACCAGCGGAAAAACGAAACTGCCATTCCAGTTATCTGTGGAACTTGAGGAGATGCTCCCCATCTGGTGGACGTTGGGCGACGAAGTACATTATTTCTAGTATGCACTTTCTGTTGGACACTATTGACAGCGCGCTTTAAACTCACTTCACCTACGTTTTCAAAGTGAGATGTTTTCAGAATAATACTACGACCATTAGCTGGATTCAGCAAGGCATTCCGGACGTATACGCCCGACCTTGGAGGACTTTTCTAGGCATAATTAATTGTTCATCGACGCGGGTTATCTATATCTTTGAGAGAGTTCATGTCCGGGATTTTTTGCACAAAAAAGATAAGGGACCATCTCCACGAGCGAAAGAATCGCGGCATTATAAAGGGCTACAGAAGGAACATGGATGGGTTTTAGTCAGTAAGAGTCTGACACTCCCTTCCGCTCCACCCAGAGCGGGAGCAGTCATTGGATCATTTCCCAGCCTTAAAAAAAAAACGAAGTATTCTAATAATAAAAACAACTTTATGGTGGTTCAAAATTAGAATGTGAATGACATACATTCAGTCAAAAAAGTATCGGGAATGGATGATTTGTTTATGGTTCCAAATTCAAATTTTTGTTTTTTTGTAGTTGTTAGATTGGCACAACTGTTTTCCATTTTGGCGCGGAGTTTGAGTTGCATCTGTTATTTATATTAAATACAGTGCTGGTTTTAGTAATATCATTATATAGTGTGTATTGCGAATTTCATAATGGACAAAAATATCGAACAAAGAGTTTGTCTTAAATTTTGCATCGCCAATGGAATTTCGTGTTCGGAGTCACTGAAAATGTTACAGAAGGCTTACGGTGAATCGACTTTATCAAAAACTCGTGCTTATGAGTGGTTCAAAGCGTTCAAAAGCGGTCGAGATGTGATGGAAGATTTGCCTCGCTCTGGTAGGCCGTCAACGTCTGCAACTGAAGTTAACATCGCAAAAGTGAAGAAAATAGTGACTGAAAATCCCCATTCAACTCTGAGAGAGATAGCCGCCAAACTTTGTGTATCTCGCGAGTCGATCCGTACCATTTAAACTAATCATTTGGGTATGAAACATGTTGCTGCTCGGCTAGTCCCAAAAGATCTGAATTTTCTCCAAAAACTCAATCGCATGAAAGTCGCTGAGGACATGCTAGAACGAGTCAGTTCGGACCCAACATTCATGAAACGCATTGTTACTGGTGACGAGACGTGGGTTTACGAGTTTGACATGCAAACTAGTCAACAAGCTTCGGAGTGGCGCCTTCCAACTGAACCGAAACCGAAAAAACCACGCCAAAGTCGATCAAAAGTCAAAGTCATGTTGACTGTTTTCTTTGACTATCGCGGTGTTGTGCACTCTGAATTCTTACCGGAATGTCTAACGGTAAATAAAGAATATTATTTGAGCGTTATGCGGCGTTTAAGAGAGCAAATTCGACGAAAAAGGCCGGATTTGTGGAAAGAAAAATCTTGGATTTTGCACCACGACAATGCGCCTTCGCACAAGGCTATCATTGTGAACGAATTTTTGACCAAACACTCAACAAATACCATCCAGCAACCACCATATTCACCAGATATGGCTCCTGCTGACTTTTTTCTTTTTCCTAAACTCAAATTACCACTTCGTGGCACCCGTTTTCAATCGATAGAAGACATAAAGGAGAATTCGCGGCGAGAACTGAACTCAATTCCGGAAGCAGCGTTTAAAAAATGTTTTGATGAATGGATTATTCGTTGGCGCAAGTGTATCGTTTCTAAAGGAGCATACTTTGAAGGTGATAAAATAAATTTGGATGAATAACAGACATTTTGTGTATTATTGATCTTTTCCCGGTACTTTCTTGACAGAGTAGTACTATGTAGTGATTTATCGAGATACACACCAACAGGTACGCCAATTGAAGGTCAGACAGACAAATTTCTTATAAGTGGTACCTGTCCTTCATTTTTAAATAATTTAAGTTTTTTTTTTCAAAATGCTCTTTACGAAGTATGTATTTGTTTCAACACATAAATACCCATTTTGTAGGTTCGTGACTACGGCCTCAGCTACCTGGCTAAGAATAAATCACCCCTTCTTCACCGGGTATTCACCGGGATGTTACAAAATTGGATTAAAGAATTATTTCAGCAGATTGGGCAAAAGCGTAAAATCACTTGGTTACCGAAAACAACCATAACGCTGTGCTATCGGGCAGTTACAAAACGGGTAAAACTTATTGTACACTCCAGGAAGCTCAGCACTGGTTTCTATGTGCATGACAAAACATCATTTATTTTTCTTTCTAAATGAGGAACCCCTATATTTTGCCATTGCGATCTTGTTTGAACAACCCACATACTAGCTACAATTAAATAAGGAAACAATAAAGCATTCCTGCTATACCTACCTTCACGTTTAACCCTTTAACCGCCCCAGTCGGATTAATACGACAAATGTTGTCGTGCCCGTGCCGCCTGAGTCGTGTTTATACGACTGAGAATCTATGTTCGGATTTCATTGTTTATGTAATTGCAAGACCATATTCGTCTAAAATAAGAGTTTTTTTTTTTATGAGTTGGGCGCTGGGGGCACGACAACTGATACTTAGTCGGGCGGTTAAAGGGTTAAAAAAACTCTGTACTCTCACTCAAATATTGTAAAAAAAAACAAAACGTTTTGTTGAATTTTGCCTGTTATTTTATGATGAACGTACACGACCCTATAAAAACAATTCCAGGATATTCTTCATTACTGTTTTGTTTGTGACTTTATCTCTCGCACGTTTCAGGTATGACGTATATATACCTGCCGTCATTCGACGGAAATAACCAAACATCAACTTTTTACGAGTAGATTTGCAATGTACTGTACATAATACCATCACGATCATACTAGGTGAAGACAAAGCTAACTGACAAGTATCTATTTCTCAAAGTACTCTCTGGTCTACGCCGCAGAGTATATTATGTTGACCTATGTATATGGTTACAAGTGGCGCCAACGCATTAGGTCGACTGTGGTTAGCTTCAGCTTAAGTCTAGTTCTATGCAACATACTAGGTTTCTTATGTTATTGTCTATCCTTATCTCTAACCTTCTGTATCACCGGACATTGTAAGTACCAGAGATAATTAATGATATTTATAGAATACCTACTTGCTTTGATTTAATTTAAGATTGATAAGAAATCAGTGCTGCAAAGGTTCTATTCCGAGGTGATAAAACCTATTTACGTGCACGCTACAATAAATTACACAACATGGTGACATAATTCTAGAAACCTAGTTATGTAGAACAAGGTATATGATTAAAGCACAGCCTAGTGACTAAGTAAGAGGATTATAACGATTATAATAATATTTCCTTGCAGCGCTATAAGTGCAGTGTTACGTAAACAATGCTAAATGCATTCTGTTGTAAAGTGAAGGGCGTTATGTAGGGCGCGCATAAGCCGGCTGTTACGCACATGCAAATTGTATACACACACAGGTCAGTTCTATTGTGCTATGAGCTCCTAGTACTCACGTGAAATCTAAGATTAGCCGACTATGTGGTTTGTATTGTTCCTGACATAATGCAGGACACAGTTTCAAATCGATATACGACGCATACTCGCAAGTCCCGTTATGAATTCATTCATCTTTCGAACGGGTTTCAAATAGTAAAAACACGTGTTTGAAACTGTTTCACGCACGTGTTGGTAACATTTATAAGGCTTTTGTGAGAGCATGAATAATAAATAACTGAGTGTATGATTTCATAATCATATTTGCTCATAAATATTTGGTTAAAACAAAGTAACGTTATTGTTTTACCTGCAGACATAGCATCAAAAGACCAAGCCATCACTCACAAAAAAACCGCAATTTTGAGGCACGTGGAAAAATATTTGTGGATTGACATCACGACATAATGATGTTCGTACGATGAACGTTTTGTTCGTACGTTTTCCATTGATTGCGGCAACCCCACAACAGTCACACACAACAGAACATTGTGCCACGTGAAAGTAAACAAACAAGAACTTTAATTACCTTATCTGGCTTGAACATTTATCTAAATAATTACGCTGTTATCGCTAAGCATTACACTGACATACGGGAAAACAAGTAAAATAAATCGTTCCTTAGTTAAGTCATAGAGTAGAAGTACTAAGAAACATAGTACTGTGACGTCATTCGATTGTGCAAACTAAAAATAACTAGAAATCGCACTTCGATCTGCTGCTATTTATCAGTTCCAGGTAAGTAACTAAAGTACTACAATAACAAGTCGATATAATCCTATAGATGTTACTAGTATTTTTCACAATAACAAGTCACGGACACTCACGGTATATACCTTATGAAATGAGTTACTTTCAAAGTTGTAATGTAACGTTTTGGCGGGCTGGAGACGCAACATTACCGTAAGATACCTACAAAACAAATTTAGTAGGCTTTATTATTTTCCTCATTTCTAAAGTGATCATCAAATAATCGTCAAGTTCATACAAAATTGCGGTTATTGTGGTCATCGTTGGTACTATAGGTGCATGTCATCGTAATTGCAGTATGCAGTCGAAGTGGGGTGAGCGACAGCGTCGGGAGTAGAGGGTGGCAAGTGGCAAGGTACGTCGGCGGGGGCAGACAGGGGTAGGGTCTACTATCGGACGCGCTAGGCTCTACGTCACTTACGGCGCCACGTGCACGATCAATAGTGACGTCGTAGTGGCGGCGACGGGGGGAGTAGCAGCCTGCGCGCGCACCGCCAGCCAGCGACCTACTTACGATTACGTTTCACGTACTGTCTACGTAACGCGATCGAACTGTAGATGGGGGTGGCGCGGAAACACGGCTACGCTGGCGCAGGCGCGGGGCTAAACTTGCTAGACGATATGATCTGCAAATTTGTTATAATAAATTCAACAATGATTCGACCATAAAACTTATTCTTCCAAAACCCATGGATATCATAGTGCTTTGTTTATACAGGTCTTTCAGCAATTTGGTCCGATTATGATTTGAACGACAAAACTCATCATTATGCCGTAAAGACATAAGTTTTAGAATATTTTGCTTAGTCACAGAATAGAAATGGTCCTCATAATGGATTCAGGTACTAAACTAAGTAATCTCATTATGTGTACAAGGTACAAGGCTACTACGGAGCCTATCGATCAATCGACCCACGTGGGTTGTGGCCACGTGGCCGTCAAAAAGCAACGATTGCTTCCACAATTTAATAGTACTATTTGTTTGTTAGATAAATAAATGTGATGTGTGTAAGTAGTATTTTATTCAGTTCTGTTAAACAACGTTATTGTGTTAATTGAAAAATGTGAAAAAAAAACAAACCTGTCCAATATAGAATACTCTTGTCTATATACACTGGCCGTCAAAAAAATCTTGTTTAAGTTATCTTAATTATGCAATAACATCAGTCTATCATATTCCCACTGCTGGGACACAAACCTCCTCTCTTCGAGAGAGAGTGGGCTGTAATTTACCACTCGGGCTCAGTGCGGTTTGGTAGTCGTAACATATCTACGAACTTTTGGTTCTAGAACATTTTCTGGTTTCTTAGAAATTTTTGCCTTGAACGGTCATTGAGAGCATTGGCAAAAGTAAGGCTTAATTACTTCTTGCTTATCACAGCTTGTCGTATTATGCGCGATGAGTCTGACTGTCCAGAACTTCTGGCTCAATTGCTGAGGCATTTTGTTCCTGTTTTGCCCAAACTCCAAGTGAGGCAGCGAAGACACCCGCAATTGGCCATACCTTCAGCACGCACAGTGTCACGTGCTAATTCGCCTCTCGTTTGGGCGCTTACAGTGCTTAATGCTCTTCTGACATCAACACCTGAGTGTGACTTGTTTTTGTTTTTCGAGAAACTATAACGTATCCATATTTTATGCAGTTTGTGTTGACGTTTAGTTGGCATTCGAAAACGCCAACGTGTCTCTTTTCCGCATTATTGTTGTTGGGATCAATAGATTTGTTATTTTAGTGACCATTTCCAAAAAAAATACGCATAGACATGGACGCGACTGACGCTGTGCAATTTGTACTCTTAATACGCGAATGCCAGAGAAACACAGCAAGAAGACTAATCCTAAGACGGTCAGCTGTAAAAAGAGTTTATCAAACTTATCTAGACACAGGAAGTATAGGCGGACCTGGTTCTGGTCGAGGGTGTGTTACAAATTCACGAGATGATCGCTTCATTGTCTTGTCGTCTTTGCGGAATAGGCCACTTTCTGCTATTGACCAACAGCGTCGTCGTAGTAGAGTGCATGTATGGTCTCTAATTGTAAACCTAATCGTAACAAGGAAAATTAATGAAATCGTTTAGAACTTAGTTCATATTTAGTATTTGGTACACGAACGTGAAAACCCACGATAAGATAATTATTCCATGCACAAAAATAAACAATCAATTCTTATCAACCTTTAACCTGAAATTAAAGCTCGGCGCAAACGAGCCACCGACCTCAGCTACCGGCGCCTGTCGCTGGGCTACCGACGACGCCCGTGGTCGGTGGTTCGTTTGTGCCAAGCCTTACACAATCGTCTAACAAAAAAAAAGACTAATCATAAACTTATTTATCTTTTTTATATTTTTTATCTTGATTAGTCTTTTTTTTCGAATTTGACATTGAAGCCACAAATGACACTACTTAAAGTAATTGAAGTGCCATCATCACCAAGTTATGCAGGTATTGCCAATGATCATTATATTTTCGACATTGGCGTAGTATTTTGCTATCGTGCGGAATTATGAGTGCAATCACGAGTGGCCACCTAACGCCAACAGCCGTGGCCTACTTGCCGGGACAGGTCAGCTAGTCAGCTCACAGCTTATACTGCGACACGGATCATAAACCCATGTACTCACTGGAGGACAAATGTCCCAGTTGTGACAGAGAAATCGCCCAAATTCGCCCGGCATGTTTGAGGAAGGTCGCCTGATAATCTTGGTTAACTGACATTTACAATTTTGCAGGATTTTCTATCTTCCTATAACAAGCAGCACCGCAATTACATTAATTATAATCCGTGTCGCGTTACACAATCATTAAATGACATAGAGGGTACTCTGTAGCGTCACCACGTGGTTTCGTGTACGACGCTACATTTGTTTGAAGCCATAAATGACTATCGGATTATCAGTACCCATCAAAAACGTTTTAAGTAAAGTAGGTGGCAAGACTTAAATAACGCTTTCACTGATAAAAAGTTATCAGTTCTAATGTAGAGCCAAGTTCTAACTCTACATCTTGGTCAAAATGTACGGCTAATAGTAGATACCCCTTTTTGTTTTGGTCCGTCTTGACGAGTGCACTAAATACCATGTCCCCAGATTATATAAACCTTCAAATGTTGTGTCAATAATTTGTGCTTGTAGCCATTGCTAGGGGGGTGCTACGAGATTGTTTTACACTTAAAACTAATCTATGATTTTACTTAAAAATACGTATATTTAATTCTATTACCTATATATTTTGTCAAATGCCCTTTTAAAATGTATAAAGATACCTAAAAAAAACATTTTTTGGCAATTTGTTTTATGGGTCGAATCTATTTTTATAGCCCCATGGAAGAGTTCAGTGACAATAATTGATTATGATTAATTACTTGACACTTCTTCTACTGCTAATAATAGCCTTATTCCGTTGTGTTTTCATACAAACACTAGCTAATTACAAAATCCTCACGTGGCTTTGACTGCGGCGTGGGTATTTCGACCCGCGTGTGGTTTGTCTTTAGGCGGCATGTCGGTAACAACGAACACGAAAACAAGAGTTGGTATCCAAGTACCTACGTCATGTTACAAAAGCTTTTTGACGGTGACTTTCCCTCATTTTATTTATTTTTCCTCAAGCTTTGAAATATTTTCTTTTCCTATTACTGGAGGATTATGTTACCTCAAAGGTAAAATCAATCAATTTGGCGATGTTTTCTTGATACTTTGCATAGATGTCTTCCTGCATGAATAATATTACGTAATTGGTATAACCTCGAGGCCGGATCCCGCCGGAGCCCCGTCTGGCGAAGTCTTTGTAATGTGTCGTTGTCATGTCAACCTAACATAAAGATTATAGCGGGGGTGTGTGTGTCTGTCTCCATCTGACCTACCCGTGTCGGTTCCGCCCTGATACGTCCTTAACAACGCACTAATATAGGTACATGTATATATTTTTTTGTATTCAATAATCATGGTCTTTCTGTAAAATACAACTTGATAAATTAGTCCACATTAAGCAACTGAAATAACTGAATTGCCGACTTCCCTACAATGTTATACCTACTTATAAATGTCTTACGTAGATTGAGCAGAGTTAAGAGAGTAGAGACTGCATCGTCAAGTTTATGCACAAGCTGGGGTGTCTGCGTGCGCACAGCTTGGGTACCGAGGAGCTTGATCAATAAAGGGGACCCAAACAAACGGGCGCTGCGGCGGCGTGGGCGACTGACCTATTTACCAGCAGGCCAGCGGATGCAGCAATGTTACGGCGCCAACATGCAGCTTGCGTAACTACCTCGGAGAAATGTAAAATCGATATATTATTGCGGAATGTCAGCACCGAGTGGCTCACTGCCATGACAATATCCAAGTAATAGAAAACATTCCAAGAATACTCACCTTCGCAAGTTGGCGAGCAATCCGCACTTACAAACCTTATACAAACAAAACTTCGCACGTTATGCTTACTTAGAAGAGCGGTCTTTCCTTATTATCTTACTGGAAATCATAAGTCGTCAGTTTCTTTGTGCAATAATATTTATTTTCCTGTTGTAAGATTTAACAGGAAAATTAACATCCAGCAGATTATGCATTTTTCTGCCAGCTATAAATAAATTATTACCGTAGAGACTGCATACAAATGTTTCCATTGCAATCATTGGCATTTAATAGTCATTAGAAATGATTTTAGTATATAAACTTTAGACCGCAACACGACTGAGTGTAGCTACGAGTAGAAATACTCTCGAGGGAGTATTTAGTGTCACCGAGATGCCACTGTATGCTGATAATGTCTAACTGCTGATAAAATTAGAGTGATGTAAACCGTGACGTACGAGACGCTGTAAGCAAAGGTTGTCGTATTATTAACACATTCTAATTTGGGGGAGCCACCGACCCAAACAAACCATCGCGAGCAGGTGACCTACATTCCGGCTGCGTCTGCTGGCTGCGCGCAAGGTACGACATGATTCATGCGGGAGGTGCGGCGCGGCCGTCCCGACTCATTACACCCGGCTAATCCATTGGGATACGAGCCTCTTCACTAAATACAAGTCAATTTTAGTTACATTTACTGACAGAATTAATGCTTACGTCTTCAGAAATGTAATCGAAAATTGAATTCATAGCGAGATGTTAATCGATATTCCAATATATCATCATCAAAGGTTAATCATCATCTCCACTGTTATTCGATAAAATAGCTAGTACAAGCATCGTATTTGGTGTTCCATTTTCGAAATTTGCCCCATATCATGTACCTACCTAGTGGCAGATTGCACCGGCGCGGCGCAGTGGCGGCGCCAGTGGGATGGGCATCATAATACGAGCCCGTATCAAACGTGGCTTGTTTTACTCGCTGACCCAGTTTTGTAACGCAGTCGCAGCTCAGCACAGCCGCATCACATCGCACTCTAACATGAAAGCGATTTTAGATGTAGCTTTATTTAGTTTTTTACCCCTGTCCCAAATCATTCACATTCTTCGGTGGATGTACTGTCAGCTATATTTTCTTTAAACAAACATAGAATATTTGATTAACTCGTACGTTTCTGTTTGTACATCCATTGGCAAAATAAAATGAGTTAAAACGTTCAAGACTCAAACGTTGAAACATTTCCAGTTTTATTAAATTGATCGAAAATACCCTGTTTTGTTGTGTTAATGGCTTAATTTTGTTCTGTTATTTACATTTTAACGTTTGCATTCGCAGTACCCAAACTACGTTCCTACAAACTTAGCAATTATATAAATAAGCCTGTATTAAATACTTCTTATTTAGATATCAATTACAGAACATAATATGTTTGTTATGTATTATAATGGAATGCACGATATAAGTTAAAATATATTTCGAAATCAACTCTATGGCTTACGTAATTATGTGTGACAACTCTCTAAACTGGATTTTTAAGTACAAAACTCGTTCTGTCGGCATATGAATGGATTCGGAATGTAACAATGCCGTGTACTCGTATACAGGTAACACGAAAAATGCACAGTCGCGACCTTAGCCCAGTTGTGAGCGCCGGCGAGGCGGCGTGAGGTGTAGTGGAGCACTCGGCGGCTGCATGCTGAGAAGCCCCACCAGCAACTGTGACACCATTTCGAAAGAGCTCGGTGTATGTTGACTGGATTGACACAAGTTGTCTTGAGTTATGTCGCCACTGAGGATCGCGTGTAAATTACACACGGCGGCTTTATTGCAACAGGCATAACCGGCGTCTGAAAATACTTGACCCCTACCTGAACTCTACCAAACAAAAGAGTTTGGTAACAAGCTGTATATTATGATGACAATGAAGTTAATAGACAAAAAATAACAACTGTCAACAAAAGCATAATGTTTCCTAAGTCCCTGTTGAGCACAAAAAAGTGGCTGTAAACAATTAGACGCTTCGAGAAACTTGTTTGTTACTTATGTACCTAGTATGAAAATAAAATTAAATAAGCTAAGTAAACAGCGTCTTATAAAACGTTGAATGTTTTTGTTTTCAACAGCTGCTCACATTTCAATGTTACGTAAATTGATGTTACAACGGCGGTGGCGGCGGCGGTAGAAGAAACAACGTGAGCGGTGACTGCGGTGAGTGACAGTGGAGGGAGCGGCGACCTTGCCGTGGTCGTTCGAGTCAAACAAAACACTGCACCAGCGCTCCACAAAAACACGAACTATGCACCGCATTCAACTGTGCAAAGATAGGTACAAAAACTTGTGAAATAAACGATATAAACACCTACTACTGAAATAAGAAATATTGCAATAAAAAATTAACATGTCTATAAGACATATGAAACATAAAACCGAATGGTGAATATCGAAATTCATTTCAGTACTAAAACATAGTTAAAAATAACAAAAGGAGGAATTGGAATAAGGAAATGTCGCAATGAATTATGAAACCCGACAGTTAAGTAACAGTTAACACTTAACAGTAAAAGTTCTTTGATTACGCAACTTTAACGGGAACAGGCTGATATGAAAAGAGGAAAGTCGTCGGAAAAATAACACTGGCGGTTAAAAGTAGGCCAAGCTCAATGCTTTTACAAAGAAGAAATTAATATACCAAGCACGTGAGGAGTCTAACGAGAGCTGTAAAGAAAATTCAAAGGAAATCATTTTCCCTGATGTATAAGTTCGGTAAAGTTTTTATATTATGTGAAGCTGTGGTTGGATTTCGCAGCAATGACAATACTAACTACAGATAAATGACTTTTTCTTTGCGGATCGATGGATTGTCTTACTTCTTATTACTATTATAAGTGATTTATTATAAGTGTTTGTTACTTAACCACGCCGAAACGGATATGGATGAAATTTGGCCCACAGATAGTTTATAACCTGGATTTACACATAGGGTACTGTTTATACCGGTAACACGGTCCCGTGGGATAATTTCTAACATCCACGTGGGCGAAACAGCTGGCAGAAGTTGTTTTTTTTTATAAATAAGGACAACAAAATTAGGTAATCTAAGATTTAGTGGTACTTACGGTACGATCAACTTTAAAGTGAGAAGTTTTGAATACCTTCCACTCGAATAATGATGAAATAATATTATGTCCATCCAAGTAAAGCAAGTAACAAACCACACTTAATAAAAAAGCAAGTAATAAACCCAAAAATACATGTCATTCTGTTATTCACCACAACACATACCAAACAAAAACATAATCAAAACATTAAGAGTCATTTCCTTACAGAGAGATGACTCAAAGTTCTGCTGACTTCAAACATGATTAGATGACATCAACCAGGAAAGGCCATTAATATCAGAATTCGGTATGAGTGTACATGGGCTGCATATTATAAATTGGGACATCATACAACGTCGACATTAAGCCCTGTCTGGATACCTTAATTTATTGAGGGATGTCTCACAGGCAAGCCCGGTTAAGCGGTAGACAACCTTCTAGGTTGAACTGCGAGATACCCCTGTGCCTTTAAAAGAAAAAACAGCGACGTCTCATTTCAAAAGAAACGCTATTTATCTACGCTAAAGGTTGTGGAAAACATGACATTGCTGTTTTTATGATTGATATTTTCATTGTGGGTACATCGTTTATTTATACCATTGTAAACGTCGTTACTAATTTACTAATTACTTACTTATGCCAACTCTACACTATACAGCTTTTCGAACAACATTTTATTGACGAACGGTTAATGCATATGTAATAACTAACAAGTGTAATTAACCGACATACGAACTCAATGTCAAAGTTTTGATTAAATTCGCGAACACGTACTATTGTTTACTTTGATTTTACATACGTATTATAAAGAAGCAAGACATGTTTTGCGATGAACTTTTTCACAATGTTTGGCAGTTGATATGTTTTTCCCTGTTTAATAAATGTTAAAAAATAATTGTCTGATTTGAACTTTTGGCGTAGGTAAGGCGATTGATTTCATGCCATGTGATGACACGTTCCAAGATCTGTATACTAAGTTTTGATCATCAGCTCCGATTTCGGATTTCTTGTTGATGCATTCACATGCGCCGACAATACAAAGCTCTTCATATCTCGACAGCTCCAACATACTACTACTAAGAAATGCTTCACAAAGTGATTTAATAATGCCAACAACTTACTTTCAATAGCGTTTAAATAGCAAGCGGTTATTCGCAACAGGACAAGAAAGAGAGAGTCAACCGTAGCCTTGTTGTTGTTGCAATAGTTTTGCAAAAACACCGCCTCCAGCAAGGCTGTCGACACGAACGCGGCGCGGGCGCAGACTCCACGCAGCCGGATCTGACCAGCTGGTTACGTACAGCTCAACAAGCACATAACTTACGTTTACTTTATGTACCAACTACTACTTTATTATTCATCGATATTTTGTAGGTTACAAGCACAAATAACAAAAACAAAGCTGCATTTTTCCAAGCATAACATTGACAGTGATTAGATTATTTATTGCATGATAATTCATTGACGTACATACCAAAATATTGTAGAAGGTATGATGTGGCACTAATTATCTACGGAAGTCCAATGTTCTTCGAATTTAATTGACGTTAGATCTTATAAAACCGAATTTAGCGACAAAAACAACAGGATAATTGTACAATAAACTATGATGGACAGATTTTTTGATTTGCTTCTTGCGTTTCGCTTTATTGTTATCCTGGAGAGTTTCATAGAAATGGAATTGTTCGGTATGCATGACTGTAACCCGACTACAATGCTCAATTAACGAAACTTAAACAGCGGTGCCTTGCACTGATTGGGATTCTGGGAAAAGTTTACAAACATTAGCAAGAAAGATGTTTCAATATCGCAAAATGTTATACATACTTAAATAATAAATAACTGATGATTTATTCACAAGGACACGAATGGAAACCAAAAACAACTTTAAATTGTACAAAGCTACTCTTTTGATCAACTCCGCTTCTTGGAAGACCGAAATTCAGAATGTGTTGGTCTTTATCATCTTTTACATTAAATCAGTAAGTCGTGGTGCGGCTGGAAGCGCCGACAAAGAGAGCTCGTACACAGACCTGTCTTACACTGACACTTGACTGGAAAGCAAGTAATAACTGTAATCTGTATTAAGCAATGTAGGTTTCGCTGCGCCCGCGCCGCTGCCGTCAAAACATGTTGCGCAATGCGCTCGCATTCCGTTTCTGCTGCGGATGTCACACACAATCTAGACTGGTTGCAGTTGTTTCGTGTTTATATCCTGTTCTCATGTTTACAATCATAGTCACTCTTTTAAAGTTGTAGATAAATGTAATCAGTTTTCATGAAAATTGTAAAGCAACGTTTTCAACATTAAAAAAAGTATAAAACTTCCGAATGAATCGAGCCGCCCCACATTATTTTTGTCTGTATATTCATAAAATAATAATGATAGGTAGTCCAAAGAAAAGTTTGTAATTGTTCCAAATATACTAAAAGTAAAGCCGACCAAGTGCAGACAACGCATAATGAAGGGTCCCGTAGTTGGGATTAATAACAAACTTAACATTGTAGTTTAAAAACATGTTCTTCCATACATTCCAACTACAAATGTAAGTTTGTACGAACAATATTGAGAGATTTATCATGTTAATTTAAGACCGTAGACTTTTTAAAGGTCTCCTGTAATCTATACGTAAAAAACCATTTCTTAAAATATAATTTTAGGTTCAATAGTTTCGGAGATTAGGGGGGTTATCACTTCCCTTTCGCTGACTAAGCTAAGCCTAGTCTGAAAAAGTGCTACGGCTTGCGAAGCATAATTCGAACGTCAGAACGGGTTGCGAATAAGGAAAAACAATTTCAAAATAACTAATAACTTACAGGTGCTCAGCTAATCAGCTTGATGCTTTTGTAAGAGCGACCAGACTCTGAATTTCTTCTCTTCTCAAATTCGTGAATTCAAGTTTGGAACAAAGTTTATACCGCAGCTTTAAAACCACATAAAAACTTTTTCGGTGACATTATTTTCTCATTTTTTTATATTAATTGTGTTTGTAAACATAAAATACACGGTGCCTCGATGTGTTTGAGAGTGTATTTTCATCACGCAGATCTTACAGCTTGTTTTATAAAAGTTAATTTTCAATTTCGCTCTTTAGTTGAAGAATGTATTTAGATTTATTTTTTACCTAGACAGCTTCAGCCTCAAAATATGTAATACCTACATGCCAAACAAGAGTTATTACTCATCGTTGTTTTTTTCGAAATTTTGTTATCAAGTTTCACGGTTGTGTTGTGGTTCGTCAGGGGAAAGTATCAAGTTGTTAATTATAAATAAGTGAGTCTACGTGCCTTTATTTGGGAAAATGCTGGTGGTACACGAGGTGCCCGTGTCAGGGGTTTACAGCAAGTTGTATGTAAACAGGATCCGTTACCGTTACAACACAATTTGTTTCAAAACAAACACAAAATATTACCGTTATGTAACATAGAAAGTTCGCTAAATAAACGACCGTTCTACAGAGAAGGCAAACTAAAAAAACATAAACGTATTTTTTATTGGATGTTTACTTATATTTCTTTGTAAGTAGTTGATGTTTTGATGTCTAGGATACAATAGGTAGATCTAAAATTAACTCGCCTGAAAAAAGGTTACATACATTTATGAATGTGTTCCAGTAATGTTTTTACAAGGTATTCCATTTCTAAATATGTTTTTCTTGGAAACGGAGCGATGAAAGTAACGTGGGCGATGAACACGGAACAGTTGACCCAAATGTACAAATGTTGTATGACCGTGAGGATCACAAACAACAAAAACTATTATTGAATTATAAGAGCGTATTGCAAAGTTTTCTAAATTGTATTTGCCTTTATTTGTGCCGTGAGCTTCTTGCCAAAATTCTAGGGCAACAGGAAGTACCTTATATGATTTTTTTTGCTTGACAAAGTTTTTATTTAAATTTTAACATGTACAAGTATATAAAAAGAGAGGGGAACTAATCATACGGCGTAAAAAAAATCCGCCAAACCGCAATCATCAGGAAAAGTGCCTAAAAAACTGGCAATAACTGGCAATGCTTATAGGTTTTGATTTAATTTCGCGTATCAAAATATGTCGCTTTGTCGAAACTTGATTATATAAAGCTCCTAGGGACGGTAGACCTACGTATTTGATATTAATTTTAACTCGATAACCCCACGCGTCCCTAAGGAGACGGGTCGTGACATACTGAAGTCTTTCAGCCTGGGCAGACTCACGGACGGATAACGAAGTGAGCCTACAAATTGTCCTTTAAAACTTTTCTCTAGTACCTATTAACTACTTTAATATAATATCTATGATTAATACCTACTTATCCGTCTTACCCAAATCGTTTTTAACTAAGGCCTGCAAACTCTTTTATTTTGACCTACAAGTTCCAGGGATCAATAACAAAATAATTGGTAGTCTAGAAAACACATTTTAATGGATAAACAAGTGCATTACATGCTAGGGTTGTTTCACAATGATTGCATTTGACGGAGACGAGACGTGGCATTCACGCAGGCGCGGTCACGAAGCGTTTGTTTGTAAACATGTCTACTGAATGTTGAAGGTAACAACATGTACCAAATGGGTTCACTTTACAATAGTGTCAGTTTTAATTTTCATGTTTTGACTACGTGGAACTGCGACTTTTGGAGTCTTTAAAGCAATAAGTAACACTAAAGCTACGGCCGTTACGTTTTAAATTTAGATCACGCACGTCACAATAAGTGACGTGGTAGAATTCGATTTCATATTTTCATAAACAGTTTTCTCTCTCAGAGTTTTCTTATGAAATTGAAGAAAAAAAATTATAAACACGAAATGGTACCACTTTCTTTAAGGAGTACGACAGTACAAATTGACAATACATGGAGGAAAAACATTGGTAAACAAAGCAAGGACCCAAAAGCCAAAACTAAAGTGACGCATCACATAGAATTTCACCTGCATACCGTAACAGAATGAATCAGTGTTTACCACGCATTCTTTATAAGACAAGCGAGTTGCGAGACCATAAAAGGCTGTGTTTCTTTACTTACCTCGTTCCGCAATAACGGCCTGGCTATGTGCGTATGACGCCTTAACCTAGTTGCTGACGCCCTTCGTCGCCATCTGCCCATGTATTTGTTCCTGGATAGAAAAGAAACCATATAAATATCGATCTTTTTGCTCATTATGAATGATTATAATGTGCCCGCGTGTATTATCTGACGTTAATTGCAATTTGCAGGTCAGTATCAGGTTGTATGTTGATCAAAATATAATACGCGGCCGTAACAAGTACCTATTTAGCATAGCCATGTCAGCACCCACAGCATGTTGAGGGTATTGAGTGAGCGGTGGGACTGCCCGATGCTTGGCCGTTGGGTCAAATTACACACATAGGTCGGCTCGTGTTAGTGTGTGTTTGTATCTATTATATTATAGTATTATCTTTGTTATTGTCTCTCTATGTTTTGTATGTGTTACTAATATTAGTAAAATAAGTATACCTATCCCATGTAATTACTAACACTATGGACTATAAGGTCTGTCAATAAATTATTATTATAGCATAACTAGCCTATAATGTTTCCACTGCAGAGACACCGGCCTCCTCTCGGTGAGTAGGAGTGGGCCGTAGTCCACCACGCGCGCTCAGTTCGGGTTGGTAGATGTCACATAATGAAGCTTCGAATTTTTGGTTCTAGGACACGCCTATTTCCTCACAACGTTTTTCCTTAGGTAGGTTCGAACTCACAATCAACAACTTGTAAGTCGGGGCCGTACGTATTGTACGGTATGTACGTATTTACAAAATGGTAATAATTAAAATCATCAATACAGCCTTCTATCTGACCTACATAAGCTTCCATCCAACAAGCGAATTGAAATGCTATGTGAATTATAAGCGATTTTTAGTAACATTGTGTGCTTTCCATTTTTGTTTTGACTGTTTCTTTCCAAGTCGATGTGAAGGGAATAATTCTTTGAAACCTATCTTCGGATTGTTCTAATATAGTTCTTAGCACATTGATTAAAATCACATAAAATGGAAACTTGCTCATGCCACAGGTTTAGGTTCAGTTTACTTCAGGCGGACCACAATACATAAACAATGATACACTTGTTTACACAACGCGCTGTTGACATTTTCCTTCAATGTGGATCTCCCTATATAATATCATCGAACGTGGTTCGTAATGCACTGTTTTGCTACGGTTTTTGTATAAAGTACTTATTTCAATAGCTTTAAGATTGTCGTTTTGACTATTATACATTGAAATTTTGCATATTAATAATTGTCAAAATTTCCCATTAACCAAAATAACGAATTCTATAAAACTTTCATCGCCTATTGAACTTCTAGGCTTTAGGGCATAATTTTTTCCCGACTACAGCGAAGTAAAAACGGGGTCATGATCAAAAATGCTTCCTTATTGTGGTCACTTTTGTTGTAATTGGCCATCTTCTAAACAATGTTGAATATTCAAATATGTATACCTACAGGGTGGAATTTTGTAATGCCACCTGGAGGGAAAGTACTCTTAATACTGTAGATAGAAAATTTTACTCAAAGAAAACATTCCTTTATTTTTGAATAGAAAGACAACTGCATTCAAAGATTTTCAAAAATTCGCTTGCCACACCAGGGAATCGAATCGACTAAAATCTTTAAAAATTACACCCTGTATTCTTATTGCATCGATCGTTAGGATCTTATTGATCCTAACGATCGATGCAATGAGAATTTATAGAGAGAGCTTATAAGAATGAAATCTCTCTAACAAACTTGATAAATTAAATGATGGGAAAACCATGAAATCTTAAATTATTTACAAAAAAATGGTAAACAAACTATTTAGTTGCTCGAAATGCGCTCCATTTTCTTGGATACACAAATGTATTCTTCTAACGAATTCATATCCAGTAACCTTTAATAACGTGTTGTGGTGAATATTATTAAGAAAGTGGAGCGTTTCCCAAGCAAATGCATTTTAAAAAACGTTTTTTTTTAATTACCCTTTTTTTTTAAGGCTGGGAAATCATCCAATGACTGCTCCCGCTCCGGGTGGAGCGGAAGGGAGTGTCAGACTCTTACTGACTAAAACCCATCCATGTTCCTTCCGTAGCCCTTTATGTTCCGGGGTAGCGGTAACCCTTTCGGACAATCCCGCTTACCCGGCAGACTTGGCCCTGAGGGGCCCCTTCATATGCTGACATCTCTTTGGGGCGCGCGTGGAACATATACGCGCCGTCCGGCACGGGCCAGGTGCTGATCGGACGGTGAGTCACCCATTACTCACCGTCCGCAGGCCCGCGCCTACGGTGGCCGGGAGTCGTCACGCGGCTCCCGATGCCCGGGGCGTCTCCTGCGGCGGCTGGTACGGGAGGACCTTTCTCTCTCCCATCCCGCCACCTCCTTCGCGAGCATGACTTTTTCGCAGAAGGAGGTGACTGCCTCCCACTCCCTCTCGCCCCGGACCATGGCTTGCACTAGGGCCAGGCGCGAAAGGTCGCCGCCGCCGATCGCCTCTACGAGGACACGGCGGTGCTCCGCCCAAGCGGGGCAGGTCTACCGTGTCCTCTGGGCGATCCTCGCAGTGGTGACACCCGGGCGTTTCCTCCCGCCTGATGATGTGCAGGAACCTCCCGAAACATCCATGTCCAGTGAGGACCTGCGTCAGGCAGGGGCAGGGGTAGGTGAGGGCGCCGTGACGCCTCTTTTTAGGGTAACCTAAAGTTGTAAAAATCTGGCCAAAGTCTCAGCAGTGGTCGGATACAAACAAGGCTGCCAATGATACTGATGATGAAAACATTCAGGTTGCAGCTGAAAGATCAGTATTTTACATAGAGTCTGACCTCCACAAACAACCACAACTTTGGTAAATCCGTGTGTTAGTTCGACTGGTAATGATCTGCGAATGAAAGCCAGGCAGGACTGGCAGCTTGCTCGACATGCTTTCCGAGGTAAGGACCCCGACTCGCTGGGATGAAATGGATGCGGTCACCCAGCCACGGATCAACCGTGGTAAGCGTAACGTTACCTTTAGAGATCAATCAATGCAGTTGTTACTTAGCGGTAGTGGATAGTAAAATATACCTATTTTTGAAACGGAGTTGGTCAAAAGGGAGCGTCGCAAAAATCGCATACCTTACTACCAATTTATCCCGTTAGAGGGCAACATCGCACTAAATTAAAAAAACAAAAAGGTTACCATTTAACCTTTTGAAGAATACAGACGACGTAGAATGCTGTGCTATAAAAATTTGATTATTTTAAGTAGAGATAGACATAAGTATCTCTACATAGTAACAAATGAAGTCGCTTCCCGCCGTCTGTCCCTCTGTCAGGTAAACTAGATCTTTTAAACTATGTATCGTATAGGTTAACTAGCTTTCGTCCGCGTGATACTGTGATAGTCAGTATCTACATTGCACCCGTGCGAAGCCGGGGCGGGTTACTAGTACATTATAAAAGTTCGTTCTATCACATTAGTCCCTAGAACTGATGATATAGATATTTTTCAATAGACAACTTTTAGGTGGACAATATTGGAATATACATATACAGCTTTTGGATGGAAAATATGTCAAACCGTCATTTTTAAATCTGACTATTGAAAAATCAATCAATGTTTCTAAAACCATAGATGACAGAAGTGGTTTTCTCTTCTGTCATCTACGGTTTTAGCAAAAATAGACATCTGACTTACTGGTGAATTTCTGACTGTTAGGTATCTCGTGTTTTTAAAATGTACTGATTATTTTAGTGATATGCGTGTTCTTTTTTATTCGTCAGGGTTAAGCTATAAGAGTTCATCAGTCAGTATTCTAGTGTTGTGCCATTAGCGGAGTATATGAAGGAAGGAAGGCGTTCATTAATTCTGTTACAACAAAAATTGCTGTAAGTACGTCGCAAAATAAAACATCTCTAGCATAATATTTTTAGTGTTATTATTTCTTGCATTCATTTTACCTTTTTATTATTAAAAGTTTAGCTGGATACTTTTTTAACCCACTTTTATACTAACAGGAATGAATCAATGCCGAGAAAATTAAAAAAGCCGGGCGCGTCTCTGCCAGTTTGCTTTGTTTACACATGGCGTCTAGATGGCGCCATCTACTGTCTCAGCTTTGCGTAAGATTCCCAATTTTGTATAGCGAACTTGAACGCGCCGTCGCGCTGACAGAGGGCGCTAGTTGTCTCAACGAATAAATAAGTGCTAAATTTGTGCTAAATGATCCTGATCCAATCACCTATTTACGTGACGATGTTATGCAATGTATTCAATGCAAGTATCCTTCCGTAAGCGCAGCGCGGGTTCGAGGAAGTAGGAAACTACAAACACACATTAGGCCACAGAGTGTTCCATGAAAACTAGACATTAATTTGCAACCATTAGACACCTAGATTGCAACTTATTCTCAATACCTAACTAAACAAATATTGGTATGGCATAAATAAACAAGTGCGAGTCGGACTCGCGTATCAATGGTTCCGTACCATTACCTATACATATAAACGGCAAAAAAATCACGTTTGTTGTATGGGGCCTTAAATACTTATTTTATTCTGTTTTTTAGTAAGTATTTGTACATAGCGCCAACTGAAAAACCATCATCTGTGAAAATTTCAACTGTCTAACTATCAAGGTTCATGAGATACAGCCTGGTGACGGACGGACAGACAGTCCGACGGACGGAAGGACATCGGAGTCTTAGTAATCAGGTCCTGTTGTACCCTTTGGGTACGGAACCCTAAAAACGGACCACGCACAATGAAGGGTTTCGTAGTTAGGATGAATTATCTTATTCATTGATATACGACACGGTGGTATATACCCAAATTATTCGGACCGTATGCATCGAATAAATTATCCGGTAACAATGTTTTAGTTTTTGGATAAAACTTATAATGCGGATAGTTTCTTTTTATATTTCATTACATTAAAATCAGTAACATAATGATATAACAATTTTCACATCGTGTTTTTCGTGAATCGTGAAAATTCATCTAATAACCCAATTACCAGAGTCATCATAAATAATTCACAAGTGTTTTTGCTATAGCTTGACTTCAATTGACGACAGTATAGTAGTAGTAGAGAGAAACTGACTTAAAATTTACTTAAACAGAGCAAATAAGCAAAGAGCTCGAAAGGGCCATGCGAAATATTATGTACCATCGACTGGAGTTGGTACTGTTCAAGTTAATGATTTTGTGAAGTATTAATCATCATCGCTGTCGTCAAATGAAGTCGAGAGTTTCTAAATTAATTAATTTAAAAACTCGTTGCCGCCAAATACTACTTCGTCATCACATCTCTTCCAACCATCATCCAAGCTTAAATGGTCTTCTCCTCCACTAATCACATACTTACTGTAATAAATTTAAAAAAGTTATGTTATTTAATTTAGTTGCCTTGACTTTATTTTGAGAATCTTACTTCTTACTATACTAATTTTATAAATATTATGGATATATGTTACTCTACCACGCAAAAACTACTGAACGCATTTAGATGAAATTTGGGACACAGATGGTCTGGAATAGCACATGGGATACTTTTATTCCCGTAATACGTTGGAAAATTTCCGACAACCACGCGGGCGAGGCCGCTGGCAGAAGGTAAATCCTCACATTCCGTTAAAGTATCAGAAGCGTATTTGTAGGCTTCAAATGTAGAACTGATGATGCATCCGCCATACAGTCCAGACTTCGCATCTAGCAACTTCTTAGACAAACTGAAAGGCCCGCGTTTCACGAGCCCTGAATCGGCGGTGAATGCGTTGATAGTATGTATGATGGATTCACCAATCGACGATTATCCTTGTGGCTATTGCAGAACATGGAAACAAACATTTTGGGCAATGGGTTTGGATGGCCTAAAGTGTACTATTGTCGGGGCAAAATAAACGAATGATTTAAAATCTAGTCCGCGTCCCGCGACCGTGGACAAGCAAGAGAAAGACGCTACACATAGAACGTTATGGCTCTCGCTCCGGATTGTAGCTTAATGTTTATACTAAACATAAAACAGGTGACGCCACGTATAATAAGGTGCGTTCAAAAATGCACAATTCGTGACACCAAACCACCGCCCCACGGAGACGGATGCATTTTAACGGAAATCTGAGAAATCTTTGGATTTGACCCGTCTGCCACTCCTAGTGGTATATATGGCAGTTTTGTAGCGGTTGTTGTTGAATGGTGACTGCATTTGGAGATGGAACTGACTGTTTTGTGGATGTGCGAGTGGGTTTTCTTGGTTTCGTTTGAGGCCAAGTGCTGTAAGACTGATGAGGTCCATGTAATCCGGCTTGACGCGATCAATGCAGTAGTGGTCACAGTTTGTATTCAGCGGCCGAAACGGCTACGAAGCCGTGACACGGATTGTGGCTCAATGTAGTGCGTTCCTGTATAATTTATAAAAAATAAGTATTACAAACCTATAACAGGCGACTGGCGACACCAAGTATCCAAAGGTGCATTCACAAATGCACAATACGTGACGCCACAAAGTTCCCTATGGACAGACGCCAGCACATCAAACTATACTTAACTGTGAAATTTTCCTAATCGAAAATGAACCTTACACTTTTGTAAATTATCTAATGAAAACAAGGAAATAGAATTTCAGTAATGATTTATATTATTGTGTTAATTAGCTAAGTTAAAAAGAGTTCGTAATGCTTTTAACATTAGGAACTCTTTTTAGTGATTGTTTGATGTTGCCTTACAACATTCTATCATCTGCCTAGGCTTTTCGATTGCAGACTCCAACCCTATTATTATTATATCCCAGACCTATTGTTTTAAAAACGTTTTTAAAATTAATAATTCGTTAATAACATAATTTATAGATATCGTTAATAAAATAATTTATAGATACTAGCACTTTGCCCGCGGCTTCGCTCCCGTGGTCTTTCCCGTGGGACCCGTTATTTTTCCCGGGATAAAAAGTAGCCTATGTTACTCCTAGAAAACTAAGCTTTCCAACGGTGAAAGAATTTTTTAAATCGGTCCAGTAGTTTCGGAGCCTATTCATTTCAAACAAACAAAAAATCAAATCTTTCCTCTTTATAATTATATTAGTATAGATAGATAGATTAACAGATTTATATTTTAATGTTTGTATTATAAACGTTAGAACACGATTATTGGAAAGTTTTTGTAATAAATATGGCGATTAGAAACTTATATTAGTTTGATTTACTTTTTTACCTTGGTATCCCAAATATTCTCAATACCCGGATAGTGCTCTGAGCAGAGGCGGACAAGCAGTATTGGCCGCCCTAGGCCGTTTAATACCGGCTGACAATTTAGTGGCGTAGAAGCTTTATCGCTCAGTAACTCAGAAGTCAGTTCTTACCGTAGCCGAGTACATATAGGTATCGCGCAGATTGGCCGCAACTAATATCTGGCCGCCCAAGGCCTGGGCCTAGTCGGTCTTGTAAGTCCGCCACTGGCTCCGTGAGTATCCGAATTATCCATATAGTAAAATGGGACAGACAATTACATGCCTTAGTACAGTCATAGCAAAGGCATATAAAGACTACTTTTTAAGTCTGCGAGTATTATAGGTGAAGTACCTACCCTAAAGGTTTTGATTTATTTGCGACCTATCAAAATAGATATATCACATGTTAGTTAGGCAGTATCGTTGGCTTGCTGATTTTTGTGAGCTTCAACGAAACGTAGACCTAAGTATTGATATTAATTTCACCTTGATACCTCCACGCGTTCCTCAGAAAAAGGGTCTTGACAGACAGACTAATGGACAACGAAGTTGTCTTAAATGGGTTCCGTTTTCACCTTTTAAGGTAACGTAAGTACGGAACCCCAAAAAAATTATTGACTGCACACATGTTTTGTTTTATGGTACTATTTCGAACGCCACGGCAAATTGCTAATTGCTAACTAACCCAACCGCAATGACAGCCCGCAGCGACACTATTGGTTTCTATAAAACTCTATTTCAACGGTTATAAAGATAGCGACACTGCTGTCTGCTATTCGGTTGAGCGGCGAATGATGAATGAAGGCGACAGCATAACAGCAGTTACAGCAGTGCTGTCACTGGCTGTCACTAACAGAGCGCAGACGTATTTTTCGTTAACAAATTATGTCTCTCGCGAAACTGAAGAATAGTCCCTGTCGTCGAAGTTGTGACTTAGAGTTCAGAATTAAATTCGCAATGGCACTGTCGTTTGTTTGAACGCCGATCCGCTACTGACTGTAGTCTGCCGTCGCCTTCGGAAGTGTACCTTTACTTAGAATAAATTAGTATCACATAATAGGTACCTAACTAAATATTTACTAAATTAAAAAAAATCGCTGATCTATTACCTACATACCCAATAATTTGTCTGACCATTACATACCTACATAATTAACAGGGATAAAATAGAACCTACATTTTAAAAATAAAGCAATAAGCACCGCGATAAACTCAAATAAATATCACGAAAATATTGTTAATATTTTGAAATTGAGAGGAACACGTCAAATTCTAGACGGAATTATTGATAAACAAACGACATTGACTTGACAAGATTAGATTCAAGGTCGTCTAGTTATGTAGGTATGAATAAAAGTTGGGTTATGTAGGAGTGGAAAATTAATGAAATGCTGAATTAACTTCCATTGAACGGAGGCTAATATCATTCATTTGTACATTTAGAGAAAGAACCGGAATAAAGATAATAACACTATACCTACCATTACAATTTCAGCCATTGCAAAATTATGACCTCGATTAATAAATTTGTTACAAATTTTCAACACAACACCAAAATTAATCGACGTTCAGCGATTTCCAATGTTTTCACTTATTCCTTAATATGCACACAACATCACAATTATACACTTATTCGTTTGATTGCAAATTTCCTAAAAAAACAATCACTTAAAATTAATACTATCAGCCATTCAACCCAAAATCCAGCATGACTGACTATTACGAAGTTAGACATTACGCCATCTGGTGACCACTACTAAGATCAAAGGAAATGATTCCGTACAGTCGGAACGGAAAGTATTATCAGTCTGCGTAGGAGGTAGGGTACGAATATTTGTTTCCTGGTTCAATGCGACTTCCGATAGGTGGCAGTAGGAAATATATTTTAACCTTTTGAACGCCCATCTATAATATAATACGCGATGTGTCCTCCAGCGCCACGCTACAAATGTATAACGTATCTATAGTCAAACGTAGGGATGGGATTAATGTCCTATCGACAAATAATATTATAAGTTGAAATTAATGTTTATTCACCAATTTACGAAGCTAAATAAAAACTGATACCGTATTTTCATATTTTGTTTCATTTCATAAAAAAATCAATATGAAAACCTGGATATATTTCCCATTATAAAAGAAAAGAATGGTAAATTTATTAGACGTGTGTTCTAGAAGGCACATCCCTATTTGTCTCCAAATGTAATCCTTCTACTTCATATCAAGTCGTTGGCGCTCGAGGCACGTCAAAATCCTTTCTGATTTAAGGATGTCTAGATGTCGATGTCTATGGTGTTTTTGGGTTTTTGTACATTCGTCACTAAGTAAATTCGTCATATTTTAAAAATCCATACATTGAAAGTAAATTCGTCACACGTATTAAAAATATGGGTAAATTCGTCACAAACCTTCTTTTAAAAAAATTATTCTTTAAGTAGCCAAAATTTTTTATTTAAATCATTCACTTGAAAACTGTGATTTTTATGTAGATGTAAGGTAAATTAGTAAACGTGCTGTGATTATGAAAAATATACAACATTTTCATTCTACTTCTTATTTATTTTTTGCTATCGGTACCTACGGATTATAATGATGTGACGAATTTACAATAAACAAAATAAATATATTGGGAATTGTGACGAATTTACACATATTTTTTTTGTGACGAATTTACTTTATGACGAATGTACAACAACCCGTATTTTTCTATTCACTGTGGTCGAGTTACACGTGCATAACCTCAACCGATTCATGCATTTTATTTCGTTTACTTCAATCAATAGAAGCTAGATACGTGGTTTTCTACGTGTTTTTAAAAAAATGAAAATGGGTGGTAAGTCACTGTTTTACGCAGATGTTACAGATCTTTTTAAAACCACACCTTGTGAAACTCGCAATAATTCGTCATATTCACCGTCACTCATTTTTTGTTAGAACACGTGCGCCAACGCAAGATGTTGCACCACACTAAAATGCACAAAGTCACTATGACCTTAAAACCCGTCCGCTTATGACGTCACAGATTTACTTCTATACAAGTTCGTGGCGTTGTGGGCACTGACAACTAGCCACTTTGTAGGGATGGGTTTTTCAAACGGTGTTTCACTATCGACATTGATTAGAAAACCTATTTATTCTTGATAAAGGTGAATAAAACTTAGTATATAGTTTGCAATATTTATAAAATATTATTTATTCACGTCATTTTCTTGCAATAATAGTATTTATGTGATCGTTTCGACGAGATGAAATATAGCGAGGTCTTCATCGTGTCCCATCACTGGCTTACTTGATATCAAGTACTTGGCGTTGGGGGCATTGAAATATTTTCTGGCGTTTTTGTTTTTATTGAATATAAAACAAACAAGAACTTATTATATGTGAAAAACTTAAAAATATGGCTTATAACAGGGCAATTTTCCATAAAAACAGAATAAAAGGTCTTGTAAAAGTCGTAAATTTATTTTATACCCTAGTTACTTCTAATCAAGTAGTGGCGCTGAGGGCACGAAAATCTCGAACTTGTATAGAAGTGATTGGCGTTCAAAAGGTTAAGCATTTCGATTGGTATACCTATTGAGACGTCGTACTTTTATTTCAAGTGAGATGGGATTGAAACAAGAGTTCTGTAACAATATTTTGTACTCGTTGCCTCGCTGTTCAGCAACCCACAAGCTGCAGCCCCTGTAGCAAGTTGCGATTTCGACAGCGATACATAATCAGAGATAAATAACTGAAAATGTATTGTAATTTTAAAACAATTACCTACTTAAGTTTTAACCAATACTAAAAATATTATGCTACAGAAATTATCCGATTGTAGTGGATCGGCATAGGTACTATCCGTAGGTATCGAGGAATTTGAAAAAAATATTGCCGTCGCGCTGCGAAGCACCTTACCCCGTAAAGTGCGAAAGGGACAACTGCAGCTCAGGCTGATTTTACTTACAAAAACCTTGAAAGACGTATTCCGCAATTTTCTTCTTCAAAACTGGACTGATCTAAAAAAGTCTTATTAATGTAATAAAAGTAAAGTACATCTACGCTCTATTTTTTTTGTTTTTTGATAAAAATACGTCTTCTGAACATGGATGTCATGTGAGCTCTCACTCGGAGATGTATCAACATCTCCGCTCCGTGGTATCCACTGAAGCCAAGTGGGTACGAGATGTATGGTTGGACTAAGACATCTCTTCACTTGTCGCTTCTCTGCTTTGGTGGAGCCCGGGCCTAAAGCAAAACCAGTTTCTCTCAACACACCACAAGTAGCCAACCTAGTCAAGTTTTAATTTATTGGCAACGCGTGGCAGTTGCCTATTAAACCGTGCATTTGTTGCGCAGTCATAGTTTATTGGTGTAACAGTCGGTGCACAGGATCAGACGAAGCGCAGCTCAGCAGTTTTCCTCATGCCAGGCCAAAGTTTGACTTCATCCCAAATAGTGTTGCTGTTTGTTTGACATACTAAACCACGCTAAGCTGCGCCTCGATTGATGATACTGTGGTAAAAAGTCACATGAGGCATGTTGTGATAATTAAAAAATGAATTTTATTTTAATAATCATACATTTATTATTCTGAATTTAATACTGTATTACATAGAAGAAATGCACTTCTTCGAAACATTCAGAAGACTTCCCTTCGGGACAGTTTTATATAAGGAGTCTCTCTCCATATATTTTATAAATTGGATAAATATGTCGCTCGTGATAATATAATCAATATTTATGAAGATCTGCATTGCCACATACTTAAAAATCTATGTATATTTTTCACCAACTCTCAATTTTCGAAACTAAATCCTTAAATAGTAAAGCATAAAAGTACGATTGCCTATGAGATATCTGTTGGATCAATAAAATTTTGCAAATTAACAACAAATAATATACTCTACAGTTAGTGCTTATACTGCCGCTGCCACATAATTTGTCAACAACATTTTCCATCACAATAAAGAAAACTAGAAATCAATGAACAAAAACGAAATGAACATTAAATTTTATCAATTCGGTGACCGCATAGAAAGGCATTGTGACACATATCCAACATAGTGAGTACTCAATTTTTGCACACAAAACACACGGCAAGAGAGAAGAAAATACTACCAATATAAATACAGACATCTTAATTCATTCAGTCAAAGTGGAACATGTATAAAATATTTATTAATAAGAAATAATCAGTCTTGTTTAGAGAAAACATTTTGTCAAAACGCGGTGAGCACGCCTTGATATAAATATTATCACAATACAATATGTCAGATATGATGTCATCCCTTCTCATGGACGTAACTAGTATATAAATCGCCTGCTACGCTACTTAGTGTTATTATCACAGTTGTTTAGTAGAGGTGGGTGCAGTACTTTGTACATAATAATACAGGAGCTACCTGCGATCCGCGACCATTCCGGACACGACACATGATGGCCAATCTAAATTACGCACGCATAACTAGCATGGCCGTCCTACCGCCACCAGTGACCTACTTCAGACGAAATCTGATTAATAAATAGTAAAAAAAAAGAATCTAACGACTTCCCTGGCCAGCTAGCATTATGATATCATCTTTGAGACGAAATTACGCACATATACATCCTTTCATGGCAGTCTTCTCTTATAATGTACACAAATAACAAAGCAAGCCCGCATTTAAACTCGTCACGAATGCGAAACTCACAAACACGTTGTTCACCCCCTATATCCGTTTATTAGACCCGTTGCTATTACATCGTATCTCAGGGATGTTTCATAAAACGGGGTTCTCACTATAGATAATAACTTTTACGTCCCATTGAACTGGTTCATTTTCGTCACCTATCGGTTAACGGAAAACTAAATTGAATAACAATAAATTATTAAATCTTACAACTATTATAATTATCATATATTTGTGAACGACTTGCAAGCTTTGTTGTCACAAACATCCTCATGAAATTCGTTCAAATAGTCAAAAAATATATTTTTGTCTAGGAAACACATTCCAGACTTAGGAAGTGTTCTTATGCATTACAATTGACCAACGCAACGACAGGTTATAGTAATGAAATATCACAGATTTTTCCAAATCTTTGGACTGTAACGGGCATCTAAACAATACATGTGTTATAACTTTCAGTATAATTTGTACCTATTGACTTCCTTATTAATAGCCTTTAGAACCCGTGTACGTACAAAGAAATCCAGTAAGTAACTAGACGACTTATCTGAAATGATGTCATAAAAATAATCAAAAATAAGAACAAATCACTTATTTTGCTATGAAAGTAAACATTGTGGTTGATTATTTATCACACACAAAATACTAACCTTTCTAAGTTAAATGCATGTTATATACACACTTCTACATTTTGTGAATGGTAAAATGAGTTTTTTTATTCAAAGCCCAACTTTGTCTTAGATCAAATTGACGCTGACTAATTAGTATCCCTAGGCATAATATTCAAGATTATAAAGATCAAATCTTTAATAAAAAAATAACATTGAAATCAGTGACTGAAATGTCATTGACATCACTTTACATAAGAAAAATATTCACAATTTTATCTGGCAATACAGATTGTTACTATGAAGTATATCAAAAGCATTTTCATAACGCGTTTTTAAGTATTTTAATTTTCTAATACTAAATTGTCCCATTGTTCACTGGATTCAATTGTTAATAGTAAAAATAATTTATACAAAATATTTCAGATAAATTTCTGTCATATTAAAACTTCCCCCTAAATTTTCAATCATCTTCTATATGTTTCGTGCATTTCGTACATCATACAGACACTTTAAAGAAAACAAAAGGCACCCGGGATTACACGAGTGGGTACCCACACCAACTACTCTAACAAATATAATGATTAAAATCTAAAGTGAAACTGACAATTTTTTTTTCATAATAATGTTCCACTACACAATCATATTTTGGAAAAAATTTAATTCTCTGTTGGTGGCATCAGTGCTGTTTATAAATGTCCTGTGGAAGTATCCACAAAAATGTACAGTTTTACATTTTGGGTATATCACAACTACCCAAATATGCATGTTAACTGCTTTCTTGTGTTTCATAAAACTAATACGACAAACAGAGAATAACCTTATAAACCTAACACACATTATTAACTTTAATTGAAATGGATCTGAAAGAGAATTCACAAAAGTTTCATCATAGTATAGACAAAATATTTATGCTCGAAGGTTTAGTTTTGTTGACAATGTAATTTTTGAACATTGGTCACTATGGTAAGGATATATAGAGTCCACACATTTAGTAAGTAAAAATAATTTTGTAAGCCTTCATTCAGATCTAAGAAAAGATGAAATTAATAATATTATTGACATCGAAAGAATCAACACCCCGCTTAGACATAAGGATTATCTGATATTATAGCTCAAGTACCAGAACACGGACAATGAGAGAGCTAAAAGGGAAATCTATGCTGAACATCAATATAACTATTAAGTCGATACTGCTATCGCCTACAAATTGGCATACGACTTTAAACCGGTTGTTTTTAGATAGAGCTTAGAGGCGGTGTGTCGTCAAAATCTTATTACTGCTGCACTGGAGCCGCGTATAGCAGAGGGCCGGGTGGCAGGTGCGCGTAAGGCCCGCTTACACCCACTGCAGCTTGGTAACCGCAGGGACCGCCGCCACCGACACCGCCGCCGTAGAATTTACCACCTATTAAAAAAAATCTTAAATTAATATATCGACCAAACACGAGTCGGACTCGCAAAGTAAGGCTTCCCGCACCACCATACATTATATAAAAAAACAAAACTTCAGTTTAAAAAAAAACCACCTATTAACGTTCATGAGATACAGCTCACTGGACGGACTTTGGAAGCTTAGTAAAAAAATCTATTTAGTTAGTTAAACTAACAGTAGCCATCTATAATATAAAAATGAATCGCAAAATGTGTTGGTAAGCGCATATCTCGAGAGCAGCTGAACCGATTTCTCTAATTCTTTTTTTGTTGTGTTTGTTATAGTCAGGAGAAGATTCTTACATTAAAAAAAAGTGGGTAGGTAGGGTAGGTAGAGTAGGTAGGTGGGGTAGGAATGGTAGGTATGATAGGTAGGTAGGTAGAGTAGGTAGGATAGGTAAGGTAGGTATCATAGTTAAGACAGGACACCGTCTGTCGGGTCAGCTAGTTAAAAATAGAAATACATACCCATCATTTCCTGATGATGAGGATGCATCTGAGGGTAGTGCTGTGGTGTAGCAAAGTGCGGTGGCGGAGATCCGTACGATGAACCGTTGCTGTTGGTCTTGTTACCAGTGTTGTTATTGCGGTATTGTTGTCCGCCGTTGCGCATATCTAATAAAAACAAAAAAATAAATAACTTTTCGTCTTTTATGTGCATTCATGCATGGCAGCTGGAAATTGCGTTAACTTGTTGTTTAACTAGCAACCAAATAGGCTTATCAATTAAGCATGCTGTAAATACTAACTATTGTATGGGCGTTGGGCATATCCATTCTGTCCATTGTATCCATTTTGATATCCATTATTGTAACCACCCTGGTAGTTGCCCATAGATTCAAATACGTTGGGGCTAGGGAAGGGCACTTGCTTTTGATAGCTGTTCTGCCTGTAACCCTGGTTTCCTTGGTTTTGGTTTGTGAATCGAGGAGCTTGTGGGTTTCCACCACGGTTTTGGTAAGCGTTTTGGCTTTCATCAGGGTTTGAGTTAGCCATCTTGTTGTTCCACTGGTTATTCTGTTGTTGCCGCGGTGAACTAGCACCACTGTTGTTTTCTTTGCGTTGTTGCCAGCGGTTGCGACCTAGCAAATTAATTGTTCATTGTTAAAAATAAATAATATGTTATTTGTATGTTGTATCATTTTCAATTTTATTTAACTTACCGGAATTATTGTTGTTACTGCGAGCCATATCATTCAGTTTAGCTGGCGGATTCTGGCCAGTTTCGCGAAGAACAGCAAGTAGGCCGCGAGCCTGGCGGGCGTCTCCGGATGTGAAGTAAGTGTAAGCTGTACCTGACTGTTGGCAACGACCAGTACGACCTATAAGCAAGTAACGGGTTTTATTAGCTTTTTACAAATATAACTTTTTTGGAGCATTCAATTAAACAGAGAAGATAACTGTGACGGCGATTGGCAAACAAGCATATACGCGTGTTTCACAAATCATGGAATTATAGAATGTACAGTAGTAAGTAGCCTTATAACTAACTACTACGATGTTGCATTGCAGTTGAGCTCATTTTTTCCTTTCTCTAGAATTAAGAAAGCACCTTATAAAAACGAAATTTAAACTAACCAATTCTATGAATGTAATCCTCAGAAGAATTTGGGTAATCAAAGTTGATGACAAACTTGACGTCCTCGACGTCAAGGCCTCGCGCTGCAACGTCTGTGGCAATGAGGATACTGGTCGCGCCGTTCCTGAATTCCGTCAACACTGCATCGCGCTCAATTTGCGACTTGTCGCCATGTATAGCAAGAGCATTGTGTCCCTTGCGCCGTACGGCACGAGCAATATCGTCCACCTGGAATCATATTGTCTACTGAGCTTATACTCTTTATGATTTAAGATGAAGGCAAGATAGTGGCTAGTAAATATACCTTTTTCTTTGTCTCCACGAAAACAATGACTTTATTATCCCTCTCTTGAGAAATCTCCTTCAGCAAGTTGGTCAACTTCATCTCTTTTTCATGCTCTTCACATACTTCGATTATTTGTTTGATATTATTATTGGCAGACAGATTCAAAGAACCAATGTTTACTTTGACATAATCATTAAGAAAATCTTCAGCAAGAGCTTGAATCTCTTTAGGCCATGTAGCAGACCACATCAGTACTTGGCGATCTGGGCGAATTTGTTCGATGATCTTACGAATTTGGGGTTCAAAGCCCATGTCTAACATTCTGTCAGCTTCATCCAGAACCAAATAAGTGCAGCGGCGCAAGTTAGTTGTGCCACGTTCCAAGAAATCAATTAATCTTCCAGGGGTAGCAATCACTATCTCAACACCCCTTTCCAAGTCGCGAGCTTGAGGTCCTTTGGGTGAGCCTCCAAAAAGACAAGTATTCCTTATACAGCCATGTGCACTGTAGCTCTGAGCAACAGATTGAATTTGCTGGGCTAATTCCCTGGTAGGAGCAAGAATAAGAGCAATAGGACCGTCGCCACGCTGGATGCGCTGTTGATTTACAATGTGAACAGCAGCAGGTAGCATGTAGGCAAGGGTTTTACCAGATCCAGTTGAAGCAATGCCAACCATATCACGTCCAGACAGTGCAATTGGCCAACCCTGAGCTTGTATGCCAGTAGGCTCAGCCCAACCCTGTTCCTTAATGGTGCTCATGATGTGATCGGGGAAATTGCCTTCATCGAAAATTTGATTAGGGCGCGGAATATTGTTTCCACTGACTGTTATTTCTTTTGAGACTCGGAACGTCTGTACATCTTCATCTGACCGACCTTCTACATTAGCATGTGGCTTATAGAAATCTTTTTGGATTGGCTCAAGTTGTGATAAATCCCACATAGGCTTAACTAAGCTATCTCCAGGGTGTTTGGTTTTCTTTCCCCTTTGCTTGCCATCAAAAACAGCTTGTTGCATATTGTTGGGATTAAAAACTTTTTTTGGTCCAAAAGTTTGTGGTCCATTCTGATTATTAAAATTTTTGGGACCAAAATTATTTTTGGGAAAACCTTGTTTTGGTCCACCAAAATCAGGTTTGCCATTAGCTCCATAGAACTGCATATTTCCACCTGCCACTTTATCAGCTTCATAATCATTTTTCTTCATGGGCTGGTTATTATAGTTGTTTTTCATTTTGTTGAAATCTTTTGGTCCACCAAAATCACCTTGGTTTCCACCATTTTCATTTTTGAACTCATTCCTCATTCCATTGAAGTCATTTCTGGGCCGAAAATTGGGTTTGTTTCCCATGTTTCTAGGTCCAAAATTTTTAGGCCCCCCAAAATCCATTCCATTAAAAAATGGTATTTTACCGAATTGTTCATTCCGGTCTGGTCGAGGCCTGAAACTTAAAGTGATTAAAATACATATGTTATAATTATCTGAAGATTGTGCCTAAGTGATGATACTTATTAAAGTGATCACTAATGTGAGCCAGTAAAGTAGGAGTAAAACATAATAATTATTATGTTTCAATTATAAATAATGCTTGAAAGTATAGTTATGGGCTTACCGGAATGTAAGAAAAAAAAAAATTGTCAGTCAAGGTAACACATTTGTCACTACTTAGATGTTCACAATTTGGACACGAGTCTATATGCCAACTTCCATAGAAAGATGCAAAACTGACTTTTACATTATATAAAAGGAAATTACTAACAAAATGAAAATACAGCAGAGCCCTGTTGTACTAGCCCAAAAACTCCCATAACAATTGACATTTATTATCCAAACAGATGACAGCTTACAAGTTGCTACTTCAGCCTCACATAAATAAGCGGGATTGTCTGAAAGGGTTACCACTACCCCGGAACATAAAGGGCTACAGAAGGAACATGGATGGGTTTTAGTCAGTAAAAGTCTGGACACACCCTTCCACTCCACCCAGAGTGGGAGAAGTCATTGGATGATTTCCCAACCTTAAAAAAAAAGACTCGCATAATAATGAACTATCATCAATAAACAAAACTGATTTTTTAGTCCCGCACAATTTTTTTTTTGTGGCCTACGGTAGTATTTTTTCCAAAAAACATTTTTAGAGAGTAGGACTGCAGAAAGTTAATTTTTCTAATCAAGAGACTGAAGCTTTATCTCTTACAGTATTCATTAAGTCTACAGTGCTATCTGAAAAACTTACCAGTATTTATTTGTATATTCAGTTCTGCCAAATGTTCTCATAGCTTTTTCTTGTTATTTAAGCACAATTTTATTGTCTTTAGATTCTCAGATTAAGGAGGCTCTGCCATATTTAAATCACTGATAGGTCATAACCAATTACACAAAAGAATCATTAATCCAGCAACTAACCAAATGTTTAGAAATGTCAGAAAATGCTTTTTTAACTGGAACTAGGACAAGGTACATCCATACTAATAAAACAAGAGACCAGAAATATCAATAATTCAATTGTATGCCCTACCCTCTTTGTAAGTCTGTATTCTTCTTCTTAGTGTGTCGATAGTAGTCTGTATTGATTTAATGTTTTTAAAATAATAATAAATTCAAGGTCAGTACCACTTTTAATGTATTATTAGCTTTAATAAAGTAAGCAATTACAGCAATGTGGGTTTCACATTTTCCTACCTTCCTTCTTGGACCCAACAAAAATAATATGCTATAGAAACCACTTAAGGTTTCTATAGCATATTATTTTTGTTGGGTTGTGAATTATTATGGATCATGGATCACTAAACCTTTTGGTCAACAGCCCAGTGTAACATAGATGCTACTAACATAATTATTACAAATTGAATTATTGTCTTGTAACATTCTGAATGTTTGAGTTTACTACTAAACAACAAACCCCACCTACAAGGTCTTTTTCTCATATTGCACCATAGAGAGAACTCTCCATATAGTTCTATTGTAGCTTATATAATCATGTATTCCTCAGAGCTGTTACCACAATTAATAAAATCATATTTTAGCAGGCCTATGACATGCCCACCCCTCCCCTATCCACAAGTGAAAGTAACATTAGTCTACAATGAAGTTAGAATGCTTGAAATGCGAACAATGAATTTGGAAATACTGTAAGATTTGACAATGGATTGATTTAGTTTCAACAGTATACGACTCACACTAATTAAAAAAAAACATTATTTTCACGAGAGTAATTGGTATTTCAGCATGCGATAAAGGGAACTTGGGAATCAATATTATGATTAGTTTGTAAGACCAAGTTATGAATTATTAATTTTTAACCTTGAAAAATGTTACGATAGACTGGGATAGCATTAAATGACCATGTCAAAAATCAAAATCTATGCAGTTTTCAACTCGATTTGAACAGGGACTTCGGAACGTAGAACAGCTTGTATACACTTTCAATTATATTTTGTACATATTAGTTCCGGAAATTTTAATTAAATTGTTCTCCAACAGCACCTCATGAACAAGGTTGGTTTCAACTGCTCAAAATCTTAGCTCGAGCTAACCACACTACTACTAGTATTACAGATTGATGAAATATCAACGAATCATTAACGTCAAATACCTATTATACCATCAAATAGGCAAAATCAATGAACAAAAATGGATATTTTCAGAAAACGGAACTATTGATTTTCTATGTGGGTTGCGTTCAATATCAGCTGAGCAGCAGAATGAATGCACTTCACAAAATGGCCGCCCGTGAAGTACACGATCGATAATGTGAGAAAACCCACACGGAAGGTGAAAAATAGAAAATCATGTCAGTTAAACTTACATCGGATGCTGGTTGTGGAATCCGTTGTACTGCATCCTGGAGCGATACGAGTCTTTTCTGTGGTCTTATGAGGTGCTGATCGCTTGAGTAGGTATCTGGAACAAGATGATGACAATCACGCCAATGAACAAAATGATGTTGAAATTAGGCTAGTAATCCAATATGTAATTACACAAACGAATACTGACCTCTCGATTAGAGAGAATTTGGAATTCTTAAAATTTCTTCATTCACTAGCGACCTTTCTCAGACCCGGCGAACGAACAACTCAATAATGGCCGCCGCCCGGAAACGGAATATTCCCTACGTGACTATTGCCATATGAAAACTGCTTCCATTTTTAGGCAAGCAACAATGTATCTAATAAGACCGTGGTTACACGTGCGGATTGACTATTTCTGTTGTAATAGACGCATCGTTTGAATTGTGTTCGCAATACGATTAACCTAAATATGCGAACATGAAAATGTCCTTTGAAAAACGTAGTTCACACAATTTGTTTTAAATCCTAACGAGTATATAAGCGAAAGTGAGTATAAAATTTTTCATTTGTTAGTTACGCTTTCATGCTAAACGGCCAAATGGATTTGGATGAAATTCGACAGAGAAATAGCCTGGGGCATAGCCTTTTTACCTTAGATCGCACACGAAATAGCTGGCGAACCGTTTACTAAAAACCTTAGAGCATTTATAAATGCTCTATCTAAAAACCCATTCTGAAATAATAAGTAGGTTGCATTACTAATCATAGGTGTCAGAATGATTTGTTGGATTTGTTACCTTCCCTAGCAGATATTATAGACCTATAATTCGAAACCTTCAACGAAACGCAAACTCTCCAAAATTAATTTACATTCAGTTTCATCTTGATTAAATACTTTTGTTTTGACTCAAAAATATATTTTCTAGATTATGTTATTCCTCCTCACAAAAGAAACCACATCAGTCTATTGGACAAAATTGCACAAATTATTCGCAGCACACTATATGTATTTTAAATGTGGCCTTGGACGACCGAGCGTGGCTTCAAGCCACATTATACCCATCCGCACAGAGTACTATAATATAAAAAGGCCCATCTGCCTTAGTGGCATCGGCGTCTTAGTTTCCACAAAAGAGAAAAAAGAAAAATATATACTCTAAAGGGGCCCAAGACGGTCAAACGGTTTGATTCAAACACGTAAATTTTGGTTTGACTCAAACCATTTTGATAGTTTACATAGTTAGTTTGGATGGTTTGTCAAACATTTACGTGTTTGAAGCTTGTTTGATGAAATTTCATATTTTTGTTGTGTTTGACGCGCCGTTTGATCGTGTTCCGACGCGTTTGAACAAACTCTGCTTAGTTTAGAGCTGGATTTTGAAGCGTGAACTTGTGTGTCGAACAAAATCCATTCTTATAAAATTCTTATAATCATCTGGAGCGGTAGTTTCTAGCACTTTCTGTAGATGTTCGTGGGTAAAACGCATCTTATCTGCATCACACACAAGTCTAATTATGGCGGCGTACCGAACCAAACTGCGCAATGCCGTTTGACAACCGTTCAAACCGACATCAAACGGTTTCATCAAACACGTAAATTTTGGTTTGACTCAAACCATTTTGATCGTTTACATAGCTAGTTTGAATGGTTTGTCAAAAATTTACGAGTTTGAATGGTTTGTCAAACATTTACGAGTTTGAAGCTTGTTTGATGAAATTTCATATTTTTGTTGTGTTTGACGCGCCGTTTGATCGTGTTCCGACGCGTTTGAACAAACTCTGCTTAGTTTAGAGCTGGATTTTGAAGCGTGAACTTGTGTGTCGAACAAAATCCATTCTCAGAAAATTCTTATATAATCATCTGGAGCGGTAGTTTCTAGCACTTTCTGTAGATGTTCGTGGGTAAAACGCATCTTGACTGCATCACACACAAGTCTAGTTATGGCGGTGTAACGAAACCAAACTGCGCAATGCCGTTTGACAACCGTTCAAACCGACATCAAACGGTTTCATCAAACACGTAAGGTTTGAATCAAACCGTTTGACCGTCTCGGGGCCCCTTTATATCGATGGCACGATGGCTTTGAGGCTGAAGGCCGTTGACAGCTGAAGGCAGTCTGAAAGTCTGAAATGTCAATTGTGTCAAGTTTGAAGTTGAAACTAGAATCTCAATCTGTCGAATTCTCTCTCTCTGTCTGTAACTTGCTGTGACTGCGAGCGCGAGCGTGAGCGTATCTTGACGGCGAATCAATTTGTCGATTAATTTGGATTTGGATGTGTAAATTTTAAATCTCTGAGAACTTTTGAGCTCAAAACGTTTAGTACCGGACTACCGGTGTTATATAAAATAAACCAATAATTCAGGAAAGATCCTGTTGAATATCTGTTTTGTAATTGTAATTTGAAGTTATATCAATAAATAATTATGTACTAACGCAAAAAACGACTGTCAATCGGTGATTTGTAAACATACGACGTATTCATTAGAATTGAAAGCACACAAACATGGAACAAGTCGTACTTGTTGAATTTGAGGATGCGACTGATAATTTATATCCAGCATTGTTCCAGTGCTTCACTATCATTTTATGCGGGTAAGAATTAGTATGATTATTTAATATTTTTTTGTTCTCCTTTACTTTAATCACAATCTGTGTACCTACCTGTATTTATTATTTTATTAATATGAACAATAAACATTGTTATTGGTATGCATTGTAATTCATATCTGTAAATGCAATGATTAGTTTTCCTCATGCATGTGAATTACTAAATTCAATTATCACACAATCAATTTTAGTTTCAACATAATCAACCAAAATAATGTTGCTCAATCATTTGAAATACCTAAACAACATGTTTTCTGTAATAACAATTTAATAATTAACATTTTAGGTATGTGGCAGGCCGTCTCAGTGTAGTGTCAGCTGCAGAATCTAAAGGCATCGCAACATTTGTGGGTACATTTGCCCTTCCATCTCTTATATTCCTGTCACTGGCTCAACTAGACTTCAGTACAGTCAACTGGACATTCCTTCTTGCAATACTCCTTGCTAAGGGCTTAGTATTCTTTGGTGTTATGATTGTTACCATGCTGGTATCTAAACCACTGAATCTAGGAAGAGCTGGAATATTTGCAATATTCTGTACACAGAGTAATGATTTTGCTTTGGGGTATCCCATTAGTAAGTATCTTTTATTTCTTAATGATGTAAGTGAATGGAAGTGGTTCATTTGGAATGTGTTGCTTGAGTATGTTAGGTAGTTGTGTGTGTTGTACATAATGTACTGTACCTAATACCATAATCACTCTTTGATGTGACACAGGCCTTATCTGGGTTAGAGGCAGGGGGCTGCAATACACCACACAGGCCCAGTTTTATTGGTACATGTTACATGTCTTTGAATTTTGATTCTAAGACAATGTCCCTTCACTGTTTCGAGAGCAGTGGCCATGAAGTTAACATGGGTTCAAAACTTCAAACCTATAAACTACAATTTGAAAGTTGCAGCTGTTACCACTGGGCAAACACTGCTCGCTGAAATAGAACTTTTTTTTTTAAATAACCAGTTGCATAATAAATATATTGCCATAGATATATCTCAACTGGGAGCAGGGATTGTCCTTTTTATAAAATAGGCTACTCTGTTCTGTAAAATACAAAGGAAAATAATGGCTAATTTATTGTATGTAGTCATCGATCACTAATAAAGAACTAGATACACAATCTCATACAAAAGTTCTCTTAAAAATGTCGCCAATTGTGTTTAGTTAAAATAAATCTATATTAATGTAATTTCAACCTTACTTGCAAGGTTTAAAGCCGTATTCACAAAGCTATTACAAAAAGCAATAAAATTTTACGACCGGTACTCGCTGCTCAACATACATCAAAACAATTTCAACCTTATACGCATGCATTAAAGTAACAATTACTAAGTGTCAAAAAAAAGTAATAAAATTTTACAACCGAGGCTCGCCACTAGCACAAGGAACGAGTGGAGACGAACCAGAACAATATTTTTTGTTTGTACTGTAAATTATTATGTATGGTATTTTTAACATACTTCAAAAAAAAGAGAAGGTTACTCAATGCGTCGCGTATTTATAAATATATATATGGTTTTTTTTATGTTTTCACACCAAATACTTCGGATCGAAGAATTCTTCGGATCTTTGACGTGCTGTAACTGATATCCATTCTCCACACCTCACTGGATCACGAGGAAAGCTAAAAATACTTGAATATTTTCAAAAGTCCCGACTAAAATACCACAAAAAAATATTTACAATATCAAAAAACCCGACTGATAAAAAACAACTAACAAGTTCCAAACAAGTCACTTCAAGTAGTCTTATGCAGTTGGTGGCAGTTATTTTAGGTCAATTATTCATACATAGGCTAATAAACACAAATAACCCTCCCTTGCATCGCGCAGTCAGGTAAATGACAACAAAAATCAAATCTCGCATTAAAAAAAAATAAGAACTATAATAGCGTCTCCAACAAATGGAACAGAGTCAACGCGGATAACCCAAACAATTTAAGTGGACATGCGTAAGTATGATAATACGTTTAGTAAGAGTCTTTACAATTGAGCTGCATTATATCGCCTGCTATTTGTTACGACTTAATTTAAAATAAAGTTTTTACGATGATTTCTTGACAAAATATTAGTATTTACAATACAGTGTTAACAATTATATAATGATAATATTAATACTTAGAAAAAATAAGAAACTCCATCCTTTTTTAGCGTCCTAGACGTGTGATTTTTGCAGTTTTTAAACGAGCACTGAGGCATGTTTACCGTCGGAGCGTTCGAATGCTACTAGATGAAAAGACCACCCAAATGTTCAATTGGGTGGTCATTCGGTGAGGACATTTTTTGACGCTGATTGTGTATCTAGTTCTTTATTAGTGATCGATGTATGTAGTTCATTATTATTTGAATCATGCATTAAATAAATACTGCAATAAAAGATAGAAAGAAAAAAAAGAAAAACAGTTGGGTACTTTATTTTAATATGGTTTGAACATATTGGTCCTCTCTAATCATGGACACTAATTTTGAGTACCTAATGTTTTCTGTATTTTACTAAGCTATCAAGCGCCAGTCGGATTTTATCTTACTTTGGGGCATTAACATAAAAAGGTGGTTATAGTAATTTATTTACGCACAGTTTACCATACCATTTCAATCGATTTTCAAATCAAATTGATAGAGTCAAGGCTACATTAAGACAATTTAGATAAGACAAGTTATTAAGTGCACACACCTGATTATGTTGTAATAACTGATGGCAATGACATAAAAACCTAAAAATAAAACAAGTTTTGACATAGGCTTTTTATACGGAAATCGTAAAAAAATCGAAACATGCGTAAATGAGCGTTCGACTTCGAACGCTCATTTCAAGTCGCGGGCGGAATCTAGTTTATTATAAATGGTATATTTGTTAATATGTTTGTAAGTAGAGGAAGACCAAAGTCACGATGGATGGATCGTGTGAAAAATGATATGGCTAGAAAGGGAGTGTCTATCGAGATGACGACTAATAGAGAAGTGTGGAACAAAAAAGACATTTTACGCCGACGCCAAATAAATTGGGATAAGGGCGGGAGAATGATGATATTTGTACACACGTTTGTGTACAATCAATCAATCAATCATCTCATCATCAAAATCTCGAGTTTCAAAATGTCGATTTTTAAAAACAAGTTTTTCGAACCTAAACAAATTTTAATGATCGCGACCACATTCTCTCTTTATTCAATATGGAAGCTTAACGGCGTTTTTATTTTCAGTAAATGCACTGTACCGCAAGACGCATCCGGAGTATGCTCTTTATTTATATCTGATGGCACCAATATCACTGGCAATTTTGAACCCAATCGCCTTTGTGTTGATGGAGATCAATAAGCAAAATGATCAGACCCCAGTTATAACTATTGAGGGTCAATCAAAATGGTGTAAATGCAGTTTAAAATTGTTGAAGCAAATAGCAAAGGGCATTGCCTTCAATCCAGTGGTTGTGATGACTGTTTTGGGCATTTTTGGTAATGCTGCATTCAAACACCAGCTTTCTATTTACATTGAAGGCCTTTTGGATGTAAGTGGAACAAACACTTTTTATTTAACTAAAGTATTTTTTTAAATAAGTAGAGTCAAATATTAATCGGTAGTACGGAACCCTTCGTACTTGCCGGTTTTTTCATTAGATATTACCCGTCTGTGAAGTTTCACCAGCTCATTTAATTTACCCTAAACGCTAATGAACTTTCGGTTTCGGTTAATGGATTTGCGTGAATAATATTACCTATATTCCATTTATTTGTCTTCATATTTTTCATTCAAGTAAGGTTTATTTATAGGTATTTAAAGTTTTCATTTTGTTTCAGGTATTTGGCCAATCTTTTGCTGCAACTGCTTTATTCTTGCTCGGTCTCCGCATGGTGGGTCAGATACACAGGCTTAGAGGGCCAGCCCTCTTATTGCCCTGTGTCCTCATTATGGTTAAGTTGTAAGTTACCTTTTAATTCGTTGTTTGTTGTATATATGCATATATACGCATTATATTTTAAGGTAACTACACATACATTGCTCAGTGCCAACCAATTAATACTGTGCCACATAATTGATAACCCTTTCGGCACATTCGTACCGATAGCAATTTAGCAACACAAGTTATTTATGACTTATTTGTGTTTCTGTTATTCTGAGTCCGTGATGATTCATAATAATGTGAATTCATCAATCAAATTGTTTTTTGATCACGTTGATTAGGTAAGGACTGTAACAGTCTGTTAAATAACTTCAAGTTTTAAATCATCTAATTTACCGGTGTCTTCATAAAAAAAATTGAGACAACCTATCGCAATCCAGTGCTACACATAGTCACATAGCCCTCTCCCAAGTGGCGCCTCAACTCTTTTTATGTATTGACTAGAAAATAAATCAATTAGATAAAAATCTACAATCGCGAAGTTGGAATTTATAGTAAAACTAGTTCTTATATCGCTGACGCACAATGCGAAGTCGCACGGTAAGTACAACTCGCACTTATACAACGCCGTGACATCAACCACACACAACACCAGTCTGGTCGGCCTCTCCCTTTTCTTTGAAAGATGAGGGAACTTTACACACAGTTCTTTATCGAAATCCCGCGCGATCCTACTGTGCATTTATTGAGCTTGATATAATTTCAACCATCCACATCAATAGTTCGAAATAGGTTAATATAATATGGCCAACAATATGTGTGTGACATTGCCATCGCAATATTTTTCGGGATGATTGAAAAACGATAGATTGAACCTCAATTAGGCATGGATACCTACAGTAAAATTTGTCGTCGTGTGATCTGTAGGCTAATATCCGGCTCTAATTGAAAACTGATCGGGTCAATGTTTTGACCAATGGCACAATAGTAGAAAGAATAAAAACATGCATAACATAAAAGTCACGTCTGTTCATCCCGAAAAGTTTAGGCAGAGGTGAACCTATAGTACTTACACTCACATTTCATACGTTATGTTTAAGTACCATCTGATGACACATCAAGTATCGATCGAGCACAAACTGAGAACTACTAAGTACTGCTACTTCCTGGTAGGAAACTCAGTAACACTTTGCTCGGCCTGGAAATTGAACTCAGAATCTCATGCTTAGCGGTAGCCAAGGCTGTCTGTTGCAAAATTACTACGTACTTTTAGTGACTTTAATTATTTATTAACAAACTAATTGGTGAATAGGGTTGTGAGCTACATTAATACTTAAGTTATTTATGTTTTTCTGCTTGTTATATTGCAAAAAGAGCTGTTTGTTGTTCCTATTTATTAAAATAAAATAAAAATTACAGAATCGTCTTGCCAGTAGTTATGAGGGAAAGCGTGAGCGCCCTTCACGCAGGCGACAATGAATCGGAAACGCTGTCACTCTCTACATACGCTTTTCTGTATGGAACCATACCGACCGCGCCTGCAGTGTTCGTCTTTTCGAACTTATATCAGTTGGAGATTGATTTGGTAAGAAACTTTCGAAAAAAAATTACTGACTATAAAAAGTTTTGTATATCGATCGCGTGACTGTTGCCTTGTCTAATCACAAATGTTGGTAACGGTATCAGCTCACGTAATTCTAATATGATCAGTCCATTCAATTCAGTCGTTATCGGATATATTTAGGTACCTATTTATTTAGACGAATTACTCATTAACATTATTTTTACTATGTTGTCGATTCGAAACACAAAAGATTGTTGATTTGTTGGCGTAAATAGGTACAAATTACAAACATTAACAAAGTAGAGATTTATTCTTAATATTATTATGAAACTCTTTTGGGGTGACTGACATCTGCTATCTTGATAAATAAAGGTGACCAGTAATACTATTCTGTAATAATCTCACCGTGATAACGTAGGTGAAGTCAGTTTAAATAGTGTAAATCCCAAGCATTAGGTGGAAGATCACAATAAAGCTGAATTATGCTTTTATTGGGTTGGAGAAGTTTAAAATACTGGGTGGGTTCTTAGTTCGAACTCACGACCTCTTGCTTTGCAGCCTGCACTTAAATCTGTTATTTGGAGAATTATGGATGATCTTGATAAAATGTACTCTGCTAATGATGCAACTCTTTGGGATCACCATTTAATTATTCACAAAATGTTTTATTTCAGATGGCATCCTCCATGGTAATCTGCACATTCCTGTCGGCCCCGATGATGTTTATGTCGGCGCAAATGATAGCCATAAACAAAGACTATGCTGATCAGCTGAAGAAGTTCGGATTTGACCTGTCTATCGTATCTTTAGTTGCGTCGATTTGGATTCTCTTCGTGTTCACTATAACTAAGAAGTATAAACGAATGCCGCATAGGCTGACGCTGTGTTTAATTGTGTCGCAGGTAATGTTGATCTACACGTTCAATATCATAAATCATGAAATTTATTTTTAAGGCAGAAGCACCGGAATTAAAAAATAAATAACGGTTATAAATTTGGCTCTAAAATGCAACAAGAATAATCGTAACAGAAACATGAACTTTGATTGATTTGTTTTGGTATAGCAAAATATGACAATATTTATGTAAGTCGTAAAGATATTTTGTAACAACAAAGCTGTTTTATAAACTACGCTTACGTTTTATCCTGTTTTACAGTTTACGCAAAAAATGTGTAGGTAAAAGCCAGTGATGTTGTTTATTCTACAATCAAGTAATAATAATTTTATTTTTGAGTTGGACGCTGAACGGATGGACCTGTTTGGAAATAGGACAGGGGACCGAAAAGGCCCTGCAGTGGACTGTGGACGATACAGGCTGAACTGTTCAAATTATGTGCTGGTTTATGGTTCCCACCCATATATTGATTTGATACATTTTGCAGTTACTCCTGGCTATAAGCGTGGTCTGGGGTGGACCACTCACCGGTTACACGCCATCTTGGCACGCGACCCTGCAGCAGGCGCTGAGGATATTCAGCATGTACTCCTGTCTGCTGTGGACCTCTATGCTTTCTGTGGGATTACTGATGTTACAGGTGAATAATAAAATTTATTTTTATTTTTAATAGCAATGAATTGGGGCACCACAACCAAAGATTAAAAGCATCAGTGTTAAACAGAAATGGTCTTCAGACTAGGTTTTTTTACTTAAAGTGTTAATATGACAAAGCGAGAAAACATACAAACCTGAAGAAGAACAAATCGAAGTCGGTAATGAAAGGCATCGATTTTGAACTCGATTAATATGAACTTTCTTTTCAATTAGTCGTGTAGCACTAAATTATCCGTTATAACCACTATACTAGTACGGGCTATACTGTCGTGATTTAAATTTACGAAAAATTTTAGTTCATCATCAATTGGCTTATCAATAAATGTCTTTGTGTTCGTTCCAGAGTCGCGGACCTTGTTTCGTGGTGACACTATGGCCGGTTTTAGGGTTCGTTGCATGGGGTGCTCCCATTGTGATGGTGGTAGTGTTATTAGTTACTAAAGGCGACGGCGATCTCGACTGCAAGGCTACGGACGCGATACGACTGTGCCTGCTTGTCTTCTGTATTACTGGTAAGCTATTAAAATCGAAGTTTTTATTACTCTATTTTTCATTTTTAATGTTCTGAAAGAAAGCATGATTATTCTCCCGCCCTTATCCTAGTTTATTTGGGGTCGGCGCAGCATGTCTTTTTCGTCCATACTTCTTTTTTAGTTGTCACTCCCTTTCTAGACATTATTTTTATTATCATCTTTCACACATCCATCGTTTCTTAGGTGTTACTCTACTTGTATAGCCATCCTCATTCATACTCACAACTTTCTTGAACGTTTTTCTGATTCTTCCGCATAACATGTCCATAGATACCATGACAATCGATTTCCACACAACTTTTCAGTCACCGGTGTCACTTTCAGACTTCCTCAAAGAAAGGAAACAAAACCATTATGTAATTTTTTTTTATACCATAGTTATACTCAACCGCGCGTCAGTATTGGTTAACAATTTGACATTGACCGCAACTTTATGTTGTAGCAGTAAGCACGGTTTTCATGTGCGGTTGGTCGAAATAAGGCAGAAATCTTTGCAAACATATTATTATACATATACAATGTTCATTGCCATCCCGTGTGATAAGTGATAATCATGACTTTAACATGATATTCTAGACAAACATAAAGTAACAATGTCAAATAAGTGCCTACAGTACTACGAAAGCTCACACGCCCAATACCATCATCATTCTCCTGCTCTTATCCTAATGTACTTATTTGAGGTCTGCGTAACATGTCTTTTTCCTCCATACTTCGCTATTAGGCGTCATAATTATCATCCTACATTGTACATTTATTATTTCTTTGGTCTTCCCTTACTCGTAAATATAGCCATCCACATTCATACACAAAACTTTACTGATGACTTAAAGAAGAAAAAAAGACAAATAAATCGTTATAACTGTCCTTTGAGTAAGTGATTGCGTAAGGCACGTTATTTATACATTTACAAACCAGCTTTGCTATTTTTGATTTGCATTAAATTGAATAATACCTATAGTAAAAATAAAACTTGATTTCTATTTTTAAATTTTGTCGTAATTTGTTGATTTTGATATTTATTTTAGAATCAGACTGTTATTTTTGCATAATTTCGTTATTTCTTTGCGGAGCTCATGGCTAAGTAATAATAGCCGCACGGGTCGATCTAGGTTACTCTACGCATGACGGATATGGTCCGTGGATGGGTGACCATATTTACATACCGAGACTCCTCCGAAAAGCACGTTAAGCCGGCTGTCATTCGTGGATGTTTGACAGTCGTTACTGGTCGTCAGAAGCCTGAAAGTTTGACAGCGAGTCTTACCAAGGGGTATCGTATACCCAGTTACTGGGTTGTGTAGGTCAGAGAGCTAATCGCTCCATGTAAAATATTAGTATTCAGGTGCATCCGGTTAGACTGGAAGCCGACCCCAACGTAATTGGGAAAATGCTAGGCAGATTGATTGATGGAATTTCGTTCTTTCTTTCCTTATAACACTTCTTTTTTTTTCTTTGAGGGTGGGAAATCATCCATTGACATCTCCCGGTCTGGGTGGAGCGGAAGGGAGTGTCCAGACTTTTACACTGACTAAAACCCATCCATGTTCCTTCCGTAGCCCTTTATGTTCCGGGGTATTGGTAACCCTTTCGGACAATCCCGCTTACCCGGCAGGCTGAAACACTTCTGACAAAAACATTGTTACAGTGACGACGGGATGTCTGACCCTGTACATAAGGTTCAGAAGGCGCAGCGCACACTTCGCATCCCTCTCTGCCGACCTCGCGACCTCCTCAACTCCACGTCAAGAGTCTACAAGCTTGATCGATGACGCCGAGCCTTCTTCACAGACGCAACCTATTTCTACTAGTGGCAATGGGACTGGTAAATATAATATTAACTCTATTCCGGCGCTGGAATAATAATGATCGACACCCAAGTTTCTTTAGTAATAATAATAAAATAAATCGAATAATCTACGCAATCGAGTCCTGACGATTCTTATCCATTTACTACTTTCTTATACCTGGGAACTGAGGGCTTTGTGGTTTGCCAAAGACAACGTTTTTATTAGTAACTAGCACTTTGCCCGCGGCTTCGCTCCCGTGGTCTTTCCCGTGGGACCCGTTATTTTTCCCGGGATAAAAAGTAGCCTATGTTACTCCTAGAAAACTAAGCTTTCCAACGGTGAAAGAATTTTTAAAATCGGTCCAGTAGTTTTTGAGCCTATTCATTACAACCAAACAAACAAACAAAGTTTTCCTCTTTATAATATTATAGTATAGAAAACAGGTTTACGTTTTTTTTTATAACCTATATGTTTTGCCGTTGACTACGTGTAAATATCAAAACCTTTCAACATTACATTTAATTATTTAGTTTCATTGTAAAACAATCTTAAAAGATCGTGAGTGATTTTATATAAGTACAGCCAACGCATCATGACTAGCACTAATGTCACCGCCACAATGTTTATTGACACGTTGTTGTAACTCACCTGTTGGTCGATCCTGTAAAAATCTCACCGTGTTCACTTACGTGAAGTGAAGTGTCATTCGACACTTCACACACACTTGCAAGAATTGACATTATTGACTCACTTCACTTCACTTCTTCTTATACTCACTTCACTTACGTCCTCACGGTGAGGTTTTTACAGAATAACACTACTGTTCGTTGTCTCGCCCTTTTGAATGTTTCTCCATAAATATTGTTTTCATCAGCCCGACAAAAAAACAGCCAGCGCCAAACTAGCTGAACTTAAAAAAATATTGCTTTAGTAGGTAGATACGGAACCATAAATACGCAGTCGCCCAACAAGCAGCCTGGCTGTTGTTCTGATGACCCCAACTGTGAAAGCGGGCTGACCGCCGCACACGATATTGAAGACATAGCTGATACCAAGTAAGTGGTTGCGTTTTATCATATTCTAATTTAAGGTACCTAACAAAACCGATCAGGACCAGACCCGTGCCGGCGGCGCGTATATGTTCCACCCGCGCCTCAAAGACATGTCAGCACATGAAGACCCTTTAGGGCCAAGCCTGCCGGGTAAGCGGGATTGTCCGAAAGGGTTACCACTACCCCGGAACATAAAGGGCTAAGGAAGGAACATGGATGGGTTTTAGTCAGTAAGAGTCTGACACTTCCTTCCGTTCCACCCAGAGCGGGAGAAGTCATTGGATGATTTCCCAGCCTTAAAAAAAAAAGGTAACAAAACTCTTTGTGGTAAACTAAAAAAAACAACTGCTGGGAAATCAAGTCCATTTTGTTAAATAAATCCTTAAATCATTCTAAAATAAATTTTCATAACAAAGGAATGTCAAGAAAGGTCACTAGTGAATTTTATCACCTAAGATTATCTAAACACACAATATGTCTGTGTGATTATTTATGTACATGTTTTATCTACGGCTCATTTATGATAATCGTCTATCTGACCCTCAAGTCTATAATGATATGTATTATAAACATTTATTTATTTATTTATTCAAAATTATGTAAATAACACACAAACATAATGTTATATAATTTTTTTATGTATATGTAGGTTTTTATTTAGTGGGTAATATTCGGAACTACTGATGGCTACATAAAAAAAAAACAAGCGAGTCAAAGGCTAGCTATTTGTTCATGTCTTTGAAAAAAGGTTGGATTTTACTTTAGCTTTAAACGCATAAAAGACAAATAATAATAATATCTTTTAGCATTTCACACAACGCCATATAGTCCCAAGCTAAGCAACCTAATGCTTGTGTTATGGTAAAGAGATGGGTGATAAACATGAAGCAAATACAAAGAGGAGATGTCATAATGTGAATGTGCACTGTGACAATAAATCGGTCCTGACGTCATCGCGGTGGGCGTGGCCTCGGTCAGTTGGCGGCACACGGCGGCGCACTAACTACATGTTTACAGTCCAGTGTTCACAGTCTATTTTATTATTTTCTATCTTATTTTAAAGAACAAGATGAAGTGTTGTGTACTATCATGTAAAAACTATTCAGATAGACGTTCTGATGCCTTGGACGGCATAACATTTCACGTGTAAGTAATTTTATTTCATAAATTATTAGAAGCGTTCTAGAAAAATCTGTGCATTCTGTTTCTTAACAATAGTGTCACTGCTCGATAAAAGATGGCGCCACTTTGTATAGTATGAATAGCACTATACACACCTATACACTAGTGACATCTAGCGAAATCTAGCTAAAACGACATTGTAACAATCGACAAAGCTTAACCTATTAATTGTCCTATTCACCGCTAGATGGAAAATAGAGAGGGGCGTGGTTTGTAACGTCCCTCGCTCCCCGTAAAGTGTCACGCATTATGTTAAAGGGAAATCCAGTTACGGCATCTCCTCTTTGTATTTGCTTCATGGTGATAAACCACGTATATACTTTTTTTTTTGGAATAAAAACATACATATTATAGTTAGAAAAATGTATCAAAGAAGAGGGTAGGTTGTTATAAAAGGTATACTTTAATCGTATCTCCATCGGCCAGGGACTGCGCCTGCCCTCCGTCCCAGAAGCACCGCTGCACGGCGCCCGGCGCGTGCCAGTACCTGAGCGAGCTGGAGCGGGCGGCCGGCGCGCTGGGCCTGCTGCCGCCCGAGCAGACGCGCGGCCGCGGCGGACAGCTGCTCAAGCACACCGTGCTCATTATCGTGTACAGTCTCAGCATGTTTATTGTGAGTGTATCTATAAATTATAATATTGCTACAAGCTTAACCAACAGCGCCCTCTATGAAAGTCATTCGAGCACCAAAAGATGCTGTGTAATTTATTTATTTAGATAACACGGAAGACTTACACCTAAAACAAACAGAGACAGAGAGAAAGGTCCTCCCGTCCCAGCCGCCCGGGCGTCGGGAGCCACGTGACGACTCCCGGCCACCGTAGGCGCGGGCCTGCGGACGGTGAGTAATGGGTGGCTCACCGTCCGATCAGGACCAAGCTCGTGCCGGACGGCACGTATATGTTCCACGCGCGCCTCAAAGAGATTTCAGCATATAAAGGGGCCCTTTAGGGCCAAGCCTGCCGGGTAAGCGGGATTGTCCGAAAGCGTTACCGCTACCCCGGAACATAAAGGGCTAAGGAAGGAACATGGATGGGTTTTAGTCAGTAAGCGTGTCGTGTAAAGAGTGTCAGAACACTCCCTTCCGCTTCACCCAGAGCGGGAGAAGTCATTGGATGATTTCCCAGCCTCAAAAAAAAAAGAAAAGGACAATTACAGGTCTTAGAAAAAAAAAGTATTGTCCGAGGACATACACCAATTAACTATTATATACTACCTACAGCATAATTACTATGTTGCTCGCACTGCATAATAAACATCATAACAAAAAAAAACCGGCCAAGTGCGAGTCAGACTCGCGCACCGAGGGTTCCGTACAAACCTGTAGGTATATAAGTAAAAGTTATGGTATTTTTATTGCTAAATGAAATCCATAACATAACAATGTGGAAAGCTGACGGTACCTTGTCAATACATATATGAAAACATTATGTATGTTCGGAAAAATCTTCATCTCTTTAAGAAGAGAAGTGATAGACATAATTTTAATACTAGAAATAGGCACAATTTGGATCAATCTCGGTTTAGATTGGCTAAGGTACGAAATTCTTTTATGGGGAATTGTGTAAAATTTTATAATAAAATACCACTGCGGATTCTACAACTGAACGAGACAAAATTTAAAACATGCATAAAACGCACACTATGTAGACAATTTGCATGAAATTTTGTGTGCATATCGGGTAGGTCTGAGAATCGGCCAAAATCTATTTTTTTATTTTTTTTTGTTAATCGCATAACAACGTTTGCTGGGTCAGCAAGTCTAATATATAAAATTCTCGTGTTGCGGTGTTTGTTTCCAAACTCCTCCGAAACGGCTGAACCGATTTGCATGAAATTTTGTGTGCATATCGGGTAGGTCTGAGAATCGGCCAACATCTGTTTTTTTTTTTTAATCGCTGAACAACGTTTGCTGGGTCAGCTAGTAAGTTTATGATTATTAAAAAAAATATACTATGTGATGTAACTATAAATTTAAGATTTTCGGAATTTTTCCTATATGTGTACTCTATAACGTTGCTTCATGCCAAATTTCAAGATTCCAGGTCGTCTGGAAGTATCCTTTAGGTTTTGATTCCCTTGCGAGTAGTTGCGAGTTTCAAAATATGCGGCTTTAATTGCTGTATCTTTTGATTGCGTTGACGTAGAAGTTTGATTTTGTTACAGCTTAAAGATATTATAGACTTGAGTATTTGTTAAGAATTTCAATATAATACCACTACGCGTTCATGAGTAAAGGGGTAATAAGTTTAAAATTATTAAAAATATTTTTATTATATGATGTAACTAAAAATTTATGCTTTTCGCAATTTTTCCTTTATCTGTGTTATAAGACGTTGCTTCGTACCAAATTTCAAGATTCTGAGTTCACGGGAAGTACCCTGTAGGTTTTGATTCCCTTGCGAGTGTCGAAAATTTGCGGCATAAACGGGAGTATCTTTTGATCGCGTTGACTTAGAAGTTTGATTTTTTCACAGCTCCAAGAGACCATAGACTTGAGTATTTGATATGAATTTCAGCTTGATACCTCCACGCGTTCCTGAGAAAAAAGGTCTTGACAGACAGACAGACAGACAGACAGACGGACAACAAAGTGATCCTATAAGGGTTCCGTTTTTACCTTTTGAGGTACGGAACCCTAATTAACTACTACATGTAAAAGTTTCGGCTCAAGCACTTCCTGGCTGACGACACGCTAGTTAGGAACGGATCTATGTCGTATTGTTTACACAGCTTATTTAAAGTTGGTTGAAGCAAATGGCACAAAATGGTAATTATGGGCATGTTTTAATTTTGAACTGAAGAAGTAAAAATAAGTAAATAACCACGCAGATTTTTTTTTGTCGTCCTGTGATACTTAGCTAGTTGAAACTAATGTATTTCTACGATATTCCAGGGCATAACCTACACGACTTGGCGCATGATGTTGAAAGATGAAAGCGGAGTATTTGTGGAGATTGAGTATCTCGACATTGTAGCTAACTACGGACAAGCGTTAATTATGTTCATACTATTTGGACTTGATCCTGAAGAAATTCTGATACCCGCTGTCAGATTCTTGAAGAACAAATGGTAATTACTGAAATTTTTTGAGTTATTGACGATAGATTCGATGTAATTTCTTACTTCATGTGATGATGCTATCAAAGTGAAACGAATCAAATATTTAGTACACAATTTCTTAATAAATGTTTTTCCAATATAGGTATGGTGGAGACACAGTGATTCTACCGACCATTGAAGATCTAAGCTTTGAAACGAAACACGTTTGCGACCAGTTTATCACGCATCATCTTGAACGCTGCAGGGAGACTATTGCTAAAGATACTAGGTAAATATATTTCACTGATTCATTCAATATAAACGGTAAACATTCAGCTAAACCCACGTATATTTTTTCGAAAATTTATTTTAATATTACCAATTTGTATGTATGAGAAGAAAGTCCTTTGTCAAAGTCCACGTCTAATTCTCGTATCATTTATTGATTAATAAAACAAGTCACATCAATACATCACTTTCTACAGTTTCTACCATTTCCATTTCATTATCTCATGTTTTTTTAACACTTTCACTGCCAAGCACATTTATTGCATGTCTATTGGCATGCCACAAAATGTGTCTCGCATATCTATAACAACCCATCTGTTGAGTCCATCGGCGCAACGGTTACGTAACGGTACCACTATGCCGCAGCACCCGAATCCGAGTTCACTAAGCCAAGCCCACGACCAGCCAGCGATAGTAGGGTTGTCGAACGTCTAATTTTTTATTGAAAGAAATAAACTACACGGTTCTTTTTTATATTTTTATTTGTTTTTCCAGGTATTTAAAAATCATAACACTTACGCCAAGAGAACCTTACATGATTTGCCTAATTCGCAGTTGTAGTGTTTTTCTTTTTAATTGGTTTTCTCTTTAAGTTTCATGATAACCTATGAAATGTATTTCCTATTGAATACGATACCACACTTTTTATCCAAGAATGTTTATCGGAGATGTAACCAATACAGAACAAAGAATACTTTCTGTGAAATTATATGTAACACACTCCACAAAATAACGAAAAACATTGTACTAATGTTCTTGCTCCTCCTTCTCAATCTCAACTTGTTGTTAGTCAAAAACTTTTAAATGTCAAAATATCAAATCTTCATACAGCCAATAATGCAGATTTTTAACCCTCTGATGCCAGATGATTCACACGCATAACAACAGAATTATCTAAGCTAAGTGAATGAAAGTAAGGTACCTAGCTAAAGTTGTATAAACAGTTGTCGTCTAAATCGCCAGCAAGGGATTAAAAACCTTTAAGCTCAATAAAACCAAACCGATGCCTTTGTTTTCATTTTTTAAACCTTCAGCGACGGTTTTTACCTCAATAAAACACGTGCAGATGAAGAAAAGATTAAACATTTGTCTTCTTTTGTTTTTGAGCTCAATACAACCGAACTGATACCTTTGTTTTCATGTTTTAACGAGTGTTTTTGCTTCAATAGAACGAACACATACAGATAAGGAAAAGTTTTAACATTACCTCTTTTGTTTCTAATCTTAATAAAACCAAACCGATGCCTTTGTTTTCATTTTTAAACCTTCAGCGGCGGTTTTTACCTCAATAAAACACGCGCAGATAAAGAAAAATAGTTACCTAATAACAAGAAATCTCATTAAAATTGCGTGGCGCCATAGGCTTGTATAGGTACCTATGATGAAAAGGCAATTAATAATAAATCCACTTCAGTATGTTTCTTAGAGATTTGTCAGCATAATATTAAATCGTACAACATTTAAAGTAAATAAATAATTGATGAAAGTCTTACTCAAAAGTACATACTATTCTCACCTAGCTTATTTTTGGCAACCCTAGTAGCACGTTTTGATTTGCACCCGGTAGGCGGGTGCTGGGCATGGCCACAAGCCACGTATAACTATTTATATGTAGGACCCGGGAGTCGGGTTGTGGGCACCTGAACGAATTTTCGTTCGACCCGGGAGCCGGGTGCTTGGCAGCGAAAGTGTTAACTCGATACTCCAGATGGCGCATGCGCACATACCGGGGCGTATTCCGCGGCTCCTGTCTCGTCCGCTGGCTAATAAACTGTGGCCTGGCTAAAGACGAGCACGAAGCAGTGCAGTACGGAAGACATCTACTCGACGGCCGACTCATATCACACGTCAACAACGCCCACCACTTTACCAACTCACCGCTCCTGTACACCTTCAAGTAATCAGCTGTACGCTATTGACATGACAAAGTAATAAGCATAATGGAGTCTTCGATGATTTATCCAAATAATTTCGTCTTTCTTTTAATCAAGCTACGTAAAAGAAAATATCGCTTGTCATTACATCATAATTTTTTTGACGTTGCCACTCCATTTGCTTAATACTCTGTGTACGACTCACATGACGACGATAATTCTTAAATAGGAATTTCTCAGTCCGGAATCTTAAGTAATTATACATTTTAACAAATGTACTTATATAGATAATTAATCAATAACGTATAGTACTGTTCTTCAAGATTTTCTATAATGGATCTTGATGAATTTAGGAATTTATTTTTTGTATAAATTAGTTAACAAGAAAATCTCTTATTTAATTTATTATGTTGCAGGTTGCAGCATGAGTTCTTTTATTTAGATTATTGGTACAAACGTTTCTGGTGCTGTTAAAGACCAAATATTAACTTATTTGTTGTTTGATTGTTTTCAAATAGTTATGTAGTTTCAGTGTTGTAAGACAACATAGTTATAAGTTTAAGTTTTGTGATCATGTAGACTTGTAGTTATTTAGTTCATATTAACATTTACATTTTAGTACCACATGGTTTCTACTTTATGATCTCAACAACATAAAATCAAACTATATACTTACTTACTAATATTCTATGTGTCTGTAAGTTAAAGTATTTTATCAGAATGTAACTTTTTTGTTGCTTTCGAACAAGCCACTTCTAAGCTACTTTATGTTTGATAAAAACATTACTAAAAATGATCTTATTATGCGAGTGGTTGGGAAACTTCGCTATTAAATTAGATAGATAAACAGTAAAACCTTTCCTCAACAAAATAGCGGCCTAATATAGGTATGTAAGCAGTAACAAAACAACATAATAATTGTTCTGTACGACTATTCTCACGAGGATTCGCAGTATTCATCAGCGAAACGAAGAGTTTCTTGAGCTCATGACTGGAGCCAGTTCAGAAAACGTTTGCAAAACAAATGCGCCACGCTCAATGCTCGCAATGAGTATGATCCTGCTGAATAATTAAGTTGTGGTCAGTGCACTGCTGTGAGACTGTCATTACTGACAACTGCTTAGTTTCGCCGCCTGCCACTCGCTCTGCCTCAGCAAAAAACTCCATAATGAATTGGCTGGATTTGCCGATAATCATCCTGTGATTTAATGGTAAATAATTTTACTGTATTTTTTTTTATTCGACAAAGTAATCAGATGAACTCCTAAAGCATTTTAAAAACTATGTTGCAGTAGAAATGACAGTTTTTAAGTAATTTGCAACAATCATGAACAATTATTGTTAACGAATCTTCATGATTAGCAGATTTAATTTAAATTTAGACACTGTAAGTATCGTAAATGTGCGCATAAATATTTGTGATGTTCGGCTGTTATTGTTTGCCCTTGTTATAGTGATAATTATGAATAATATCTTAATTTAATGTTTATATCATAAGTGTAATAGGAATAATCAAATGTATTATCATATTAATATTATATTGTTGTATTTTCTGAACGAGCATAAAAAAAATGTTAAAAAAAATATATTTGTTGTGTAACACACTTGGTTTACTTTGTCCTAACTTTAGAACAGTCAAGTGTTTAATTTTACATAGAGCGACTGCCTATCTGCCCTCCACAACCTAAAATAGTTTACCCCTTGGTAAAACTGGCTGGCTTCTGACGACCGGGACAACTGTCAAAAATCCATTTGACAGCTGGGACAAATGGCATATTCAAAGATATTATAATATAACAAGATGGCGCACTATGAAATTTTTGCAATGTAAACTGGATTCTATGTTGTTACAATAAAGTTTAAAACGAGCTGAGCGAAAAGGAATGCGTCCTTGTCTACTGGGTTGCCACCGTAATAATTTTTATTATTTAATTAGCAATGTATAGCTCAATAAACTGACTGTTATAACTCAACATACTCATTTATTTATACTTATTTTCGCAAAATACACCTACCTGAATTTGTAAAGGAACAGAAGAATCACCCAAGTATGTATGAATATAGTTTCGAGGAACTGGGATAAACATAGCCTACAAAACTTCCCTAGGCTAGGATTCGCGATATCTGCATACCACGCGGGCTAAGTCTGGTGAACTATTTGGGCTTAATGTGCTCTCAGAGGGACGGAGGAGTCTCCATATGTAAAGATGGTCACGCATCGGACCAACCCAAACAAGTGTAGCTTAACCTGAAGGATTGAACCGTGCGGCTGTTATTACTTAGCTACGAGCTTGTCTTCACTTTCAAATAGGACTGAAGATTAAAACACTGGGTTCTTCTTCTTCTTGGGGCTTTGGTTTCCGCACTCAGTCCTTGGCGGACCATTGTGCGTGTAAAAAAAAATAAAAGCTGGGTTTTTGTAATACTTATATTTACTCATCATTTTCTTCTTCCTCATTCTCATCACCATCATCTTGTTCTGGAGCTTCCCACCATGTTAATAGCCCCAGGCCAGGCTCATTGATACCACCGACTATCTTGTATGGTGCAACGGTCTGTATTGTACATTCAGTGCCCGGAGGCCCTGTGGGTAAACTTTCTTCAAAGGCTTCACTTGTGATGCGAAACCTTATTGATTCCCCTGTAATAGCAAAAAACATTGAAATGTATATTTAGGTACAGACGCCAGCACATCAAGCTACCCCAAAGTGTCAAATATACCCAATTGAACATGAACCTTATTCTTTTGTAATAAAGTTGAAAATCTATTAATGAAATTTGACAGATTGGAGTAGCTTGATGCGCTGGCGACTGTACCTATTTAACAACTGTTTATAATATAAGTCATTTAAATTTAACTTTCCTAGTTTTGGTCACATCCTGTCTTTCTTAGTGTTTATAGGTCACAACGATCTTCAGCCAGGACTTCTTAATATTCTTATGGAGTTGGAATGTACTTAATGTTTTATGGTCTTATTTGTGGATGGCAATGTATACACTGAGAATATCTTAGTAAGAAAGAAAATTGTTGATGCACATTCTGACCACTTCCCCCGACCTCAATTTGCCAGCTATTTTTAAATCCCATGTAAACCGGGCACAAATCTACGACAGATAAATTCCTAATTTGCTTGGGTATCAAACCCAAGACGTCATACTCAGCAGTAGCGCTTGCGAACACTATACCAAGGAAGCCATCAAACTGGCAAAATGTGGGTGTACCTACTATGGGTACACCTTTGCCTAACCCTTTGGGAAAACAAGGTGTTGGGATACATGGTTAAATTTTAGTTGTTTTAATCCCCTTAGGGGGTCATTGTACTCATTGAAACAAGCACCTTTATATAATATACCCTATAGGACCGAACCCGAAATCGTGAAAAAAAAATCAGCTGTTCAGTACATTTAAGTTCGCCTAACTCGTCAAAATGTACTGCACAGCCGATTTTTTTTTTCGCGACCCCTTTAGGGGATTGAAACACCTTAAATTTAACCGTGTTTATGTAGTTTTGAGTATTCTGACCACTGAGAGTATGAGTTCCTGTCAGTTGGACACATTTTTATGGACTAATAGCTTTAAATTCATAAAACACATATTCTTGATTCTCAACTGAAAGACGTTAGAAATGCATTCTCTCATTGGCCAGAGTGTAGCACTAAATATCAAATCTAAATACAACAGGCAATTACCAGAATCCATGAATAAATCATGTTTCTCTCCATCTTCTTTTGGGTACTCCCATACCCATGCTTGATCAGTCTCATCAAATCTAGATGGGTGCTGTAGAGCATTCACAGGTATTAAAATGTCATCAAAAAATCCTAGGGTCACTGAAATATAAAACATGCAAAAAATATAAATTAAATCCACCAACCCACACTGGGGTGGATTATGACCTGCTCCCTCTCATAGAGAGGATTATGACCTCCCTCTCATAGAGAGTTCTGTGACCTAGAAGTGGGAACATTATAGGCTTATAATGCTAAAACAAAATTACAAGATAACTTACAATACTTAGATACAGTGAACAATTTGGTCATATATTGATATGACGGCTGTGCCTAGCACCTAGCCTGCTAGGCATTTATTAGGTCACAAGCTGTGTCTTATGAGATTTCCCACCAGAAAAATAATAAATTCCCATAGAAACTTTTATCCCGTATAAGGTCATAATATCAAAGCATGCCATACCTATACAAACTGTAATCAAGTAGATTGCATTGAAATTAAGTAAATATCAATTTAAATTTAGGATTATTTACTAACATACCATGCACACCTTCTCTGCTACAATTTTTTATCTTTCCAATAAGAATTTCTTCAACAACAGGCCGGAAGACAATATATCTAAACTTTACTTCTGTGTGGGATGAACCATCCCCAGGAAATATATATGAATGTCCAATGTCTATGATGTCAAATAAAGCTATGCATAATCCTACATTCAATACTACCTGAAACAATCAAAACAATAATGCATGTTCTCTTTCTTGCCGTTCCCCCAATGATGAGAATTGCGACCACATACAACACGATCTAAGTTATCTTCTGCAGTGTGGACCACAAGGTAAATAATGCACGTTAGAGTAGCAGATACGAGTATTCAGCAAATTATCAGATTATTTAGGTAAAAATTATAATTATTGGACTGCATTTGAAACATTGGTTCTAGATTGAATCGTAAAACTTGTTAATATGATGAGGTTATAAACATTCTTACTTTATTTGCTAGTTTCCTATTCAGTAATGTTGTAATTGACTCTGTTAAACTTTGATGAAAATGTTCTGGAGTAATTCTGATGACATCTTTCATTTCCGCTAATACGAACATTTTGAAATAAATGAAATAATGCAAGTCTTCATTTCAAAAGCTTCGCGGTCGTCGGATCAAGGAACATATTTATGAGCGTCGGATTTGGATTTGTTGTCTGTCACTGTAAGTAACTGTCACTGTCAGTGTCATTGATTGGCGCCCTAGTGTTGGTCTGGTGCATGGCACTATAAGCATACAACTATGCCTTGCCTACCTAATCTTTTCCTAACTATGTATGGGTCGGTTTCTAGTCTAATCGAATGCAGACCAGTGTTTTTCATGGACCGAGTAATTAACTGACCCCACAATCTAATTACGAAGTAACATGATATCCTAATGGATATCGCATGATGTGGTGTGGGTTCACTTCGAGATGTTCACTAGTTTGATCCTAGCCACTGTGGTAGCCCTTAGAGCATATAAAGGTTAAATGCTCTAAGTGGTAGCCACTTAACTTCACAGAGTACATTTTTATCTATGGTACTTAACTTGTGGAACCGGAACTTCTCAGAACCGGAAACAATCACTCCTAACCATGCTCCTAACTAACACTACTTAGTCTGTGGTCGTAACACTTACTCTCTTCCAAAGAGTACAATAATAAGTGCTCTCTTCTCTAAGGTATATATATTCTGTGGTCAAACATGTCTTTGTTTGTTATGTCCTGTCAACGTCAACCAACCCCTGAGCGAAAATCCGTAAAAAAAGTCAAAAGCCTAACAAAGTTTATGGTTGTTTCTTCTAAAACTGTGCCAATTCTCGCCTTGCGGTAGCAATTTTAGTGGAGTACTACTTAGCCTGTGCGTAGTGGACAACAAATATATATCCGATCTCTCGATTGAGAGTGATTGTGTGATCATGCAAAGTTTGTAATAATTTATTAATATAACAAATATTTCACTGATTGACTCCATATTTAAGGGCCCAATTTTGTCCAGAGTTGTCCAGAGAAATTACCAACAACGATTTAAAACCAAAATCGGATTTACGGAAAGTTTTCCCATGCCTAACATTTTTTTCTATATTTTCCAGGTACCAACAGAACAGATAGGTCCAGGTCGCCCCTGAGGGTCGACAATATTCGCAGGCGTGATATTAATAAATCTCAAGATTCTGGGAAATCTAGTGATAGCATAAATGTCATGAATCCTATGATGATGACCAATATGTATCCACAAGGTACTTTCTTTTTATCTGAGTTTTATGGGGTTAGCATTATTTATCCACCAAAGTTAAAATATTTGAAAAAAGATGTTGCACAAATATTGAACTAAAATATTTTAGGTAAATAATAACTTATTTTTTTAGCCAATATGATGATGGCTGGTGGAATTTATCCTAATATGATGATGCCAGGAGCTATGATGGGTGGGAGCATGTTGCCTACTATGCCTGGTACAGCAATGGAAATGATGCCTGGACCAGGCATGGATATGGTCCCACAAGCAGCTATGGACATGTCAGCAATGAGTGGACAGGCTATGGCACCGACCCCTACTCCTGCCATTGACATGGGTATAATGGGAGGAATGATGATGGACCCAGCTATGATGGGAATGTACCCTAATATGGGTGGAGATATGCCAAATGCGCAGCCTAAAAAAGAAATAATTTTTAAACATGCCAGGCTTATTCCTCCAGATGGAGATACACCTCAACCACCTCGAAGGTCTAAACCTCCTGGATGCCGAACAATATTTGTTGGAGGATTACCTGACAAAATCAGAGAAAGCATTGTGAGGGAAGTTTTTGAAACATATGGAAGAATACATACACTGAGATTGTCAAAGAAAAACTTTTGTCACATTCGTTTTGATCGAGAGGAGTGTGTGGATCAAGCAATGATGATATCTGGTTATTGTATGAAACTTATTAATATAAGAGAAAAAGATGACATGGTGGAGGATGATGATGATGATGAAAATTCTCACTCCACTTCTGGCTGGTTACATGTAGACTATGCATTGGTCAGCACAATTCATAATGTACATAACTTAATTTTAAAATTTTGCCTTTGACAATAATAATCAAGACACTTTTTTTTTTAGAGTCGAGATGACCAGAATGACTTTGAGCGGCGACAAAGACATGCCTTGCGTGTTCAGCAACAACATATGCAGCATTTGAATTCTCAGAATGACATTGCTAACCGCACCATGCCCCCATATGGAGATGTACGTAGGAGAACACCATCACCATCTAGAGTACAGCCATATTCTAATGCATCCATGATACAATTAGCAGAAAAACTTAAAAATGAAGAATTATTCCCAACAGTTGTACCCGTAAGTTATTAATTGCAAACTACATGTATTTATTTATAACATAAAATGACCAACGCCAATTACATTAGTTACACGTTATACACCAACAGTTTTTGCATTGTCTGTTGCATGGCAATCAATAGTTTAATCACATTACATAAATATAGTAACTCTGTGTTCAGTAATTCAACATTCATACGCTTGTCTCAGTACTCCAAACATACTGACAAGATCTTCCATTCATCCGCGAACACATCACAGTCAGGCTTAGCATCCAAGAGAGTGTTGAGCACAGAAAGTGTGCGAGGGACAGGAGACTGGGCTTGAACGACGGTTCAAGGCACAGCGAACAATCTGTGGCTCCTGTTATATTTGATTGGCTATAATTTATTGGAGCAAAAAGATGGAACAATTCGTCGTGCAATTCAGGAGCATCTGTTTTTCCGTGAAGGATCAATCTTACAAAAATTAATGATTTGGTCATTTTTTCTTCTCACTTCAAGAGAATTATACCCTAAACAACCTAAAAGAAATTTGGACGGATACATAAACGGATAATATCCATTCAAGCGTTTATAGATATACCTTAGATAAGCTTTTTGAACCTTTTCTAAGAGTAAAGTGTACTTCTTTGCTTGAAGTAAGACTAAAAATTATTTAATTTACCTGCAACATTAAATCACAATTTTAATTTCTTACAGACATTGCTTGCTTGGTTAGAACGTGGAGAATGTACGAAAAAGAATGCAAATCAATTTTATTCAATGATACAAGCAACAAATGTACATATACGAAGACTTTTTAGTGAGAAAATGCAAGCTGAAGAAGAGTTACATGAGTGTAAGGAACGAGTCAAGACTCACATTGCAAATGTGATAGAACAACGTAAGTTTGTTTAGACATGGTTTTAACAATTTCTTAATCCACCACATCAGGTGAATGTGGGAAATCAGTGATAATTGTGTCTCTAGTTCAACACTATTTGATATTTCTAAATAATATCAAGGTAAGACAGTCACAATGTTTTCTTTTCACTTAAGAAAACATTCAAGTAGAAACTGTAATCTGTTCCAAAACTTTTAAATGAAATTATAAACAAAATTGTTTCTTGATAAAATTCTTATGCAATCACTCATTACATTTATTAATTACACATTAATGTATACTTAGGATGATCTGACAATGATTGTTTTGTTTTGTTATTAAATAAAAAAAATATTAATTGGATAGGGAATAAAAGTTTCTATGGAAATTTGTCATTTGCCTGGAAGTTGGCTTATCTTAAACTACTGTTCTATAAGTGAAAGTTAGGTTTATCATTGTACTTTATAAACTAATTCCTTACGGGATTAAATAGGCGATGAAAGTGAAGTTCATAATTTTTCATGTTAAAAATAAGGAATGGTGGTAAATTATTGTAACTTCTCAATTAAAAAACATTTTTATGGTCATATAAGGTTTTAAGGATTCAAATAATCACATATCTCAATTTAGCAATACAATATTCCACAGTATTGTGAACTGTCCTATTCCAATTGTGTTTATATTTTTCATTCAATTGTTTTGAAACAGAGTATTAATAAAGCAAGTCTTCACCACATTGAACGTTGTAAAATGCTTTTGAAAATAATGTTCAAAAATGTTTGCAACTTCAAGGGTGTCAAGTCTTAAATTAATTAATAATATTTCCTCAAAATGGTCACTCTTTTAATCTTAATGCTTAGTCAGTAGTCAACAAATGGATTGCCCCGGTTCACCAGATGACTTCCAGCCATAAGTATTAATGAAACCACAGAATCATCACCAAAGATGGGTGCTATTGTAAGTTATTTATATCATGACAATTTAATTTTAACTTTTGGGTGTTTTTATTCCTATAAACCTAGTTAATTATTATAATGTTATCATCATGTTAGTTAAAAATAAATTGTCAGAATATGTTGGGTACTCCTGTGCAATTGCACAGTATTATCATATCGTACGTCACATCTCCGTAACGCGAGGTGCAGCGTGTGCGCAACCCTGCCGACTGGCTCGTGACCCTCGCATGTGATAGGTACGCATATAACACTGCGAGCGACTGCGGCGTTATAGCCCGCAGTATGAGAGCCTGGGATGACCGGTTGATCGAGAAAATACGACGGTATGTTTTGGTCGCAAAGTCGGATCTCTTAACATAATTTTGTGAACCTCAGTCGAACAGGTGGCGAAAGTGTTTGCCGCATCGTCCCATCAACGTGTATGGGATCACTTCACAAAGCCTCAAAGAAAGAATATTGAGACATGGCAGAAAATGACGCAGGTATTACTTTTACAGCAATTTTTGTTTTGTTAGGAAACAAGGAAACACTATTTAGTAAATAACAAAAACACAAATGTTCGTGATAACGCTGCTCCACTATAGTATCGTAAACCATAATTTTAACACTAAACTCGGTGTCAGTAAGTATGAACTTCAATAGGACGGATCTCACTTATGCTGGTTTTGTAGTGTTAAGAATGGCGGAAAATCTAGGTGACCGAGAAGACAGCAGAAACAGGTAAACAGGATAAGGAATGTGTTATTGGAGGTTCAACGATATATTTTCTAAACACATGAATTTGAGTATTAAGTATGAGAGAGTTTTAGTAATAAATCTTGTTTATTCATTCTCCACTAAGTCAATATACATCTTCCAGGAGTTTAATGCATTGAAAGAAGAATTCTATGAAAAGTTTAACGACGAAGGAGATTTCAATGGTTTCAGTCGAGCATCGGATAGTAACGAAGAAATCCAACAACTGAAAGTAAGTTACTTATAATAATAATTAGGGTACTTTTTTTTCCATGTGGAAGAACGGAGCATTTTAATAAATATTTTTACTATTTCAGCGTGAGAATGAAAGCCTCCAATTTCAACTGGAAGCATATAAAAATGAGGTCGATGTTATAAAGTCTGATGCTATGAAGGAGATGGAGAAATTTAAGGCACAGTTTATCGCGCGACAGGCTTTACTGGGCAACATTGTCAAAAATGTAAGTTATTTTTTTGTTTTTTTTTTTATTTAATCGTAGTTAATAGTAATTTAGTTATCTATACATATTATAAATGAAATTCGCATTACGTGCATATCTGTGTAACCGTATTGTTCTTCTAAACTATGCAAAGGATTTTGATGCGGTACCATCATTCACCACGTTATAGGCTGATTATGTGGTCTCCATCATTGCTATTAAATTAATATGAAACTTCCGTACTATATTAAAGAGATCTCGATGTTTTGTTAAGTTTTAAAAAGCGTGCGAAGCAGAGACGGTCGCTAGTTTATACCATTAAGCAAAGATTAAAACTATTTAGACTTCGTGGTTCATGGGCGTAATCAATCTATGATGTTACTAATTAATATAATCAGTAGGAATACATGGTTGACACCATTCTGGCAGGTAAGGTAAAGTCAATGTTTTTTTCTCTAGCCTCCTTTGCCGTCGCCGATCGTGAAGCCCCCTCCACCACCGCCATTGCCTGAGGATCTGGACTCTACAGTGCACCTTAAAGAGGCTGTCGAGGCGGGCTGCGGAGAGGCCAAGCTGATTGGAATCATGTCTGCTTTCTTGCAAGTAAGATATTTATCAATTAGTATTATTGTTTTTGTATTGACATGACATTGCTATGTTAAATGTTGCACCTGCCATATTTTATCTCTGCATCACCCTAAAGTTGACGAGTAGAAAATGCTTCAGGCACCAAGTTCACCTTTGTACCCTTTTTTTGTGCATAAAGGCAAAGTTTTGCCAATTATTTTTTAACTTTGGTTATTTGAAAATGTTGTTTAGCCCTAATATAATCGAAGGTTCGATCTTCAGTTTTCATTTCTATTAAGAGGGTACTCTAGTTTCGAGCAATTCGAAAAATAGGTATTTGAAGAAACTATTGCCATCGCGCTGCGACGTGCCTCCCCTCAAAGTGCGAAAGGGACGTCTGCAGCTGAGGCTGATTTTACTTACAATAACCTTGAGCAAAAGAAGTTTTGTAGTCCGATGCTTATTTCTTCTTCGAAACTGGACTGATCTAAAAAAATCTTATTTCAAAATTTAGAGGAAAAGTATATCTATGCTTCCATTATTTTCTTTTTTGTTAAAACTTATCAAATTTGTCTGATAGTCGATTGAACATGGCGGTAAAAACGGGCTGTTTTTCGGGATTTCGGATTGTCATAATTGTTTTAGCGATTATTTTTTGGAACAAAGGAAATTATAAGGGCACATACTAATTAGACCTAGATTTTTTGGGAAAAAATCATTGTTCTAGTACAGGCATTATCCATGAAGAAAACAGCAAGGTGTGTTTGTATGGAGAAAGGCCAAATAGACTCCCCTCCTAACGTCTCACACTACTGTGCACTTGAATTTTATTAACAAAAGCACATGAATCCAGGTACATCCACAAGGGGCCAGCCTCGATTACGTAGTGTCGTATGTCCGCGCCATCTTCGCGCACGTATCTCAGGCTACAATACACCACGTACTGCAAAAACACACCGATGTGTTCGAACGCACCACCAGCGGCGTCGGCGCTAACATCGAACATCGTTGGTCCTTCGTCGCCTTCAACAAGGACAAGAAACAACCTTGACTGCTAAGAATACAGAGGGGAATATACCTCCGCATATCAGACTACTTATGATTACATTATGTGCACTAAACATAAAAAATTATGTATAATAAGAGCAAGTAATACTACACATGTACAAAAGAGATTTCTAAATGAATAAATTAAAATAGTAATAAAAGCAACTGTAAAAATAACGTGAATGACTAAGAAGCTAATGTTAAAAAAAAGCTAATGAGAAATTCACCTATATATAGATACATAGATTTTTATAAAGGATATTTTCGTAACACAACAGGACTTCCGATTTACTTTTAGCAGTTACGGAACAAAAGTTGTCTTCAGCAAATGATAATTGACAATTGATCAACTTGAATTCAAATTCACGAAGTCCAGTCGATTTTCTGAACTTAAATTCAATTGTCAATTCTCATGAGAAGTCGATTTCTTAGTGCCAAACTAAGAAATCGACTTATGGCCTGTAAGGGATTTTTCACATAGGTACATTAAGTATTCATGGAAAAACATCTATAGCCAAAATGAATGAAATATGAAAATACAATATCTTATCGTATATTATTGGTGAAATTAACTATATTTTGGAGATCGTTATGTGATGACACTGTTAACAAGTCCTGTGACTGACACGAATGGTTTTGCGCCACGAAAACTACTTTTATATAACCAAGCCTTGTTTTAATTATTTTAATCTTTTCACAAATAGTGAAATTGACAAGTGTTTTTTTTTCGTAATCCAAGGAGTTCTTGAAACCTGAGTAAAAACTAAAAATGCATTTATATGTGAGTATTTTGTAATGCAAAATATCGGATAAAGCTACTTTTTAGGACTGACAAGTTAGTAGTGTATTTAAAATTAAGTTCCTTTCCAAATAAAGTATGTTTCCAAATAAATGTTTTATTGAAGCCAATTTCAGAAACAAGGGTTACAAATTCGTCATAGGTAAGTTATGTTTGAGCACTGCATATTACTCAAGTCTCTGTTTTCTGTTGTGCCTGTAAATCACTGATAGTTTGCATATACTCAGCAGTTGCTTCCTCTAGATCTTTATCGTTAGCAGTGGGGTCACTCTCAACGACCGGTTCACCAACGTTGCCACCTTGACGCATCTTCAATCTTAGTTCTCGCATCCGAGCCTCGAGAATACGCTCTCTTTTGTTTTCGCGATCCAAAACCTAAAGCAAATAACGAGGATCTATTTCTTAGATGTCTAGTGCATACTCATTCAAGTGACGGTAAGGTAGTAAATAATTGAAAGATTGGTGTCATCCGAAGCAATTTGTCGCAAGGTCTTGTTTGATCAATTTGTAGCACGTAGTACCTACTTACGTGAGTTAAAAGTTGTTTGTCGTTCTTGTCTGCTGTGCCAAGATTCTCTGATAGTTCAGCTAAGTACACTGTTCCTTTACTACTGCCACATGCTACTAGAAGACCCTGAAACAGTTTTTGTAAGTAAATTTACCACATTTCTATTCGATGCAAATTATGTGTTATGTCATTGACGTAAGGTTTCAATTGCAATACTTGAAAAACTAATAATAAATATGCTGTTTTTTTAGTATTTACTAACGCCTTCATGAGGGCGCAGACGGAGTAAGGGCTCATCACAAAGTTGTGCTGTAACTAACGGAGCGCTTCTTCTTCGCAACAAGTCCCAACAAGACAGGCAGCCATCCCATTGCGTCACCAGCATCAACGAAAACCTTCAACAGAAGAGGAGGAAATCTAGGTAATGTTTATATGATCATGGACTTACTGTTTAGCAAATTAGTGCTTCTTTTCCCTATAAGTTCATAATATGCCGATGTCAAGGTCCTAACCGAAAGTCTTAAAGGACTTTAGACGAACAGAACAGTGCTATAGATGGAATAGAAAAGTGTAGTGTAGTTTTCGTCGTGATGGGCTATAAAGGCCTACGCAGACTGGGACGGCATGGCAAGGGATTTTAGTTTTTACTAATGGACATTCAACCGTACTGTTACAGAAATACGTCATAAATTGCTATGCTTTAAAATGATGCCGTGGCATTGAAAGGGATTTTATCGCACGGCATTAAAAGACGCGCCACAGGCTCCCGTGGCGGGATGCCGTGGCATACTGCGGTAGGCAACGGCATACCACGGACTCCGGCGCTCGTAGTGATATACTGCGGGGTGCGGCGGCGGGGGTAGAGAAGCGGGGAAAGTGGCAAAGTGCTGGAATGCCGCGGTATGTAAGCGGCCAGTGTGCTGACCCACGGCATAATCCCTTGCCATGCCGTCCCGATCTGCGTAGGCCTTTAGATATCCACACACAGGGAATCCTAGTATGGGGTCCAGAGAATTTGTTAAAATCTAGCATCTAAGGTTGTTGTGTAATCTGTTGCCTACTATACATAAATTAATGACGATTCTATTCGATTGAAATCTACTTACATTTTCTATAGTTTCCATGTACCTGATAGGGTTCCAAGCACCATCGGTCAGTTTCGTGCGGTGCGAATAAGTCCATAAAATGGCAGATTCACGGCAGTCTTCGCTCCAAACTCGAGCAGTCCAGTCGCCAACCGTTAGGAAGTTTTTGACAAATGTCGGGTTTCTTTGGAGCGCGTATACAGGGCCAAGATGAGCTTCGTACTAAACAAATAGGTACGACTATAAATATTAAAAAATGGTAAACAGACAAATTTATTTCGTGTAACTAACCTTTGTCGGAAGTTTTTCAACAGAATTTTTCCCTTTACGATTACCTCCAATTACTAATCCAGTTTCTGTTCCGACCATAAACCTGTAATAGTTGTGAAAACAAAGATGAATTTCTTTGTTTTAAAGCTGTCTCGTCACTGGACTGCATCATTGGACTGCTGAACATGCTTCGGTTCGATCCTAAGGTCGGGCAGTGTTATTCGGTTTATTCATTAGAAAATTCCCTGAAGCAGCACGGAGTGTGTATTCCTGCCTAGATAATGGCAATAATAAGCTTGCCTCCAATTTCACGTTTGTGGATATACACCTCATGAGACATATTGTGCCTGTGCCTTTCATTTCGGGGAATCCAGGTGTGATCTGTTATGTTTTTTTGTTTGTTAAAGAGTTATCCTAACTAACTATCTGCTGCCAGCGGCTGCCCCGCGTGGATGTCGGCAATTATCCCAAGGGAACGTAATACCGGGATAAAAGGTATCCTATGTGTTAATCCAGGTCATAAACTAGGTACCTCTGTGCCCATTTCAGATCCGTTCAGCCGTTTGAGAGTGAAGGACGGACAAACATACAAAATCACACACACTCACCAACTTTCGCCTTTATAATATTATCGTGATTTTACCTTGTCGGTATCGTGGGCTCATATTCAAGGGCTGAAATTCCAATAGCGTTATCAATACACTGTGTATCAGTTACCGCTTTCACTATATCTATTATCATGAAGTCGGTAGGCTCGCTCATGTTTCGAGTATCCCACCTGAAAAAATTAGCCGTTCGTAAAAAGTATGCTCGAATTTCATGTCTAAATTACTTTGAGATTAAAGTTTACCATTTAACAACGCCATCTGGAGATGCGGAGAAAAATTCTGCTCCAATTTTGGAATTGATAAAGAGTACGTTGCGAGCTATATCGCGGTGCGCAACATGCGGTGGACAAACTCCAGCGGGATCCCCGCCTTTACGTGTATCCCACCAACCGACCTACAATCATATTTGAAACCGGGACTGACTTTTCAGAGGTTCAGGCAAATGAGTCCATTTTCATTACTTACCTGCCCATTCATCATTCCTCCAATTATAAGATGAGGATCACGAGGATTGTAAATAAGGTCCAGTAAAGGCTGCGGAGGCTTTATTACAAGCTCAGGTGCATTCGCGTTCTCTGCAATAAAACGATTAGATTTTTTCATGTGTCTTCAGTTTTCCAAATAGAAAAGGCAGTTTATTCTTATCTACCAATGTCCCAAATGTATGAATACTGTGGATTTCTTGAATTTCTTGTAAGCTCGATATCTGCATGAGCTACTGCCAGTTTTGCCCCTCCGTCTGCTTGCCACGACAGAGATCGGATCGGTCGTCTTCCTTCCGGTTCTCGGTACACATTGACAGTGTGGCAACCGCTGTTTTCTACAGGTGGAATTGCTGGCAGTTCTGTACAATAGGTCTCATACATATCTACTGCATTATTTTGGAGTATATTGTGTTCCATGCTCTGCAGAACAAAATTATAGTTTTTTGGTATAATATTAATAATATCCTTGGACATTTCACACAACGCCATATAGTCCCAAGCTAAGCAACCTAATGCTTGTGTTATGGTAACGAGATGGATGATAAACTTCTTATATACATATTGTACGTATACTTGATGATTGAATATTGTAGCTTTTCTACCGTCGGTAACACTTACATGTCCTAAGTGCATAACAGCATGAACATAGGCGTCATCCTTTTCGATTTTACGTCGATATCTCTGTGTTGCTTCAGGATCATTCATGTTGATGTCTTTTGGCCATCCACCTTCAATGTGGTTCACGCCAGAACTTGTGTATTCAGCTCTAAATTGATAAGTAATTAATGATGTAAGAAATATATCTCTTTACTGCAGCGCAAGTTCGATGCTCGTGTGTAAGCGATTATTTAAGAGTAGCCTAGACCTATCGCCAAGATCAAAAACTTACTATAGATTGTAGTTGGAGAAAATTATAGAAAGTTCATTGGATGGACTTGCATGATAGAAATTTGCATAATACCCATACATCATTTTATAGTACTGCAGTTGATAGCACGTTACTTACCTTACAGAATTTACCCAGTGCTCAGACATGGTGCCTGTGTTCTGGATCGCAACGCTCACCGGATTTCGAAGAATGTAGTCCGGATAAAACGCAGGATTGTTAGGAATGCTCACTATCATTTCTGGACCATGATCTTCAAACAAAGTTTGCTTCCCGAATTCTTTTCTACGCCGTTTGTATTCATAAACAAGCTCAACTTTTTCCGGCTTTTCCATGATTGTAAGTTCAGTAGAATGGAGCAAAGAAAGTTCACTTCAGATAGCCTATGTTAGATCGATAACCTTACAGGGTTACCTCGGCGATATGCTAATGTGTGGTCTTCAAAACAATCAATTACCTAAAAAAAATAATTGCGTCTTTTGTTGTTGATACTTATGTCTACCTACAGACATACTGGAGATAAGAAACCCTTCTAAATGTAGCTATCCCCAGACAGCACAAGTAGTTATATGTAATAAATTATACTTCTTTGTAGTCATATTTTTATTTGAGAAAAATTAACAAAAATATTCAAATAATTTAATAGAGAGGTATTGGGTCAGCCTGCGTGGCTCGTCTTAGAGCCAAAACTATCAGACGAGGGGGCGATGCTGCAAGTTTCACGGTGCATTGTTCCAGAAGAACAGCCCAACGTACTGCTGATCTGTTCTCAGCCGACATGGCCTTCAACTGCTCAATCTACGAAGTTAAAAAACGTAATTTAGTATTTTTTGTTCTGGTGTTTGTTATATTTTCCCTTTGGGTACTTAATTGGGATTAATCTCAATGCAAGATATGAGCGTCAGACAAAAAAATATTTTTTTTTTGGTTTTTACTCCTCTAAGACAGCCTTGGGAGATGGGCTTGATTATAACATAAAAGTGATTGAATTTACAGAATATCCCAACGTATCTTCCAGAACGTTGACAGGAAGTCGAGCCGTTAGTTCTCCAGTGTGATCAGCAAAGCGAACCCGGATATTATCTTCATTAGTATTATCCCTGTAAAGCAATGTTGAAAACTGACAAACAATCAATTCACGAACAAATTAGTCGGCTTATCTGTCGCGTGTAAGTAATATGAAGCATACAAAGTATCAAGTTCGTCCAAATCGAGATGCGTAAGCAGTGCATGCAGTGACGCACAGAATGGCGCTGCGCCTGCGACTCTGTCGCGTACTTGTGACACGGATGCCGCGCATGATCGTTCGCCGCTCCAGGCTGCCCAAGCTGCGGCTTCGCCGCCCCCTGTGTGGGTAAAAGAAACACAAGATAGACGAAACATACCCACAGGTTATAGAGTTGTTTGGCGTTCATAAAAATTGTTTAATGGTAGGGGAAAATTCATAGGGGATTCCCCAATTCCAAAAATCCTACGAATATGCAAACTCATTAGTTTACAAAAATTATCAGTGAATTGCTGAACCTCTTCACAATAAATGATGCAATTCTAATTATTTGTTTACTACCGAAAAAAAATTGAATCATTTTGAATAAACATTGCAGCATTGTTTACTAAAACAGGTGTGGCTGGCTTATCACAGAGATAAAAACAGCTATTTTGACGTTTGGCGTTTTGCGTCATAGGTACCTACAGACGCGCTAAAATTGGAACTGTGACTCACGCGCCGTTGCCTGGTTACGTATGTGCAGCCTGAGGGCTTCGGCGTCGGCTGTATGTGGTTGATGTGTAATCACCGTTTTCGCACACACTTGCACATTGACCGCGCGAGCTCGCCATGATACTCGAGCGTCTGCTATGAACAGCACGCTTTCTAATGGACGCCATTCTTCTGCTCTGTTATAGGACGATAAAGATTTTTAGAAACGATTAGTTACAACCACCTTCTCGATTTATTTTATAGAAAATAGATGCTGATCAAAATATCTCATACCGTTAAGGACAGTCTTACCTACCCCTTCTCAAAAATCCCACCCAGTACTTTTGCGCCCCTAAGACAAGGGATAGAAAATCCAGGGTGGGGAGAAAGTAGGTACCGGTTTGTATGTTTATTTTAATTTAATGTATGAACTTCGTAACCTTTGTATAGTGTCGATGTCAAAAATATCCAACGAGAGGCAAGCTGGCGTTGTGTTGTCCATAATCTCTACACCGCGAACCGACATGTCTACTCCTATAAAATACAGAGCATTAGGCGACTTGAAATTCGCAATTTATTTAGGGATCGTTCGAAAAGTTTTACTTTGCTTACCAGCTCTAGTTTTTATAGTTTTCGCAGGTTTCACTGTTTTCACAACTACCAGCAAATCTACGTAAACGTTGCTACTTTCGTCTGAAAGACATTAAAAAATGATGAATTATAAAAAATAAAAGCTGGACTGTCTGAATAACAGAGTCAGTAGCCAATAAATTGACTGGTAGGTCAATACTAACTGCTAAGCTTAATTTCTTCTTCAGTTTATTCGATAATGAGGAGAAAGCCACTAGATGCTACCTGTTCTGTATTGGTGGTAGGCCTACGTGGTGATCAATTCATGCTGTCTCTGCACGAGGCCTTTGCCCTGCAGTGGGACAATAGTAGGCTGGTATTATTATAATAAAGTAGGTATGTACCTGGCAGTTTCAATACTTCAGCAAGTCCGCAATATCCAGAGGATTGTTTGGTAGGTATGTGGAGAAGCGGTAAGTACATGGAAAAAGCATCGCCACTGTGGATGCTTACATCCGATATACCTTCGTTTAGGGTTAAGTAGAATGGAGAAGTCACCTTCCGAGAGATAAAAGTTTATATGAAAATGAGACATTGTTTATTGTAAAATGTTTACGTACATTACTGAGGTAGGTACCTCAATAATGTACATAAAATAAGTAAGTACGAAAAGAACTCAAGAATGAAAAGCAAACTCACATGAGGTCGGTAAATTTCGTTATCGCCAGTTTTAACGCAAATCTTTGGAGACGTAATTTCAACTGTAAAAATAATTTTGATAGATTATAAAATGGTAAATAAAATATTTTAATAGTTTTAGATCGAAAAGGCTCTTACCAACATCTCCTACTAAAAATCTTTCGTAAAATGTTAGAACAAAGTATTCGGAACCCCAAACATCAACATTAATCGTGTCCACATCAGAATCTCTTACTGTGAAGGATGTAACTCCTCTTGATTCACCGCTTTTCTTCTTTGATCCTATAGTTCGAGGACTATTTTTTGCAATAACTATACCCACAATCAAAGCATTTTTTATATTCATATTTAATTGATTTAATCTAACTTTTTGAATTCCCGCCATTTTTTGACAACAATACTGCTGTTACCAATTCCAAACCAATGAAGCTTTAAGACTAGGTACCTATTGACTTAATTACAGTAACTAGGAGAGACACGCCGGAATTTTTGTTTTTTTTAATAGGTACGACGAGCCCAATCCTTAGGTAGGTCTATGCAGTTCATAGTTCAGTCACACCAGTCAGTAACAATACTTTTGAAGAGAGTTCAGTGAGAACAGTGAGAAGCAATCAATAAATCAATCAGCATCTTCAGACATTTATTTGCTTTAAATGTGGTGGGTACAAAAAACATGTTACAAATTTTTGTGCAGAGACATTCCACCTCATTCCACACCTCACAGCAATGGTCTGGTCTAAAGTGGGTGATAGACGTGCGAGTAAATACGCGGACTTGTGACCCGACGACCTTTTTCGCCTGTTTGTCACCTTAAAAACGCGTACTTTAAAATTGCTGCGCAAGTTCGCCGGCGATCCAATTACTCGTAGCTCGTCTCGGCTCGTGTGGCAGCCTTAGAGCAAGCACTGCGAGCCGCGAGTCGCCAATTTTTTTTTGTCAGTTCATGCAGATGCACGAGGAGGGATATAGATACAATTCCTAAATAGCGCAAAGCTTCTTCCGCCGATGGTATGGTAATACAGTGTGAGCCAGCTTCTCGTGTGTCACCGACGTCGAGCCGAGTAAGTCCGCTATCTTAAAAACCGCGAACTTTAAGTACGCACGTTTATCACCCACTTAAGGCACAGACTAAGTAGTACTGTAGACTAAGGAGTACAAACTTACAGCATTTAATGCTCTAAGAGTACAAATGTTGTAAGCTGGATGCCTTTGTATGTGTCGTAGGATAATTTGATACTTCGAATCTTCGCGGAAATCCTAGGGGTTTTGCGAAAACGCGGATAATTAGACATAGGCGAAAAATTATCAAATCTTACTGGACAAAGTCAGGATTTTTGCGAAAATACTCGTTACTATAGTAAGATTTGATGTGCTCAACACTGATTGGCTACAATTTTGCTGGCTGACTTCTAATTGGTTCCTAGTTTGCCGATGATTAAGACGTCAACCAATCAGAGACGATCTCTTATTGAACGCGCTGACCGACCAATCAGCGTTCTTATTTCATAACAGCCAGCGTTTCGTTTCGCAATATTGCTATAATAACGAGTATTTTCGCAAAAATCCTGACTTTGTCCAGTAAGATTTGATAATTTTTCGCCTATGTCTAATTATCCGCGTTTTCGCAAAACCCCTAGGATTTCCGCGAAGATTCGAAGTATCAAATTATCCTACGACATATGTACCATCACCTTTGTATTGCATTTTTTAAATAACAATATTAGGATGACTACACTACCAAAAAAAAAAAAACGTCAACAGAAATGAGATTGACATTGACATTATTTTGACACATGGAAAAAATGTCAAAGAAAACCGCCAAAACGAAAATATTTATCACTAGTAAATAGTTACGTCAATTCAGTAAAACATTGAAATATATACTATGTATCTAAAATAATTAAAATCTGATAGAATCTGTAACTTTGGGAATCATGTTATTTAAATCGGGATCTAGTGCAGCTACTACAACGAAGAATGTTTTTGAGAGCCGTGAATTGGAGAGGCAAGATGTAGAGTACACCGATTGTTCAAAACGGTTCCAGCAAGTAGCGAGAGATTTTTCAAAACAATATGCTCACATTTATTCGGCTAGACTCAATACTTTTAGAAACATCTTGACTCCAATAGTCATGAAAAAATGGTCGAATCGGCATAAGATTTTAAAACTGTGTGAACTTCGTGATAAGGGTACAACTTGCGTCATAATTGGAACACTATTCAAGTTTCAAGAATTGAAACCGAGTATACTGAAAGAATTGTCAGATCAATTGGAAATCATTCCACAAGCTCCTAGGTAGGTTTATAGAGAGGTTAAAACATGCGGCTTTGAAATCAAGACTTGTTGTTATTTCAATTATTTTTTCAGAACTCATTTTGTACATGAATCAGACAGTGTAGTGTTGGAAGATGAGCTGCAAAGAATTAAACTGGTTGGAGAATGTATTGATGTCAATTGCATTGTGACGGGTGTGGTTTGTGCTTTGTTAGGTAAGATTACAGAATGTAATATTTACTGTTTACTACATTTTCAGCACTGCTTCCTTGGTCAAGTAGCTTCTGCTGATGATGAGGCCAAGGTTTGATCCCTTGGTCAGTGTTTTTGGGTTTTCTATCTGGAATTCGTCAAAAGCAGCACATCATGCAGATTCATGCCCCATTGATAGGAATAGGCTCGCCCCTATTCGATGTAATTTGAAACATGATTGGCAAAATGTGGGTGTACCCTCTGCGGTGGAGGAAACCCTCTGCCCGACCTTTCAGGACATAATGTTATGTGCTTATTTTCAATTATAATCTGCCTGCATTCGCTTTTGTTGATTAATCACGCAAATATCTGACTCTCTACTGCATTCAACATATTATTTATTCTGGAAACTTCAATCATTGAACTCAATGGGTTAATAGATCATGAATATAAACTGCTCCTGAGTTGTCAAAATAATATACATTGAATGCTATGGAACTGAAATGTGGATATAATTCTTCAGGTTCTGAGGATGAAGATGGAATATTCACAGTCAAGGATGTGTGCTGGGCGGGCTGCGGTGTACAAAAACCATTACCAAAGTTGAGTGCAGACAGGTATGACAGACCTTTAATGATTCTCTAAAGACATTCATACACATCATCTGGCAATATTGCCTGTGTTTTTATATTATCAATATTTTTTTTAGATACATAGTCCTCATGTCTGGATTGAATACCTCAAGAACAGCTGATCACATGTTCTCAATGCATCTGTTTATGGAATGGTTGTCTGGACTATCAGGCACATCTGAATATCAGGAGGAAGTTTCTAAGATTGTCAGAGTTATTGTTGCTGGTAAGGATAATTATATTTGTAACAAAACAAAAGCGAGGAATTTCTAATCCTGAAATTTAGAATATTATGTTTAACTCTTAAAAATTGGATTTATGTTGCTTTCCAGGTGGAGTATTAGCAAGTCACACAAATGAGAGTGGTGTTAATGAGTCTGAGTTCATTGCAGCAGTAGAATTGATGGACTCTTTAGCAGCAGCTGTCAGTGCTGTTGCACCCCTAGACCTTATGCCCAGCAGCAAAGACCCCACTGGAATAATGTTGCCACAGAAACCTTTTCACTATTGTCAGTTAGTTTTTACATGTAAATGATTGGTGAAAACGAAATTGAATGAATAATTTATAATACTTGTCTGAATTTCAGGTTTATTCCCTAAAGCTATTGAGTACAAATCATTCAATCGGGTTACCAATCCCTATGAATGCGAAATTGGAGGTTTGTATTTGTCTCGTCTTCAGAAAGTGGCTGCTTTAAGGCAATATACCAATTCCTATAATTTATATTTTTTTTTCAGGTTTCACATGTTTGGGTACCTCAGGTGAACCCATAAAAGACATTATGAGATACAGTAAGCTCGACAACACCTTGGAAGTAATGAAGAAAACTCTGCTTTGGAGGAACATTGCACCAACTTGTCCTGACACCATACCATGCACCCCTTGCACAGAAACAGACCCTTTTATTATTTATAACTGTCCAGCGATATATTATTGTGGTAATTCAGCTGAATTTGCCACTGATCTATATGAAGGTACTACAATTTATACTTGCAAAAAAGATAATATGTGGCTCAATTGTAATTGTGTACTAAGCATAAATTTTGTGTTTTAGGAGAGAATGGACAGCGCACCAGACTGGTGTGTATACCAAACTTTTGTGATTCGACGACTGTAGCTCTAGTCAATTTGTCGAATTTGGAATGTTACAGCATGAAATTTTCATAAGATTATTGATAATTATAATAATAAATATTTTGATCCATTTATTAATAATTTTTTGGTTTACACTAAAATAATTTCAAATCAAGTGCAAAAAAAAAGATTTTTTATTTCCAAGAGTACAAAAGACTTCTCCATGTTCTTGCAACACTGGATGTGTATAATGCTAGGAACACACAATGACAAGTTTTACCTATCCGAAAGTTACAAATGTGATTTTATTACTTTACCCCCCTTGCAAGCAAGGCAAATTAAATAAGTTCAAGGGATGTAAAATCCCTTGAACTTATTTAATTGTGCAAAATCATAATTATGAGTGCCTGTTTTCATTGAACTGGAAATGATTGAGCTCATCATTATGCAATATGAAGCTTCTATTGCATCATTTGGTTGAGTACTAACCAAGAGGGCGCTACTATCTCAAAATCATTTTTTCTGCTTGGCAACTTTCCCTCCTGTCCGACTCCCGCTCTCTGCCCCGCTTCTTTCTATTACTCATCAATGGCTCAAAACTAGTAGACGTGTTAATTTGTTTTTCCGTGCTAATATTGCGTTCAAGATGGGTTACTAGTATCTAAAGTTTGCACACCTACGTGTGCCGTCACACGTAATAAAAATGTTGTAAGTAGAAGTTTTATTTTAAAAGTTTTATTTTGGTGTTAACCAATGAGGTTTCCCTAGCATATTGCTTGCCGCTGCTTTCCAACCAATTAACACTGTTCAAAAGGTACAATCGTTCATATTTTGACATCTCATTAATATTTACGCATTTGTTTGTTTATAACAAAGGCGTGTATTTCATCTCATGAATGCTGACACAGTTGTATCGAGTGGCAAGTCCAAGACCAAGTTAGGCGGGAGATCTATCATTACGACATTTCGTAAAACAAATTCCAATCGTTTACAATCTCATTATGTATGCTTGTGGCACATGCACGAGCAGGTCACCAGTTCATAACATCACATTACAGTTATCAGCAATTTTACAACAACTATGAAAATCCAATATAATGTTGCACCTTTTCTCAAATTGCAATTAAATTATTGCGCAAAATTATTCTGTTGAGTGTTTCTTTGAGCTATCGTAACAGTATTGCAGTCTACAACTACATGTAAATTATATTATGTACAATTCTTATCAGTTAGTAAATCCCCCCTTTTTTTCAATAAACATTGATACGAAATTTACTAACTTCTTTGTTTTAAAACCAAAATTGCGCTTCAGAATATTGCAGTAAGCAACAACAGCTTTCTTTTAGTAATTCATTACAAGTATAGTTATGTATTAAATACACAAATTTTGTTTAATGGATTAATGTCATTGTTAGCTTTTTAGAGGCCATAAGTTCGTTAGTCAGTGTATTACTCAGAAATGATTCTGTAGTGATGTCTCTTGTAGTGTAGTAACTTCAGTCAAATTATTTATTTGTAAAAGCAAGAATTTTGTTAATGCTTTTCAATGTTAGGTTTCACATCAAATGACACATTACTTGACGTCATTTGAGGTGAAATTATTAATTATATATGTAGAATTAATTATTCATACAGTATTTTTGAAATAATTATGTTTTTAGAACATTCACTTCTTTATGATTCGCTCCACCGTGTTGAATTTGCATGCAACTACTGCAAATTAATATTATATATTATGATAAAAATATCTAATTTGGTAACAAGTTCTGCCAGTCATATTTGATTTTCATGTTTTTCAGTCATTAATATATGAACTCATCCACTATTTATAATGTACTTCTGACAGCTTGCCGGGTAGATGAGTCATTCACTTGTTTGCAATATTACATTGAATTACTCAATGTTGGCCAATAATATTGAGTTACATTGCAACAATACTAAAACATTTCAATATTATAACAGTTTAAAAATGTGAATATTAAAGTATGTCTCTAATTAATAAACAATAATGAAAAAAAAATATAATAGGAAGCATTTTTTTTTAAATAGATGTTTTTATCATAAATTTAATTATCTTGAGTTTGACCTGATTATCTTTGTTTGTTTCACATAATATGCCAAAAAATCACACTTATCTTTGCAGACATTTATATTTTTAGGTTACAATGGTGCTCTGTAAGCTGAGAATATTTAATTATTTAAATAATAAAGCTCTGGTCAAACTGAGACGAATTCCATGCAGGTTGTAAGACGAAATTTGCTTGCACCGATTGTTTCAATTAACTTTTATGAAGCGGATCAAACTGGCTCCTAAATAATTGAGTGACTTAATTTTATAAAATAATTGACACTTGCCACGCGATCTTATCTAAGTTTGTACACTCCTTATTATGAAGTAGACTTTCAATTGTTGACAAAGACCTAAGCTAGAAGAATAAGGATCTAGGATCTCTACAGAGATTTCGTCTTGTCAACCAAGCTATGTAAATAAATAAAATCTAGGCAAAGATTTCGAAACGTGGCGCTGTATATTATATTGTACCCGAAATGTATAGCAAACATCTTTATATTAATTAGGTTCTACCGAACGTTACCGAACGAAAGTCAGTAATAAAAATTTAATAAAGAAAGGAATCGAACTTGTGGCATGCGCTTTTGGTTACTGGACCCTGAATGGGACAGAAACATAACTTTGAAACACTTCGCGCGTAATTTATTATAAGTATATCAGTTGTCTATTTACACTCAAAAGTTTTTTATTGTTACTATATAGGTACCTATATTCAACTTTCACGATAGTTCAAAATAGCCGCCTACCTACCATTTCAAACTTTGCGTAATCATGGTTTGTTGATGTCGAAAGTCAATGCAATCAACTGTTGAGATTGAGACATAGTAAGGTGAAATACTCTGTACGTGAGTGGAACTGAGATTCGTAAATTGCGTATTACTTAAGGTGTTTTCAACTTTATTTCTAAAGCCGTAAGAATCAAAAGTAGACCAAAAGTAACAGCGCTATCATTAATGACGTCAAAGGTTTCAATTGCAATACGTACGAGTACGTGCGGCTGTTAGCTTACTATACCGATGATGTTATGTAGTACCTACTATATTGATCTTAGGTATGTATATTATATATCTATTGCGTTCTACTCCTTTATCAGTTTATTGTCTGTAATAAAAAAAACATTTCTCTTCATTCACAATATAATCAATAACTACTATTTATGAGTTGTTTGATTAGAAACAATATCAGGTTGTTATTTTCATCTATTACAATCATAGATAACTAACTATCTAAACATATACCTAATATATTATCATGTTCCTAATGTAAAAGCACACTTGACCCGCCAAAAAGGAGGCTTATTGGACGATTCGCACGAATTTAACTCGCACAAAACGTGCGATGCGACTCCTTTAAAACATATAATTTTTTCTGTAGTCGATTCGCACAAATTTTATTTATTGGCGTGCGAATCGACACCCTCACAAAAATGTAGTATGCTATTCGCACACATTTCATTTTAAGGAATAAAGAAATTAAAGTACAGTCGTATTCAGCCATCACTGAAATAAAAATTAAAAATAATCGAAGTTTAAATAACAGATATTTACTTGAAAGTAAGAAAAATCTGTATTATTATTATATTATTTGTATTGATTTGTGTTTTAATTTTAATACAGATATTTTTTATTATAGAGTGTGTTTTTATTATCTATCTATTACGAGTAAAACACATTTAACCTTACTACTTCTGTACTCAAGTGTACTTTATCATAACTGCATTTCATAAAAAAAACATTGTGTGTGCGAATAGCCTACTACACATTTGTGAAGGTGTCGATTCGCACCCCATTAAATGAACTTTGTGCGAATCGACTACAGAAAAAATAATATTTTTTAAAGGAGTCGATTCGCACGTTTCGTGCGAGTTAAATTCGTGCGAGTCGTCCAATAAGCCAAAAAGGAGGGCTATTATTTCGTGATGGCCGTAGACGAATTTTAGTACCTAACATTCCAGTTATTGTATTTAGCGTATCTACTTAAAACGGGTTTGCTTGCTGTTGACCGACTCGCAACTATCCATGCGAGTATACGGTAAAAAACATGCTGCTGTAGTAAAAAACGCATAGTTCCGTAGTCATTATAATCATAAATATGTATAGGAACGTCGAGAAATCAAGACCAAAGTCCAAGGCAGTTTATGTTTTCGTGGCTCTTCTCTTAATATAATTGTTCCATGTAGCCACTTATACCCTTATATTGCAAAAGAAAAAAATAAGACCGCACGCAAAAACAAGTCTGCATAACATCATATTTCTGGATAATTTTTAACAACTGAATGCTGGAGGAAAATTAAGACAATAAATTACTTATTTAATGTTCACTCTATTCAAGGCCATTAATTTAATTTGTTATTGGTTTTAGAGGAGATGAGGCTGATTTCTAAATTATTTCATACCTATTCGAATTCCACCCGTACGGCACTTTTTAAGGGCCGGCGAAATTTTGCAGTATATATAATACATATAATAAAATATATTTTGTAGATATTTGAACCATTTCATATTTTTAACGCAACTATAAATTCGGAGAGCACGGAATTTTTCATTATTTATTCCGTGACGAATTCGGGGAATCCCCTTTCTTATATATGATATTTTGTAGCGAATGGTAACACTATGACTGTTCTTGCCGAAAAGTTCTCTAGAATTAATGTATAGTATACATTTAATTGAGCAAAATGGTCTTCCGCCCCGGGCAGCCCATACCCATGCTACGCCACTGGTTAATCCACTTCTGATTCTATCAGTATAGGAACAAATATCTTACCTATGTTTTTATGATATGTTATCCTTAGTGTTTGTTTGTACCTATAAAACTTGGCAGTATGCTTAACATCACAAAATAGACTGTTTATCGTAACACTAAAAATGTGACTAAAATAAGATCATACATTGGAATGTGTTTACATTACTGGCACAAATGTGCAGTGTAAGTATAATTGTGTATCTATGTATATGTATACCTACTCAAATTATCTGATTCAAGAGGCAAGGTCAATCTCATGTGTTCTACTACTAGAGGTTTTTCAATCGTCGAATACCATCAAGCCAAATAATGATCTCCCATTTTTTTTACATCATTTCAGGATTATTTGTACTAACTAAAAATGTAGGTTTAGCTGTAAAACTTAATGTAATATATCTTTGTACTAATTTATATGTGTTATTTTTCAGTGCCGCCATGGCGCCCTCACCGGATAGCTTCGTCCTTCGACAACAAAAACCACCATTTTCATCGGACTCTGATCTCCCAGCACTTGTTTTTGCTTCTGTGGTAAGTTCTATTTTATATACCCTTTTTTTCATTCATTTCGAGTAACTACTTACTCAAAAGACAAAATCTAATAGGATACATTTCATCAAGACCATTTGGGGATGATTGGTCACAGTACTACTACTATATGTACATATAATATACCAGCTCATGCTTTCTTTGTATTAAACCACGAAATTCAAAATTTTCAGAGTTTGCATCGCTCCAAGAATGAGTGCCAGTTTTTGGGATCAGTCGCCGGCTTCGGCCGGCTCCCTTCTTACTAATGAAGAGTGCTTCATCCTGCTCGATGTTGACATCGAACAGCTCTTTAACAACAATGATGGTACGTATTGTAGAAAACTGCAATTTTGGCACTAGAATGTGAAGCTTTATGGCATTGTGCCGAAAATCCTTTAATGAATTTCGGCACAATTTACTGCTATCAGAGCGATCTCCAACTCAATCGACGTTAATCGAAGTAGCGCTTAAACTGAGATGAAGCAGGAAAATCAGTTGAAAAATTGTATGTTAGAATAGCATCGAGATTTTTATTGCTGCCGCTGAAGCAAAAGTGCTTGGTTAGTTTCAATTTATTAATCAAAGACGGTTTTTGTTCTCTTATGTAAAAAAGTATTCTTGAAGTCTCGTAACACGATTACACGACAGATTTAGAGATACAAAAGCTGTTAAAAGATGTATTTTTAAAATAGTTAGTAAAGTATCTTATAGGTAACAATTGAAGCGTAACACAATGTTTGTTTATCAATCAACATTACGCAGCAACTATGTTGCTCTATGACACGAAATATGATGGACGGCTTGTTGCTGGACCGACAATATCAAAAGACGTCAAAGCTAATTCATATTCCTAATTAATGTAATGAATAATGGTAATCTTTTTCCCTAGTCAATTCAATAAACCCATAATCTCCATTGCCTTTTATGTCACCATGATGACGTAAATTAAATTATTGCGTGAATCAATTGTGCTAACTAAGTAATTTCTAAGTAATATACAGGATAATAATTAGCTGTTTATTCACAATTAAACAAACGTAATTTCAGTAATTTTATGGTCATAAGTTTGAGAATTGCATATTTACTTATTCAAGTATGTTAGACAGAACATATCAATACGCCTGGAATTCGCGTAGGCAGAGGCAGAGGCATATCGCCAGCTATGTTTGAGGTCCATTTATAAGAGGCGAGCCTATTGCCACGAACCAGGCACTCATCTAAACTCCGGACTGCTACTGAGGAATTTCAGATTGAAAAACCCAATAACACTGCCCGACCCGGGATTCGAACGTCATGCTCAAGAAGCTATGTATGTTTAAGGTTGATGTTCCAGGGTAGCCCGCGAAATTCAAATTTTCTTAAGTTTTTTGCAATTTGCAGGCCAGTGATAGGTTGTATGTTGATGAACATTTGATTCGCGGCTGTAAGACGTATGTAGTTACAGAATTATAATCATCAAAATCATTAATACAACCCTCCGAGCTCATAAAGGTGTAAAAATGACTTTTTACAAGGTCAAAGTCATTCCGGAACCTTTATGAGCTCGGAGGTTTGTATTAATGATTTTGATGATTATAATTCTGTAACTACATACATTCAGTCAAAAATGTATCGGGAATGGATGATTTGTTCATGGTTCCAAATTCAAATTTTTGGTTTTTTTGTAGTTGTTAGATTGGCACAACTGTTTTCCATTTTGGCGCGGAGTTTGAGTTGCATCTGTTATTTATATTAAATACAGTGCTGGTTTTAGTAATATCATATATAGTGTGTATTGCGAATTTCATAATGGACAAAAATATCGAACAAAGAGTTTGTCTTAAATTTTGCATCGCCAATGGAATTTCGTGTTCGGAGTCACTGAAAATGTTACAGAAGGCTTACGGTGAATCGACTTTATCAAAAACTCGTGCTTAGGAGTGGTTCAAAGCGTTCAAAAGCGGTCGAGATGTGATGGAAGATTTGCCTCGGTCTGGTAGGCCGTCAACGTCTGCAACTGAAGTTAACATCGCAAAAGTGAAGAAAATAGTGACTGAAAATCCCCATTCAACTCTGAGAGAGATAGCCGCCGAACTTTCTGTATCTCACGAGTCGATCCGTACCATTTTAACTAATCATTTGGGTATGAAACATGTTGCTGCTCGGCTAGTCCCAAAAGATCTGAATTTTCTCCAAAAACTCAATCGCATGAAAGTCGCTGAGGACATGCTAGAACGAGTCAGTTCGGACCCAACATTCATGAAACGCATTGTTACTGGTGACGAGACGTGGGTTTACGAGTTTGACATGCAAACTAGTCAACAAGCTTCGGAGTGGCGCCTTCCAACTGAACCGAAACCGAAAAAGGAGAATTCGCGGCGAGAACTGAACTCAATTCCGGAAGCAGCGTTTAAAAAATGTTTTGATGAATGGATTATTCGTTGGCGCAAGTGTATCGTTTCTAAAGGAGCATACTTTGAAGGTGATAAAATAAATTTGGATGAATAACAGACATTTTGTGTATTATTGATCTTTTCCCGGTACTTTCTTGACAGAGTAGTACGTCTTACAGCCGCGAATCAAATGTTCATCAACATACAACCTATCACTGGCCTGCAAATTGCAAAAAACTTAAGAAAATTTGAATTTCGCGGGCTGGTTGGAGGATTCACCTTAAGTAGTTTTATAAGGCTTGTTCAGGAAACATCTCATATCCATCCGTTTATAAGTGACGATGTTAATAAAGTTATTAGTGATCGATTGATGTTACTGAACAAATACTGCCTACACTTGCATGTAGTTGTGCTGAAGAAGCTGTTGGGCAGACGAAATTTCAGTACGAGCTATGTATGTTTTTAAACAGTGAGTTTGCAAGTTCGTGTTCGTAAATTGCGCAGCCAAAAATTTGGGAATTGTGTAGGAGCGCATTTAAGACACCTAGACAATAGATTTTTTTATGTCTGGTTGCTTTCGGGTGCAACAAAAGATAATACAAGCTAATTCCGCCATACCAGGCGTGGGACCGCCATGGCGGTCAGCTGTTATTCCAATCTGGTCTGGCGGCTGACCAGGCTCAAACAAATGCATATCCGGCTAACCTACATGAGGTTTTATTTTAGCGTATCTTTCTTGTATCTAGCTCATGCCGAAACCAGATAAATGAACTAATTGAGCTGCATATATTCATTATTGTGCTTGAATATTGTATATTAGTTGTTGCGCACACTGCTTATTTACTTAATACATAATTTACCATTGATCACAAACAATCGCGCGGATTATTTGTGATCAATGGTAATTTAATTACTGTTAATAACAGAAAGTTGAATTATATTTATTATAACTGGTGTAAGAAGGCTCCATATCATTGTTTCTTTTTTTTTTCTAAATTTAAACTTTGTTTCCTTTTCTTCACGGAAACAAGTTTTATACAATGCGCATGCACCCAAAAGCAGTTTTGGTCAATGTTACCTATACTCTATTCATTATAACAGTAGAAAAGTTACGGTTATCACCCTATACTTATTTTTATATAAACGTATAATAATTTCACGGTAAATAGCCGAACCTACGTTATTTAACTATTAAATTTAAAAAAATAATTGAAGTGATCTCAAATGTGTATAATTAGAAATAGATCAGGTACTAATTACTGTAGATGGTTAGATAATGTACTCTCGTTTCGCGCAGGAAGTGCACGAAGGTACCAAAAAAATATTTAGTAAAGGATGCATCTCAGTAGAAGAGGCAGCAAGATGATTTGGATAAAATGCGTTTCATACCTGGCTATCAGCCTGTCGACGTGCTGTCGACCAATGCAAATATTAGATTTTTTTAAACAATGTACGGGTTTAATGTAGATTTCTGTTTTTACGAAATGACATAACATCGAGAATTCTATATTTTCACTTTAAACCTTCGGGAATAAATTCTCTTAATTGTGGTAAAATAAAAACACATCTATTGTAAATTTTAGATTTGTATATTTTAGTGTATACAGGTAATTTATATGCAGAATGTCGTCTTTGTTCTTGTCTCGTCTCCTGCTCTGGTCCATACTTCCATCCACTTGAAAATTACTACTCGTTGAATAATGCGTTTTTGGCCTATATGTTGTGTAGCAAGAATGTGTTTTGCTTGTAATAAAATATCAGGCGTTTGGGCCACAACGGAATAGTGAGTAATTGACAGTCATTTAGTAACTTGCTTATTACCGTAAGTTTATTTCAGACTGAAATTCTGAGGTCGGGAATTCAAAATATATTTTAATTAAATTACGTTAAATTCTATTCAATTAAACAAACACGTTTTAACAAATTGTCTGAGATTTATTTTCATAATTCTTTAATTCAGAGATTTTTTTTTTTGGCATAGAATCGTCAAGCGCTGTGGCAAGCCTGGGTTAGGTTAGTTAACACATATCGATTCAAAACGCACGATGAATCACGTAGAGTTGTTCTTATCGTGTCCATAACCTTCAAAGTAATCGTTAGCCAAAAATTGTAAGTTAACCAATAAGCAGCTTGTATTTCAGTTATTTCAAGCCCCACCTACTGCACTGAATCGTAGAGCTCTGATGCTGCGACACTGCTTTATCATTATTCTTTTATCGATCACGTTATTCTTTTAAAACAATAAACGTGGATAAAGTCCGGGGCTAGCACGTGGTGTCACATGATGTGAATATCTATCTTATACATTAAGTTGTTTTTTTTTATTTCCTTATGTTTTTACAATTGTATTCTGGATTTGATTACATCTGTTGTTAGAATCATTTAAAAATCTAATCAATTAAAATTTGTGTAATGTCATCCATAATAATTCATGCTGTTGTAATGTTAGACAGCCAGCAAGGTCGGGCGAGTGGCCAAAGTTTGTGGAGGCTGTTTTGCTTTCAATTATTCATGTTGAATCTTTTAACAACAATAGCGCACGCCAAAATTTACAAGAAATTATAGTTGTTTCTGGTTACTCCTTCTAAAGGGTAGTTCCGTATGGAGAAAATGAGCTAGAAACTCCGTGTTATAACGTTTTAAAATATCATAACCACGCAGGGAGTGCCTAGTCATCGCCGTAGAAGGATTTGACGGATATTCATATAGGTCCATAACCGAAGTGTCGCATGATTAATAAGAAAATGGTAGGTGTCTGTCACGAGGAACGAGGGGCTTGTATTATCAGGCACTTGACTACAGCAGTTGCGCAATATCAAATTAATAACATATATTTTAAAACAAAAAATAAATGCTCAGATATAGGTACCTATAGACCGACTACAAGCCTACAAAAACCAGACTTATCTAGAAAACTCAGTTTATATTTTAAATAAAATAATAATTACATAATGAACTTATTTACTAATACCTCCCTCGCGCTTTTTAGATTTATACTTTTTTATGTAGGTGTACTTATATAAGTATACCTAACCAAACCCAAACCAAACCATCACAGATTACAAATTCAAATTCCAAATAGTTTATTTTTTGCGAATAAAATATTTCATAATCATTTATTCGCAAAACCAGGGGGTAGGACTGTAGGAACACCAGGTTTGGGAGTAAAAGGGCGTAGGAAAGCTAGATGGTGACATAACCAACTGTTTGTATCTAACACAACAGTGTCACGTACCTCATTGGTGCGCTCAGAGTCAAACGTGTAGAACAGCACACGCGCTTGTAATCGATGACCTTATTTGGCACTTCCAGATAATGTATGCTCTCAGTAATCTATTGAACTATTTTATTGCGTGAAGACGTCACCGTTTAACTGTCTTCAATGGAATTTTTGTACTGTACTAACTGATAACTATAATTGGACTTATCAATACTTGTTCAAGTAAAATTTATTTTAGGCATATTTTAAAAAGTATTATTACTTCTGGAAGTGTATTTTTGGCCATTGGCGTTGCTGCTTATGAAAATATACCTAAAACTAACTAAGATAATAGCGCGCGATGCTTTGGTCATCATAACTTTTAACTTACCTAAGTTAGTAGTTTTTCACATTAAGGCGAGGTTATCTGGGTCAATGGATATTTAAAACGCTACCTCCGCCTCCCCCAAATGCGTGCGTGACGTATTTATATCTTACATGATCTACAGAATGAAATATTGCAAAAACCAACAAAAATTTGTTACACAATTGACTATTTGAAACTGTCAAAAATAAACTGTGAAATCACATAGAAAAAAGACCGCTTGTCTTAAAAACTTCTATCACCGTACAGAAGTTATGCGAAGATATAATTGTAAAATTGCATTTAATGCTAATAAGTGTTCCATTTGATTAAAAAAATCTGTGCCGTCACATTGTTATATTTCATACAAGTCACGAACAAATTCCGCGTTTCCACAATCGATAAAAAGTAACGACTACCCTTTCAAATACCCAACCATGCTGTTCCAAGTAAGTTGTCCTTAAAATAATTATTTATCAGTATTTATTGGCAAATGTATTGCTTGCAGTTTTATAACTTTTTAAAATACTTAATGAAAAATTTTGGCTACTACAAATTGGAAAACTTTTTAATGAGATCAATATTTCACACACATTTAAGTGTTCTATTTCTTTGTTAATATATTTTTCGTAACATCACACTTCCTCGAAAGGTTAAGCAGAGGTACTTATCTGATTTCGCTATTTTAACGTTCCGCTATGTCCACATAATAGTAGACACTTCTATTGTCAGTAAGTAACTGGTCATTTAGACTCCAGGTTGCTATGTTATGGAAAATTTCAAGATCTTTTACCCAATTAGGCGAAATCCCGAGAACCACGATCGTCAGTCGTTCTGGCAGCCTTACTAGACCAAAGAGGCAGTCGCTATCTTCACAATTTCTAGAAAATTCGATTGATCATCAACGTGGGCGGGTTGACGTATTAATTGTATACGGTTATATAATCGAACACATCTCCCTTGAGCAGCCGACGTAACATCCTGGAGTATAGCCGCCTTATCATAATTCGCGCCATTGTTATCAGTATCCATAATTATCTCGCGTGACCGTTTGACACAACTCATATAATTAATGTGGTTTATTCCTGACGAGACAGCACCCCCACGAACTCACCTCATGCACAATGATAATGCGTTAGGTCAATATGATTACAATAATATTCCAGTCACGGTAAATATAACAAATATTAAGGTACAAGACGCTTCCCGCGACTTCACTTGCGAAAAAAATAGAACGGTTTGTTTGGTCAATGTTGCCTAAATGAGACTCTCAATCTGTTTGTGCTTCACTGCTGATACTAACCGTCTATAACACGCCCCCGAAAAAGAGGGGTTTTGATAGGACAATTAAATGTTTTGGTCTTCTTTTACGTAATGCAAACAAGATAACTTTTCCATAATCTCTTTCAATGTCTATTTAAGGTTGCACAATAATTGTGAAACATTTTGAACAAATATCGGATTCAGCTAGTTACAGGATTCTTGGTTACAAGCACGCCCAGTAATACTGTTTTCTGAATTTGAGCCTCGTTACGCCTCTTTGAGCAGAATAGTGGTAGCCCAGTGGGAATAGCGACGAGTTATACACCGTAGGTTCGAACCCAGGCATAGATGCACTTTATTAAATAAACAACAAAGGTTCATCCCACTCGTGGGTCACAGGCCTCGTTTGTGAGACGTAAGCAGTCAGTAATTCACCTCGCGGTCTCAGTGCACCTTTTTTAGTGCACATATTATTATGCTCGTCATGGTGTATGCTATTTGCCGACGACATCGTTCTTGTCGGTGAAGATGGACCTGAGATCCAGACCAGACTGGAGAAATGGCAACGGAAACTGCAGAGTGAAGATCTGAAAATCAGTAGAACCAAAACTGAGGGTATGTTATCCGGTTTCAGCGGTCGCTCCAGTTCTGAGGTCGCGTTTGCTGCGACGTTCAGTATCTCGGTTCACTTGTGCAAAGCGATGTCGAAATAGATCGGAATGTTAAGCTTAGAATTAAGACTTGATTGATGAAATGGTGGTTGGTTACGGGAACAATTTGTGACTCCCGCATTCCTCTTAAACTTAAAGGGAAGATTTATAAAAGTATAGTTAACCCTGCCGTCTTGTACGGTTCAGAGTGTTGGGCCACAAAAAGAATGAATGAAAGGCAATTGCATGCAGCTGAGATGAGAATCCTAAGAGGGATGTGTGGTGTTAAGCGAATTTATAAAAAATAGTATATAAGAGGAAGTCTGAAAATGACACCGGTGACTGAAAAGTTGTGTGGCAATCGGTTGTCATGGTAAGGGCATGTTATGCGGAGGAATGAGGAAAATGTTGTCGGGAAAGTGAGTATGAATGTAAGTAGAGGAAGAACGAAGAAACGATGGATGGATTGTGTGAAAGATGATATATGGCTAGAAAGGGAGTGACTACCGAGATGGCGACTAATAGAGAAGTATGGAAGAAAAAGACATGTTGCGCCGACCCTAAATAAATTGGGATAAGGGCAGGAGAATGATGATATGCTCGGCTTCACAGAGGATTATTATATGCTGGTTATTATGTTATGTATGAATACTATGAATGAATGCCCACTTGGAAGCCCTTGTCTTTGGATGACTCCGATGGTTGCCCCCGTTTTGAGAAAGTTCACCTGTCAAATAGATTTGCGTTAGGGTCTTAGGATTGCGTTTATGTTGGTTTATTGAGTTTTTAGGCTTTATGTGGTAGGGCCAATTCAGTCTTATTATACTAACAAAATGTCTATAAAAAATCAATTATGATACGATATTCCTAAATTATAAGTGAACCTAACCTAACACAATGTTATTTGTAACACAATATAAAAGTATTTATTACTTTTAAAAGTAAACAATACCCAACAACACGTGCCTACAACGGTCGAGCTACCAAGATTAAATGAAATCGCCCCTACGTTATTATTCTTACTATTCTTAGAGGTTGGGGTGTGGTGTTTTTTCTCTTTGTTTTCCTTGTGGATTCAAAGTAAGATATAATATCTCCATCTGCGTTTGGCTATTAAGTATTAAAAGAAAGGAACTTTACTGGTTGCTATGTTGAGTGCGTGGGTGTGTCTTGATAATCACTTGCTTGGTTAGTGACTGTAGTTTGGAGATAAGAATAACGTCATCAGGCATCTTCTAAAAACATATTTGTCTTGAGTTACTGGCCTCTGCTCATGTTTTCAATTGCATATCGCCTGTTTGCTAGTTTCCATTATTTATCTTGTTTCCAATGAAAATATGTTTTGACATTTAATTTTATAACATGTTGTTTGTCATGTACTGCATACGGAATATTACGGCCTTAAGCGTGGTTATATTACAATTGTTTATTTTATTGCCTTGCTAAAAATATACAGCAAAATATTCACAGAAATCCTTGATTATCGGTTTTTTTAATCTTTTTTTTAGAGAAATACAGCTGAAAGTATACAGTAGGCGAAAATTATCCTAAGTTTCTTAATGCCTGCTAAATCGCCCGCAATCGCAAGGATACGTGTTGCGATTACGCCAAGGGCAGGGTTTTGAAGTCTAAATACATTTATAATAATCATTTTGGTGCCACCACTGTTCCGAATATGAATGCACGACAATTTAAGAAGATTACCGTTATACAAAATAAAATGTAAGGTGGTTCGTTTTAGCGGTCTGGGAGTGCAATATTGAGCGCACAGCACCTAGCCCCGAAAATACCACATCGTTGAATCGATCGCTTATTACAGTGTCGAGTTGTCAAATTAAAAAACAAGGTTTTGACTCGTGCAAACTGTTATTGTATAACTGCTATTCTCAAGTTTTACCCAAACAAATAGATGAACAAATGTTAAAATTGGTTCAGGATTGGTTATTAATTTCGTGCGGTTAAGGGTTTATGTCGAGTAAACTTGTTACTTCGATCATTAATCTGTCAAGCATATCGATAATCTTAAGTTTACTTTCAAAATCAATCACTAAAAAGCTGTCAGCTTAAAGAAGCAGTAAGTATATTTATTTTCTAAAATTTACGCTTTATATTCTTATTTTACACTTGTAATTTATGGTTTAAAAAAATAATAGTTATATTTTCTTCTTCAGCAGTTTTTTAAGAAAAATCATAGTCATTCTAAAGCTTAAAATGTTATAAATGTGTAAAAATTATCAAGTTTAAATGCTCGACTCTGAATAAAAGAATCTAACGCAACCCTAATGTTATATCAGGGCAATCTTAAAAAAATAAAGTATAAAATGAACAATGTAAAGATGTTTTTATAATAACAGAAATAATTGTTATGACATTATCGCCTAAGATTTAAAGCATCGCGACATCTGGGCGTTACTTTGACGTAATATCGTGTGACAGATATGGTTCATATATATATTGACGTCTTCTCTCTTCACGCTGTATTACTTATCTAAGCTACTTACCTTGAAGCTTCTGCGACTTGTACATTCGCATTGCTCTAATTATTTTAATTCATTATTTTGAATAAAAACCCGTTTTTTGTAGTGTCTTAATCAAAATAATTGTGCAAAAATGTGTTGTTATAAAAGTAATGGAATGTGTGACCTGTGTAGGGAATTCCAGTTATCGTTGCTACAAAGTAAGAAGTACCTATATGTAATCTGTTTTTAGTTAATAAATTAAATGATTGGAACGTTATGTGAATAAAGAAAATAAGGATGAAGAATATTTTTTAAGAATTAACGGGATTAACTTCATAAACTTAAACACGTATACATTAATATAATACAACTTAACCACTATTGAGTTAACTGTATTGAAAAGTGTTCTTAATAATGTCATAAATGTTAAAAGATTATTATAAACAATTTAGTTTTAATTGCGCAATATTTAGCACTAATTGCGCAAAATGCCTTTTCAAAGCTTTAATAAAAAATCACTGATGACTTGACGGTCACAAACATTCAAAACAAAGCGAGACGTGTTAACATTTTAAAGCCTTCAACTGTTTTCTAAACATAAATCATCCTTTGTCCACAGATCTGCTTAAAACCTTCCCAAGCGCTGCACCGAAGACGGAATATGACAGCTACCATCTTCACGACGACGTGTCGACGAGCCTGTACCCTCCGTCCCCACCGGAGATCAAGCCCAGTCGCGCCGAGCTCGCCAACGATCTTCTGCAGCAGCTAGACAACAACTGTAAACAAGGTAAATTTTCTTTCTGGGTGGCCTGTAGTTCTTCAGCAGTGACCACATCTAAAGAGTTCCTGAAGCTCTTTCAATGCAGGATTTTTGAGTTGGAAATTTCGGCGTTTAAAATCAGTAATTTGATCGTTGTATCCGATGAGGTCGTCTTGGGGCTCAACAAGGGTTTACATAAACTCCTAAATGTTATGCCTCTCTAATGTTAGGCCTCTTAACTGCCTTAGGCCCCTTGTACATACACGTTTTTCTGGCCGTGAAATACTAAGTGTTGTATGGATCACTATGAAAGCTTGTTGATAGACGCGTTTTTTCTACGGCGCGGTTTATACGCCTGCCTTACCGTAAAGAAACCGTGCCTTGAAAAAGGGCCTTATCGCTTTAGGGGTCTATGATATTGATCAACATGATATTCATGAGTCTTCTTGTTTTTTTAATGATATTTGTATATTCCGGCTCCTCATCAGTCTTCTTCTTCTACAGTTGTTGTCATTGTTATCATAGCCGTGTTGGTCAGTTGATCCATCATGCATATTTTGTAAATATACTCGGAAGTAAACAACTCTCTAAGTTCGATATGCTATGTATTTGTAAAATTTTGTAGAGACATTTCGTGGTGAAAGATCGTTTATAGAGTCCAATGTCTATTGTAATTTCTTTAGTGTTCATAGGTAAACAACAGCTTCAACGGTTTTCTGTGGGAATTTAGGTTGATCCGCAGTCTGCCAGGCGATTGATTTAAAAATTAAAAAAGAAATTAACATTGTAGTTAAAAAACATGTTCTCCCTTACATCACGATATCCCTTATATATACGACACGATCAACTATCCAACTGCAAATGTAAGTTAATAACCGCAAAAATTATGTGGTTCAACTACAAATTAACGATTTTGGAACTTTTCCTTTACTTGATCTGTAAGAACTTGCTTCTTGCCAAATTTAATGATTATAGGTCAACAGGAAGTACCCTATAGGTTTTGTATATTTGCGAGTATCAAAATATGTTGCATAAATGGCCGATTTTTTTACTGTAGTAGAAACTTGGTTTTTTGAGTTCCATGTGGTCGCAGACCTACGTATTTGATATTAATTTCAACTTGATATCTCCACACGTTCCTGAGGGTCTTCACAGAGTGACAGACAGACATACGGACAATGAAATGATCGTATAAGTTATCCGTTTTTTTTCCTTTTGAGGTGCTTTAAAAAATGTCATAAGTAGGTCAAGAATTTTACCTTAAAAGGGTTATGTTTTTAATGATATCCTTGTTTAAATGCTTGGTGTGACTTTGACCATGGGCACAGGGGGAACATGCTGTAATTTGCACTTTTCGAAAAGGGCTGTAATAACTAGGGTTAATAGGTAGATGAACAATCAACTGTCAGCAAATGTCACGCCTGAAATTTACCGCCTCTTTGCACAAATCTTTTTGCACAATCATGACTTCTGTGTGTGTTTCTATAATTAGGTGGTATCAAGCTTTATTTAGAGTATCACAATATTAACAATGACACTCCACCATGTTTGATTATGCGTTAGACATTTGTACATAAAATTGTAACTAATATTTGTTTGAGGTGCTATCAAAAACGAGATTTGGAATATTTATATGTCACCACGGCATGCACGCATGCGTGAATCACTTCATAGGTTATAAAGGTTAATAAGATGGCGTGTTAAAAAAAATTAAATGTTGATTCCTTTTAAATCATGTTATAATATTAATATCTAATGCGACACGCCTATAAGCTACACGTATGCCATTATTTCAGTGCGTGATTTTGCCCAATGCTAAAATCTGTAATTAATAATTGTGCTTATGTCCGATTATTTCAAGGCTGCAATCAAACTTAAGATTAAGTATAATAATGATACCCTTAGATAACACGATGTGACACACCTCTAACCACTACTTGTCACTTAATGTTTGCGTGATTTTAACCGATTTTATCAGCGGTTGCTAATTAGCAATTAACGCAGATAATGCATTGAACAGCTCAGTCAGGACAGCCAATCCGATGAATGGTAGCGTTCCGTTAGTATACCTGATTGGTTAATGTAACTGAGTCGTTGCAACGAATCCGACGAATAGTGACGCAGCTTAAGCAAGTCTGATTGGATAATCGCAGCCTGTCTGCGGCCGTCGGGTTGGCCACTTAAGCTGACGGTAAAGCCTTAGTGCGATATCTGTGGATGTTGTCAAATATAATATTTAGCTAAAACATTACTATAGGCGCTCGCAAAACTTAGTTTCAGAACTTGCATATGAACCTACTGTTGTATACCGTTACCGTAAGGATGTTAACTATGACAATAAACTAAGCTTAGTAATCTGTCATAATTTTTTATTAATTGCTTACCTATGTACAATTATTACACAACTATTTATTTGTCCCCAATATCACCACTGCTAAGGGCAAGATGAGACAAACTAGATCATAAGAAAATCAAGTACGAAATGCTATATTAAGTAAACTATAATATTTATTAAGTAGGTAAATTGGATATTGTTTGAAAATGAAGATTAACTGTGGTTGATTATAATTATGATTCATTCGATACGCCGTATAATAATTTCTTTTAAACCCGTGAAGAAAGGTAAATACAATTTAAATGGCAGTTCCATAATTCAAAGTTTTGAATACAGTATTAAGTGGCATTCTCTAACAAAAAGGCACAATTAATTAAAATCTAAACACGTGTGTTGTGCATTATATTGGGCAAAGTTCAGTTGAAAAGTATCCAAATAGAAAGGGCCAGCGAGCGCAGGTTGTGGCACTGCAGATTGTGACACGTCGTCGAGGCCTCGATCAATTACACAAACATAACGTTGGCTACTGTCTTATTAACGCGATATTATGAAAGCGCAGCTACGTAACTGCTTTTATGTTTATTAATAGGACATTGTGTTTACTTTCATCCCAATTTTTATTTTTATTGATGAAAAAGTTTTCTTCTTCGTTCTAAGTAAATAAATAAATACAGTAAATGTAATTAATGCAGATAAAAAAAACCCAATTGGCAGCCGTTGAAGTAGCCAAATTTAGTATCATACATTTATATTTCATAATACATGCATGCTGATTAGGTAGCGAAGTAAAAAACATAGATACTTAATACACTTTAATAGCTAGTGAAAATGTAAACGCAGCATTGCACATTGGTGTTGTATTTATTGTTGGCTCGCCGAGAGTAGTGGGGAAAGGCGCGGGGGTCTGTGGCGGGCGAGCGTGCGCGCGCGCTCAGTACTAACCTGCGCCGCGCCGCGTTTGCTGGTGATCGTTCTTTGTTTTGTAACCCGTGACAATAAATTCGACTCGAGAAGCACATTTCGAGCGCTCGCGCTCTCGTCTTAACCTATGTCTGCCACCGTCGATGCGCTGTCTGGACGCCGTTAGAATGAAGTGCCACTATCGTTGCATCTGGAATAAAGAGATAGTTTTCAATTCACAAAAGCTTGTTAAAAGACGTTAGATCTAAGGTTCTGACTCTTGAACCTTTAACGACGACCATTGCTCACACCACGAGGATTCCAGTTTTTAGAATACCACTGCCCGTATAATCGTTTTAAAGTTATCGTTAGAACTGTATTGTAGCAGTAAGGACATTAAAGGACATTCTTGTTTGGAATAGTAAAGCAGTTTCTATTACATAATTGGACTTCGTGATGGCTCTGGCAGATATGTATGTTGGTAGGTGATCATGGCTTTTTTTTTCGTATTTTTATGATAAGTTAATATTATTTGTTTAGTTATTCAGAATCATTCTGGTGGAAAGGTGAACTCAAGGTCTTAATGCTCCAGTTCTTGTTTTGTTCTTTGTGTAATTTAATGTTTATGTCACTGAAACGACTCTACTGGTTTTTGTGTGGTAAGTAGGTACAAACAGCGTTTAGCTCGAATGTTTACTCCAATTAAGTAACTGGACACATTAACGATTCGATTTGGAGCGATAACTCAACTACGCAACAAACTTGTTTGTTTGTATAACAACATGGATACAGTTCAAGCTTCACTTTGCCGGAAACATAAAGAGCGTGACGTACTCAGATATCAATAAAAATAATTATGTAGATGATGTTGGCTAAAGATTCAGTAATATTCATACTGGTAGATATGAATCTAACAACATAATTCCGGAGTACTTTCTGACGTGTCCTGTAAGTTCTAATGTAGTCGATAGCATGAGTAGCTTGTTATCACGTGGGCATTCATGGTGGAATTCAAGTCCTCCTGCGCAACAAATATACCATAACATGCTTAGGTTGTGGTACAAGTAACGAGTTACAGCGTGCTCAGGTTTCAGCTACCAAATAACGTGAACAATTATTGGACTCCCCAGCAGCAACTCAACTCTTTGTGTTGCATATGACACATTTTTATCATTAATTGTCAGCAAATTCTTGAAGAACAGTTTCCATCTAAGAATAGCTGTTCGCTGATAACTTGGGTCGTGTTTCGCTGATAAACCAGTTCGCGCACAAGGCGGCCTCGCTTGCTGGCTCGCCCAATAATTAAAGTGACTTATTGACCACTTGTTTCCATTCCTACACATTGATACAGATATGACCTACCAATACACCTTTCGAATGTAGGATATATAGTTATCTTGGCACGTATTGTAAACGTGACAAATTATAGTTTCCTTTTTACTTTGATTGCCTTGCTCCGATTACTTTTCATTGTCTTTTTATTGACCGCGTCCTCCAATGCTTGTTTGTTGTTTATGACTATATTTAAAATGATACAGTTGGTAAATTTGAGGAAATGTTGTAATAAAAATGAAAGGATCCACTCTGACGTCCCGACAAACGCCTTCGCCTCGCCTCGCATGTGCTAGTGTGATAGAGGCCTAATGTTGATTGAAATACCGTTAAATGAATTCAGAGTAAAAAAACAAGATCATTATTCTGCAACGGTTATAAAAAGCTTGGTTCGATACAAGTTTAATAACAAGGCCGAAACGGCTATTTAGATTTTCTCAACATGGAATATTCCTTAATTTTCCTCGATTGGTGGCGGGTCTGATCATAAACAAGTTTTAAATAAGATGTTGACATCGCTGTGGCGAACTTATCTAGTAATTTGCTATCGAGGGCGCGGTGTCACCGAACTCTGATTGTGCAGGTTTATCTGGGGTCAAGCTGTTGCAGCCGATCGAATCACTTGCTAGATATTTGTCGTTAACTTAAAGTTTCTACAATAGACTCATATACATACAAGAAAATACTATACTTAATGTAAAATGGATGTTCTTTTCTCCTCTTAAGGTCTGAGACACCAATCTGAACAATTACGTCCAATTGATTGTTGATTGCGCTGCGGCGACGGTCATCGCTGTTCGTTGCGCTTAAATTCTTGATAAAGAGCTGTTGTCTACTTTTACATTTGTGTGTATTGATACAAAATTACTCTTCTGCGAGGAAATTCATTTTTGTAACAAGAACTAGAACTAGGGTTTGATTAAGAGTTTAGAGGTCGATTCAGTCACACTTTTTATAAATAATCCACTAGCATGTTTTAAATATGATGAAAACTGTATGCACCCGCTAATGACTTTGGTGATAAGATACTATAAATAAATGCATCTGTGGATAATTTTGTGGTCTACGACCTAAAGTGGGTTGATGATTGTGCCTTGGTTTAATAATGGACATTTAATAAGGTATAAATAAAGTAATTAATGATCGAACAATGGCCCATCACTTGTTCGGGCGCCTGCGTGCAACATGAGACAGAGTTTATTTAGTTCAGGGTGGATACCTACTTTACATCTTTGCTTACGTTGTAATCCTAACAGCAACGCTTATGGCTTGAATAATTTATTGTTTTGCATAATTTGTTCATTTTAATCGTCAACGGAATTTTCCTAACAAAGTTATCTCAATGATTGTTAAATGTATGCATTATTTATGTACCTTTAAACGGTTATTCCTTTTGAATATTTATGAAAGTAGTTATTGAAAAAAAAACTTTTTTACAAAAAATAAAACCGACTTCCAAAACAAACACTACAAAGTGACAAATAATTTTGATTTCGGAAGTCGGTGTCTTCGGTTTTGTATTTTAATTTTTTGCCACCGACTTCCGAAATCAAAATTATTTGTCACTTTGTAGTGTTTGTTTTGGAAGTCGGTTTTATTTTTTGTAAAAAAGTTTTTATTTTTCACTTTTTAGTTGTGGTACCTACCTAGACAACCCCCCCCCTCCCCCCCAAAATTTTAATACCACTACCTGGTATGTAAATTACAGTGACAGGAACTTATTAGAACATCGTCCACATATATTAAGTAGGTTATTTTTGTTGATTTTTCAAAAACCGCTTATTCGATTTCGATAAAATTTTTATGGGACCATTTGGGAAGTATACCCTTTCCAACAAAAAAAGAATTTTTCAAATCGGTTGGCAAGCAACGGAGTTATGCGCGAACAAACATAAAAAAAAAAATACAAACATCCGAATTGAGAACCTCCTCCTTTTTGAAGTCGGTTAAAAAGAGGCTGAAATGATTTAGTTCATCTCGCATTTTGTTGTAACATAATTGAAATAGTCTTATTATTATCAATTATCCAAGTTTACTTAACTAATAATTATAATGTAGTTCGTAAGTAAAACTCTTGTTTCTTTTTGTTTGCAGAGACCATTTTCTCCAATTGGCTAGAGGAGAAATCGGAGCTTCCTATTTTTGAGAACATCTCGCAAGTACCGGAGCGCGTAGAGCCACCACCTCCCGTGCCGCTGGCCATCGCGCCTACTTTCGCCGCGCCGCAGCCCACGGAGGACCTCCTCAGGGAGTTCGAGACCGTGTACGGGGCCGTCGAGTTGACCCACCTCACTCCACCCCAGAGTCCTCCCGGACCTGCTACTCAATTGCTCCTAAGCTACGCTCAACAAGCACAATGCGCCACGTTCGCGCCCGCGCTCCCGCTCGTGCCGCCACAAGAGCAGTGGGTGGCGGCCGCGCCGCACTACGACTGCGGCTACGACGACGTGGAGGAGCTGGTGCGCCACCGCGCCGCGCAGCTGGCCTCGCCGCAGCCGTCGGCCGACAGCGCCAGCGCCTCCCCGCAGTCCTCGCCGCCGTCGTCGCCGCGCTCGTCCTACACCGACGATGAATGGTCGTCGTCATCCCGACCCAAGCCCTACTCGCGCCCCTCGGACGACCGTCGCTCTCGCAAGAAGGAGCAGAACAAGAATGCTGCGACGCGTTACCGCCAGAAGAAGAAAGCTGAGATCGAAGACCTTCTCAACGAGGAACAACAGATGCGCGAGAGGAACTCAAAACTCAGCGACAAATGTTCCGACTTACAGCGCGAGATCCGCTACCTTAAAGGATTAATGCGTGATCTTTACAAGGCCAAAGGGCTAATCAAATAAACCACCACCGCCGCCACCTCCAGAGATCGGATACTGTCAATATGGCGCGACAGAGAAGCGCGCATTGTGAACCCTGTTCTAAAACAAGTTGTGGGAGTTTCGTATATTTTTGATGATAATTGACATTAAGATATATCTAAGATATTATTTGTATCTCAGTTATGCAGATCTAAACTCATCGAGCAGTAAGAACCATTCACGTCATTAGTAGAGGGATACTAAACAACACCATCAGAGAAAAAGGTGGCGCCCTTTCTCATTTTTCATTTTTCTTTCATTTAGAGGATAGGTCGCATTCATTGTAATGAAAATATGAACTCTACTGTATCATCGCGTTCGCGACTGCTCTATGAAGGATTTTTGTAACACCTATGTTTTAAATCAATTGTTTATGTTATAAATCAATTATTTGCATTTTTTATTATCACCTTATGAATTTTTAATGTTTTATGTTTTCTTACAATATAAGGAATGCGACGGCGTATTATTCTTGTTTTATTTAATCATGAAAAACAGTTTTGCTACAATCTACGTCGTCTGTTGGGAGGATAACATTATTAAATGCAAACGATTGTTGGAGGTTCCTGATAATAGACTTGCATAATAGCACTGACCTCAATAATGTACAATAACTTCAATTACATTGGTATTGATTTATTTATGAAGTATTAGAAACTTGCGAAGCATTTCTGCAATAAGTAATAATGTCTTTATTTACGATTAAGGATATTTTGTTCAAATTAGTTCATCCAACATTTGACGTAATTGCGGTGTTCTGAAAGGAATAAGGGCTATTTCACACTAATCTAACAGCAGTGATAGCCAAAGAGTACCTATAGTAAGTATTAACCTGACGTGATAGCCTAGTGGTGTGACCGTCGGACTGCCAAGTCATAGGTCTCTAGTTCGAACCCAAGGCCTCTGCACCTCTGAATTTATGGATTCATGTGCGCATTGTATAAATTATCACTTGCTTAAAAATCGGTGAAGGAAAACATCATGAGGAAACCAGCATGCCTTAGAGATATTTCTGAATAGCATGTGAAGCTAAGTCAGAGGCCCATGGCAGCATAAAAACTAACACCAGGTTAGTCACTAAGAAGAAGACACTATTGTAACTAATAACGCCTTTTGGTTGCACGTTCTTCAGTCCTCATGTGCATCGAAGTTTCATATGTTGGAGAAACTTCAAAGGATTAATTCGTACGAATACATTCGACCTCGCGAAGTATTTAACGCTTCTCTTCAACTCTGCTCAACTTCAATGTGTGGCGAACCTAGCTAAACGATCAATGTCGTTGTTCTTCAAGATTTTCTTTATTATGCTTCAAACCTTCTTGGAAATTGGACAGGACGTGGTGAGTATTCTCCGAACAATACAATGGAACGGCTGCGCTCAGTGTAAGAGGCGGCTACATAGTAAAAAAAAGAAAAGTCACTCATAGATAGACCGCAACAGTTGTATCTGTATGTACATTATTAAAAAATCTATGTTATTCTGTACTGCTGTCTGTGACTGGAAACTAATACAATTTGATCCGTTGACCTTAAAAAAAAACGAAATGTCCCATATACTGCCATGAACACAGCCGTGTGTTTTCTGTTCTATCTGCCCCGCACACGCATACGTGCTCAATACATTTTGATCCATTCTAAGCTCAACATGCCTTCAACACAAATATGTGTGTTTATTGTCCATACATTGCAATGCATGTTGAAGGCACTCAGTAGGGATTTTGAAGACACGGTATGCGTGTTGAAGGCACTGAGCTTAGAATAGCACTTGTCAAAAAATAGGTGTGCGTTCGCGCAGCGGAATGTTGTTGAATTTAAAGATTTTAATTATGCAGATATTTAGTGTATGACGTCGTATAATTGTGTATGGTAAAAAAAAATTTGTGCACGCAGCCATTGTGGAGAAATTCACCAAAAACTGATTCCGCTGGGCGAACGTTGTCCTGGCGGAACTTTTTTTAATCCATAGACTTTAGAAGAAAAGAGATGTGTCCAAAAATTAGTGTGTATTTGTGTGTAATTGTGTATGTATGAATAAAATTAGTGCATGCATAAACTTCGGAGAAATTCAAGTTTCCGCTACGCGAACGTTTGGCCATTAGCGAGTTTTCATATAAAGCGCTTACATAGAGAGCTGTAGATTTTTACATACATTGTTTTGAATTTGTTTATATTTGTTTAAAAAACAGATTTAGAAAAAATCGTAGGGCTTAAAAGATAAAAATATAAACGTAAAATACGCTTATTAGGTCTTAGTTCTTAAAGTATGCACTTTGGGGTCTAGATTTTCACGTTTATACAAACCTTGTAAGTGTCTGCAACATGTTGCCAAGTATCAATGATGTTCCGTTAGTAATTAAAGAGTTATAGGACAATTTACCATGCATAGATCACTGTTTACAAAGCAGTCAAATATCACGACGTTCTAAAGGAATCTCATGGTAAAATGTATGCCAATAATTAGTGTATTCATTCAACTATTTACATGCAAAATTTCATGTCATTAAATTCAGTCATTAAAGAAAAACAATTATAATACTGACGAAGCATCGAAAACCTACATAACCCGACCAAGTTCGGATAGCTACAAAAAAGCGGCCGTGCCATATATCTAAGAAACGTTCTTAAAACCTACCAATATAGTATTTACTAATATGGTACAGTTGCGTACACAAGCCTTAGGAAAAAATAAAACAATTGCATTTCTTGAATGAAAAATATTTTATTATCATTTATCAATCAATATTTTTATTATCAACTAGCTTCTGCCCGCGGCTTCGCTCGCGTGGAGGTCGGAAATTATCCCACAGGAATGTTCTACCGGGATAAAAAATATCCTATGTGTTAATCCAGGATATAAACCATCTCTGTGTCAAATTTCATCCAAATCTATACAGTAGTTTTTACGTGAAAGAGTAACAAACATCCATACATCCATACTTACAAACTTTCGCCTTTATAATAGTAGTAGGATTAAAAAATCGATTCAAGAAGTAGTTTTTTTTAAGTTATTAGATTGTTTGATCCACTAAAGTTGCAAAGGGGAACGCTCGTGCATGCCTAGTCCATTGGTTAAATAGTGTAATAAGCTACAATATGATAAATATTTACCTAAACAGTAGAACTTACATGTGGTAATTATTTAATTTCCCTAAGGGGTCTATAGTTAGAATCCTGATCCATGAAATCTTCAATAGAAATTAGCTGTATGAATTTTATTTGTCTTAAATAATATATCTAGATTATATCTCAAGTCTCAAGCGCATACTTAAATAAAGTACCTACGTAAATAGTACCTACTTTCTGTCATAGTCAAATACATTTAAAAAAGTAGGTGTACAAAAATAAATGACCTATAAATTATATCGATATATAATTATATTGAAAGTTTGGGCAAATTCAAGGCCAATTTTTTTAATCATCTCGCTGAATAGCAAGATGTCTTTCAATATCTCCCCTGAGGCGTAATGTGTGTACCTATAACAAGTACCTTATGCTGCTTTATTAATTAATTATTTAGACCCTTACACTGTTAGACTTCCAGATAAGTAAGTTATTATTATTTTAAACTAGATTATTATTTTAAACTATATTATTTTAAACTAGATTAATATCTTAAATTGTACAACTTCTTTATGCATGCGGAGTTTACCTGTAAGTGATTGTTGCACTGTTGCACTTAAATTTTTGCATGTTACTTTTAGCATACAACCTGTGTAAACAATCGTTGGTGAACCAATAAATAAATAAATAAATATCGAAACAACAATTGTGTTATCGCCTATACCAATTCAATACCGGTATTATACAGTAAATTTTGGGATGTTACCTAAATATATTGCACGGCCGCTTTTTTGTAGCTATCCGAACTTGGTCGGGTTATGTAGGTTTTCGATGCTTCGTCAGTATTATAATTGTTTTTCTTTAATGACTGAATTTAATGACATGAAATTTTGCATGTAAATAGTTGAATGAATACACTAATTATTGGCATACATTTTACCATGAGATTCCTTTAGAACGTCGTGATATTTGACTGCTTTGTAAACAGTGATCTATGCATGGTAAATTGTCCTATAACTCTTTAATTACTAACGGAACATCATTGATACTTGGCAACATGTTGCAGACACTTACAAGGTTTGTATAAACGTGAAAATCTAGACCCCAAAGTGCATACTTTAAGAACTAAGACCTAATAAGCGTATTTTACGTTTATATTTTTATCTTTTAAGCCCTACGATTTTTTCTAAATCTGTTTTTTAAACAAATATAAACAAATTCAAAACAATGTATGTAAAAATCTACAGCTCTCTATGTAAGCGCTTTATATGAAAACTAGCTAATGGCCAAACGTTCGCGTAGCGGAAACTTGAATTTCTCCGAAGTTTATGCATGCACTCATTTTATTCATACATACACAATTACACACAAATACACACTAATTTTTGGACACATCTCTTTTCTTCTAAAGTCTATGGATTAAAAAAAGTTCCGCCAGGACAACGTTCGCCCAGCGGAATCAGTTTTTGGTGAATTTCTCCACAATGGCTGCGTGCACAAATTTTTTTTTACCATACACAATTATACGACGTCATACACTAAATATCTGCATAATTAAAATCTTTAAATTCAACAACATTCCGCTGCGCGAACGCACACAAAAATAGTGGCAGTGTTTGCGAGTTATTAAGTTACCTACTATATTATACAACATCACAAACCCTAGGTGGACTCAATTATACCTTCCAGCAGCAGATGTTGAATTCATAGCCCATAGCAACACAACACAACAAATCCAATAATACGGCCCGACCTGGAACCGAACCCAGGATCTCATACTCAGTAGTACCTAGCGCTTGCGTCTTGTAGACTGCAACGACGCAGGCAAAAGATGTAGAATTCGATTCATCATCTCCATAACTATATAATTGGCAATAAATATACTTCGGCCTAGAACTGGCCACAAACCTTGATTTTATCTTCCATTTATTATCAGAATGTTTTGCCTTCCTATCTTATTATATTCATTCTAAGACCAGATTAAAACAAAGAGTCGTTACATTAATATTATCGTAGTTGTTTATACTTAATTGGAAAATAAATAAAAATGTTAAACATCATCAACATTTATTTAGATAAATACAAGTCCAATGTCATGTTAAATTCCCGACAAAGGGAAAACATTTCCAATAATACTGATATAAGGGCGAGTGCAAAGTAGGTCGTAAGTATGCATGTAGCGTACCTACTTGCTAATGGCGTGAGGACAGTATTGATTAGAGGGGAGCCCTTCGAATGCTAATAATGCATAACGACTGACAATAGAAACTAGTTGAAATAATACGTGCGGGATCAGGTAGGAGACAAAAAAAGGCAAGAAACTTTTTCGGTTGGATTAAATTCGTGTGCACTGCACTTGCCGGAGAAACGGGGTGGTTTTCTCATAATGGAGCTTGGCTCACATCCTGTAAATTTTCACCAAGTGTGCCTGCTTTTTTTTTAAATTGGCTTTCTTTACTTTTCCATACTAGACTTTTAATCTCCGCGTACAACCCGAACCCGACCAAATTAAGTTGTCAATAGTATTGAGCTTTAGGTATTTTGAGTGGCATAAAAAATAAATATATGCGAGCAAGGTGATATTTTATTTTATGGATATCATCAATTGAGAAGTTTCAGTGTGAATCTCCAAAGGTTTATAGTACAGAGGCCAGCTCATCAATCCGTCAAATTTCAACTCTTACACAAAAGTAAAAGGTTTATATTCAATTGGGGATTTGTGGTAGCTTGCTTGATGTTCTGACGTCTGTACCTACCTACTACCATCGAATAAAATTATTTCAACCTAAAAAGAATCACCCAAAACGGTGCAAATAAAAAGTTACCTACCTTTCTAAGTCGATATAATTTACTGGCTGTAAGTACCTACAGGCTGCCTAGGCAAGTAAATGTAGTGCAATGCATAAATTAACTGTTCTGTGATTTTATCAGTGAGTGAAAATAGTTCGTGACAACTAGATAGTGCTACAGGCCTTAAAGACCCAGATTGTTGTTATTGCTGATTTTATGCCTGATGTAATTTTTATTTTCTCTTACAGCATCTCCAAAATGTAAGTAACTTATCGGAAATGTTTTATATAACTTAGAGACATTGTCCACCGGATCAGTCATTGACTTCACCAGATAGATGGTCACGCGAGAGACGATACTTCCGTCCGTGATTTATAATGCGTAGCAGTTTGTTCCATATTCTTGTCAAAAAATCTTCCAATAGGTCAATTTAGAATGTCATGTGGGTGGAATGCTTATCAATCAAGATCGATAGATACGTCATAATCCAGTTGAGTATATTAAAAAAATACGAGTATTCTGGACATCCAACAGCTACCCCAGACAACAGCATCCGTGGTAACAAAGTTGGGCGTCCAGCGACAGCGTTGTAAGTCGTTCAGTCAATCGTGTAGTCAATTGACGTTTTTTAAATCGTTTTTATGGCTCAAAAATTTAAGCATTTCAATTGCAAGCACTTTTGGCACACTATATTATATTTACCAATATCAATATGTACCACTATAAGGCTCTTCCATAAACACCCGGACCCAGAACAACGGAAGTCAATCACTCAACCACTACCAATCGAGCTGTCAAAGTTCGCACAGTACGGTGCCGGTTGCTAACGGTGGTAGTTTATTACATTTTAAAACCACTCGGCTCTACTACGGGTAAAATCACTTGTAGGAGGAAGATTTAACTCCGGATCGTCCCGCATCCTCTAGTCTCGTCTACATAGTATATACAGGGTGGAATTTTGTAATGCCACTAGAAGGGAAAGAACTCTTAATACTGTAGATAGAAAATTTTACTCAAAATAAACATTCCTTTATTTTTGAATAGAAAGAAAGCTGCATTGAAAGATTTTCAAAAATTCGCTAGTCACACCCGACAATCGAACTGACTAAACTAATTTTTATTGCATTGATCGTTTAGAAAAAAAAATCTAAATTGTATAAAATAAAATCGATCCCCGCCTTCTGTTCCTTTGTTCTCATCTTTTAAACTATGCAACGGATTTTAATGCGGTTTTCATCAGTAGATAACCCTATCTACATAAGAGCAAGGTTTATATTATGTATAGCATAACTAGCATTCGCCCGCGGTTTTGCTGCTTACCTAATCTATAAAATTTAATAACAAAGATCACTTACTATGTGACTTAGTATAGTATTGGCAATGATGACTAATACTTTGTATACTATGAGGCCTGTAGCTGTAAAAAATGCTTATAATATAATATATCCAAGTTTACCCGTGTAGAACTACTTTTTTTTTTTTTGAAGGCTGGGAAATCATCCAATGTCTTCTCCCGCTCTGGGTGGAGCGGAAGGGAGTGTTAGAATCTTACTGACTAAAACCCATCCATGTTCCTTCCTTAACCCTTTATGTTCCGGGGTAGCGGTAATCCTTTCGGACAATCCCGCTTATAGAAGAACTACTACGGTTATATTCTGACAGATCTCACAATCATATTAAAGTCACCCGTTTACGTGTACTAGTAATTTAAATATTAATGTGTGCCTATGAGTGTATTTTCATGTAAGTATAATAGGGGCCCAATTTGTTTCTAATGCACTACACAGTTATAAATTAATATTATTTAAGTTACGCGTCTAGGTAATTCGTGGCACTTAAGTATCTAATTACTGATTTCACATTACGAATAACTAGGGTAGGTACAAACTAGGAAAAACATTTAGTAGGAAGAAACTCTCAGATCCACAACGACGCCATTCTAGTCGACATTTCTTGGGAATGGTGAAGGGAAAGGAGAAACTCCGGGAAATTCCTTTTTGAGTTCATTCAAAGTTGGTACTTTGTGAGGATTCATATAAACGTTGTTGGATTCCTGATAAATTCACAGATAGATAAAGAATTACATTGAAAAATAAAGTACACATATAAATGAGTACTACTGTGCTATTCAAAAAACATAGGTGAAGTGAAACATAAGTGAGCTGTCATTAACCCCCGCAGCATCAGCAATGACAGCTTAGTTCAAACCTACTTCGCCTAAGTTATCACGGTTACATTTTCACAGAATATACCGGCTGGTAAGTTAAACACTACCTACACAAAAAACCAATGAGATTTGTGTATTTTTATCTGAAGATCTGTCACTTAGGCCCGGGATAGCCCTCTCCTCCCCACAGTCCCTACTCGACGAGGTCCTTCAAACTGAACCCCGTTGTTTTAAAATATCCATTTTTATTATATCCGCACACAGATATTTCTTTCCATATTTCAACGTTATATTTGGCTCTTTGTGCTTAAAATATTGCACGGATTATGATAATTATTTTGTTTATAATTAAATAATATGTGCGTAGATTTGTGTTTCATTCAAATAATAAGTAGGTCACAATGACGTTCCACTAATGACGCATGTTTTGACTAAATACGAATGGCATTGAATTGTTATTAAGTAAATATTATTTATATTTGTATCGACTTCCAGGCCATCAGTGATACGGCTGATCTGGAATTAGATTACTTAGTCAATATTATCTGTATTTATTGCATGAAAGACACAATATTGACATTTTCAAGTTTATTGAGATTGTTTGTTTTTATTATTTAAAGAAAAACGAGCAAAAAGTATGTAACGCCACCTATTTTTTTGCATATTCGTGTTGGCTAGTAGAGAACTGTTTCAAACTACATTTAGCTTGGGCCCAATCATAAACAACAGGCTTGCAACTTATCGCAGCCGCACCGGTGCATGCATTAATGAGTTCCATACGGGTTTACTAATTATGAGGATAGGCTAGTTATGTTAGGTAGGTACGAGTAGAAAAGAGCATTATTTACAGTTAGGCGCTAAGAATTATAATTATATATAGAAACTTTGCCAAGATTTAACATCTAAAGGCAGTTTTATTAAATAAATACCCACTCCCACAGGAAAATGAGATAGCAATGTAACGCGGCTAAGTTGGAACTATATTACAATACAATAAAATGAAACTTAGAACCAGAAATCGTTGTTCAAATATGTTTTTAGAATCCTTAAAAAGAAACAGTTACGCCTGCTATGTTAGGCACAGAATCTCTACCTCTGTACAATTGTGCAAAAAGTTCGAATAAGCTAGAGTTAGCCGGTCACAAGTCTCAGTAGAATATAATGTTTTACATTCGGGTTAAAATATGGTATGTGTAGTCGTCCTTGTATTTTATTTCGTCTCTACTTCTGACAACAAATGCCTGAAATTTAAATTATTAGATATTATGGTTGAAATTATCATCATTCAACAAGAAAGTCGCAAGGAAAATTTATAATTTGTACCTAGTGTATCTATCTATACTAATATTATAAAGAGGTAAAATTTGTAAGTTTGTATGTAGGGGGTAATCTCCGGAACTAATAATCCAATTTCAATATTTTTTTCACTGATAGAAAGCTACATTATTCCTGAGTGCTATAGGCTATAAATTATATTTATATCATAATTATTAGCCGAGCTATCGCAATTTTCGTCTAGCAAGTCGGAAAGAAATACCTCCGAAAACATAATTATTTGCATGCGCTGCCTAAAAAGTTGTTTAAAATTGAAATTTCCTACATACACGCGGGCGAAGCCGCTGGCAAAAGCTAGTAAGTTCCTAGAACCAGTAATCGTTGTTCAAATTGGGATTTCAGACATCTTACTTCGAAGCGGTGTAGCAAAATATAGCTATCTAGAGCAACACAAACATTTAATGAATTGGAAATCAACTATATATTCTTATCTTTATTTTTTGTTTAAGTAATGAACAATCCACTGTTCCCTTGACATTTTTAAATGAACCCTATCATTTGGAGATATAGAAAGAAACTAGCATTGAGAATAGGGTTGTATGAGGCCCTTGAGAGAGCCCGAGCGCCGCCCGCCTTGCCAAAGGCTGAACCCTACCATTTTATACAAATTGTTTTATATTTCACTTAAGAACTTAAGTTTGGTTCTACGATTTGGAAAACATTGAGATTTTTGCTTACTGAGTTTCGGCTTTGAGTTTTAAAATGGGTGGGTCGGATGACTTAGAAATAAAGTTATTACATGCTTCAAGTAGATATTTGGAAAAAAAAAGTACAAAGCAGGAAATAGTACAAAGGCATTTTGAATCATGAGTTTATTTTCTCATTGTCATGTCAAAATAGTCGCAAACGTATTTAGCATAACTTCATTAAATTGTTAGTAAGCTTTACTTTACCGAAAATAGTTTACATATTTCCATGAAATGTTTTTTATAGCCAAAATAAACAAGAAAGATTTGTAAATATCCTCCCGAAATAAACAACATGACGTCAAAAAGTTTCCCGTTTGTACTGCCAACTCCCACGCATTTGTCAGTTTACCAGTCACTCAATAAAATAAAACCAGCCAAGTGCGATGCAGACCACGCTCAATGAAGAGTTCCGTAGTTGGCATGAATTATTCCTAAGAACAAACTTAACATTGTAAGTGAAAAACATGTCCTCCCATACATTTCAACTGAAAATGTAGGTTTGTACGCACAATATTAGGATTTACCATGTTGTTTTAATACCACTTCTTAGGATAAGAAAAAAGGATTAAAAAAAGATAGGATAAGGATATAGATTATTTTTTTAAATATTAGGTCATCAGTTTCGGGGATAAGAAGGAATGGTCAATTTTCGTTTACTTTCTGCATTTAAAACTGTTGATTTTAATTCAAATAATAACGATTTATTTGAGAACCTCACAGTAAGATGTTTCATTTGATATGTCACATGGTAGAGTATGCAATACTTTAAAAAACTCTTCTATGTCTCTCAAAAGTGACCCTCATTTTCAAAATTCATGCATTTACGTAACAAGTTCGTGTTTGGGTCACAGAAATTTATATGCGTACTTTCAACCTAATCGGCCTATTAGATTCGGAGTAAATTGGCTGTGATAGACAGACAGACTCACGAGTGATCATTTAAGGGTTCCGTTTTTTCATTCGGACATCGGTACTCCAAAAAAACACCAGTGTTCATTTTGTCGTAAAATTGAGGAGGAGGAAAATCACAGGGTGCATAATCCTTCCGCCCACGTTGTACTGGGAAAATGAGTAAAATGCAATGCTCGTAGGTGAACAACAGATAAAAAGTTTCTATTTCTGTACTATTCCCAATAAGCTATGATTTGTTCTCACGTGAGGAGTATTACGGTCTATAGGTATTGGTGTATGTGCTCACTGCGTACTTTGTTGGGGTTTTGCATGTTAAAAGTTAAGACTAAGAAAATACTGGTGGCTTTAGGGTTAAATGTATATTTTTGCACAGTATTTTACATAGTAGGTTAAGTTTTATAAATAATTACTTATCTGTGCTTAGGCTTTTTCTATTTGTAGTTGAAACAGTAGGAAGGTGGAAAAATAGTCGTATAGTATTTATTTCTTTTCTTCAACTCTTCATTAATCCTTATTGCTGGCCAAATGGAAGGCCACAATGAAGGGTTCCGTAGTCGCGATAAATTTATCCTAAAAACTAACTTAAAATTGTAGTTGAAAAGATGTTCTCCCATCGATATACGTCACGGTAAATTGTCCAACAGCAAATGTATGTTAGTAATCAGGATGGGCCGTAAAAAACGATTATCGATCTTTTTCATGATTCTAGGTCAACGGGAAGTACCCTATAGATTTTGATTTACTAGCGTGTATCAAAATATGCGCATTAATGGCCGTATTTTTTTAATGCATTGAACTAGAAGCTTGAATTTTTTGTGTTGAAACTTTAAAAAGTACCTACGTATTCGATATTAATTTCAACTTGATACGTCTACAAATTCACGAGTAATGGGTTATGAGAGGCTGACAAACAGACTGACGGACGTGCGGACAACAAAGTGATTCTATAAAAGTTTCGTATTTTCCTTTCATGGCACGGAACCCTAAACAAGTACTCATGAAAACTCTGTCGGCAATACAAGCTTGAAACCTCGTCGATTAGACCTTTCCATCCCTCTGAGATTTGGCAGCAAAATGTTAATAAACAAGCTCACTCACATTACATTACGCTTATTACGCCGCGTACCAATTACCCGCTCATTAACTTTACAAAATTATTAATGATGCACCACTTTCATTACCGTTAGAGGGCCTCTCCATAGTGTAATTATTATTTTAATCTATGACATACGTCCGGGAGGGCAGGAGGCGTGCTTGTCGCTTAATTGTGCGGATTATCGCAGATCTGTCGTCGGCGACACGCGATGGATGTCGCTTCTGCATTTACCGATCGATTACTCTTTGCTTGGGGCGTTACCGCCGCGAAACCACACGAGGCTTCAATCTTCTACCTGTACTTGTTTTAACCCCTCAACCTTGAAGTAATTCTGTGTTCGTCAAGATTCCTGTATGGGTCAAGGTTATCTTCTCCACAAATCTACTTCCGAGCACTGATTCTCCTCCTATCTTAATTAACATGCTTAACTTCATTAATTAAAATAAACTTTCTGAAACCTTGTAACGTTTCGTATTGATGTGTAACATATGTACACACAACTTTCCATCTGTGATAAGAACATTTCTTAATAATATGTAGCATAATTTCTAGCATTAGTTTACAAGTTTTTATGTCCTCGAACCACGGAACCGAGAAATTAATCAGGAAAATCCTAGGGTCCACACTGAATAATTTTGATGCTTTCCCGAATTTAGATATACCTGACAATCCATCTTCCTAGAGGCAGTCAGATGACCCGCTCTGTAGACTACTTACTAGCGAACACTTAGAAAGAAAGGAAGAAAAAAAATATTTTATTCAGGGCACGTACAGGAAATACACAGAAAATAAATAGTTACAGAAACAAAACAGAATATAAAAAAAAAATAAGGGAGAATGATTAAAAAAGCAAAGAGCTGTGCGAGGCCGAAAAGGCAGCATAATGCTGCGATATCATTACATAGTATAAAACAAAGTCGCTTTCTCAATCCCTATATCCCTATGTATGCTTAAATCTTTAAAACCACGCAACGGATTTTGATGCGGTTTTTTTTAATAGATAGAGTGATTCAAGAGGAAGGTTTATGTGTACAATTTGTCGACATATTTTGCGGGCGAAGCCGCGGGCGGAAGCTAGTTTAGGAAATAAATAAATACCGCAGCGCTGGTATTCTGATAGGGCCCGCTGTGATGCAACCGACACACGGACATCTAAAAAAAATATTATAATTACTTGACACGTCTACTAATACTGCGCGTGCATGCCTGCTAGGTGTGGGTAAGTGGGAGTCGGGGTCTTTCATGAATCCTCATGCACTATGTACCGTTGTTGAACATAAGCACTTTGTTCGGTAATTACATTTTCAAGCCGTTTGGGGTTGGAACACTTGGGTCGTGGGGTCCGAGAACTCATGATTTGGTCAACAAAATCTCTAAACGGGTAGTCGACACTTCCCATGAACCAAAAGCATGCTGCCAGTCTCTTGGGTTCAATCGACAGCAATGCTGAGGAATTTTTTGACGCCATATTTGTTAAAAGTTTTGGTTACGGACATTGTTTTAAAATTATATTTTAATAGTTCGTTAGTTGGTTTAGCAAAGGAAGTTTATTCAGAATTTATATTTTTATCCTCTTAAATAAATAGAGCATTTACTGTTTATTCATATGTAGCTCCAATTAAGTACACGATGTACCTCCATGAGAGATTTTTCAATTTCGTTCAGCGTCTGGCTTTGAGTATTCTATAATCCCCTTTTCTACGAATTTTCGTCGAAATCACAGAACAGTTGAGTGATAAGATTTTTTTCCACGTACATCTGCGGAATAAACCTCCACCAAACATGTATATTCGTAGACAAGTGGGGAATAAAATGTTTAAAATAAATGGGTACAGATTATTTTACCGTTCACTACTTTAAATATTATTACTTTTAAGGTGCATAACTTAACTTCAGCAAAGAATGAACAGAAAATAGACTATGTACCCTTTTTCTGAATGTGAACCCGTATTGCAACTGTTTAGATCACTACCTACATATCGCGCATGGGAAAGCGTACAGTAAATGGATAAACGGCTCTCGCGGAGAAATTTAAGAGAAAATATCGGGTTTATAGTGTCCGCTACTCAGGGATACCTAAACCTGTGATATTTTTAAATATAAACACTGTGAAGGTGTTTATGAAGGCAAATTTGACTCGTACTTTGACTATTATTGAATTGCGTTCTAGATAGTGTTGTGGCCATCACTGTCACGTTACTTTATTTACACACACAAACCATCACATATGTATGTTTTTGTAACCTTTCAAAAAGGTGAACAAAATGTTTTGTAGACGTGGTAGGACCCAATGTTGTAGGTTTAAGGTAAACGAAAACAAAAATAACCTTGGCTTCGTAGGCTTTACGCGAGCTTTTTACCATTACTAATCATTCATTATACTGAGGTAAAAGCACAACGTCATGCTGAATCATGTAAAACTTGGCCTTGAATAAAAACTGCGCGTCCAAGTAACTTGCCATGTGTCTGACTGACGAAGGCTGCATCCGAAAAAGTGATGAAAAGGCTCACCTTTGTGCGTATCACAGTGAGTGAGGATGCTGCAAAGTGAAGGACCCGTGATATTGGTGAGCGGATGCGGGGCGGGGTTGTCGAAACGGGGTTGAAGGTGCGACGCGCGGAGGGCGGCTACCATCCGCGCAGGGCGGGCGGGAGGCACGTAACAAGTGAAGCGGGCCCGGGAGCAACAGTCTGCCGCAGCCCGGCCACGCGGCCTCACACACCGCCGTCCTCTCGCCCCGGAGCGCACACCCCGCGTAAGTAGCGCTTACCCGATTTAATTATTTACCTCATTCCGTCTGACGCGTCGCCAGCTTGCCGACACCTGCCCGCCTGCACTATCCCGTCGCCTTCAGCCGCCGCTGCAGCCACACATTATCGCGCACGTATAAGATATCGTAAACGCGCATCCATTCTTCAGTGAATGTCCGCTATATAACTGTACCTGTTGAATGCATGACGAAGCAACATATAACCTTGACATTTATTTAGCAATTGTATTTAATCGATTATTTTGAATATTTTTGGTTAATTCAAAAGTTAAGTATGGAACGTACCTATACAATTCCCGTAATGGCGCTACTGTATGTATCGCGTAGTGTTCGGTTTTATCCAGGTGTTTGATATTTAACAACGCTGTCACGTCTCGTTATGATACCTGTAATTTAGAACAATATAATGTTAGTCATTACTCTTATCTAACAATTTCCTACGGGCAGGAAACTCATAAAGTTGCTTTAGACCTACAACAAGTCTGGGCGGCATCATTATAGTTATGGGATGTGATATTTGCTACCATTATTTATAACGGCGCTCATTTTTAAATTCCACTGCCTTCTTTCATACGGGTCATAAATTACAGTTAACAAATTATTACGTTTTTTTTATAATGTGTGGAACGTTACAAATGGTCTTGTGTACATTTATTTAAAAGAACGAAACCCTGTCCTTTGTTTTGCTTTGTGATCTTCTACCTCGTTTTATCTAAAAGCTTCACTGAATTGAACTTTATTAAGGCGGAGTGAACCTTTTTTATCCATTTGGATCTATAATATAAAGTCTCGTTATTGCAAAGCGGCGAGTCAGATAAATATTTATTTGTATCTCTTTAATGAAGGGGGATTAACATTGTTTAAAAGGCTCTAGAGAGAAAGAAGCGAGAGAACAGGGGTAGCTACACAAGTCAAGCACACCTCGCCGAGATGAAAGATTCACAAATCGGAGATAAGATAACAATGAATGTTCGCAAACACTCGCTATAATTGGAAACCCTTGAAGTCCTTTTGATGTAAGACGACTTTATTAACGTGATGCACAAAGAGAGGGTTTGATTAAAGACGGAAAATGGAACATGTTGTAATAAATGTAACAACACGGTGTCCTTAATGTTCCAACGACAACGAGACAAGACAAATCGCTTAAATAAAACGTTTTTGGAGACAATTCGTTACATTTGTTTTTCAAACAAGAGGAACTGTTTCAATGGAAACGTGTTTCACCCGAGAGATTTAATATTTTTAAGCTGTATTTTTTAGATTCGTATACCGTTGTGTATTGTGTCTGGTTTGTGAATTGTTGTGACTGTAAGGATATTTGTAAAAGGTTTTTGGAAATTTGAACATAATAACGCCTCCAGCCACTTGCAATTATAGAATATCAAGAATTTCTGAACATGAAGTTGCACAAAAAAGTAAGTGTAGACGAAAAGTCTGGCTTTCTAATGAATGTGCTGTCATACAGTGCAAAGTGGAGATAATGAGCATGAAAAATGTGTGCATTGTGAGAGGAGGGAAAATAAACGCGAGGAGCATTCACGACTAGCACACGGACTAATTGGTGACTGTAGACACTCAGTTATCAGTGGCAGGTTTTACATGGACTGACTTTCAGTTTTTGGTTACAATTCGGATCTACATTCGGGACTATTTCAGCGAAAGATAAACACCAGTTACAGTGAAATTCTGCTGATACATAACCTTATGAGATTAGTAAATCCCTGCAAATGCAAAATTGACGTTTGCTCATCGGGAGCAAGGCTGCAGCGTCAGTGGTGTTTTGCTGTTTATTGTGTTTGTTGCTTCAACATTAGCATAGTCGGTAATTCGTGCACTTCAGACGGATAGAGTGAAGTCTAAGTCAAAAGCGCTTCAAAATAAACGAAGCTGAGCCAAAGCGGACAGCGTTAGTAAACGTGGCAACAACTAAAGTAAACCTAATTCGGAAGGGACCGGCCAAGCGGAACAGAGAGGCTTTGCAGTAAACGGGCTTTGAAGTTTAAGAAAATATAAAGAGCACGATGGGCTTTATGTACAAACCTACCTGTGTGTATAGTAAGAATACCGGCTTCTTAAAGTATCGTACACACAATAACCTTGTCACGATAAACGAACTTCTTTTCGCGGAGCGCGACATTTGCTACGAAACTTGGACAACTGAGTGATGAAACTGGACTTGACAAATTCTTTACAAATAAATTCATTTAATATAGCCCATTGTTAATTTCAAATAAATGTATTTAATAAATTAACATGTTTTAATGTGAATCGTTTCTCCAATATTCGTTAAAATCGCTTCGGGGTATTCCGACAGCTGTGAAATTTTCGTGTGAATTTTAATGACCCGAGCGTAGTTAATGTTTTTTTATGAGGATACTAAACGATCAGATACGTTATAAAGATAGATAATTTAAATAAATTGAATAATTAAAAATAACAAGCACCAATACATATTATACTTTTTCAATCCTTTAATCGACAATCAGCACATTATTTGTGATTGGATTTTCGTTCACAAAATTACTTTCCTACGTCAATGCGGTTATTGGATATAAGTTATTAAATACTTCGGGAGAGCAAATACGTCCAATTAGCGGAGCAAGCTCCACGCGGATGCAATATTGATTACATTCGCACCACCAGTCACGTACTCTTTGTTTGAACGCTACGCCTACACAGCAGATATATTCGATACAGCCGCACCTAGATTTATTCTAGTTCCGAGAACTTCTAGTTATTCTAACATTTCAAATCAATGTGATAAAAATATAGTTACTTCGTCGTGTAATATCGATCATTCATGACAAAAATAATTGTTAGCTTTCAGTTTTCGGTCTTGCCGTAACTTGTAGAGCGTATTGCTAATGCCGGTCCGGGCCGACACTAAAAAGATAAAGGCGACCGGGCAGCGACGAACGCAGACAATAAAATGGGCTTATCGTTACAAAGGGTGTTCTCCACCTGAAACGCTTCTTGTACGAAGGTACCTTATCTAATCTGATTGCTGGACTAAGGCGACTTTAGTTGGCAGCACGACGCCCATACCCTTGTTACCTTGTTTGACTGACGTTTTACAAGTAAACTTATGCCGCAATTATTCAGATTTCCTTACAGCCCTAATTAATCTTACACCTTCCACATGGGGCGTACCTTCGTCATCGATCAGATGGTCTAGTGTTTATATCCGTGATAGTGAGATCTGATCATTGAGGTTCAATGTAAACCAGAGCAGACACCAGACGAAATTTTTTGCGCAACATTTAGTTATAAAGGACAGCAAACGTCTCGGGCTACTACCTGAATACGCATTCACTGCGGTTGTCACATTTGACATCCGTAGGACACATCTTTAGTTTGTAATAGGTGCTCTAGTTTACATTGAACTAAAATGGCCCTAATCAAACCTGTGTTTCCATTAGAATGTTCATGATACCTGTAGTGTACGGTGTTGTGTGTGCTCATGCAATTTGTCTTTGTTCGCAGCGTTACATGCCCCGTTGCGGTGTAACGTACACTACTTACGTATTACTTAGCACGGTCTACTATTAATATTAATTAAACTTGATATATTCGTAGCAAGTACGTATTCGCATTAATGTAGGAACTGGTTCTGTCTCCATCATATAATAAATAATAATAATGGTGCCATAATTATAGTTTGTTTCATAATAACACGTGTAAAAAAGAGTATAACAGATTTTTGTGATTAATATAACCAACAGGATCCCTTGTAATACCTAAGTTCGCTTCCCTTTTTACTATCTCCTTCTTTAATAAAAAATCATAAAGAGTTAGTACCTACCCACAGTGGATCGTGAAGATTAATTAAGAAAACAACCGAGTGCTCGCGAGGGTATCGCAGAGTAGGTATTTTTTAAGGTTGCAATGTTATTATAACTTATTTTTCTTTTTAACACTCAAAGTTATTTACAATCGCGGCGTTCGTTTCATTTCTTTGTCCGCCGCGCGGCGTTCAGGCAGAAAGTTTTATATATTTATTATATTAGGTTAAATGGAAATTAGTGTTGGACTTCTGTTGAAGGATTTCTTAACCATAACTTAATTAGTTTTCAAGCTTCTAATTGGAGTAAATAGATTTGTGTACGCAGTGTGTGTACTTACATTATTAATTAATTCGGGACGTGTGCCTTATCATGCACACTTCGGTACACAACACCTTATCGATGCGTATGAACATCAATAATATTATATTCAATTACTATTGTAAATATTAATGTACATTATTATTATCTCCCATTAATTTGTAATGTTTGTACCAAAAGCGGTCCCATATTTCTTTTCACAGTATTGCAGTCTCCTTTTCAACTGACCGTGATTGCGTTTGTCTGGATAGACGTAGGTACAGGCAGCATAGGATACGTATATTGGGTACATCCTTTAGCCATGGCATAGATTCATGTTATTACAATAAACAGTTGCCTGTGAATACCTAACGAACAAAACTTTCCACTTTGTTTGATAATAATATATTGCATTAGTATGAAATTGACATGACCCAATTACAATTTCACAATAATAACAGTGTTCTACCATAAAGGTAGACTAGTACTAGGTACGCGACATCCCGCCGCCCGGTCGATTCTGTTAAAAAGCTCACTGTGAAACCTTGGGTGATGTGAGCGTGAAGTGAGCTGTCGTTCCACCTAATGCTAGGGATTGAAACTATTGACGGCCCACTCGAAACTCACTTCATTCACATTTTCACGGTAAGATTTGTACAGAATAGCACTGCAGTAACGTGTGCACACAATGTTCGTCTCGCCTGCCAGTCCATTATTTACGAAATACTCCCCATTCTGAGGGACACACTCCAGAAATTATATTTAGAGGAGAATGAGATTTTAACGACTCATTTGTTAGGAGATTCCCAGCATTTTATGATCACAAATGATGGGTTTTTTATAGCTTCACTGCAATATTACTTTATCAAACATTCGGACGAGGGGTATCAATTTCCTTCACCTTAACATCTTAAAGTTAAATGTACTTACAATGTACTTGTAGTTGATGAAGGCTTTAGTTAGCGCTGCTGAAGAGTTTGTTTGCGTACAATAGTTTATTGTTTGCTCTGATGAGCTTGTCAAGCTGTTTAAGAAGTCAGACGCGAAACGGATGGTGCGGCGGAATGTGGGGAAACTTCACAGAATTCTATACACTACTTTGCGGTGCTTCGGAATTCTTATCATGTTCACCTTAGAGAATTTTGATCCGTAATACGATATATTAACCCGCGTTACTGCATTTTGGTAGGTAACAGTACCAATACACATACATACTTTTATCTAGAAAGGTACCTTTTTGTAATAATCGTGTGTGAAGAATATTCCCGAAAAGAAAATTAATATTTTTGACGAATGAATATACGTTAATAGAAATAGACATTTATTCGCAGGAACAGAGTTGGGAATTGGTTGAGCTTTCTCATAACTTTCTGCCAACGAGATCAAATATACTACAAATGTCCTAATACGAATGTTGATAATCACTTTGTTATGTAGAGTGGGTAGCAGATATCTACTTAAGGATTATAATGTAATTAGCTTTTGCCCCCGTCTTCCCCCGTGTGAATGTCGGAAAATATCCCATGGGAAAGTACACCGGGGTGAAGACTTAATCCAGGTTATAAACTATTTGTGCATTATTTCGTCCAAATATATTTTCGGCATTAGACGTGTTTCCACATCTCGGAGCAGTACCTATACATTTTTTCAAAAATATTCAATGGAGTATTGTCAAACATCTATTTTGTTATATTTACCTATAGTAGCCCAATTGTGACTAATGAGACATAATTACTTTTTCTATTGTATTGAATCATATTTAATATTTCAACAGTTGATTGGATAGATATTCCTAGAAGATGCTAGTTTGACAGCAAGACGTGACAAATAATATAATTAAATGACGATTAATTAAACTAGATACTTGCAAAAAAAAGCATAGTTTATGTAAAGGTATGTTGCCTCACACGTTTCTATCAACGTTAGAACCACACTTAAAAGGCTTGTCAAAGGAACCGATCAAAGGTTTTTAGCGATTATTCACCTCGTGCTATTTTTAGTAGGTACCTTGTCTCGTCTCCTGAAAGCCCACGTACGACCGACTCCTTTCTACTTCATCCCTGGAAAAGGCTTACTTAATACATTTCAGACGAAAAACGCGAGTCAATGTTAAAAGCTTCGATAAAGGTATCCCGTTTTATTGTTTTAGGTTCAGGATTAGATATACAATCTCTCGTTCAAGCTGACTTGTTCAAATGTACACCTTTTATGCTTATCTAAAGTACTCCTACTCGCGTCTCGTGCCGGCACGAGGTGCGCGAGATACCTTGTGTTGTGCCGAAAAGATTATCCAGTCAGCAAGTTTGGCAACGGGACTAACTAACTGGTATCTTTTGAGCCGAATCAGATTGTATTTCTTAAAGTTTACCTCTCTTTACTTAACTTTATGGTTACCTAACAAAAAAAAATTGTACAACATGCGAAAATTTTGACGTCATTAAAAATTTAATTGTCAAATAATTATGATACTTAACTGACACGTGTTGAATTTATCAGTCCAAGGTCAACCGCATTCAGCGGGATTGTCCGAAAGGGGAAAACACAAAGGGCTAAGGAAGGCACATGGATGGTTTTTATTCAGTACTAGCTTCTGCCCGCGACTTCGTACGCGGAAAATTTCTAGTTTTAACATTAAATATATCCTATGATACTCGGCAATACTGTAGGTTCCCATTATTGAGAGAATTTTTGGAATCGGATCAGAATTTCCAAAGATTACCGAGGTGATCTTTTCTGCTCAACTTAGTCGCCTTTTACGACACCCTTTTTTTTTTTTAAGGCTGGGAAATCATCCAATGACTGCTCCCGCTCTGGGTGGAGCGGAAGGGAGTGTCAGACTCTTACTGACTAAAACCCATCCATGTTCCTTCCGTAGCCCTTTATGTTCCGGGGTAGCGGTAACCCTTTCGGACAATCCCGCTTACCCGGCAGGCTTGGCCCTGAGGGGCCCCTTCATATGCTGACATCTCTTTGAGGCGCGCGTGGAACATATACGCGCCGTCCGGCACGGGTCTGGTGCTGATCGGACGGTGAGTCACCCATTAGTCACCGCCCGCAGGCACGCGCCTACGGTGGCCGGGAGTCGTCACGTGGCTCCCGACGCCCGGAGCGTCTCCCGCGGCGGCTGGGACGGGAGGACCTTTCTCTCTCCCATCCCGCCACCTCCTTCGCGAGCGTGACTTTTTCGCAGAAAGAGGTGACTGCCTCCCACTCCCTCTAGCCCCGGACCATGGCTTGCACCAGGGCCGGGCGCGAGAGGTCGCCGCCGTCGATCGGCTCTATGAGGACACGGCGGTGCTCCACCCAAGCGGGGCAGGTTTGCACCGTATGCTCTACCGTGTCCTCTGGGCGATCCTCGCAATGGTGACACCCGGGCGTTTCCTCCCGCCTGATGATGTGCAGGAACCTCCCGAAACATTCATGCCCGGTGAGGACCTGCGTCAGGCGGTAGGTGAGGGCGCCGTGACGCCTCTCTAGCCACTTCTCAAAGAGGGGTCTTACCGCCACTATCGTGGCGTGCCCTGCGCTGGGTTGCGACAGTCGCTGATTCCAGGCCGCCATGAGATCGCGCCGGAGGTCCGTCCGCTCCGCCGCAATTAGCTGCGGAAACGGAGTTTCCCCCCGGCTTAGTACCTCCGTGCGCCACTCGTACAGGTGCGCGAGGACTATCGCCTCCAGATCCCACGGCGGCAGTCCGGCAAGGAGGCTTGCCGCCTCGCCCGAGATCGTGCGGTACCCCCGGATAAGCCGTATGGCTACCACCTTTTGGGGCGCGTTCAGATAGTGAACGCGCCACCGCAGTGAACGCGCCCATACCGGGGCCCCGTATAGGGCCATGGAGCGCACGACTCCCGCGTAAAGCCTCCGGCAGGAGGCGTTTGGCCCCCTCAAATTGGGCAAGAGCCGCTTGAAGGCGGCCCCAGTCCGTTCCAGCTTGGGGGCCAAACGTCGGAAATGCTCCACGAAATTCCATCGGCTGTCGAGGACCAGACCTAGGCATTTCATCGTGGTCTCGACGCCGATGTGAACCCCTCCTACCGTAAGTTGGGATCCCGATGGTGGCCTATTCCGAGGTCCATGAAAGGACATGGCCTCGGATTTGCAATGCCACCTCGAGACCCAACTGCCGGATCCTCTCAATGACTGTCGCAACCCCGCGTGTCATTGCGTCGGCCGCCGACTGATGCGACCTCCCCTGCGCCAGGACCAGCTTGTCGTTAGCGTAGCAAACTACGCTGACGCCGTCTGGGAGGTCGGCCCGCAGCACCCAGTCGTAACCGATGTCCCACAGGAGCGGCCCCAGTTATCTTACTACTATTATAAATGTGAAAGTTTGGATGGATGGATGGATGTTTGTTACTCAAGCACGCCAAAACGGCTGAACGGATCTGGATGTTTGGCACAGAGATAGATTATAGTCTGGAATAACACATAGGCTAATTTTTATCACGGAAAAACGTACCCGTTCCCGTGGGATAATTTCCAACAACCACGCGGGCGAAGCCGCTGGCAAAAGATATTACACTACTTATATACAAAATACAAACCATCATTTAAAAATGTTAACGTTAAAAATATAAAATTTAAGTGAGGAACCTACTTATTTAATTTAAAGCTTCTCTAAAACGATAAAACGTCCGCACAAAGCACGTAGGAAGTAGGAATGATAGTTGAGCTCGGCGAATTTTTTAGCATTTTGCGTTTAGTAATTTTATATTATCTCGGAAAATATATAACCAATTGACATACTGTAGAGGGCAAATTTTATCTCTGTGATGTCCTTGTGATCATAAAATAATTTTATTTGATAAGAATTGATATTTTCTTGTTTAAATAATCATCCAAACAGAAGTAAGTCAAAAAAATACTTTTTTAAAACATAAAACGAAATATAAAAGTTAAAATACAAAAGATAGAAATGTGGTGTCGCGGACTTTTTTGTAGAAATAATTAAGGCGAACCGGGTTGCCATACATTGCTTTCAATTTTAAACAACTGTTTAGGCAGCGCATGCAAATAATTCTGTTTTCGGAGGTATTTCTTTCCGACTTGCTAGACGAAAAATGCAATAGCTCGGCTAATTTGTATGATATAAATATAATTTATAGCCTATAGCACTCAGGAATAATGTAGCTTTCTATCAGTGAAAAAATTTTTGAAATTGGATCATTAGTTCCGGAGATTACCCCCCACATACAAACTTACAAACATACAAACTTACAAACTTACAAATTTTACCTCTTTATAATATTAGTATAGAAGAGTCTGACACTCCCTTCCGCTTCAAGCGGGAGGAGTTATTTTATGATTTCCCATCCTTAAAAAAAGGTCGACCGCTCCGAGAGATTCTTTGCAATGCGCGGACCATAAACATAGCCCTTACTTTTATTACTGTGAAGAATACACTTGCGTGCATAAAAATTAGCCCACCCTGTGCTCTCTTGTCTATTTGTGAGACGATATCTCAAAAATGTTAATGAATATTTTAAATATTTCATATTGTATGTCGGTAGGCAAGAAAAGATTAATTAAACAGGCCGTATACTTTTATAAAAGCAATGTTTTGCTTGGAAAAACTGTGTGACTTCTTTTTTGACGACGGCTTAAGAAATTTTGATATTTCTATTCGTTTATAACTGAATTTACAAGAAAAGGTTAAAGGTTCTTTACTCTACCCGTTTTTACAAAATGACTCATTAAGGTATTAATTAATTTAGATATTTTTTTCACTAACGTAATCTACATACTTTGAGGAACGTTTCAGTATACAACATAGTAGGCTATTTTTAACAACTTATGTTCAGTTATGTTATTTTAAATCAAAGAGCATAGGATGGGTCGATTTTTGCAAGCAAGTGTAGTCAGTAGTGGATTTCGTGGCAGGTGAGTGAGCACTGCCCTATGTACCGAGATACGCATCTCTATACATTTAGCATACAATTGCCACAGTGTCCCTGATTCTAAACGCCACTTATTTTATAATGGGAAGAATGCATGACGTCTTTCTTATCTAACAATAATCGTGTTGCATTAAGTTAGCTTATAAAATAACAACTCAATAAATATGTAATACGCCGTCGCCTCTAATAACATTATGTTGAATTGTTCTTGTTGTTCTAGTATGTCGACTGATTTTATAATCATGTATAAGGAAATATGCGACATTATTTATTTTGATAAGGAAATCTTTGAGTCAAAACCATAACTTATGTAGTTTTTTCTTGCTGCTAAATCATTTTTTTAACAAAAGGAAATAAGGAGCCTTAGGTGTCACTAAATGACACAAAATTTGGGAGTCGTACATTTTTACGTCTCTCACGTAAACCTTTCCTAAAGGCTGTTACGTAACCTCAATAAGTCTTCAAAGTTTGGTTGGAAAGGTCCAATTTAACAATGAAATAATACGTAGGTCGGACAAAAAATAAAGTTTGGTAAAGGACCGAATCTTTACGTAATATTGTGCCAATCGTAATAAAAGATTCAACAGTGTTCGTAATAAAAAAGTGTAACAAAAACACCCAAATGAACGACAAAAATGACAACAAACAATTTGATATCCGGTGACAATTTGGATTAGTGTAGACTGGCCATTGGTAGCTAACAGGAAGGTATATTTGCTAGATTTATTTAGAACAATCGAAAATAAATGGTTGGGTGGGCACGCCTCGTCGCTTGCACGCCCGACCCCTTGTCGATGATCAGCGAATTTTTATCGCCTCCATCCAAATCGGGAACTGGGTGCATTTGTTACATCACCTTAGCTTTTATATCTATTGAAACGTGCATATTTTACCTCGTATTCTATCGACTTTCTCAAGTTTTACGAAAGGGTTCAAATTCATCTCATGCTATTTTATTGGAGTCGTAGATGCTTCATCTTATGTTTCTTTAGGATGTAAATTACTTTTGTAACCTTCTGTGATTTTTTTTTATTTCTGCTTTTCTTTTGTATTCTCCCATCAAGGTATGGAACAGAAAGAACTGAGCTCATGACTTTTATTAAGTACATTTAATCTTGATCTTGAGCGAGTAACTAATAAATTTATTTATTATTTATTTAAAACAATTCGCCTTCGCCTTCACTTTTTGGACTGTTATAGGACTGTACTGCACTTTAATAGCTACTAACTGCTATAAATCAGTTGAGTTTTGATAGTGAGGTTTGCATATAAAAGGCTACCGATTCACTTCAGGCTCACTTTCCTCATGGCTTCTTTTACATTTTTTGTGCCTAATGCGTACAAATACAACGGTCGTATTGATGTCAAAGAGTGTCCGTGAAGTTTCTTGCCCGTTCGTCTCCATAGACATCAACTAAGTTTTGGAATGGGCCACTAGCTTCATCTTTCTGACTGAACAACCCCTTGATAGTTCAAAAGTGCCTGTAATTGGTTTATTTTAAATAAATGTTTTGAGTTTGATGTTGTTAATGTATGTACATTAAATTATACAATGAGATCCAAATTAGAAGACGCGCTGTACAAATCAGTCGTCAAAGACGAAATATTGACGTACATTTAATTTAATAAATAGTACTTACTAATTATTTAACTGAAAATGCAAGTCTGTGTTACATTTTTACTAAACGATTGAAATTTTGTGCCCTGATCAAATAGTATCGCCAATTTAAATGACGGATCCCAGTGAATGGTCCGTTAACTGTTCCGATTTCTATTAAATAGTAAAAATTCTTAGTAGAACCTCAGAAATCCTTTTTACTCCGATAAAAAGGGTTTTATCGTTGTTGGGTCAGCAAAGTGTATGTAAATGAGAACGCGCTGAGTTTTCACGATAGAAATAAAGCGAAATTGACGTCTTGGGCAACATAATTCATAACTTTTAGTACGCCAACACAATGCTGCCTTATACAGTCGCGGTCTAAAAATGTTTATCAGTTTTCAAATTAGATTCTTTATTATAATGTGCTCAGTAAGTCTAAAATGCTAAGTAAATGTAACCAATTGGTTTTTAATCGTTGTGAAGCATCTACTCTATGGATGGACATACATATTAATCATGCTAGTAGTGAAATGAAATCATGAGAAAAAAAATATTTAGGGTATATGAAAAGTAGAGATGTTTTTTTTCTCGTCTACCCAATATTTCGGGAATTTGAAAACAATTTTTCGATTAAGGAATCCGTTTCTGAAATATTAAGCTTTAATATGCTAATTTTCGTTAAAGTAAAGTGTCCAGCTGTGAGCTAAACGGTTAGTTTTGGGTAGGTGAAAAATTTCACGATAGTAAAGAACGAAGTTGAAAGAAAAACTATCATAGCTATGTAGACTTTTCAAGTTTACGATTAATAGTCGACCAACTTATATTTGCAGTTGGAAGGTGTGGGAGATTTTCAACTACAATGCTAAGTATGTTCTTGGTAAAAATCATGAACTACGGAACCCTTCATTGTGCGTGGTCCGACACGCACTTGTTTTTCTTTATCTTATTTCTTAATAAGTTCGGCCTTACTTGGTTAGGCTTGGCATAAACGAGCCACAGACCACGGCCACCGGTAGCCTAGCGACAAGCAGTTTACATGCTTTTCATACGTTTTTTATGCTTTCGTCGCACGTTGGGTCTGGTGTCGGCACTGTGGCACCCGCACAACAGTACTCAACATCACAGCAAGGGGCGACAGCCACGCATGGCTGTGATCGGTGGCTCCTTTACGCGAAGCCTTAATGTCCATAAATGCCAGTCTGTTAATATTTTATAACGTATAAATAGATTATCAAAATAAAAACGAAAGCGAGGGGCAAGGTGTTAAGCATTTCAGACCACGACTGTACAAATATTGGAGGAATTGATCATTACGATCAAATGTAGCTTCTGGGACTGAGGAAATTGTGGGACTGCTTCATGTTTACATCCTGTGCAAAAAGTAAGAAGCAGAGACGGGTGGTCATTTCCGGAAATATTTTGTAACTATGTCGGTCCCAAAGTCTTAATTCAGTTTATTTTTAATAAATAGGCACATTAATGTAAGTTGTTAGTTTAAAAGATCAAGAGCTTGATGTTTAGAAAATTGTTCTGTCACGCGTAGTGGCTCAAGTCGTTTGAAATATCTACAGAGTACGTCTAACAACATCGTATCGGTTTACATAAGCTCCGACACGCGTGCTTTTTCATTTTACAAAATAGTCGCTTTTGATCCAGAGCTAAAATATTTCGGCACGTGCACGATGTACCTGAATGATATTAAACATAATGCTATACGTACTGTACGAATGTACGTACAGAGTGAACTGTGAATCCGTATAGTACAAATATAACGGCGCTGTGATGGCAGGCGGCAGGTATCGATTTGTCGGAGCATAGTGTGTTTTGTAAGCATTGGACGTTTCGCGCGGAACGAGGCAATATCGCCAGAACCAGCTGTTCCCTGCAGCTAACTATCGCTTTTGCTTCTCCACATGTGTGACTGTAATTCATGAAAAAGTCCCACGCATAACATCTAAGTGCGTCTGTCCGCCCGTCTGGCAATGTTTACCACTGTTTTTAACATGTAATGAAAGAACGCACGAACCGTAAACTACACTCGAGAGCAATGAATCCGGGTCACTTAAAGAATCCTAAAAATCTCGGAAACTAAAAATGCTAGGTTAATGCAATAAATTGTATTTAATAGACAATGTAATACTCCTTAAATGAAGGTATTAAAACTTCTTAGTTTTAATAAAGTTATATCATAAAAAAATCAAATTTGAAAAAGGGCCACTTTCGAAGATGGAAATACGAAATATAGCATTTGGTTTTGCTTTTGTTTGTAATCTGTCATTTATGTGGGTACATAAACCATGTTGATAGTGCTCTATATTCATTATTCAAGCTGAAATTATGTCGCTTACGCCTGAAGAATGCACCAGAATACTTACAATGCTGGAAACCGGCCGGAGTCAGCGCGATACAGCCAGGACTGTCGGTGTGTCGCTGTCAACAGTACAAAGAGTTCTCCGACGTTACGAAGAAACTGGTTCTAACCTACGCAGACCAGGAACGGGCAGAACCAGGTGTACCACAGCACGAGAAGACCGATACTTGGTGAACACCATGCTTCGAAATCGCTTTCTCACAGGAACTGAACTCACAAATCAGTTTCGACACCTCGGAGGAAGTAACCCAAGTGCATGGACAGTAAGACGTCGGCTTGCTGAATCTAACTTAAAACCCCTTAGACCTGCAAACGGCCCTAAACTGGAGCGTGGGCATCGTATTTCAAGACTAAGATATGCCCAGGGCCACGTAAATTGGAGTATTGAAGATTGGTCAAAAGTTATGTTCTCCGACGAATCAAAATTTATGCTCTACAAGCACGATGGAAGACACAGAGTGTATCGAAGACCAGGGGAAAGATTCAAGCAAGCATGCATCGAAGAAAAAGTAGCCTACGGTGGTGGGTCTGTACTTGTGTGGGCCGGAATTTCTTCTGAAAGTCGCACAGAGCTGGTGATCATAGAAAACGGCTCTTTAACTAGCGTAAGATATGTGGAAGAAATCCTCAATGATCACGTTGGTCCATTTATGGTCAATTTAGGTGAGGATGCTATATTTATGCATGACAATGCCCGACCTCATACAGGTAGGATTGTGAATGACTACCTTCAAGAGATGAACATTACTCGTATGGAGTGGCCAGCGCGCAGCCCGGATATCAACCCGATCGAGCATGCTTGGGACGAGCTAGGCAGATGCGTAAAACAACGAAACCCTCCCCCAATCACGCTTCGTGAGCTCAAAATTGCTCTCACAGAGGAATGGGACAATATTCCCCAAAATCGTATAAGGAACTTGGTGTACAGCATGCCAAACCGCGTAAACGCAGTAATGGAAGCACGAGGAGGCAATACGAAGTATTAAAATTCAAGAAAATCGTAATAAAGTTCAAAAATTTCATGTTTCCTATTTTTGTTTTAAGGAGAGATCAGCAGTTTTTTTCTTTAAGTAATTTTGTGTTAATAAAATGTATGGTGACTCATATTTTTTTTACTTTCATTTAAGGAGTATTACATTGTCTATTAAATACAATTTATTGCATTAACCTATCATTTTTAGTTTCCGAGATTTTTAACATTCTTTAAGTGACCCGGATTCATTGCTCTCGAGTGTATATAGAGTTGCGGTATATTTATCTCAAAGCACTTTAGGACATGTTGCCTAAAGAATTTAATATAATGCTATGTATTATGAACGTAATGGCTTGGCTCACTTTAAAATAAGTATTAGTAAAAAATCGAAACATTATACAAAACGACTGTAATTTTTTATGAAAAATGTCCTGTATCGTAGCGTCCCGTTTACATCAAATGTGATGTGCGAGATTTACTCCTACCTCAGTAGAGGTACTCGAAGATTCAAACAGGCTGTAATGTTTTGAGTTACAACAATCTCGTAAGTCCTCTGAATATAAAGTAGCAAAACATCGGAATAAAATCAGTGGCAATGTGTCGGGCGGTAATCTCGTCATAAATAAAAACGTCCAGTAAAATACAACTTGTATTCGTTCAGATTTGACTTCGGATTCATTCGAGTGCGAAGCGTAAGCGAACAACACATCCAGAGCTTCGGCTCTTAAGCTCTGTGACGTCATCAAGATTTCCAATTTACTCCGAGTTATTCAAAAGGATAGGGGTTTTATCTTTCGTTCATCTTTCTGAACTAACTTATCGCATTTTGGCGTTGAAGACAAATTGTTACTCTGACATTTTGAACTGAAGAGGCCGTGTCGGCTCGAGGCGGCCAGATTTAAGCCGGGCTGCTTACCGGCCTAAGGTAAGGAGCTTCGATTTTAGCAAAGACTTAGTAATTTAATAAACAAAGACTTATTTTAAAGGGGGTGAGAGATTGATAGGTAGGAGGGTAGGAAAGGTACCTAGAAAGTATAACTTATATTACTAACCACGTTGTTAACAGTTTTAATTATTTGTATAACTTTAATGTGTGGCAATCAGATCAGATGCTGCAACATCTGATCAAGGTTGCTATGTCCTGATATTGAAGTTTCGACTCGATCAGAGCTGTGGAAGATTCTCACATCCAATTATCAACTAGAAAAATTAATCACCGATAATGTTCTAACGACTAAACTGATTTTCTTGAATCAAATATCAGAACTCTGCCAATCAAGTTTGCTGCCTTTTTAAATTCATTCAGCCGTTTGGGAGATATTATGCCGCAGACAGACACATAGATACATAATGTTGATACACACGTTGAACTTATTACAGCCGTTTTTTTTCCGGGGGTTAAAAATGTGAACAGTGTACATATTTGCTTTTTACTTATTTCAATCTTGCAAGTCGTACCTGGACATATTTTATTTATACTGTGTTGAAGATCTACGTACACGCGTATCAATTGTCCAAACTTTTTCAAGTTTAGTTGTGATTGGAAGGGAACATAATATCAAGTTTGAGGAAGATTCTCGCGTCTGTTTATGTATGCATTGTTTTCATTTAAATGAGGGTACATTTGTGGAGTGACAGGCCTGCCCTCGGGAGACTCACATATAGATAATGTTGCTAACTTGTCTCGTAATTTACGGCTGACACTTCCACTTTCTGAGCCTCTTTATAAGCGTTCCGCGAGTTATCCTTAAGTAATTAGTTGTGTTAAGCGAAGTTATGTACGAAATAAATTGTTTAATTAAATGTGCTATCATGAGTCGACACCTCGGGAGAGCCGACATCTTGGAAGACCTGTCATATCGCGTTTTTGGAAGTTCATTAGGTATTGTTTCGTGTTACAAGTAAATATTTGCATGAAATATTAATTTACGATTGTAAGTCACGCTCGTACACTCATATCAAAGGAATGTTCTTTTACCCGGAATAAATTACCATGAAAATAAATGGCTGGATCGTTCGTCGCTTAGACATGACAATAATAGATAATGATCTAAGCGTGAACCTAACCTATTGGGAGCTATTGTTAAGTTTAGTGAAAGGTACTAAAGGAGCAGTTCGTGCATATGTTGGTACCTACTGACCGTATGTACTTTCGATCTGAGTTTTTCATTTCTTATAGCTTTTGTTAAGAATACAACTTATCCTACCTACTTTAGTCAGTAGTATTGTCCAAAAGGGTTACCACTGCCCTGGAACTCAACGGGCTAATGAAGGATGGGTTTTAGTCACTAACAGTCTGACACGTCCCTTCCGCTCCACCCACAGCGGTCAGAGTCATTTTCCATCTTAAAAAAAAAACTCTTCCCTACATTTCACACCTGTCTATAGTGTCTATAGGTAGTATAGTGAACTAGGTACAGGAAACTAATAAGAGGAATCAACTTGCGCGGTAATCCTTACAAGATCGCAAATGATAACTTAGACTATTTCTGGCCAAAGATGTTATAATACCTGGTATTTATTATATAGGATGGCAGTACAAATAGCCCCACGACTCCACGAGTAAAATGATAGAGCGGTTTCCGCAAAATAACATTCACTCCTTCATTTTGTGGTATACAAAATAAAGTTGATTAGGGCACAAACTAATACCGTGGGCGGAGATCGGACGGGCGTCGTTAAGCTAACGTTTTGGTGGCCTAGACCGGCTCGTGTGGAGTAATCAATCTATTAGTCGTAAGCCTCATTTGCCCCTTATTAGTGTTTTTATTTGCTACCTACGAGGAAATTCAGTATAGACTATTGGTTTTGAAGAGGAATCATTACTTTTTTGTTTTGCTATAGCTACGGTACGGTATCTGGTGCTTCCGGGTGGCCAGTCACGAACACACAGTCAGCGTTGACAGATATTCGAACGATTTTAAAATTGGAAAAACCTACTGCAGCACGCATAATATTTAGGTAGATACATTTACTTTCGTAAAATTTATTTAGATATTAGCAAATTACATGAAGAAATAATTACTATATACAACCTAAAACTAAAAAATATATACCTACATTATGTACAAGTGGTAAAAAAGGGGGAAAACCTCATAGGGCGTCAAAAAATTCATACTATACTTGTACTTCATGTAGATACTATGTACTTTTTAAGATCAACTTTATTCTTAATAATATAATTATGGCTTCATATAATTGTATTTTACGTTACGTTAACGTCACGTGTTCGGGGTGAAGTCTTTTGCGTGCGGAGGGTCTGTGATTGGCTTGAAACGCGATGCCTCTGTATTGTAAAATCTCTCCGTAAAAATGTGGGTGAAGTGAACTTGATGTGAGCTGTCTGTAGTGTCAATCCCTAGCATCAAGTGGAATGACGGCTCACTTCACGTTAACTTCAACAAAGTTTTCACGGTGTTATTTTCACAGAATCGACCGGCTGGGTAAATTCTTCTGTTCACTGCAGTAAGTTTATGTTCATACGGTGATGATGCAGTAAGCACTGTGCGGAGAGAGGTGTGTGGGTGTCCAGGCTCTCGGTGTTATGTAGATGATCCACAACCTTCAAGTATAAGATATTCATCTCTCGTGACACTCTCGGGAAGTATTGGACTTAACCCAGCCTAAACTTAAGTTTTCCCACCTTAGTCATAAATCATTAATCCTATTCTACTGTATCTTCATAATTATTTATTTATTTAACCATTTATGCACACATATAAACAGATAAGAAGAATATACGTAGGTACTCAGGTGATGCTTATTTCTAATGAAATCTCTTCCAGCACACCTGTGGGTTGTGATAGGAAAGTAAATAAAAAGAGATGTAGACAACGTGTGTAAGAGTAGAACAGAAAACAAAATATGACATAGGTATAAAGAACGAATACACTAATTTAATTATTTTTAATTATAATGTAATTTATGAAGCATCATGTGAAGCTACGTCAGAGGCAGCATAAAAACTCTGACACCACTAACCACACGATAAGAAGAAGATGTAATTTATGATAATAAATACTTGCAACTATGATTCTGTTCAAAGCATAACATAGAAGGATAAAAAAAAGAAAACTGACCGGGGCACATTTTATTGAAGTAATACTAAAACAAAACTAAGAGGTCGGCTCCGCGGAACGTGGCAGCTGCCTCGCGTCAAACGAATATTTTGAGTGGCCGCCAAAGAAAATTCATTTCCTGCTGTTTCTTGTTCCGTAAAATCTTTTCAAGTGCGAATTTAAGTGCAATTTCTATTCATTTATTTCATTAGCAAAGACGGCAACCCCTTAAATTGTTATGCATCTACTATAAGATTCCATTATTATGAGTATAATTAGGCCATAATAACATCGTTTTGGCAATTAACGAAGATTATTAAAAATGTTGCAGTAACGTAATTGGGTACATCATTATTATTTTAATTGCTTGTCTGAATAAACGTTTGCCACCGTTAAAAGTATTACGTTTTATTGATCGTGTCGGTGCTAATAGAGCGGCCGTGTTATAACTTCATTTCGTTTGATGAGATATAAAATTATTATTATTGCGGATCCACCAACCCACATTGGGCCCGCAAGGTGGATTATAGCCCACAGAGAGGTGGGCTGTGTCCCAGATGTGGGAACATTTAGGCTCCCACAAAGACAGGAAAGAGGACAACTAACTCAAACTCAGACAGAAATAAAACAAGATATATTTTAAGAGACAGGTTCAAAACCATCGACCTATTTTTAAATTTCGAAATAAATATATTTCGAAATTAAACGGTTAAATTTCCAATAGCATAACCTCTTGTAAAATCCGAGTTTTTTGCCAGTTTTGTAACTTTATGCTTAGAATAAAAGTCTGAATTCAATAACTGGCCCGAAGATTTAGGCTCGGACTAAAATTAGAACTCGTTTTGTAATAAGACAAAAACAATTTATTTGATTTAAAACGGCACTTTTGAATTGTCCAAGAGTACGTCAGACTGAAAGATGAAGCCTATTCCGAAGCATAGCTAGGAACAGACAAGAAACTCGCTGAATACTCTTTTAAACAAAAGACATGTCGAAATTAGGTTTACCTACCTAAAAGTATGTGAAAACGATGTAGAAAAGCGTGCAAAGCAAGTTAAAAGCACCCAGAGCAAAAACAAAAAAAAAATAAAAAACACTTTAAAAAAATTAAATACGTAATTAAAATAAGCTATGGCAACAAAGAGATGACCTGTCTCAACTGACAGCGCCCGTTCACGAACATGACGCATGAATCAGCACCACTCCAGCTCACGCATTTTGAATAGACTCGAATGATTCAATACACATGTGCCATCATTTTATATTATCTGTGAGAATCTAATTTGTCTGGTTTATAGAAACAAGTTGCTTGGTGAACTTGCAGACCATTAATAAAATACTCTGTCATTATGAATGAAATATTCAGCAACGTATGAGACTCGTGAAGCCTCGTCGTAAATTTAGTTCTTCTTGTTTTAATAATTCATATCCATTTTCTATTCATTAGGTTAGCTACGATATCGTAAACCATTTGGTTGTAGATAGCTTCGTTTATAATAATAAATCTAAATTAATATTCTTCGACAGCTACATTCTAGAGATAAAGGAGCTCGTGGCTAAGTACTAACAGCCGCATAGGTCGATCCACCAGGTTAAGCTACGCTTGCCAGGGTTGGCCGTGGATGGGTGACCATCTTAACATACCGAGACTCCTCCGTGCCTCGGAAAGCACGTTAAGCCGTTGGTCCCGTCTGTCATTTGTACAACTTTCAGTCGTTACGGGTCGTCAGAAGCCCGAAAATCTGAGAGCCAGTCTTACCAAGGGGTATCGTATTGCCCAGTTACTGGATTGTAGAGATCAGATCCGCTCCATGTAAAATACTGGTATTCAGCTGCATCCGGTTAGACGGGAAGACGACCGCAACATAGTTGGGAATAAGCTAGGCAGATGAGATACATTCTAGAGATCGCAAGCGCTACTGCCAAGCATGAGGTAAAGGGTTCTACTCCGAGTGGTCGTACAAAGTGTTATTGGGTTTTCCATCTAGAATTGTTCAGTCCGTGTCCGGATGTGCGCCCAGTTGATGGACATAAATTCATCATGAACTTGTGTTTCTTTTTAGCCTCTTGTTTAGAACTTGTAATATTTGTTAATTTAATTAATTATAGAAATACATACGTAACTACACGTGTAAACAGGGTTCGTTGGATAGGTAGCTTAGCCGGAACTCTCGCCTGAAATATTCCGTAAATGACGAGTATTTTAATGATAAAAATAATAAAGCATCGTGTAAAACATTCACATCCCAACATTATAATATTTATTTACGGCAGGTAGGTACCTGAATTGTTTTAAATTTAATTTGCATTTACAATAGTATTTAGTAGAATTATTTCAGCACGTACGTATTTCATTAGTAGAACGTCAGAATGAAGCTCTGTTTTAATAATTTACGGTGGACGAGGATTCTCGGTATTTTGCGGATACCGAACTATTTTGGGAGAGACTGATTAATTCAATTATTGATTTCACTGTAATATTGAGAGCAACTGTCAAGCCACATTCAAGCGGACAAATACAGGACAGTTAATTTTGTTAAGAGCTGTTCAGGTTCATGGCTTAAATGTAATGTATTGTATTATATTTTTAGGGTATAACGGGACTATCATTGCGGTAAAATTCCTTAATTAGAAATAGTATAAAAAAAAGGACGGTTCATTTAGTTCTTGCCATTTATTGTTAGTAGGTACTTACAGCTCCTAGCGTCGAAGCTACTTGAAATTCTAGTCACCCCGCGTAGAATGAGGATTCAAAGGAGCTAATCTTTGGATCCTCATTTCACAAGGATTGTAAAACATTGTTGCTGTCTAAGTCTTGAGACGATTAACTGATATTATATCACAAGTGCAAAAATAAACCAGTGTTACAATATAAAATAGCTTGCCGTGACACCCAGAGGGTCGAAACAATTCAGAAAATGTCACTTCAATTATACCCTGAACGCTTTGAATTCCTATATCTTTCCGTAAATTTAAGACAGTTCAAAAATGTCTCGTGTACCCTCATCAAATCTAAACAAACTTAACTTATATAACATTTTCCAGGTACAAAGGGAGCCCGTGATCTGCCCTCAGGGTAAGTTACATATTAACTATGTATGTATAAGGTATATTTTTATTGTTTTAACAGCCGAGCTACGTAAACATTGCTTCTACGATGTTTCAGCGACAACCGTTTTTACACTCAAAACTTTTACAAGATATTAAATGAAGTATTTAACGGCTTTTGAGAAAGTCATTGTTTAAGGTACCTATATTTGTGAAAGTGACGTCATCAAAACAATTGCATTGATATTCGAGCGGATTGCATCGTAGATTGAATTAGCATTATTTAAAGTGGTGAAAATCAAAATATAGAATGGTAGGTATAACTTAATTAATAAAGACCAAGGTCTTAGGTACAACGTAGGTAATTGCAATATATAATTTAGACACTGTTATCTACAAAAGTTAGCGCTGTGTGATATGAATCTAGTAAGGTCGGGAAACTAGTAGCCATTGAGCGGGATCGTGGGATCGAAACGTTTACGTCTCATAGGCATTTAATCTGTTCAATGTGCTATAACAGTCACGACTTTGGCCATTCTTTCTTAATTTATGACCAGCCGTCGAACCGACGCATTAAAGGCACTTATTTCGTACCTATATGTCTAGCCTTTGGATCTTATCAAGTTACGTGTAAGAACACTGGATAGAAATATCTCGTAACATTCCTCGTAGGTGTACATTACGGTTTTCCTCATTCCAAATCGTTTTTTCATCCGATTTTCCAATTATTTGGTGTATTAGATTTTCAATGTGGATATTATATCTTTTATCGCTGTTTGAGCTCAATTTTTTTTCACATTCGAAAATAACGCCAGCTTTTAATAATATAGATAATTTTGATTCCTTTTGTAGGCTTCGGTTCCTTTTCAAATACTGTTCTGATAATTCGGAGCACGTTCTCAACAAAAAAGTTTTGGTAAAGTACGAATATGCATATTAACTAGGAATTTACGGAATCAGTATTTATTGAAGGTTGTCTCTGGAGCCATCGCCCTGGGCCAGGCGTATCTACCACGTATAAGCTTATCTATAAACTTTGCAGAATTCTGAAAACAGAAAGTTCTTATCTCGATGTGTGCTTATTTACCTGAAGGTTTCAGTCAAATTGATCGAGCGGCTTTTCCCATAGGTACATTTTGTGCGGGTTGTTTAAATATTTTATAGCCACAGAAGGGAATACATTGTATTGATTCATTAAAAGGGAGGTACTTTTTATGTGTTTCTCGTATTAACGCGTAGTAAACTTGTGCAGCAGCAAAGTAAATGGTGGGACGAGGATTTTTTAATGAAAGAGATTATAGTTTTATATTGAATAAATATTTTAGGCCGTCGTGAGAAAACGATGAGGTATAAAAGAAGATGTAGTCTTAAAAATCGAAACGAGTATGCTTAGGTGATTGAGTCATATTGAGAGGATGAATCAAAAGACTGACTGGGTGACTTACTGATTGACTGGGTGACTATCAAAAGTTATAAGGCATATGTGAGACCATACGCTGGGAGAGGACGCCCTATGAGAATCTTTATTGACCTACTTGGTGATATTCTTTAGACAGGTCATGTGCGTAGTACTCGCAAGCAGCGCGCGTGTATGACCGTAAACGACGACGAAAAAGGAGTATGTAAGTAGCGAAACATTTGGCGTACCCGTGTCTGCCTACCCCCACGGGAAGAAGGCATTGGTTTATATATGTAATTTTTTTACTCCCTAAATATCTACAAGAAATAAAATGCTCATTAATACTTATTTACCACAACAGATAAAATTAAACAAACTCCCTCTTGCGGCTAGGTAGAGACAAGAAACGATTCCATAACTGACTGCCGTAAGAAGCGTTTCGTTCAAATGAAATCCCATTAAAACTTTTTCCATTAAACATTGTACTTTAGAAAAATGCCCTTGATCCCAACATTAAAGTTAATAATGGTACACGATTACAACTTAATTGCGAAATAACTTGATACCGAAATCATGATTTCCTAACGTTTGACTTTTCTTAAGATCTTGCGTAAGATACCTATTGCCAGAACTTTAATTACTGGCTTTTTTGAAACGGTAATAGGTCTACAAATTCTTGTGTAACGAAGCCGTACTGTCGGAAAGGGAAAGGCTTGCTTTTCAATTTGAAATTCAAACGTAAAGGTTCAAAAAACATTCGTAAAGCGTTCGGTTGTATAACCCCTTTTTGCACTTGACGTTTGTTAAACGGAAACACACCTTTGTCGGGAAATCCCAACAGTATTTTCACAGTTCCTTCACGCTCCGATAACCGATATCTATCATTTCGTTGTGCCACTATGCAATAACAATTTCTACTCAATCGCGGAAGCCATGCGAGATACTATAGGAAAAAGCTAGTCATAAATATAGGAATAGACTTCAATGGAATTGATTGTTTTCCGATACCTATATTCAGTGGGATTTATTTTATATGGACCCATTGTGACCATCCCAAATATGTTATCAATGGACGCGTGAGGCTATCTCAAATGTTTTGTTCGAATACATACATTTTAGTATTTATTTTTAACACGAGGGCGGCACGAATAGTTCAGGCAAATAATTAAGTCATGTCGTATTATATATTCATAGATGTTTTATTGTTTTGTTATGTTTTAATTATACGGAGTTTTTGTAAAACATTTCTTTGAATAAAGTTCGTAAATTTCACAGATTCCATTTAAAAACATGGAACAATAATTCAATAGTCTGCATTCTGCGAAAAGGGATTTACAGTAAAAACTTACTGTTGTTACCTAATATAAACGCGTTCCGTAGTATATTTCATCTCTCTATACGTACGATTTTTTACGTAGAAATAAATAGCGCCGATTAAGTCTTCTTCATCACGGTTACACGGATGACGAAGGAATTATGAAAAAAGTACCGAATTTATTCAGCACGTTGTGAAGCTGCCAGCCGTCGTCGGGTAGGGAATATTACTAAGTGGCTTTACAAATTATGCAAATGCATGAAGTACACGTGCTCTGGTCATTAAAATCTGACGCCCGGTTGACCCTACTGATATGCTACTTTTTACCCAGTTCATAAACGTGAAAATGTAAAAAACAAAACCTAACACTAACTAGCGACCCGTCGTAATTGAGTCCCACATGTTTTATGCTCGTATATCAATAGGTATTTATTTTGGACAACGGTTCTAATGAAAGTTACGTAAACATTAATAAACTATTCAAATAATAACTATTTCTGGGACGAATTGCTTGGCTGGCTTTGTTTGCCGCCTAGTATGGACGCTTGAATATAATAATTATTCAATGAGTGCTTTTGGGCGTCACTTGTATATAGCTTAGGAATTTTGGTAAGGTTTTCACACTGAATCATTATATAAAAACTTTATTAATTACATAAACAAAAGTGCCAGGAGGATGTAGTCGATAACGAAAGGTTTTATACGGGTTAGCGACCAGCCTCAGCGCCGCGATGGCGACGTGTTCAAACATCGAGATTTCTGTGATACCTATATCTTATTTAAGTATTAAACACATAAACTCCATGAAAATCTATTCTGTAGTGAACAGAGATCATGTGAATCTATGGTTTTCAAGATTTGAGCGGTCAGACAAACAGACATATTTATATACTAGCGACCCAAACCCGCTTCACACGGTTTTTACGAATTAACAAAACACCGAATTTCTTTATTTTACTTAATCTTAATATTACTGTATCATACAGTAAACCTTTCGGCATAAATCTAAATGATGTTGAAAGCGACATCAAAATCTGTAGCGGAGTTTAAAAGAACAACGCAGTCACACAGACAGACACGAAGAGCGACCTTAATATAAAACATGTTACCTATATGTACCGGAAATGTATGAAACCGTATAAATGTATGTATAGGTAATATATGTTTTATATTAAGGTCGCTCTTCGTGTCTGTCTGTGTATTCCAAACACCACTTCCACTCCACTTAGGAAATATGTAAAATTATGTTTCAAAGATTCTTGAATATACACATTTCCCGTGAACTGTATGATTTTCCGGCATGTATGCAATTCCAAAATACTAGGAAATATATTAAAACGGATGCTGTCTGTGAATAAATAGAATACGTTTGTTGACTGAAAATCTATAAAGTCCACTTGGCATTTAGAGTTGAACTTTATTTACGTATTTGTTTATTGCACAAAGGAAAATATAAAGATAAAGGTGCATGGTGGAGTAGTTATGTTTGTGCTATGAGAGCTTGTTGGAGGACATCATTAAGTAACAACAAGAACTTCTGCCTTTGCTCTATTAATTAACACCTCCTTAGGCCCCAGCGCATCTGCTGTAACTTGTCTAGTTACCGAAACCGAAATAAAGGCTTGAATTTCTGGCCGCCATTGCGCTCTTTAGAGAACTGAAGTATAACTGGCAGACACTCAAAAGTTTTAAACCATTCATGATGTTATTATGTTATGGATAGTTGTTGTAAATTGGGTTTTGATAAGTGGTGTTGTTTGTTTTTGGTACATGAATTGAATATGATTAAATATTGTTTTGGTAGTGAACACACGCCTTTGTTTTAGATCTAATAAACCTATTATTGAATTATAATAGATGATTTGTAACACAATAATTATAACGAGATATCTTGAGATGATGTTTCGACAAAAATCAACAAAAGAAGGCCACGCAAGTCATTATGGTTTATGTATACAGACTAACGCTCAACTATTTAGTTTTTTCGCTGGCTCATGACAATGTCAGGTCCAAGATACAAAAATTACTGGACACAACATGGCAACTCGTAAATATATTATCAGTTACGTGAATCAGTCTCACGATATCATATCGTCTTTGATTGAATGTCGTAAAATATGGTTTGGTCTGATTTTTACTTAATATTGGTAGTTATTTAATATTTATTTTCACTCCGCCTATTGTGAAAAGAGCCTGGTCATACTATCGGCAAAAAATATTGCTAAAAACATTTGGTCAGTGTAGTAGTATTGACAGTAAAAGGCAGCCGTATATTTTTGCGAAAAATTACCGTATATTTTTAAATAAACTAAAATCATAGAAAATGTGAGGAGTGTATTCGTTGCCGGAACGACTCGGGCCCTGCAGGTATTCCTAGTATCTTATGTCCGCGAACGTCACTCTATTGGCTCTCATATTTTCTGTTCTCGGAATATTCAGACAGCACCTCTTTAGGCGGCAGCGGGAAATACTAGGTCAGGGTATCTTCACTTTATTAAAACCTGGAAATTATAAGTAGGTACTACTTTATTAAATACCTTGCTTCTTGCTTCTTCTGGTATTAAAAGTACGAAGTAATAAAATCCTTGACACAATTTAAAGCTCAGCTTTTTAATGTGCTTTTGCAGCTTTTAATACTTAGTTTAATAAACGCAATCTAAAGTAGCATGACACCGCTCCATACCAACTTAGTTCATTGGTACTTAGGTTCTACCATTTGTTCGGAATAGTGCTTTTGTGCAGCTTTTCAGAATTGCGTTCCACTATGCGCGTTACACTAGCGAGGATGACAGCTCTTTGAAGCCTGTCCTTGAATATGGCTGGTTGTCAATAGTCGATTGTTTGACGAAACTAAAAATGCTAGCGAAAAGGTCAATTCATTTCGAAATGACTTTCATGCTCTCCAAATGCCCAGTACTAGTGAGTTTGTGCCTGACTACTGAAATAACTGACAACTACGCGTCCGTGCTGAATATACCAATTTCCGCTGCTATCGAAATTGTGCAAGCGTAAAAGTTGTTTACTGTCGTTGTGTTAACTGAATGGATTCGAGAATACTAATAAAGTTTTGCTCCACTTATAACCAAAAAAGTCACCGTCGATAAATAATTAATGTGGAAAGCAATGACGAATAACAATCAAATTAAATCATAGCTAATGAAGATTACCAACACGATGAATTTGGCGACAATTTGATCCAATACTTTGATCAAATTCCCGATAAAGTGATCGCGCAATACGAGGATTGAAAAATAGATGATCCGGGTTAATCGTTTTTTTAAATCTTTTAAATCTCCGTGAATAAAAAGCCACAAAAGAAATGAATGAATTATGATTTTATTCTTTTATTATAGGTACAAGCTAAAATGTATCTATATAATGTATAATTCGTTTTAATTTATTATTGTACGTGTATGTATGGAAGTGACTGTGTGGGGGGGGGGCATGAAAGCAGAATAAATGCTGTAGAAATGTGATCCTTGCGAGACATGTGTGGCATGACTATGAATGATAGGTTGAAAAATGATGTGATAAGGCAAGGGTGAGGTTTAAAAGAAGATGTAGTGACAACATTGAAGAGAATATGCTTATGTGGTTTGGTGTTAAGGTTTTGTTATGATGGATGAATAAAAGGTCACTAACGAAAGGTATTTATGTGTAAGGCTATAAGTCTCTGCCTACCTGTCCCCACGGGAAAAAGCCGTAAGTTTATGTATGTATGGCTTTTGAATCAAGTTGTGGAGCGGGAAACTAGGACCGATAAACATAGTAGGTAGGTATGTACTAATATTTTAAAGATGTAAAATTTGTTTGTATGTAAGAGGTAATCTTCCGGAACTACTGATCCGATTCCAAAAATTCTATCACTAATGGAAAGCTACATTATTCCGGACTATCATGGTCTCTATTTAAAAAAAATCCGCGGACGAAGACGCCGGAGAATTGCTAGTCTATGGTATTTCATAAGAGATTACGTGATAATATAAATAAGTGCTCCATTATCCAGTGCAATATACATAAGCTATGAACTTTAAAAGGGAAATTAACTTTTGCCACGATCCTATCTGCTTATTATCACATTTTATTGTAATCGTCCATGGTGTTTAATATTATCTGAGACAACTATATTACCACTAACCACTCGGGATTGTAATAATTTCGCCGGGAGGTCATTAAGTCGCTTGTTATTGTGATTGTTATGACAATATCCCTATTGTCGTTCAATGTAGCCGTCTATAAGAGAAGTCTCTCTATTAGCTGTGTGAATAACGGTCGAGTACCAATTAATATTACGTCGCTTAGCAAGGTTTTAATTGTATCAAAGCTCTTAAAAAGGTTTTATGATTAACGTTGAAATCAATATTAGCTAGAATGTACTAGAATCGGAATAGTGTTGGCAGTGTTTGTTGGGGAGTGCACATCGCTAATGGCAGCCCTAGGGCAGGCGCAGGGGAGCACGGATATCGGTCACACAAGTCGGTCATGGCCGTGCCTTCCTTTTAGCATCCGTTCACATTATAATATTCCCTCGCTTACTGACCGACGCGTGACGTCATCCACACTGCAGCCTGCACCTGTCATATTACATCCATCACTTTTATATGATACTCTTCAAGATTTTGTAACTTAGTTAACGCTAGCTGGAATTTGTTAGTTGCACGAAGTTCTGCGCACCGAGTATTCGTGTTGCATTATTAACAAAACTGCAACACTGTTGCACATTTTACGAACTACGCTAAACTTTGTTTATTTAGTTTGGGGAGAAAATGTATTTCTACATGTTATTACTTGTATATAAAAGCTGCCGTTTTCACGTCACGACATCAATTTAAAGATATCATTTGTCACAGTCACGTTTGTCGCATCGGGCTGAACTATTTTTCCTTTGTGCCAGCAACATAATTTTTTGCTAGCACAAAGATAGACATAAATAATCGATTTCTGAATAGTGAGCCTTCAGCGGTGATATACTTTTTATGATAGGTTATGTATTGATTGATATGCAAATGACAAAGGGCCGTACCGCACCTATGTGCCTCGAATATTGCCTTACTTGACTTGATATGGTTTGTTGTGTCAAAGATGCGACGGGTCGCAATCTCAACCTATTGCTATGTCTGCACTACTCTGACCCTAAAAGCGAAAATTGTTTTACTCCACGTGTTCCCAACGGGTGTTAAGGGACTGTTGATACTACCCTTCCAAATATTTTCAAAAGCACAACCCTTCTCCCGTTTATGGGCGACCTAATATGCGGTTGACCCCAAAGCTTTTAACGTTGTCAGCATTTTGTTCCTACTACATTCCGAATCGGCGACAGAAGGTCAATGTCAGATACCATAATTAAGAATAATGTTATTGCTAAATAAAGGAACTGAAGTTAAATATTCAGAAGAAAGTTGGCTGAATGTGGGGCTTTGAGCGCCGGCCATTACCGGCTTGCCGTTTGGCGGCGTCTTGATACATCTTACGAGTCATCTTTTATTTAAAGAGTGTTTCATTTCACTGTCCGTCGTCCACTCTGACTAATGGCAACAAGTATCTCTCACAGGACAGGGGAGGAGGCTGTGTCGAAGATGTGCAGTAGTGTGTGATAATAGGATTAAGTAATTAGGTTGTTTATTTTTCTTGTTTGTACATTTGGTTAGTAACTTTAATCTATGTATGTCATTTGATTTTATCAATCCAAAAGATAAAGAAACTTGCACTTGAGGGTCTATTAAAATTTTAATCATTGTTTATACTTTGTTGCGGTTTTGCGAACGTAAATAATTTACGTGGCATATACCGAGCTGAATTTTCGTGAGTCACAGAGGTAAACTATGCCCTTAACACGTTCTTATGTCGCTCATAATATATGAATAGGTATGTACTGTCAGCGAATGTAGGACAAGACAAGTGTGTAGGAGGATGTCACGTCACAGGTGTCCTTTGATAATTTTTTCGCGATTACGATGTTAGTCCCATTAAGAAAGTTGTTCAGCTTAATGGTCTGTACCTAACCATCTCACATTCTGATACACGCTGTATAATAATTCGGTAGAGGTACAGCAAGGGAAATCAACTGTTAAGCAAATCGACACCCTTCGTCAATTTATACCGTGTTATAGCCAATTCAAACACCTGTCAATAGAGTGATAGTAGTGATTTGAATATACGGTCTGTAGTTGGTATAATTAAGTTAATAACCAATTAATTTCGTTGCCTGTTTTTGTTGTTTGTTTTTTTTACAGTAAAAGTTTTTCATATTAACGTATTTTCTTTCTTTCATTTGTATGCGTGAGGTATCTACCTTCCTACTTGAAAATATGATTCTGGTTATACATTGTGTTTTCCGTGTTATACCCGAGTTCCCAATAAATTCATGATATTTCGCTTTCGATGCGGCAAACTACCAACAGTTAATTATTTCGGGGAAATCTATTTATAACTTTTCCTAAAAGCCGGAGCTTTAGTTCGAATTCTATATTTCCATTCCAAATAATGATTCGTATCAGATTATTCTCATTATGAATGGACTAATAAATTCTTTGAAATGTTTCTGTTATTATGATTTCATTTCTGTTGCTTTAGTTTGTTACCAGGCGATGGATGAATAAATAAATATGGTCACCCTTTTGTATAAATGAAATGTTGTAGGTATGTTTATAGTTTTGAACTCTACGACTATCGTATCTCTATAGAGCAGTTGAAGCCTAGTGGTAACGGCCGTGACTTCGAACCCAGATACGCGTTTTATTTTGTATAAATTATTTCATCACCACTGATCTCAAAACGGTGAAGGAAAATATCTTGAGGGAACCGGCATTTTGCAGTATCAAAAAATCGAAGATATGTAACATCTATCAAAGCGTATTGGACCCGCGTTGTAAATTATGACCCAGTCCTTTTCACCGAGAGGAGATCTGTGTCAGCAGTGGGAACACTAAAGACTGGTTATGTATATCGTCTCAACAAGATCGGTGGCCTGGTGACACACCTTACCTTACTCTTCTTTTCGTGTGGTTAGTGACTAACCTGGTGTCAGAGTTTTAATGCTGCCCATGGGCCTCTGACTTAGCGTGACACACTCTTGAGAGATCTTCTTCGATCTCTCAGGCATGCCGGTTACCTCACGATGTTTTCCTTCACCGATTTCAAGCAAGTGATAATTATACAATACGCACATGAATCTGAAAAGTCAGAGGTGCGTGCCTTGGGTTCGAACTCGAGACCTAAAACATGGCAGTCCGACGGTCATACCACTAGGCTATCACTGCTTATACCTTACCTTATTACTTATTCTATATTGTCGTGGGCGCAATAACTAATTTTATTTGCCGAAAACCTCTCGTAAAGTACTTAACCCAAACGCGATCGGCCCTTCAAAACTCAAAACATTTTGTAAGAGTATAATTATAAGTACCTACGCACAATTTAGTACCTATCGAATAATGTATGTGTAGTTCTTCAGTGCCTCATCTTATTTCATCTTATTCTTTATCCACCTGTCTCAGAAGGAGGGATATGTTTTCCATCTTTCGTCGGCCTACAAAAGCTATCAAGTACCAGCACATAGACATGTACCCTCTCTTTCATCGCTATCAAGTAACGAGTTCCTGGTTTTACGAGCTGCGACCCGTCACAGGTGCAAGAGTCTCCTTTATGTACGAGTTACCAAAGTTACCGTTTCACTGTGGCAGAAAACAGCTGAACTTGTATATAGACCTATTCAATGAGAGTATCTGATATTTATCTGCCTTCAAATGGGAAAAAGTCATGAGTTAAGTGGCTGCTAATTGGGTTAGGATGTAAAGATAAACTTACCTTTGTAAACGTATGATAGCGTTATTTTATCCGCATGTAACCTAGATCCCACATAGTGAATATGTAATGCTGAACTACTCAGAAGTTGCAAACGAGGTCTCGTATAATATATGTTCGTAAATAATGCAGCTTACGCAAAGATGTTCTTTATACACATATTCAACATCTATTGATTTCCAGCGCGGCTTCCCGCCCGAATACATTGTTCCTCTACCCTTTTTACCATAGAGAAATTAATATTTGTACAGATATTTTTATCCGACGGCAATGTTCGAGGGATCTTGAATATTGTGGGTAAAGTTAGAGGGCTGGAGTTTTGTTCCAATCTTTATAGATGTATCGTTGTTTCCTTTATTCAGACTGCTCAAGTTATTTGTTCAGAATGTATTGTGGAAGATTTTCATTTTATATTTGTAAGACGTGGCTGAAAACTTGCGTAAATACAAGAGTTGCGAAGATTAGCCGATTTGTTGCGTGGGTGGGAATAAATGTAAGCGATAGTTACGAGAACGAAGATACGTTGGAGCTCATGTTGAATCATGAACAGAACTATAACGGGACTCTGAATGGTTAAAAACCGCTTTCAATTTCTTTCAGGTATTTTACACGTGCAAGTAATAACGTTTCATAAAAAATATGTCATCCCTTTTCACCCATTTATAGTTCGTATTTCAGAAAATCCCTTACGTCATGAAAAGTGATAGTTTCCTGAAGTTTATTTTTGTAGGTTCGGGGACATATCCATTATTAAGGTTTTCGTGCAATAATATAGATTACGAAAGTTGAGGATGAGGGTTTTGTATGCATAAGTAGATTAGTAATAATATATCATTATGTAATGTATGTAACTAAATTTAGAAATGTGAATAAAGTATGGAAAACACTTAAATGGAAATGGGCAGGACATATGCTGAGAGAGAGAAATGAGAAATGGACTAGACTAATATCAGAATGGTACCCCAGGGATGGTAAAAGAAGTAAAGGTAGACAAATGAAACGCTGGGAAGATGATCTCAAAAGAGTCGCTGGTCCAGAATGGACCAGAATTGCAAGAGACAGAGATAGGTGGAAGTCTTTGGAGGAGGCCTTTGTCGAAGGACAAGCTGTTATTAAAAACCGATCGTCAGTGATAAATGTTAATGTAATTATTGTAAAACAGTAATAAAGGCTTATTTTATTTATTTATTTTTTATCATTATGTAAGCCTTCGCTTCGGTGTAAATAGGAATATTTGATGGGGCATTAGTGAGTAACCAGCCGCATGATTGATTCCTGCCGCACAACAGTTGGTCGTGCGAACAATGAATACATATGCCCGTTAATGGTGTGACTAAATTATTTGGGCGTTGTCACATGATGGAGCGGCACAGTCGGGCCGGTTAAATCGCCGCTTGGTTAATTATATGCCCAAATAGCCCGAGCCAAAGCTCTAATCATTAAATATTTGCCTTGTAAGGCTATTTATACCGCCTTGAGTTATTTAATGTTGAGCACGACGGGTACTCCGAGCGGCCACCCGTTGTCATAGTCACATACAAAGGTAATTCGCAATTTAGAATTTATTATTAACACATGTTTCCTTTGCGGTTTCCCTTTTCCTTGTTAAAAGGTGAAGATGAATATAAATTACGAAAATAATTGGTGTACGGGGTGTTTGAAATATACATCGTGCAACTGCCGTATTTTTGTCGTAAATTATTTTCTTATCACGGTCTGCCTTATTGGTTTAGCTTTGGCTGAGCATGAGGTCCTAGTTTCGATTCCCGGGTTGGGTAAAAGTGTGTATTGGGTTTTGCCATCTGGAATTTCTCAGTCTTTTTTTTTCTTTCGTGTGGTTAGTGCCTAACCTGGTGTCAGAGTTTTTATGTTGCCCATGGGCCTCTGACTTAGCTTCACATGCTGTTGAAAAATATCTCTCAGACATGCGGGTTTCCACCGATTTTTAAGCAAGTGATAATTATAGGTACAATACGCACATTGAATCCGTAAAATCAGAGGTGTGGGTTGGGTTCGAACTCGAGACCTATGACTTGGCAGTCCGACGGTCACACCACTAGGCTGTCATTTCTCAGTAGTAACCCGGAGTTTGGTTTGTGTCCGGTTGGTAGCAATAGGCTCGCCCATTATTACATGGGACCCAAACAACTAACGAAAGTAGGGGTACTATAGGTACACCTCTGCCTTACCTTTTGGGGATTACAGACGTGATGTTCGGTTGTTTCGGTACAGGAATACCTATTAACTCAAGTAAAACTTACAAAGAACGGGACATTATTCTTCATTAGAGTAAGTTAAATATTAGAATTCCCAAGTGTACTGAATTCATTGTTGTATGAAAGTGCACATTATACGTGACATTTGACACTATGACATCATCGTACTATGACATCATCATGCTATAGAATAGAATAGAATAGAATGCATTTATTTGTCAGAATATTGTACAAAGCTGTTATGTGCGTATTACGTCCAAAATATTCTGCCGTTTCCGGCGTACAAATATAGTTGCTAAAAATTATGAGTCATCATTAAGTACATAAAATTATTAATAATAGGGATTACAACAAAAATTGAATAATAGTTTGGAAAGAGATTATATAAGTCAAAAATCAATGAAGTCAAGGAGATAAAACATTAATGTCAATTATTATTTAGGTAATTTTTCGTTTATAAAATCTTCAGTAGAATAAATAACATTTGCTTAAAAGGAAATCAAATAATCTTCGTTTAAATATTCTGAGGCTGAGAGTTTTGAAGCCATCAGGTAATTTGTTGTAGACAGTAATGGACATGCAGTATACATTATTAGAAAACAATTTAATTCTACGCCTAGGAACATTAAGCATATGCACTTTTCGGCTGGGTCTGGATACAACATCATTAAACAATTCAAATTCATGTCTGTTTTGGTGAACAAAGATACAAATTTCAAAAATGTATAGTGCTGGAAGTGGTAATATTTTAAGTTTTTTAAACAATGGAACACAACTGTCCAATGGGTGCGCTCCACAAATTGAGCGTACACATTTTTTCTGAGCTCGAAACACTCTTTGAAGTTCAACCGAATTACCCCATATTATAATACCATAGCGCAAGATTGATGAGACATAGCCATGATATGCACATAGTGCTGCCTCAACACTAGCCACACGTGTTAGTCTATATAAAACAAAAACAAATCTATCTATCTTTTTACATAGATCATCAATGTGAGATTTCCAGTTACAATTTTTATCAATTATTATCCCCAAGAATTTTGCATAATCAACCTCTTCTATAGTCTCATTTCCATATTGTATTTTAAGCCGTGGACGTGTACTGTTATATGTCTGGAATTGTATCATTTTTGTTTTATTAATGTTAATATGAAGATTATTTTGTTCAAGCCATGTAATAATTTTATTTAATGTCATATTTATTTCGTTTTGGTACTCAACAATGTCGTCATTTTGATTTATAATACTAAGGGTCGTATCGTCAGCGTATAGTATGCAATTGTGGGGTGTTACACTATGCAAGTCATTAACATAGATCAAGAATAATGGTGGCCCTAGTATGGTCCCTTGGGGGACACCACAGTTGTTTTCGCGATATTGAGACCTATATGCGAGCTTTTCATTTCCTGTTTGTCCCGAAATCTCAACACATTGCTGTCGATGTGTAAGGTAGCTTTCGAGCCATTTCAACGCGTTTCCCCTTATGCCATATCGATCTAATTTATAAATTAATAAAGTGTGGTTCACGAAATCAAATGCCTTGGACATATCTAGAAAGATAGAGGCAATTGGTAGTTTACCATTAAGGCATTTTGTTATTAATTTTAATAGAGCAAAACAAGCTGTTGTGGTCGATTTATTTTTCCTGAAACCAAATTGATCTTCACTTAAAATTTTGTATTTGGATAAAAAACCGGAGAGTCTTTCCTGCATGGCCTTTTCAAAGACCTTTGATAATATTGGTATGAGTGTTATGGGGCGGTAATTATTCATATCACTTCTGTCACCTTTCTTGTGAATTGGTTTAACAATTGAAAACTTCAACCTTGAAGGGAACAAACCTTGCATAAATGACAAGTTAATAATATGGCTAATATGAGTTGATAATGGTCACCATTATCAACTATCTCACCATAAAGGTCTTTTGTAGTGTAATTTGATTATTATTCATAATCAAAGGCGATGCATGTTGTACACATCATCAACTTTATTAATTCTCTATATCAGAATATTGCATGTCAATAATTTCTATATTGTCATGAACTCCATCATCAATACGTAAATACCGACATACTTCCAATTTCTGATACATACAAGATCTTTGAACTCATACTTATCTTACAAGTCTGATCTAAACGCCCGTCGTTGTGTCACATCGCTCGTCAAATATCACGTTCAGGTAGAAGTCGTTCATTATGCACACACACACTCATACACCCCATCTTATATCCACACAGTCCTTCACACGCACACAGGCACACACTTCCGTAATGAACGATCTTGCGGGAATACTGTTATAAGCACCACGCTTAGCGCTGAATTGATGGTGTTAGTTAACATGCTTCGGTATTTCCCTTCTCTACGGTAAGGTTAGCGACAAAAGTCGAATAACACTGCTTTTATACATCTTCCAAATATTTAAGATTATTCGTAGGTCAGCGCATCACTTGAGAACGGCGGGATCGATTTAGCTATATTTAGTCTAAAAAAGGTTTTTTTTTAATAGATATATAAAAATATTTCCGTAAAGTTTTCAAATGCTGAGTGGGAATAACTGGTTGTCCTATTTCCTATGCGATATTGTATGAATTATTGTTTGGACAGGACCACGTTTATCGGGTCAGCTAGTAATAGATAAGATTTAATGTTCCTTTAAATTTAACTTTTTTTACGATTTTAATTAAATATTCACTCACCAACTCGTGACTTTATTTTGTAGCAGGCGGTTTCCGTAATTCAATAGTTACTATTGGTGTGTGGTTGACCTTACCCTTTAACAACACACGTAGCGAAAATGCAGTTTCATGAAAAAAATTGCTTCGCAGTTAAAAAACTACTAAAAGAAAAGGGAGACCATCATTTCCTTTAGTATTTTTTAACTGCTTTTAGAGTGGTAAACAACTCATAAACTAGTAATATATTCTTGAGTACGCAAAAATATCGTAAAGTAATAACTAATGACGTCTTAACTCAAGCTAATATATGAAGATTTCATTCTTACATGTAATTTAATACGCCTCACATTTTATTATCAATTTAGTATGTAGTCACTTACTCCGCATAAGTAAGTACCGCTATGTAACACGTGAAAAGCTTCTGGAAATATAACCAGAATTACGATTATTACGGGCCTAAAATATAAAAAGGATATTTTTTTGGATACTACTTTCCTTCAGCTTAACTTATTTTCGGCGTGTTTAATATTAATATGCTATGTAAACGGTCCCTTTGCGGCTTAATATGTGAATTAAAATAAATCTGGCTTTATTTAGAACCAAAGGAACAAGAATTCATATATTCTTATTAAGAATAAGCATAATTTAATGAATTGCTTGAATTCAATCATTCAGCGTATCTCATATATAATATCCACGAGAAATGTTTCATACTTATAATGTATCTTCACGTTATTCAAATACATATAGTGCTCGCACAATTACGTTGGAATAGTTCATTGTGCTACAAGCGTGTCGTAGCGCCGTAGACTCGTAGCACACTCGTAGCTCGTAGCGCCCGCGTAGCACCTGCCGCACTTACCGCAGATTACCGACCGCTTCCCCTTCTTAGCATAAAAAGTGGCGTTTAGATCGTCTTAGCTGTGTTATGTCGTGAATTCTCTTACAATGTTTACAATGATATAGAAAATAATGTTGAAAGTTTTACTTATATCTTAAAAAAAACGCGAATACTTAAAAAAATGGTCATAAAATATTGTAGATGACAGTAAAGATTATTTGTGTCGATACCAGTTGTTGGCTTGTTGGGCGTATCCGGACAAATATTTAGCTATGTAACCGCTCCGAAGGCTAATATCGTTTACTTGCCGTCGTATTGAAGGAACTCGAGTCAACTTAATTACGAGCTTCCTTTGAGGGCCTCTGCTTGGTGCACAAACGTCGAAAATGTGAAAAACAATATTGTATTGCGAGATTAACTGAATCAGTGTATCGAGATTGGTGGAAATCCGAAACTTTGACCTTCAATATTTTGCTATCAAACATTTTCTGTGGAAGATAATGATACCTTGGCGTTAAGTTTCGCCGAAAGGATGGCTTTAATTTAAGGCTATCCTTTACAATGAGAGATGGCATTTCGAATGATGATAACTGTTATAACTTCCTCTACTACCGTTTGTGATTAAAGTTCACTGTTGCAAGAGTTCGCCTTTATCCTAATAATATTATTATATGTATTAGGGTCAGCAAAATCACTGAGGGCGTTCCCTCAGTGATTTTTACTCACAAATTAATTGGATTTCACAAATAAATAAAATACTATTCCATCTACTTCCACACATATTATTAGGTCTACATAACTGCTCCACTGAGTCCATTAGTATAATATATACATACATCCGTAATTACTCCGCTCTCCACATTCCAAAACCTTGATTAAAATCTAGAGGCTTAACTAAACCGTAAGCCTTTTGTGTACCTTCATATGTTACAATAATGGGTACATATTCAAAACGGAATGTGGGTAAGAAAAGGGGATGATGAGATCAGAGTGTTAGGAGCGAGTGGCACACAATAGAAGGTTACAGAGGACTGGCTCCATGCAACGAGAGTCAACGCACACATACATTGATTTGTATACTCAATTGAAAGCCAGTCGCGAGTACTTTTTTTTTTTTTTTTTAAGGCTGGGAAATCATCCAATGACTGCTCCCGCTCTGGGTGGAGCGGAAGGGAGTGTCAGACTCTTACTGACTAAAACCCATCCATGTTCCTTCCGTAGCCCTTTATGTTCCGGGGTAGCGGTAACCCTTTCGGACAATCCCGCTTACCAGTCGCGAGTACTTGCTGTATGTCTGCGTGTCCATGTTTGCTTGCGTTTTCGAGCCAGCCTTCTGCAACTATCTATTTTGCGTCAACAGTCCTGTCCTTAACACTCTGATTTGTTTAGTCTCTGTTTCTTCTGAGCCAGGCGTTCTGTACCTGTCTATCTATTGCTGCTGGTCAGGGAGGGGCGCACGCGGCGCTAACGATCCACCTGTGCGTCCCCCCCGCACGCCGCACACCGCACACCGCACCGCGCTCGCCGGCCCCCCACCTTCCTTATTCGTCTAACATTTTATTATCTACCTACATTCAAAGCTTACGTCCCTCCTCACAGTACACTGTTAAAGGTTCCTATCTCCCAATTTCTTTATACATAAAATTCCCGAATAAGAATCGAGCAATATAATCTTATGGAAGTGGAATTTCAATTCGCTTTTCTATTTATGTGTGCGACAGTTTATTTTTAGCAGACACGAGGAATATGAATACTGGCTTCTCATACTTACGATGTTCGACTTGATCGCAGATTTGGGCACATTAATTTTCATGTTATACATGTTATCGTCTGATCGTAGAAATAGTCATATCGTGATCTATCTGATCATTTCACGATATGCTACTTGCTATAATATGATTTGAGCTTCTAAAATCCGCCACACTCGACGATTTATACAGTGATGCTTGGGCATATCAACTTAGACACGCGTAAAAAACATAACCTTGTCTTTGCTGCGGGTAATATTAAAATTTGACCTATTCATAGTCTAATAATTCCTATATCAGGGTCTCAAAAATATTAAATAGCCAAGTAACTTGGATGTAGCACTCGCCAGACGCTGCCGCGGCACCACTCACTCCGCTCGCACGAATCGCGCGCTTTTGGTTACACCTGGGTGGTACTAACGGCATGAAATGCAACTACTTAGCGATATACCAAACTTTCGATTAGGCGCATCGTCATGCAACCGACCAAATCGTGAAATGGCCAGGCAGATCACAATTTGACCATTTCTGCGACCGTACCACGACATACATTGTGTTTGCTTTTTCTTTTCTTTTTGTTTAACCTTGTGTGTCTAGTGACAGCCTTGATGCCAAATCCGCTTATGTACAAGGATGGGCAAATGAAACGATGTCGAGACCCTCGACGTTATCAATCATACTCGTATTATTCTGTGACAAAGTATTTTTTGTAATTTTCGGTGGGTAATAATAAGCACGATATACGCAATTTCTGTAGACGCAAGAGTAATTTTAATTGGTGCACGAGAAATCCTTTTATGCTTATCGAAATACCGAAATGGCTTTTAAAAATAAAATATGTGGTAGCACGAACCAATTTAGCAACAATTTATTTTGGCAATAAACGAACAATCGGGGATAAAAGTTCGTTTAGCGATATGTTATCGTGCGCTAGGGTCGCCTTCCGAATCTCTAATGAACTGTGAATAACTGATCCCTTATTCGGAGCCTCGGAGCCCTACCAGAAGCCAACACAAATAATACGCAGGCCGGGCCTCGGCCTCCGCTCACTAACAATAGGTTCGACTTCATTTATAACTTTATAACAAACATTTAGTTCCCTTCGTTCCCGTTAATTCAGTTTGTGTTCAAAACTAGGATTGGCAAATCTTTGACTTTATTAAATTTTCGAGATTTCGCCTGAAATATTTCAAAGTATTAAACGTAAAATGCTTATCTCGGTATTTATTCAATGTTTATGAAACGTGCTTTCATATACGATGAGCGACGACATAGCCCACATCACTGTCTTAAAAATGATATACATTTGAAGCAGCTCATTACCCCTTCACAGTAAACTAAGCGAACCGACTTTATAATATTTTTGTTGAATAATAGCTAGACATTGATAACGAAAATTATCCTCATAATTTTTGATGACAAAATTTTGTTAACGTAGAGGTACCTATAACGTAAGGTACGAACAAAAATGAAGTGAGATATACCCCGAAATTCATCTCCATTTAGCGACTTCATCGTTTGATACTGATAAATCACGTTCTATCCCGAAGGCTCTAAGATATTTTAAGCAATAATTTTTCGAATTCTAAAGATAACTGAGTCTTGACGAAGACTTGATTCGTTTGTAGTTAAATCACGTAGGGCAAACAAAAATCGGGATTATCTCAATGCACAGCTCATCATTAATCTGTTTAGTCGGTGATTGTTCCTGTATCCTAAATGTACGAGCAGAGCAGGTTCAAGCAGTTGCGATTCCATTCAACAACGCCTGCCGTAGGGGTTCGCAAGAACGCTTCCACTGAACATTATTATAAAAAAATCACGTTGGTAATTTGTTATAAGCCGCAAAAGCAATTAATTTTTTGCACTGAACCTGCACTTTATTACTGAGAGCGAAAGGGGAAGGAATATGATGGATGTGAAAGTAACAATGTCATGGACTAAAGCATTACACATGTTGGCATTTAGAAAATTACGACATTCTTTTATGGATCAGGCCGATGATCTATTTATACTTATTGATAAAATACACAGAATAGTATATTATTCAGTGGCCTGCACAAGCGGCATTGATGATCATCAATGGCTTGCAGTCAAGGATTATTCAGCAGTTTTCTGAAATAACGCGCGGAAATTCAAAATAAGTAAATTCATTATTAGTTCCAGAAACCATACTTTTTCACGTGCCAGTATGTTCATTTGTTTCTTTTTACTTTAAATTATTTTAAGCCAGTTCGACATTTGAATAAAATCTTTGTTATGTTATCTCCACGGTTGCGATATTTCCAAGTAAAAAGTTCGTTCAATTTCAAATTTCAAAAAACAATATAGATTATGAGTTGTCACGGTAATCATTTATTCCGCCGCTTAACACGGTAGAAATGGATTTTCATACCAACATTGCCGGCCAATGGTCGCATGTAATGCATGTAATTGAACATTACAGCATTTTCGATCTGTCTCGAAGAAGGTTGTTAAAATGTAGTCGAATTACCAAGCAGTTTTTGGAAAATTTTGGTACTTACTGTGAATGGTGGTTTGTGGTTCTATTGTTTGCAAAATACTGAAGTCAAAGAAATTTATTGCAAGGAACACGGTACCAAGGAAGTTCAAGCATTTAGAAAATGTTTCACTATTAACTGGCAAACAAATGTTGGTTATAATAAGGTTTCAAATTTCAAATAATTTATTCTATACAAATAAAATTAGATGAATTAAAATTGAAGGGAATCTATGTTTCCGAAATTTAATTTGAAACATAATACGTCTGTCGTATTAATAGCTATGATATGATACGTCAGATTAATTAGTAGATAAAACCCAGGTATTATAAACCTAAATTGTGTAACGCGAAATTATTTTGTGAAGATAGCGTGTCATCTGAGTGCCAGCTACTTACCTTCAAGTGATTAATGGTGTAGTGACGTGTCGTTCACCCCCGGTCTCACCTCTTCGTGCTTTATTACAAACGTTTTGGTACTTTTAAATTTTAACAAGGACGTATTAAAAAACAATCTCAACAAGAACCACTTAATTTGGTTGAAATTTTTAATTAGAAAAAATACGGAAGTGTAACTAGAGAAAACAGGAAAATTATTTCAGTACCTAACGAATTCGCTGAAGAGAGTTCGCCCAGCTCCCTCGCCAGTATCTCGATGAAAAATAAACGTGCACGTTTGTCCAACTCGCAAAATCTACAATGATAATTTAATGAGGTTTTGTCTGTGGAGCGTTGCACACAACTCACTCAGCGACAAGCGAGCCCCGGTGTCCCCGCCGCCGACGTAGGCCTCCGCCACTAATTTCCCAGCCCCATCCCTTCTTAGCCTCCAACTTTGCGGCGAAATTTACGACAATCTTCCTTTTTCTATATTTCATTAAAAGTTCCTAAGTCTGGGGATTATACTTCTCGTTCTTTGAATAATACTTGTCGTAAATTTCAATATTCAAAATGAATCGTATTACTTTCGGCTGCAGTAATTGGTATCTGATGTTTTAGAACAATTAAAAGTGTCGGCCGTCTTTTAATTAAGTCCGTCAAGTGGTCCTCGGTCCGCTGCGATCAATGTTCTTTCTTAAATTTTTGTGAGTGATAATTATAATTAAATGTCCTTTACAGAGACGGTTTTATTATCAGTCGACCAACAAGTGATTACAATATAAAATAGATGAAAGTGAGGCCCTCGTACGGTCCAACAAAAACGCATCAATTTCATATCTCCAAAAGTATCCCTTGCGATAGACGCTGACAAATCTGAATTTCAAACTTTATTTCACGACGAGTTAATGGCGAGTCGTTTAAAAAACATCGGATCGTCCTACATACATATCCTATAACGGATTGAGGATTTCGCGGTTATTGTACAAAAAACAAGGTAATAATAAGCGAAGGTTTCGATTCGGGGGTGGTAATGTCGCCCTGGGAATACCCGCTCATAAAGTGGGTTGTGGCGCCAAGCCTCCGAACTTACGAGCCTTAACCCTCTGAATGCTGTTAAAATTTAACAAGTCCCTAAAATCCAGTTTATCGCACACACTTTACCCAATTTATTTACATTTTATTTCGAAATTTTCAATGCTTTTAGCAAATACGTTATCCATATAACATTTTCACATTTATTTGTAATTAATGAAACAGCCATTATCAAGTATTCCACGTACGGACGACATTAAATGCTCTTAGTTTTGTTCTTTTGGGACATTTAACTGACTGTTAATAAAATCAAAGGCACTTCAGCATTTCAATAAAGTTTTAAATATACATTGGACTTATTGGGAAGCGACGAAAGAATTAATTATCAAAAAGAAATTAATAAGATCCATTTTAATTGGGGAAACCAATCCAAAAATCGAGGAAGTATTTTTTAAGTTTTTAATTGCCGTACCGAGTGCCTATTTGGCGTAGCGAGAGCTTGAACGTTGAAGTTAAAAAAAAGAAAACTCAAAACGTTATCTAATTTGTTTTGGATTTCGTTTTGACTTTTTTGTTTTATGCCTTATTTCACTACCACTAAATCTTCTAGCGAAATTACCTCTTTTTCTTTTGTAACTGTTGCTCGTCTTGCAAGCTAAGCAGCTATTCATTGTCAATGTGACATACGAGTATGTAATTGTTTGTATATTTCGCGAACATGAACAATAAAATGTTCCTACTTAAACTTTTTTATTTAAAGCACGCTCAACGCCACTCATAAAAGTATAACAGCCATTTTTGCGCTACTTCGTACTGTTTAGTCCATAAATAATATAGTAATGGTTGGTCCGTCGGTCGCGCGGGTCCGTACCTACATATTATAATCGTAGCGGGACCGTGTCGAGGAGGCTGCTTAATTGATGCTCATCCTGTATTCAAGGGTACGGAGCCACAAGTGAATGTATTTAAATAAACTAAATCCAGCTTTCAGATGGATCTTTTATGAATATTTTTAGCTCCTGAAAATTGCTCTTTCTTTTTTTACCTACGGTTTTTGTTGAGCTAAACTGAGTTTTGAATTTTTACTGAATTACCAGGTAACGAGTTAACCATTTAATGCAAGCTTATTCGAGAAAGGTAAATGCAAGCATTCCAAACAGTATCACAAGTAACTAACTATAATATGGTATTTTTTATTTTATAATTTTACTTACTGTAATTGGTTTAACTCAACCGTTGTAATTAAATTAATTTAAAAAGTAAATAAAACTTGTAAATGTAATTTCAAACCTTACATCATGCACTAAAGGGTATAATCAAACACTTTTCCTTTGTTCTCCGTATCAGAAAGCATAGATAATAAGTCTTCAATACTGAACCAGGTAAGTGGCGACTCGCCGGCTTTCTACTGTTGACATATATTACCAGTATACATAGTGCCCTCATTCGTGTGTTTTGAATTTGATCAATACATGGACGTCGCCGCCGACCGCATCAATTTAGCTTTAATGCGATTATTCGGACAGCACAGTGAGTAGCCTAATGGATATTGATGTAGGTACGTACGTAGGTACCGGTCAGGTAGTATCATCATAAATGCATATTTCTAAAAATATTTTTCCAAATAAGTAAAGCTCTGAAGTAAGCAGTAAGTAAGTAATAAGTTATGGATAAGTAATTACAGCTGCACGGGTGGATCCATCAGGTTTAGCTAGCCGGGGTTAGTCTGTTGATGGGTGACCATCTTAACATACCTAGACTCCTCCAAGCCATCATCATCTTTGACAGCTGTTACGGGTCGTCAGAAGCCCGAAAGCCTGATAGACAGTCTTACCGTATATGTATAGGGTATCGTATTACCAAATTACTGTTTGTAGAGGTCAGATAAGCAATCGCTCTATGTAAAATATTGGTATTCAGCTGCGTCCGTTTAGATTGATAGAAACCTTCTAGTCGGAACCAGTGCGGGACCGCACCGGCAGGACCCAATATGGTGCGTCCGTCAACACCTACGACGTAGTTCTATGTGTCCCGGCTACATAACACCATGAAGGTTGAGGAGGTCGTGGAGTATGTACGAGCGAAGACGAGCTGGACCTTGAGGGTCGAGAAACTGGAGTCGCGCCACAACACGAATTTCAAGTCGTTTGTGGTGCGAGCTCCGACTCATCATATAAAGACCTTCCTCAAGGAAGAGTTTTGGCCGAAAAGTGTCGTATATCGGCGATTCCGCGGAAGCAACAACGACGCCGTCACTTCGTGTAAAAAAGTTTTTATTTTTTGTGGTTTTTATAAATATGTATAAGGTAGTAGTAGATAGTCTAAAGGTATTTATGTAATGGGTCTTTTCTACCTGAAATAAATGATAATATTATTATTATTATTATTAAAGGCTAGGCAGATTAAAAAAACAGATTTTACAAGTTTTCATGACGATGAGTGCAATATTATAAAATTCAAATGAACCATTAAGGCTATTTGAGGAAATGCACCTTATAAAATATTACTGCACGACATTTCTTAGAAAGCAAAGGACATAGAATTATAGATGTGGCGACACAGTTCAACTTAGGTCATGCACACCGTAGCTTAGGTCATCAGAGGTTGTTGATTTAATTTTAAAGTTGTCTTGTATTTTCACAAAATTGCTTCCACGGTCTGCGAATACAAACGGAAAAGTAATTTCAGTTAATGATTTGACACTTTTACGGTGTTTCCGGCTTGTAATAGGGCTGTGCGTGTGTGCCTGCGCTTTATTAGCACGATTAGGGGCCGCTTTTATTACAAATAGCCCTTTAAGCAATTAACCTAAAGCCTCCCTTATCTATGTATAAGTAGGTACGTTTTCATTGAGAATACGGACCAAATGGGAAATTTGTAATTAGTGAAATGAGTTAATCGATAGCAGAGAGGTGAAAATTGTAAATGTGATACAATTAGCGTTGAATACATTTTCATTCTAATTAGATTTTAAATGTTCTTTGATGAATATCGGCGTTCTTTGAGACCGCTGTAACATTAGTCGAGACAGAATTAGGTTGGTGATGCTGATGCTGAAGCTCTTACCACACTGGTTAATAACCTAATTATTTATAAACAAAGAATGCTCTTACTTTTCTTGTTTGTGAACACAGTTATGGTATGGACGCTGGCACTCAAAAGAACAATACCTTGTTCAAGCGTCACTCAGCGTCGAATAAATTTTGCAGGGGCCGACATCTCTATATGTTGTGACTGGCCGCTCGACGCTCACTCACGCTTCACACAGTTGGCAGCGAACATGTAGTCCTGTACTCAGGCTTAGTTAATACCCCTGTCGTTGTTAGGATAAATGATTATAGCCAGACGCTGTTCAGTTTGACCTTGACCTCAGCCAAACCCTGGATGAACTCTTGATTGAACCAAAGCATTTGAATAATAAATGCTAGCTGCGTCGGCAGCCCGCCTCGGTACAATTAATAATTTCGCGCGCTTGCATATTTAATTATCATCATTACGGTTTCATTCGCTTTAGCGTCTGGTGATTACAACGTTGATTAACAACTGAAATAATCGATACTTGCAGGCTGTTGAGGGGGTTCTGTTCCCGCGGGTGGTTTCGTTCGTCTCTACTTGATAACTTACGCGTGGCACGTCGTTACCGTAAACTATGGCTAATGGGATGTGTGAAATGGATGAGCAGCATTATTATCAGGAGGACTAACACTTATACGTCTACTATATTGTTTGCCAAACGTTGAAATTATAGCAATATTTCCTCTCGGGCGTTAATTACAATATTCGATCACAGGGGCTCATAGCTTACAGCAATAGACCTTTTCGCAAAGTTCTTACCTACGGAGGTATGTTACGTACATACGTTTTATAAACTTGTACATATTATCACGCTTATAGTCCCTAATGGGTCAATTTTCAATTAGGACTGAAGGTCTAATTGAAAACTAACTTTGGAATAGAGTTGATGGTAAGAGTTGGAAACGGACTTTGTACGGACAGGTTGTGTTGCTGGCTTACATAACATGTTATATCTCTAGATCTTTGTGGAAAACTTACTAGTTGTAGCATAAAACAGTGTAAATGTATGCATGCCTAATGTTCAAGATCCAAAGTTGTAAGAACTCACCAGTGTATTTATTTAGACAAATAAATGTATTAAATTTTATTGTTTACCCACCAATCACCCACAAACACTTTCTCTACTTATACATATATGTTTTGTTTATTCAACCAGATTTTTGGGCAAACGTGGCCCCATTACCACATGTAATCTGTGTGTTTATGTAAGTAGATATTTATTTATCACAAACAAGTTTACCAACTAAACACATACACAGTATTAACCCAAAGTCTTTGTCTTAATATAGATCTCGCATGTATCTAAATTATAGGAAAACACGGCACTATCAATTAACGTACCTACTTGAACATTAGAACATTAAACACCAGCGTATAGAATATTTTCACTACATTCTAACTTTGAAGAAGTCCGATACCAGTGGAACTAAAAGCAGAATATAATACGAAACGTCTGTCAGCTGACCTCAGCAACCCAATTACTGAAGCATGCAATGTTTAAAGTTAAATTCAGTGTTCAGAAATTCATGTTTCGACTTCCCGCAACGTTGGCCATAGGTATAGGACACTTGGTAATCCGCAGCTAAATTGAATTGTGTGCAATAGTTTTATTTAATTTTCAATCGACTTTAACCATAAGAATTTGTTTTCTATCTCATAAAATCTAATAAAAAGATACAAACATTTCGTGGTGCTCAATATCATTTATATTGTTTCTGCTTCAAAGACCAAGTTAATTCATTTTATTTATCAGTTTTCATAGTTTCAATCTACTAGGCGCCTTGGTTTTGTATTTTAAATTAAAAAAATAATATCTTTGGAAAAGGATCGCCTAAATAGTTATATTTGTTTATAAAGCATTGTTTTATTTTTCATCTTAGAAAAAGGTGATTTCTTTAGTTCTAAGATTGCAGGTAAAATAGAAATCCTAATATTATTATATTCAATATTTTGGACTAAAAAACAATCCTAGTGTTTCACCAATTCCTCGAATGAGGTTGCTATCTGTTAGGTGCATATAGGTAAGGTTGGTAAATATCGCCGCTTGTATGTAGCTCAGTACTAAGTGGAGCAGAAGAGAGTATAATCTGCAGCGGAAATGACGTCTTTGTTACAGAAAGAAGAGCCTTAAAGATTATACTGAATTTCTGACGATAAACCGACGCAAGTATCCCTGCGTTCCACATTGATATCTTACCTACACATTACTTCCAGTTCGCTGGATAAGGAAAAACGTTTCTTTCTTAAAGTTCTTAGTATTCAATTAAGAAGTGTATAAATTATACCGAGCTACATTCACAGCCTTTTATGCTTAAGATTACATAAAAGTGAACTACGAATGAAGGAAAGAGTCCATTATTTATATTAATAGCACCTCAGCCAGTGTCTATTCCATTAATTTATTTCATAATGTTTTCCCACAAAATGAACGTCGCCACAAGGTATTTCCGTCGTATTTCAACAGCTGACTTTTAATTATGTTTAAATGAGGTTTATTTGGTGGTGCCATATATCATGTCAAAACCTTTTACCGTTTATTTATAGTCGCGTCACGAAACGCGGTCGAGGCCGTAAGCTATGCAGTGTATAAAACAATGCTATGATTCGCTGGGCCAGCCGCCACACTCCCAGAGCTGCAAAAATTCACTTATACGATTATAAAAACTTCTGTTGCAACATCGTGCGAATAATATTGTTGACAACTTCGTATCACAGAAACGGCGACTTCTGAGCAGGTTTTCACGATTTTCGTATTGTTGTTACTGTCTTAATTTTTGACGCAAAACGTGTATCAACGCAAACCGACTATTAATTAGGTCAACGTTGAAGCCTTTCCAGTTGTTTCTGTGGCGACACGCAACAAATCTGTGTCGCTGGTAAGCTTTAATTTCGTCAAGCACGTGTCAGAAAACAAGGAGCTCGTTTTGCGGGCTTGCGTGTCTTAATTGTGACGTACTCGTACGGCGCAGTCGACAGAGTCGAGTATGACACAGTTTGACTTCATTGAGGGACACAAGAGGCCGTCCTCCCTCTTCACCCTCTTCCCGCCTCGCATGCCACTACATTCGCAAACTAACAATAATTACACATGACTATATGACGTAACTTATGTTTTAACAAATTACGTCGCCTTTATCCAACTTAATACGAACTAGTGGCTCTCTCAGGAATTCGTTCCTGAGTAAATAGCTGCGCTATGTGTGGGCTATAACTATCTGTGTTCAATAAACAATGTGATAATTAGTTCTGTATCGATGGGACCTTTGTAATTATTAAAAATGTTCGCTTCGTAATATCAGCTGAACACTTTGGATTAAAAAACAAACCACAGGTCCGCGTACCTTCGTAATTATTGATAACAAAAGCCTTTCCCGAGCCTCTGTAAAACTCATAAAATGTTGCCTTCATGAAATTACTTTATTTTATTATTACTTGTGATAAGAAATATTATTCCTTTGCAAAACTCGCGTTTCATGTTGAAAGTTTCACCAAGACTTTGAGGCTAGAAATAATGAATGGTGTACAGCATCTGCAAGCTAAAGCCAAAGAGTTGTTTCTTTGACGTAACTTGAATAAAGTCCCGCTGAAAAAGTAGGCGCTTATTCAAATTTCTTTTAATTTTCAGGGTGCCGAGTTTAAGGAGGAAAATAAAACACCGCAAAAAATATGCCACGCCATATAAATGTTTAATTTAAACATCTCTTAAATGTTTTTGGAATATATCATTGCGGTGGTCATAAAATATTAACAGGATTTCGTAGATTTTTCCATTTGTCATTGAATTATCATGGGATTTTTGAGTAAGACACGGTTTCATATATTTGATGAATATTTTGCGAATGCTTCTTGGTTAAAATTATTTCATTCGTGCTCATTTATGAGTGTCTACTTTTTGCTTACCTTCGCCTATGTAGGAACCCTTCGCAAACCATTTACGGAACAAGATGTTATCAGTAAACACTGAGTTTCAGGTAGATAGTAGGGACCTATTGACTACAGACTGACATATCCTACCGCTCACCTTCGCACAATGACAAGATACTTGAGGCCTTAAGGTTGCTCTTTACCACGTCCTGATAGATGTCCTACACACAATGAACATTTTGTAAAACGAGCAGGAAAATAGAGATCTAAATAAGATAAACATGAAGTGAACATTGCCATACTGTCGTTCCGTCAACGCTTATTCCTAACTCGCCGTTTTCAATTTCGTTTGACTACACGGTATTCAGTGTTCAATACGTCACACGTTCAGATATTAATCAATAACCGTCAGGTAGTGCATACACACGTCCAACGGTCGCCCAAAAACGTAATACCGAATGACTATGATTTGAATAGTTGAATCAGTCTGAATCGGAGCTAGGATTTAATTAAAATGTGTAAAACATAATCAGGATTTCATAATGAAATATCTATCGCATCAAATAGATTATCTTGATTCTATATCCACTCATAATCGGATTAGCCTTTTTCTAACTATGTCGGGGTCGGCTTCCAGTCTAACCAGATGCAGCTAAATACCTCTTCAACTGGGTAACATGAAACCTCTTGGTAAGACTGGTTGTCGGACTTTCGGCGGGCTCTTGACGACCCGTAATAACTGTCAAAGATTGAACCGGGACCAACGGCTTAACGTGCTTTCCGGGACACGGAAAAGTGGCACTTGGTATGTAAAGATATTTAATATATTTATGCACGGACCAACCACGGCAAGCGTAGCTTAACCTGATCGGCCGCCCCTTGTAGCTGTTATTACTTAGCCACAAGCCCCTCTATATAACATGATGTATCCATTAATATTTATTATCCACATATTAATTATTCGGACTGTAGTAACATCATATTTATTCATTTCCCCTGGTTGCAGCCCTGTAAAACATACAACTTTTCTATTTCCAGCGAGTATTACTATTAATTATACTTTATATTATATTACTACTTTTGTTTTATTTTTTATCCGTACGTTGAGATAATTACTATTAATCATTGTAAATGTGCACGTTCAGGGTTTAATATTTTACTCGTATAATTTAAAACTCCTACATTAAATCGTTGATGTATGAAATTGGAGGATCGGAATTGGATATTTGACAGGGTCAAAAATAAAATATGAAATGTTATAGCAAATAGCCCACTCGTCTTAAATACAACAATCACCTTCCAGAAATTATATATAATGCGACGATTTAAGTGTTCCATTTGAACCCAAAATCTATGTCATACAAATCACGAACAAATTCCGCGTGTTGGACATTCATAAAAAGTTATGTTTTTAACTACCCTGTTGAATACCCAGTTGTTAGGATGACATGTCAGAAGAGCAGAGTAGGCTAAAATTATAGACATTTAGTTCAAGTAATAGTCGTAATATCATTTATTTCTGAACTTAAGAATTATGCATATAAAAATGCATATTGAAGTACGATACGTAGATTGTACGATCAAAATATAACCCGGTTTCCTAAAAGATACCTTTAAAATAGGCCACCTGAAAATTTCGTATCAAAATTCTGGAAACGTATTAAAAAGTTTATCTACCAATTTAGTCGGGTGGCAGGCACAGATATAGGTTACAATAATGTCAGTTACAATGTCGCGGGCGGCTCGCTACATGTTTATCCCTGTTCCATTATATTAGTAATAGAAATAAGCCGGGTCTACACTGGTCGCCGGCGGCCCTTCTCATCACCTACCTGAATTTAATAAAGTCACGAACATTGTTTGTGTTGCGTAACAGCCTATTGATGACAGACGAAAATATTATTATGTTTATATCGGGCCTCACACTAGAGACTTTTGTTTGTAGTAAGTTGCTTTAGACACGGACGTCCGGTACAATTTTGAGTCGTTTATCGTTGGGGTGCAGTGCAAGCGACATCTGCACAAGTTTTCCCAGACCGTATTTTCCGAGTTTCATATCGGCTGAGTGCGCAGACCTGTGTACCGGGACCACATTAAAATGTATTTTAGCTATTAGACGGCGTGCACTGTGTAAGTTGGATACACAAAGCATCATGTCGTCGGCATACTGCCGGCGGCTGCAGCAAGCAAGTTTCGCTCGTCATTACGTACGAGTAGTATTTACTTGACATTTACGTATTGTTCTGCTCGCGTCTCCCGTCTCTTGCCCCGGCGCACTAATAACAACGTAATGTTTATTTGTTTAATAACACTGATCTCAGTTTACAGTTGAATGATCCTGGAGTTATGGCATACTTTGTAATCACCGCTTTACATTTGCATATTAAACATCCGAATTATAACGAGAGTTTTATTTGAGTTGTAGCGATGTTCGTTGTTACACGATTCAATGTTAGCTGACGAAGGTAGATGAATAAAAAATAGCGATTCATATTTGAACGTTGAATTTTCATTCCTACCTCTCGCTTTTTACATTCGACAGTTTTTATCTGTACATATATAATACTAGCTGTTCCCCGCGGTTTCACCCCCGCTGCGCGGCTCCTATTGGTCGTAGCGTGATGTTATATAGCCTATAGCCTTCCTCGATAAATGGACTATTCAACACAAAAAGAATCTTGCAATTCGAACCAGTAGTTCCTGAGATTAGCGCTTTCAAACAAACAAACTCTTCAGCTTTATAATATTAGTATAGATAAATAAAATGTATGTGTCTGTTGGTAATTAAAATTTGACAGCATTTTACAAAATGCATTTAGTATATAACTAACGGTACTTATAACATAAAAACAAATTTGAAAATGTTTGTCCCGTTTGTTCCGGATAATCTACGAAACGACTGGACCGATTTTGACGGAACTTTCACAGGCAGAAAGCTGATGTTATAATAAGTATCAGTGGGCAGCAGCTAGTGTTTTCATATATCCGTGTGATATTAAAAGTTTTTCGCTAGGAATGTTTTATATTGAACTACATACACAGCTGTACTTTGCCGAATGGAATGAAATGGTTTTGATTTTACGGCTTCTTGGTTGATTTGCACGAATTAGCTGTCACGAAACGAGCGAATTGACACTTTTAATAATTTTTTCTTTTAAGGCTATTGGTGCAAAGTTAAAATATTATTGTGCGAATCGCAACTTAAAAAATAAGATGTATTAAATAAAACAAGTCTCAAGTTGTTGAGAAAATATTTGTCATATGTTCACGTGTGTTTTATTTAGCACTTTTATGTTCATTAAAAGCTTGTTTTAAAAGAAGGTTTTTAGCATTAGAAATAACTGTTGTATCACCTGCACATGAAAGGTACATGTAAAGGCACATGGTAGGTGTAAAAACTAATGTTACGATCCTAAACACACTTACTCATGTCATGGTGTAAAGCGATCTGAGTCGCATTTTCCAAATCATGCCATATAAAGTATGGCACGGACTATTATAATTAATGCGAAAGCAAAATGTTATGTTCGTGCTATTGACTGCTGAGGAGTTCGTTCTTCTTGAACCAATCCTGTTGTAGAATTAGGTCACGCATCATAAAACACAGTTTTCTAAACTGAAAAAACCAAGTAAAATTTAAACTCTGTCGGATAAGAGGAAATAAAAACACGTACCTACTTATAAAAAAAACAATCATATTCTTTTACACATTTTTTAAATTACATATATATTTTAAAAAATAAATATTTTTAAATTTATTTTTTATAATTTATTAGTCTTTCACTCTTACTATTTAATATGAGTATATTTTAATGTTTTTGGGTCAAAGAGTTATCGATTCACCCATAAGTCATAATAAATTAACTTCGTCCCAACGCCTAAAAAATTAAAAGTGATAATTCGCCCGTTTTGAGCGGTATAATTCCTGCGGAGCAACCAATAAGCCGATTTCATTCTCTATTACCTTGCTCAAATCAGATCCGCTTTGATAACGATTTGAACAGTCCAGATAAACCACGCTCTTTTGCGATAATATCAATGATGATTTAATGGAGCTAATGTGGATTATTACGAAGCAGTTAACATTTTATACTAGGAGTTACCATCAAACACACGTAGGTACTGGTTTTGTGGTCACCAACTTGCTGGCCCAACCCGCTGACTTCTTCAAATAAGACGAAGTAAGTAACTTTTTTGGCTCATCTCTCGATCTATAAGTAGTTGCGATAAACCCGATATTCAGCAGCTGAAGCAGGTAAGGGGTCAACGTAGCTTGCCAACTTTTGAACCAAGACATGGCAAGAATTGACAAAAAGATTTTATAATAAGGCACAGCATTTTGCAAACGATGTCGGTTCAGCCGTTTACAGCAAATAATAATAATACAGGAACCTCATAAACAGGCTACTTTATTAATTCACTTCCCGGAAAAATCTACATCATCATGAGTAATACGAGTTTTTATGAGTGTTATGCATAATATCGTGTAGCCGCAGGGCAAGCCTTGCTCTGGTATATTTTTAGATAGCTTTAAAATTTAATTTCCTTGGGCGTCGGGTCGGATGTTGGGCATCGCAGGAGTACCGGCAAATTACTGTTAAAACAGAGATATTTTGAGCGCGGGCGTGAAATCTGTCAGTGAATTTCATGTGAGTTGTAGAACTCGTCGTGTCGTCTCGCGTCTCGGGTTGGACGGTTCGGCGGTCTGTGACATGCGGGTTACTGACGACGGATTCGATTTAATTAACTTGTTACTCCCGCGTTGGCTATGGGTGATGTCCAATAACTCTATTTGGTAATTAATGATGTTTGTATTCAGAGATTAATTTTAATGTCACCGTATCGGAGTGGAGGTGGGTGGAATTCTGATGTTCGAAATCTGGTTGACAGCTTTTTATCAAATAAAAGTAACCTGCATCCAGCAAGAAAGAAAGCTTTGTAATAAAGTAACAAAAAAACACATAGGACGAACTTAGAACCTCCTCCTTCTTCAAATGGTTACAAATCTCTGTTGAAATTATAAACATTGTGCAACTAGTAGGTGCTGAGTAGGTACGTAGCTTACGGTTCTTCCTTTGGAGTCCAATTTCGGAGAAGTTTTACAGAAATAAATATCAGTGAACATTGGGTTAGTTTAGTAGGTACCTGTCTGCTTAATGAAATCCTAATCCACTCGCATTTCCTGCGAACAGCTTCTTATTGAGTGCGTCTTTTATTAAACACTAAGATACTCTAGTTCCTTGGAAGCGGAAACTTGAAAGCCTTAACATTTTTATTTCGCTACATTAGTATGGGTCATTTATTGTCCGGACGGAGCCGGTGCATGAAGCGGCGCAAAAGCATTCATCGAGCAAATATTTCGATGAAAGGCGGAGAATTTCTAGATGAATTTTCGTTTTACATCAAAAATATCTGTGCTATTCTGTTGCTGCACTATATAGAATCGGGTACAGGAAATTTGAACGTAATTGTTTCTGTGAATCACACAAAATGTAAAACACAATCTTACAATCCGCTTTGATATTCTGCGAAGAGAAATCATCAAAACGGTTATAAATTGACAAGCTTTACTCAGTCTAGGTGTGCTCGGTACTAGACTGCGCGCAAATGCCACTAGTATACATTTTTCCAAGTGAACGCAATATGAAAGGGTATACAAATATTTTTAAAGCGGGCGGGCGTGTTGTATTTTGATGCGGCCCGGGCCGGTGGCGGCGGCGGGCGTGGTATCGACGTGACGTCGTCTCGTCGCCTCCACCACACACCCATGCATAGACAACGGAAAGGGAAGCGGGTAAATTTACCTGCTTTTCCTTCACCCGACCCACTATCTCTACAGAAGCAAGAATACGTTCATAAGTTATGTTGCCAGCGTTATTTTTTTGGAAATTGTTCTACTTTGCATACCTAATGTCATTTTCACGGTGTTTATACATGAAAATCGCGTGCGATGTGCTGAAATTATTTTTCGTTTATTAACTTCTAACTACGTGTCGATTATGTCACGAATGCGAGCGTGAACAAAAGTCGTTATGTTATGGTGTATTAGTTGACCTGTGTTCTTTATACGTTTGGCTATTACTAGCGTATAGTTAGTCGGCGACCTCCATAGACATTAATCTAAAATAACATATGGACAAAGGATATCAGTAACAGTATAATGGAAGGATGTCACGGCGTAAGCGGACCATTACCGAGCAGAGCATCAAATCATTATGTGGTGTCATGGCCGTGATTATATCTACCGTGAGCCGCGAGTGGGAGACTTTTCTACGTAATTTACAGCTCTGAGTGGCTGCCACTGATGCCCGGAAATTATTCTCCGTGCTCCACGGCTCTTTGTATACATCATGTGGGAGAGAAATCTTATTTTCTAATTTCGTCTCGGAAAACAGGAGAAAAGGTCACCGTGGTAAGATATTGTGTGTACGTTCCGACGGATGAACCTAAAATCTAGAAAACCAATATCGTTCTACATAGAAATAGGATTGTGAAAATATGATTTCCTTTTGCACACACATTGAGTTTACTGCGATATTTTGACATTAACTTTTAAAATATGGCGAAGATAGAAAAAATATTAGACGTCTCCGGTAAGTTACAAATAAATCTTCATAGACAGTTGAAAAATACGTGATAATTTGCATTTAGGAAACCTTAGCAACAGAATCAAATTTATTTAAAAAAATAAAATAAAAACTTTGGTTGGTTTCGAAACTTAAAATATCAGTAGTCAGTTTCGGAAATGGCGGCACGTCACGTTGCTTTCAGTAAGTTAGTGTTGCGACAGTTATTCATAGTGGCTGCGGAACCCATCACTACTAAGTGGGGCGATATTCGGCGGAAGCTCTGCGATTCACTTTCGAGGCTTTCACAGGATTAGTATTCCTCACCGTCCCCTCCGGATATTAATGGATCTCATAATATATTGTACAACACCTAAAGTCGATGTGTTTTATGGCATCCAAATAAATTGGCCATTTGATATTTCTGTAGGTAAATTGAGAGCTTTGTTGAAGAAATACGAATGAAATATGAATAAAAAATAGAAATATGTATGAACTTAACTGGCTTAAAATTTCAGCCTAGTTTAAACTGACTGATTACTAACGTAAAGTATGACACAATATGCCTCTTCATAGCTTATTAGGGAAAACATGTGAAGTTTGTTAATTTCATGCCACGTAAACCTAGAGAAATCGTTTCAAAATCAGATTTATAAGTCATTTTATTCCAAGGGTAAAGACAGTAGTTTTCCCCTTTTTTATAACCACTCATCCAGGGTCAGGAGCTTCATTACAATAGCTGTGTAAATCATGACGTCATCACTAATAACGTCCCCTAGGAATTATCATGAACAAAGGACGAATGCCATGGTCGCAATAACTGGGAATACCAGTCCTGTCTTTATCATATTGTAGTATTCGTAGCACGTTATAGGGTAACTATATATACATATGTCAAGCCTTTGTTACATAGAATGGTGCATAAGCGGCGCGGCAGTGGGCACTAGGAGCGTGTGCGGTTGTAGATATTGTATTGTCTTGCATGAGCGAAGACGCACAGAAAGCGTGACGGTCGGAGCAATAGAGAGCAAGTCGGTTATAAGGCTACCATAGAGCACACATGGAGCGATCAATCTTAACAAATTATGTTATCTATGATTTGTTTCAAGCAGAACTCACTTTGCCTGTCATTGGTGTATTGAGGCCGTAATAGCCACACACGGTTCGGATTTTGGTCATATTACCATGGCCTAGACCCTTCGCCTGGCCATCTATGTCTGCATTTCCTTCGGTTCTTCACCATCCCACTCCTAATCCTATCTAGGTATAAACAATCCCAAATATTGTTTTATTACATTTAGTTTATAATGTAAGTTAAATTAAAGCTTCCTCTCTCTCACTACTTTTTGCTGTGACTGACAGGTTCCATAATGATCTCAATTTTCTACCTTACCACCAGTACACATTGTGGAATGCAAATAAAGATTGTGTAGTGACTAATGCCAATATTGTACATACTATTAGTCAATGTAGCTGCTACGGACTACGGCGGCCACAACGCTCACGCGCTTGTACCATACCACGTACACACATATATATATGGTTATGTGACACAGGCTTAACTAGCAACTTCCCCAATAACCCCCAAGCGTATGACGGTGACTAAGAGACGTAATTATCACAGTTAGGCATACTAAGTGAACATTTACTCGCCTCACTGACTCCCTCAACTTTATCTACTTTTAGTTCGGAAACTATCTCAAAAGTATACCAAGTATTGAGGGAACATTTAAGGATATTTTAAAAGTGCTGACAGTATATTTTTATTTCTCCGGAAAGTTTTAGTTTCTCGGCATAGTTGTGACACTCTGGTTAATTTAACATGAAATTTACGTTTTTTAAGTTTACCAGTTTCCATTCGGAACTCAAATGAATCAGCTACCATTAATTTAAATCTTGATTTATCAGCACTTCTTGGAATTCTACATCAAATTCTAACAGGAAAACCTCTACCTCTCCTCCACTTACGTTAAATGGAAATCGATTATCTACGTGTGTCACAAAGGCACGTTTCTAGTTAAAAAACTCAAGAGCCCAGAGACAGATGTTATGTTGCTCATTTCGGCAAATTGGAGGCGAGCTAAAGGTCGCCGGTCGGCTGGTCGTCATGGACAAATGAGGACGGCTCGTAAAGAGGTTTAATTACCCTCTCTTTGCTCTCCGTCATTATAGGGGCTATCTCCACGAGCGAGAGAATCGCGACGGATCCGCGCTTCTATCGTCGGGTCGTCTCCACGAACAAGCGATTATTACGCCAGCGTATCGTCGCGACAGGTAACGGAATCGCCGCGAGCCCGTGACGACTCGTAACGGAATCGCCGTGTTTCCGCGACGAGGTGTTATGCAATTGTTTTGTTGAAAGAGTTCAGTAGAGTAGTTTTTTAGGTGCCAGACGAGAGCGAAATATGAATAATAAATAAATGACGCTGCGTTTGACAGCGCGCCCGCGCGCGCTCGCTGCGAGAGCGCCACGTTCTGCGGCGAGCGCGCAGCGGGCGCGCCACCAGTCGCGACGATACCGCGGCGATACGACGACGTTACGCGCGCACATTGCCACTCGTCGCATCGCCGCGATAATATCGCCGTGTGGAGACGCGTTCATAGACAGTGTATAGAAATACGAGGCACGACGATATTATCGCCGCGATTCTCTCGCTCGTGGAGATAGCCCCTTAGCGGCCTACTTTGTTTTTATCCAACGTGAACAAAGAAAAAGCAAAGTTACGACATCATTTACTCGAGATTAATACATTTGAATATCAAATAATAATGAAAACTCTAAACGTAGCGTAATCGTGAAGTCCATCGTGAGTCTGAACGACGAAGAGACAGAGTTCTAGAACTATTTCAAACTATTTTTTAAAGTACATACCTACAACAGAAAAAACAACATGCGAGGTAAATTGAAATATTTAATTTTTACATTTTAATATAAGTTGGTTTTATGTTGAACAATTTATGAGGGACTTCGAAAGTTGTCTATATTTATGTTTGACTAGAGTGAGTACACGCTTCTAAAAACTGTAATAACTCGTCCATCGCTCTGTGAGCCACGTGGCGCTGCAGACATGAATTAATCACTTTGCCAACTACTATATGTACTGTGTACCTTCTAATAAAATATGTATTTAAATAAATATATACCCCTTACAGTCTATACGTAAAACGTGGTGCTATAATGGTGTCATTAATTTAACACATAGGTATATACGTTTTCAAATTTTCGTTTCATTACTATATTTCCATTAAACGTTATTATTTACGGATTTATTTAAAATGAAAATAGCATCTTAGAGCAACCTGTACTTAAAGAACTGTAGCGGTCATTAGCCGGGGTCACGGATCATAACATTTGCATCAATAAAATTAAAACGAATTAGCAATACTATTACGATGAAACAACTGAAAAAAGTACGCGAATTGATTTTATTATTTAGTTTTTTTGAATTTTTTTTTTGAATTTGCTATTTATTTTAACCTGTCAACATTTATATGATTAATAGGCACTAGTCCTACCCGTGTGTTAAATTAATGTCACTATTGTAGCGCCACATTGTATATAAATATAAGCACAAATAAACATACATAAATAAATGAATTTACTAAAACAAATATGACAACCAATGAGAAAACATTAACTTTTGGATGATACGGCCAGCTGCTGCCAGCGAATGTGCTCGGGAACTTTAACTGTCTTTAAAGGATCGATTGTTTGCCATCCTGATTGCCAGAGGGAGCACATTCCACAGGGATAGACTGACTGAAGAAGGAAGAGAGTGAATAAAGACTATGCGGTGAGTGACATTGAAGAAGGCGACTATTTGAAAAACGTTGCACCATTTAATATGGTAGGCAGAAATGAATTGAAAGTGGGGTTATAACAAGGGTAAACGGAAGAGCCAAGAAAGGAAACCAAGGTTGTCAATGCCATTTGCTGTCTGCGCTGGCGTATGGGCAAACATTTTAGAAGCGACAGACGTGCAGAAACGTGGTCATATTTACGCAGACCTCTTGATAATAATTACCTGTCACAAATTAGGGTTTACTGCTATACACAATCTATCAGACCAGGTTTTTATGGCTACGAAGTCCCTATCTAATTTGTCGATAGCGCCACGATACATACATGTATCTCACTGAAGCTCGAAAGATAAAAGATTCATAAAAATAGAAAACAGACCAGGAGAAATAATACCGCCTTGAGGAACACCAGTTTCCATATCACACCAGCACGATGAAGTATCCCTAACATGAACGGACAGTTGAAGTTCCTGAAGGTAAAAAGAGAAACTATTCTAGTGCGGAAAGACAGTAACATAGGACAGAATGGCTAACAGGATGTCGAGACGGTATTAAAGGCATTCGACAAATCGATCAACACTAGTGTAGTAACTTTGGTGTCTTCCAGGAGGGTAGACACAGAATTGGGCACGGGCCTAAACACAGATTGAAGAGGGCTAATTAATGAATCACGGTGAACTAAATTGGACCATTGTTTCTGGACTCAGGCCTCGACCACTTTGGATAGGAAAGGAAGTTTAGAAATAGGGCGACAGTGGGTGGGAATAGAGAGATTAGAAACTTAAGGTAGTAGACGAAAATAGGCTTTGCGCCACTGGGAAGGGAATACTCTAGTATACAGGAAAAATTTACAACGTGAGTAATCGTAGGTAGGAGATAATCCAGAATAGTAATGATACTACGGTTGATATTGTCACATTTCACCCCCTTTGATTTAATGGAAAGGCTGATATGTTGGATCTCTACTAGTTCACTGGGAAATAATATTAACACTTAACAAGACATTTTTTTTTACTTATTTACACTCTTATTTTAATCAAATGTAAAGAGGAGCTCCGATCTTTTACTTTAAACAACGTCATGATAATCGCTTCGGGCAGACTAAAAAAGACAAAATAAAACATGCTTGTTAAATTCATGCTCAAACAACCATTTTGTACATAAAACTAAGTAGCTACATAATCTTATTTCACTTATACCGAAAACGCTTGTCGCGTACAAAAATAATGATATTTGAAGTGCAAGAATGGCTCAATTTAAATCAGCTTCGCAGTTTTACAAAACGATGAATAATTTTGTGTTGCGACAAAAGATTTCTGCAATGTAAAAGCCCGGAGTGACAGGCTTTTCCTTTAATGACATCTTTAACTGGAGCCTTTCCGCTGCCTCATTGTGGAGCAATTTTTATACCAGCCGTTGAATTAGATCCAGAGGGTCAGCGGATTTTATTACTATTATCTAGCAACTTAGAACGAGCGACGCCTACGATCATAAAGGCGAGAAAGTATAAGTCCTTTAGAACCAACTTTATTCTTTCTTTAAAATATGAAGATTTTTCGTGTCTACTTACAAATGATTGTCATAGTTTTTAAGTGGTTTTTAAAGTCTATGATGGAGCGTTTTCATATAGTGTGATTTATCAACTTTTTGGTACGACGTAATACTTCAAAAGAGTTGTACAATTTTTTGCACATTATATATATTATATAGCATAATTACCCTATGTTGTTCCTTCTGCTGGGATACAGGACTCTTCTTTGAGAGGGAGTGGACTGTAATTAACAACCCAAGGCTCGGTGCAAGTTAGTAGATGTCCCATGTCTTCGAATTGTTGGTTCTACTGGGATATGACGGTTTCTGCACGATGTTTGTCTTCACTTTCACCCATAGTAATTTGATATGAATCGGTGATATGCTACGACTAGCGTATAGTGGGACTAATGGCGTAGCAGAAAGTACTGGTTGTAGCAGAAGGTTGCGGTCGTAGAAGCACGTAACGGTCGTAGCTGCACGTAGCGGTCGTAGCACCTAGCAGCGGCCGTAGCAGCTAGCAGCTGTCGTAGCTTTAGGCCTTGCTGCAACGCAGAATATCGTAGCCACTTCTAGCGGGCAAACATATTGATAAAATAGTAGAAAAATATGTTTGTGAACAAATTCACGCATTTTATAGGCAGCATGACGTAATTGACCGGTACCAATTTGGCTTTCAGGCCGGCAAAAGCACCACGAACCTCTTGTCAAACTTCACCGATGAAGTCAATAAGCACCTAAATGATAAAAAATATGTTCTTGCTCTCTTTATTGACTTCTCACGTGCCTTTGACACATTAATTCATAATCAGCTAGTTGATAAATTAGACGACTGTGGAGTACGTGGTCCATTACTGAACTGGTGTAAAAATTATCTTAAAAATCGTACCTTTACTGTTAAAATTGATAGCATCTGTAGTGATCGTATGGCTATAACTCAGGGAACAGCCCAGGGCTCAGTATTAGGCCCCCTGCATTTTTTGTCGTATGTAAATGATATGAGTAACTGCATCACGAACAGTAAATGCTATCAGTTTGCGGATGACACTTGCCTTGTTATTGCTAATAGAAATCCCCAAATAGCATGCGAACGCTTACAACTCGACCTGGATGCTCTAACAAGGTGGTGTCACGATGCTGGCTTAGTACTTAATGCAAGCAAAACTAAACTACTGGTTATTAAATCTCCATACATTAGAAAACTGCCCTTTCGGAACTTAATAGCCCACGACCATGACTGCTTGCATACGGTCAACGCGATTAATTGTAATTGTCCACAAATAGATGTTGTCAGTAAACAAACATATCTTGGAGTAATTATAGACAGTAAGTTCAACTGGAGTTGTCACATAGAACGTGTTTGCGATAAACTTCGGCAATTTCTCGCTATTATGACCATTTTAAAAAACCGCCTGCCTTTCAAAGTGAAGATAATGCTTTATTACGCAATGGCTGAATCTTACATCCAGTATGGCCTTAGTAGTTATGGTCGTACTTATAAAACCTACCTTGATAGTATTTTGAAACTTCAACTTCGAATTTTAAAAACCTTAGTATCTCCTAAAATTAGAAACCAATTTCACGACGATATAAATGGCCTCTTTAAACACTGTAATGTCCTACCAGTTCATATACAAAAACAATTTTTGTTACTAAAAGAACAATTTTTCAATGAATCCCTAAGAAACAAAATCGAACATCCTGTATGCACTCGGGCAGTTTCTGAGAATAGGCTTCGTACACAGTGCGCCAACAATACGTATGGCGAGCGAACTACCGGTTACATTATACCGAGACTTATTAACGGTCTACCCTCAGAACTAAACAAATGTATTACACATAAAAATGTCAAATGTAAACTAAAACAATATTTTTTAAGTATTTTATAGGGATGACTGTAACTGGAGAACGGAACTGAATATTATATTAATTGTATCGGCAATAACGCGTACTAAAATGCATCATTGTATGTATATTAAGATAGAAAAAATGTAAATGTATTGTAATGTAATGAGTTCATGATAGCACAAGTTTAAACCTTAGTGGTTTTTGGTTGCTATTTAATTTGAATCCTATGATAATTTGTATAAATGATAAATAAAAAAAATAAAAAATAAAAAAACGCACGTTATCGCGATGCATCGCACTTTGTAAAACACTTAAGATTTCCAAAATGAAATAAATTAATCAATTCGAATGATGTGTATTCGATTTCACGGAGCGTGGAAACTCTATATTGAGTGAACCTCAAAAATTATTCCAGCCGGGGAAATATGATTGTTTTAAGCTATATTTATTTAATTATCTATGGAAAGGAAATTAAATTGCTTTGACGTGGCGTCTGTAAGTAGGTGGTTAAATTCTCGTGTTCGGCTCGTGTTGCTGTTCGCTCGTGTGTTTCCGTCGTGGATGTGTGTGTAAAGATAATTGAGGCTGTCGTCGGCACGACAGATTAGCAATTACTCGCAGCCGATTGCGCGCAATTAGCTTACTCGAGCTTTCATTTCCTTCACACATCTTGCCGCGTATTCATAGCGTTAAGTAACAACACTATTGTTGGGTTTTTTTTTAATTGTTTAAAAAACTTGTTTTATCATCACTTAATAGCGATCGCTCGGTGATTTGTACTCGTTAGAACAGAATAATCTTGATTGTACCCTCTAAGTAGGCAGTTAACTTAACATGCAATTGAGCGGAACACAGATATACGCTTTTGTTTTACGTGTCAATAATCAGTCAATAAAACTGGGTCGTTTGCACGCTGTTGGTATGAACACGCCCTTCTGTTGCCGTATTACGCTCTATAGCCAACGTTACAGCGATTTTATTTTCTTGTTTTGTAGAAGGCTTTGTTAAGCGAGAGTGTTCGAGAACGGTTTAAATTGGCTCGTGAACAAGCGCGTTCTGCGTAACACTCGCGCCGCGCGATAAACACTCAATTTGTGAGGCAAGGCTACACGCCTTAAGAGATGCTGAATATAAAAGGGGCGGGTACTTAATGAAGTCATTTATACCCATCCTCTCAGCGTCGTTAGAAATCACCGCCGTAATTGAGTAATGTACGACTTTTTAGGAATTCAAAGTGAGCTTTTGCCGGGTTGAGGAATTTAAGGCGAATTAAAAGTGAGCAAGTAAAACGGGACGAGAGCGCCAGGTTGTTAATGCCCTTTACAGTATTAATTTTACTTAGGCAACCAAGGGTTTGTTTGTCTGCTATCCGAGGGATACAAAATGTCTTTATCGCGTTAATTGCGAGTTGTCTCTGGCTGCCAGCGGCCCCTTTATGGTATAAATTAAAACATTGTAACGAGCCGGTGCCGAGCCAGTCACCTTAACTGTTCTAGAATCGCTACGGCCCTCGAGGTGTATTATAAATTTCGCGGATAATTACTCTTTCTGTCCTTCTACATTTGTGAATAGAGTGTCATCAGGTAACTAAAGCTACCATCAATTAATGTTCGTGGAGTAGATTCAGCACAGGTCGCTCCTTATCAACGCTGTACGGTCTAAAGTTCGTGTCAGAAGCAATTTGGTTAATAGTTATCTGTCCCGAATAATATAAAGTGTGAGACGTGATAACAATCAAAGTGCGTCGTTCTACTTAGGTACAATGTCACACGAATTGTTATGCGCGTCGTCACGTCGCGTAGCGAGATTGTTTTTAAATAAAATCAAAACGACTCATAAACATGAATTAAATAAAGTGAGGTAAACACGCAGTAACTGTGCTATTTTTAGTTGTTTTTGGCACTTAAATGTTTATAAAGAGTGATGGTCATGGGTGGCTACGGCGGATGTTCATAAATGTTCAGTGGACTGTGCCGAACAAGGGGCGCTTGCTTTTCACATTAGTTTTCAGTGCGGTCGTCGACGATAAAATTGAAATTTATGAGGAACTCGTAAAATTGGCCACTTCGCTATACTTGTACAGGTCTCCGGCTTTACCCACCTGTAGCACCTCACTTGCTAGTTAGACGTTACGGCCTCCGAGGTATGCCCCAAGCTTCTGTACGTGAAAGGACTTAAATAGCTCCATTAGTAAGTTTGTTCATAACTGATACGCACGGTACCTACGCAAACTTTCGCTCAAGTTGGCCGGGTGTGTTCCTGAAGAAGGAAGAATAAAATTACCGTGAAATCTTAAACTGCAATAAGTGCTACTTTATTTATTTGCAGACTCAACTAAAGTAATGATTACACATCACCTAATGATTTTTTTCCTTTATTTCAATAGATTTTCTATTTATTTAAAGAGGTTGTGGGCGACTATTACTGCACTTTCTCATCCACAGCAAATCAATTGCCAGAACGTCTCTTTATGTGTCTATAACAATTTTATTTTCTTGTGTTATAATTATCGAGTTTTTCCCGGTTCTTGTTACCACAATCTTGCACCTTAGTGCGATTTCTCGTAAACGCGCGTTAAACACTAGTTTTACTCAAGTGGGCTCTTAAATCTATATCATTTATGTTTTTAGTGTACTTTTGGCATTAGTTTAACTACACCGACGTTATAAACGTTGATATTAGGAATTATAATTATTAAAATGAACTCTTTTCCTTATAAATCACAAAAACATTACGCTGTTATTAATGTCTGTAGATAGGGAGGTTCGCGGTAGAAGTGAGTTAGTTTTACACCTGACAGATCACGGGCGCGGCTGCTGCAAACTTGAGTACTCTCGAGAGTCGAGACTTAGATAGAGGACTAAAGCCGATCCAAGAGTGAGTGAAGGTCAAGGTCGTAATTATTTATCCTTAGATGTAGCTACCGCTTTTAGGTTAAGAGGGAAGGGCTGAATGACTCCGCCGCGATGAGATTATTACGCTGATTTTAATAAGCAATTAGACACATAACTATAATGGTTTATTTAATGTTTCGGGGTTTGAGCTTACCAGATTCTGATATTATTTCAGTATAATTACAGTGTGGTTTATCGTGGCTAATGAATATGTTATTAACCACCTCTCTGGAATAGAGTAGATTTTGAATTTAAAGTGTAGCGCACTTGTTTGGTTCTTAACCGACTTCAAAAATGGAGGAAATTCGCAATTCGGATGTTTCCAAATCGGTTGATAAATGACGGAGTTTAGCCCGAAGGTTTAACACTTTTCAGATTGATCCCATATAAATTTAGTTATGTTCTGATGAGTGGTTTTTGAGTAAGGTATTACTTTCATTAACACTTTTTCTACTTAACATAATCTGCAAGTCGGTAGTTTTTTTATAGTAATCATTGTTAAATGACGAATAAATTTAATGACGAAATATAGATAAGTACAATTTATGGAAGTTCGTATTCCGAACTATTTCCGATTTATTTGTTGCTTGCTATGTCTGACTTTCGGTCGCAGGTGGCAGTGGTGGTGGTTTATTGTGAAACTTGTGAACTACAATTATATTGCAGGTCCTGCCTAGTAGTTCTGCACCCACAATTCGAAAATCCCTGTAAAATGTTAAAGTAAGTAACAATAACTTGAGATATCGACTTTAAGATTGAATGCGGCCTAATATCACTTACTGTACCGCTTCAAGTATCTGTCTTGCGGTTGGTAGATATGTGTAGGTAAGTACCTATCTACCTCCTCGCCTGAAGTCCTAAGAAGTCCGCTACGAAACCCGCAAGAACTGATAGACCGTCTTATTTGCGGCCGCGACCGCATGGCTACGCAGTTTATCCCAAAAGTTTTGATGGTGAGCAAACATCAACAACACGCGTTAACAAGTTTACGCAAACATATGAAAAAACTTTGTGTAGTAACAACGTAAAGCGTGACTGAGCTAAAATGCACCCAGACGTGGGCAGGTACAGCCACGAACATAACTGTGTTACTATGTACAGCTCGGAAGTAATATCTGTTGATTTTAAATTTAATTGATTAATTGGATCTGTTCTTAATATGACGGCAAATATATGTGATCATTTGTGTAAAGCATAGACAAGTGGCAGCACAGATGTGTGACGTCGAAGAAACATCTTTTTAAAGCCTCCGTCGCGTGTCTCGTCAGATAGTTTTCCTTCATTTGTAGGCAAATCATAACGTTTATTAATGGATGAACCATGAATACTATTGCCAAGCTGTCCATTTTAATATGTTTATGCTGGTGCCTGTACCTACTTATAATTTCAGTTGACTGCCTATTTTTTGTGCAGGAGAGGCAAATGACTGAAATGACCTAGTGAATGGTGATTTGAAGCACTAAGTACATTTTAAATATTTGGATTAACTTCTAATTTATACTAGCATTTTGAAACGACTGCCTAGTAAATAATAGATACATCATAAGTTTTTCCCTTATTGGAAAATAGAGGATATAAATAAATAAATCATTTATTTGGACCAAACAGTTTACGCATTTTATACACCTGCCAAACTGCGTAACGGTTTATCGGCAGGATTAGTGGTCGTTTTATGACATTTAGTTTCTAATTATATTTCTAAATAGGTTGATACCATAGATTATATAGAGAATTACCGGCAATAATGAGAGCAGCAGTAATCTGATTGTTACTACGCTTAGGGTCGATTTTTCAATAGTCTGATAACTTTTATCTGAAGAAAAAATGGCGGTTTGACATATTTTCTATGGAAAAGTGGCAAACTACCATTTTTATTCCTCCAATAAAACTTATCGTACTATTTAAAAATCAGCCCTTATTTGATAAGTTAATACCTATTTCACACACAACCCTAAACAAAGTCGTAACTATGCTAATTTGAAATCGGTGACATGTGTAAATATATTTATCCACACAAGTGTAAATATATATGCGACCTCCAATACCTCTACCTATTCCTACAAGCTCTGAAACTTATCAAACGGACTAGAAGCATCGTTCAACTTCATAGCTTAGTAAGTACTGCATAACTCGCTGCTTCAACAACTATTTTGATATTTCATGTTTAGAGTTGCTGGAATGTTAGTACAGTTCGAGGAAAGGACAAAGAGAAGTGTTTCTTATAAGGAATAAATTACGAAATGTTAACATAATAGACATTTACCTAATGAGTTTCACCAAATGAAAACCCTACAATATATGGTAGTTAGTACTAGATAAATTCTTTGTTCTTGTCGAGCCTTTCATGTATCCATACATGAAAGGCTCGACAAGAACAAAGAATTTATCTGCCGATATAGGTAGAGAAACAAACTGTAACCCTTAAAGCAAGTGTGAAGCGCGAATCTGAAGCGCGGCGCAATATCCGTAAAGTACCTACGTGCTACCATATTATTTGAATGGATACAGTAACTGAAGTAAATTCCGCCCATGAGCATACAAATTGTGTTCTGCGATCGGGAGGCTCACGATAACTGTCAGCTTTGCTTCAACTCAGCCGACGCATTATGATGTTGCTAGCGAACGAGCGAACGAAAGATACTGTTATTCTGTAAAATTGTATGAATCGCAACGAAGCGAAAACGATTCCATGGAATCGGATAGAGCATTTATTACTTTTCTATAAATATTTAACAGCACAAACGGGGAGTGAATTTATCTTTGACGGGGAACTGATTCGTGAACGAGTCCAATTTAAATGGCTTTTGTCAGTTATTGTTGAATGGCTATCACGGCCAGCGGCAGCGGGTCATTTACCGAAAACTCAATTTTGTGACAAAAATACACAGGTGAATGCCTACCTTCGACATTCAACAATTCGTTTATCATCGATGGCACACGCTTATTTACATAAATTCTTTTTACATTGACAACGAAATCATAGCTGGAAAATTCTGACGCCCGTAATAAATTTTAATACTTACGTGTAATTCTCCGTTAACTAGGCCAGGCTCACTAGCCATACTGAGCATAAAATATCGGCAACGTGGATACTTACAGCATTCAGTATTCAATCCGACAAACTGATCGGTGATCGCCCGCTATCCCCCGGTAATAGAGTTGATACACGTTCAGTTACCTATGCTGGCACAGAAATAAAATTATCGTCGTATCGTTCATTTTACAAAAAAAAAGAAAATCCCACTTTGAATACCAATAAGCGGCGATCATTGATACCTATTCCTTTTTTTATTCGTTTGTAATAAAATATCTTCAACTCGTAGTTGGCTTCGATTGAATATTTTTCAACGATATTTAAATGCATGCAATTTGAGTCTAAAGTATTCTTGAGATAGTAATTGAGTATTTTTGGACAGGGCTATTATCGACACGAGCGGGTGCCGTGGTCCGTGGCTCTCTTTATTGCCTGATAGGATATTCCGCGTACAATGTCAATGCAATATTCCAGAACATTTGCCGCATTTCACTACCAACGCAAGAAAAACAGTCGACTGAATTCAAATTAATGAGAAATATTTAAATGCACCTGAATTTGAACAATGCTTGTTACGTAAACCTCCGACGATAGCTAAATTAATTGTATAAGCGTTTCATTTTCACTGTGTTGCATAATGAGCTATACTTACAACTTTGCTATTTCCGCGTGTTCATTATTCTTATCGATTTTCCTCTTGAATAAATAATGGACGACGAATAAGTCACCGGCTAATAGGCGAACAACCTGTCATTACTTAGATACTTACAAATTTTTGACTCATTGACACTGAAAACTTAGTACCAAACTACGTTTTCTTAGCTTGGAACCTTCCTAAATAATGATTACAAAAATAGTTATCTATTTAATTATGTACCTACATAAAGCACTATAGCAAAAATGCTTACATTCAATAATAATAGGTAGCTACTTACTTTATATGATACAAAATTTTAGGTCGGTGAATATCTTGGATAAGGTACTCCAATTTTTCTTTAATAAATAGGTGAGGTGACGTATAAAGATGAATGATAAGGTTGGTCTCGCCTCTTGCGGGAGGAAATATTGTAAATCGTGTCACATCTTGAATATGTCACGAAAAGTGAAGTAACCGGGTATCCGTTTTATTTGACGTAACGTTACCATAAGCGGATTTCGGTTTATTATCATAATCTGAAGTTTAGCAAGAGGTTTATTTAGTTCAGTAAGCGGGTACGATCTTCATAATTAAATACATTATTGATCTAAGAAATATTTTCATAGGCAACTCAAAAATTTAGCAAGTGAAATGGGGTGAGTACATCATCTCCCTAGCCTTTTCTCAATAATGTTGGGGTCGGCTTCCAGTCTAACCAGATGCAGCTGAATACCAGTATTTTACATGGAGCGACTGCCTATCTGACCTCCACAACCCAGTAACGATACCCCTTGGTAAGACTGGCTGTCAGATTTTTGGGCTTCTGGCGACCCGTAACGACTGTCAAAGATGCACAAATGACTGCCGGGACCAACTGCTTAACGTGTTTTCCGACGTACGGAAGAGTCTCGGTATGTAAAGATGGTCACCTATCCACGGCCAACCCCGGCAAGCGTAGCTTAACCTGATGGATCAACCTGTGCTTCTGTTAGTACTTAGCCACGAGCTGTAGGTAATTATTTTGTAACTACTAACAATTTAGTTTTTGCGTAATTGCGACTATTACCGCTTACTTTACCCGCTTAAAACGCAGTTCCAAATCTACCCAACAACATCATTTTCTAGTCATTGTTAACGTATAAATAAACATTGGTGTATTTTTATGTACTGTAGAGGATAGAAGATCCTCTACTGAGGGGGCTCAGTGGTAGAGCGTGTAATGTGTGTATAGGAACTTCTATTCTTTAAACGGAAACGCATGGTTGGACACACACGGTTTATATTTGTTAACTTGTTTCACACGAATACATCTGTCTAGCTCCGCCGCCTGTGGCGAACTCTCGAATGTACAAAAGCCTAACTATATTTTAATCATTTGAAAGGTTCGAATGCCGTCAGATAATTACCAGCCATGTACAACATAAGGTTTTACTCTAAGGCTCTACAGTACTTTGAATAATCATGATTGAACTGAATGCTATTGACAATACTATAGGGATTCACAGAGTGCTCATAAAAGCCGGAATTCACAAATTGCGCACATTTCAATGGGCGGCCTATCAATCGTACCGTGCAAACTGGATGAAACCAAAAGTGGAATGCGTTAACGATGCACTCGATATCGACATGTGGATGCCTTCATGCGATCGCTGAAAAGTCAGTAAAAAGTGAACAGACTACACACGGGGAGTTAGCCAGTGGAGTTTTCAATAGACTCCAACTATAGCTAACGAGGAATTCAGACAACGCTCGGGATATTTTGATATTCACTCGAGTTTCAATGCCGGAGATGAATACAATAGGCTGGCTTTTGATCGATTACGTGTATATCCGTTTAATATTCTAAAATTAACTGTCATGAAAAGAAATTCTGAATAAGATTCAGACATTTGGTGCCTACTTGGCGTAGGTTCCACGTCATGTTTAACAAAAATCAAATAACAAGTTTGCCAAGTTAATTCTGAATAAAGAGTACTATTCTATTTCTAATGAAGGAGCTATATCACGGTTTGCCTAATGAAGTTGCTACTAATCACGAGGTAAACCAACCATTAATAATTAATTCCTAGCACGCGTACCCTGAGAATGGTGGTAGTAACCCCACCTGTTACGTCGAGCATAAATTACCAGCTACAACAACTACCTACCCACCACGTACGCACGCAAACAGAACGAGTGCCAAGTATCAACGATACCACAGAAATTAACAGTCCCTTGTGAATGGCCAGTTACATTTTAGTCGAAACAAACCGCATTGTTAAAATAAAAGTCAAACCGACAACATGTTATCTATGCGTAAAAAATAAAGAAGGTAGATGGCTTTAAGAATTAGAACGAGAAAAATGACACAGCACGCGGGAATGTATAAATCTGATCTTATCGTGTTGTAGAATACGGCGCAAATATCTGAACCGAGCACATATGTACATAATGTAGCGCTCTAGGAAGCAACAAATTTACTGGCGCAGGTTCTCCAAAGGGGCGCAAAGTGCCTCCGTTACTTGTTACCGTCGCGGGGAAAAGATTTATAAAAAGAATAAGGAATTCACTGCTCTACCCATAAACCCACAAAGGACACAACGTCAGGAATATGATCGATCGTAAAAAAATTGTAAAGACAGTAAATAAGTTTATTTATCAAGTATGTGTGGCACATATGCAGATTAGGCAATTGTTTTCTTTTAACCGGGAAAAGCGAGTACCGCTTTTCCCGGTATATACTCGGTTAAATTTTAGTCGTTTTAATCCCCTTAAGGGGTCATTGTACACATTATAACGAGCAACTTTTACTATGGGAACGAACCTGAAATCGCGAAAAAAAAATCAGCTGTGCAGTACATTTTGACGAGTTAGGATAACATAAATGTACTGAAAATCTGATTATTTTTTTGCGATTTCAGGTTCGGTCCCATAGTAAAAGTTGCTCGTTATAATGTGTACAATGACCCCTTAAGGGGATTAAAACGACTAAAATTTAACCGAGTATATATAATATGGTTTGTTGATAAAGCGTTCCCCCTCTCAACCGTAAATTGTAAAACGATTTATCTACTTTGCTTGGAAGAGCCGACATTGTCTTCGACTGTTGCCCGATTCAAAGTATGGCTGAGTTGAGCTCGTGTTTTCTTTGTAAAGCCTCCCCAAGTCTTGGGTTTATCTACGCCTAACATATGCTATGGTTTGCACGTATAATTGTCTGCTCAAGTGTGTATAATCGGCATACATAAAGCATATAAGCGACTTGTTCATAATCTAGACTTCGCAACGCCTTCTCAATAATGTATGCGCCTTTAGAGTGATCGATCAAACCTTCTGCATTGAATAGCAACGTGTTATTAAGGTTTCATATTACTTGAATATAAAACTTACCTCTCAGCTTGATCTACTAAAAGTTTTGCCATGTCTACAACACTGTTCAAGATATTGACGTGCGCCACAGTTAATCAGCATATCCAGTTTTTCATAGAGACAACTCCCATGAATCGCATTATGTCCAGCCATTTTGTTTTCTGATTTTCTTGAAATCCTACAGTCGTCGACCAGGACTGGTTGTTATTGAAGGAATATAGTATTATCAAAGTAGGTAAATATTAAGAATGTCGAAGAAGAGTGTAGTGAAGTAGGTTCAATATTCAGCATTATTTATCTGTTATAATATATTATTGTACCGTTCTGAATTCGATGAAAGTGTTGGAAGCATATCTTATGATATTGCGATAGACGAAGTAAAAGAAAAACTTCTCTCTGATATAGAATACGCTTATCAAGTTCCAATTTTCTTTTTCGTCTTTTGGTTTGTAATATAATAAATACTTTCCCAAACAGTATGCATCTTAAGATAAAAATACCAGAAGGTACCTATTGTGATCTTACGCCTCAAACTGCCTAGCTGTTTTCCAGCTAAATACCAGTTTTTTACATGGAGTGACTGAAGGTCCGACCACCAAAACCCGGTAACAGGGTCGTCTGGGTAGTACGATAGCCCTTGGTAAGACTGGATGTCAAACTTTGGGATTCTGACATCCCGAAACAACTGTCAAACATCAACGAATGACAGCTGGCACCAACGGCTTAACGTGCTTTCCGAGGCACGAAGGAGTCGCGCTATGTTAGGATCCACGGACTCACCCCGGCAAGCGTAGCTGCACCTGGTTGGTGAACCGACCCGTGCGACTGTTATTACTTAGCCGCGGGCTGTTCCATTGTATTCCTACACACAAGAAGTCCAGTAGTCGAACCGCCAAGCTATATGCTGTATGTGCCGTTCTTGACTCATGTCAAGAACGCTGTTGTTGCTTAGCTCTCTAAAGGTATGCAACGCTATATGCGTTATGATAAACATTTAAAAACTTAAATCTGTAATTATTTGCAACCTTTTTGGAACGAAGTTCCTTATTTTATTACAAAGCTGGTGCTTTCCGTGTAGTCCTATTTCAATTTGGTTCAGTTCTGACAATGGCATCCATGAGAAAACCATTTCTTAAATGTGGGATGGACCCTAAAATCGCGAAAATTTTTTAGCTGTTCCTTAGATTTTATTGAGTTACGTGTGCATAAATGTATGAAACAGCTCATATTTTTTTCGCGATTTCAAGGTTCATCCCATAGTAAAAGTTGTTCGTAACGATGAGTACAATGCACTCACGAAACTCTTAGAGTTAATTTTAACACCTTATATTAGTAGGTACTTTATAATAATAATAATAATAAAATTTTATTTCAGACATAAATCCACTTTGTTAGTAACAATTTTACTTATAAAATATGTTAGTAAATTATAGGTGATTGAATAATAAAATAAGAAAATTATAAGTAGGTCGTTTCGTTATGATATTGATCGAATATCCTACTAATAGGTTATTCGATCAACACCCGAACGAAGGCCTTCATAATTGGAGAATCAAATTTTTCCGCAATAACCTGTAAGATGCTGTTAGAACTACCGCGCAGCCTGCTTAGTAATGAAGCAGTTCTTTTACGTATGATGGCGTGAAAGCCATCAACCCTTGCTTCAGCAAACATATTCGAAGCACTACAGTAACGCGGCAGCCCCAACAACATCCTAAAGCTATTATTGTACTGGACTCGCAAGGCACTGAGCGATTTCTGAGTATATGTGATCCACAAGCTGCTCGTGTAAAATGTTTGGCAGTATGCTTTAAACAGGGTAATTTTAACTTGTGAACTGCAACGAGCAAACCTGCGTGCCAGCATATTACTCCTAACCACCAGCACCCTGCGCTCCCTTTCAATATCCATTTGATCGTCAAGGCCCTCTGTAAGATAGTGTCCTAAATATTTAAAATGATCCACTCGACTGAGCTCTACTCCATTCAGTCGAATTGGAGGTACCTACACTGCATGGACATTTACCGATGGCCTTGAATACCAAAAACTCACCTTTTTTTTACAGTTATATATAAGACCGTGCTGGCTTGCGTAGTTTTCACAAACGGCCAACAGCCTCCTCAATGCACCAACCGTCGGACTCAGCAGCACCATGTCGTCCGCGTAGCTGATGTTGTTTACACAAACATTGTCAACCGAGCAGCCGACCTGAGTACTGCTGAGCCCCACCATAAGCTCGTTTACATACAGGTTGAAGAGCTTCGGTGAACTCAAGCCACCCTGTCTTACCCCGCACTCCAACCTGTATGAATCGGAGAGGCTGCTAGCCCATCTGACGCAGTTTGTCTGATTACCGTACCAAAACTGGAAGATGCGTTGCACACTTTAGGTCACTGTTGTTTAGATAGCAAGTTTAGTAGTGGATATGACACTGAAATTAAAATATTACACTTTTTTTCACTTTGTAGTGTTTTTTCGCAAGTCGGTTGTTTGTTTTTTTTGTAATAACGTTTTTTTTTTCAAAAATATAATCTAATGTACAGTTTTGACTTTGCTATATATGTAAAAAGATACTAAAATGGGGAATGTAGCTATGTGTTCATCCATTATTATTTCATTTTCAATATTCCAAAGTCTATTTCTTAAGCTAATTTTTAACCCAGCTACGTACCTACATTTTGAGTAGAATTAAAACTTTCCATGTAGGATATCACAGTAATGACAATGGGGTATTTGAAAGGGTAGTCAATAACGTTACTTTTTATGACCTGTCAAAACGCGGCATTTGTACGTGATTTATCTATACTAATATTATAAAGAGGTAAAATTTGTAAGTTTGTAAGTTTGTATGTAGGGGGTAATCGCCGGAATTAATGATCAAATTTCAAAAATTTTTCACTGATAGAAAACTACATTATTCCTGAAGCTATAGGCTCTAAATTATATTTATATCATACATATTAGCCGAGCTATCGCAATTTTCGTCTAGCAAGTCGGAAAGAAATACCTCCGAAAACAGAATTATTTGCATGCCCTGCCTAAACGGTTGTTTAAAATTGAAAGCAATGTATGGCAACCCGCTTCGCCTTAATTATTTCTACAAAAAAGTCCGCGACACCATATTCCTATCTTTTGTATTTTAACTTTTATATTTCGTTTTATGTTTTAAAAAAGTATTTTTTCGACTTACTTCTGTTTGGATGATTATTTAAACAACAAAATATTAATTCGTAAAAGGCGACTAAGTTGAGCAGACAATATCAAGACTCGGTAATCTTTGGAACTACTGATCCGATTTCAAAAATTCTCTCACCAATGGGAACCTACAGTAAATTGCCGAGTATCATACGATATATTTAATGTTAAAACAAGAAATTTGCCGCGCACGAAGTCGCGGGCAGAAGTTAGTATGAAATATAACATTTTGACGTCCCAGATTTTTAGAATCAAAAGGAATATTAGCATTAAATGCAATTTAACAATTATATCTTCGCATTATATTTAATTTCTGTACGGTGATGGAAGTTTTTATGACGAGCGGTCTTTTTTCCATGTGATTTCATATTTTATTTTTGACCTATTCAAATAGTTAATTTAGAAATTCGGCAGTCATGATAACGAGTCGGATCGTCAGAGGCTCAACTCGGCTCAGGTGAGCGGGTAATGACATTCTGGAGCGTATCGATCGCGCGGAAATAGCCGGCCGGCGAACAAACCTGATCTGCTGTCGCGCTCCGACCGACCGACCGACCGACCAAACGCCCGACCGCACAACCTGCATTTGCCGTTCACTTCCTCATTATCCCGACGCTAAACGAAAATTGATTGTGAATAAACACGCTTTGTATCCTTTCATTAAACTTCATATTGGCGCCTACTATTGTAGGTAGGTATATACATAGACGATAAGCTTCTCTTAATTCCTATAAGTATTCTCCAAAACTGTTATGAGACGGATGTTTGTTTACTCGATTCTATGCAAGAGTTATGTAGGCTGATAAAACTTACTCTAGTTCAAAGGAGGAACCATCATCCTACTAAGTAACTACCCGCATTTAGATCAACTTCTATTTCATGTAGGAATCAGACTATCAGCTCCTGCTTACTACCCATATCCTAGTTGCAGTACATAGGTATAGTAAAGAATCACTGTATGAAAAATACAATCTTATGTGAGATTAGACGAAAACACAAAATCAACGATGTAACTGCGCGAGACATCTTTAATAGATTTTTAATGTCGGGTAGGGCCCTACTACTACTAATGCCTACCATCTGTCTCGTCGGAAACCCCAACATTTTAAACACCATTAGGTATACCTAATAGTTATCTTTTCCTTTGGGATATGTAAAAAACATCGGACAATGTACCCAGTTCCAGGTGTGTATCAAACCAAATCGAAATATGATGACCGTAGCGTAACGGTGCCAACTCGGCAGAATTCCATGAATCTATTAGTATTGAGCAATTACGTATACTGCTACATGTGGGCACTAATCAATATTCTATCACTAATCGAATTTTGATGATAAGCAGGTTCTACGTGATTCGAGTTGCGAAATACCCCAAAAGACCTTAAGTAAATACTTTTCTTTGCAGGAGGTAAAAGTCAAAAATCTAAAAGCAACTGGAAACAGCGATCTCGTTATTGTCGCCAGGTTACATAATGCTCCATTCAACGTTGAAACCCGATGATCCGTCCTAACATGGTACAATATTCGGGACCAAAAATAAACATTATGTTGAAGCCGAAGATTCTCGGTGGGATACGATACCACATGATTAAACCTCTGCCTCGGGCCTCTCCCTGCTTTAGGTTACCTTAATTAAAACGGTGCTAATCGTAGTAGTAGTATGTAGGAACTCAAATCGCTAGGTATCTGTGTATCAGTATAAACATTCATACCTAATAATCAACTTCTCGATTCAATAGCGCTTTACTTGGTTTCGGAAAAGGGGGAATGTCAAATTCCCTACCTACATTAAAATTTATTTAAGAACCTATTTCGCTAATATCTAGCAAGCGCCTTAGAGACGAAAACCATTGACTTGGTCATGTTGTAGCCTTTAAAAAAGAACAAGCCATGTTCATAATCGGATTTCCCTTGGGCAATAATTACGAACTTTCATACTAACTTTAACCTCTTTAGGAAATAAATTTTGAAAAAGTATTCCTTAGTGCTCATTTTCAATATAAATTTTGGCTGGCATGGCATGGCTTAGGATGTGCATTGTCTGATAGTGAATAAGATTTTACTAAGAATCCACAATTCTAAGACTGAGGTGTTGCCAAAGTATAAATGTACATATAAATAATACATTTATACTTTGCCAACACCACTTATTTAGTACTTAATATTTTCAATAATAGTCCTCTTGATCTAATTTCGGCCATGGCGGTCAATCACAGTAAAGACTAGCCGTCGACTCTGTAGATAAGGTGCATAAGTATATGCGCAGATAAAGATGCATTCTCTCTCTTCCCTAACTCTTATAGTCTGTTTGGACGCTGGGCTGCGTTCCGGGGCTCAGGTTATCAAACCGCCATGTTTCAAACTCTGGCTGCTTAGAAATTTCTAATGGAAAAATCCAATAACACTATGCTTGACCCAGCAGCAGTCTCGCTTGCGACTACGAGTAACATAATAATATAAGCTGTGGATTAGACAGGCTAAACTAACAAAACGATTAATTGACTATGACAAAAATTCAGCCGTGTTTTCGTAGTAGGTACGTAGTTACGGAATTTTTGAATGAGACTACTACTACTATAATTTAATTATATATTAATTTTAGAAAAAAAAATAAAGCAGCCGGTCTTCTGTGCTGTTTTATCGAATTATCTACTGCAGTGGTACAAACGCCAGCACATCAAGCTACCCCAATCTGTCAAATGTCATTGATAGAAAAATAATAATAATAATTTCATTTATTTGCTTTAAATGTGGTGGGTAAAAGATGTTACAATATATTTAGTGTAAAGAGACATTCAGCCATGCAATGGTAAATAGGTAAAACTTAAATTTAAGTACTACTTACAATGCATTCCTGAAGTGGCAGGACTGGCATGATTTTTTGTTGAGAAATTCGCTGACTGAATAAAAACTATGCGATATTAACCAATTTTTCAAAGCCACGCAGTATTTTTTGTATGGAAGTTCTACTATCCAATTATTTAAAGTATTATAAATAAGTGGCGCCATATAAACACAACTGAATAGATTTTTTCTTCTTCTTTGATAGAAGGTTCACGTTCAATTGGGAATATTTGGCTGTTTGGGGTAACTTGATGTGCTGGCGTCGTGTACATTATCTATACTAATATTATAAAGAGGAAAACTTTGTTTGTTTGTTTGGTTGTAATGAATAGGCTCAAAAACTACTGGACCGATTTTAAAAATTCTTTCACCGTTGGAAAGCTTAGTTTTCTAGGAGTAACATAGGCTACTTTTTATCCCGGGAAAAATAACGGGTCCCACGGGAAAGACCACGGGAGCGAAGCCGCGGGCAAAGTGCTAGTTTTGTATAAATTAACGAAATCTAACAAGAAATTATATCCAGCAGTTGTGGAACACTAGAACTATTTGAATTTTGCCGCGCCTTCTGTAGATTCTGTCACATCTGGTCACACTATATACCAACAAAATAGTTATAATAAATTCGACTACGTTTTATGGTATGATGTGTGACAAATTAAGAAACAACAAAAAATTAACACATTAACGATCTATAATAAATTTTACATTCTATATAACTTACCACAAGTAAAATCAATTTAATTCTAGTTACTCATAGCGCAAACTCAACTATATTTGCCATGTGAAACGGGGCGTCGGCAATGCCCCGCCATCGCCGCGCATGCGCCAAGTGAACCTCCTCCGACTAATACCATTGACAATTTTTCGTTATCTGGCAAGCAAAATCTGCTTTTTGTTTGTAGGTTATGTTTTAGTGATTAATTGTCAAATTTTATGTTGAATATTTTCGTTCGTGGAATTTGTTCAGATAATAATGGAGTGGACATGAACTTGTTACTTGTGTCGCCTTGTGAATTATTCTATAGATCGTCGGTTCTAGTGAAGTATTTTACATCTATCGTCCATTAAATGACTGTCATTCTCGCAGTATTACTTGACATTGAGTTATTGAATTGAGATGTGAACACGAAAGTGGATACGCACTCGTCACCTTACTATCAACAACGTGAAGTTTTCCAAGTAACATTTTGTAGATCTATTGATTCAGTTTCGTTATTTGTATAGATTTGGCATAAGCCGTCGAGATGACAATGAGTCAAGTAACAGTTATGAAACTTTACAATACTGTAGTGGACGACGTGATAGCAGGAGTGAGGGATTGCTTTCTGGACGATGGTGTCGACGAACAAGTGTTGCAGGAACTAAAGCAATTATGGAAAACGAAACTTCAAGCCAGTGGGGCAATGGACCCACCACAGCCTGAACCGGTCATACCGCCGCCGCCTCCAGTTCTTCAAAACTTTCAGAAGGCCAACGGCAATAATGTTGTACCTAAGAGAACCGACACACATTTGGGACAGCAAGGTTCTAGCCAAAACTCTGGTGTAGAGCACGGCGCTCCTGGCTCCAATCTTGCGGGCGCTCATCCACATCACGTACTGGACCCCAACAACAAGGTGCCCGTGCAACTTACTCTGCCTGCTCAGCCAGGTGTGCCAGGATCACAGCCACGATCATTTACCATACAAATTCCTGCATCTGCACTTAATGGTAACAAACTACACCAAGTACTTACTGGCCCTATTATAAATGCTACCATAAGTTTACCACAACCATTAGCGGCAACATTATTGCAACAGCACATCAACTCTGCACTAGCCGGACAGCAAAATGAATTTGATGGAGGTGGAGGTGGTCGCAGCGGAGCTGCACCCTTCTCTTTAGATGGTGCACTAGACTCTTCTGATGATGACGGATCGAATGCTGGCGATGGATCAGAAGATGGTGCAGGTGATGATGACGATGATGAGGAGTCTGCCGAGGAGCGGGCAGAGGAAGAGGAGGAGGAGCGTGATGAGAGTGGGGGAGCTGAGGAGGAACCTCTCAATTCAGGAGATGACGTATCGGACGAAGAGCCCGGTGACATGTTTGATACTGACAATGTGGTGGTTTGCCAATATGACAAAATTACTCGCAGTCGCAATAAGTGGAAGTTCTACTTAAAAGATGGTATCATGAACTTAGGTGGGAAGGATTATGTCTTTCAAAAAGCGAATGGTGATGCGGAATGGTGAATATTTCCTAATAATGAACAAATAAGCTGTGTGTATTTTTATAGAAGGTGTAACTTGTATCTGACTGTTGGAATGTCTAGAGGAAACAAAAGACAATGGTGAAATACTGTCACAGATATTATTATTTAATGAATATCATAATGGGCACTTCTACCATAGCATGAGTATGGATCATCAAAACATTGTTCTATCTGTATACTCCTAACAGTTTTGCAATGATTGTGACTTAATGAATTGCACAAACTATTTTGTAACAGAATTTGAAGGTGGTTAGCATTATTTACATTGACTTTTATCACAAATATTTAATTTCTATTTTATGTGTAAAATCAATATTCAGCACATTGCAGAGAATTCTTAATGTTTTATATTTTGCACATCTTATGACTTTAGTACTTGAGAGTTGAAATTAACAGCCAAATACAGCAGGACTGAATTTTACTAGTTTTAATACATCAAGCATCAACAGTGCACCACAATTGATTATCTATTGCTGTGGGACTTGGATGCCTGAGTTGTTTTATTTATACAATAGTATGGCTTCTTCATACTATGTACTCCTTCCTTCCTCTATACAATCCTTGCTGCAGTGAGCATTTATTCAATTAGCTAGAAGTCAATGTAGGTGATGCTTAAAAAAACAGTACCAAATACTGGTGATGGTTCAGATTATGAGCTTGTAGCATTAGTAATTTTCCAAATTATTTAAGTGAACACTGTGTGTAATCTGCTATTTTAGCTTCACTAAAGTTGGTACATAATCCAATCATTGTAAAAGTAGTACTAATCCACACTATGTTTATTATATAACTTGTGCCATAACAATGCAATAACTCTGAAATCAACCCAACATGTGTGTAAAAAATCCATTAATGGTATTTATAAACTGATTACCCAAACAAGGCATTTCAGGATGTATTTACGATAGGTTATCGGAAGGCTTACATACCCAAACAGTAGTTTAATATTGTAGCTACATTTTGCTCGGAATAGAAATACCTGTGCTAATATTTTGCGATTGTGCTTATTGTATATCCATATTTAGCAACAACACTATCAATTTCATTTAGTTATGTATTGTATTTAAAAACTACTTAGTGAAGCTGTTAGCATGTATGTTGTAATAATTAGTGTGTTTATATTAGTCCGAAATTATCTAGTAATGTGTACACAAATGTATCACATAGCTTTCATACAACATTTTGATATAGATTAAGTTGAGTTATAAATCCAAACATTACTTCTAAGTTTCTTCAAAGTAAAATAGTTAAATTGATAACTATAATGTATATATTTTCATAAATTGTTCATTAATAATAGAAATATTTTCATGTAATACATAATATTCATTCCCTCACACTTTGTAGAAGGTACTTGTAAATAACACCTAAGTACTGGCAAAACCTTTCTGCAAGGAATAGTAATAGTTGATTATGAACATCCACAATTTGAACTCATTTTTAACTTTATGTTGTTTTTGTCTCAGTTCAGGCACTAAGTTATTATATTGTGATATCTATGTTAATAAATAAACTTATTGTGTTTTTTTTTATTCATAAAGAGTGGAACATTTAAAATGTATGCTAAATTTGTAATTTGATCTTTGATGATGTATAATGGTACATGCAGCGAGTTCCAACTGTCTAGTTAATTCTCAAATAGATGTAATATAAGTTTTCTTATGGTTTGTTTCAATCCCTTAATAAAACGTTTGATGAAAGTGGTAATTATAATAAAATATGTTGCAACACTTGTTTCTTTTTACTGCAGGAATGCTTATGATCCTAGATAGGCACTAGTTAGCTTGTATTTACGTACTTAAGGTTTGGTTTTTATAAAAATACCATTTAGACCAAAATCAATTTGCCCAGCCTTTTCCCTACTAATAGTAAAAAAACAGCATTTTACATGGAGTGAATAACTACCAGACCTTCACAACCCAGTCGGTAACTTAGTAGTATAATATGATACCCATTTTTTTTTTTTTTTAAGGCTGGGAAATCATCCAATGACTGCTCCCGCTCTGGGTGGAGCGGAAGGGAGTGTCAGACTCTTACTGACTAAAACCCATCCATGTTCCTTCCATAGCCCTTTATGTTCCGGGGTAGCGGTAACCCTTTCGGACAATCCCGCTTACCCGGCAGGCTTGGCCCTGAGGGGCCCCTTCATATGCTGACATCTCTTTGAGGCGCGCGTGGAACATATACGCGCCGTTCGGCACGGGTCTGGTGCTGATCGGACGGTGAGTCACCCATTACTCACCGTCCGCAGGCCCGCGCCTACGGTGGCCGGGAGTCGTCACGTGGCTCCCGACGCCCGGGGCGTCTCCTGCGGCGGCTGGGACGGGAGGGAATAACACCCGGGACCAACGGCTTAGCGTGCTTTTCCGAGGCACGGAGCCTCGATATGAATAATGGTCCAACCCCGGCAAGCGTAACCTGATTGATCGATCCGTGCGGCTGTTATTACTTAGCCACGAGCTCCATCTTTGATAAAAAGTATTACGGCCATCAAGATTAATAAAAATGGTGCGTATTGGTCTCGTTACACACAGCAACTGCTCATCTCGTGAACTAATGACATCGAGTTCGAAGGAAGGAAGGAATAAATATTGCTTGTCCTGAAAGGAATAAATGTTGCTTGTCCTAGGTGTCATGAAAGGGCTCTATTTGCATGTTACGAAACATTTTTTAATTAATTTTCAGTCAAACATTTTTTTTTAATTTTCAGCCAGTTTTCACCCTGACATTAGATAAGGCTTTAAAAAAAATTTCAAACCACCATTAATCAAAATTTAAAAATCTTTATTCATCTGGTTGTAGTTAGGTAATAAATAGGACAACCATTATTATAGAAACTTATCCGATCCAGCGTCTCCCTTGCTGCGAGGTCCGTCTCCGTACCTCCCTTAGCGTTTAGTCGCTTAGTATACATAGCCCTGGCTGGAAGCCTTATATAATTTATTGAGGCATCCACAGACAAGTGTGGTTAAGCAGTCGTCAACCTCATAAATGAAATGCGGCGATGCTCACTCATAAAAAAAGTCTGAGGGGCTGAAATGATGTAGAATATGGCTCTAGGAGAGATATCCTAATGCTGTGATAACATCAGGTCGAGTGTTGTCCCTTGTATAAATGAGAACTATTGTGCAAGCAGTAAAATAGGTACCCACGTATACCTACTTATGTATTTTTAATGAAATATTGTTCTTCGTCCGTACCCTAACTATATTAAGCTGGTTTTTAAAATAAATAATTAGTAGGTACCGTAAAATGCTGCAACTTTGCCTGGATTTCGACCTTTCTTTGTTCTTAGATATCCCTGAACCTATTTATTAAAATGGCTTATGATGAGTTTTAAATGGAAAACAGAGCTTTTGCCTTGCCAGATAGAACTCAAATACTTATGTTTAAATTTTGCTGTATTTTCCGAATTACAAAGTTGTAGGTAAAACACAACTGCAGCTATAAGGATACCTTATTAAATCTAATCAATAATGTGGGTCTTCCATGAAGTTATTTTTTTTTTTCACAATATTAGGCTAAAATTGTAGGTAGCTAAACTCTTCATACAAAAAAATCTTTGACAAGTTAAGTCCTTTTCATAAAAATACCAAATCACAAGGAAATTACCCTTTTTTTGAAGGTGTGAAATCATTAAATGACCCCTCCCGCTCTGGGTGGAGCGGAAGGGAGTGTCAGACTCTTACTGACTTCGTTCCACCCAGAGCGGGGTGAAAAAAAAGGTTCTTAGTGACTAAAACCCATCCGTGTTCCGTCCTCCCTCACCCCTTATGTTCCGGGGTAGCGGTAACCCTTTCGGACAATCCCGCTGAAACCCTTCTTTATGCTGAAATCTCTTTGAGGCGTGTGTGGAACACGAACGCGCCGTTCGACCCAGGCCTGGTCCTGATCTGACGGTGAGTTATCCATTACTAACCGTCCGCAGGCCCAAGTCTACGATTGCCGGGAGTCGTCGCGCGGCTCTCAACACCCGGAGCGTCTCCCGCGGCGGGTGGGACGTGAGGCTCTGTTCTTCAACCATCCTATGTCCTCCTTCGGTAGCGTGACTGCTTCCCACTCCCTCCACTCCACTCACGCGAGGGGTCGCCGCCGCTGCGAAGGAAAATTACACTTTCATTTTTTGAGTGTGTTCCGGGGTAGCAATAACCTCCTTCGGTAGACCAAGGATTGAACCAGGGCCGGACGTGAGAGGTCGTCACCGCTGCCAAGGAAAATTACCCTAAGACGTTATTTCTGCAAGAAAGCTCTTTTTATGTAGCTAAAACTGCGAAAGTTACAGCACTCACTAAATAATTAAAAAAAGATTTTAGCAATACATTCATTAGCCTTTAGTTGCCATCACAACAGAGTGCTTAGCTCAGATCAAGTCCGTTCCCAATGACTCAAGGGATAGGCACAAGGCACAGGACGGTTTTGATGTGCTCTTGCCAATTGTCATACAAAGTGAAGTTGTAGTAAATCCATTAGTGGGTTCAAAGTAGGTAGGTAGGTAACATAAAAGACAAAGTAAGTCCCTCCGCCGGGCTCTCACTGAGCCGGTTCCAATTATCTACGGTAATCCGGCGCAGCGGGCCGCGCTAGATAGCCGCCTGTAATCGACTTACCCGCGCGATTTAATATCGCACTCAATGTCCCAGCAAAATATTTACGTAATTTTCCTCCGGCCGGCTTTGTACGATGAAACAAGTTAAAATCAGCCAACTACAGCTGTCTAACGTGAATATCAAATTTTATTCAGCATCGTTATTCTTTGCCAAAGTTTGGCACAGCTGCCGATAAGATAATTAGGTAGTTCGTGTTGCTTAATAAATGGAAAGATGCATAGTGAATGATACTTGTTCACCTTGCTAAGAAGGTACATTGACAATACATTTTTTTACAGGACGTGATCTTTAGTGCTTTTAGTTTGTTTAAGGTTTTGTTGCGCGCTCCTATTATTACTTTTTTAATTATATTTCCTGTAAAATAGAGGATGCCTTTGAAATAACGCTACGGAAATTGTGTTGTTTAAAGGACCATGAGTCAAATTGGGCTCAATGTCCAACAGAGTTATGGCATATGCCATTGTAAAGGATTTTGTTCGCCCTTAAATTGTTACTATGGGCACCACCTTCAATTCCATTGCAGAAAAAAGATATACACCTAAATAAGTATCGTAGAAAAAGACAATTGTTAGCCATAAAATTTTTATTTTAACATTAAATTCAGGTTTATACAGAGTTGATATGACAGGGGGCATTAAATTACACTACGTATACTTAACTCGGTACGGTATGAAAATAAAAAGCACCAAAAATGAGGTTTTCATTTTTTCAAACAAACTAAATAGCTTACAAATCAGAGTAAACCCTTTGTAAATAAAAACTGACCTTGTAACGCAGCGGCACCGACGCGCGCGCGCCGGAGCGCTGTTAGGAAAGATACATCGTGATCAAACGGGGCAAAACTTAAAAAAATATTTGCGACTAAACTACTGCTCATAGTTAATTGATTTTTGGTACAGAGTCTAGGGCTCAGTGTCCAACAGAGTTATAGCATATGCCATTGTAAAGGATTTTGTGTGTACTAAAATTGTTACTATCGGCACCACCTTCGATTCCATTGCAGGAAAAAGATATGCACCTAAATAGGTTTTGTAGAAAAACTTACAAAACTTAATGTAACAATATATTCATGCTTTTAAATAATGGTAAATAATAGATGCGCCTGCGCCCATGTGATTTACGCCACTCTCCATCCCTTTCACACCTCTCGGACGACTGCCCGGGCGCCTGTCTGCTCTCAGTCAGTCGAGTCTTTCGTAGCCGGATAAGCGGGATTGTCCGAAAAGGTTACCGTTAACCCGGAACATAAAGGGCTAAGTAAGGAACACGGATGGGTTTTAGTCAGTAAGAGTCTGACACTCCCTTCCGCTCCACCCAGAGCGGGAGAAGTCATTGGATGATTTCCTAGCCTTAAAACAAAAAAAAAGCCGAGTCTTTGGTCAGTCGACTCGTGATTCTCACCACAGACTACAATATAGTGGGCACGCCACGATAGTGGCGGTAAGGCCCCTCTTTGAGGAGTGGCTAGAGAGGCGTCACGCCGCCCTTACCTACCGCCTGACGCAGGTCCTCACCGGACATGGATGTTTCGGGAGGTTCCTGCACATCATCAGGCGGGAGGAAACGCCCGGGTGTCACCACTGCGAGGATCGCCCAGAGGACACGGTAGAGCACACGGTGCAAACCTGCCCCGCATGGGCAGAGCACCGCCGTGTCCTCGTAGAGGCGATCGGCGGCGGCGACCTCTCGCGCCCGGCCCTGGTGCAAGCCATGGTCCGGGGCGAGAGGGAGTGGGAGGCAGTCACCTCCTTCTGCGAAAAAGTTATGCTCGCGAAGGAGGTTGCGGGACGGGAGAGAGAAAGGTCCTCCCGTCCCAGCCGCCGCAGGAGACGCCCCGGGCGTCGAGCCACGTGACGACTCCCGGCCACCGTAGGCGCGGGCCTGCGGGCGGTGAGTAATGGGTGACTCACCGTCCGATCAGCACCAGACCCGTGCCGGACGGCGCGTATATGTTCCACGCGCGCCTCAAAGAGATGTCAGCATATGAAGGGGCCCCTCAGGGCCAAGCCTGCCGGGTAAGCGGGATTGTCCGAAAGGGTTACCGCTACCCCGGAAACTAAAGGGCTACGGAAGGAACATGGATGGGTTTTAGTCAGTAAGAGTCTGACACTCCCTTCCGCTCCACCCAGAGCGGGAGCAGTCATTGGATGATTTCCGAGCCTTAAAAAAATAAAAAAAGACTACAATATAGTGATTCTCACGTTGTTAGCTGTGTGTTTCCGTGTATCCTCTCTTGTTGTTTGATCGCGAGTTTTACCATAAGCTCGATAGATGCCGTTGTACCGTTTGGGCATTTTTTGAATCGCGGTGTCAAGAGTCTCCGCGCATTGTATACCTTTCTTGAACGAAATTATTATTTTTTGTACTCGCTTTGGAAAAACATTGTTGTATTTACAAACGTACTCGGGCAGTTGTTAAGTGCCAAACTAACACTTGTTCTGTGATTAACCGACCCTAGCTTGCTGTTTTGGACTCTGTCTATGCTTACGTATTGGTGCGCTTGGTGATTTACTTATTATATTAAACCTGTTAACTTGACCTGGACTGTTTATGGACACTGATTTACCTACCTGTTTTTGCAATGGCTACCGAAGGACGGCGTTGTGTGTTGTGCCCACGTTCTGTTTTGCGACAACGCGCGGCGGCATATTTTAGATGAACACTTACCAGATAGACAACCCCGGAATGCAGAATATATACAACAAAATGCGCTTACCCAGGTATGTGTACACATTTCCTGTATACGGCACATATCACTACATAGTATAAAACAAAGTCGCTTTCTCTGTCCCTATATCGCAGCTGCATCGGGCCCCATTGTCCCGGTATTAACAAAGGCTGCCCCCACCACACCCGCCCAAGCTCTACCCGAGAGCATGGATACCTCCGCTCCGATCTCGGACGACGATGGCCCCCTCTCTGCCTCTTCCTCCTCCTCGGAAGACGACTACGAGGTCGTCGGAAAAGGAGGGAAGAGGAAGAAAGGGGCTTCGTCCCAGGCCAGCAAGGCCAAAAAGGCCGTAGCGGCCTCTTCCTCCCCCACCCCTGCCCCTTCTCAGGCTCCCCGCCCCTGCGGTAGTAAGGCGAAACCCGCTTCCGCTTCTGGAAAGAAGCAAAAGCCCCCGCCTCCGGTCTTTATTCAAGACAAGGCCAAATGGACCGAAGTGTCCAAGATGTGCGTGGATCGAAAGATCCAGTACACCAGCGCCACTTCAACTCAACAGGGCATCAAGGTGTCCGTTCCCTCGTCCGCGGACTATAGGGAGCTCACCGCTATGCTGCGTACTAGGAACTACTCGTTCCATACCTACGCCCTCCCTGAAGAGACACCGACTCGCGTAGTCATCCGCCGAGTCCCGAAGGAGATCCCTTCGGCCGATATCAAAGATGACCTCTCTGCCCAAGGCATCTCCGTCTCAGCGGTGCACCGCCTTCACAAGGCGCGTCACGGGCACGCTTACGACATGGTCCTCGTGGTGTGTGACCCTGTAGAAGGGCACCACCCGATCTTCAAGATCAAGTCGGTCTGCTCACTATCGGGGATCTCTATTGAGAAACCCCGCCGCTCCAATATAATTGGCCAGTGCCATCGCTGCCAATTATATGGCCACGCGCAGTCCAACTGCTACGCCACCCCCAGGTGCGTCAAGTGTCTGGGTGACCATGGCACAGCGGACTGTCCCCGCCCCAAGGATCGGGCTTTATGCACCGAACCCCCGAGCTGCGTACTGTGTGGCCAATCTGGCCACCCAGCCAACTACCGTGGCTGCCCGAAAGCCCCCAAGGCTTCCTCCCCCAAACTGGCGAAGCGCGCTAGCGATCGCCAGAAGAGGGAAAGCCCCTCGGCTACAATCAAAGTGCCCTCAGCGCAGTTGCCAGTGCGACTCAGCCCCCAACGACCCATGCCCTGGGCCAACTTATTCCGCAGCGACGCTCCAGTCACCGCGGCCCCCAACTCTCAGCCCCCTGCTACCAACCCCGCGCCCAAGGTTACCGTTAACCCTGGGCCAACCCCCTCCCCCGTGGCCCTTTTGGCAACTCCACCCGCCGCCCCCTCGAAGCCTGTCTCGGCAGCCCCGAAAAAGGTCCCTTCCCCTTCCCCAGCAGGTATCAAGCCCACCACGACGGAGATCCTCGTCCACACCCTCGCGGTTATGAACCAAGTGTTCGAAACCCCGGAGGCGATCGCGATGGCCGATCAGGTCTACGCCGCCAAGGGCGACCCTATCAAAATCCTCATGGCATACCACAGCTACCCCGGGGTACTGCGCGCCATCTCCAACCTCACCTTTTAAATATCAATTATGGATATTACAAAAGGTGCTAGATGTACAAAGCCCCGGTCCCTCAAGTTAGGTTTCTTTAACGCTAACGGCGTTAAAAGTCAACGCGATGAGATCGCCGCCTTCCTCCGCGACCATCAGCTTGACGTCCTATTAGTTCAGGAGACCTTTCTGAAGCCCCATATACGCAACCCGAACATCGCCAACTATCGCATAGTTCGCAATGATCGGTCACGCTGTCACAAGGGCGGAACCCTCATCTATTTCAGAAGGACTCTCCATTGCATCCCTCTAGATCCCCCCCCTCTCCTCTCTCACTTGGAGATCTCTCTCTGTCGGCTCGCCATGACCGGTCATCAACCGATCACCATCATCTCTGGCTATTTCCCACCAGCCAACGGTAGCGAGGATCATATATCCATCGCCGCCGACCTCTCACTCCTCTTCGGCTTGAGCGACTCCGTCATCCTGGCGGGCGACCTCAATGCCAAACATCCCGCCTGGAACAGTAACCTCACCTCTACCAGAGGCAGATTACTGTTCAACTTAGGGGCCTCCCTTAACTTTGACGTCATCGCTCCGATGACTCCCACCCACTATCCCGGCGACCCTAACCAAACTCCCGACGTCCTCGACATAGCGCTCCTCAAGAATGTGAACCTCCGTTTGCAATCTTTAGAGGCGCTACACGAGCTTAACTCTGACCACCGTCCCGTCGTCATGCACCTCACCCCCTACACGGGGGGTCCGCTTGACCCTGACCACCCGCCCCGCACCCAGCTGGTGACCGACTGGAGGAAAGTAAGCGAAAAGCTTAAATCCGACACTCTGTCACCACACCTGGAATCCATCCCTGACCTCATCGTCTCTGTCGATGACACTACTGGCGCGATCGCCTCGTTTACAGAACACGTGCAATCCGTTTTGACGGATTGCTCACGGGAAGTCCCGGTGGTGGAAGACCACCGCTGGAAACTACCCGCTGACGTACGTGAGCTGATAACCGAGAAGAACGCAGCCATCCGTGCCTACGACTCCTTCCCCTGCGATGCGAACAAAGCCCACATGCGCAATTTACAGCGTGCTGTAAAGAAACGCATTGCGGAAGCTCGTTCGGACAACTGGGACAAGTTACTCGGTGAACTTGAGCCCAATCACCAAGCCTTCTGGAACCTTCAGAGGAAGCTTCGCGCTCCCGAAGAATCTTCCACCCCTCCACTCATCCGTCCCGACAAGAGCATCGCTTTCGATAGCTCTGAAAAAGCCGAGCTCCTAGCCGACAGTCTCGAGTCCCAATGCTCCCCCAGTTCCCTTCCGGTCGACCCAAAGCACCTCGCCAAAGTCGACGCCGAGGTCGAACGTAGAGCCTCTCTCCCGCCCGTCGAAGACCCTGATGATCCTCTGCCCCCCGTCACCCCTGACGAGGTGCAAGACATCATCAAGGGTCTTCAGGCTCGTAAAGCCCCCGGCTCAGATGGAATTACCAATAGGGTATTCAAACTCTTCCCCGCCCAACTGATCATGCTCATGACCGCCATCTTCAATGGCGCCATGAGTAATAACATGTTCCCACAAGCCTGGAAAGAGGCCTCTGTTATAGGTATCCCCAAACCCGGCAAACCCAAATCCGACCCCACCAGCTATCGCCCCATCAGTCTGCTCAACGTGCTCGGCAAAATCTACGAGAGGCTTATTTATAAGCGTCTCAAGGACTATGCTGAGGCGAAGAGCCTGATTCCGGACGAGCAGTTCGGGTTTCGTACCCAACACTCGTGCGTCCAGCAAGCGCACCGCATAGTCGAGCACATCAGTGCCGGCTTCCAGCGTGGCGCTATGACTGGCGCCCTGTTCTTCGACATAGCGAAGGCTTTCGACAAAGTCTGGCACAATGGCTTAATATATAAGCTATACCAGCTCGGCGTGCCCGACCGTCTCGTGCTCATCTTACGGGATTTTTTGTCGAACCGCACCTTCCGCTACCGCATCGAGGGCGCTCTCTCCTCCCCCCACCCGATTCGCGCCGGAGTCCCCCAGGGCTCCGTTCTCTCCCCCCTAATCTTTACCCTGTTCACTAGCGACATCCCTAAGAGTAAAAAGGCCCAATTGGCGTTATTCGCCGATGACACGGCCATTTACTACACGGGGACCAGTCCGCCAGCTATAGCTCAGACTCTCCAGACCTCGGCCAACGTCCTCGGCGCTTGGTTCCGGAAATGGAGAATCGAGGTCAACCCCGATAAAAGCCAGGCTGTTCTCTTTAGGAGAATTCGTAGGGCCCTCCCCAACCCCCCTAATCCGATCACCATGTACGGCAAGCCGATCCCTTGGGCGAAGCATGCCAAGTACCTGGGTGTCACTCTCGACCAACACCTCAGTTTCGCAGAGCACATAAAGCAGGTCCGTTCGCGGGCCGCTTTCGCTCTCGGTAGGCTCCAATTCATGCTTACAGAACGCAGCAAATTGTCACTCCGGTGCAAACTGCGTCTCTATAAGGCTGTAATCCGTCCCATTATGACATACGCTTGCGTCGTCTTCGCGCACGCCAAACCCAAGTATCTGCATCGAATGCAGACACTTCAAAACCGGTTCCTCCGTAAGGTCTCAGGAGCTCCCTTTTACGTCCGTAACATGGACCTTCATGTAGATTTTAAACTCCCCACAGTTCAGCAGTTCATGAAACGCCTCTCGAAGCGTTTCTTTGACACTGCCATAAAGCACCGCAATCCCCTGATTGCGGCCGCCTCCCGATACACCCCGTCCCGCATCAGTAAGGTTCGCCGTCCACGGCATACCCTCGTTGCCCCCGACGATGCCACCACTCTCCTCCAGGAGAGCAGCCCGGCTACTAGCACTGTTAGAGTAACATACAGATACAAATTTCCGTCGTTCCGTCCTCGCCGTCGAGGCCCGTCGCGACGACCCTGTCTACTCTCATCCTCCCGACCCTTGCTCGAGCCAGCCCACGTTGCCGCTGAGCCAGTAGTTTTAAAAACCCCCGATCCAGCTGTCCCTTGCTGTCCCCCCCCCCCCCCAGCGACGCCCTAAGCCGAGGTCCGAACCCCGCAGGGGGTGCCCTTAGCGTGTAGTCGCTTAGTTTTGTAAGTTAGGTTTAGTTTTTATTAAGCCTTGGCTGGAGGCTACAATTCTTTTGTGGCAGCCACAGGCAAGCCCGGTTAAGCAGTAGACAACCCTTTGGTTGAACTGCGAGATGCCATTCTTAAAAAAAAAAAAAAAAAACTGTCCCTATATCCCTATGTATGCTTAAATCTTTAAAACTACGCAACGGATTTTGATGCGGGTTTTTTTAATAGATAGAGTGACTCAAGAGGAAGGTTTATGTGTATAATTTGTCCACAAATTATGCGGGCGAAGCCGCGGGCGGCAGCTAGTACCTATTATAAAACTGTAAAATGTCTGTCATTCCACCTTCGTATAACTTGAGAACTACTGAACCAATCTTAATACACGTTTCATCAATTAAAGGCTACTTACCATCACGCTAAGTTATCGAAGGGGAAAGCAGAGTTGTTAAATATGAGAGAGGTCAGGGAAAAACGGCCGTAGAAGTAGAAATCCGATTCGAAATTCTAGACTAAGAGCCGCATTTATTACAATGGAAGCAAATCAGTTGGAAGACTTCCCTCGGCTAACAATAAATGAGATTTTTATGATATCGCTTGGGTCATATCAAATCGAACTTGCTAAGTCATATTGCAGCGAACATTTACGCAATGGTTTATATACGATAGAAATATGTCGTGAAAATGAACTAAATAATTTAGCAGCATGCAATATTCGCCAAAATGTGTGGCTATTAAGAGGAAGGATACAATCAAGACATGTTCGATCACGTACATATTACGTATATATTCTGGTCAACAGAAATGAAATAGGTCGAGATGCCATCGCTCAATACTACTGCTCGTGTCTAACAGGTAGACGCACAGTAGGAAGTTGTGCTCATACCATATCAATAATATGGTATCTAGGATTAGGCAGGTACATACAATTTAATCCACCGGCAGGTCATCTAAACGATATTATTATTAATATTGATTAAAATGTTAATAAAAATGTTTTTAACTGTTAGCAGCTGATTTATTTGTTATGTATTATTTGCACCTGGTATTAAAACTAGTTAAAGATGTCAAACAACAAAAACTACAATGCTATAACAGCACTACGTTGCAAGATTATAGTTTATTTATGGTCGGAGATAAATATTTATAGCAAAATAACCCCATGGATTCTTCGCAAAAATGAGTTTATATCTTTATATTTAGTGCTTTACAAGTATATTCAAAGTGGTCTCATCTCTGTTGGTGGGTGAGCCCAGGCTTCATACATTTTTGCCCATGGTCCTTTGTTTCCTTTTAGCGTGGAAATAAAACACGGGTTAATTACTTAAAATTGGCAAAGTGCTTATTTGGAATTGGTTTCTGGAAGTTTTAATCCTACATTGTAAGCAGCATTGTGAAAATCAATATTTGTGTGAAAATGAACGGGCAATTCGAAAACTTTCATGCGACCACGCCTCTTATAAAGTACCTGGGTACCTGCAGCCAGAAACAAAAACATATCAGGCTTTTAATTAATTAATAGCAAGGCAGTCTGATAGGCATTATAGGCAACCTTTTTATATTCTAAAAGCCTTTCCTGATTGTATTTTAACGTGCAATTTTACGTTATTTACCTTAGTACTTACTATACAAACCTGTCGTTGAAAGTTTCAGTGAGTATTATGTACATAGGGTGCATAATTAAGTTAAGTTGGCCACTGATACTGTTAGCGAGCTACGTGCATTCCGGATAGGTAGGTAAGATAGAGTTTTTTTACAGTACGCTTCTAGTCTTTTGCACGAATTTAATATTCTGCCTGTGCCAAACATAGTCTTAAACCTGTCCACGCTTGAGACTGTTACCCATTTATAATTACGTTATTATTCCACTTCGGCCTACTCAGTGTCGCTATTTATTTCTCAGGAAAAATAAATTGTCACAGAAGCCGAAGGACTCATTTAAATACGGAGATAAATATCGGTTTAGCCCTACAAACCTGTAAATCTTTGAATAAATCACTATTTGTCAGCACTGATTTAGTCCCGTCTAAATTCACCTCGATATCTATATCGAGCTTTTCAGTAACTCGTTTTAGCTGTCTACAGCTAAAACGAGTTACTGAAAAGCTGTGTGACTGTGTGCCTTGCTGGGGACTGAAAATAACGAGTATAGATTTAACTAGCATTCTCTCTCTGTACGTGCAAGTCGATTCGATTCGGGTGACACACTTTACCGGTGATAGGCACTCGGAGAAGCGTGCAATTCGCTACCCGCATTAAGTTAACCCGCAGTCCCAACTTATCTAACTCTTGTTCATACGTAACCCGTTTGAGGTTATTTATTGTATATTTAAATGTAAAGTACAATGAGTTTATTTAGATATTAGCAAATCACATGAAGAATTAATTACTATATACAACCTAAAACCAAAAAATATATACATTATGTACAAGTGGTAAAAAACGGAGAAAACCTCATAGGGCGTCAAAAAATTCATCCCCATCGCTGTCAGTGGGAAATGTGCCCAAAAGGCTCGCAGCGTTGCCACGTTGAATGGCAATGCTGATTCTTTGGACTAAAAATTGACCAGCCTTCTGGTCACGTGTAGAGTCGACCAACCGCTGTAAATGTAAATGTTAGTTTTAAATCCAATACTTACATTAAATTTGGATTTACATAGATACCCTTCACAACTTACCTAAATATACCTACATAAGTAAACATCATTGCCTACCTACTTTATCGCAACACTAAGCAGTTTGCGTCACATTGCTACAAAACTTGAAGTATTTATTATATTTGGTATACCACATATTATGTATCCTTCAAACAATATTACATCATTGACAATTCTTATAATTATCAGACCACAGTTAAACTTCTGAGTCCAGCAATATCTACTGCTAACTATGCTAAATAAATTACTTAGACTGCCATTAACTTGAGCGCGAATAACAATTTATGCTCATTAATTAGGTGGTTATAGTTTCCGTGTTTTTTTTGTATCATTTATTAACCTTAGGCAAAGAACAAATAAGCGGGATTGTCCGAAAGGGTTACCGCTACCCCGGAACATAAAGGGCTACGGAAGGAACATGGATGGGTTTTAGTCAGTAAGAGTCTGACACTCCCTTCCGCTCCACCCAGAGCGGGAGCAGTCATTGGATGATTTCCCAGCCTTAAAAAAAAAAAAGGCAAAGAACAAAAGATAAGAGTACTTCAGAAATTCCAATTATGTACCTTATCATGATAATTAGGTACCTACCTGTCCTTAGAGTAGCTTGTTCCTAACTAAATACATTATATTTGAGTTCGCAATCATCAAAATATCATGTTTTCAATACCATGACTTATTATGAATGAAAGAAAAATAAGCAGATTAGATAGACGATTACATTACCGGGCTATAATATTGATGTGTAAGGCGGTAGGTTCCTATACAAATACGAACGACAGGTAATTCACGTTCGTATACGAAATCCGAAGTACGCACGTAGATAGGTAGGTACTTGTACGAGTAATTCCATTGGTAAATGAAATCGGTTTCATTTGTCAATTGAGAAATAGAGAAAATGTCAAGCCAAATCGATTTCAATTAAAATTGAAATGATGTGGTTAGGATACTGCTAGCTACGCGACGTATACATTCAGATACAGGTTCTAATCTATTGCATTCAAAAAGCTTTTATTATTTAAAACTAATTGTATAAAAGCTTTGAAATACAATGTAGGTACTCAGACAAATCGATTTTGCGGAGGTTAGTACATTTTCATTGAAGTTCAAGCCATTATGTCAGTGTATCAATATAGACAAGTACTTATAACCTTAAGCATCAATCTGAAAAGAAAGGGGATAAGACCCCACGAACAAAGTGGTAACCTGTTGAATGCTTGTGTGGCTGCGAGTATAGCTTCATTCTCTGTCGGCTTTCCCGACGGTGCGGTCGTTATCGAGCGAACCCAACTCCACAACAATAAGTACCCATACCCAGTACCACTCAACACTTAAGTGTCTGCATTTATTTTCTCTTTGATCTAACATATATTTTTTTTGTTTGCAGGTATACATTCTCAGAAGCCAGTGTTGTGTGTATTTCGTTTCGTGCGTTGAGATTGTTGTAAAATGTCGTGTTTCGGTGGCAGCGTGCTGATCCCCGACTAGAGATACAGTGCATTGTGGTGTGCGGTGTAGTGTGATGATGTGTGTGAAGTGAAGTGCTAAGGCAAAAGGAAAACCGACATCATGTTGCCGACAAATGTTATGTCCTTTATGAAAAAGGTGAGTGAAGCATGCAAACTATATCAAATAGTGTGTCTAGGGACTTTTTTGACTGACTGCCCCACTCACTTGTCCGATGGATTGGTGATCACTGAATGATGTACTTATACTTTCATTTCGGGGTAGGTTTTACCGCCCATTATCCTTATATTAACTCTTAATCGTCTCTTACCTGTCTCACGGGAAGTAATTAAGAGGTCCTATTCGTGACCGAGACGGCACGGATTGATTAATAGTATTCCTGCCGAACCATTTTCCATTGTGCCTCTAATCTACCTTCGCCAACGAGCGGGCCTCAGGTTTCGTCCCATTATCTGCGCAAATGAGAAATCTAGGATGCTGAACCACAGATTTTCTCTGATCGCAAATTGAAACAGTTTCTTATTTAGGAAATATATAGATGAGCCAAAGAAGCCTTCGAACATTGTTAACGATAACACCTACACAGATCTTATGTACATTATATATTGTCAGTTTCTAATAAGTATACTATTTGTGTAAAAATAACAAGGCGCGTGCCCTAATTTCTTTATAACGAAACCGACGCACATACCTACTTTTTGTTGTTTTACCTTAAACTTTCTAATTAAATAAGGTTAATATTAGAATATAGTTCCTCTTGTTAATATTAACTGAATTGTTAACAAAATATTTCATTCACGAGCGGAAAACGCGCCCACCGTTTTCAGACTAAATTATTCAGTTTGCTTCTGTCACGATGAGCGAATGTATACTAAATGTGAGGCCACCTGGGTACAGTAGGTACTGCATTAATTACATAAGCACACACAATTAATGGCTCAAAACCCCGAGTCACGTGCCTCTACCTACATGTAATATTTATTTTCGTGTAATCATAAAACACACCATCTGTGTTAAACAGAAATCTTTGTTTTGATTTTATTACCGCCTCGCCTTAATTAAAATTCCCTGTGTAGTCGCTGCTCTAAAATATATTATAATGTGCAAAATTTTCAAACTCAAACTCAAATTCTTTATTGCATTCATGTGTACATATGTAGGTGTTACAGAGGTAAATAAGTTCCAACATGAAACCCGGTTAGGGCACGGCAACATATTAACATTGGATAAAAGAAGCATCCAGTCACTAGCTTTAAACAATAATTGTAATTAACTATTATAGTTATACTAATATGTAATTATTTTAATTAATATCAATATGTAATTTCTATAATACAATAATTGTAATTAACTATTATAGTTATACTAATATGTAATTATTTTAATTAATATCAATATGTAATTCTTTTTCTTTCCATCTAAATCTTTTTCAGCTTTTAACTAGGGCTAAAATCCAAAAAAGCCTAGATACTTGCGCTCCTGTTTTTCGTAGAATGAATGAAAGTGGGTCGACCATTGTTATCCAAACTAAGTTTAGCTATTTCAGTTGTAGGGCCCACACCTATGTAGGTAAGTAAAACAAGGTTGAACAGGCTGAAATCATATTTTTATCATTTACAGAAAATAGTAAAATCCCCTAAAACATACCTTAACAGAATAGAATAAACAGAATAAAAAAGTAGCGATCTCAAACAAGTAAAAAAGGAATAACGTGTTTTTATTGTACTTAACCTATCTTTTTCCTGCGGTTGCGTCCGCGGAATAAGATATATGATCCCCGGGGAACTGTGCCTTCAGTATAGAAGTGGGCTGTGTCCTTTCGTTATATTTTATTAAACGAAATTCCATTACGAGCCATTGTTTCGTTGAAATACGTGGTTGAAATAAACGGTCCGGTGGACCAAAGGACGAAGTTATGGATGTGTTCTATGATACGGATTGCATTCGTTCATTCATTTATGATTGAAAACTACATTCTTTTAAATGAACAAAACTTTGTCCTCGTAACTAAATAAAAATTACCTATAAGTAAAATAAATTTCTAAACAGCGACAAATTGTGCCTAAATGCAATTTTAAGAATTATTGGTATTTTCGCTACCAGATTTTATTGACTTGACAAGACACATCCGAAGTGAGATCACAAGACACAACCAATTTTAAAACAACCATAGCAAACAATGTCCACAAATCCTAAAATAGGTAAATCCTAGGTGATGACATTGAATGTTCCGAATTCAAGAAGTAAGATGCAGACCCACCAAGTTCGTGCTTCACTCAGGAATCCAAATTTAGATGTCCAACCCCGTGCGCAGAAACTCAAGAGAAAGATTTAAAAAATCCGCAACATGCCTCGTCTGTTCCGCTATTAAAGTTCGGTCTTACAACGAAAGTATTCCAGCTTCGGCTCAGTTATCCGCAAAGCAATTTGTGCTAGTTACATCCTACAGCTGACATTCTAGAACGTTGAAAATGCAAGATACAAAGTATGCAATCCATTTTGCAGGAAATAGCAACCTTTTAGCTATTTACTATTGAACCGAAAAGTAGACAAAAGGTCTTTGTGTGTGTGCATTCATTGTTTTTCGTGTGTGACTGCGGTATCTACGCTGCTTCGCTATCGGCGGCAGGCGGCAGGTGCGCTCAGCGTGTGCCAGTGGCAGCTCACTAACGCTTCCTGTGAGATGAATTAACGCTCCGCCGAGCGGAAACGTCTTTCTTTCTCATCAACACAATATTGTTGAGTTCCGCGCTCGCCGACAATACTGTTTGTGAAACAAAAACACCTATGTGGTGGGCAAAATAAAATAAAACACGTTCTCGTCTTTTTCGTACGAATGTAAGTAATTCTTTGCACGTAGTGATTTCTCAAGATCTGTGGCTGCTGGTCCCAATTGACACACAAACCTGATGGACACAAATGTGTCGAATTTCTGTTAAGTTCACAGTAACTAACCAAGTTTAAGTTCTGATTTAACTTCAGAAATGTCAGGGGGCTTCCTTAAATATGCATAACAATGATTCATTTAAATGTAAATGTCGTTGTTCGGAAGTTGAGCATGAATACCTGGGGCCCTCGTATAAATATTGGTACCAAAAAGAATATCGTAAGATAAGCCTTTACACAACAGGCAGATAAAGTGCAAACATATCCGCCGTCAAGCAGGATTTTCCAGACATTTTCATATTTCTCTACCGCACACCCAGCTATCTTTGTCGTTCTTCTCGACTTTGCTCTATCTTTGACATCTGTGCCGGAGACGTGCGCTACAAAGGTATGTCGTATTACTAACTACCTTCGTTAAATCAATAACTAAATAATTTATTGTAAAATGTGTAGGAAGCAATTTTACAGATCGGAGCATTTGTTACCAGCCACGTTCAGCTGCAGTATGACAGTTAGTTACATATATGTACTGATAAAATGTATACTTGTGTTTCATAAATATGTGAAAACTTAGGTATAATAATCGTCATCAATATATTTTTAATTTATCTTATTCTATCGCGACATGATAGGTAGCAAAGATCACAGTATTACGTGGTACTGTGGTAGTTATTATGTAGTCATAATAGCGATTTCGCATCATATTTGAAATTTATAGAAATAAACATCATCCTTCATAATGGCTCAGTCAAACTATGCAGGAAACTATCGGGTAAATCTGTACAAAACTACGATTCATTTTTTTTCCAAACATCCTGCAATTGCTGAGGGTTAGGTGGTGTGGGGTGGGGGAGGATCGAGAGGGTCACTGAATGGAGCCGCACTCTATAATGGCGGCCCCTGACGACTCTATTAGCTCACAGCGCGGTGCATAAAGGTGCACCTTATCAAAGCGCGCATATTAAAGCGAGTCTTTTACTGCACTACTAGTCCACATTTTTTGCCCAAAATAAATAGCATTCCCTGAACACGCTATTTGCTAGGTTAAATTAGCAAACGTGTTCTTGATATTTGCTTTCATTTAGATGTATTTCGAATTACCTACTTGTAAATCGTTAAATGTTTACACACCTCAGTGCAAAATATGCAAATAGAAACATTCTAATGTTGTCTATTGATATAAAGTACGTTTAGTAAAAATGTTTACCGAAAGCTTGAACTTTTTAAAACCAATCTCACTCCGTCTCTCGGCATCGAGTGAAAACAAAACGAAATGATCGGGACGCGCGCTCAGTAGAATGTTTTATGGATATTTTTTGCTTTTTAAATGCAAATTTGCCGTAAGGTGAAACGAAAACTTGAGATAATTTCCGTATGTATATCTACATAAACCTTGATGTGCAACATAAGATTTATCTTTCATTTAATTAGCTATTTTCCATTATTTTATAACACCAAAACTAATTTACGATGAAATCACTAGGGGTCGCTCGGGCACCTCCATCTTGACGAAGGACGGACGAGCATTGACAGGGCAACATGTACCCAAATGACGTTTAACATTAGGTAAATCTCCAATCTATATTAACTATTCAGTGGGTAGGTATCTCAGTGTTCGTGATTCATATTTCAACCCTTATCAAAGTTAACTAGTACTTCGCCAGACATCACTCAGGTGACAGTTATCATTATTGCGGGCTCGTTTGACTTTAGCGGTACCTATTCAAGATAAGCATTTATTGCTTATTTATATTTAGAAGTGAAAATTTTGCATACGAGAATACGCAAGCCAGTGCGGAAAATGGTAGGGAGTGAACAAGGGTTCAGTGTGGAAAACAGACCCTATTCAGTAAAGGATGGCGATTTCAGACTCATGTTAAGTCTTGGTTTCCACGAAATCGTTGGGACTTGCTAGGGTTGAATCTGTAACTTGTGCCCCGAATCTGGCTTATTTAAGATAATAGAATAGTCCTCCTGACCGAATTTCGGCACTGGTGGTCAATCTCAACGGATCCTATAGACTTCGACGCGGGAGATATTAAACACAAGAGTTCGTGCGCAGACACAGATGCTCTCTCTCTTTCTTCAATCTCATAGTCCGATGAGACGGCAAACCAACACGTACGGAGATAGATCAGGCGCAGTACCAACGGCTTTTTGTATAATAAGTATGAGTTACGTAGGTATTATCATCCCATCGTAATAATATCAGCTCGAAGTTAAACCAAGCTGAACATGACACGTTCACCTGCTGAAATAATATCCAATCAAACAATCTTCCTAGGCTATCCCTACCTACATATGTTGGGGTCGGCAATCGCATGCAGCTGAATACCGATACAGTATTCTACATGGAGCGAGGAGATAGGAGGTATCTGACATCCACTACCCTATAGCTGGGTCGCCCCGTGGTAAGACTGGCTGAAATAATATTATAATACAATTAAAACTTGTTATCTTGTATTCAACAGAAGGTAAACTTGACATTAAACATAACGACCCTTATATATTTCCACATCGGCGACTCTTGTAAGTTAAAACGCTTCTCATCATAAAACTCAAAGCTCAAGTATTGATTTTATCCCTCTTTCAGTTATTTCCAAGTAAATTAATATTGCTCCGAGCTATTTTTAATTCTCTTTATCGTTGACTTACTCTCGACCGATATTGAAATCGTATAAAGACGAGTGACGAAGTCGGCGCGAGACGTTAAGAGGTACCTACCCTCCATATTGGTAATATATGTGCTCAAGTATGTAGGTATGGGCCGTGCACGGTATAATAGCTGCTTTCTGTAGTGGCTCCGGTCAGCTTCTCACGATTGACCGAATAGCAGTGACGTATGTGCGGACAGTGCCATTGTTACTGTTTCAATATGTTTGGAGGACTTTGATGTACGCAGACAAACAAACATTGAGGCCCGAAATATATAACGATAAATAACACTCACGCACACAGCACACAAAACGTTCACCGCCAATCAAAAGGTAATTCCATCAGGTCCAGGTCGCGCTCAGGATGCCGGCAATACTTCCGTAAGTAATTAAACTACTTCGATGATTGCCTAATTCCGTCGAAGTGTGCCGGACGGTGTATAGTTGACTTAATTCCGTCGATGTGTGCCGGGCGGTGTATATTTCACTTATGCATTATGTATTTGAATTTTAACCAGTTCCGTCAACTCGTTGAACGGTGAGCGAGCTCCTAGTGTGTAATTAATTCTGTTCATTTTCAACTTAGAGGAACTTTTTCAATTTGCATCATCGCACTGTGCACCGTGCTTATTTATGCAACCCTCGACACAAAACCCTAATTTACGTTTAAACTCCAAATTATTTTAAAAGGGTAAAGTTGTGATTCATTATGAAGCGTTTGCATTCTTAATTAAATGCAGGTGTTCGTGAGCGAGCGCTGCTTTGTCTCGCGACGAACATGGGAGGCGGGAGACAAATTAGCGACGCCTGCACGGTTCGTTTGTTGTAACGAAGAATTTATGTCACTTACTATGTCGTGTCATCTGTGCGGTCTTATGTAAACCTAGTAAATCGTTACATAAACACGGCGTGTGATTTTCGACGGATCTTTGGGCCAAGCTAAGCCGCTCTCAGTGCTCACTCAGTACAAATATTCAGCTCGCACTCGAGCTTGTGGACCCAGTTCATGAGATAATGGGTGCGAGCCGCAACACGTAGCCGGTCAAATTATGCGATTTGGGCCTCCACCCCTCGTAGATGAAAGGCTTACTGAGGTTATGCGCCGCCCGACCCTGCCATAAAGGCTTATAGCGAAATACTTGTGTATTCTTGCTTGATATATCAAAAACTTAATGTACATTTTAATAACGTGTTTACAGTACACAAAAACTACATTACGGTCCAAAAAAAAAGAAAATTTTCGGTCTTCGATATCTTTTAAAATGCTCTTAACTGAAACATACTTTACTATCAGTGTAACTTGTCACTAATTACTTAATAGGTTTGTAACGAAACTCTGAAACATAATAATGTTACGTATTTCAACGTTCAGAAAATAAATAACCTTGAGGTAGCTTCTGTACACGTTAACTAAAAGTTTCAGCGAGCGCCCAACTCCGTGTGCTACGCCGTAGCTCGTAGCTCGTAGGTCGTAGCGAGCTGCTACGACAAGTTAGTGGCACCGCCGATTGTTTGCCGCCTTGATACATACATCGTATATATTATAACGCCGTTTAATTTTAAACACGTTAGTGTTGTGTCGCCAACTTCCTAAAATGAACAGCTGTTGAGTTTAACAAGCGCAGCGTGCTAGGAAACATGTAAAACAAAAAGTTGAACTTGAGAAACTACTGAAGTTTAAAAATGTTCAACATTTCGGTTGGCGTGTTCGCCAGTCTCAATTAATCTTCTTCAGCAATAAACGCCACAGAATTTGTAACGCTCCTCGGATCGTACTTGCGTAAACTTTTCTTGAGTAATGATGGCTGTTAAGGGTTCGATCGCTTTAAAAATGTGCGCCTCAGCGGATAATTGGCGATGTCTCGATGAGAGCGTCAGAACCTAACTCCAACCAAGAATATTAAGTGTTAAATGGTGAGCGCCGCCGCTACTTCAACACTTATGATGACGAAATGTGAAATTGCCTTAGTATTTAGTGCAAAACTTGCCTCGAAACTTTACCTAATGAAGTTAGTTAGTTTCAGTATCGCTCGTTTCTAAGGTACGAATATGTATGAAATGTTGGGAATATTATCTTAGCTGTAACATTAGTTAGAGATATTCTGATATGAAAGGTGTCATTTACTATTTACGGTTCACTGAGGTTCGCCAATATAATATTCATTTTTATCGAAAATGTTCAGTTTTATATGCTTTTCTACTGCGTTGATCTAACTACACTCGAGAGCAATGAATCCGGGTCACTTAAAGAATCCTAAAAATCTCGGAAACTAAAAATGCTAGGTTAATGCAATAAATTGTATTTAATAGACAATGTAATACTCCTTAAATGAAGGTATTAAAACTTCTTAGTTATTGTAAAGTTATATCATAAAAAAATCAAATTTGAAAAAGGGCCACTTTCGAAGATGGAACTACGAAATTACAGCATTTGGTTTTGCTTTTGTTTGTAATCTGTCATTTATGTGGGTACATAAACCATGTTGATAGTGCTCTATATTCATTATTCAAGCTGAAATTATGTCGCTTACGCCTGAAGAATGCACCAGAATACTTACAATGCTGGAAACCGGCCGGAGTCAGCGCGATACAGCCAGGACTGTCGGTGTGTCGCTGTCAACAGTACAAAGAGTTCTCCGACGTTACGAAGAAACTCGTTCTAACCTACGCAGACCAGGAACGGGCAGAACCAGGTGTACCACAGCACGAGAAGACCGATACTTGGTGAACACCATGCTTCGAAATCGCTTTCTCACAGGAACTGAACTCACAAATCAGTTTCGACACCTCGGAGGAAGTAACCCAAGTGCATGGACAGTAAGACGTCGGCTTGCTGAATCTAACTTAAAACCCCTTAGACCTGCAAACGGCCCTAAACTGGAGCGTGGGCATCGTATTTCAAGACTAAGATATGCCCAGGGCCACGTAAATTGGAGTATTGAAGATTGGTCAAAAGTTATGTTCTCCGACGAATCAAAATTTATGCTCTACAAGCACGATGGAAGACACAGAGTGTATCGAAGACCAGGGGAAAGATTCAAGCAAGCATGCATCGAAGAAAAAGTAGCCTACGGTGGTGGGTCTGTACTTGTGTGGGCCGGAATTTCTTCTGAAAGTCGCACAGAGCTGGTGATCATAGAAAACGGCTCTTTAACTAGCGTAAGATATGTGGAAGAAATCCTCAATGATCACGTTGGTCCATTTATGGTCAATTTAGGTGAGGATGCTATATTTATGCATGACAATGCCCGACCTCATACAGGTAGGATTGTGAATGACTACCTTCAAGAGATGAACATTACTCGTATGGAGTGGCCAGCGCGCAGCCCGGATATCAACCCGATCGAGCATGCTTGGGACGAGCTAGGCAGATGCGTAAAACAACGAAACCCTCCCCCAATCACGCTTCGTGAGCTCAAAATTGCTCTCACAGAGGAATGGGAGAATATTCCCCAAAATCGTATAAGGAACTTGGTGTACAGCATGCCAAACCGCGTAAACGCAGTAATGGAAGCACGAGGAGGCAATACGAAGTATTAAAATTCAAGAAAATCGTAATAAAGTTCAAAAATTTCATGTTTCCTATTTTTGTTTTAAGGAGAGATCAGCAGTTTTTTTCTTTAAGTAATTTTGTGTTAATAAAATGTATGGTGACTCATATTTTTTTTACTTTCATTTAAGGAGTATTACATTTTCTATTAAATACAATTTATTGCATTAACCTATCATTTTTAGTTTTCGAGATTTTTAACATTCTTTAAGTGACCCGGATTCATTGCTCTCGAGTGTAGTTCGAATAGAAATTTATTGAAGTATTTTTCTAGAGTTAGTTGGTTTTGGTTATCAGTTTCGTCATCATTAAAAAAAAATACTCGGTATTCTACCATACTTTTCCTCATGCACTACGGTTCTTCCGACACATAACTCAGGCTTGTATAACGATATAAGAGATGTGTTTGCATACTCATGTAAAGCTGTTCCTCTAGCCGAATGCTAATACAGCTCAGATAAAGACAACACGACGCGGTTTTGGCTTTAACACAAACAAATGTAGAATTCAAGTGGTTGCATGATATAGTTTCGTGGCTTCGTGGCTCGTGGTTACATGAGCGTAATGTGTGCGCCCGGGTGTGAAGAGCATTAAAGTGGGTTTAGGCGAGATTCAGCCGTCGGTGATTTAGATTTATTCGCGTGTAGTTCCGACCGGCCGCGCTCAAACTACCTTAATGTGATTTCTGAACGGGATCCACATAAGTCTCGCGGGGAACATGGCGGCGGGAGCGCGGGAAATCTACTAAATTACTTTACTGCTTTCTGCACATTGTTTAACTGTTGTTTGTATGTGTGTTGGACTAACATTTGGGGGGTATTTTTGTTTGGGAAAACATTGTTAGTTCTACTTTCTGATCCATCTCATCTGATCGAAATCCGTATCATGTATACCTGTTACGGCCTCAAGATCGACTTTAACAACCGCAGCGATTAGTCAAGACTAGAGGGCCTACCACCACATCTTATAGCAGTATTATTTTAATATTATTTCCAGTGAGAGAGCTATACATCTTGTATAATATAAGTGGTGGTTCAGATCCTAATCGTGCATGTCTAACAAAAGATAAGCTAGAGAACCATTTAAAGGATACCTACTAAAAATAATATCGAAACAAAATCAAGCCCATTATAAGAACCTATGTCGCCTTGAATCTGTTACTTATAATAGCTGTTGTAGAGCTTTTCTCTGTAATGTTTTGCATATTAAGACTTGGGTATAAACCTAAGTATTTAGCTAGAGCTCTCTATATATTTTATTATTTTATCTTTGGCATGTTTCCTTATACAAATAAACCACAGTCTCAGACTGAATGGATGTTGCAAAGCAATGTCGGCGGCGGTCCGTTGACCGCGGCTTCGCTTTTCAAATTTTATTACGTTTTAGTGGTGACTACGAACTACTGAAAGAACGTAATTTCACCCTCGTCCGTCCATTCAACCCCGAGGCAATGTTTCATAGTTTACTATATTTTGTGATGAAAATTCTTGGCATAACGTTATTGGGAAGGAATTTAAGGCCAAATAGCTAGTAGCCCCAAACAGTTTGCTATCTTTAGACTCCACTCAAATATGTTTTTAAATTATTTCAAAATACCTGTCAATACATCTAAGTTTAAATTCTTTTCAAACCTAACAATTCTGTACTCAATACTATTTTAGGTACAAATACCTAAATGTTGCAAAACTTAAATAATACTCAACACAGTTTATAGTTTAAGCCTTCTTTTATTTGATCACAGCATCTTTGTCCTGTTTCTTTCTTTTTTTAATTTGACCCTGTTCTCAACTTAAACACATAACATACAATAGAAGCTAAGCGTATTGTCACCATTGCACTGTAAGAAGCTTATTTGTTTTAATATGTTTCATAGAACAGCTGCACAAGTTTCGCATCTACGTGCACTTTGTATATGTGATATATTGCAACATTAAAGCAACAAATATGTATCTCGGTCCAAAAATAAGAACAATCGCATTGTGTGCCAGAGACGCGTAATTACATTCCTTTGTGCTGCCCGTGTGTGTAGCGCTGCGCAGCCTCCGCTCCGCATGCTCCGCTTTGCGCTCTCCGCTCCGCTCGCCGCGCACGTGTGACTTCGACGCGGCCATTGTTGCTGCCACCATTGTGCTCATATGTCGATACCAAATAAATATATCAAAGGTTAAGAATTCTACGCCCATTCAATGCTTAATTACAGCGCTATACACAATGTGAACGGCCCTTTCGCTCGCACCCGAATGAAAGAAATGGCTCTTTCTTTTAGACAAAGAATGAAAATGAAATAACATTAATTTCGTACAGTAATGGATTACATTTGCACAAGTCGAACAACGAATTAGAAAAGGTTGGTCCCAAGGTGATGATAAAGTAAAGGCTTACACCTGCCGTTTGCCGACAGCAATTAGAGTTGTAATGTAAATAGCGGGTTGAGGCAACAAGTGGGTCAACCAGGGCCGCGGGGCCCCCCCTACCCCCGCGCCGCGCCGCGCACCCCTTGCACCTCTTCAGTAGGTCATGAACGCTCTGTTCATGACCCATTTTATCTCAAAAATCTCCGACGGTAACGTTAATCGAAGCGGACGTTCGTGTGCTCAACCTGATACTAGTTGCGCCGTTGCGAACGCGCTACATTATCTTGCTGCTTCGCTGAGCTGAAAGTGAAACGCAGATAATAAAACTGGATGCTCCACAAAGTGTATTTTCGCAAGCCTTTTACGACTCAATTTTACTATTACGAGTCTTTCCGACCGAATAAGAGTCCTTAAAAAACAAACAAATTTTTCGAAACAATACTAAAAAAAACTATCCCCTTCATTCAATCTAGTATTTTGAGTTAAAATGAAGGGGATAGTTTTTTTTGGGCCTCTGTATTGGTTCGAAAAATTTGTTTGTTTTTTAAGGACTCTTATTCGGTCGGAAAGACTCGTAATAGTAAAATTGAGTCGGATATTTTATTTTAAGGGGATAGTTTTTGTTGGGCCTCTGTATTGTAGCATCTAAAAAATCGTATTATACCTCAAAGTTAACTAATTTATAATTTAATTTTTATAATTTTTATCGAAGAATCACGAAGTAAGTCAGTTCTTAGGATACAATAAAAAAAAATTACGCGAGTAACGAATTAAATAAAAAATCGAGCCGCATCACTATCGGTGTCAAATGAAAACAACACTTGATTCATTTTTTTTTGTTTCTTTCGAATTGGATAAACTTGTAATTTCTCTTTTGCTGTCAAATTGGATGGATGGGCAGACGTTGGTACTGTTGGCAGTTGTGCACATGATATTTTGAGCGTGCGGTATTTAAGTACTTTTATCTTGGATATCCACCAATCCAAGTGAGTTACAAAAATTCTTTGTTACTTAACAGATTTTTTATTTGATGACCCGTTCAAAACACCGTATATTCCTACTATTTATTGCTGAACAGTGCTCTATTTTACTAAATTATAATACTGATGAAGCTACTCACTAAACAATAGCTCTTTAAGTGAACTTTTAGCTATTATCGTATTTCTCAGTATTCCCTTTAAGGTGGCACCTCACCGCGAGCACCCACCTGTAATGTAACGTTACAGATCCGAGCATTACATCAGTGAAGGAGGAGCACCGAGCATTAGTCAGTTGCATTAGGATCATAAATGTTACATTACAGGCGAATGCTCGCGGTTCGGGTCCACCTTTAGACGAAGTATAATTATTACTCCCACGGTAATCGACAAATTATAAAGAACCAATTAGCAAACGTTTCATTTAATAGACTCCTCAATTTTTGGTAGGCCTAATCGCCGAACAAAAAAACCCTATCTCTTTGGTTTTCAGTTTTTCAGTATTATCATCATCATCATCATCATTCTCCTGCCCTTATCCCAATTTATTTGGGGTCGGCGCAACATGTGTCTTTCTTCCATACTTCTCTATTAGTCGTCATCTCGGTAGTTACTCCCTTCCTAGCCAGGTATCATCTTTCACACAATCCATCCATCGTTTCTTTGGTCTCCCTCTACTTGTATAGCCATCCACATTCATGCTCACAACTTTCCTGACAACATTTTCCACATTCCTCCGCATAACATGCCCATACCATGACAACCGATTTCCACACAACTTTTCAGTCACCGGTGTCACTTTCAGACTTCCTCTTATATACTCATTCCGTATTCTATCCATTCGGGTAACACCACACATCCCTCTTAGCATTCTCATCTCAGCTGCATGCAATTGTCTTTCATTCATTCCTTTTGTGGCCCAACACTCTGATCCATACAAGACGGCAGGTCTAACCATGCTTTTATAAATCTTCCCCTTGAGTTTAAGGGGAATGCGGGAGTCACAAATTGTTCACGTGACCTGCCGCCATTTCATCCACCCAGTGTTAATTCTATGCTTAACAGTCCGATCTATTTCGCCATCGCTTTGCACAAGTGAACCGAGATACCGAAAGTCGGAGCAAACTGGGAGAAGCGCGCCATCAAGCGCTATGACCCCAGAACTGGAGATACCGCCGAAATCGCAGAACATGTACTCCATTTTGGTTCTTCTGATTTTCAGGCCAACAATCTCCAGTTTCCGTTGCCATTTCTCCAGTCCAGTATTAAAAACTAAAAAAAAAACTGTTTATAGTAATCGTTCAAAGCTTTAATACATATTTACCACTTCCTGTAAATAACATAACATAGCCATAATAACCATGCTTGGTAGAAGCGAGACGTTAAAGATATCCCTTTCCTAGAATTACAAACATCTACTTTTTAATCTCTTAATAGAAACCTACCAGCGACAGCAGTTAATATAAAGATAACAGGTTAATTTTGGTAAAAAATATCATATTATCAGTCGACGTATTCATTGAACGGGAAAAACGGTTTTCAAAGCCTTCTGATAACCACGGATCCCAGCTTAAAAGTAACGTGGAATCCGCCCTTCGCTTCAACCTCAGAAATAAACAGAATTGTAAAATAAATTATGTAACTACACACATCAAAAGTGTCTAGGGATCAACATATATTTTTGCAATAACTTTTCTCTTGATTGATATTAATTTAAATTTTCTTTAAGGATTCATCAAATAAAGTGTTTTCGTTTGTCACAGTAACGATAAACCAAGTCACCTTTGCATTAATAAAGAAATTTGCCATTTTCCTAATAAAGGGATTTTTGACATTTGAACCACTAACATTAAAGTTCGAAAAAAAGACTGAAATAACAGTTTTCTTTAAAATTTTATTGGGTAACTTAAACAATTAATAATCCGTGTTTCTACCGCGAACACTAACAACACAAGAACATCGGTTTGGCATACTCAAAATGAGTTCATCCAAATCACGCTGTGGAATGGCCGCCCATGTTCGTTGCAACAACAAAAAAAGGTCTTCTTGCAACTGGATACCCTCCATATTCGGCAGAGCTCTTCTCTGTAGCATATCCCATGCATGCTCAATCGGGTTCAAGTCTGGCGACTGAGCAGGCCAGGGCAGGACATTGATGTTAGCTGCGGCGAGAGTCTGTCTTACAACTCTTGCGGTGTGCGGTCGTGCATTATCGACGAAACAGTCAGAAACCGCTTGCATGAAGTGAACCTTCATTCCCGAAGACCGCTACGGGTACCACCTATAGCAATGCACAATCGTAGGATTCGATATCAATGGGCTCTTGAACACAGAAATTGGGCAGAAGAACAATGGCGTTTCGTGTGCTTTTCTGATGAGTCTCGTTTTGGTATGAGACCGGATACAAGACGTATACGACCCTGGAGAACCCCTGGACGCCAACAGCGATTAAAATCCTGCCAGGAAGTCCATCCTTATAGTGGTGGAACCATCATGGTATGGGCGGGTATTTGGATCGGCGGAAGAACTGAGTTGATTTGGATCAGAGGCAACCTCAACGCTCAAATTTATGCTGAGACGATTGTATCTGACGTCATCGTTCCTCTACAAGTGCAAATCGGTCCCTTATTTCAGTTAATGCATGATAATGCACGACCGCACACCGCAAGAGTTGTAAGACAGACTCTCGCCGCAGCTAACATCAATGTCCTGCCCTGGCCTGCTCAGTCGCCAGACTTGAACCCGATTGAGCATGCATGGGATATGCTACAGAGAAGAGCTCTGCCGAATATGGAGGGTATCCAGTTGCAAGAAGACCTTTTTTTGTTGTTGCAACGAACATGGGCGGCCATTCCACAGCGTGATTTGGATGAACTCATTTTGAGTATGCCAAACCGATGTTCTTGTGTTGTTAGTGTTCGCGGTAGAAACACGGATTATTAATTGTTTAATTTTAAAGAAAACTGTTATTTCAGTCTTTTTTTCGAACTTTAATGTTAGTGGTTCAAATGTCAAAAATCCCTTTATTAGGAAAATGGCAAATTTCTTTATTAATGCAAAGGTGGCTTGGTTTATCGTTACTGTGACAAACGAAAACACTTTATTTGATGAATCCTTAAAGAAAATTTAAATTAATATCAATCAAGAGAAAAGTTATTGCAAAAATATATGTTGATCCCTAGACACTTTTGATGTGTGTATTTGAAAAGTTATTGTAGCCTTATATTTTTTTCTTCGTTTATGATTCACATATATACTGTTAAAATACAAGTATTTCTATTTGTCCCTTTTTTATGTAAATAACTTTTAATTTTGTTAAAGAAATAAAATGCGAGCTTAATTTTCCATTTGATGTAGTATCCCCGCAGGGCTCAACATAGGTAAACGACTACGAAATATCGTTTACCCGTGGAACCGTCTATTACCGAGGATAATATTTGATCCCATGTGATTTGATCGAATCTATATAAAAAATTGAATTGTTTTTCGAATATTGCGAGTGCTAACTGTTTTTAATCGTAATAAAACATAGTGAAACACAAATAACGTTGGCATTTCAACCATCTCAAATTACAACAAAGGATTGCGCGTGACACAAAAGTCGTAAATTAACAATCAGCAGTCAAGTGGCTCTCATTGGAAGCTCTCGACAAAAGCGTGTGTAATTGCTGGCGGCTTCATTTATAATGTATTTAAATGGAAAGTGTTCGGTCACGAATGAGGCTCGGCTGGTGAATCCAATAACGCGAGGCTGGTAGCAGTGAGGTCAGCCGCGGCCAACACACTACCGGAGGAATGCGCTGCGCTAGATGCTTCACAACTGCTCTAATATTCATGAATATTGTATAACAACTGTCTGTTGTCTTTGACTGCGTATGTGTTTCCTTTGGTAAAAAGATTCAAGCGATATTGTTGGGAAGATAAGTTTTATCTATGAATGATTGTCTTAACAAGGAGAATCTGATTTGAGTATAAAAATGCAAAAAATTCTAATGATATTGTAGCCCAACTGATGTTAAAAGTTGCTATCTTTCTCTGCGTGCTAGTAAAAAGCACACCACAGTGGATACTTCAGCCGACAATAGATTAAATCGATTGTGTCAGAGACTTAATTGCACTTTTCGGAGAGGAAACTGCAATTTGATTGAGTCAATCCAAATGAATTCTATCGATGCCAGTGCCTGGGCACTGTATAACTACCAAATTCCATTTGAATGCTACAGCAAATTGTCCGAATGCCTTAACTGTAACCTAACCCTTTTGTGGGTGAAATTTTACGACTTATGCGGGCGTGAAGCAGATGTTGAACATTCTGTTTTATATCACTCTCAGAACTGCGTAGAACGAATAACTCGTTTCAAACTGTTTTATTTTTTATTAGACTTTTGTTTTATCAAATATCCACTGTAAATAACAATATTGATACAACAAAATGCTCCCGGAGGTTATCTATGGCTCCACTCCAGTACCTTTGCGATCATAAAACTTTACATTTTGTTATTGTTGTTTTGTATTGCTACGGATATGGCCATACTTGTGATATCTTTTTAAAAGATGGTAAGTTCAGGATGTAACTTCATGTACATATATAATTCACCGACCGTTTTCATACACATTAAATGTTACGATCTAAATGATATTCTGCCAGCGCTATATCTATTTAGCGTTAAATCTCGGTGCGTGCCTCAAACATGTCTCGTAGCAACACGAGTGCCTATAGCGGTAGGTGTCCTTCCTGTCCCTCGTATTCGTGCACCCACTTTACGAGGTACGTCCGCCGAGAGTTCGCTTAGTTGAAGCTCTCCTCAGTTCCTTCCACCTACCGCACTTCTGGTCCGCTTTGAAAACAATTTCTAAAGCATTCAGAAAATATCCCTATTTATAGTCTTCAGTATATTTTATGAGCAAGTTCCAATTAGCCGGAAGGCTATTAATGTAGCTCGACCGCTTTATCAAGTTATTTTATGTGAGGTATCTTAACGTCGTGTGCTACCGTAGCTCGTAGTAAGTGACCTCATTCATTCAGATCTATTTCGGTCTTAACTTGTAGTTAGTTATTGAAGAGAAAGTTTGTGATGGCTTGCTAGCGAGGCAATAAAACGCTCCGCAGTCTAGTTCGGGAGACGACAATATTGATTTTCCCATCTCTGATGTATTTCATTCTCCATCTGTTGCTCTCCATAAAATTTACGACAGTATTACTGAGCCGTTATTTTTGAATGAAGAGTTTTATCGCCACGCAGCGTCGCTTTCCACGACATGAGTTCTTTTTCAACACCAAGTATTTTTATCGAGTTTACTAATTCATGACATTATTTTTATATTTTTCGTTATCTGCGGAGTAAAAACGTTAGATTTATAATATTCTCATACGTTTTTGTCATTCCACATTCTCAAGTGTATATGTATGTATAAATAAATGTACTTTGTTGTCCTTAGATGGTGGCGACAGACGACTCATCGAACACAGTGCCCGGACACATAGAATCACCGGGGACCTTCGGCAAACTGCGACAGACCCTCTCCTCCTCACTGCTCACAGCCCAGGACAAAGGTAAACAAACAACTGGAAAAGACCACAAAGAAAGGTAGCACTTCACACATTTAGGGACAAACAAGAGTCAATCACAAATAGGATTTAATTAAGTTAACATTTGCTTTTGAAAGTTTAACTTTGCATGGCCTACTCACATTGTAATCGTACCTCATAACAACACTAATACCTAAACACTGCCAGAAGTGAATAAATTGTTAGCTTTGACGCGAAGTTACATAACTGTGGTCCAACTTGTGTAATATCTGAACACATACATGCTGGATGAAGAAACTGTTGAGAACCGGATGTTGAGATTTAAGTATGAACACTTACTCAATCTGATGCAATCAAGAAAATTGTATTATAAAAGCTAGCACAAATTGAGGTAGGCCGCGCCGTAACACAATGCATTGCAACAATCCTTCTGCATTACGATAACTTAGTACATTTTTTATGAACTAACTACAAGGCTGTCGCACTGCCGTTTTTTGTATAAAAAAAATATTTGTGCAGCCCGTTGCGGCTGTGATATGCGCTTGGCCCAATAGGACCTTTTTCCTCAGTCGTCACAGATTATCAACAGATTTTTATATTTGTGAAAAAGTGAGAGGCTTCATTTCGATAATCCTAAACCATTTTAAAAGCTTTATATTTTGAATCTATTACGCTTTTCCGTCATCCTTAAGACTGATCCAAAAACATCCAATACGTCTAAATAGGATCGGCCATGGAATACCAAAACCAATTACCCTTTTTACAGCGCCCGAGTCGGACAAAAAGAGAGCAAATTCCTAAACTTAGTAATGCGTTAAATTGATCTGGCGGAACAGAAACGTATCTCTTCTGTGCTTCAAGCTTCCTGAATTTCAGGCACGTTTGTTTGTAAATAAAAAGGGCAACTTTTAATATAAAAACTACCTGTTTGTACTATTTGATATTTTACCAGTGTTACATACTGAAACTATGTGGTTTTAGTCTTTTAACAAATATTTTACGTACAGAAGTTTAATAATGTAATGTCAATCATGCTGCCTAGCTTTTTCGCAACGATATTGGGGTCGGCTTCCAGTCTAATTGGATGTAGCTGAACACCAGTATTTTACATGGAGCGAGTGCCTATCAGCCGGTCTACTCTGCACTTTACTTCAACTTATTCTTTACTTTTCTACTTCAAACTCACTTCACCTAAGTTTTCACGGTGAGATGTTTACTTGAATTGATTGGCTGACCTCCACAACCCAAGTAACTGGGTAATAAGATAACCCATAGTGCGACTGTCAGACTTTTGGGTTTTTGGTCTTGGACTTTTAACTTCCCGTAAAGACTGACAAAGATCCACGAATGACAGCCCGCACGTGCTTTTCCAAGCCTGGATAATGTAATTTACAGAAAGTTTGACTTTACTTAATGCCACTTAAAATGCTACTTAAAATTTAAATGTGTAGCCAGATATTTTCAAAAGCAATCAATTACTCTACTATGCACCGGCCATAATTATTTAACCCTAAATAGATTCTTCTAAAAATAGATAGTGCATAGCTAAGATACCCACCTAACGCCTACACAACCCAGCAGATTGAATTACTCATATAACTTGCGTAGGACGGTAAAATGATACGGCTATTTAGTTATACGGTGGGATATTTTTAGTGCGAAACCAAGCTAAAATAAAACAAAAGACTGATTTTAACATCTTGGACTTTAACGAGAACTATGCTGACTATGAGCACCTCAAAATATACAAATAATTGAAAGGTTTTCGCCGATTTCAAGCTTTTATACTGAATAAAGTTTGAATTACATTGGTGTACCTTAAACAGGTTTTAAGATTGATGTACATAAAGTTAACCCATGAGAATTCCAAGTAGGAGGGTGCTGGAAAATCAACATTCCGGTCCCGTTCTCTTTTGGGCCCGAGACGTACCCATCCGGCCGTTATCTCTCATCCCGAAACAATATCCATTCATCATGTCGACGGAAATCTGTTTATCGGAGCCAACAAGGGAAAGTATCGCAAACTAGATACAGTTTTTACAAACACCTTTTTATTATTGTACGTAATGGAAATTAGATGTCCTTTGTTCGGATGGATACTTGCCTCATATGAATATTAGATATTTGTTAAACGTAGATGTTTTCTTCAAAATTGTATCACTGATGACTTTTTTTTGTGTGTTTTTTATTTAACCATTTATATACACACATAAAAACAGACTAGAAGAAAGGAACAGAAAATAAGTACAAAGATGATGTTTATTTCTAAATAAATCTTGTAGGGACACATGTATGTATGTAAGGCAGAGTGCAAGGTAAGCAAATTGTATACGCGCGTGATGTATGAATTGGAACGACCAGTTACTGCGCACTGGTCCGGGCGAACGGTTCTCTCTCAGGGAACACGCGAAATATATTCGGTCAATACAACCCGATTTTCATTGTCCCCTGAACCCCGATCCAGAGGGAGCAGTACTCAGACAGGGATTACTGTGGACACTCACACGTGTTGTATGATCCCTAAAGTGGTGACCCCGAAAAACTATACACGTCATAGAATATTATAGTGAAATATAGTGCACGTTTATAGTACTTCAGTACTACGCGGTTACGAACTAATAAAAAATGATGCAACCATTGTTACCACCGCAAGCGTTGGCATCAACGCAGCCGACCTGGCCAGTGAAATCGGAGGATGATGATGTATCGCTAATCACCAGCAAGACACAGATTCCGGAGTTTTGGGCAGACGAGCCACGGCTATGGTTCGGGCAGTTCGAGGTCATAGTCGCAGATCAGAAAAAAGGCGAAAAAGCAAAATTCAACCAGGTGATCGCAAGGCTAAACAAAGAAAATGTACGCCAAGTGTCAGATCTGGTGATGGAACCACCTGCAGACAAACCGTACACAGTGCTGAAAGAACGGCTGCTGAGTGTGTACGAAGAATCAGATACACAGAGAGCGCGGAAACTGCTGAAAGAAATAGATCTAGGAGATCAGAAGCCATCGCAATTACTGCGAAACATGAAAGATCTGAACAGGGGCAAATTTCCAGAGGACACCCTGCGCATGCTATGGTTGGGACACCTACCAGTGACGGCACGAACTGTGTTAGCAGTTAGCGATATAACAGACTTGAACAAGCTGGCAGAACAGGCAGACAAGATCATGGAAACAGCAGAGCTGAGAGACACAATCACCGAAGTCGCTGCTAACTCTTCCCCGTCAAGCACAGATTTATTGATCGAGGAGGTATCGAAACTAAGCAAGAGTATCCAGGAAATGCACAGAAGTAGTCAGAGGGAAAGAAAACCATTCAAACCACGATCGCGATCACCGTCACCAGGGAGGCGTTGGAACAACGCGTCGCAACGGCGGGACAGAAGGCGATCGGCGGACTGGGTGTGTTTCTACCATTTCCGGTTCGGGAAGAAAGCTAGCAAGTGCGAACAACCGTGCAGCTGGAAGAAAGGTGCGGTACAGTCAGGAAAACAGGAGGCGGGAAACTAGCCACGATGCAGTCAACGGTGGATCACTGCATCGACTTGTCAAACCACCGGCTTTGTGTTAAGGATACAATTACGGGTATGCGTTTTTTAATTGATACAGGTGCTAATGTTTCAGTCTTACCAGTAACCAAAAAACCATACAACATAAGCAATAGTACTAATTTCAAATTATATGCAGCCAATGGCTCAGAAATACAGACGTATGGTACAAGAAATTTAAAATTAAATCTTAATCTCAATCAACCTTATCAATGGACCTTCATTGTAGCAAATGTTAAACAGCCAATTTTAGGAGCGGATTTTTTACGTCATTATAAATTATTAGTAGATCTAAACGCGCAAAAATTGGTAGAAATGAATTACAAATCCTTAACCAGGGGTAGCATGGTGAAATGTTCGGAACCCTCAATCAGTATCGTAAACATTGGCCATCCATTTCACGAGCTATTATCAGAGTTCTCAGATATCACTAAACCCACGCCGTATAGGGACGACGACACCGTCAGCGATAATAACAAAGTATCGCATCACATCGAAACGACGGGACCACCAGTACATGCGCGCGCAAGACCGCTTCCTCCAAACAGGTATCACAAGGTGAAGGAAGAATTCAGGTTAATGCAGGAAATGGGAATCTGCAGACCCTCCAACAGCGCGTGGGCCAGCCCGCTACATGTGGTGGCGAAGAAAAACGGGGATATTCGGCCGTGTGGCGACTATAGGCGCCTGAACGCCATCACGAAACCAGACCGATACCCAGTACCACGGCTGCACGACTTCACCTACGTACTGTCAGGTAAGAAAATTTTCACAAAACTGGATATTAACAAATCGTACCATTGCGTGAAAGTTGCGAAGGAAGACATCGAGAAAACGGCAATCATAACCCCCTTCGGGCTATTCGAATTCCCGCGCATGACTTTCGGTTTACGTAACGCGAGTCAGACATTCCAACGTTTCATGAACCACACAGTACTGCAAGGGTTAGACTTTTTATTTAGTTTTGTCGATGACGTCATTATAGCTAGCGACTCAATAGAAGAGAACAAAATGCATCTGAAACAGGTTTTGGAAAGATTTAGGCAGTTTGGCATCACCATTAATCTATCAAAGTGCGAGTTTGGAAAATCTAACATCGAATTTTTAGGATATGAGGTCTCGACGAACGGTATTAAACCACTAGACCATAAAATTAAGGCGATCTTAGATTTCCCGCGTCCTCAAACCGTAGAACAACTGAGAAGGTTTTTAGGTATGATCAACTTCTATAGAGCAGGCATTCCAAACGCCGCCAGCCATCAGGCAAGCCTCAATGAATTTATGAAAGGCGCCAAAAAGAAAGATAAAACGGTTATACAATGGGATAGCAATTCAATGGAAGCTTTCGAGAAGTGTAAACAAGGTTTAAAGAATGCAGTAATGTTGTCACACCCTAAAGCAAATGTACCCTTAGCACTGATGACTGACGCCTCAGACACTTGCGCGGGAGCCGTGCTGCAGCAAAAAATAGGTAGAGCGTGGCAGCCATTAGGATACTTTTCGAAGAAGTTTACAAAAGCTCAACAAAAGTATTCTACGTACGACAGAGAATTGTTAGCCATTTACATGGCAATTAAGCATTTTCGGTATCTCTTTGAGGGCAATCAGTTAACGATATTTACAGATCATAAACCCTTAATCTATGCATTCACAAAACTACACAGCAATTGTGAAACGCCAAAACGCACGAGGCAGTTGTTATTCATCAGCGAATTTACAACGGACATTAGGTACATACAAGGCGAAAATAATGCCGTAGCCGACGCATTATCGCGCGTTGAAACCATACACTGCCCAACTGTACTCGACTTCACAGAATTAGCGATAGCGCAAGACGGCGACGCTGAACTCGCACAATTATTGAGCGCAGGAAATAACAACTTTTGTTTAAAGAAATATCATATTCCAAACAGTGATGCACAAATTTATTGCGAAATCTCGACCAACTCTTGTAGGCCTTATTTAACAGAAAATTTTAGAAAACTTGCATTCAACACGGTACATGACGTCAGCCATCCGGGCATAAGGGCAACGCGTAAATTGGTCGCACAACGTTTTTTTTGGCCAGGAATAAATCGCGATGTCGGAAGATGGGCAAAAACATGCTTACAGTGTCAAAAATCAAAAGTTAATAGACACACGGTATCGGACCTGCAACAGTTCCCAGCATGTGACCGCTTTGAACAAGTTCATATCGACATAGTAGGCCCCCTTCCTACCTCGCGAGAAGGGCACAAGTACCTAATCACCATGATCGACCGATGTACGCGTTGGCCGGAGGCCATTCCAGTAAAAGAAATCACGGCAGAAGTCGTAGCAAAAGTATTTTATGAGTCATGGGTTAGTAGATTCGGTTGCCCCAATAAACTGACGAGCGACCAAGGGCGGCAATTCGAGAGCTCGTTATTCACGCAATTAATGAAGTACATGGGTATAACGAAAACGCGTACCACACCATACCATCCTCAAAGCAATGGTCTTGTGGAACGCTGGCATCGCTCCATGAAGTCAGCGCTAACAGCTCGCCTCATTGACAACTCGTCCTGGCTCGATGAACTGCCAACGGTATTATTAGGGTTACGTACAGTAGGTAGGAGTGACAATGGCGTTAGTCCCGCAGAGTACGTGTACGGCCAAACGCTTCGTTTACCGGGAGACTTCTACAGCGCCTCCAATAAACGAAGCGGAGACGATCACGAGTTCATAAGGCACTTAAAAGATACGATAAAAAATCTAAAACCGGTATCACAGCAATCGCGAGACTCACGTACATTGTTTATTCATAGTGATCTATATAAATGCGAACATGTATTTATTCGCAACGATGCGGTACGAAAACCATTAACACCTACTTACGAAGGCCCCTACCAAGTTATAGAAAGAAAAGGCAAAGTATTTGTAATTCAGCTACCAAACAGGAAAGCTAGTGTGTCCATTGATAGGCTGAAACCAGCATACTTATTAAACGAAGAACGAAATGACAAACAAACAGGCACTTCTGTAGATAGTTCGCATAAAAACTCAGACTCGGAATCGAACCCAGTACCATTGTCACCGATTCCAATCGGTAATAAGCCACAGTCAAAGACAAGTCGCAGTGGTCGCACTATTAGACCACCCGTAAGATTCAATGAGTACTAAGACTATTAATGTTCCAACATGTTAACATTATTTTGTGTTTTTGTTGACCTAGCAGCTAATTTTTTATTATTATTTTGTTCGGCGTTGCCGTAACGGAAGCTGCCGGCCGTTATGGCGTCATTATGTTATTGCAGAGTGGAAGTTACGGCAACTACCCTTAAAATCTAGATGTAAGTTTTTGTATTGCCAAATGGAATACCATTAAGTCGGCTCCCGAAAAATGGATGACCGCACCCTGTAACATAACTAGTATAGAAATAATGCCGACTATGCTATGGCAATTTTATGTAAACAAGATTGAACATTATATTAAATATCAGTGTGTGCAAAATGTAATACAACAACCATCGGCCTTGAAGCAAATGAACTTTTATTTCGCTTACATATGTACCTATACTTATTACTTATTAATACGTACTGCAAGAAGCACTGAGTTAAATAGCATTCATTATCATTCCGTGTAGCGAGACTTACGTAAAAATTGTTAACCATGGGCAAGACGTACAGCAAAGAAGAAGTTGTCATCGCCCAAAATAACGCGATAGAGTCAAAAGTGACGAAGTACGAGATCGGTTTCGCAGTCATGGCAACCGCGGTCGCGCTAATCGCAGTGCTAGTGTTGTGTCGGCATTTTCGACATCGCGTCAAGAAAATGGTACACAAAGAAATCAAAGATGCATCCGGTGTTGTGACTGTGTTGCCTGGCCGCGTAGAAACACGCAGCGTACCACAGCAACCGCCACAAGCCAGCTACGCGTAATAAGATACGGCCACCGTGTATTGTTATTATCCAGTGACCAGTGCTTATCGCAATATGTAACCATTTGTAACATAACGTTCACACTTTGAATGTAACTAGGGATAATGTTATGATAAGTGTACCTAGCAATGTAAGAAAATTTTTGTAAAATTTTGGGGGGAAGTAGTGTAGGGACACATGTATGTATGTAAGGCAGAGTGCAAGGTAAGCAAATTGTATACGCGCGTGATGTATGAATTGGAACGACCAGTTACTGCGCACTGGTCCGGGCGAACGGTTCTCTCTCAGGGAACACGCGAAATATATTCGGTCAATACAACCCGATTTTCATTGTCCCCTGAACCCCGATCCAGAGGGAGCAGTACTCAGACAGGGATTACTGTGGACACTCACACGTGTTGTATGATCCCTAAAATCTCTTCCAGCATAATGCAAATATATGCGATAGGAAACAAGATAAATCTGATAATGTACACGAAGTGTGTAAGATTATAAGAGAAAAAAAAAACATAAACATAAAGAAACAATTCACTAGTTTAAATATAAACATACTCTAAGAGAATATACATACTTAGATACATACATACTACTAAAATAACTATCACTACAATGTATGTATATAAAGGGTCTTTCAACAAGGACGGGTCGATTTTGATAGTTTGTGGCGGCCATGTTGATTTAGTGGCATCTGTCAAATGCGTTATTATTTCTTCAGTTACTGATGCCAAATCACCATGGTAAGTTACAAGATTGAGCAGCATGTCCAAATGATTAAACTTTATTATCAATCAAAATGAGTGTTTGTTGACCAATTTTGAGACGAATGGTTTGGTAAACAACCAACCAACACCCCTACGTCAAAGGAACGCCAGATCGGCCGAGAACATCGCTGCTGTCCGTGAGAGTTTCCGAGGCAGTCGATTTCTCGCTGTGGGTGTGTGGTGTGACACGGCCTTTCGCAGACTTCAATTTGGCGAATTTTGCGTCGGGACTTGGGCCTACACCCGTACAAGATCCAACTGACCCATTAGCTGAAAGTGAATGGCATTCTGCATAAACGGTTCGAGTCAAAGAGTTCGGGTAGCGTTATCTCTCACAGAGGTTACGTGAATTGTCCACCAAGATCGTGCGATTTGACCCCGCTAGACTTTTTCTTGTGGGGTTTTCTCAAGTCGCAGGTCTATGCCAATAATCAGCAGTCAACCGATGCCCTAAAAGTCAACATATTGCAGGCCATCGCTCAGATTCAGCCGGATCTATGCATGAGAGTAATCGAAAATTGGACCTTTCGGGTCCGTGCCACCGTTCGAAGCCGCGGTAGAAATTTAAACGATGTCATATTTCATAAATAATGGCATAAATTGGCCTTTCAAATAAAATAATAATTTCTTTAATATCTCACATACAGCTTGTTTTATTGAATTTCAACATCGACCCGTCCTTGTTGAAAGACCCTTTACTAAGTTAAAATGCAATTTAAGATAATATGACAAAGTTGGCAGATAGTGTTCCTTCACTCTTCTTTTAAAAAGTGCAACTGTTTGGCAGTCTCTAATGTCAGCCGGTTAGTATAAATAACTCCCAATTCATGGAAAGGAGACGTAATATTTTCAATGAAAAGAAAACACCAGAGTAACAGATTGGAACTGTCAGGTGTAAAAAAACTAGTATTTATTAACAGCAAGTTATCATTCTTGCAACTATCCGTGTATGTTCAAGATTGGAGGGTGTTATGTGCTTGTTCTCTAAGGTCGTTATTACCGTTATTTATGGTTACCTCACGCCCCACAAGGACGGTTAGCTCAAACCCTACGATATACTTACTATTTTCGTATAATATAATTAACTTCTCTTTTATTTTTACAAAAAAGACGTTGGAATTGGAGCTATGTTTTCTGTTTTATATTCACCTTTTTTAATCAAACTCTTTTTACAAAAAAATATTTGCTGTCTTATGGTTATTTTCCTATCTTCAAGAAGCATACAGCATTAATTCAATCAAAAATTAGGAACTGGCCATTAGCGATCAAATTATTTGTAACACCTCCGCTTGTGTAGATGGTGTTTTATTATTTTATAATATAGGTAATATAGTGAAGATTGTATGGGTAAATCAGGCATACATTGAAAATAATGTTATAAATCAGGAAAACATTGTAAATAATGTTATAAATCAGGAAAACATTGTAAATATGTTATAATCTAATATCTCGTTGAGTGACGACTTGTCTCGACAAGATTTTGACATATTAGTACTTCAATAAATTCAGAAACTAATCTCAACTTCAGCATTCAAATTTATTACGAAAAAAATGTTACTGCAGCTATTTTATACAATAATTTTGGGGCATATATCTTTAATGGCTAAAACATTTCAATTATAATAATTCATTTCTCCTGTTTTGTTTTTAAAAGCTTAACAACAGTTTAACCTTTCTGTTTTTCTATCCTCACTAAAGTAAATAATAATTTACTAGCTCCTGCCACCGGCTTCGTCCGTGTGGATGTCCCATGAGACGTATTACCCGGGATAAAAAGTATTCCTTGGGTATGTAACAAACATCCATCCTAACAAACTTTCATGTTTATAAAATTAGTAGGATATGTTATGTAATAATATATTTTTTTTTTAATGACTTTATCATAAATAACTCGGGACCCTAGAGTCCCGGATCTTCGGCACCGTACGAGCCGCCGAGGCCAACTTGCAGAGGCCCCATAGACAATTCTAAATGATGAGGAGGCACCATAAAATATTATTTTGATCACTTTATTATAATGTGACACAGGCATAGGTCCTTTACACCTTCATGTGCAGAGATTTTATTACTTATATTAATTTAAAAATACGATTAAAATTCGTTACTTACTTGTGATAGTAATTCAATTTTGATTGACTTTTTTACACGCTTTTATCGAACAATAATGAACAATGTTGCAGTGATATTTTTAATGGTCTAAGTGAAACGTAAAAATCTGTAACGTTTGTGCAAGATTCGCGTGTCAACACAAATAAGCAACCTTTGCTTCAAATGTTTGTTCGTGAGGTTTTGTCTAGATAATTCAATTTTTATAGTCTAAGCATAAAGTATTTATGGACTTTATGCGTATACTCGAAAAAACGTTGACAAAAATGACAAATAATTTTGATGCGACGTGACGGCTTATTGGACGACTCGCACGAATTTAACTCGCACAAAACGTGCGAATCGACTCCTTTAAAAAATATTATATTTTCTGTAGTCGATTCGCACAAAGTTTTTTTAATGGGGAGCGAATAGCCTAATACATTTTTGTGAGGGTGTCGATTTGCAGGCCAATAAATAAATTTAATCTTGTACAGTTTAACTACACACATCAAAAGTGTCTAGGGATCAACATATATTTTTGCAATAACTTTTCTCTTGATTGATATTAATTTAAATTTTCTTTAAGGATTCATCAAATAAAGTGTTTTCGTTTGTCACAGTAACGATAAACCAAGTCACCTTTGCATTAATAAAGAAATTTGCCATTTTCCTAATAAAGGGATTTTTGACATTTGAACCACTAACATTAAAGTTCGAAAAAAAGACTGAAATAACAGTTTTCTTTAAAATTTTATTGGGTAACTTAAACAATTAATAATCCGTGTTTCTACCGCGAACACTAACAACACAAGAACATCGGTTTGGCATACTCAAAATGAGTTCATCCAAATCACGCTGTGGAATGGCCGCCCATGTTCGTTGCAACAACAAAAAAAGGTCTTCTTGCAACTGGATACCCTCCATATTCGGCAGAGCTCTTCTCTGTAGCATATCCCATGCATGCTCAATCGGGTTCAAGTCTGGCGACTGAGCAGGCCAGGGCAGGACATTGATGTTAGCTGCGGCGAGAGTCTGTCTTACAACTCTTGCGGTGTGCGGTCGTGCATTATCATGCATTAACTGAAATAAGGGACCGATTTGCACTTGTAGAGGAACGATGACGTCAGATACAATCGTCTCAGCATAAATTTGAGCGTTGAGGTTGCCTCTGATCCAAATCAACTCAGTTCTTCCGCCGATCCAAATACCCGCCCATACCATGATGGTTCCACCACTATAAGGATGGACTTCCTGGCAGGATTTTAATCGCTGTTGGCGTCCAGGGGTTCTCCAGTGTCGTATACGTCTTGTATCCGGTCTCATACCAAAACGAGACTCATCAGAAAAGCACACGAAACGCCATTGTTCTTCTGCCCAATTTCTGTGTTCAAGAGCCCATTGATATCGAATCCTACGATTGTGCATTGCTATAGGTGGTACCCGTAGCGGTCTTCGGGAATGAAGGTTCACTTCATGCAAGCGGTTTCTGACTGTTTGGTCGCTAATTAAGTTCCCTGAAGAGTGATGAAGCCTCACGGCTAACATCATGGCGGTTATTGTTGGAGCTCTTCGAGTTAAGATTTGAATGTATCGGTCTTGTCTCCGTGTGGTGCAGCGATACCGTCCTTCATGGCGCTCAGCCACGGTACCAGTGCTTCGGTAACGTGTCCAAAGTCGACTGATAACACTCTGACTTGTATTCAGAGCTAAAGCCACAGTACGTTGCCGGGAACCAGCTTCTATCATTCCCACGGCTCTGAGCATTTCTTCCCTGCTTAAATGACGTCGCCGCTCCATAATAACGTTGGTTTTAATCAGTAGTAGGGAAACAGTAGCACTAATAATGTCTTCAATGCGTTGTATGTTTTTATAGGGAAAATATTGACAGCTGATTTTCATCTTTTACTCGAATTTGATTGACAGTTCCTGTTTCAAATTATGAAATGCACCAAAAAGGATCCATATAAATTTATAAAATCATAAATTTATTACAAAGCCACATCTCAATCTCAAGAAATCCGCATAAAAATGCTTGATCCCTAGACACTTTTGATGTGTGTATTTTCACGAGACGAATTTGTCAAGCACGGCCAACCCTAGCTATTTAATTGTTATTATTTTGTTCAATTATGTAAATAATGCTCTTAATACTGTTTATTTTTATAATCATGTATTTGCAGTTTTAATATTTTATAGTGTAAACTTGTACTCATGTGCCCAAGTGAAATTGCATTGACCGACACTTTTCCAGATATATATCAATGACCTATGCAAGCTCTCCATCTCTAAGTGCGAAATTTTCTCTTATGCGGACGATACTGCACTTCTAGTGTCTGACAAAAACTGGGAGCAAGCTAGAGATGGAGCAGAATACTCGCTTCGAATAATGATAGAATGGTTGTCTACTAACTTACTGACGTTGAATTTGGATAAGACAAAACTAATCAGGTTTTATCGCCCACAATCAGTAACTCCACCCTCTTTCTGTCATAAAATTAAAGCTCACACTTGTCCCCCTCATCAGTCAGTGAATTGTACCTGTCTTGATCTCAGCACAGTCCCCAAAATTAAATACTTGGGAGTGATAATAGACGAAAATCTTAGCTGGAACGCGCATATAGAGGCACTCTGCACTAGAGTCAGAAGACTCATATATATATTTAAAGAACTCAGGCACTCCGCCAATTCTGAAACTCTGACTCTTGTGTACCTCAGCCTTTGTCAGTCCATCATTATGTACTGCATTCCGGTGTGGGGCGGTACTTACAAAACCGCAATGATCCCGGCGGAACGGGCACAACGAGCTGTTCAGGGTTACCGCCACGTGACGACTCCCGGCCACCGTAGGCGCGGGCCTGCGGACGGTGAGTAATGGGTGACTCACCGTCCGATCAGCACCAGACCCGTGCCGTACGGCGCGTATATGTTCCACGCGCGCCTCAAAGAGATGTCAGCATATGAAGGGGCCCCTCAGGGCCAAGCCTGCCGGGTGAGCGGGATTGTCCGAAAGGGTTACCGCTACCCCGGAACATAAAGGGCTACGGAAGGAACATGGATGGGTTTTAGTCAGTAAGAGTCTGACACTCCCTTCCGCTCCACCTAGAGCGGGAGCAGTCATTGGATGATTTCCCAGCCTTAAAAAAAAAAAAAAAAAAAAAAAATGCGATGATGTGATGCTTTTTAAACCTAGAGACTACCCCACTGATCAGTTATATTCTGAGGCCGAAGTTCTCACAGTAAGGCAATTATATGTCCTTCGTTCAGTCCTGCGGAGACACTCCAACCTTCCATTGGATAAAAAACTGCTCTTAAAACGTATCGGTTTACCTATATGTAAAGCAAACCCCTGTCATTTTGCGTTTACTAGTCGACAATTGATGGTTCAAAGTTCACGTATTTAATAAAATAAATAAAATTATTCCATTGTATAGACATAACTTGTATGAAATTAAAGAAAAATTACGAAAATGGCTTTTATCCTTAACGTATGATGAGACAGAAAATATATTGGCTATAGAATCATAACTGTATCAATTCTACCTTGAAACAATATAAACACTTTGATTTCACATACACTCCTCACTACACACACACACCACACTACACTCATTTACACATCCCTAGATACATAAACACAATCATTCACTACATCTGATTTGTTAAAAAAAAATGACTGTAAACAAACAGAAAAGTCACGGTTGTATTACATTTGATGCCGTAAAATTTCCGACTCCTAAGATACAGGTCTGCGTACCTAGTTTAGGAGCCAGGAAAACTGACAATAATTTTAATATTGGTAGTACAAATTAGTTATCATATTACTGTTTTTGCTAATAAACTTATTATTATTATTATTGATGAGTTGATAAAATGACTGTTGACAGCATCAGCAACGAGCTGACAAACGGTAGCCGCGCCGCCATTGGAGTAAATTCTCACCTGGGAAAATGGCAGTCGAGTCGTAATTTGTGTAATAATTAGAACAGTGTTATCAAAGTCTTCTGAGATAAAAACCCCTCCATAAAAAAAAACATAAGTCATTACAAAGCTATACAGACTTAATTTTTTGGAATATAGTGTATTAGGTACACTTGAATTTGAATAATAAATAGTTTTCCATGCAACCCTTTTAATTAACGCACACATACTACCGTATATTCAATTTTAATCGAACCATAGTTACAAACTTCGTTTCAAAAGGTAGAGTTTGTTTCACGTTACATACGTAATTGGATTTCGGACAAGTTAATTACGCTCGAGTAGACTTCACGAGTATATCGTGAAATCAATTAAAAAACTTTGTATAATAATACCCGTATAAGCTACATACATATATCATTCACCCGCGGATGTAAAAAACTTATGCAAGATGCATCTTTTCTTGCTTACCTATGCACGCGTTGAGTGTAATTTATTAAAATTTCTTCTTTACGGATGTTAGCTCTGAAGGGAACTTTGACTCAAAACCACAAAAAGTTGGAACTTCTTGCTTGTCGGTAATAATGACAGTAGGCAAAGTCTGCGAATAAAGAAGACAAAACGTGTTAAGTATTTAGCACCGTTGAAAGAAGTTTGCTATGGAATTCATGATCATTTCTTAATAATTATTCATAGCGAAATATCGCGAGGTTCGCATCTCGCAGGCAGGAGGGCAGGGGGAGGGGCAGGCACGCATTGTTAGTACATTCCTGCTCAGAAGGTAGACAAGCTGCGGACTTATTTGAATTCCCATCTCCCATCGTTTCATTCCAATTCAATATTTCATAACAATGATCTGAATGTAATTTGAGTTTGAACGACTTTTGGTTTTGGAACTGTCAATTTTAACATAGTTTGAGAATTTGATCCCTTTTTGGATTATTATTTTGAACTTAAGAAGGATGGAATAGTGATCGCGTATTTTGTTTCAGTAACAAAGTTGGGTCCACGGCAAGTCGCGCCGGAGCCGGCACCGGAGCCCACGCCGGCACCGCCACCTGCACAACCACCGCCCACAGCTGCACAACAAGCTAAGACTGACCGGTAAACTTTAATTCTATCATTCCTAACGTCTTCCTAAGCTTACACCAACTTGACACCTCTGTTACGATTCGCATCGTAACTTACAAAACTCATTAAAGTTTACTTTGTTAAAAAAAAGTTTAAGATTAATTTCGTTGTTCTTTATCATTTCGTTGCTTTTCATTAGATCTGGTTTTTAATTTATTTTTCAGTTCAATAAACTCTGTGTAAGCTGAATAGTATTTTATTAAAGATACTATTCTCTTCTAAGATAATACATTAAAGTCTAAAGATTTCAAACAAATTTTAAACTTAGTTTAACTTAGTTTAATACCTACGGATGTATAGTTGTACACAAGCTATGTAGACACGAGAGAAGTTTAAGGATTCTCTCTGACTTTTACTCACTAAACCACCCTGATGTGTATTATTATAATACATAAGGTCAATGAAGCTATGTATAAGCAAGAACCGACTCACAAACAAGCCTCGTGTTTCACGAGTACTACCATGTCAATGTAAAATAATAATGTGTGCGTAGCGAGGCCGGTAAAGCGCCGTCCCGGGCTGGTGCATGCCGCGTCTGCCTGAAGGCTCTGAAGCCAGGAGAGGTGTACCACACATGCAACGGCTGCCAGCACCGCGTCTGCGAGGACTGCTCATCATACTCCAAGCCGGCCAGCGATGAAGATGCTGTGAGTACCCATGCATGCTTGAGCGCTTAACACCCTTATTCTTTAAAGGTTAGATGTATGTAAACGATAATTAGAACAACATAAGGAAACTAAACTCTGCCGACATATTAGTTCCTTACCATAAATGTGATTAGATAGCAACATAATTATACAAATAGATGGAATCGAAACAAGAGTAGATAGTATAATCGAATTTTAATGTTGATAACAACAGTTTCTGCACCTCACTGAAAATTGAACGCCCTGAAATCGTCCCAAGAGCTTAATAAAGACACAATTAGATCCTCCTTCGAACAAGCCAATCTGGCAACCTTCCAGATAACTTTAGCAAGTTATTACGATAAACGATATTACGAAGATAATGGAGAAAAGATAAATAAAGGCAATTATAGCCCATATAACGCTAATGAGACACGAAAAACGATTAGCTTGCAATATTGTGGGAACTTATTATAAGGTATGTTATTGTTCCTTTTACTTAATAGACAATACTAAAAAAAAAGATGAAAAAAAAAATTTAAGCATAATTAAATATATCTTAGAAACCATAAAAAAGAAAAGTTAAGTTGGGTCGAAAAAAAATCCTCACACACGACTGAGTTTGCGATGACCCAGTCGAAACCAAATAATGTAATTGAAGTATTTACCATAAAAAGGCACATTCGAACGACAACATTTACAATAGAATTTATTCCGATGACCGGACGGGCGTTGTCCTGCCCAAATTTTAATAATGCATACATTCTGATAGAAAATGCATTTTTATTTTTCTCAAATTTCCCAATATTACTTTTAAACTTTTTCTTTCCACTAAATCATTTTTCATAGACATGAAAACATAGATGTGAACACGATATTCCTGGAATAACATTATTATTCTACAATAAGGGGCCCCACAGGGCCAAGCCTGCCGGGTAAGCGGGATGTCCGAAAGGGTTACCGCTACCCCGGAACATAAAGGGCTACGGAAGGTACATGGATGGGTTTTAGTCAGTAAGAGTCTGACACTCCCTTCCGCTCCACCCAGAGCGGGAGAAGTAATTGGATGATATCCCAGCCTTAAAAAAAAAAAAAGGTACAGGTACCCAATAAACATATTTTAGCATTATCAGCCTATAATGTTGTCACTTTTGGGACTCAGGCCGCGGACACGATCCGAGTGAGCTGATGTCTCATCTCTTCGAATATTTTGTTCTAGGACATGACCGTTTCTTCACGATGTTTCTTTTCACTGTTTTGAGAGCAATGGTGATTTAATTAATTACACAAAGAAAAGCGCATATCTGGGTTCAATCCCACGACCCACAACACCAGCAATAAGAAGCTAAATCTCCATCGTTGAATAATGTTTAGAGCTCATGGCGGTGCTCAGTATGCCGCCGCAAAGCTCAGCCGCGGCTGCCACCTGCTGCCCAAGACAGCACAGACTCGTTGCTGGACGTACCAGTGTTGGAGGCCCTACAGCGCCGCCACTCGGAGGCGCGGCTTGGCAGCGGCGGCAGCAGTGCCGGCCTGGCCCCGCCGCGCTCACCGGAGCTGAGGCGGCACTCCGACGTGTCGCCTGCTTCACTCAAAGAACTCGAGAAGGTAATGTTTATGGATTCTTTTGGAAATAATAAAATCTTAAACGAGCTCTAACAGGCTATCCATAAATTACGTCACACGTTAAGGGGCAGTGCGGGGGTCAAGAAAACGTGACATCGTGCGACAAAAGGGGAGACGAGTCATAAGCATCTTGGTGTCCCTTGTATAAATATACAAAAAGTATTAAAACTGGAGACTTACATTCTAACGAAAAATCCAAAAATATAACTTTTTATATTGTAAAGGTTTATTTAAATTTGCTAAATATGTGACGTTACACCAGGGAAGGGACCGGGCGTCACTCAAATATGACACCGTTCTTGTCAGCATTAAAAATCGTGGCTTTCAAAGCGTGGTAATCACATAGAAGTATATAAATCGTAATGTATCTGATACTGTATCAAGTGTGCGAGCCTGCTGGGAGTCGTTCACTCGTGAAGTGCAGTGTGTCTACCGCAGGTGGTGGTTTTTGATCCAGCACAAAGGAATGATAAAAAAAAAATTATCGCGGTTCTAACTAGCATTTCAGAAGACAAGCTGGTATATTTTATAAAATTCTCACCGTGAATACTTAGATGAACTGAGCTTGAAGTAAGCAGTCATTCCACCTGATTGTCACTATTGACAAACTACTTCAAGGTCACTTCACGTAAGTTTACACGGTGAAATTTTTCTGAATACATTGAATGTTGTCTGCGACATGGACGAGTGGTACAACACACTATTCTAGATTGATACAGTATCAGGTACATTATATATAAAAAAAAAAATAAGTTTCGAACAATATTCACTTGTGACTGACTTGTATATTAGCCCGAACCTCTTTACTAACGTTTTTGCTCTTTGCCAGACGGGGCATCGTGGGAGTTTGGGTGAGGTAAACTACAATATCTACTTGCCCTGCCCTTTTATTTAATCAACAAAACATCTTTATCTTGTTTCCTACGAAATTCTTTCTTTACACCCGCACTCCTACGCTGTCAAGTAATGCACTGGTAGGTCCACACAATAAGTAGATAGAACAGTTATAAGTTAAGGGCAAACAGATGAATGAAATTAAACAATTTTCCCCTCATTTATGAGTACTTGTGAATATAGCACTCAGAACTTTTTATGAATTATAATCACATACAAGATACTTTGTTTAAAATTTTGCAAACACATAATTTTGCCCTTAACTGTTTTTACAATTTGCATCAAATTTATTTAAAACCATAGTTAGATCCTAATGGTGGGCCCACGACCATAAATGATAAGCAAAAGCTGCCCAGCACCGTAACATCTTTCACACTCAGTGCAAATTTCACCAGCGAAACTGAACGCGATTAACACATCCAAACCGCGTTCAAGAACTGTCAGTGTCAATATTCCACATGACACTGACAACTCATAAACGTAGTTAACATGTTGATCGCGTTCAGATTCACTGGTGAAATTCGCCCTCAGACTGTGTGAATTCCGACATGTTTTTGAAACAATGTTGTGCAACTTTTGTTTCCCGTAACAACGGGGCTGTGACCACTATTCGGAGTGTGAGTTCGTAACCACGCTGCCCGCGGCGGCAGTTAAAGGGCGGCGGCAGCACGACGCCGACGGTGGAGTCTCGGCGCCCGAGCACGGTGTCACCAGCGCGTCGTCGGTCGGTGCGGGCCCCGCGCCAGCGCTCCTGCGATGAGGACCCGCCGCACTCACCTGCACATCAGCAAGCGCCGCTCGCGCCTCCTGCCATCTCTAGAAGGTATGTGATGACGATCATCTCGAGGTCAATTCTCGTTAATTAAAACCGCTCAAAATCTAACCGCAATCTTATCTCGGCGACATTCAAAATTCAAAAATGTAGGTAAATGCTAAACAATTTTTGACCGATTGTGACTGAAAATGGAATGCGAAAGTTTTTAATAAGAATCGCCCTTTTGATCAGACTGATAAACCTCTTACCTTTCAAGGGACACACTACCACATAACTGCCCTCTCTATTTTATGTTTACGATTTATCATTATTTAAATATAACCTTTTAAGTAGTTATGTAAATATACCATTTTGAGTAACGTTATAATAACAACAAAAAAATCTGTTTCGTAGCTAAGCTAGTAACTGCTACTTCGTAACTGGCGTAGCGCTGAGATGTAGCCGGCTGCTACGTCGTAGGCACTAGATTTTTTCCTACCTATTACTAATTATTAGGGTATTGTTACTAAGAAATGTTTAATTCGAAAATACCATTACGCTCTGGGATTCTGATTGTATATAGTTGCATGAATCTCAATCTAATCCTCCAGTGAAACTGCTTTACTTTTAGATCATCAGCGGTGGACGTGGTAGCCGGGGCAACGTCACGGCGTGGTTCCTATCGTGTAGATGAGCCCAGCTCCACGCCGACGATAGCACCCGGCCTCAGCGTGGACGAAGATCGACCCATCAGGCGTCGGGGAAGCCAGCTGTGAGTTACTAAACCCATAACCCCCTAGTCTTGATAAGGTTTCGTAAATATCCTAAATTCATTCACTGCCAGACAACACATTTTAAACAAAATATAGAAGCAAGTTTTGCACCATTGTTCCTTATATACCAAAAATAACCACTAAGGAAGGATTTTTGAAAATTAGTTCCCTAAATTTGCTAAAACTAGAATGAATGTGTGTGGAAGTTTGCCATTTTTGTCTATGCGAAATCTCTTCGGGCACACGGTTTGTGTTTTAGGATCCTTATGCGATTTTTCTTTTACTTAAGCATTCCACGTATTATATTTAAAAGGATGATTATCACTTGATTTCTTTGATCAATATTATTTTATGATCATAATCTTCGTCAGATGAATTGGTCGTAAAGCTTATCAGTTATTTCACCTAGAAATGATTTGTCTTCCCCTAGGCCGGACATAGCAGCACTGCAGCAAAAAACGGGTGCTCTTAACGCGCTAGCAGCGCTGGCATCTCGCTCCGACTCATCATCAGACACTTCAGCGTCAGTGTCTGCGGCCACGTCAGCGGCGTTGGCGGCAGCCGCGCGGCAGATGTCCGTGGATGCGGAGGCCATCAAGATCGTCATACATGATGTTGATGATCGTACGCCACGCCGCGTGTCGCTGCGGCGGGACCCCAATGATAAGGGACACCGATGTGAGTTTTGATTTGAGATATAATAGTATCAAACTATAAAACCGAACTGACATTGACATTGACTATAATACCAAAAGTGAAACATGTACACCGCGCAAAATTGTACATTTTGACAGAAGTGTGTAAAGGCAGTTTCGAGTGAGTACCTTTCCTTCAAAATGCGAATAAACGGCGCACAACGAAAAAAAACTACAGACAATATTTTGTTACCAAATGTAATATTTTGTCCTTTTGAGCCTTTTTCATGGCATTCTTCATCACTCTTGTATCAAAATCTACGTAACGTGCGTATGTACGTAACGTCATCATGGTCTTTTACATCCAAATGCAATTATTTGGGACATAAACTGAAGAGGCAAACAGTCTAGAGGTTATGCAAGGCGGCTTAAACTGCACAAGCTAACTCGTCAGGGCTAAGTGAGTTTCGCAAATTACCTTGAAACGTTACCGGTACCGTGACGGGTTCGCACTGTGGTTTAAAACCGCTATGGTTACGATTTTTCATGATTAATCTGCATATGAATTCAACAATGTTTTCATCACCACTTTCTGTTATGACTTGTTTCACATCCACCAAAAAATGTGGTTAAGCGTAATCACAAAAATGTAAGCTCTACAAAGGTTGGTTGTGGAAATGATTAATTTCAGCTCGCGGTTTCGGAATGCGCGTTGTGGGCGGCAAGCCGGACGCGAGTGGACGGCGCGAGGCCGTCATCGTGTGGACCGTACCGGGCGGGCCCGCCGACCTCGCCGGCCTCACCCAGGGAGACAAGGTGACATGACACAAAACAACGCAGTTATGTGTTTTTATTGATGCGAGCTTGGGGGGACTGATTATAAATTTCCCTGTACAGTTTTAAGACGTTGAAATGATAAAATGTACCTTACTCGTAAGTGTTGTAAAACAATAAATCACTCAGTGTAAGCGGTTTCATCATTGATTACATAGATAAATGATGAAGAACCTTTGTTTCTTCATCATTTATCATATAAAACAAGCTATTATTGTGTTGCATACATTGTGGAACTCGCTTCCGCCTAGAATTTGAGATTTTAAATCTATTTATCTGCTCCTATCTTGAGTTAACACACCTGTAACATTGTATGTGGAGGTTTTGGAGTGGGGCGGTGTCCCGCTGACAGAGCGCAGCTTTGAAGAGGTGTGTGCTGTGCTGGAACGCGGTGGAGACAGCGTGGAGCTGCTGGTGGAGCCGGCGCCGCAGATGGACGAGCCGCCCGCGCACTCCAACCAGCCCTCTATGCACCACCACTCGCTTTACGGTATATACATACTCCCATCATATACCACCACGCCCTATATGAAACATAGACACCTACTCATACCATGCTTACCAACACATATCACACCTCTTGTACAAGCAAATTCCGTACCCGGAAACAAACGGCTGAATTTAAGGCCATCCACTGGGTTTGACGGGCGGACCGCGTGTGGATCAGTGTATTGAATATCAAAGAACAGAGGGACGTGGCGCGGACTGTCCGCCAAAAAAAGGTGTAAGATAAAATCGCATCTACGCTGAGATGCCATCGCGGACGTCCACTTAAAGCAGCAGACGACCTCAGTAATGTAGGTTGTGTACGCTAATATTACTTTTACGCCCATTCTAAGCTACATACATTCTTTTATTGAAGCGCAAAAGTAGTAGTAGCGTTAACAGCCCACGAAACCTTGCGCCGAGATGGGAAAATTTTTGTAAACCGTCTTCATGAGGGTTGAACTGTTTAACTGCTTAATAACTATCGTTACACACCACCTAAGAAAATTTTGATCTATATTGGTAATTCAAAATTCAATAGGCACTAATGTCTAAAGGTTTCATTCAGAAGTCATCATGATTCTTCTTTACATTTAACACTGCACTGCACCTACACACGATACTGTAAATGTAATAATACATTCATGTAAGATATTTTCACATTCTAATATTCTGTTTGTCTTTCCTAACTTAATCTGTACATATTATTGCTATGTTAACAGCATTTTGTTATCTACCTGTCTTGTTCCGCACCAACATTTCTCGAGCCTTCTTCTTGAGCAGTATTACGGTATTTCGCATTTTCTTTCTTCTCAGCTTATTTTATTTTCTATTTAATACAATTTATCACAACTCGGTGATAGTACATGAGTCTGTGTTTTGATTCACAGAACCGGATACCGACAAATCACCATCGTCGCCGACCCGACGGAAATTGCCGAAAACCCCGGTATAATACCCATACATAGGCTTTAATTGTAACAATATGTGTTGTGAACCCATAAGACATTGAGCCCCGCGCTCGCTCCTTCATGAACTCTAGTAGAGACTGTCACTCGGTGCCTACTCCTCTGCGCTTCTCGGATCATTCATAACTACACGTGTGGTCTTCAAGCATCGTGTTAGAAACGTTATTAGATCATCTTCTTTTATATCTAACTAGTGAGGACTTTAGGCTAAATATATTCAATCATTTTTATAAGAATTTCAAACGCTATCATGACGAGAAGAGATATAAAGATGATCCACTAACTAGAATCACGATTGAACTTCATTATTCGTTAGTTGGTAACATATTTGAGGATGAGCTTTAAAGAGACGAGCCCTAGAACGACTCGTAATGGAACATTTGGTAACCAACCGTTATACAGTTATACATATATTACATGTGATGTAATTGAGAGTTAGTTTAATGTTCATCTCTTTAACATTTGACGGGGAGTTGGGGCTTCCTGGTGAAGTGCGGTCACAGCTCTGCTGTCGGTCCAATTCTGTCCAAACGTAATCCAAAGGCACATCGAATGTAATTTGTAAAGCAAAGTTTTGCCTTTTGATTCTGGCTGGGTGGGGATGGAGTGCAGGGGCTGGTCTCCAATGATCTGCTGTGATACTGTAGCACTAATCAGTCAGACATCTTCCACGTTAGTCTAGTTGTAAGAGATTAGTGTTTCTATATACGATCGTAGATGTACTTTAACTTTGTTAACCTTTACTATTTATAGAAAGGGATGCTCTGTTTGTTTACTTGAAATATTTATACACCTACATATATTTTGAACTTTATTTGTTATCTATACTCGTTATACGTTACCATTTATATGATGATTATCCTTAGTGAAGTGTGTGAAAAAATGCTACCTACTTATTTTCAGATTTTTATTTTTTCTATCACCCGACCAATTTCATAATGTCGCCATCGGCGCCAGGCGGAATTAGGGAATGATCGGCAAATACACAATTATTGATGAAACACATACGAATAAGTAAGTGTAGTCAGAGGCTATCTACAGTTTTAGTGTTCGATGGTAGATTAGGGGACTCGTCCCGGCATCGAATATCATCTATAGGATACCGTGGATGAGTAGCGCTCATTGTCTACCGACCGTACAAATAAAGTCGTAGTGAAGCTAGATTCGCCGCAGCTTTCAGCTTGGCCAATGACAACTAAATTTTACTTTAGTACTTATAATCACAATGACAACGGCACAAACAGTTCACTTCATACACCGACCTAAGTGAAGAAAACACCAGTGACAGAGTAAGGTAGTGCAAAGAGAAGGTACAGAGGCGGCGCGGCCGGCGTGGACGGCGGCAACGAGCGCCAGCGACGGCGTGACTCCATCCCGTTTGTACCGTCTCATATCTAGCGCATCGAGTGTCTGTTACCGAGTCTTGCTGTTGACTTAGTTTAGTGTGATGCCGCACTTGCATCGAAGGCGCTCGCAGCGACTAGAGTCTCGTTAGGAGCTTGGAGTGGTGCAGCACGGTACACCGCACGGAACACCTTGTACGACAGGCGCGCACCGACGCTTCTGTCATGTGGCGACGACACCTTACAGCGACACGATGTACATAACCGCTCTTACCATGTAGTTGATTGTTACGACCCAGTACTTACAGATTCAAATATGCATGAAGTTGCACAATGTCGGTATGTGCATATTGATCTAGTAAAAAGCACCGTATAAGACATGAAGCCTTTGTGTGTGATATAAGTATTGATTCGAATAATGTGTTTACGTTCAAGCTAAAAAGTATGTCTGTACAAATACAGTATTGCGTTTTGTCATTGTTATGGTGGAAATACACGTGTGTATCGTTAACGCTTAAAGTTTTAATATGTTCTTTCATTATAATATTGTCAATGTGAATGAATGCGCCGATGCAATTCATACCATCATGCTCTGCAATAGACACATTTCGCAATTTCAAGATACCGATGTTCACTACAGTATTTTATTAACTCGCTAAAGTAAGTCAGATTTGATTACGTAGCTGGCAACAAGTTTTTATTAAAAATACTTAAACCAGGCATATTAACAAGCCATAGATAGAATACAATAACCTAACGCTTTAGTTGAACTATCAGGATTTGTTGGAACTTTTTGAAAAAATACATTTTTGTACATTTTAAATTATATTTAATATATCTATAGATTTACAGTAGACAACAATTATATTCCTTCGCTGAAATCTGCAATTTTTTAATGTAGTCTTTGGTATAAACTTCCCTAATCCTTTAGGAAGCTTGTGCAACAAACACTATAGATTATACCTAGGCATAGCTAGGCCACATAACAAACGAGTATCCTTAGAGAATGTCCGGGTAAACGTTTTATTTCGGCTACAGACGTAGGTACATGCAGCTTGTGAGACCGGTATCAGCATGATACAGCTTCCTGCATGGCGGATGAGAACATCCGATTTTATTCATTACTTTGTGTTTCATAGAAATGCCTCGGCCCGACGCATGTTACTATAACGTAATATTTTGAAATGGATATTACAATTCTGAATATTGATGGTGATATGAATGCATTGCTATAAATCGCACAGAATGGATAACAGTCTAATGAATTTCTCTCTGGCTGATGAAGGATTGATCAATAGCTGATGGTTGCTGCATGTTACTTGATCAAGTACATTGCATTCCCCAAAGGTTTTTACTGATTTAGAGTTTGCATATCAGATCTTGGGAAATTATTATATTTTGTTATTTTTTTCGTTAATGCCGACGTCACCCTTGTTTGTTTAGTAGACATGTGTGACTAAGTTGTACATACCATGTGACTTTGTTGTGAACAAATTGTATCTCAAACACTTCTCAGGGATATTGGTGTGCATGTTTTCATTTCGATTTGAAAATTGTTTTTATTTCAACATTTTAAAACATTGTTTTCTTTATCCGAGACGTTATATGAAAATATTTCTGAGCCAATAACCCTGTCAGTCGCATTGTTGTACAACTTAAACTGTACAGCGTGAGATTATATGTTCCGCTTTGCGTGTAGGAGCAGGACCGTGCAGAACGCGCAAGGGAGCGCCCGCCTGCGCGTGCCCAGCTGCAAGTCTGGTTTGAGTGCGACATGCGCAAGCTCATAGTTGTGCTCATCGCGGCCGACGACCTGCCGCCTCGGGACCACACTTTAGGGTACGGCGACGAACCAGAAGCTTTCGCTAGAATACGGCTCTTGCCATCACTGTGAGTATGATCGAATAATCTTAACAACTGGATGTATTTAAATATGTACATGAATTTTAGGGTAGTTTTTGTTTTTGTTTATACAAAAACAAAAATTGATGACAAATGATGATTCATTATAGCACTTCTTAGACGTTGATATGTAATGTCTAGAAAATCCTACTACTATTATAAAGGCGAAAGTTTGTAAGTATGGATGTATGGATGTTTGTTACTCTTTCACGTAAAAACTACTGTATAGATTTGGATGAAATTTGACACAGAGATGGTTTATATCCTGGATTAACACATAGGATATTTTTTATCCCGGTAGAACATTCCTGTGGGATAATTTCCGACCTCCACGCGAGCGAAGCCGCGGGCAGAAGCTAGTAAATAAATAAAGGGCTCCAAAAATATGGAAACACTAAATGATGAAAAAAATGAAAAATCCAAAAACGAGGCAGTTATTAAATCTCAGATTTGATGCCGCAGCTGCATTAAATGTGAACATGTTTTGAACTTTTTAGTTGCGGTTGAGACTATTTTAATTGATACAATATGAGACTTTTCCAAAGTGAGAGCTGCCCGCCAGTAGAGACGGACCCAGCATCGGCCTCGTGCAGCCCGGTATGGAACGCCACGCTCAGCTTCGGTGGCCTCACGGCTGACACGCTGGCAGGCCGAGCTTTGGAGCTCACTCTGTGGGACGCCTGCCCAGGCATTGACCCTGTTCTGATCGGAGAATGCACGGTAAGTGATTGTTACTGAATTTCTTCTTCACCTTAATGCTAAGGATCGCAATCCCATACGACGCGTCTCCAAGCTAAGCGGTCTTCTGTGCAGTGTGGACCGCTCGGTAAATGTTGTCTTCAACAGCCTTCTTACTTATGCCTACTTAAAGCCAAATTAAACTGACCTAATTTTACTGTAATTAGACCTACTTACATTTTGAAACGATTCGTGTGTAATACGATTTTCTGCTATCCAACGTGTGACTTTTCTGATACGATTTACCTTTTTATCGTTGTGTTTGTTTGTCAAAATAATATTTTTTTGCACTTGCAGATGGAAATCGAGAAAGCATTCGCGGAGGAGCGTGCGGTGTGGTGGACACTTGAGGAGCGTGGCCCACGCTCGGCCAACGCATCGCCGCGCGGCTCGCTCACTGGTGCGCGCGCATTACGCCGCGGAGACTTCGCCTCCCAGCGTTCAGTGTCAGGTACCGAACGCGGATCCAACCCCAATTCGTCCTAATATGGTCGCAACTCACTTGTCAACTTCAATGCTATCCCTTCTAAAGCCTGCTCCACATACCTTTCATACCTGTAAAAAGTCGCGAACCTGGTGAAAGAATGATTCAAATAGCGTATAGTTTCAGTCTCTGACATATTGATTTACGTAGCATTTATGTCGTCAAAGTTCCTTTTGTCGAATAACTAATTTGACAGAATACTAAACAAAACAGATGAACATTCATGAAATACCATTCATATATCATATTATTAAATATATGATATCTTATTTTTAAAATCTCACTGACTGTGGAGTAGACTTGTGGTCCCAGCTTTTCATGTAAAACTATATAAATCCGTCTGTGTCATGGTGTAATGACTTACCTTTTCATTTCCACATTTAATCTGCTTGACTAACCCTGCTTTCCCGGAGTCTGTTTGATGTTTGTAAGGACGACGTGAAATGTCGCAAGGGACCACAATTTGATGCAGTGCTATATCGTCGGTAACAAGATAAGTAGATATCCCAATTCTCAATTAAAATATCCAGGTGATTAGTGAGTGACAACCATTGCAAATATTTGATGTTTAAATTTTCTGAAGCGGTGTTAACGTAAAGAACATGTTCGTAAAAATTTACTTCCCTTTGTATAATGTCTTGGATCCGCGCTTAACGTATACCTTGACTTAGGATCCGTAGTTACCTTGATAAACGTCCATGATATAAATATGATTGTTATTGTTTTCAGATGACGTGGATTCTATCGGCGAATGTGCATCTCTACTCCACCCGGACCACGCATGGGTGGGGGGCTCTCGACGCGGCTCCTCACAATCGGAAACCCTGGAAGTGGAAGTTTATCAGCTTGGCAAAGATTTCTCTCGATCTTTACCAGGCTCTCGCCGTTCCTCATTCCAACAACAAGAGAAGGGTAATGATATCTTTTACGGGAGGTGCTCATGTAAAAAGTAATGTAACTTCATTAGCATTAAACTATATTGATAATTGGGGTCCGTATATGAGGGTAACACATGAAAGCAAGCTGTAAACTGTGTCAATGCCAACTGTTAACCGCTGCAACGCAAAAGAGGTGAGGTGTATGCAAGCGTGAGGTAAGCCATGTCTGTAGTATATTAGTGGCGGTTGTATAGAAGGCGGGGGCGATGTGTCGCCGGCCGTGAGCGCGCGGAGGACGGAGCGGCGGCGCTCGTCGTGCGTGCGGCGCGACCCGGACGACATCCTGCGCTCGCTGCGGGCCGTCAAAGGCGAGCTGGGCCGCACGCTCTCGCTGTCCGGCTCTACGGCCAGGCGTAAGTCACCAGTTTTAACTAGATCACCTCTACCTCACACAACATGCTCACCTATCCCATATAATATCCATGAATGAAAGCCTCTTCAACACTGAAGAGTCAATTGAAATGCTTTCATTTCATATTTTTAATATAATTAATTAAATTTATTCTAAAATATATTTTTTGACTTTCAGATAAATATATTCAGTTCGAACATTACATTACCATTAATATTATGTCACTCTATAACTGATTAGCAACAAAGTCCCTCCTCTGTAGAATCGACCCGATCAATAAGTTATTTCTTAGATGTTTATATCCACAATTGTTGAACTATAAACACCTCCCCGTCGGCTCCTTGCCTTTAAAAATCATGTGCGATAATAAGGTGAATCCGATATTTGTAAACTTGTCCAGTTCGAGTCCCCCAATTACCTCCACCACAGAAATCATTAGACAATGCGAACATTGAGGGTAGTACTGATTTGTACTGTGTTGTGCTTGTTTGGTCAGCAGCGACGGACCGTTAGCACCTCGGTAAGCGACTGTTCGTTGTGCCCGCGCCCGCGCGTACTCCCCGGCAGGGTTTGTTCGCGCGTGTCGGTGTACGCGATCCCTTGTGACGTCCGACGGCCGCCTGTTCCCGCACGTGGGCCCTGCCGCCGCGGCGCCGCCCACCGAGCCCGTCCGTCCTGCTCCGCTTGCATCTGACCAGTCAAGCGCCGCTCGGCGGGCGGGCGCGGTGCCGGCGCCGGGCGCCAGGGCACACCTCGGGGCACGTAGTAGCATGGGTCATACATCGCTTGCGCGGCGGCCGCGCGCACGCACCGTTGAATGTGGCTGCGCCCGAAGCTTCTCATCACTTCACTGTGTCTGTACTGTACTGTCCTGACGCATGCCCGGCCGCGGGCGATCACGCTCACTTCATCTGTCTCTGTGTTCCGTCTGTTCGGCTGCCCGTCTACGTTCATCTCGATGGCATTGTGTCGCCTAGGATTTTTGGTTTCATTACCTCTACGAATGTCACTCATTGTTACAAAGCGCATCTATTAGATTTCTTGTAAATATAATTTATTATCCTATTATACTTAGGCCGTAGTTAAGTTTAACGTTTTATTCAATACGTTTTATTTAAATCTTATCGAGTAGGGCAGTAGCTACATACTTGTGAAGCGTAGGTCGCGGTCGCGCATGCCGTAGCGGACGCTCGCGGCTCGCCGAAGCCAGCGGTGGCATGAGTTATGTTTCGGTATTCCTCCACAAATCGCAAGTTTTCCTAAAAATCAAATAAATGGCTGTTCATGACACGGAATGCTTACCATAATAAGTTGAGGAACGCTTCAAACAACTATTAGAAATTCGACTCCACTCTTGGCTGCACACGATATAACGCTTTCTCTTTCATTTATGTGTTTAGGAAAGGAAAGATTCGATTCTATGTAAACGAAAACTGTATACATTTGGCACGAAGCTGTTTGACGTGCTTATTTTATGTAAATGTTTATTTTTCATCATTTTAAGTGTTCGATTGAATGGTTTACTATCATTTCGTACTTTGGTTTTTGTTACATTTAAATGTTTTACCAATTAGAGTAAAAACTGCCCGCAATCCGTAAAAATGGACCAAAAAATATCTATGTTCATGGGCGGGGCACATTGGGTGTGGTGGTACGTTGTATGTGAGTGTGCAGGCACGGCCACGGGGCGCAAGGGCAGCATGTGGGCTGCGGTGCCGGCGGCGGCCGCGTGCGACGCGCTGGGCGGCGACGATGACAACGTGCCGCTGGGGCCCGGCCAGCTGCCGCCGCGCAACGCGCACCTGCCGCCGCTGCACGCCGAGATCAATATCAGCATCATCATGATCAAGGGACAACTGGAACTCGAGGTTGGTGCATTTTTGTGTTAATCGGAGGATAATAAGAATAATGGCATGTCTAAAAAGCAGAGAAATCCATTGTGATGATTCAGTAAAGAAAAATCTAAAAGTATTACAGTTCAAGATTTTTTCCTAAAGAAAGGAGGTGTCGAAAATAAACAGTTCTGGAAGTGCATAAAATTATAAATAATGACCGATTTTTTCACGTTCATTACTTTCCTCAAACTATTTACCTATATCCATAGTAAGCCTAATGATTTCCAAGTGAATTCAATATGTGATAAAATGATCAACGTTCTAATCAGTGTCGTAAATAAATCAGGTATCGCACGCTCGCCGCGTCTATGGCGTGAACGGTGAAGTGCCGGACTCGTACGTGAAGTGCTACCTGCGCGATGGGGACAAGTGGCTGCATAAGCGCAAAACGCGCGTCATCAGGCGAACCACTGAGCCACACTTCAAACAGACGCTCAAGTATCAGGTACAAGTAAGCACGCGTACGGGTTTTTGCCTCACTTTTTTAATCCGGTTTTGTATTTTAGATAGTGGTAGTAAAAGGCATGTATCATCACATTATGAAGCACAATTATTTATTGAATGCAGAAATCATTCACGCTTTCATTCCTAAAGTTTTTGAATTTTTTAGTAGAAGTAGTTGCACATTTTTCTTACTGTCTCCGCCCAATGGACTGGCAGTTGATGTACATAGCAGTCCAGTTTCGCTCTTTTATTTAACTTTGAGTTAAGAACGCGTTAGCTGACTGACACAAAGAGCCGTAAAGATGTCTTAAAACAGTGTAATAAAATGGACTGTGAGTTTATTTTAGTGGCAGTACACTTTCTTTTTAATTTTTGGTATACAAACACCGTAAATGTTTAGGCGAGCGAGGCGCTGGGTCGCACTCTGGTGGTGATGCTGTGGCAGCGCTGTGGCGGCTTCGAGCACAACCTGGCGCTCGGCGGCGCAGAGATCTGCCTCGACAAGCTCACACTGCCGCAGCGCACATACGGCTGGTACCCACTGTTCCCCGCCACGTCCTTCGCCAACGACGAGTCCCCCGACTGATCCAGGGAGCCGTCGCCGGAGCGCCGCGATGACTACTAGCGCCCCACGACGGCTCTGCACATCCCACATGATTGTATTTCCGTGATTGTATCTCCGCAGTGCATATTTAACCCACGCCCACAATGCTGCAAGTATCGGACTGATAAATGTGTTGTATAATTCTCCTGTCATTGTAAATACTGTGGTGTAGACAGATCTCAATGTTACCGGATGATATTCTTTGCTTATTTAGTTCGCAGTGGACATAATAAAAGGGCATATTTATATGACTTGCCTTTGGGATAAAACATAGTTGCAATCCTTTCATTACAACAAACACCTTTAAGGCAAGCCCGACAGAACTAATCAACATCATTTTAGACTGTAGTTTAATAAAAAGGAGCTTATTGTAGATAAGTGCTTCAATTTTTTTAAGTGTGTATGTTATGTCCAAATGTGGATGTGCCTAACTACCGATTAGGCCTTGATATAGTAATTTATTATTAGCTCAAAGGATATTGTATTTTATTTAAAAAATGATATGACGATTGCGCTTGAAATCTTTAAAACGTAAATATTTGTAGCAGTTTTGTGTTGTTTAATAAATCCTAGAAATGTGTGTCACCATTTAATTAAATAAATTCAAAATATTTAGTATAGTACAACAAACTGTAGGTCATTTCATGTGAAGTACAATAGTCTATAGTAGTTATAAGATACTTACACCGTGCAATGTGCGTCACCTCGTTTCTTTCTATCACTCCCAACACTTCACAAAACTTTCTTAGAAAGTTTTATTTTGTACAAGTTACAAAATATTACAGTAAAAATATGAAAAAAGTTGATGAAAGTTGGAACGAATTCCCACAAAGACGGTGTTTAATTTTTTTTGTTCCTTGATGATTTTTTTAACATACTAAAAGCATAAAATAATGATGTGGTACCAAATAGAAAATTTCATACTGAAACAGAATATGATAATACTCGGTTTAAAAAAATATTTTTAATTAAAAAATTATAACCCAAAAAAAATAAAGGTTTCGCAGCGTTGAAAAAGATGTAGAGCATCAGATACGCACATAACAATCGTTGAATTGAATTCGTCGAGTGAATTTTACTAACAGCTTATAGCACTTCATATTGGCAAAGGACCTTTTCTAATAACCACATGGTTTTTTACTCAGTTTTCCTTTACTTTTAGTATGCCAAACAGAAACCGATACAAGGAACTAAAAAACACCGTCTTTTCGGGAATTAATTCTACCCCAATACCTCTATCTAATCTACTAAACGATGTTTCTTCCTTGACTATCATCATTCTTATTGAAATCAACTTTATCGTTATGTCTGTGTAACAGTTACCTATTTCTAAGTACTAAGATATTCGAACCAACACTATCTTATAGCATACGTCATCAAAATAAACCCCAATTTCAACACTTTGCCTTATATGATTAATACATTTCTAAAGTTATTCTAGTGAGTAAGCGCGTCTAGGTACTATTCTTCCAAGGTTGTGCTTTAGTGAATTTTCCAACGTATACCTATTTGATTTACAAATCATCTCTATACCAAAGTGGTAAAAAACACTATTTCTTCGTGTCAAAAATCTTAGAACTGTAAATAGTTATCGTGAAATTGTTTTTCAAAATTTTCTACGCACAACATTTTCGTGATAGAATTTATAGTAAATCTTTTATATAATACCTAGATTGAAAACAAATACACATTTCTGACAAAACTTAAAATTTTAATTTCCGGAATATTGCTACATTAGGTGTTTAGAAATCATGTTATAAATGTAGACCGGTAATTTCTGAGATGTAATATTCATGTGATCTGTTTATAAATAAGTAACGAGTGTAGTGCGAGAGCATGCTAGCGGCTCGCAGAGCTTCGCGATGCCTCCGCGCCTGCTCGTGTAGTTAGACACACAAACTCACTAAGTAGATATTTAAATATTCGTGAGATGAATGATATTTTGATCATCGGTGTTAGTAACAAACTACATATCCTGTAAGAGGTATTTATTGTAATATATATTGTCGAAATCTGTGTTCTTCCAGTGCTATCATAGCTTAGTGGCTCACTTGACAATATTTCACTTGCTTACTTACGGACACCGTAACGTTAGAGTTTGTGCACTGGACAGTGACGCTGTGACGCAACACGTCCCACGCGCAGCGGCAGCGTCACTGTCGGCTAGACGCATACGATAAGCGTCTTTATTTCTCGCACGAGTTGCGGTGCGTCAGTTTATTTTACTTTATCGTGGTTGTACATTTTCCAAGAGAGAGAAGTATTTATTAGAGATCTAAATATTCACTTATTAGATTAACTAAATATTAAAATATTCGAATAATTCAAACGCCTATATACAAAAGTTTTATTTATGCATATATGAAATATTTTAAATTTAGGTGATAAGACATAGCATAGATTTTTTCTTTCATCTAAGTGTTTTTTTCGTTCACATAAATCTGTGGACCCAAGGGTCCCAGCATTTGGAAGGCGTACGAATGGCCGAAGTAAACTCCTCAAATCTAACTGATGAGGAGGCACAACCGACGATTATCCCTGTTTGCACCAAGCAAGTGCACCCATGGATAACTCCCGGTTTGTGCAAGACTATTGCAGAACATGGAAATTATTTTTTTACGTTATTATTATTATTTTCAAATTGCTTAAGATGTTTTGCATAAACCTTTACTACCTCTTTTATTAATGACCCGCCCCAACCATGCCGCCGCTCGATTTAATGTAGAGGGAAGGGAAGTAAATACAACACAAACTAGCGTAATGGCTTGTACAAAATAGGAAGGGGCCAGTACCTATTTAAAGACTTGTAAAAAGTCGTTATAAATTATTTAATTTTTAATGTTTCATCTTTTTTTACATCATTTTTGTCTGCTTTTCCACCTATCTTGTAAAATATTTCGTTTATGAATAGATACACTTTTTATATATAAATATATATATATATATCAGATATTAAGTATATTTTTACACTATAATTTTTGTATTCAATTACGTTAAACAAAAAATATACATTATAAATTATTATATAAATGTATCAATGAAAATCTAGATATTTAATAATATCTATCATCAATTCTGACAGTGTTAGGATCGATCTACTTACGCTTATTATCTTGATATGTTAGAGTTAATAAAGTAATATTCTAACGATATGTAAAGACATAATCTACTATGATGTGCCTCGATGCCCCGATACCGCCGATCACATGCATACTCGCCACTGACACATATCCGCATCGCGCACACTGACCACACACCGCGGCATGTGATATGGTATCGGATATCATACTATGTACCTTCCTTACTTTAGCTCTAGTTATACCTTCATATATATCGTTCTTTCCTAGAACCTGATCATTTCCACATTCCGTGCTTTGATAAATGCTGAAAATGCCTAAAGCTTATAACATGCATAATAAGAAACTCAGTAAACCAAACTCTTAAAAATGTTTGAGCCTCAATTTCAAACATTCTCATATACTTACAAATTAAACTGGACACTGTTTTAATGAATAAAGTTTTCAGCTTTAATCACAGGAACGGAATGGAACTCTACAAATCCTAGTACGTAACAAATATTATGTGTCAAAGTATATTATTAAATAAATGTGATAATAAAAGAGTTTATTATAGCGATATAAACAACCAAAACCTGTCTTTTATTAAGTTTCCAGAAATTCATAATGCACAAATAGTCTACTAAATTAGTATTAGTGGTAACCAGACCGGTGGCCAGAACCGGTGGTGTATAAGAGTGTTCACGACATGCGGCATTTCCTACAAACTTTAGATTTGAAAATGTTCTTAACTAACTTCTGGACATATCCATATATGGTTCTTACCTGCTGATGTGTATGAAGTTTCATCAAAATTGGTTCATTCATTTCGAAAAACAAGGATTTGAAAGTTTGAATGAAATGCCGTACGATATGAATGATCTTAACCCAACCTGCCAGCTGTATAAAAAAATCATAATGGAAAAATACATTGATAAAGACAGACCCTGAAAACAGCGTAAACAGTGTGGGAACAAGCAAATAAGAAGACAACATTTTCGTTATTATGCCTTTTTTTAATACAAGGTACAGAATATGAAGAAGGTACAACTATCTAAACATAACAATTTACTTAACAGTACTCGTTTTTGTTCCGCATCATTTGCGCAGCAGCGTGGCCGGCGCCGCCGCTCCGGGACGCACTCACACGTGCTGGTAATCCGCAGGCCCGCACCACAGCTGCACGAGGCCCAGCAGCGCGGCCGGTGCGCCGCCGCCCCGGGATGCACTCACCGCTCGCGACCACCACTCGCGGTTCGCGCAACGACCTTAAGAGACAAAATACTAGCTAACAATGGCCTTTATACAAACACACGTAACAAGCAACGAATAGTAACAAGCAACGAAATCATTCTATAGAGGATATACGAGAAGTGACATTAATGAAATGCTTGATTTAAGATAAAATGGTATATGAAACTGCACTAAACCAATTTCCAGGTTATTTAAATGTTTCATGAAATACTAATTCGGGGATCGAATTGGTTTTTATTGCTTCGCAGTAGTTACGAAATATAGAGAATTCTCCTCGGGAATAAAGATGTCTTAGTCTTGGCCAGAATTCAAGACTTCAATACCTCGCTACGCTCGTTGCGATCGGGATTCAAGAGAGCGCCCATGACAATAAGACAATGCATTTATGTGCCCTTAGTGAATAATCTACTATTTTATTTACATGCTGCATGCAGGATTGAGACCAGGCACTAAACTATGTAGTCATATTTTTGCCTAGATTCATTTTACTAAACTTCAATAAACTTGTATTCTATTATCTAATAACAAATCACACAATATACCCCAAAGTATCTAAGGATCGACGCACCGTTATCATAATAGATGTGTTACATCATAGGGCCCATGTTTAATTAATGTATGATGACGGGTGGGTTCCGTCGAGCCGCCACTTTATAAGGATATATGTCATCAGCCCGAACCCGACGGGCGACTTGACGACGACGGCGAGACGGCGATAATTAATCATAACTTAGGAGTGGAAGGAGTCAATGTATGAAAAAAATACTATTTTGTAAGGGCAATGTGAGTAGGGGTGTCAACAGTTTATTTTAGCTTGTTTAATTTCTTACTTTTTATCCAATATTTTACTGTGTAAGATAGTATCTTTTAAGTTTTCCTTTCCACTAAGTTTTTTCTTTTTTATTTTCTGGTAAGTTTTCACTGTTGCAGTCCTGCCTATGTAAAATCTATCCGGATTGTAAGCCAAAGGTTTGTTATCTTTGTGACAGCAGCAAAATCTTCATGAGTCAGCGCAAATCGAGAAGGAAGTGATTTAAATTGAAATATAAATACTTACTTTATAAATATAAAATCTTACCGTTTGTGAAAGTGACGAGTCTGGACCCTAACGGATAGCCGGTCACCACACAGCAAGCTTCGGTATCGGCGACACTCGACGCATACAAGCCGCGTCCGTCCACTGGCAATGTCTATAAACAAAACAACATCATGACTTTATTCCCTGAAAGGTTAGGCAGAGGGTTCTGAGCAGCCGTAATTATTAATTAATTATTTAAAAAAAAAACAGAATTGCTATAAATTGGTTTGTGCCAGACATTATTATATACGAATTCCACCAATGGAACTAGACGCGGTTTACATGTGCTGATAGCGTTCGGTTTCATTGGTGAAATTCGCACGTACAAATTGGCATTTGAGTCAAACAGGAATACAAGTCAAACTAAGCGTCCCACTCCCAAAATCAGAACATTCTTAAATAAAATATCTCAGCTTAAAACACAAGATTAAGTGCCTGCAATTAGTAACTCTGCCTAGTAAAGCGTTGGGACGTTATCTGTCCACAATTAAGTTAACAAAAGACCAATTAGATTTACATCTTAAATCGATTTAATACTCCTAAAGTCAAGAGACAAAACTTCCGTTGCTGGGAAACTCGTTATTAAAAGCTTAAAGTTTTAGTAATCCCGCGGCCCTCACGAGATCCTTGGTCCGGAAACTCTCATTACGATCTAAATAATTTATGTGAAGTCTTCGTAAAGTTATTTTGAAAATGAAGATGACTGTTAGGGAAATGGAGCAAGAATATGAGAAACGGTTTGTCAGAATGTTTTGTAAAGTTGGTTACAACTTGGAATTACGAGTATTAGGTACCATTGTGTAATAAATTACACTTACGATACTGAACGATCGCATTAGATGTATGAAAAACCCTATGTTTATGGTGATGCTATATCAAAAAGTACGTTTGATGCTAACTCTATGCGAAAAATTATAATTTCGTTGGGTTATTCAAATACACAACTTATTTATATCCCGGCTATGGTTTAGCCCCAACAGAATAATTCAATACTTGCCTGTTCAACGGCTTGGTCCATAGAGACAGCGAGCACCCACTCTCGTGCGTCCTCCAACGCACCGCCACGTACACACCCACTGTCTAACAACAGTGGTGTACGATTCCAGTCCGTGCACTCTGGCATATAGAAAAAAAAACATAATTTCTTATTTTTTTTTTATGGGATTTGTTACTATACTGAGACATCAAATATTTAAAGCTGGAAAACATATAACGTGATTCGTTGCTGAATCATCCTTTCATGAAAACTTTAAGATTCTAATAAGCATTGATTTTTTCATTCGATGTTAAAATTACTTGGAATATAATATTAAGGCATACAACTTATTTAGAAAAAAATATGTATTTAATTTAAAATACATATTTAGCAATAAGCTTTCAATGTCATATAACAGAAAGACAATACCAAAATCAGTGTAATCTAATAAATGTGCAGAGTCATCATCGGCGGCTTCAGCAAGATCGAGACAACGATTGAGCAATACGAAGGCTTCGCGGGCACCACTCGCTCCCTCCGCACGTACTGCCATACCGCATGCATAATACGCTGGAAATTGTTAAAATAATAAATTATACAAGTTTAACTTAACTTCAAGCGCAACAAAGCGTAGTCCATGTGCTACGTGCTACGGCGCGTAGTTCATGCGCTACGAAGCGTAGTCTATGCGCTCCGCCACGTAGCTCAAGCTCTACGAAGCGTAGCTCAAGGGCTACGATGCGTAGGTCTTGACCTAAACTATGTAGTACACTACACTATGTAGTAGACTACACTATGTAGTACGTTTCGAATGTGCTAGGACTCCTAGTCTATTTATTACGCTTAATTAAAGCGCAACGGCATTGCAAAAATAAGACAGCTTTTATACACTAACCAACATCTGCTACAATGATGTCCGTGTAACGAGGTAACGCTCTCGCCGCTTTTCCGGCTATTTGAGGCACATGAAGGGCCATCAGTAACGTAATTGCCTACAACAACAAAAAAGCATTCTATTTTTATGGAAAATGATACTAAACCTATGTCCATAGAAATATTGCAAAAATGTAGAAACACTTTATCAAACAAGGTTCCTTCTCATGTTTAATTCCATAGCTTATAACTTGTATCCGTCCATAAACTGACCTGCAAGGCTCTATCCTCAGCATTCGCAGTCATCATGACCGACGCAGCATCCTTTAAAGCTGACACAGACTTAGGCGCAGTGGACACTCTAACTAGAAGCTCGCTGCATACAGCCTTAGCGAGAGGCGCGTCACTGCCTGCTAGAGAATCGATGCCCGGTTCCCCACTGCCGAGGTATTGACGTAACACGTCCAGGACTTGGGTTATCACTTCCGGTGGTTCTTCGCTTTCGATGTCTATGCCTTCCATGCGCTGTTGGAAAATAGTTTCGGTTTATTCATCGATTTAAAGTAAATTTGAGCTGTGAATCGGAAATCAGCGTAATTTTTCATGGACATGGCTTTAAATGTTTCTCGAATATGGCGCTAATATTGGTAAAATAACTCTTTTCGAATACCAAACATTGAATAAGCAAAGCTAAGCAACAAGTCTATATCTGGCAAAACTCCCAGAACTTTAAAAATAACCGATAGTGATTACCGGGTGTGCCTTGAACAGATGCGCGGCGTATCTGAGCGCGTAGTGCGGCGCGGCGCGGCCCGCGTGCGCCAGGCAGCGCTGCCAGTGGCCGGCGCGCGCCAGGCGCTCCAAGCCCTCACTCTCCGCCTCTGCCTCCGCCTCCGCTTCTTGAGGAGCTTCCACTTCTTCTTCTTCATATTCCGCTGATGTACCTGCTTCGTAAAGGGTCCAATTGAGATCAAAATGTTGACGCAGAATTTGATATCAATTATGAATGTAATTTTTCTTACCTGGTGCTTCGTCATCAACCGCGTAGCCTTCAGTGAGAGCTGCTCGAAGTTGTTCACCTATTTCATTTTGACCGATTGCAGCGAATCTGAATGGTTTTCAAAATATTTAAAAAAAATGATGACGACACTAGTTTTACTACATTGCAGTAATATTTAGCACGGCGTCGAAAAATAAATACTATATTAATATTAAAATTATTTTTAAAATTATTTTATAATTATTTTTAAAATTATTTTATAAAAATAAACAAAATTAGGTTGATTTTTATATCTTAAGCTCATAAACATTCTACGGTACCAAATCAATATTGCTGATGTGTATTTTTATAACCCGGTATCGACACACGGCAGTTACTTACTTAGTTCCAATTCTCTCTGTCCAGAAATGCCAAGGAATAGTTTTTATTAAAAGAGCCCAGCTCATATCGCCAGTACGTGTAGCCATCTTATATATATAAAAGAAAGACGGGTTTGTTCCCTTCGTTATAACTCGAGATCTGCTGGACCAATTTTCATGGTTTTTGTTTCGTTGGATTTGTCTCCGCCCTGAATAGCAGAATAATTTTTTTTTTTTTTTCGATCAGCTGCTGATTTTCCTCCTATAGGGTAGGTAAGTAGGTAGGTAGGGTAGGGTAGGTAGGTAGGTAGGGTAGGTAGGTAGGTAGGGTAGGTAGGTAGGGTAGGTAGGTAGGTAGGGTAGGTAGGTAGGTAGGTAGGTAGGGTAGGTAGGGTGGGTAGGTAGGTAGGGTAGGTAGGGTGGGTAGGTAGGGTAGGTAGGTAGGGTAGGTAGGTAGGGTAGGTAGGTAGGGTAGGTAGGTAGGGTAGGTAGGTAGGGTAGGTAGGGTGGGTAGGTAGGTAGGGTAGGTAGGTAGGGTAGGTAGGTAGGGTAGGTAGGTAGGTAGGGTAGGTAGGTAGGGTAGGTAGGGTGGGTAGGTAGGGTAGCTAGGGTAGGTAGGGTAGGTAGGGTAGGTAGCTAGGTAGGTAGGGTAGGTAGGCAGGTAGGTAGGTAGGTAGGTAAGGTAGGTATTACAGTTAAGACAGGACAACGTTTATCGGGTCAGCTAGTTAGTGAATAAATAAAGAGTCGGAAGATGTCGTGAGATACCCGATTGGAACGAAGGATGTTTTGCAGTATGCCTATGTATATGTATTCATACAGGGCATCTAGTATGAGCTTAAGTTTCAAATGCAAAGTTTTTCATTTAGTATTAAAAACATGGGGGTTAACTGAGCACAAAGCTTATTTCCGTTACATATATTACGCGTTTACATGTATTACGTTACGTCATACATAAATTGAGGCAGGGCCAAGGCATATACCTTTCAGCAAGCATATCGGCAGCAGCCTTCCGCCGGGCATCGTGCAAATGGTCCCTGGCCAGGCGCGCGGCCCGCAGCGCGGCCCGCTCGGCCAGGCGCGGCGCGGAGGCGGCGGCGGCGGCGCTGGCGGCGGCCAGCAGGCGCACGGCGTCCCACCACTGCGCCGCGTCGGCGTGCGCGGCGGCGCGCTGCAGCAGGCCCGGCACCTCGCCCGGCACGCCCTCGCCGCCGCTGTCCGGGACGTACTCGCGGGACACGCGGCCCGCTTCTTCCCATAGCTCTGTGTAATGACATGTTTAAAAATGTATTCCTAAAACTTTATGAAACCCATGTCTCTCTCTCGTTATGGAAACAATTCAAATTCGTTAAATAAACAATCCACATACAGGAACAGCTTTTTTTCCTATAAATAAATTATAGCAAAACAACATCGGATGATTACTTCTGCCGCACCAGAATCTTGTTGTACAAACAAGATTCTTAGATTCACTGGTACTCGTAATCAATACACAGACTTACTAGTGCTACCTGCAGTTCACCAGGTGTCTACCTGTTGTCCACCTAGTGTCTACCTAGTAAAACGAATTGGATTGTATCCAATTCGTTCATAACTCAAAAGTGAAAAATAAAACACTTTTTTTACAAAACAAACAACCGACTTCCAAAAAAACACTACAAAGTGAAAAGAAAACTTAAATTTCGGAATTCGGTGGCAACTATACGAAAAAATACAAAAACAAACCGAAAATGTATTTAAAAAGCATTGAAACTTACCCAAATCTTTGTAATGCTGCACAACGTCACGAGGCCTGTTAGCTCTGATCATGAGCGTTTCAAACTGCGGCAAGTCTCCGCGCTCAGCGGCCGCCCTCGCTCCTTCCACTAGCACCTCCTCAACCTAAGACAAAGTGTACCATCTTCATGTCATGTCACAAAAAAAGGTACGTATAATGAAATAAGTCTACTTAGCGATTCTCAGCTAACTAATATCATTAAGCTAATCGTTCACAAACAATGCAACACTATCGCTTCAGATTAATAACTGAGAAAGAGACTGTACAAGATCAATCGTACAAAACTTCGGTCTTCAGCAAGAAGTGCTGAAATCATCTAAAATTTGACGTCTCGTCTTTCTGGTGACCAGTGTATCAACAGGTGCCACAAGGAAACTCTATCTAACATGAAACACCTGTATTGCAGTATTTATTTTTAATCATGTTTACATGTTATTAATCCTTTAAGATAGAACAATAAATTGATTTTTCTCATCTCACCATAAGCGGTGCATGCTTAACCAAGGCAAGGGTCCTCTGACGTTTCTTATGTTGCAGGTTTTAGGAACGCAACTTTGCGGCCTTTCACCCTCTTAGAAAGCTACTTCCAGCAAAATGACTAGTGCAATAGTATTCTATGTCTCACCATTAGCGGTGCTTGTTGCTCAGCCAAGGCAAGTGCCCTCTGATGCTGGCCATGCTGCAGCCACATGCGAACTGCGTGGTCAGGCGCACCGGCTCTTAAGAATGCAGCCTCGGCCTCGTCAGGCCTTTCGTCTGCTAAAGATGCTGCTTCGGCCCGCGCTACCTCACTCCGGGATACTCCGCCTCCTAGGGCGCTTAGCTCCATTGCTATGTCCCACCTAGTATTTTATAAACATTTTTAATATAGCTATTTAAAATAAGAAGTTGCATAAGAAGTAACATTCTGATGTCTAAATTTATGCGAAAATGTTGCATCCTCTATTACGAACATAAAAATAAATATCATTTGTTGATTGGTGCATCACTTCAGAACAGTAAGACTGTTTTTTTTATTGAACCTTAAGTCCAAATTAAAATATAAAAGTAGACGGAAATTTAGAAAATTCTAAAGTTTTTTTTCGTGGGGTTTTCGTATGAATTCAAGATTATACCTTATGATACAGACCTTCATTTTATTAATAATGAACGAGAAAACGTCAGAGGAGTCAGCTAGTGGGGCATAAACATAGCTGCCAAAAAAAAAAGCCGTGACATTATGCTACATACAAAACCGACCTACCTCTGCGCTTGAAGAGCCCAGCGTGCTCCTAACGCCGCGAGGCCCCTCGCAGCCAACAGTCGAGCGGCTGGCGCTCCGCCAAGTGCGCCCGCCCATTGGAGAGCCACCTGAACATTGATTTGTAAGCACTTCAATACCTAACGCCACACCCACGCTAGTATATTTCATTAATATACTGCCCGATATTCTTTTCTGCTTAAAAAATATTTTTTACATTGTACAGGCTTACGGAAACTAAACTGAAACATAATACGGAGCATTGTCTGGTTGGAATTATTACGGTTTGTTGCTATCGTATGTGATGAAGGTGTAAACAATCCCTGTTCTGGTTAAATTCTTACGCAATTACATACATCGATCCATTCACTAACATTCAGTATTAAGAAGATTTAACTTTATATCTCAACACTTTTCCAATAATTATTGTTTGCATAATATTGTAATAAAAAAATCAAAGCCCTCAATTCGTAAGTGCACTACAAATTGGCATCCACAGATACGACTTCTAATCCATTTGTTTACAGTATCTGTCTAGCCTTTTCCCAACTATGTTTGGGTCGGTTTCCAGTCTAACCGGATGCAGCTAAATACGAGTATTTTACATGGAGCGACTGCCTATCTGACCTCAACAACCCAGTAACTGGGCAATACGATACCCCTTGGTGAGACTGGCTGTCAGATTTTCGGGCTTCTGACGACCCGTAACGACTGTCATAGATGCGCCAATGACAGCCGGGACCAACGGCTTAACGTGCTTGCCGAGGCGAGGAGGAGTCTCGGTATGTAAAGATTGTCACCCATCCACGGTCAACCCCAGCAAGTGTAGCTTAACCTGACGGATCGACCTGTGCGGCTGTTAGTACTTAGCCACGAGCTCGTCCTAATCCATTTGTTTTCCACAAGATGACCTGAATAATAGTGACAGCCATCAAGGATGCAACTATTACGTTTTTACTAATAAAGATTCACGCTTTCGATGATGTTATAGTTGTTACTGTGTTATTAATATTGTAAAAACGTGCAATAACACTAGTTCATACCTGTTGTTGAACTCCGCTGGGAGCATGCGCACGAGCAACTCGCTCTGCGCCCTCCCACTGACCCGCTGAACGGTACATCTGGATCGCACTTTTCCAATCTCCTGGAATTATAGTTAATTTGGGATCGATTTTTGATTGAGGAATAAATACGGTGAGGCGCGACGGTTTTGAAAGGCTGTCAAACCGCAATTTCTATTTCTCTGAAAAAGTAATGTTAACATTTTTCGACAACTAAAATAAGTCGACTCCGGGGGGCGTACAATGATGTGCTAAATGCATGGTAACAGTTTGCGCGTCGATGTTTCCTTACATGGTGTAGAGTGACCATACTCACCAGCTTGTATGTAATAGTTCTCTGCAGCACGAAGATCTCCCGAAGCCTGTAGCGCCTGCGCTACGTGGCGGCACGTAGCTTCCAGTAGCGAGCTACGGTGAGCTGCTACGAGACGTAGCATTGACTCGTATTGAGACGCTTCCTGATACCATAGGAAACCTTACGATTATGATCAATAAGGCAGGAAAGGCTGAAAAGGATAGCCCGTACGAGTACCGATACTGAAATGGACTGGAATATACACATCCCTACTACCACTTTCCTCCTCCTCAATAAAGACTTTAAAAAAATCGTGTTGCTTATAATGCTCACTTACTTCGACATCAGCTATTCTCGCACCTAACTTTAGATTCTATAAGTTTTTAAAATGAGTTGAGAGACGAAAATTTATATTAAATTAAAAATATATATTTCAAGGCCTACGCGGCACTTATGAAATCTCTGAAGTTAGATACACCTTTTCCAATTCCAAACCGTGGAATATTCATAAAACGTGAATAACTTACGTTTTGCATAAAAATAGCCTCATCATCATCATTCTCCTGCCCGTACCCTAATTTATTTGGGGTCGGTGCAACATGTCCTTTTCTTTCATACTTCTCTATTAGTCGTTATAAACAGAAATAGCCTCACCTGGTTCAAATATACTCGCCTTATACATAGAAATAGCTTCATCTGGCTCTCCTAAACCGATATAGATCTGTTCTGCTTTCCGCAACTGTCCATCTAGCCTCAGTTGTTGTGCTAGTGGCATGTAGATGTCTCTCGTTTCCTCTTCAGTTAGATGTGCAGCAGCCAGTCGCAAGCCGTCGGCGACGCGACCGGCAGTGTTGTAGGCGCGGACGCATCGTTCCGCCATGCCGCATGATGTTAGTACGCGTTCTGCTGTCTCCCATTCCTAAAAGACAAAGATTTTGTATCATCATAAATATTTATATACCAATTCACGCCTCTCATGAGGAACGAGCGACGCGCCCTGCTTCACAAGGTTATTGTAACTTGACAACTTGACTTGACTTTTTTTGTGTTAGTTTTATATTAAAGCATTAATATTGAACACATAAACCTTTCAGAAGCGATTCTCTAAATGCTGGAGAAAACCACATCAAAATCCATTATGTCATTTAGAAGAACAACGATCAAACACGAATTAATGTATAATATGTACTCGTACAGATGAGTGTATTCCGCACTTATCAGAGGAAGTTCAAAGAGTGTTGGAACTATTGCAAGAGTACACTTACTCGAGTGGATATGAAGTGGTCACCAAGTCTTTCGCACTGCTCTCTGATAGATTCCTTGTCATCTATAGCCTGAAAAATAAACATTTTAAAGTAACATGCAACTGTTTTCTAAATCTTTAAAGACTGAACTTTTAATTTGACTGTCGTAGTCGTAGCCACATTAGCCACAGTGTAGCGCCAGAACGATATTTTACGATTAATAAGTAAACAGACCAGATTACTTATTGAGACGGTATGGTATGTTTAGGCTGAACAGAACCGCAGTGATACATAGCTGGCGTAGCAGGGAACTACGCCGTAGCCGATAGCTACGCACCGTAGCATATGTGGCATATTATGAAAGATTTTATTTGTAAAACTGTATATATAATTATTGTTTTTAGTCGTAGTGGCTACATTTTTCTTTGAAATTTTTGACCTGAGCCCTACACCACAAAACTCTACTATTACAATTTACAAGTTACAATTCCCAAATGTTACGAGAGCTTGTACCTAAAAACCTTAGCCACACATTATAACCGAAACATCATGCAAATATCTTTGCATCTTTTCAATATTTCCTATGTTCTCTTTATACTCGTAATAGGCCGGTAAACTTCAAAAGCACCGAGTCCCATACCTGCAGTATCTGCAGTGCCTTCCTGTAGTGGTGCGCGGCTAGCGCGGCGCCCAGAGCATCGCGTGCGCGGCCCGCCTCGATGAGGTGCGGCACGGCGGCGCCCGCCTGCCGCGACGCCACTAGCCACGCGCCCCACTCGCCCTCCAGGCGGGTCACCTCGCCCGGACAGGCCTGTGAGGAGCTTCATCTTATTAAAAATCAAGGAAAGATGGATATTGAGACACATCTGTACAATTTAAGACATCAATCACATAATAAGATGACCTTCAGAATAAGTGACAATGACCTTTGGCCTAAAGTGCCACGGCGATAGGCTGAGCAGCAACTCCAATTCAATTTCATAACGAACATATTCAGAGCCAAGGTCTTTAAAATAAGTCCAGACAGAAACTTGGTCAAGCCATATGATGATATGAGGATCATGCAGATGAATGTTTGAGATGGTCTTTTGAAGAAAGAACCATATAGATTTGAGTGAACCTGTTCAGTCAATGCACGCACTTGATAGTAATCATGTAACTCAACTCATAACTTAAAGAACTCAATGATGCCAAAAAAGGACATTTGGGAAGGTCGCATGAAGTACTCCAATTTCCAGATTATCCGAACGCCTTTTTCTGCTAAATAGTCTGACTCGACGGCATTTCCCCACAACAGAATAGTGTTCAATACACTAAAAAAATAGCTAAAGTAAAACACGAATGGGGCTGTCCTTATGTCAGTTAAATTACGAATTTTCCTAACAGCGTATGCTGCGAAGCTTTTTTGACAATTCATCTATATGTGCTCCTTAATTTTCAATTTAAGCCGAAGAACTAGTCAAAAATACTGAAATAGAAACAGGTTTCATTACCTCTCTAGCTAGTTGAACTGCTCTTGCATAATTATTTCCTTTAGCATAGTACTCTACTGCCGCACGAGTGTCACCTTTGCGCTCAGATATTTCACCTGCCGTCTCCCACCATTCTTCCTGGAAATGACGAACCGAAAGAAATAGAAGGGGTTTTTAATTGACATAATTAAACTGATCATCCAAAGATTCAGTAAATGAAAATGAAGAATAGATTATAGATCATACAGTCACAATACTTTCTACACATAATCTCAGAAACAAATGACATCAGAATTACGATATGTGGCAGTCAGGTGTTCGTGATTCATGCCTCATAAAATATGTAATACTTATTCTGAATAGAACCTAATATAAGAACGGGTCCCCTTATAACAGTTTAAGTACCTGAATAAGCTGCGTATGAACTGAATCTACTAAATCCGTATCCCTGAGAAGCTGTGGATGTTGTAGCAACAGCGCTGCAGCACGCCTGGATCGTCCGCCTCGCAGCCACAACTTCACCGCTCCCTCTACGTTACCGGATGATGCTAGTACAGCACCAGCCTCTCCTAAGCGGCCTGGAAATGACGACGACGAAGACGAGATCAGGGCAACGAAATGAATTCAGTTAAAAAGGATAAAATAAATAGGAAAATCATATTACGTAAACACCGCATGATGCAACATTTTTACGTAAATAATTGTGGTTACGTTTGTAAAAGATGGAAGACCGAAAGACGATTCGAATTTATTTGGTAATTGAGTTGTTTGAAGCGTTTGGTAATGTGGGGTTAGGGAAGTATCGACAGTCTCGGGACACGCGACATGCCACGAGCGAGATGAAGAATGAACGAATCGAGCGAATGTTGATAAATAAAAGTATATTATGTATGGCTCCACGTATATATAACCATTTACCAAAGTCACTTCTGGAGATAACTGATATAAATATATTTAAAAACAATATAAAAACATTGTTACTAAAAAATAGTTATTTGTTATGCAAGGCTGGAAAGTTGATTTTTGGCGCGAGTACTTCTATTGAAACCTGAGTAAGCGAAAGATTCTAGGGTTGAACCATGAGCGAAGCGAGTGGTTCAAATATAGAATCCTGAGCGTAACGAAGGTTTCAAAGGTACGAGACGCAGAAAAGCTTTGCTGCCGAGCGCAACACACAATTTTTCACCTCAGTACAGCGAGGAAACTGCTAGGTGCAAGAAAACAGGTGTTGTTGAGTTTTATTTTGTTCGAGCGTCTCAGATACACTGACTCATGTGAAGAAAATAACAGATACATGGCAATGTATCTTATGAGTTACATAGAATATCTCCAAAATTAAATACCCTGTATTTTGTTTTATATCCTACTTGTCCTCTAAGGAGAATGAAAGAAAAAAACTAATTTAATACAAATAACTAACTAAATTAATTTAATACATTTTTATTTTTGCCAAGCAAAGGAGTAAATAACATATTATATTAGTATTTATTTTATTTAAAACCTTAAACTTAAATTACTACACAATTGGGTATTTGACAGGGTAGTATTTTTATGGCATATTCAAATGTGACGTCACAGAGTTTTTTAATCAAATGGAATACTTATTAACATTAATTCCAATTTTACAATTATATCCTCGCAAAATATTTAATTTCTGTACTGTGATGGAAGTTTTTAAGGTGAGCGGTATTATTTAATATTTTATTTTAGACCGTGTCATGCATTTTCAGTGGACTGGCAGTATAGAAAATTATTAAATAGAAAGGTTCGAATTTTAAAAACTCTTTCCACGCTAGAGAGCAAAAATCGATTTTCGGCTCAGATTTCGAATGACAAACAGACTCTTTCCGAGCCTGTGAGGTGAAAATCATATTATTCTGTCACTGAATATTTACAGGATAAACTGATCTAATGTTACTCCATACAATATTTTTAGATAATGTCTTTTATTTTTAAGTTTCTAATTTTGTAGATACCTAAGTACTTATTTGTAAATTTGCATGCCTTACGGTAGGATATGGTTAATGGACACTATTGTTATTATAAGACCTTTTCTTTTGTACCCATATACGCAAATGAATAAATGATTATGATTATGATTAGATTCGAGACTTCTCAGTGTAAAATTAGAATCGAGTTTATTTTGGGCTTGATTTATCAATCAAAAAAAGCAATTACTTAGTGATTTTTGTAATTGTGCCACCAGACAAGGAGAACAACGTTGTCTGGTGGCAATCGTTTACAACAGACGCCGGTTTTATTGTGTTTAAGCTTTGTGAAGTAGTTCCAAACTTTCAGTATGCTTCAAACCACTAGAACTCGCAAACATTTCGGGTATATTTTATTCGATTTTTTTTATTACGTTGTGTACTGTAGAGTTGCTGGCACTATGTTCAGGGTCCAATATTGCCAAACATGGCGACTAAATACACCTATTTTTACAAAAAAGTCTATTGAACTCCAGGTCTCCCAGCTCGACGCTCGTAACACTCTTCAGCCGCGGATAAGTGACCTTCGAATAAACAAGCAACAACCAACAGGATGAAAAGTATACTACGTATTGATCCAGGTAAACTATAGCGTGCTAAATTTCATCCAGATCCGTTCAACCGTTTTGGCGTGAAGAAGTAACAAACACACACTCACAAACATTCGCCCTTATAATATTAGTGTGATACGAGTAAGTTACCTATTTACTTACCAGTAGATGTCAAATAGTCCATGTGCTGTTGTTTCAAGGTAGTCACAGACGCTCGATCAGTTCTCTCCGCCAGAACAATGGCGTCTGTCCACTTATTGAACTGCTTGTACATATCCACTGCGAGGTCAGGCCTTCCCGCGCGACGCACGTAGCACTCTTCAGCCGCGGATAAATCACCGGCGAATATAGCTAGACGAGCTCGCACTATGGCATTGTTCAATCCTTAAAGATGATATAAATTCTACCATAAAACAAAAATTAGCACCAACACTTCTTATAGCAGTATTATTTCAGTGTGAGAATAAGACGGAGCTATACTAGACGTATTGCTCCATCTTTTTCCCACTGCACACTGTGTAGTAATAGGTATAAAATAATACTGCTTTAAGAGGTAGTGGTGGGTCCCCAGAGCAAGGGGCTGCTTTTAGAGCTGACTCATTCTTTCTTGGTATCAACTTTATCCCGCCACTTTAGCCTGAGTCAGAGGTCAGATATGATACTACTGGATGATTTCCAATACCACATATTTTACTATGCATTAAAACCTCTTTAGCTTACTTACCAACTGTGACGTCCCCGTCACCTTCAGCGGCAGCAATTTCAACGGTCTTCTCCAAGTAAAAGGTGCGGGCTACGTCATCAACCTCCCGGTAACATTTTGCAGCCAACTAACAAATAAAGAACACAATAATAGTATGCTTTTTAAAAGAAAATGGAAACATAAATGTTAGTTGCTTCCATTTTTTAGGGTGCTCGTAGTCAACAAGCTCTTATAGGCTCACCATGTCCGTCCGTCTCTCTGTCTGCGGCTGAACTCAAAGACTCACTTTTTTTTATCTGTTCTATCCCATGGGGTATCGTTGGGTGGGCCGTTAAATGGTTATTTGTGTTAGTTATAAAGTTTAACCGAAAACTAAAACATCAAAGTAAGCGTCACAAGGGAACGAATATGGGAGTATGGGAGAACATGTTTTTCAACTACAGTGTGTTTATTATTGGGCTAATTTCATCGCAACTGTGGAACCATTCATTGTGCGTGATTCGACTCGCACTTGGTCGATACTTTTGGTTGTTGTAATTAAATAAAATTTATTGTAATGTCTACTTCATGAGATGAGCACTATTACTTGATTCCCTAATTTTACCTGAACATCATCGTCAGCGAGTGCTCGTTCAGCCAGCTGCCTCCACAGCGGAGCCACATCAGCGTTGTTACCGACACCGTCCAAATACCGCGCACAACCGGCTAGGTCACCGCTCCGAAGCGCGTTATCTGTATAATTACTTTACTTTAAACCGCGTTAATACTCGGGCTGGCTGGGTCGCTCCAACACGTATGTATAAGTACATCCGTGGTGGGGAGACCCTGGCTGCCGGGCACTTCTTCTCCTGCAACCGAGCGGGTGGGCAGGTTGCGGATAGCCCAACTCCGGTTGTGGGGCTGATTGTGCAAGCAGCTGGTCCCGCACCCGGAGCATCTCGATTTTGAGATCCCGGACAAGAGAAGTACCTCAGGGCCATATCCCAGACTCTAAGGTAACCTAAGCACCTCCATCCCATGCTCCTTCCCTCAACTGAACCATCCTACCCACAATCCATACCTCCCATCAATCCACAAATCCGCATGCCACATCCCGGGCATACGGTGACCCCAAACAACCCAAACCCACACCCAAACACCATCTCTCCCACTCCTGCATCCTGTCGGTCCCAGAGGAAGGGCAAACTCGATTCCAAAAAAGCCCACCCCCTAAAACAAAATGCAGAATGAAAGAGAAAATTGTACTCAGGTGGGTCCCGGCCAAGCCGGGGAATCCCACACCGCTCCGGCGGTCAGCCCCCATCGTATTCTGGGGGGGGCATCTATCTGCAATTTGAAGCCGCGCTCTCTAGCGCGGCTGGCTGCTCCTTTAGCGCCCAACACGCAGGCAGCGACCAACGCGCCAAAAAACCACACTCAGGCAGCGACCAACGCGCCATTACCACCTACCTCGGCAGCGACTAACGCGCCACAAACCCGACCCTCGGCAGCGACCAACGCGCCAACTCCCCTATCCCTGGCAGCGACCAACGCGCCAAAACCCACGACGAGCTGTACACCTCACGCTGGCCTCTGGCAACAGAGCATCGTGAGGAACAGCACAAGACATCCGGACAAAGACCAAGACCAGCACAGACAGACGGGGACAAAGGAAGGACCCGGCTTCTCTGGCGGGAAACCAGGCGGCCGAAAGCGCAAGACCCGCGAAGGCTTCGGTCAGCGCGAAGCGCGATCGGCCGCCGCAGAGGAAGTACGCGACCAGCCGCAAGTACGCGAAGGGATAACCCAGCGCGAAAAGCGACTGGATCCCACAAAACGCGACCGAACGCAAATCCGCGAAGGGGAAACCCAGCGCGAAATGCGACCAGACGCGGTACCGAGCGGGCTCGGGCAAGTACGCGAAGGGGCAACCCAGCGCGAAAAGCCCCAGCAAGCACCAGAGCACACCGGAGCCGTTACTTGCCCCAGCAACACTGACAACAAACAAGACAGACCAAGGAGGCCCAGGGGAAAGCGGGCTGGAGTCGTAGTCGCGAAGCCGTCATCGGCTACTACCACCGTGGCTGGCACCTCTGACCCGCAACCTGGACCAAGTGGTACCGGACCGGCGAAGAGGGTGCGCCCTGATGATACGGCCTCACCGTCAACTCTACAGGGGGACGCCAAGCGACTAAGAGTCCACTCCGCTCAAGGAGAGCAGAGAACCTACGCGCGAGCCACGAAGGACATTCCGGCGCGGCTGGCCGTAGCGATCTGCTTCCCTCCCCCCTCCAGAGACCTGACCAGAACGGAGGCAGAGCACATTAAAACCGAACTTGAGAACATGATGTTGGACACAGACCCGACTACACCACTTCCTGCTTTCCGCGGTTACCCGCGGGTGGCGGAAGGCACCGTGCAGCTGTGGTGCGAGGACGACACTGCCCTGACCTGGATCACTCAGAACGTGCCAAAGTTAACGCTCCCTGACACCGACCTTCCCCTGACAGTTGTCAAGCAGTCTGAAGTGCCCACCCGTGTCCGCGCCTCGCTTTTTGTCCCTAGGTACAAGGCCGACAAAGCGCGTCTGCAAAATTCTGATACGTCAGAATGCTTGGTATGACATCGCCGGGTGGTCACTGTACAGGGCGACTACCGTCGGTGGCGACAACTACGGGACGTACCTGACCGTAGGTGTGCCACCGGAGGAAGCCGAGAGACTCCTGGCCCGGGAGCGCCGGATATCGTACCTGCTCGGGTCGATATACGTGCGCTTCTGGCCCAGGCCCCTACCCTCAGACCCCCAACCCGACGACAAGAAACCGACCACTACTGACACTAAGGCAGACGACGCGGACATGGTGAAGTTAGAGGAGGTCATGGCCCGTGCGGCCATGGCCGACGAAGAGGACGCCATCCCACCTGAGTCACCTGGCTGGAACGAACAGCTGTTAGCTTCGTCGCCAGGCGACCAACACGCAGACGACTACAGGGAGGAGAACGCGGAGAGATCTTCGGATGGATCCATCTCCGATTAACCCTTCCTCACCACTACCGTCGCCCATACACATCATCCAGACCAACCTCCAACATAGCCAAACTGCCACGGCCAGCTTACGCAGGGCACTGGAGGAAAACCCCCAAACCATCGCACTGATCCAGGAGCCGTGGATCAGGAACAACAAGATATGCGGCCTCAGTAACAACGGAGGTAAGATAACTCTCAACACACACAACCCTGATAAACCCAGAACCTGTATCTACACACCCAAACAGGTTCCTATCACACCACTCACCCAGTTCTGTTCCAGAGACCTGACAGCCGTCAGGCTCCAAACGGACAGCAACGTCCCAGATGTTGTACTGGCTTCCGCATACATGCCAGGCGAAGACACAACCTGCCCACCAAAAGAGTTGGCCGACTTGGTGCAACACTGCTAGCTCACTAAGATGGACCTCATCATCTGCACCGACTCGAACGCACACCACCCGCTCTGGGGTAGTGACGTATCAAACACCAGGGGAGAGGTATTATCCACATATTTATTCTCCACTAACCTTAATATTATAAATCGTGGCTCGGAACCCACCTGGGTCACGGTACGAGGTCAAACAATCATAGATTTGACACTAGCCACAGAATCTGCTACAAAACTCATCACAGGCTGGCATGTGTCGAACGAACCATCCTGTTCTGATCACAGGAGAATCCGCTTCATACTAGCCACAAACACACCAAAACCTGAGCCCAAGCGAAACCCGCGACGCACCGATGTCCCAGGATACAAACGTCTCCTAGCTTCCATGCTAGCCAGACACGTAGCGCAAACACCCATAAGGGACCAAGCACACTTAGAATACACTGTTTCAACACTATCTAGATACCTAACCGAAGCCTAACACGCATGCTGTAAGCTAAGGGCGCCACAAACAAGCGGTCAGAGGACGCCTTGGTGGAACGCCGAACTCAGCAAACTCAGAGACACACTACGCAAACAATTCAACAGAGCCAAAAACACCAGACTACCGGAAGACTGGGAACTATACAAAGAAACCCAATACACGTACAAAAAACAAATCAGAACTGCCAGGAGAACAGCATGGCGGAATTTCTGTGAATCCATTGAAACAAACAACGAAGCCGCCAGGGTAAGGAAAATCTTATCAACAGATCAGAACCAAACCCTGGGTGTGCTGATAAAACCGGACAAATCATACACATTAACAGACCAAGAAACATGTAGGGTCCTCCTCGAGACCCACTTCCCGGACTGCAAACTCCTAGAGGACAAGGAATGGGAAGCAGAACCAGAATGGACCCCAACAGACCTAGACTGGTCCAGAGCCCACAAAATAGTCACAGCAGAGCGGATAAGGTGGGCAATCGACACCTTTAAACCGTATAAGTCTGCAGGGCTGGACGGCATCTTTCCAGCCCTTCTGCAGTGGGGACTAGACCAAGTGACACCATGGCTGGTAGAGATATACCAAGCCAGCATAGCACTCAAATATGTACCTCTCGCATGGCGAGAAGTGAAAGTCATCTTCATACCCAAACCGGGTAAGACCGTCTACACACAACCCAAAGCTTACAGACCAATAAGCCTCACATCATTCCTACTGAAAACCCTCGAGAGACTCTGTGATAGGTACATCCGAGACGGACCTCTCAGAGTAAAACCACTACACAAACAACAACATGCATACTCCGCAGGCAGATCAACGGAAACCGCGCTACACAGCGTGGTTTCCAAGATCGAATGCGCAGTGGACCACAAATGCTCGTCCCTGGCTGCCTTCATCGACATAGAGGGCGCCTTTGATAAAACCACTTTCAAAAGCATCAACATGGCCCTCAACAACCACAAGATAGACCCAACCTTGAACGGCTGGATCACCAATATGCTCAAAATGAGAGCTGTACAACTTACAGTAAACGACACCACAAGGGCCATCGTAGCGAAAGGATGCCCGCAAGGGGGCGTCCTCTCACCGCTACTATGGAACCTGGTCGTTGACAGCCTCATAAAAACACTCAACGAAAAAGGCTACTACACAGTAGGCTACGCCGACGACATAACCATTATAATAAACGGCACACATGAAAACACACTATGCAACCTCATGCGCCAAGCCTTGAAAATAGTAGAGGACTGGTGCCACAGACACCAACTATCAGTGAACCCAACGAAGACCGAGCTGATCCTCTTCACCAAAAAAAGGAAAATGGCCACACTACAACTACCCCGATTCTTCGGAACAACCCTAAGCCTATCAACTGAGACCAAATATCTGGGAATCTTTCTGGATAGTCAGCTGAACTGGGCAAGGCATACTAAACATATGATCACAAAAGCCAACATATCACTGTGGCAATGCAAACAACTGCTGGGCAGGAACTGGGGTGTTAAACCCAAAATCACACACTGGCTATACGCCACGGTCATCCGACCAACCATCACATATGGCTCACTAGTATGGTGGCCCAGAACAAACTTAAGCACAACCCAAAAAGAACTTGAGAAACTGCAGCGACTTGCTTGTGTAGCTATTACTAGCTGCATGAGAACAACGCCTACAGCTGCCCTACAGGCGATGCTAGGACTGCCGCCTCTACACCTCATCGTGCGAGAGGAGGCAACCATGGCCGCCTTTCGGCTAAACATAGCAGGAACCCTAAGTAAAGATTCCAGAGTAAAGCACACACGGGTAAGGGATGACGCAATCAGACATCAACCAATGCTAGCGTCACCCTGCGATAGAGCCCCAAAACAACACCAATTTCAAAAACACTATGAAATATCACTTATCGAAGAACAGTGTGACTACTCTGGTCCGGAAGAACTAAGAGTATACACCGACGGGTCCAAGACCGACTCCGGAAGCGGAGTCGGGGTGTTCTCACGAGACCTTAACATACACATATCCAGCCCACTGGGCAAGCACAACACCGTCTTCCAGGCGGAGTGTGTGGGCGTCATACAGGCGGCACACGCTATAGAAGCCAGGAAAGTCACCGATGCGCAAATACGCATAGTTTCCGACAGCGCCTCGGTCCTGCAATCCCTAAAGAAACAACACCACACCTCAAAACTAACACTAGAATGTCACAACGCACTAGAACGTATATCAGTACTCTACCGCAACAAAGTGACACTACAATGGATAAAGGGACATAGCGGATCACTAGGTAACGACGCAGCTGACGAGCTAGCGAGGAGAGCCTCCAGTACGCCAGCCTGCGGACCGGAACCCATCATACCCATTCCCTTCAACCAGCTACGCAGATGGCTACAAGAAATCACACACACACAAGCGGAGAGATGGTGGACCTCGTCACCGGGCTGCAGGCAATCCAGGGAGGCCATGCCATCCCTGGATAAAAGGTTAACCAGACAGACGGCTACTCCGCCTGAACAGAACCGGCCTGCGCCTGATGACGGGGACCATCACGGGACACTGCTCACTAAACAAACACTTCCACACAATAGACATAACGGACAGTCCTCTGTGCAGGGCCTGCATGGAGGCTGAAGAAACCGTCGCGCACGTACTCTTTGAGTGCACAGGAGTCACACAGATAAGGACACAAACCATTGGAACACCTAAATCTTTTACAGAAATATTACACAGACCAGGAGACGTCATCAACTTCTGGAAGGAGGTGGGCTGGCTGGAATAACCGCCACAGGCCGCCATGGCCCACGCACAATGGTCCGCCAAGGACTGAGTGCGGAAACCAAAACCTCAAGAAGAAGAAGAAGAAGAAGAACCGCGTTAATAACTTTGAAGGTACATTATAAGAGAATTTATTTATCTATTTTACACAGCACACATAAAAGCGAAAATGCATAAAAACAGAACCGCATATAGACAAAGGTAAATTTTATAATAGAACTTAGTAATCATTTACTGACGAGTATTAAATCGAAAATTAAATAAAAAATTAAGAGCTGAAATGAGATTGGGTTTATAACAAAATTGACTACGAATTGGCTACGGCGTAGCGGTTTTACTACAAGCTACGACGGTCGTCGCAGATAATAAATCAGCTACGCGCCGGCTTGCGACCGGGAACAGTGATTAAGTTTATCTTTCGCTACGTAATGGACTAAATTAGCACTGCGTTTATTTGATTGATTATCAGGCAATGAAGTGTACAGATATCTTCTAAATAAAATTTGTGCGAGACTCTGCACGCTTTTTACCAACCGATCAACTTCATTGGATTTTACGCTATTTACGGGGACGGCGGTGTACTCGACCGCGTGATCGACATAAGACTTGTATTAGTCAGTACCATGCCTACGAGGAGTTGCCGCGTGCCGTATATCGACCAAGTTATCAAATAATGAAAATGAGCCATTAGGAAGAGTAAATTCGACAAAAGTTTTATACTTAGTATGACAAAATAGTCTTATTGGAACGAAGTTCCTTATCGCGCGTTGCGAAAGGGGGCTAGATGGAAAAAATTAAGACCAACAGATGTAACGACACTTTTTGCTATAGTTGTAAGCCGTGTGGGGTCCGCGTGTTTCTCTATCTTTCTCTCTCTCTCATAGAAAGCAAGCCAGTTATTTTCGTTTAAATATTTTTTTTTTAATATTATTATAACTTAAAAGAAATAAAATTTTATTACAATTCCTTCACTAATTAATCGATAAGAACTTCGTTCCATCCGGGTGTCCCTTGACACCTCTCAAGTTTTTTATGCGTATAAGTTTGGTTTTTTTTACAGTTTTTCCACGGGTTAAAGAAAGATTACATTTATCGTCCTAGCAAATCCGTAGCAGTTTAGCATAGTGCCATACACATGATAAGCATACTGAAAGCGAGTCGATGTTCGTCGAGCTGCAGGTAGGGCAGCAGCCCGCCGTCCAGCACGACGCGGCGCGCGACCACTTCCACGGCCACCGCGCCGCCGCACTCGACCATCTCCACACTGCCCGGGTCCCACGCGCTGTACCTAAGGACACAATAATAATTATTTAATAATTAGGCTGCATAATTAGGCGCGTCTACTCTTTACAGCAACAACGATGTTCTGACGTTGCCCACTTTTCTTTTGTTACCATGCAAATTATGCGGGATAGGTAAAGGTAGCTTCAAGCAAAAGTTCACTTGTAAGATTTTTCGATAATTGATTACATTACGAATAAATACAAAGACATCGTTAACTAACCATACGAGTAGATGAGTTGGTGTTTGGGCTACAACAGCATCGCTATGCTCAATCCATTGCACGAATGAAACTCCACTTGCTATGATTTCCTGAGAGAATAATATTACGAGAATACGTCAATAATTTTTTTTTTTATAGAAACTTCGTAAACTCATCGAAATAGGATGTTTCTTCTAACCAATAAATTAGTACCTTGTCGCCATTATTAAGACGCAGTAAAGCTAATCTTCGCCTCGTGTCTCTCAACAATAGTAATTGTCCACTCTCGTTCAGCTCCAACCAATCAACTCGAGCCTCATGCCACCACTGACCCAACTGTACACCTGCATTTAAAATTTAATCAATTTAGGGTATCATATAACTTCCATCATCATAGCAATAGCGTATTACAGAAATGGGAAAACGAAAGAGCAGAAGTACCAAGTTAACAAACGAAGGTTGAATATAATCTGACCACGATTATGTCTGGACTTTAAATAGAGACTGTAACCTCTTTTCACCAGTTTGATTCGGCCTTTTTTCTCTGATAGGAAAAGCACGCGCCGACCTCATCTAGTATAAAAAAAAATTATGGGCGTGTAAAAGTGTTTGTGAAAATAAAGTCATTTGTCATCATAAAACACGACGATTGCTAAGCGCAGCCTCAGCAAACAGTTACTTCTGTACTTTCCAAATAACTTTGTTCAAGGAAGCAGTTATGGTACCCAAATGAAAGAGAAAGCTTGTGATTATACTTAAAGGCCACTCCAAAACACGAGATTTATTAAATACTTACCAGTAGTGAGGTCGACCACGGCAATAGTCTGCCTGTCCAGTAAATAGGCGAGATGCTTGCGGTCACCGAGCTCGGCGCCGCCCGAGACGCCTTCGTTTATGCGCACGCTCAGCACGTGCGGGTTCACGCGCTCGGTTCGCACCTGATATAAGCATAGTGCCTTTATATTTTGTAATATGAAAACATTTACTTCAATAATTACCACACAACATAACATCACGCCTGCAATCCCTGAACGGTTAGGTAGAGGTGTACCTATAGAAAAAGCACATCATAAATAACGAAGACTTTTCGTAGGCTAGTTTGTAACGATTTACGGGATAGGGTAAGGTTTTTTTAGGAACTTTTAGGTTTTTTTTTCATCAAACTATGCCATTGAACAGTGTTTTACCATCCATCTGTGTCCACTTCAGAAATAATTTATTGCATCCGTAAACTCACAGTATGTAGCACTTTGTCGAGTCCATATTCCACAACACTCAATTCGCCGGCTCGATGCAGCAAACATGCACCTCCCACAGCCGCATACACTCGCTCTCCACCACCCGACCATGGGATCTACGAGCCAGTCAACATTGATTTTGTAAGCAGATTCAGATCTAAAAGTAAAACAAATGGAGCCAAATATAATAATTTAACGATAGATTACCTCACTGGTTAAGCCTCGTGCGATGTCACATAATATTAACGTGCTGCTAGTACGACATACTGCATACCAGTCGTTTCCTGAAACAACCAAATGAAATATTAATCGCAGCAATAAAATAATGTCTTTTCCTGAAGCGCAACAATTTGAGAAGCAGTTTAAGTCATTCGATTAAAGAGACAATCAAAACTACATTAAATCTCGTGGATGGAGGAGCTCGTGGCTAAGTACTAACGTACAGGTCGATCCATCAGGTTAAGCTACGCTTTCTTATCTTTACATACTGAGACTCCTCCGTGCCTCGGAAACCACGTTAAGCCGTTGGTCCCGGCTGTCATTTGTGCATCTTTGACAGTCGTTACAGGTCGTCAGAAGCCCGAAAATCTGACAGCCAGTCTTAACAAGAGGTATCGTATTGCCCAGTTACTGGGTTGTGGAGATCAGATCCGCTCCATGTAAAATACTGGTATTCAGCTGCATCCGGTTAGACTGGAAGCCGACCCCAACATAGTTGGGAAAAGGCTAGGCAGATGATGAATTGGCAAGACCTTGCATGAGATGGTCTGCAATATTTTGATCGAAGTGCAGTCTCATAATATTTAAATATGGGTAGACAAATGTTCTTTCTGCTCTTTTACTAATTAGCTACTGACCAATGAACCGCACGCTGAATATATCAGGAGCCTGCTTGGTGGTGACGGTGAGAGGCAGCGCGTCGTTGGCGAGCCGGGACAGCACCAGCTGACGAGCGCTCACGTGCTGCACCTCCACCGTGTCGCGCCACACCCAACGTCTAGGTTATACCGAAAGCAAAAATACTAACTACGTATTAACTTCATAAAGAAGCGGCTTTTATCCCCTTTGTGCTAATGTATGACCCCCAGCAATGTAGCAGCAGGTACACGCCTACCAGTACCTATGCACGCAATGACTGAGGTACCTTAGTCTAGATATTAATTTAGACAGTCAAAAGGCGAAGATCGACAGGCACTGCATTTTTTAAAAGCTTTTTGAGAATGTAGATGAATGGCTTGAGATCGGTGAGGCCTATGCAGGCATAGGCACAGACACACTACGGGGGGCAGACTACTGTAGGCTGATGATGATGAGAAGGAAAAGCTTGTTAGGTTATTGTAGTCGAACCTTAACTCTTATACAAAAACATACGTAACTACCGTACCTCAATACAGCTTCAAGTTGTATAACGGCGCCTGTTTGTGAAGCGAGCGCTAGCTTGGTACCGTCACCGCTCCAAGCGAGAGCGCGCGCCGCGTAGAAGTTGGGGATGTTCAGCATGGAAAGCTCCACCCCGCCTGATTCCTTTACCTCGCCCACTAGGCAACCGTCGAACACACCGAAGGCCACTGTCTACAAGGAAAAAAAATAACTTCCATGAAAAACAGCTGTAGCTTAAAATGTGGCAGACGGGTTACAGTTTTTGACTATAAACACTCCGTTAAACATCAACATCAACACATCAATAATAAACGCGTGAAAAATTTACGAAAAGTAATTAAGTATTTTATGAATTAGCGCAAAAATGTGCTATCCGTATTTTTACCTGCTTTTGTCAGTCTTATGTTAAACTAGCTTCTGCCCGCGACTTCGTACGCGGACCCTGTTGCTTATGCCAGCAACAACGGGGTCGCCATTTATGTTATTTTTTATCATTTTTCCCATTTAAATCTTTTATCGCACTGAGCTTTAGTTTTATTTCATTCCAACAACCACCAAAACATACAGTCCATTTGTCATCGTTTTCATTTTGGTAACCGCATTATTATATTCCCCACTTGTCTCTAGAGACCTAGAAGTCAATGCGTAGATACGGTTAGAACTCAAGCACAATTCTCTATCCGTGAACGTCTCCGACTCGCGAGACAATACATAACGTTCACGATCAGCGGTCAGTCGCACATCACGTGCCCCACTTGTCTCTAGAGACCTAGAAGTCGATGCGTAGATACGCTTGGAACTCAAGCGTAATTCTCTTTCCGTGAACGTCTCTGACTCGCGAGACAATACATGACGTTCACGATCAGCGGTCAGTCGCGCATCATATTTTTCACTGGTATCTAGAGACCTAATGAATACGCTGAGAACGCAGGCGTGGTTCGCGACCCGAAGAGGTTTCCACGGAGCGAGTTGCAGCCTAATGTTCTCGAACAGCATCAAGTCTCTCCTGACACTCTTCGGTAGATTCTTGGGATCTTATGATCCTCAATCTTTTAGCTCTCTTGGAACATTGGGAAAGATTTGACCTCTTTCTAGGTATGGTCATAGTTTTATTGTGAAGATACCTGATCAATAAAAATCTAAATTAAAATGACTGCTCCCCTGCGTTACCGGATAGGCTACCGTGTCACGAAGATAAATGGAAAAGGAAAAACAACATAAGCCCGAAGGCATATTCATGCGATAAAATAAAAAAATAAATAGGAGTTTTGGCCAGTAGAGTCAAATTTTCAATGTTATACCATCGTCATCAAAAATCAGTCCTAAACTGTTACGGCCTTCACCGCGTGCAGGTACTCCCAGTTTATGTTATTTTATAATTACACAGTAAAATTAGTGATAGCTTTGATTTCCACATCAGAAGTTTCTGATCTTCGATTTTTATAAGTCAACAGGAAATGCCCATCAGATTGAACAACTTTTGCTTAGACGTCATTCCTATAATATGTGTTATGTTGTAGCTAGGCTCTTGGAGTTCCACAACAGGTGTTCCAGATCTTCGATTTTTATAAGTCAACAGAGAGTGCTCATCAGATTGAACAACTTGTACTAAGACGTTATTCCTATATGTGTTATGGTGTAGCTAGGCTCTTGGAGTTCCACAACAGGTGTTCCAGATCTTCGATTTTTATAAGTCAACAGGAAATGCCCATCAAACCGAACCACTTTTGCTAAGACGTCATTCCTATATGTGTTATGGTGTAGCTAGGCTCTTGGAGTTCCACAACAGGTGTTCCAGATCTTCAATTTTTATACGTCAACAGAGAGTGCTCATCAGGCTGAACAACTTTTGCTAAGACGTCATTCCTATATATGTTACAGTGTAGCTGGGCTCTTGGAGTTCCACATCAGGTGTTCCAGATCTTCAAATTTATTCTCTCAGCAGAAAATGCTAATCACGTGGAACAATTTTTGCTAAAGTATCATTTTTGTATCTCTTATAGTTTAGCTGGTCTGTTGTGGTTCTGCATCAGGTGTTCAAGTTTCCAAGATAAATTATAGCCTATATGTTGCCCAGACCTTATACCTATACAACAAAAAAAAAACATTCCAATCCGTCCAGTAGTTCCGAAGATTAGCGTGTACAAACAAACAGACAAACAGACATACAGACAAAATTTTTTTTTTGGGTTCGTGCTCTATTACTGTTTCTAAACCCCCCTCAATTTTTTTTTTTTTAATATATTCAATGTACAGACACAGTTTTTTTACTGTTTTATTATATGTATAGATATAGATAGATATAGATATAGAATAGATAGATATAGATATAGAATAGATATAGATAGATATAGATATAGATAGATATAGATATAGAATAGATATAGATAGATATAGATATAGATATAGATGACTGAGCAACAAGTAGGTACAGTCGCCAGAACGTTAAGTTATCACAAACTAATTTTCTCATTCCATTTTGAACTTAACACTCGATGTTTTAAGGTTTAAAATCATTTGGAGAAATTTGTCACTTTGTTATAACTTGATGTGCTAGCGAAGCGACCGTGCCTACTAGAACAACATCCTTAAACAAAAAGTCGAAAACTCAACGAAAAGAGATCCTATGCACACCAGAATTTTGTAGATTGAAGTAATTTTATAGCGTTATTTACCTGTCCGGAAGGGCTGGGCGCTGCTGATATAATATCTCGTCGATCAGGCGGTAACTGAGGTTCCAAACTGCGCAAGAGAGCACCACGTTGTGCTTCATACACCGACACGCGCCCGTCACACGACCCCACTATCAACTGGACAAACCAACTTCGTATAAATATCTGGTAGATAACTTCATAGTTCTTAGGGTTCTTACAGACGAACGGCAAGTTGTGAACGGCAGAGGCTACTTCAGCCGTCGCCACCTGTCGACGACAGTCGTCAACGCGTCGCCGTCGACAGGCCGACCACGACTGCTAGTACGCGGCACGCGCGGCGAGCGTTGTCGCCTGTCGACGGCAGCCGTTGTCGCCTGTCGGCGGCAGCCGTCGACGTATTGACTGCTGCCGCCGACGCGTTGACGACTGTCGTCGACAGGTGGCGACGGCTGAAGTAGCCTCTGCCGTTCACAACTTGCCGTTCGTCTGTAAGAACCCTTAACTGTACCATTTTGAACTAATGAAACTCGCTGTTAACAATGTTAGCTCCGTTCCTTACAATGTTAGTTAGCCTAATACCATTACACTATTACGTTATTGTGGATAGCAAAGCCGAAGCTAAAGTGAGTATAGCCTTACTTTAGTCTTTACGACAGTACACCATCAGTATACCATAGGAACATATGTAACTTTCAAATAAACATACATAGGGAGGCAGTAAGACGAGAGCAGTTGGAGGCAGTGCATATCGCAGTAGCAGCCGCCCATTCAAGTACAGGGTACCGTCGACATGACCAGACGCCAGCGTGCCCTCACCACCGCGCGCTAAAGACACGCAGCATGCGCCCCCCGTCCACATACTGCTGCTCTTGTTGCTCTTACAATCCAGTGATCTGACAATGGAATAATATGTTTGAAAAACGTAAGTTAAGACGCCCTTCGACTAGGTGGAGTGATGATTTCGCAGGGTGACCGGTAGCCGTTGGATAAGAGTAGCCGAGAATCAAAAAAAGCCAATAGCGGCGTGCATTTTGAGAGGAACATCATCATTGCTGGATATTTACCTCTCAAAACGCATGCCGCTACTGGCTAATGATACATCGCCTCACCTTATTTTCCCGTCGCTGGTTCCAGTGTAAAACCCGTTTTCTGCTGGTAAGAGCGACATGGGGGCGCCAGTTAGCGGGAACTTGTTGCAGATGACTTTCTTACCGCTCCAATCAGCCCCCACACGATACACGAACACCATGTTGTCGCTCTGGGCAACTCCGAGCAGTTCCGAGTTGTTGCTGAATGATATGCCTAGAATAATTCGGTTGGTTAAAATGGTAAATAAACGAGAAAACTACCTCTATGTAGTATAGTTGATATTTATTTAACATGGATAATAATCTTATCAGCTTGTAAACATACCTACGTAGCCTGGAAGTAGGTATACTTAATATAGGTACTCAGAATTTTGCGCGAGCAGGTGAAAGCAGTGAGCCGCTTATGAATCCATGTCCGCCATCCATACAATCCATATCATAATCACCAACTTATTATATGTCCGACGATAAATCTCTACATAGTTTAAAACAAAGTCGCGTCCCGCCGTCTGTCCCTCATCTTTTAAATAAACTACACAACACAACAGATTCAGGCGGAAGATTTATTTATACGTATAGTGTATATACTCTCGGTTCGCCCGCGGCTTCGCCCGCGTGAATCTACTTTGCTCCCTTGCGAAGTCGGGGAGGGTCGCTAGTAATTTAATATTTAGTAGGTAATATGCATGTGATTCAAATAAGTTTTTTTTAAATAAACTATTAGGTACGTTAGAATTATGCCTTCATCAATATTTATGATAATAATTTCTTTTTGAGCCAAAAATTATTATTTAACAAAAACAAAAAGACAAACACTGTAAAATTAATTTCTTGCTCAAAATTCCTCAAAAAATAAGGACAGTCCTTGGAGTATTTCGGTCAGTGGATCGTCTTACTTGTAATGACATAGGACTTCTTTCCTGCAGCAGAGTCAGCAGGCTTGGTAGCGAATTTATCTCGCCGAGTGCCCTCGCGGTCAAACAACATCACCAAACGGTCACATGTCGCTACTGCCAGTTTTACGTTATTAGGTGACCAACAAATATCGGCTATAGGACTCTCCGTGTCCTGGAATAAAGTGCCGTGACTAAATATATTTATTTAAGCTAAGTATTCAAAAAGTAGGCATATGGATTAAAATCTAAAAAATCCACTAGGTACGGGTAATTTACGAAAATATTTCAAGATGATTCGTTTACCTGTGCCTCCAAAAGCGTTTTAGAATATTTCAGCCGCATATTTACTGACTAGTTTTACATAAAATATATGTTTGCTATTTTACGCTAACATGCAGTACATACGCAGTTTTAACATAAATAATCTTTGTTGTGTTTACCGTGTTGCCTAGTAACATTTTGAATTACGCGCCCGCCCACTTCATCCACAGAAGAACGAGGTGTATACTGGTGTATACCTAACTTAGAGCATTTAACCTACCCCCAAAGCTTAGGAAACCACGTATATGGCAAAAACATATTAACTTACAAATGTTCTACACTTAGAGCATTTAACCTTGCTCTAAGGTTCTACATCTTGCAGGTTTGCTTATTGATGCGTATGTGAGTGACCGGCATAACTCAAGCCATAGACAAAAGTTTTCACATTTTAAGACTTCATATGGCAACTCTGGTACCTTTTACGTCAGCTTGACATGACAAACGGAAACTCTTTTCGTGAAAACAGTGTTTATTGTACAGACGTTGTAAGGTTAGAATAATTTTATCCGTATTGATCCAAGTTTATTCTAAGTTTTAATCAATTTTAAACAATGTCCAATCTTCGTCACTACTTGTTTATTCAGTTTTACCATATATTTTCGCCCACTTTCGCTTTATTACCTACAGTGATAATCGGCAAGTGACGGCATCGTTGTGTTAATGTGTAGTTGAGTGAAATTAACCTACAATCGTCTTGTTTCCAGGACGTCATGCCTTTCGCACGGTTTGTCGAGCCAGGGCGTGTTGCCCTGGTAGCCAATGGTCCCTTGAAGGGAAAGTTAGTAAGCGTGGTCGATATTATTGACCAGACCCGCGCTCTCGTCGACGGGCCTTGCAGCGGCGTTTCACGTCAACAGCTCCGCCTTAACCAGTTGCATCTCACCAAGTTCCGCCTGAACTACCCTTTCACAGCGCCCACACGCATTGTGAGGAAAGCATGGACGGAAGCTAAGCTGACCGAGAAGTGGACAGACAGCCAGTGGGCCACAAAGCTCGCCAATAAAGAGAAGCGTGCACAGATGACAGACTACGATCGCTTCAAGCTGACGTCAGCGCGTGTGAAGAGGAACCGCGCTCGGACGGCGGTGTTCAAGAGCTTGAAGGTGAAGGCGGCGCGCTCCGGTACCTTCGGCAAGAAGTCCGTACCCAAAGCGGCCGTCAAGAAGGTGCGCACCAAGAAACCCAGCGGCAAGAAACCGGCAAAGAAGTAATTCTTTAGTGCCTCAAGCAGGTTATTGTGTGACTATCAAGGGACAGAAATAAATAAAGAATTACTCTAAGCCAATTTTTTGTGTTGTTCTTTCTCATAAACAGTCCTATGACTGACAATAGGTGAGTGAAGTTGATATTATAGAACATGTGGTGTTTTTTCTTTACTCAAAATGTTTTACATTTCAGTTGCGGCTAGCTGTTAGGTGCAACCAAATAAGTTGAGGTTAGTTGATTATTTTTCTGTGGTATCATACTGGAAGAATCAACATGATGAATTTTATTTTATAGTCTCGTTCGTATGAAAATCAATGATTTTAAAATCACCACTTAGCTGATTCAAGAATTTCATTAATGATTAATGAAACATTGTGAAATGATGAATTAAACGTGTTTGTTATTGTTCTCAGGAAGAAAATCAACCACATGTGATCAACAGTACTCAATGCAAGGTAATTTTAACAAATATTTGAAACCATAACCTCAAATTATTATGTTGAATAATTATGTTAGTTTTCATGATGAATTTTAATTTTATAGTCTCGTTCGTATGAAACTCATGATTTCAAACTTACCACCTTACTGATAATTGTACCATAAAAAATTAGTATTCTCAATTGATTAGTAAAATTCTAATATTGTATTTCATCATTCCCAGGTACCAATATGTTGAAAGCAGTATGATTTTGCAGACTGGTAAAAAGGTGAGATTCTTTTATCTTCTCATAGTGAATGGGCTAAGATTCAAAAGACCCTACCAAAGCCGATGTGTGCACTTTCAAATTGTGCATGTGTGACTCTGGATAGGAACATTAGCACACTCTGTGTAAGACATCCAGTTACCATAGTTGTATGTCCAAGGGTTGAGTGTGACAAACACACAGTGTCTGACCACAAACACCACTTTGTTTGATCAATTTAGTTATCTTACTTTCTGTTCTTCTCAGGACCCGAGCGAGGAATAGTAACTGTCACCATGTCTTATCTGTGGAGCCAGGGTTCCAGACAGCAGAAGATATATTATGACAAAAGCATGAAATAAATAGGTCATCATGCCTGACCACCACCTGTGCCTGCCTACCACATGTAAGCACCCTGTCTCTTTATTTATAGATATTCATTTATATTATTATAATAGAACTGGCTGCTGCCTGCGGCTTTGCCCATGTGGACCCTAATTCTTTGTCAAAAATAAATTAACCTAATTTACTCATTATAACATCACCTATCTGCCAGTGAGAGTCCTGTCAAGTTAGTAAAAAACACAGACATTAATAATGTTTTTTTAGTAAAAAACTGTTATTTTTAAATTACAAATCAAACTTTTTAGTAATTTAATGATCTTATCAAGAGACCCTACCAAAGCCGATGTGTGCACTGTCAAGTTGTGCATGTGTGACTCTGGATAGGAACATTAGCACACTCTGTGTAAGACATCCAGTTACCATAGTTGTATGTCCAAGGGTTGAGTGTGACAAACATGAAAATTATTGTCACAAATAACACTGTGTTTGATAAATTTAGTAATTATATTATTTCTGTTGTTCACAGATCTAGAATATGTAAAGAACTTCATCATCTAGTATGTGTCATTGAGGGCTCCAAGATTCAGACATATTTCGTATTCTAGACATTTTACCAGATATCAGAACAGAAAAAGGCATGGGTCATAACTAGAGATGGGCAGAGGGTTTAAACCCAATGGGCAGAAACGGGTTTAAACCGGGTTTTTTGGGTTTAAACGGGTTTAAACCCGAATAAAAACCCAAACAGCGGGTCTAAATTAAGTACTTTCACTAATATCTTCGATCATGGACCTCACACGATTTAGGTACTTCTAGTGCTTTTTGGAGTATAAATATCACTGATAGTGATGCATTTAACAGCACATCAAGTTTGAAAACTTACTCTTCGAACATGATATTTCAACAATTGTGTTATTTATGCAAGTATTTCATCACAGCCCATTGTATGATCAAGCATATAAGTCTACTGCTGATCTCAGAGTCGATCCTATAAACCGGAATTAACATTCTTCACTACATCTTTCAAGGCTATCCAAAGAAACATATATAATCTAATCTAAACCTTTTTTTTCTTCAAAAATCTTGAGGACGACGACTTAAATAAAACAAATGGGTAAGTGATTGAATTTTTAATCAAATTAGACAAGTAACATGAGCAATTTACATTTATTCAGAGTCAGTGTCGGTCGCAGAATTAGTATTATCAGATTGTCCACAATTTATGAATTCTAACGCATTTGATGTCGTTGCTTCCAATTTGAGATGGCGCGAATACCTCGTCCTCAATTGCATTCGTTTCGGTTAGCGGTGAACTTCCATGTGGTGTTGGAGTTTCCTCACTAATCTGATCATCATTTATACTTTCGTTTACAGTCTTTCGTTACAAACATTGTAACGAAACGTTACAACACAACATAAACAAACGTTATTTTGGCGGCTCTTTCCGCAGTAAGACGATTCCGTTTTATGCTGTGGACGTTTGCTTGAGCGCTAAATGTGCGTTCCGTTGCTGCAGACGTACATGGTGCCGTAAGAATCCTCATAGCTACTTTGCTCAGCTGTGTCGAGCTGCATATACCTTTCCACCACACAACTGGTTCAATATCTCCCAGAGATCGCCAAACAAACTGTTTACCCCAGAAGCATTCTTTAGCTTTATAATTAACGAGATCAGGTGTTACATCTAAATTCAGCCTTTGTCCTTCATTGTATATGAACTACATGGCTAGAAGTTCTTGTACTTGGTTGAGCTCCAAACCTTGCTCTCTAGGGTCAAGCATGTATGCTGCCATGTGTATAGGTTTCACACATTGCCCTTAAATCTACTGATACTAAAATTTCATTCTTCTCGTCTTCACTCAACATTGTTATGGATGGAAGCACAAATTCGTGTGAACTGACTGAGTAGTGACTGAAAACAAAAGCGTCAGGAGTGCGGTGCGCGGGCGGCGCGGTCTTTATCGCTTGATAGAAAGAGAGCATTAGGTACATGAGCGACATAAGTGCGACAAAGAGCGGCATATTTCTTTCCCTAACTCGTCGTCTACCTGTCGCGCCTTTGAAGAACATCTTTCAAAAAGATTATAAACGGTAACTATATGTAAATATGAGTGAATAGTACTAGAATATTCACAAATATTAATATTTACCATGTTTAAATTGATAAATTTCCCCAAATCAATAAAAACCCGAATAAAAACCCCGTGGGAGGGAATAAATGGGTTTTTATTGGGTTTAAACCCAGTAAACGGGTTTAAACCCGGTTGATTGCCCATCTCTAGTCATAACAGATGCCAAATTGTGAGGTTATCTTGCCACATGTCACTGCCACTTATCTCAGGTATACACTTAAGTTTTATTTATTTGTTAATAGATAGTAAAAATGCATTCCTAATTTCTTAAATTTCAAATTACTACTATTTGGTAGTGATGGTCTTATCAAGAGACCCTACCAAAGCCGATGTGTGCACTGTCAAGTTGTGCATGTGTGACTCTGGATAGGAACATTAGCACACTCTGTGTAAGACATCCAGTTACCATAGTTGTATGTCCAAGGGTTGAGTGTGACAAACACACAAATTAAAACTTATCTTTACAAGGCATTTAATGATTCTATTGATTAATCTTCCAATGTATATTGTTTGCAGATTATTGGCACATAACTATGGATGTGAATGAACTAATTCATGGATGGAATGTTTGAAGGTAAATTAATTTTATTTGTGACAGAATTTTTTAATCAATCCAACAAATAAAATCTCAAATTTTCTTATTATACAGATATATTTTTAAATATTACTTTTGATGATTGATCTTTACTGACAAAATAAAATTCGCATGTATATTTTGTTGGTTTGGCAAAGAACAGTTAAATTTGTATTAACTTGATGATGACTTTAGTATCGCCCCTATCTGAATTCTGATGATTGATAGTTTCTGAAAAATATACAATTACACAGCCATATGCAAAGATTTTCTCAACTATTTCTGCTAATTTACTTTCTTCTTGTTACAGTTAAAACAACAAGATACATAATTGTCGCACTTGTGGAACAGCACATTAGATGGAGCATCTATATGGTAAGTGAATAATTATTTTGCATTATTTATTATTATTATATTGGTAGTTATTATTTTAACCATATGAGAAATATGCGCTTAGACACCAGCCAGTTATACTATCATAGTTAGTCTGTACTGAAAATGTCTCTTAAAATACTTTCATGATGATTTTTTATCGCCCCAGTCTGAACAAATGTGTTGATCGATTTACTGATGAATTAATATGCTTCACAATTATTGCTCATAGTAAAAGCTATGTAACATAATGTAGCTACTATTGTTTCAGAAATAAAGAAAATGATCAAACAATACAGGATAAGTCCCTTCAATATGCAAAGGTAAGCTAATCAAAATTTCCTATAAAGTGTTGATTTTTATGTAAGTTTATAATGATGATTTTCTTATCGCCCCAGTCTGAACAAATGTGTTGATCGATCTACTGATAAAATTATGTTACCAAACAATCTGTTTTTAGCAAGTCTATGGGATTAATATAGTATCTTCTTGTTTCAGATATCTCCAAAAAATTTATTACTGTAGAAAATCAGATGTGAGATCACAGACAAAACTACCGTCACTATGGTAAGCTATTAAATTTTCTGTGTCCTTTTCTGATTTAATTTCTATAGTGATGATTTTTATATCGCCCCAGTCTGAACAAATGTGTTGATTGATTTACTGACAAAATTACTCAACTGTACATCAATTAATGGTTTAAAAATAAGAAGATTAATAGTTTTTTTGTATTGCTGCAGATAACTAAAGGATTTTAAAGGGAAAGTGACTCAAAAAGGGATGCACTATGAATCAAGGTTAGTAACTTACTATTTAGAACAACAACACTCTTAATTTGAAATGATGGTAACAAGCATATATCTTATACATTTTTTTTTTTTTTTTTTTTTTTTTTTTTTGTGTTTATTTGCGATCAGTCGATGACTATAAGCAAATCTGGTGAGTGCGTTGTGTCATGCAGAGTGTGCCTCCCAGCGGAAGCAGCTGCTCAGTGTCGATGGCTAAACCTGGTCCAAACCCAGGATCACGCGCCGTTTCAAGCGGGTTTCATGCCTGGTATGTATTAACTGCACTGCTAGATCATTGGGATGATTCGCTAGCCGCTTTTTGTAGGTTTCAGTACTGTTTCGGATTTCCTCCTTCACATTGCTGATTTGTAGGTTCTCGTGTATCTCGGCATTTGTAACAAACCATGGCACGCCTGTTATAGATCTGAGTATAACGTTTTGAAGTCGCTGTAAGATGTTTACATTGGAGTCACTAGCGCTTCCCCATAGTTGGACACCATACATCCAGCTTGGTCTCAGTATGCTTTTGTAGATCAAGAGCTTGTTATCTACGGAGAGTTTTGAGTTTCGTCCCATTAGCCAATAGAGGTTTTTATAGCGTAGGTTAAGTTCATCTCTTTTACATTTTATGTGCTTTTTCCAGGTCAATCGGCGGTCCAAGTGCATACCGAGGTATCGTACGCTTTCGTTATGAGCTAGGGCATGGCTATCGAGGGTGACTGGTGGACAGTCACCGCGCCTCAGGGTAAATGTCACATGCACTGATTTGTTGGCACTAGCTTTTATTCTCCACTTGTTCAGCCAAATGCTTATTTGATCGAGACCCCTTTGTAGCGATTCAGAAGCGGCAACAGGATCTTTATTCCTAGCTAGAATGGCTGTATCATCAGCGTATGTGGCGATTATAGCTCCTGGTACTTCCGGAAGATCAGCTGTATATATTGTGTATAACATTGGACCAAGAATAGATCCCTGAGGGACACCTGCACTGATGTCATGAAACGATGACGTGAAACTACGCTCTTTCACTTGGAACATTCTACCAGACAAGTACGAAGCCAGTAGCAGGTAATAGCTATGGGGAATATTGCATTTGATTTTATAGAGCAACCCACTGTGCCAGACTTTATCAAATGCCTGCTGGATATCGAGAAACGCTGATGAGCAGTATTCCTTCTCTTCAAATGTCTGTCTTATTGCATTGCAAACTCGGTGAACTTGCTCGATTGTAGAGTGTCGTTGTCTAAATCCGAATTGGTGATCCGGTATTGTGTGATTGCTATCCAGTATGGGCAAAAGTCTGCGGAGCAATATCTTCTCGAACAATTTCGAAAGGATTGGCAACAAGCTTATTGGTCGATAAGAGGTAACCTCATGAGCAGGTTTTCCTAACTTGTGGATCATTATTATTTGAGATACTTTCCACAAGCGTGGAAAATATTGCACGCGCAAGATGCCATTAAAGAGTGTTGTTAGAAAGGTTACTGCTTTTTTCGGTAGTTCTCTTAGTACTTCTTTTGTTATTAAATCGAAACCTGGCGCTTTTTTGTCCTTAAGAGTCTTTATTACTCCCCATACCTCCCGAGTTTTTACTGGGTTTGGTGGTAAGTCCAGTTGCAACGGCTGGCAGAGAGTGGCCTCAAAATCTTATACATTTGATGAAAATTTAAAAAACTGATCAGCTTTAAAGATAAAATTTTATTATAAATAATGTGTATTATAAATATTAAATTGTATTTTATTATTTTAGATAACAAATTGACTGTAGAGGGTCGAGATTCATACCAGGAAATTAAATTTACATTTAAAGAAGGTGAGTTGTTACATAAAAGTATTTTAACTATGTTTAGGGAAAAACTTAATGATGAATATCTGTTATCCCTGTCTCACAAAGCCATGGGGAAAAATAATGGTATGGTAACAACTGAATTTATGTCTAACAAATCGCAAAAAAAAATATTAAAAGACTTGAAGCAATATTAACAAGTTTAAATATTTTCAGGTTAAATCATTGGACTGCTTGACCAACATTACCCAATCGCTACATAAAATATCTTAACCTGGTGAGTTATTAAAACTGTATATCTGTTCAATGTTATCGGAAGAACCCAAGTATAAAATAAAATATAAAATGATGAATATCTTAGTTATCCCTGTCTCACTAAATCGTGGGGAAAAATATGGTATGGTAACATCTGAACTCCTTTATAAAGATACCAAAAACTGTAATTTATGCATAAATTCATATTGATATTCACCTTGATGATATTATTTTCAGATTGTCTTCACCACGGATTCAATATTATGCAAATTAAATCAGATTACCCATTATAGTGGTAAGTGTTAAACAGATTGTAATGTCATTCTCATTAGTTTTGTTTGGCAATTAAATACTTGCCTATTAATAACTTGCTGTATCCGAATTTAAAATGATGAATATCTGTTATCCCTGTCTCACTAAACCGTGGGGATAAATAATGGTATGGTAACAACTGATAACTTTTCATTGCATCAAGTTAAAAACTAAGTAATAAACTTTTTATTAATTATTACTTCATACCTTTTAGGAAGAACCTGCACCCCACTTAAGAAAGGACCTGGAAATAACAACTAACCCCAACTGGAATTCTACAAAAAGAATCATCTGTGAAGCACACCAAGCATTATTATGGAAATAACAATAGGTATTTATAAAAGCTAAAATACTTTTTTCAATTTGCCCTTACGTGATGATTTGCTTAGTTATCCCTGGCTCACCTCATAATAATGTAGGTAGGTATTTTATAAAAAAAGGACATAACATGCCCTTCTCACATAAGCTACAATGATGAATATTTCTAGACAAGCATATATCTCGAAAACTTTGAAGATACTTATAATCTGACAACTCCAAACTAAAGTTTGGTCCAGTGCGTTTGTAACTACTTGTTACTAATATTTCTTTTTCTTGTTGCATTACAGGTTGCCTCACTGAGTCGGTTCGTGAGGAATCCATCAAGAACCTTATTTTAAAATTGAACTCTTGCTGCCTCTATTATGCATTATTTTATCTAATAAATTATTACAGTTCTATGAAAATAGGTAACTACGTCGTATCATTTCAAAACCACATCCTCAGGACAACCTGATAATTTGCAGATAACTGTCCATATAAATTGTAGAAAACTGATCAACTATGTTCAATTGTTTGAAAACAATAGGACTTAGTTGATCAATTCAAAACCATGTGTTACATTCTTGTTACTGAATTGGAGACTACCAGCTTCACATCCTGTAAATTACAGGTATGACTGTTTATTAGCTTCATGTTCATTGAGAAGAAAAACAACGCACCGCGAGTATCATTAGATTCCTAAAAATATAATTTCATGACTCAATAGTTATCGGATATTTTCGATTACAATGCTAATAATGTTATTTACATGATCTAAACCGACTACAGTGAAGCCAGCAATGGGAAGTATTACTGAATTAATTTTTATTTTGAGGCCTGAAAATCAATAACAGTTCATGCGGCAATTATCATCCCCACAAACCTTTCCCTACAGGGAAGGGTTTATCTGGATGTGGTAGTCGGGTTGAGGGTGCATAGTTAGCCGGTTATTTACGTATTATAAAGCCGGTACGCTTTGGATTCCTGTTATTAAGGGGATCATAGACGATAAATTAGGCACAAGTCAATCGGATTCAACATAAAATCTTACTATTTAGCAATAAGGTTCTTTTGGCACGTGGCCAAAAAGTGAACTAACGCCACCATTTCGTCAATACAATGTCTGATCTTTTTTTTACCAATCAACTGTGTGTCATAAAAGATCCTTGAAGCAGCACAAAATCATCACGGATTGAATTTATTGGATGATCGTCTAAGATCCCCCATTATGGATTTCGGAAAAAAATACTTTTGTTTTATGTTAACTTTTTTGGAGTTAATTGAAATATAGAATTTTTTAAATACTTTCATTTACAAGACCATTTTCATAAACTACTAGCTGCTCCCGCGCGGTTTCACCCGCTGCTCGGCTCCTATTGGTCGTAACGTGATGTTACATTGCCTATAGCTTTCCTCGATAAATAAACTATCCAACACAAAAATATTTTTAGAGATTAGCGCGTTCAAACAAACAAGCTCTTCAGCTTTATAATATTAGTATAGATAAAAACAAATGATAATTTTATTTCAGATCTTACCCCCTTATTTATAAACGTTGTATAGCCTCTGTATCTGTACAGAACGGTTTGTCTAAAGGTTAGCCAAATTTCTGACGCCTGAAAAAGAAAAATCAGTGTGTACCTATTCAGCTGATATATGTATTACGTTTATTAGTAAGAGGGTAAGTGTTTTATTTGTTCCTGACTTCCATGGGTTTTTGGTTATGCCATAACCTGATATCCACAAATCTAATACGTTTAGTCGTGAGTTTCTGCTGATAATGGACACTGATGGATTTTTAAATAGCCAGATAAAACATGTTACGTCTACGGTCTATGTAAAATTCTAACCATCTTACAGGGACTGAAGACGGATGAGCTAGCGAGCCTAGAAAAAAAGTTCACCAACTTAAACCTCATAAACAGCAAACAAGAACACTTCTTTGAAGTCGACACCCAAGGAATTCGTGTTCTGAATATCTTATGTGGTGGTGATTATAAGTGAGTTAATGGTTTTTAGTCTGTGTCATGTAATGAGCATATCCCCAGCTTAATGAGTAATACTGTCTGTTTTAGTTACAGGATTATAAGTCAATCTATGGCGATGGAGAAAACGAACATAGGTGGCAGAACCATCCAAGTTCAAAAACTGGTATGGATATTAAGCAAACAAGGAGTGTAACTAATCAATTTATTAAATAAAGCCTTCAAAATTGTGTTAATTGGCCTGTTCTACAGATAATTCACTTTGACAGTCACTCGGTACTCTGTCCGTGAAGAGCTCTGGTATCTGAAAAATAAAAAAAAAACATTCAAACTTACAATTTGATTTATTTCTTTCTATAAAATGGTACCGACCGCATGTCATGTAATAAAAAAAATTTTAAGAGCGACTCTTATTTATTACCTGCGGTGTATAAGCCTCCACTCTGTCTAATAATGAGTCCGAATAACCCGGAGTATAATATCTGTAATAAAAATATATTAATTAATATATTAAATTAAGACTTCGTAATAACCGCAAGAGAACTGATAACCGTGAATATAGCGAACAAGATAATATAATTACCTCACTATCTCTTCCGGGAAGCAACTATTTATAATATTGATATATTCTTTAAGCGATGATCCGGGAACTGAATCAATTTCTTGAACTCGTTTCAATGCTCCTGTAGTTACAAATAATCTTCGAGCTCTTGCATCGTTGGGTAAAATCTATAAATGGGAAACTCCATTAGCAACGTGAGTGAATATCGACTTTCCGTGGATGCAAACTTTAGACGCAATTTAATTTAAAGACGAAGTTTTAGCCAGCGTTTACGGGAATTTTTTGCACTTAATTGATATGTAAACAACCCGTATCACCTCATCTGGATTTGTATAGGTTTCAGTCTGTCAATCTGTGCTACCTGAGTTGCAATTTATAATCTGTGTGAAAATGTCGCATCACTACTTACTAAAACAGTCAAACGACATGGAAAATAAGAAACTGATGAATTTACCTGGATTTCATTACTTATGGATAAATACTAATGACATAAACTGGAATTACTTACAAGGATAAATATAAAACTAATGAATTTTATTGGATTTCCCAACATTATGGATTAACGTACTGATGAATTGAACTGGATCTACCCTACAAGAAAAATGTTAACTGATGACTAGGCAGCATGGTCTCAGACCTTAGCCTGTTCCGTCGGGAACGAATAAAAAAAAAAAAAAAAAAACAGTCAAACGTCAAAAACACGTGTTTTTGACTTTTGACACATTATGTCAAATAACCGGCAGTACATTGAACCAACTAAACAAACTTATTTCTTTCTAATTTTCTGAATTAACTCATGATGGCGGGAAGAGGAAGAGGCCGTGGTGGCAGTGGTCTATCCTTAACACATGATCAACTACAAGCACTAGGTATAGCAAGAGGAGACAATACTCCACAAACTTTAGCACCACCGCCGCTGTTCCCGAAGCTTGAAGCGAAGCCACTGCCATTAGTTAGCGACGCCGCTACAGATTACATGTTGATTGTAAAGGATCAGTTCATTGAGTATTTACACGAGTCACCGGCTTTTGTGAAGTTAAAGACACATACAGATGGCGTCGAGCGGTACTCTGATAAGTATAAAATGCTCGCTCTTGATGCCAAAAAAGGGAAAGTGCTGGATTGTGTTTGGGCAAACATGCCGGGCGAGTTGAGACCTCAAGCGAACAGAGTGCGTGGTACAGCTCGCAAGCGGAAGCTTGATGACCCGGCAGCAATAGCTAAGAGGCTGCAGACATTGGAGAAGAAAGAAAATCAAGAAGACGACGAAACTATGGAGATAAACGAAAATGAAGAACCTGTGAAGAACCAAGAAGTCAATGACGATGAGGAAATTGAAGACGAGCATGAGGAAGAATTTGAAATTGATGACGGTACAGACTACGCAAACAACTACTTTGACAATGGTGAAGATTATGATGAAGAAGAAGACAATCTTGATGATGGACCAGTTTACTGAACAATGTATAGCTATAGTCTTGTTAAATGTTGCTTGGTAAGTTGGTTACTGAAATATTGTACTTTAGTGTAGGTACTACAAAATATGATGTAGTTGAATATTTTTACATAACTTCTCATCTAGGCTATGGATGGTCTGTGATAATACTACTTTTAACATATTATTTACGTCTTTATAATGAAAACTTGACCTAAGTTAAATGAAATCTATTATTTTTCTCTGACCTTAGCATACTGTGCTAGCACATATTTGAGTATACAAGCAGGAGCAGAATGCAACAATGGTTCAAGTGCTGGGCGATGCAAGCAGCACTGCAAGGCTTGCTTCAAGGCACATGATGCTCTTGCACGAACCTCTGCTGATGACTTGGGGTGGGTGTATAGCTGTGATGAATAAGTTTCAAAACATGATATAACATCTATGTCACACATTCTATGTTGAAAATTAAATACCTACTGGTAATAGATACACTTCAGGCCCTATGTACACAGCATGCTTTCATTATGGTACAGTGTAATAGACACACTGTAGAAAAAACGTGTGATGTTGTACATGACATGCTGTCACTAAAATAATTGGACGAGGTATTTGGAATGTTTGAATTGCCAGAATTTATCTTTGCAAAAATGACTAGCGGGAGATGAAAAACCACATTGTCTTACCTGCAGCAATCGAGGCAGTGCATTGGCAACAGCAATAGCCAGGCTGTGCTGTGGGGAGTGCTTCGCGATATGACCAAGGGTCCAGGCTGCGGCGCAAATTTCGGCGTCGTCTGCTTCGGGTTTTTGAAGTATTTCGACAAGTGGTGGAATGGCCTTAATTAACATCAAACAAAGTTTTACTTGGAACTTATTTATAGGTGAAAGTGATTCAGAAAAGGTATGGGCTTCGGTAATCTTCGTGTTTCCGAATTAGCAGGGTCTTATAACGCCAACCACAGTAACACGCGAACGGCCGAATTATGAACCGAAAGAAGCAGGGTGATAGGTGCAACAAATTAGGTACCTCTAAAAGCAGTGTCATTTCCGAATGTGAAGCATACAAAGTTTAAAAAAAATATATCAAAACCTCTCATAAAGTTTACTAAATCATTTATTTCGTAACTACAAATAGATACCTTCTAATCTTTATCCGATCGTGTCCCTCTTTGAGTCTTTCTTACCTTAGATTCAATAACAGCCATAGCAAGCTGGTCCGACTGCCCGGCAATGAACCCAAGCGCCATACAAGCAGGCACACGCGCACCCCCTGCCGGCTCACCCAAAAGCTCCACTAAAGGACCACATCCACCTGTGTTCACCACTAATTGCGCCAACTGGAAATAAAACCCTTTTATCCTGTTCTGTTACTTATAGACTTGTACCTAATAATTTCTGAAGTTATTACCTCAGCACTGAGTCACACTAATACGGCTGGTCACGCTCCTTGTTATCGGCTGGCTGATTCCGTGACCGCTTCTTTTTCGCTCTAGTGAAGGATGTTTCCGAACAACAAATTTTATAAGCCACTTCAAATTTTTTTGTTTGCGGCTTACTTGAAGGCGATAAGTAGGTATTATATTATGTACGTAGTGTAGTAATCCAGTCTTGCTTTATGTGTATCAAATTTCATCCAAATCCGCACGCACCGCACACAACGCACAAGTAAACCATTACTCACATCAACGGAGTGCTTGACGATATCCCTGAGCAGACAGGCGGCCGCCTTGCGCACGGGCGCTGCGTCATGGCCCGCGTGCAGCAGCGCGGGCGGCAGGGCTCCACCGGCCACCACCGCCTCCGCCAGCTCCGTGCGTGCGCCCGCCACCGCACCCAGAGCACACAGTGTGCTACGCTGAACAGTAACAACAAGGTGTGGCATTAGTAGTAGGTGTGTACACTAAGGAACGCGAAACGAATAGTTGACGATTCAAGAGGGTCGTGATAAAAAAAAGTCAAAGCCAAATCATTTATATGGATTAAACATATAAAAGTTTTATAAGCACGTCTATTTTCAGTGACTAACACGAGGCTGAGGGGAAGTCCCTCCCGACCATTGGAGGACAGTGACACTGGAAAGCATCTCTACTTTTATATATAATGAAGTATAGGTACTAGCTCCTTTACGACAGCAGGCCGAGGATCTCTTAACCTATTAGATGTTCGCCTGTTAGAAGCAGTTTGCTTATATGAGCTCAACGAATGTATACGGTTATATTTATTGTCGTTTCGAGAGAATTTTTCTTATGAACCTATGGGGTTCATACGATATTTGAGGGGTTAAGGAGTAATATAGAGATATTAAATAAATAACCTTCAGTTTAGGATCTTGGTTTTCCAATCCGTGTACTAAATGGCAAATAGCACCAGCATCCACGACCGCTTCAGGCTTGTGCTGGGCCAAGTCTACCAGAGCGCCAGCTGCAATCTAGAAATTATCAGTAAAGATATATTTATTTACTAGATTTTGCCGTGTGCGTTCGCGCAGCGGAATGTTGTTGAATTTAAAGATTTTAATTATGCAGATATTTAGTGTATGACGTCGTATAATTGTGTATGGTAAAAAAAATTGTGTTATCGCTTAGACCAATTCAATACCGGTATTATACTGTAAATTTTGGGATGTTACCTAAATATATTGCACGGCCGCTTTTTTGTAGCTATCCGAACTTGGTCGGGTTATGTAGGTTTTCGATGCTTCGTCAGTATTATAATTGTTATTCTTTAATTACTGAATTTAACGACATGAAATTTTGCATGTGAATAGTTGAATGAATACACTAATTATTGGCATACCTACATTTTACCATGCAATTCCTTTAGAACGTCGTGATATTTGACTGCTTTGTAAACAGTGATCTATTCATGGTAAATTGTCCTATAACTCTTTAATTACTAACGGAACATCATTGATACTTGGCAACATGTTGCAGACACTTACCTACAAGGTTTGTATAAACGTGAAAATCTAGACCCCAAAGTGCATACTTTAAGAACTAAGACCTAATAAGCGTATTTTACGTTTATATTTTTATCTTTTAAGCCCTACGCAATAATTTTTGGACACATCTCTTTTCTTCTAAAGTCTAATTTAAAAAAGTTCCGCCAGGACAACGTTCGCCCAGCGGAATCAGTTTTTGGTGAATTTCTCCACAATGGCTGCATGCACAATTTTTTTTTTACCATACACAATTATACGACGTCATATAAATATCTGCATAATTAAAATCTTTAAATTCAACAACATTCCGCTGCGCGAACGCACACGATTTTGCCCGCGTTTTCATGCGCATAGAGGTCGGTATTTGACCTACTTTTAACTTTGAACTTACTTTACTCAATTACAGAGTTGAAAATTAGCCCATGTCCTAATCGCTTTTATGGTCTATCCGTGGGGCAAACCACTTCAACAAAATCCGTTCAGGCTTAACAAGTAAGTCAGACAGAGTTCAAAAGACAATTCAATCCATCTCTTATCAACCCACGCTGGTACAGTTAAAATTCAATATAAAATTAAGTACCTACATAATTAATAAACTTACTTGCTTCAGACTCATTTCCGGTTCCTGAAAAGCTAATACCAGTAGTGGTAGAGTACCAGCGTCCACCACTAACCCTGATAATTGTTCGCTGTGCTTCCCAATGTATCCCAAGGCCCACGCAGCATTCTCTTTCACCTAAAATAGATAGCACAAATAACATTATTAATTATTAGACAGCTGGATAGACGTAGAACGGGACCATTTTTTCGTTTTCGATAACAAACATTAATTGCGGATGCCGGCATGGCTGTCAGTTCAACTAACAACAACAACTATCAACTTGATCGGCGCGTAACTCGTACATATAAAATGTATATTTTACTTGTGTATCAAAGTCTTCGAGGCAGGATACAATATGCTCTAAAGCACCCAATCTTATAATCGCACCAGCCAGTTCTTCATTATGTCTGCAATTATTACATGCATCAGATTAATAATAAATTCAGTTTTGAGACCATATCAATAGGAACATGACTTACTTAGCAACAGCTCTCATTAGATACAGCGCGGATCGTTTATAATAAACCTGTGGAAAAAGTTCATGGAATTAGGAGCAGAGTTCATGGTGGTCGTGCGTAAGGTGATGTAGGTACATTACCTACCCACATATACGCAAATTTTGTAGGGGTTTATAATTACCCATTCAATATAGTAATTGAATGGGAAAAATTGGCCGATTATAATAAATCGGCCAATTTTGGTTGTTGGTAAGTAGGTAACTACTGACAATTCTGCCTGCCTCTTTGGGACTATAACGGCATCGTAGTGTTATAAAGCCTATGTCTTGTAGATCCCAATGTTCATAGGCAGTTGAATTTCAACAGCCTATGAACATTGGGATCTTATCGTTTGCCTGTGACGGTACCTATCCTTTTCCAAAATCACAGTCTTTCAGTCTTATCATTTCGTTAACAGATGCAATAGCGATTTAGGGCTGGTTTCACTAATTAAACTGAACGCGATCAGCACTTCTAAGCTACGATTAAAAGCTGTCAAGATGCACCAACGACAGCTCTTGATTGATTTCACCAGCCAGCATCCGTCAAAGGGGTACTTCTAGTATTTTGTACCTACTAAACAAGTTTCGCTCTGAAACCGATCACTGATTCGAAAAAATCGTTTAAAAAATTCGAACTGAATAGTAGAGGGACTATTTTGTATGCATGTAGCAAAGTTTAAGTTCGAATCCTGCTAGAAGTTTCAATGCGAAAGTTTTTAAAACTTAGGTCATGACGAGAAGAATTATCCCCCCCCTCCCCCCTTACAAATGCAGATGACACCCTGTATGCCCGCACTGTTAATGCAAGCAACAATACTAACATTATATTTATTAAGATTTTCGAGAGTGATGGTAACCACTCCTCCATTGAGTAGTTGTCTAGCCACCCCCTCGTCGTGTTCAGCAAGTCGAGCGGCCGCTACCACCGCGCACTGGCGGACAGTGCAGCAGGCATCCGACAGCAATGGTCTCAATAAATCTGTGAGGGATTTTAATTCTTTTGGGATTGACAGAATATATTATTTCGTAAGCTGATAATATCGGGGTTGTAGTATAGTTTATAGCCTATAACATTGTCACACGTATGGGGGTAGGGAATATTTATTATATGAAAAGTTTGAACAAAATCTTTCCGTAGACAATTATATTTATCTGTAATCACCTAAAATGTTATCGCAATCTAATAAATAAATAAATCTGCAGCAATTCGAAATAAAAACGAAATAGCTATTTAAACTTGAATTTAGCCGACAGGTTTGTTAGGCTTTGCCATAATACATAGGTCACTCTAAAATATACCTACCTACATGTTGTCAGTACAACATGTAGGTAATGTTTCTCAAATCACCATGTAGGTGCAGTCACCTACATGGTCATTTGAGAAACATTAGTTACTTAAGCACGGTCACCTGTCGCCAGCGTATCAAGTTATGCCAAACTGTCAAATATCTCGAAATGATTTTAAACCTTAAAACGTTGACCGTTACGTTCAAAATCGATTGAGAAAATTTGACAGTTTATGGTAACTTGGTTGTGCTGCATGGCGACCATGTGCTCCATGATGGCGACTGTACCTAAGTTATAAATAAACTATAATAAATCATATTTACCAAGTACACCCGCGCTCTCCAAGCATTTAACATTAGTTGATCTAGTCGCCAATTCAGCCATCGTTTGGACGAATACCAGTCGAGCTTTCTGGTAAGTCTCGAATACTGGGAAAATTATTAATATCTCAGTATTAGAGAAACGCACACCAATATAAATGGATTTTGACGAACTCAAATCGTTCAGTAAGTTTTTACAGACAACTTAATTTTTTTGTAACCCTACAAAAGAACCTGATATGGTAATAATAAGTTACATGCACTGCGCAGCTTTTGAAATACTTATCACTTTGCGGTATGTAGATATCTAGTAGGTATAAATGGTCTAGGTAGGTACATTGGTTAGGTAAGTGTCAAGCAAATAAATATGTAATAGGCGGACGTCTGCACTCTTAAATCTTGTATGTTTACCATAACTTCCATAAATTAACGTTTGATGAATATCTGCAACTAATCGCGCTATTTGTAAACACTAACACTGCACTGTCTATCAATATAGTACCTACCTAATTGAATATTCCTTGGACTGCTCATAGAATGGCTCATGATTGCATAATTTGTAAATAAACCTCGAATATTTATACACAAACTTTTGATAATAAAAAGATATCAGTATAGGCATGACACTCAGGTTTACTTTTGTTTTATTTCCAGAGACAGGTAATAAAAATATATCACCAGACACATTTGAAAAGATTTGCATTCAATTATAAAAAGGTTTAAATTCAACCTGATTATTCAAAAACTAGAATAAAGCATAATAATCAAGTTATGTTGCTTGTACATTTTTTCATGCATATTAGGTCCTAAAATATCGTTTGATCATGTGCGCGCGACAGTCATCGGTAGAGCGCGGCTTGCGGGGCGACCTGCGTCCGCGCAGGCCAAGCACCCGTGAAGGTCAGTCTGTTCGACGTCACGTCTCGAACAACTACAAGCGCGTCATTAGCAATCCGTACAGCAACTTACATAGAAATGCCATTGTATACCACATATGCAGGTAGTGCTTATCTGACGGAATGAACCCACACGAGTACATGAGCGGGCACCGTTAAAACAGGCCGCGTGGTTACTTACTAAGAGGTTTACTATTTTACATGATATTATTTGTGTTTCCGTTTGATCGCGATTTATTAAAATGATATACGTAATCTGCCGATGATTCTTTTGTAAAATACCATTACAAATTTTAACTATTAGTGTTGTGTAGTTTGTAAACAATCTAAGATGCCATATGTGATGGTTATGGGCAGCCTGAGCGCTCCACATCTGTCGAAGGATGAGGGTGTCACTGTGTACGGACTCAAGAGTGAAGAGCGGGCTTCTTTAGTGAGGGTAATAAACATAAAAAAAAAAATCTAATAATCATAGTTTTATTGACGATTTTCCTGTTTATATCTTAGTGTTTCTAACTTTTTAGGGGTTCCGTTTTTCCGGAAAGGAAAAACGGGTTTCAGTAAATAGGTAGTAGTGAACTACCTATTAAAATAACCTACATCTAAAGTTAAAATCAAATAAACCAAGGTGTTACAGCAGAAGTAAAGGAAAAAGTCCAACAATCGTTAATTTGTCGTTTTATCTGTATCTATAAAACATATTATATAACTTACATTTGCAGTTGGAAAATTGACTGCGAAAGTATTTCGCTGGTTTGTTCTTCTGATAAATTTAAAGTAGCGGTCCCTTTCAGTGTGCGTGGTCCGAAACTCATTTGGCCGATTTTTTGGATTCCGTACCCAAAGAGTAAAACCCTATTACTAAGACTCCGCTGTCCGTTCATCCGTCTGTCACCAGGTTGTATATCATGAACCGTGATAGTTAGACACAGATGATGTATTTCTGTTACCGCTATAACAACAAATAACAGAATCTATCTATACATATAATAAAATTGTAGAAAAGTGGTGTCTGTACAGAGGCCAGCACATCAAGTTACCACAGTCTGTCAAATTTCTTTGATAGTATTTGAACTTTATCGCAAAGAGATAAGGTTCATATTTAATTGAGAAAAATTGACAGTTAGGGATAGCTTGATGTGCTGGCGTCTGTACAATGGAAATATATAAAAAAAGTAGCAGGGGTTGTTATTATATCAAAGCCGAACCCGAAATTGTAATTAAATATTTTTTTGTCTGTCGGTTTGTCTGTGTTTGTGCACGCTATTATCAGAAACGGCTTATTCGATTTAGATGCGGTTTGTGGTTTACTAATATGTTGTAGTAAGCTTCACTTAACATTTAGTGTTTATTTCATGTCAATCGATTCATAAATAAAAAAGTTATGTCAATTTAAAGAATCACGGCCAACATTGTCACTATTCCACGCGGACGAAGTCGTGAGCACAGCTAGTAACAAATAAATATTTAAGGGGGCTCCCATACGTGATTTTTTTGCCGTTTTTATAGACAATGGTACGGAACCCTTCGTGTGCGAGTCCGACTCACACTTGGCCGGTTTTTTTTTAAGTTTTGATTTCTGTAATCGTTAACAAAATATTAAGGTACCTACTTACCGATATCAAAAAATGTTTACCTACTCTCTACTATGCAGCGATTTCTCCGATAATAAATGCATTTTTAATAGTAATGTTGTCAACTGCATCTGCGACAAAATTGCATACCTACTGCAAGACGCTATCTTAATGCATTCCATATTCCATGACTCATTATTTTTTTCCTTGTTTTGTATATCTACCTATCTCTAGCAAACGTGTAACATCTGCTATTATGATGATACATTCTGCATTCATATTAATATAGTTTATCTTTTACAGGAGTTAAACACGTCCTTCGGCATGCAGGTCGCAGCGGCGTTGGAACCGGAAAGAACTGTACGGATTACTCAGAAAGGACTCACTCTAGTTGTGGTGAACCGTCTTCACGCGTTATTCGGATACGATGTCGTCTCACACGCCATGGCAATGACAAACGCCAACCGAGAGCTGATATCCTTTACCATGTACAAGAAGACTAGTTCAGGCCCACAAGGTCACAGCCAAGGACATGGTCACAGTCAAAGTCACGGTTCCAGTCAAGGACACGGACACAGCCAAGGACATAGCCATAGTCAAGGTCATGGTCCCAGCCAAGGTCACGGTCCCAACCAAGGTCATGGTCACAGCCAAAGTCATGGTCACAGCCAAGGTCACAGTCACGGTCATTCGCATAGAAGCTCTCCGAAGAGTCACAGCAGTGTGGTCAACCTTTGATGGAACGTGAATGTTGAGTAATATTGATATTCAATAAACGTGCACTTACGATGTGTATAGACACATATGGTACACCTGTAAAATTAAAATTGAATCTCATGTAAAAAATCCGTCCTTAAAGTAATAAGCTGTATATTTATTTTTAATTCATTTCAATTAAAATAAACATGTAATTATATATATTCGTGTTAATTCTTTATTTTTAAATAAATGTATATTACTTTTACAAATACAGTGCAATAGAAATACAATTCGAATAATATAAAAGCTATATTCAGTCTTAAATTCTATACCTGAGGGTTCTTTTTCAGTGGAACTGGAATGAATATAAAAGTAGAAAATTAACTACTTATAACTTGAGGACTAGACAAACTATACATGTGATGTAGAGTCCAGACAAAATAGACATAAAAGTGTAAGTATTCGTATAGATCTGAAAATTAGCACAAAACTTTAATTCTATTTAAAAGGCTTACCCGGATATTGAACTGGCATATATGCGGTCCGTCAAAAGAACATTTTCTCACAAGAAAAGAGCATAAAGCCTTGAATTTAAGGAACCTAAGTTTTCGTGGGATAATTTCCGACATCCACGCAGGCGAAGCCGCGAGCAAAACTTGTTATTATTTATAAATTCAATAAGCCAAGGGCCGCCTTTACCTTCTATGGAAACAATGTCATTGGTTATTTTCATTACTAAGTCAGATATCATGATGATCTTTTTTTTTAACCTTGGAATAAAAAATACAGAACTGGGTGCTATTGTCATTTGTAAGATAGTATTTAAAGTCTGTTGCAATTTTATCTCTTTGCGAATTATTCCGAGATTACATTTTGTAGTGTCTATTTTGACTGGACTATTATAGCAATATATGGTGAGACAAATGCCTTCGTAAGCAATAAGAGATATGATTGACCGGTCAACTATGGCTCTCTGCACCTATCCTCTGTCTCTGTGCTCCTAACTTCTTCAGAGCTGCAGCATACTGCCTCTGAACATCCATCAACCTTGAGTATTCGTTGTAGAGATCATTTTTCTGTTCCTTCTCGCTCTTAAATTTCTCCTCGACCTTTTTGACAGTGTGGTTGACCCAGTCCACGATAGATTCGAACTGCGACATAAACTCTTCTCTCTTTCGCACTGAAGACATAGCCCTGCAACATTCAAGACTTGGTTAATTTTCTAGTACAATAGTTTGTGGACTAAAGTTCGATAAATAGCTTATCGTATTCCATAACGTCTCCTATTATTTAATAAACTTTGGAAGGATATTTATCAGTCTGACAAAAAAAGGTAAGTACCTGGTGAAAAAAAATAGCGTAGGCGCGTAAAAAGTAGCGTAATAAAAATGTGTTCTTTCTTATTTTCAATTAAGTACCACTTAATTGAAAATAAGAACACATTTTTATGTATCTTCGTTTATTGTTACAAGTTATGTTTAACTTGCGTCACATTATATACAGCAAAATTACAACAGCATAAAAATCATCGATGAGTCACCTAAACATTTATAATTGCTTCCTTATCTTTACAGATGTTAGGTTCAATTACACACAGAGAATTTATATTTTTAGCTTCAAAAATAATTATGTCTGATTTAATGTTAGTTAGTGCCACATTGTCTTGTTCGGGTCGGCACATTCGATTCGGCAGAATTTTGTTGAACAACATGTTGAACCGATATATTTGACCGATCGGCAAACTACGTTCGGCTTCTACCGTCGCTGAATTATATTTTGTTCGGTCCGGGTCCGCACAAGTCTAGCTATAAACCGAGGGGCTTTTTTCTTGACATAAATAATATATGTTAATATTTCATTCGATTTTGGCACTCGGCTGTACCGAATGATGCCGATCCGAACAAGTGTATAGCACTCCTTAATCTCCAAAATGAAAAAAGAACTTACTCATCATAGTTATCCAATATGGAATTGAGCAGACTCAATTCTTTTGAGGTATATAGTTTTACTTCTAGTAGCGTGTTGTAGAATATGTAATACTGTTTTGTTTCCTTATGCTTGGATGCAACTGTATAAAAAAAGAGATATCGTTAAGTGTGTAAAAGGTACAATACATAACGGGTCAAGCGTCTTTTTACATCCGTTATGCCCTATGCCGAGATTCACATATACTTCCCATCATTGTGATATTTTTTTATGCACTGGACCATAGCTTCTGGTTTCCGAGATATTGTAAGTAAAAGTTCCAACTTCATTCCATTAAAACAAGTGAATGTTTTATACACCCCTTACTGATTTGGCTGTTATTAAATTCATAATTATTTCAATTTCAATACTAGCTATTGCCCGCGACTTCGTCCGCGTGGAGTTCGGTTATATCGCAATATCGGGCGATATTTTCCGGGATGCAATCTATCTCTGTCAAAAGGTTATCGAAATCCGTTCAACGGTTTAAGCACGAAAACGTAACATACAGACAGAGTTACTTTCAAATTTATAATATTAGTATGGATAATATCAAAGTTATCAACCACATCCATAATTGTGGTTGCAGCATGAGTGTTTTTTACGTCAGAGTACTCGCGAGTCATATATTATCACGTCGCGCACAATTTTATATATTATGGAAAATAATTTAAAGAAATTCGTTCAGACTTAAACAATTCATTGCAAACTAGTCAGGTAACAAACAAAAACCAAATAGTGTATTACCTTGATTGTAAAGTTCAATGAACCTCTTTTCATATTGCAGTAGTTCAGCAGTGCCGGGTACCTCATCAATAGCAGTAGAGTATCGTAACACCTCCCGGTTTAGTTTTGCAAGCTCCAGTCTCATACTTGTAATAAAAGCTTTCAGTTTTTCCTGTCTTTCATTGAATTCTTTCAACTCTGCGGGTGTCAATGGCTGTTCTTCAACTTTAGCGTCGGGATCTTTTGCAATCCTATATGAGTTCAAAATTAGTTTTTATCTTTTTACAGGGTAATGTTGGTTACTAACAAAACTATGACAGGTTATATTGGGTGTAACCGAAAGGGTATATACATACAAAAGGATATGCTACAGACCACCGAAACTGAACAACTTTTACTATCAGCTGTAGGGAACATTTTGACGAGTCACGTGACCAAAAATGTATAGAACAGCTGATTTTTTTTTGCAGGTCGCATTAATTTAACGTGAAAATCAGCAAAATGCATAAAAAATATAATTATATAATATAATGAAGAACCAATCAGATATGTCACCTCAATTTATCTTCCAATTTACTATGTTCTTTGTTTCTATGTTCAATAACTTGCAACAATTCATTTCTTTCCCGTGCTAACTCCTTGAGTGACTTATAAAACTGTTTGACATCTTTATCACTGAAATATAATTGAACTGTAAGTTAAACTAACCACACATTGTGCTAAATATCTGTATAATACATATATGTTATACAAAAGTTAATAGACTGAATTTGCTCTAGCCGTTTTATGAATGGTGCATTGTTCCATTTAACCACAATAACAACATAGCAATCACCAATTAACATATTTAACTTGATTAAAAGTGTCTTTTACTAATTTAGATTAGCTGTATTTTAATTTATGTTGGTCTGGAACTTGGCATTTCATTAGAACAGTCACGCTGGTTAAGAAATTATTTCTAGAGGGTTAAAAACAGAACATCAATTTGTTATCAAACCTTTTAGGTATACCATCAGATTTCATCAATTTATCAGTAATCTTTTTCATCTTGCTAAGCATATCCTGGTGTTGTGTCTTGGCACTTTCCATTCTGTCCTGATGAATTTCTTTGAACTTTTTAATGTCTTTCGTCAATACATCTATACTCTTTGTGAGTCTGTCAACATCTTCAGAATACTTTTGCTTTTCTCTCTCCTCCAGTTCTTTGGAAACTTCTCCGGTAAGCTCTGATTGTAGAACTGCATAATGGATGTTAGTATCAGCAGGAGTTTCTTTTGATTCCCCATCTTTTAGATATCTATTTGCCTGTAAAAAGACTTTTAGTAAACAAAAGCTGGTTTTGAAGATATAAGGGGATAATCTTTCACAGTACGTTGAACTTACTTCTGTAGTTATTTCTGTGGGGTCTGCCAAAGTCTTCTCATAATCATACTATAACAAAAAAGAAATAATCAGAAAACTCATGCTGAGCTGAAATAAAATCTTGTAAATAAAATTTTATATTCGTACCAAGAAATCTAATCCGTCATCACTCTTTGTATCACCTTTGTTAGTGGACACATGCATCAGCATGCGTTGATCATACTCTGAGAGTGTTGCGTTCACTTGTTCCAGTTCATTTGCAGGGAAACCACCTTTCCTCTTGCGAACTCTGCATGGCTTGTACATATTCTGCAAAAACATTTCGGTTTACGCCTGATTTTACTGCTACTTATGTATATAGATAATATTATCATTAACTACTTTCATTTGCATTCAATTGCTATATAGATTATTTATGACTTACAACTGTCATATAGGTACAAATAATATTTTTATCAGTAATGGATGATAATTCATTTTAGTTCTTGAACATTTCCAACGTACCTGTACAACAGTTAAGTTCTTCAACAGCTTCTCTTTCTGCATAAAGGCAGCTCTGTCAGATTCAAATATATGATTCTTATCATATTGCATGACCGCAAACTTCCGCAACTCATCCTCTTTTGCTTCTCTAAACTCACTTGAGTATTTAATTAGCCACAAGATCAAAGGATAAATGTTGATGAAATCTAACCCTTGAATTTGATGTGGTTCAATTGTGTATGGACATTTCATTGTAGGCAGGATTTTTACTATTTTTTCAGTCAGAGCTCTGTAATGATTGAAATTTACATGACAACATTTAAATTGTAACATAAATAAGGTTTAATAATAAGGGTTAATAATAAGGGCTAACATGAAAGTAGGTTTGTTTTTCATTTATCCCAATACTAAATGATTATATAATTACATTTTCTTGCCAATGGTGAGATTCTCTTCAAACAGGAGGCTGACATCAACATCAATGTCACAAAGTTCAATGCACCAAGTGAGCCCTCCTACAATCTTGTCGAAGGCAGAGAGTCCCTGCAGCTGTGCTCGGTAGTAGCCGGCTGCAACCAGCGCATCTGATATCTCATGCCACTTCACTAGCTGCTCTGCATCCTCTCGCACCTCCACCTGATTATACACAGCACATTTGTTTATAGACGTAATGTAGTTAAGAAATGTATTCAGACAAATTGCCTCCAAATTTCTGTAAAAACAATTTTTTATTGTGCGATGGATGTTCTTACCTCTTTTCCTTCATGGTCTACTCCACTATATATGTTCATCAAGGGTTTACTGCGCGTGAATATATTCTTCTGTTTTGTTGCCATATTTGCAGGTGTACTTGACTCTTAGGATAAATCTTCAGAAGTGACTGCACTATTAAACTTTACCAAAACCGGGTATAATACCTATTAAAAGAAATCCATTTATTGACATTGCAAGATGTCGTTGTACAAGTATAGGATTTCAAAGTGTTTAATTAACACGAATGGTTTTCAGCCTCCGGTAAAATCCTATAATTACAATTTAAAATAATATAGGAAATCGGGAGGTACTGATCTACCTACAAATTTAGTTAAAAAGTATTGGGGGCAGGAGACGTAATACTTTGTTTATTATAAATTATCACAATTTAATATTTATCACCGAGTGTTACATTTAGGGATTTGCAATTTTTGCAGAAATTGGAAATTTTTAGTTTTGCCAAATGAATGCTGATTGAGTGACATTGACACAAAATTTTGACAATTGACAAAGACAGCTGACAGTATTTATGCGTTATTTAGCCCGGGAAATTTAAAAAACCTTACCTTATAAATCCTTATGTTTTTCTTGCAATTCGTGGTGAGTAAACTAACCAGTCAGTACTCAGTACAAATAACAGGTTTTGCGATTATCTCCATTTCTAGCGCTCTAATAATTTTTTACAGCTCTTTTAAAATAGTAACGCAAAAAAATTGCGACAAAGATCTGAAACATTTTTTCATGCGCTCAACCGTTTTTGCGATAGACGGCGGTGAGTGCACAGCGCATAGGTAAAATCACGGGGTCAAATGGTCTAAGAGCGCAGCAGATGTAAACATACAACAACAACAACTATAATTTGTGCAATAGATACCGAGTTAATCGCGAAAAACTGTTTTTTTTTTTACTTTTGACCTTTTATAATTTACGACGCAGCCCTTTTTTGTACTGGTTTTTTGAAGGGACTGGACTTAGTAATAAATAGGGTATGAATTTCTTCGCACTTACACGACGCGGAGAACAAAGAGTTTAATAATAATACGGGTGGTGGAAGCGTGGCTGCTGCGCATCGTCTGCGTTTTTATGACAAGTATTCTTGTTTAATTAGCAATTACATACAATAAATCAATCTGCCTAGCCGGGTCGGCTTCCAGTCTAACCGGATGCAGCGGAGCGACTGCCTATCCGACCTCCATAACCCAGTAATTGGTAAGACTGGTTGTCAGACTTTCGGACTTCTGACTACTCGTAACGACTGTCAAAGATCCACGAATGAAATCCACGGGGATCTTTGATTCGTTTTAAAGTGCTTTCCGAGCAAAGACTACTATAGTATACTTGTTTCCGAGGCACGGAGGAGTCTCGATATCTAAAGATGATCACCCATCCACAGACCAACCCCGGCAAGCGTAGCTTAACCTGAAGGAACGTATTAAATTAAATGAACGAGTAAGCTAGCTGGTAAGGCAAAGATTTGAAGGCACGGGCGTTGACGAAGACTTTCAGTGGCCTCATGATCTATATTACGATTTGCCATTTTGTTGAAAATATATTCTACGCTGAAGACGCTGTAACAAGTATGTACATACTGTGAAAGGACTAGGTATATACTAATTCCATGATTGCTTCAGATTTGGGTTCGATATTTTTTTTGGATTGCCGTCTGTCATTTGTCAACAGTCAATTCACTGTCATCAATTCGATGTTTAGAAAATTTAACAAAAAAATCACATCAAGCGAGTAAAATAATTGAAATATTTGGGTAGAAAGATTTTAAGACAAAAAAATTGTGATAATTATATCCAATATGAGTACGTTGCAGAAGATTTTACGCTGTAAGTATCCTATAGGTTTTTTGGAATTATTGTCGTGAGTTTTGTCGATCACTATTTTCTCAGTTATCGGATTAAAATGTGGAAGAGTTACTAACCTCGCAATAGTAAAATAATACAAACTATAGGCACTTGAATTTCAGAATTTGTTGGAATTAAAGTACTCAAAATGAGTCAAATAGATGTTGTTGATTTAATTTCCACATTATTGGATAATGAAAAATATAACGAAACACTGAATGTTTTGAACGAGGAGAGATTAGCTGAAAGTTTTAAAGATAATTGCTGGGATTTAATACCTGTGATCCTTGGTAAAATTCAAGATGATACAATCATTATAAAACCATCACTATATGGTGCCTGTGAGAAATTATTATCAGTTATCATTGAGAAATCCGCACCAGAGGAAGCTCTATTAGAATTTATTGAGCAGATTGAACTTGCTAAAAATGATGCCCAATTTGGTCTCATTCTACCACCTCTGCAAGAAATTTTGAAAAGGTTATCTGCAAAGAGAGGAAGATCTTTAGAATGGTGTTTGAACTCTATTAGTACATACATTGAAAATATTCCTATACCTGACCATCACTTGGAAGGCAAGGAAAGATTGTTGATGGATTCTGATCCTAACATCAGAAGAATTACTAGAGTCTACAGCCTCTTACCTCCATTCTACAAGTATTTTATTAATGAAATTAATGAAGCGAGTCCCAATGTCAAAACAAAACAAATAATAACAGCCTTTCTGATAAGTCTTTTGGGGAAACCATTGATTTACATTGATATGGATCCAGAAACTAATGCAAATAGTGAGGCTAGATTAAGCTGCTCAACTATTATTCAAGATATATGCATTATTGAGAAGAATGTTTTGAAATTCCTAGTATACTTGGAAGTTTGTGATAGAGAAAGTAAGAAGAAAACCATAAAAAATGACAGTGACGATGAGAAGTCACCTTATGAGCACCGCGAAAAGATCAATATGACTACTCTTTCTGGATTGTTCTATACTGTATTATCAGGTCATTTTGAAGTACCAGAATCTGCTATCCCACAAGTGTACAGTGTATTTTATGTACTTCATACAGCAATGCTTTCTGTAATTCATTTGTTAAATTTTGCTGAATATAGCCCTATAGCTAAGGCAATTGCTTTATGTGAAGCAATTTTAAACCGCTTTCCCAACCAATCAACACATGAACTTCTTTCATCAGCACTTCATTTTGACATGTGTAAGAGATTAGCTAATGTAGCTATATATTCTAGTTATGAATCTCTACGTAAGCGTTCTGTGGCATTGATTGGATACCATGTAAATAAATTTGATTATAAGGGTAGATGTGCACTTATCAAATATTTGATTGAAGTATCTAATCATTCTGGCATGATTGGATATGCAATAACTTTGTATAAAAGCTCAATAAATGAAGCATTCAAAAATCCTATCATGGATGACTGTTTCACTGGTCCTCAATTTTCAAACATGTTAAAGAAAATATGCTTTCTTCCACATGGTGCTGAATCAGATCTAGTTGAACTTGCTGATCAGATTATAACTTCCTTAAATTTTCTAAGATATTTGACAATTAAAGATACTGGAAACATTACTGGCATTCGTGATTGTTTGTCATTTATTGAGAATAATTATCTGGAACAGCTAAGAGTAGGGTTGAACATGTCTAAGGCACATTATGAGGTTAAGCTTAAAGATATAGAAGAAGGAAAACATTTACCTGATGATAAAATCAATATCGCACTCAATGTAGGAGGAAATGTATTAGATAATATACCTAAGGAAAATATGAAGGAGATAATATGTTCTGCATTGAATGCTTTTCATCTGATTGAAGGTCTTATTGCACGCGTAACTGAATGTATAAATATAAATAAAATGCAGGCATTGAAAATGAATTTTAATTAATATTTAAATCTCTAACTGTTTTTTAATAAATCATTTTTGTCATTGATAAATACCCGAATTGTTTATTTTGTTCTAAGACCCCTTTTTGCACACCCTAAACTCGATTCTAGATAATTAATCCTTACAAGTACTTTCTTTATTTTGTTAACAGCCTTGAAGAATGGCCATAGAACCATTAGGCCACTGGCCTGTATTTCTGTCAATAATTCACATGGAATAAGTTCTCAAGTTGAAAATAGCCTTACACAGGAGCAAAAAACTTCTATTCCTTCTTTGTACACAAACACAAATCAGTATGAACAGGAAGATCAACAATACGAGGAAAATATAAAAAAATCTATTTTGGAAAATGCATTACAATTTGTACAAAAGACTGGATGGTCTGTAGAGTCATTGACTTCTGGCGCGAAAGCGGCGGGGTACCCGTCTATAACACATGGCCTATTCCCAAATGGAGGTGGCGATTTGGTACATTACTTTAATATTAAATGTAATGAACAATTAGTGGAAGCTATGAAACCTGTAAGTGACTATGAAACACATATTATTTTTCCCATGTTTTTATTTTTGTATTTTGTTTTAATGATTTATCCATTTTCTGACATACAGTGGCCCAAAACAGATTCGCAGCAGACAGTACCGGCTGAATTCGTTGAGAATGCTATATTCCAAAGATTAACAATGATTGACCCATACAAGTGAGTAAGGCCTTTACTTATAAAATTTACATGGCGAATTACACATAAGTACCTAAGAATGTATTGAAGACATAATGACATCCGTTTTTCCAGGTCCACATGGCCCAATGCGATGGCTATTCAAACAATGCCTAACAATGTCCCCAATTGCTTGGCTACATTACTGTCACTTGTTGATGATATATGCTATCATTCTGGTGACCGAAGTGTGGATGTAAGTATACAACTTGTTTTTAAAGAATAGCTATTAGTTCTATATAAAACAGATTCAAGGGATTCTCGCAATAATATCTCGGGGCCTTCCGAATTTATAGCCTTCCTAATATCTCTTGGAAGGAAAAGACATGGTATAGGTATGAACAGATTCGGTTACTGGTTACTGGGCCGTCGGTCTTTATGTAGAATGACCGAAGTGTTGGAAACGTACTAAGGGATCGATTTCTGCTAGACCGTCTAGGGCGCCAATTGCGTCCCTGTGTACTCAATTTGTAGGGACCGGATACTGCACGGTGTAGCATGAACTGCTTCATATAAAATCCGTGCCGCGCTCGCACGGCACGAATCGCGCGCGGCACGGTCTGTCATAAAATCATTCTTAATTAACCTTTTGACTATAACACGAAATAAACAATGAAATCATTACTTTTGTGAGTACTTAAAAATTGAAGCTCTTCTACGTACCTATTCAATGACATGTTATGATGATAATAACAAATTAAAAGACACCATGGATATTGGGAAATTCATGATAACCACAAGAAATAAATTTGTAGCTCGGTGTGGAGAGCCCGAGCGTGCCTTTATGGTAGGGCGTTCAAAAGGTTAAGCCGAAGCGAGCCCCGTGTGTAGGTGTACCTACCGCTAAACATGGGTTAGCCTGCAATAACTAAAGTTAAACATTAATTTTCAGTTCAACTGGTATGTGCGCCGGGTGGGTGTGGCAGGAATATACAAAGCAGCAGAGCTATTTTATCTAACAGATAGCACCCCAGATAGTTCTGCCACAAGGAATTTCATTGCCTCACGTATTCGTGATGCCCAGTTGATTCAATCGGCATTGAATTTAAGTCCGGTGGGTGCAGCCCCACAAACATTGACTGCTGCATTTGTTACGGTAAGGGATTAATTTAGTGTAATGGGTTTAAATTCCATCATTAACGCATGAAATAGGATAGGGTGCGTAGGTATAGGCTGCCCGGGAAATTCATATTTTCTTGCAGTTTTTTGAGAGAGAACAAATCTCATTGAGACAGATATATTGATGATTCCTATGGGTTTATTTATGTGAATAGGTAGATACATATTTGTTATTGTCGCGAATCAAATGTTTAAATCCATTTTCAAATTTTAATTTCCAACCATTTGCATTTACAAATACATAGTAAAAATACATTTAGATGGAGCTTGATCTGTTGTTGAGTAGAGTTGTCATAAGTAACTAAACTACCTATAAAGATACCTGTTTAAAATTACGCTAGAAATACAAGTCATTTAAAATACAGTAAGCGTTTTCTGAGTAACACATTGTCTATTCATTGCCGCGGCGATATCGTGGAGACTTTAATTTATGTTTAAATACCCACGTAGTTCCTGCTTATAGACAGATTAAGAAATTACCTTTTTAATGCTTAAAATCTGCATCGCAAGGTTAGGTACTCAATTCACAAGTAAAGTTATACCGAGCATACAGATTAAAATAGCAAATTAAAATGGAAGAGTCTTACATTTGCACATGCTTAATATTACAGTTTAAATTATGTCGTTTGTGTTTTGATGCTCGTTCGTAAATTCAATGAGGGGAATACCTTTACAGACAGGTATCAAATACGTGTCTACTTTTGTATGGTGGTACTGGAATGACCATCTCAAGAGTATTCAAATCGAATTGCAAGATTTTATTTGAAGGACTAGGTACTCATTATTACGCGGCCTATATACCTACGTTAATTAACATGTTCGTAAGGATTGAGGAGCCACATCAGTTTTTTAAAATCTGATCTCACCATTATTTAGCAGCAATGTAGCTTATTTTGCAGCACGAATACTAGATTTAGCAGCAAAATATATCACTAGTTATTTGTAAAAATGGCACTAAAGCAATAAGTACTTCAAGGCTACGTGTTAGGGCACGGGTAAGGCCCCTCTTTGAGGAGTGGCTAGAAAGGCGTCACGGCGCCCTCACCTTCCGCCTGACGCAGGTCCTCACCGGACATGGATGTTTCGGGAGGTTCCTGCACATCATCAGGCGAGAGGAAACACCCGGGTGTCACCACTGCGAGGATCGTCCAGAGGTCACGGTAGAGCACACGGTGCAAACCTGCCCCGCTTGGGCGGAGCACCGCCGTGTCCTCGTAGAGGCGATCGGCGGTGGCGACCTCTCGCGCCCGGCCCTGGTGCAAGCCATGGTCCGAGGCGAGAGGGAGTGGGAGGCAGTCTTCTGCGAAAAAGTCATACTCGCGAAGGAGGTAGCGGGATGGGAGAGAGAAAGGTCCTCCTACGTAAGTGAAATATTAATTTGTAGGTACCCCCAAAATGTGGTCACCCTACACACTGAATTTACAAGAAAATAGTTAAGTATTGTTTTTTCAGAATCCAAAATATATACATTGCTGAGCTGTGCAGATATATTTAGAAGACATTTCTGCTAAATGTTAGTATTTTTGGCTTTAGATTCCGTTGAGATCTCAGGTGGCTACAGTTAATATATAATTAGAACGGCAGGATTGAGGAGCCAAAGAAAATGCGTTCATATACAAAATTTACTCTGTTTTACTATTTTACTCCTATACTGCAAAAACAAACAACACCTGCTAAATGATCAATATGTCGAATATATTAATTGATCGCTCACATCCAATAGAAATTCACCTCTTGAGTTTAGATTGAGGAGCCATATTAAAAGTATTGTATTTTCTTTCATTTTAGTGCTACAGAAGCCAAATTTTTAGACGGTAATATGCAAAATTGCTATTTAATGATACAAAATTTTCATAAATATTCATCTATTACATAACGAGTTCCAGGTGGCACCTCAATTCAGACGTTTAGATTGAGGAGCCACTTTTGCATTAAAATATGATATATTTTGCACCTAAATCATAGCATTTCTGCTGCAAAATAAGCTACATTGCTGCTAAATAATGGTGAGATCCGATTTTAAAAACTGATGTGGCTCCTCAATCCTTACGGACATTAATTAACGCCTATCTGTCACATGAAAACAATTTACTTACGAATGGGAAATGTTTATATGATTACAGGATAATTATGCCAATGGTAGTAAGTAAGGTACTAGCTTTTGCCTGCGGCTTCGCCCGCGTGTGTAGGAAATTATCCCACGGAAATATATCGAATACCGTAACGCGCACGCCAATAAAGGTCCCAGTCGGCATGATTTTTTTTGATCATCTACAATGATCAGATAATTCAGCCAATTTACACAAAACATTAATGAATTATACACCATAATCTTCCTTATAACTCCGTTTATTTGTGAAAACCGAATGAAAATTTATGAAGTTTAGGTTAATACAGGGGGGAGGGGCTTAGTTTTTTAAGATGCATATACTTGGTGTTTGTGTACATAAGTTTATTGATTTGTTTCTTACTAAACATTTGGGTCATAATTATGAGTACCTAGTTAATAAGTTGTTAATTGCTCTCATTTATATCTATAAATTATATTTGATATTCGATTATATTTCACTTATGGCATGGTTGGTTATAATACTATTGTTCTAAACATGACTTTTTTATATTTCAGGCCAAGAATATTCTGGGAATTAATACACTGAAGTAATAATAATATGAAGATTATATTAGGCAAATAAGTGATGGTTATATAAAACATTTCCACACAACAATAACTTCATGAATTATAGACATTCAAAGTATTATTCATATTTAGTTGTTTCTAATAAATAGTTTCATTACTACATTGTTGTTTAACTTTATTTTATCTTCACAATTTACTAGTAAAATATTAACTTCAGTATAAAAGGTATAACTAATATATTCATATAGTTTATAATGTGGCAGTCTCTTATAAAAGGTTGTATGTAAATATGCTTACAATAAACATAGGTCTATGAGTACTGAAGGCACATAACTATTAGCTATGATGGTACAATGTAATCACTGCCAATAGATACATAAGATATTAAGTTTGGCGGTAGTGGCAACTTGCTCCACACTTGTGCTGACACAGTTTGTCTGATGACAAATCTGCAAATCATTTGTAGTGAGTCCAGTTTCGCAAATCTGGAAATAATAATTAATGTTATGAAATAATAATCATATTACGTTTATTGCTTGTCTTTGTAAATATGACAAAATAAGTACCTGTTCAGTGGTCTTGCTAATTTGACTGGCATCTCAAAAAGGTTTGATTTAACATCTACAGCGGCACAATGTTCTGATATTCTGTTTGCTGGTACAAATGTTTCATTGTTCAGTGAGAATAGTCCATTGGCATGTCGCAGACGAGCGTGCAGTGTGCGGCCCACGCATCGGAATGACACGCAGAGAATATGACGGGAGTCGCACGAGTCTCGTACTAAGAATACATTGTCGTGCTGCCCAGCAAGCAACTCTTCAGCCTCACTTGAAGTTATGCCACCCCAATACCAGCCATGCCTGTAAAAGTAAATAATACACTGCTGTCAGAAAGGTTTATCTTCAATACTTAATTTAAGCTTCATCTATAGTAAGTCAAATTCCGATGTGTTGAATGATATCAGACTATAATCAATAACTTTAAAACCTTTATCATTTTGATGTTTTGATCTGAAGCGTGCTTCCAAACTTACTGCTTGACTATCGTGTCAGTGAGAGTGAGATGTTAGTCTATAGTTTTAAGCAGAAAATAAAATCATGCAGTGATGGGCATATCACCAGTCCACAACAGAGATGAATGTAAGTCCCATTTTCTATTGAAGACTGCTTTAAGTAATGACTTAATCTACAAATTGTAATTCCAATTTAATATGAATTGATTAAGATTTTGACTGGACTTAAAAGAGACTGACCTCTAAGTTTGTTTCGACCTTTCAACAAAAGAACAATGAAAGATTCAACATACATAATTATAATGAAACAAATCCAAAAAAGAAAACTTTCTCCAGAGGATTAATTCTTAAAAATATAATTTACTAGCTTCTGCCAGTGGTAAATATCTTCACAAATTTCACATTTCTAATAATAGTAGGATGCTAATGGACATTTAAAAAAAAATATGTCATTTCTCAAAAGGACGTAATTCACCGAATAATGTTTTTTCTTAAGTATAATTAAAATCTGTAGGTATTTGGTATGTAATCAACAGATCTATGAGCTGACACAAACACTAACTTAAATATTAGTCTCAAATAGTTCAACATCCACTCTTTAGGTTCCTTTTATACTTATAAAAGCTTACTTAACCCGCATAAGCTCTATTAATCCGTTGAAGGACAGTAAACGAGACACAATAGAAGTTTTATTGTTATTACGTCTACAGGCGTTCAGTATCCCTCAAAGTGTTATTTACATTAAAATTGGAAAACAAATAAGTGGTCCTTGTATGTGTTGAACAGATAGCCAAATACAAAACCTTCATTGTTTTTAGGTATGGTATTACATTTATATTTTCTTGAATGATTAGTATAAAAAATATAAAATATAGGTATACCTGAATAATAGTAATACTGCTTTACACACTAAGAGCAATTTGGACTGGTTTGTATTCATAAATTATTTAAATTTCATATTTGGATGAATGCAAGGTCAGGTGGATCAATTAATGAAAAACTTAACAGAACGAATAATTTCAGTACTTACTTTGAAAGCTGGCAATAAATAGCGCAAGTTTCAAGCGAGGCATGTTGGTGGTGTCCCCGCAGCACTGAATGACCTTCTGAATGTTGGCATTTAATTGCCTGTTTGTTCATTTGAAAATCCTTTTTGGGGTCGTATCCTGAAGCAGCAATAACTCTCTTGTCGGACGATGTGGATGCATCGCCGCTACATTTGTTTAGACTGCATAAATGTTCGCCACCATTATTTTTATTGCCAAAGTATCTCTGCAAAGACCTGACATTGCCAGTTATAAACAATTTATTTTTCCAAAACTTTACAAATTTGCTTGTGTTTACAGAAGGCTTGCGATCGGGTAAAAATACGCCGTTAGCAATATCTGTGTTGTTGAAATCTCTTTTGCTATCAACATTTCGCTGTAAATGTTTACATTCCAGTGGCTTCAACCACTTACGTAGGCAACCAGTTGCAAGCCATTTGCGACGATTACAATGAGTACATCTCTCGTAATTTTTATTCATTGCTGATACAAAGATTTACTTCCGCTAAAAAATTTAACTGTTTTATTATATTTTGTAGTAAAAATAATATGCTTCGATCGCTCCGAGCAAACATGACATTGACATAAGGTGACAATTGACATAGACCGATAATTTTTTTGACAACTTTAGAGAGAAGATGTGACGACGTTAATCTTAACGGTCCGAAAATAGTCGATAAATAAAAATGAATCAAGAAGCAAATGATGCATGCTATCAACAAAATTTTTGGTCACGCTCTGACTTTCAGCAAATCACCATTACCAGGTCATCTTTGACGACGTTAATCTTATCGGTCCGAAAATAGTCGATAAATAAAAATGAATCAAGAAGCAAAATGATGCATGCTATCAACAAAATTTTTGGTCACGCTCTGACTTTCAGCAAATCACCATTTGCTTTTAGGCTGGCCTTTTCCTAACAACTTTGATGTCTCAACTCTTATCTCCGGTTGACCCGTCGCCGCCTTAGAGCATAGGTTAAATGCTCTAAGGTTGCCGCGCTTAAGGCCAAGTTTCACACACAAATGTTAAGGTGTTGCTAAATAACTAACTAAAATATGACGTCGAAAAATGGAGGGACGGATGGAGTTATCTGTAGGTAATGGACTTTTGATCAAACGGTGTGCCTGTTATTACAATAAACTTAGCCTGTGGCTACAAAGCCTTTACCATAGCCACAATGACACCCTAATATTCTAACTACAACTCTCCAAGTCTCCAAGTTCACGGTCCACAAGTCTACATAACACTAAAATTAGATACACAAATAAACTATTTGATTGGATGGCTCATGAGGATCCCAGATCATGTGTGTAAAGTGTCTGTATCGACTTATGCACTTCGCTTAGTATGATTTAGTGGTATGGGCACCACTATCGTAGTAAGGTTTATCTGTGGTTCGGTACCCTACCTTACCTTCCCATTGAAATGGTGTTGTGGTGGTTTTTAGGTCAATAATCCTAATAACTATTTAATATTTTATTGAAATGCACTGTTTGTGTGTCTTATTGTTTAACTAATTTTATTTTAATTATGTGTTGTGCCTGTAATGGATGTATTTTGCATTGAAAATATTTACATTTTGTGGGAGTAATGACACTGAAGAAAATCGCGAAAATGTCAACAAAATCTCATATTTCTACGGAATTGAGTGGTTCGTAATTGTTTATTTATAATACTTCTAAAACTGTGCACTATTATAGTAATATTGAATAAAATCCTATCATACCTTTCACATGTGTATCCTATCTCTGTGTGCAGTACAGAATTGTCAGTTTTAGTTTTATTTATTTTTTACAGACAGTATCAGCAATGTATTGGGGAAAAATGTTAAAATTCTGTACAAGTCACTCATACGAATGGAATCAAGAGGTGATAAAGTAGACAACAAGGTTTTGGTAAGCACTTATTATTTTTATCACAATATTAGTTTTTAAAAAAACATTTTTGAATAATTGTGTTCAGTCAAAAAATGCAAAAGTTCAATGGTTTCAGTTTACTTTTATTGCGCTCACACTCAAATATTTAACCACTGTCATTTCAAACCTTATTTCATGTAGATGCTTACTAATTTTCAATAATAGCTGCATATCTCAATTTCATTATCTTAGCTCATGTTTTCCTCAGTTTTAGATTGTTATCAGTAAATTTTTAAGCCTACCCATTTCATCTCATAAAATAATTTAAGTTTTTGCCAAATATGTATAATATTCACTTCAGTTGTATAATAAATAAACAATCTTTCAAAAACATTGAGCTCATAGTTGTAACTTGTCTATCATCTCTTTGTAGTTTTTTTGTTGATATTGATAAGGCACTGACAATGGGATGAGTCATGTAGGTGTGCCTGTATCTAACTGAGCCAGCCGGCTATGTGTGTGTATTTCTTGTGGACACAATGCATGTACAATCACAATAAACCATATGGTCAACTTTAGCCCCAATGACTAAACCAATTTATTAATTCATTGGCTTTATTATTTTCGTTGCCACAAATTCTGACACAAACCTAAAGATATAATCCAACTGACTCTATGTTGCTCTCTAAAGTATGAATTGTTCACTTTTACATAAATTGAAACTATGAATCAGAGTGAAATAATAAATATTATTTATTATTTATGATAAAAACAAGTCATTTTATCACTGGGCCAGTTTTATCAGGTAGATAACTTTGAACAGATTGTGTTCTATTTTTGTCTTGCATAAATCTACCCTGGAAAAACAGCCTGTAAAATGATATTTTCTTTTCAGTTCTACTACAGAATATTTTCCATTGTCCTGCCTGTTTTATTTCAGATTGTAACTGCATACAGAATTTTTATAACCACAGCAAAAGTTCCAACTAGGGTGAGTTCTATTCAGACAACTATTATTGAGTAGCTAACGTTAATTTTATTGTTGATATGCACAATAGTATGTGACAAAGTTAAACTATATCTCAAGGAGCTCAACCCATCCCACATCCAATTTAAAGACACAATAGATTGTTTATTGTTATCTGCACACTTGGTTTGTCTTCTTCTTCTTTGAAGAAGAAGAAGACTTGGTTTGATCGACTTGTGAAGAGTTAAAGATAAACATATTCCTTGAATCCTGTCAGATTCCATCAGCACTATTCTGGTCAGTACAAGTCAATCTCTATTTAATAAATAATTATCTTTGTCTATTGTTATCAGATTGTGTTTTCTAAACACATTTGTATAGACTTTAATTTTGTTCCTGTTTTAATGCAAGACATACACTTATTCAATGTTTAGATGGTGAAAAAACTTGTGCTTAAAGCTAGCACAATAAGTTTCAAAAGTTTCTTCTAAGCAAGCAAGCCTCATGTACTTGCTCATGTCAAGTGCTGCAGTAAGAAGACACCCTATGTTATGTCAATATCAATATTCAAGTGTGGCCATTGTATTTAGGTAGGCCAAGGCTCACAGGAAACATTAATTTATTTTCTCAATGAAATAACCTTTGTAAATGATGTCAGGTTGACAATGGATTTCACTTGATGGAAATAGAGGCATTGGATAGTAAAAAGGCGAATCATCTGTCAATAACCCTCATCCATGAACACAAGCCAGTGTCAATACTGATAGGTAAGTGATAACATCTTTATAGATAGTAAGCAGTAGTTTATAGGTGTTTGTAGATGGGCGGCATGTCGGCAATGAAGGCTGATTGACGACAGCTCACTTTTAACGACCAAAGTTCTGTTCAATTACTGACTTACTCGACGTCAGCTATCGTCAACTTGTGCCGACTAACTATTGTGTTCTATAAATAGGCACCCCAAAGCCTGTTGTTTTTTTTAGCTTGCAATATTTATAAATGCCTAAGATTTAGACGGTCTAGAGCTCTGGACCAGGTAGTGACTCCTTTACATACATATTAGATGAAAGCGACACGAAAGCTGCATAGTCGTGATTCGTAATTTTAATAGAAATTACTACTTAGGAGTCAACACAGATAGAATTGGATCTACGAGTTAAAGCAGGAGTGAGAATTTACACATGAGGTAAATTGAGAAAGTGCTGTAGAAAACGTTGAAACTTAAAAACATTAAAAATAAAAACATTTTGAATTGTAACATATAAAATCGTGGACTGACGGTCAGATTGATTAACGTCGTAAACCTTCCTAGAAGAGTTGCAACTACCATTGTATGCTAATGAAATAGCTCTTAAGCAACAGTCGACAAAACAGCTATCATTAAAATAATAGTGATTACGGCTGATTTTCCGTTAGTTAATGATTAATTAATTTAACCTTGAATGTATAAATATTATTCGCAGTTTTTACTGTTTGCTTTAGCTCGTAGCAACATGAGAGTAATTTGGAATTAAATTTGAAAATCTATGAATATATCTACGTTGGGTTTCTATAATCATGATCACCTAGTTACTTATCTACCTACATAGATGTAAACATTAACATACTCATTGTTATTCCTCACACGTTTGTTTGTAAAATATAGTATAGAAATAGGAAAAATAACAAGAGCAATATTAAAATGTGATCTTAAAAACCTGTGTGTGAGATATGGTCTGTATATCGAGGTCTCTTTGGGCGTCTTACCAGGGAATAGAAATAAAGGATGTAAGCATTGACTGCCATGTTCAGTCTGTTACTCACTATACGATTACTTTCAGGCGAGGAAGGTGCCGCGGAAGGCGTTATAAATGTACTACACGCAATCGTTGCCGCCTTCGACGATTTATTCCCAAACGTAGCTGTGGTCGACATAATATCAAAGGTTTGTATAAATATGATAATTTCACGTACAGTAAAAAGTTTCGTCGCTTATTCATACGCACTAAATTAGCAGGGCAATCAACACTAATTTGTCTAATTGTCGCACCCGTTAACGTATTTATAACGATAAAATTAATCGTCCTGTGTGAATCATCAACGCAACGGGTGCCAAGTGAAATATTCGCTAACCACTAACCTAATAAGGAAACATGACGATTGCACCTCGGCTAATAATAATAATAGGCCCCTTTTTCCCGTTGTGGAACCTACTTGTTGTACGATGTGATAAGGGGTTAAATAGTCATCTGGCGCGATAACACCCGTTAATTATGAGTCAGAAACTCTGAAAGCAGCAGTTAAACAACCTCACGTGTCGATCAGGTTAAGCTACGCTTGCCGGTGCGTGGATGGGTGAACAGCCATTATATTTCGTGCCTCGGAATTTCGGAAAGTACGTTAAACCTTTGGTCCCGGCTGTAATTGGTAGATCTTTGACATTCGTTACGGGTAGTCAGAAGCCCGAAAGTCTGACAACCAGTCTTACCAAGGGGTTGCCTAAGTTAATCAAAACCCGAATTTATCGTACTTATAAATAATGTTGATCTTCCTATTTAAATCTAAAATCATGACCCAGCAAACCGAACCAAATTATTTAAGAAATTATGCACGATGTTGACGAGCAAAGTTTAATTGCGCAAGTTTATGTTGCCATCCGACTTTACACATTCATTGCGTGACGTCTTGCTGCACGTAGGTAGTGCGAGTATTTCCAAATTTAAACGACACCTACGACTTACGAGGCGACGAGGTTAGTCACTAACCACACGAAAAAAAAAACGAGACCTAGATGGAATAAAACTTGTTACCAAACAGTCATCTAGGTTGAAATCACAGCCAACACAGGTCATCGACATCCTGATTAATTCAAAGAAGGTTCTCTACAGGTGGTACAATACATACCTTTCTAATTAATCAATATTTTCTGCCTCGTTGGTATAGTGATCGCAAATTCGCAAGCGCTACATCTGAGCACTAGGTCCTGGGTTCGATTCCCAGGTCAGGCAAAGTGTTTTTGGGGTTTTTCTGTAGGGATTCTCAGTAGTAGCCCGGAATCTAGATTTGTGCCCGATTGATGGCGATGGGCACTCCCTTCATTGCATAGGATTTAAACAAAACTGGCGAAATGTGGGTGTAGAAATTATCGCGTGATATTATATTTTCTGCTTTTTATTCCTAAAGTACCTCCTTTTCCTCAACAGGTAAATCTACCGTACCCAGTACCTCAAGTGAGCGGAACTCGTAAACATTCGACATGCGGAGATTTCTCCAATCAATACGCAGCTATGTGCGATCTCTGCCAAACGCCCTTCAGGTAACTCATCATATATGCTATACAGCCCAAAGATTTTGGCTAACACTTCATAAACTGCCATTTTAAGAGTTACAGAAATTGTTAAGTGTGTACAGGGCTCATACACACGAGCGGCACGTTGTCGACTGCTGCAGTTGCCTCTACAGTTGACGCGTGCCGCTCGTGTATATGAGTACTAAGAGGAAGTTTATCCTGCGCACGATTATTCAAGGATCCGTTGGTTTAGTAATATGTACCGATAAGAAGTATCAATGACGCTAATATAAATATTATGTATTTTTGTCATGGTTTATTGTAAGGGAAATTAATTGTTCTGACTTTATACATTTAAAAAAAACTTTAGCACAGCTAAAATGGTCTGAGCATGCGTTATGTAAACTGTATAGATAGGTCACGAGTAGAGTGGATTGGAACCGGATATAATATAAATGAAAGAGGAAGAATGCATTCTGCATGGAGGTCATTTTAATCGAGTCCATTTGTAGGTCTATCCTAGACATTCTCATTTCTTATTGTAATTTGTATTTTGTTTTGACGCCAAACTGTATGTTACAATAATTTTCATTAGCTTTTTCACGCGACTTCGCTCGCGTGGATGTCGGTCTCCCAAGGGAACGTAGGTACTGTGAAGGTCGGGGACCTTCACTGAGGGGGCTCAGAGGTAGAGCTTGTGTGTGATCTGTGTGTTTGTTGGGATTCCCTAAGCTACAAATGCAAACACACAGCGGATAACCAATTATATACAGTGAAACTTGGTTAAGTGGGACCTGGATAAGTGAGAAACCTCCATAACTGGAACTCATGCTGAGGTCCCAACACTTTGGCACTGAATTGCCTCTGTTAGTGAGACGAAGCAAACCTCTATATCTGGGATTTGTTCCTTCCATTTTATCGTCATAGTTACCGACTGCGAGTGAATTTTATATGCATTTAACCTCTAAATAATAAAGATAAAAAATTGTTGGTATATAATATTTACATAATACTTTATTTTATTTAATACTCGCACCTCTATAACTGAAATAACCTGTATTCTGACCTCTAAATGATACAGATATTTATTTATACCTGGATATCTGAGATACTGGGTAAGTGGTATACCTCTATAAGTGAGACAAATTTGCAGGTCCCTTGATGTCTTACTTAACCAGGTTTCACTGTATTACTTTGCACCGAATACATCTGCCAAGCCCCGCGGCTAAAGACTGATTCTTCACTTTTACAGAAACCTATCAAACTATTCTATTCATAATTCAAAGGTTCCAATGCTGTCAGATTATTACCGGCATGTTCAACATAAGTTTTCACTCAGGCTCTACAGTACTACCCACCAAGTTTAAAGAACCCTGTATTAATCCCGGTTATATCTTGGTCTTTGTGACAAACAATCAAAACTGTTTGACGTTTTTGCGTCAATCCGGAACTTACATCCAGACAAACAAACAAAAATTCTAAAAACAATTTCCGGCCCTCACTTCGTAGCAACAACTTAAAAAAAAAACAATGGACAGACAGTATTAAAAGTTACCATTTCATTGTATTAAGTTGGTAGGTATCTATTTGTCAATATGGTGAATACACCGTGAAGTTTATAAAATACTTACTTGAATTACTCATTCTGATCGTACTTATGTAAAACCGCAAATTATATTTAAAAAAATACTCCATTTAAACGTTACTATGACTAATTACTATTCTAAAATAATTCTGCGGTATTATTTGTTGTTTTTATTGTATCTGCTGCTTCCATTCATATTGTTGGTCGGTGTTAGTAACCTATAATGATCTGTACTTGTTTTTGTTCCAGGGCTGAAGTGGCGTGGGATATTGATACAATATATCTGGCACATGACATACGAATGTTACATTTGAAGGATTTCGATCATTTAGATCAGAGGTATGGTTTAACAATACATTTTATTGACCTCTTTACGAGTAGTGTATCGCTTATGATTGCTTAGATCAACACATTAGTCAGCTGTTAACAAAATATTAATACACGTAATAAACCATCATCTTTGGCTATTCGTGATTTGTCATTCAAGCTAACATTCAAGGCGTGTGCGACCCATTCAGCAGCGCATACCTATAGCATCTTTTATTGGATGAGCACTGGTTTCTGGTTTCTAAAGCTTTGATCTTATTATTATAAATTATTTGATTGTCTGCGAATAGCTCGAAAGTTTTTTTTTACAACCTTAGACTTGATCAGATTTGAAAAGTATGTGAAAACGTTATCGTGATCTCGTTTGATTGTTTTGTAGTTTAATTTGTATTGTAAATTAAAAAATGGTCTTGTTTAGTTTGCGGCCCACTTTTTCTCACAACGTGTTATATAATGATAGCGTATAAAACAACGCGCTAACAATTATATGTTATAGTTTGTAATGCGTATATACGCACAACGTAAACAACGCAATAACGTTAAATTGTTTATAGCGGTTTTGAACATTATTTCTACGAAACCTTTAACATAGTCAATGTTGTCATAAGATTATGCGGAGTATTCTTTGCCGCATGTAGTACAAAAATGTGCAGAGTGGTCTCCCTCCGTACCGCGTGAAGATGAGCTTAAATTGATGAATAAGATATCAGTTCTAAATCTAAACCACATGAAAATGTAAACTGTAATAAGGATTTAATTTGCTTGTGTAGAGACCTAATCCCGCTAGTAATGGCGCTACAACACAATACGTGGTTCAACGGCGTGTGCGGCGACGGCGTGCGCGCGCACGGCGAGGCGTGGGAGAGCGTGTGCCGCGTGCTGCGCGCCGCGCGGCCGCCGCCCGCGCGCCTGTCGTGGCGGGCCGCCGCGCTGCGCCACGACCACGCGGCGCGGCTCGGCCACGCGCTGGCCCGCGCGCGCCACGCGCCCGCCATGCACACTATCGACTTCTCGCAGAACCACATTGAGGATAAAGGTGGTGTACCTTACAGCGTAGTGCAATTCAACCGGATCCGCTTGCTCGATTTAGACACTAAGGCTCGTATTACAGAACCTCACTCAAGACCCAAGCATTATTTAAAACTAGTTTTAACCAATCAAATGGCTGTAATCGAGAGTCAAGCAATGCTTGAGTATTGAGTGAGGCTCTGTAATGCGGGCATTAGATTCATTTAGATTCCAGAAAATTCATTGAGAGAACTTCCAGTCTTACCAGAATGAACGGATTGCCATTTCCAAGAACAGACCTCCATGTTACTGAGAAAATCTCTTTTGGCGGAAAAACCACAGAAAAAACCAAAAGCCATTGCATTGAGTAACTGTCCATAATACGTATTGGGATAAACAATGTATGCATGTATCACTTTCATCAACCATGAATCACTTTTATTTTTATTCATTGAATATTTATGACGTCACACCATTGTTTGTGTTCATAGGTGCTATTAGTATACTGAGCGGACTCGCGAACAATCCGGACGGACTGAGACATATTGCATTGTCACAATGCGGCCTTACTGGCAAAACTGTGATGCACCTCGCGACCATGTTGAATGACAACCCCTGCCATCTCTCTACACTGTCACATCTGGACCTCTCCTATAATAACCTCAAAGATGACGTACATGTAAGTTCACTAGGAAAAAGAACTAAATGTTTACTTATTTAATTTTGTTTTCCTCGTTCCGTAAGCGCCACTGCTAGCTAACGGCCCTAGGTTCGATTCCTCGTTTGGGTTTTTCTAGCATGTAATAATTTCTCTGTTGCAATAGAAAATCTGAATTTGTGCCCGTTTACTGGCAACTGGTTTGTCCCATATTACATAGGAAATACACATAGCTGGCCAATTGTGTTATGTTTATAATATTTTTATCCTTCCAATGTATTTGTTTCAGAATTTATACAATTTCCTCGCGCAACCGAACTGTTTAACATATTTAAATTTGACAAACACCGAGACGACGTTAGAAAACGTAAGTAATAAAGTAAGTTGTGCCGTTCAGTACATGGATACTCGTATCCTGTGCTCAGTTTATTTTGCTAATCTAGCTTTATTCTTTCTTCTACTAACTATTTACTTCTTTGAGATATTTAAATCTTGCACGCAATGACGAAGGACCCATTTTCTTTGTAAACTGAAGTCTCATTAAACCATTGTCTGTCGGAACGCAGTTCTACGCGAGACAATGGCTTTTTAATTGTGACTGTAATTACGACATACGAAAGGTTAAGGTATCCTAAATTATCTTTACCATAACGTTGAAAGCAGTTAACTGATGGACGTAGCTCTTTTTTTTTTATGGAGTAATGTTCAGTAGCCTATAACATAACTGAACAATGGTCAATGTTCATCGATACTAATGAATGAACATTGGGCTTACTGATAGCTGGTCACAATGAGAGTCTCATACAATGAGCGTAGGTACTAATATAGTATACTAGGTAGAAGGGACATCGACGCGAAGCCGGTTAATATGGATTCAGTGCGTAATTCTGAACCTTCCTGCGTGAGTTATTCGTCGAAATTATTTGTTGTATCATAGATTTTAGATACTGCACTTTTCTATGAAACAGCTCATATTTTCATATAACTGACGAAAAGTTTCAACGCGGGAAGGTTCAGAATCATGTACTGAATCCGTAATCGGATTGGCTTCGATGCCTTCTACCCTGTATGTAGCATAGCTAATAGCATTCGAGTTAAATAGTCACTATTTGACGTCGGTCTGATCCTTATTCATTCGTAGCTAGAAATTAAAGTTTATAAGTATACGCTCTCATACCTAATTCATTTTACTACATCTTTATTACGAAATTTGAACTCTATTTGAAATAAACGATTTGACTTTTTGACTTTTACAAGATGTTAGAATCCAATGTGTCCTACAATAAATCTCTGCACATAATTACGTTTCCGTTTCTTTACCGTTTCAACTTCGTTGTGCCCCCTTGTCCCCAATACAACACGGACCGCCCACAGATGTGGGGCGCGCTGCTGCGCGGCTGCGCGGCGCGGCTGGGCACGCTGTGCGTGGCGCGCAACCCCTGGTCGGCGGGCCGGCGCGCGCGCGACCCGCCGCCCTCCTTCCGCCAGTTCTTCACCGCTTGCCTGGCGCTCACAGAGCTCGACTTCTCCTATTGTAAGATGCCGCCGGATGCACTTAAGTAAGTTGACGATACCTTCATTTTTGCAGCGACAGCCTAACAGTGTGTCCATCGGACTGCCAAGTCATAGGTCTCGAGTTCGAACCCAAGCCTCGCACCTCTGATTTTACAGATTCATGTGTGTATTGTATAATTATCACTTGCTTAAAAACCGGTGAAGGAAAACATCGTGAGGAAACGAGGATATCTAAAAGATATTTCTCAACAGCATGTGAAGCTAAGTCAGAGGCCCACGGGCAGCATAAAAACTCTGACACCAGGTTAGTCATTTTGACATGAAAAACAAACACTTAAATTTTTTTTGTGTAGATGATGAACAATCCGTACCATTCTATAGTGATCTAAAACAAACAAAATGACACGTTCATTATGTCACATTCGTTGAAAAATGTTATTAATTATTGAAGACAAGTTATTTGTAAACACTCGCGGGAAACGATGCATTGTTTGCTGGAGAATTATTTAAGAGTCGGGTGTTATATCAAGTTGTCTCTTCGTGTCGGTAGTTTAAGCTGGGAGGTGATTGTGTGACATAATGGTTTAATATTAATAGTATATACTGCTTTCGCTCTGTGGATTACAGATTATTCAGGTAACTCACAAGCCAGTTATACAATGTTCGCTCATGAGCACTTTTTGACCTTCAAATGTGTGTGGTGCTGTTTTTCAGCCTAGTTTGAATAAATGACTTGATTTGGATTTTCTCAAACAATATTAAACTGAAAGCCATTAATAAGCTTCTTCAGATAAACGGTAATATTGAAAACGAAAAAAAAAAACAATAGTATTTAATTTAATTTTTTCTTTGTGAAAATCAGTGTAGTTTCTGTGTAACGTTAGCTATTTATCGGATCATTCATTCAGTTACATGAAAAATATCGAATACGAATTAGTGAGTTGCAACCGTGCAGGCAAAACCAATATTTACGTTTATTCAAATAGTTGGTTCTATAGTTGTTTACCTCGACAGATGAAAAGGCAATAGCGGTTGTTCTTTATTCGAGAGACATGTACCACCACCTACAGGATAACGACGAAAAGGGGGCAACTACTACCTCTAGTTTTTAAATATTGCTTTACATTGGGGAAGAGATGAAGCTATACTACATGTATACCGTCATTTCTTTCTCACACTGAAGTAATATTAAAATAATACTGCTTTAAGATATGTTGGTTGACTCCCAGTTCTGGTTTTCTTTTAGAATCTGTAAGTTAGTGTACTAACTAGTCGGCTATTGTCACGAGATTTGATACTTAATAGCGCTTACTTGTGAACGTGCAGTCGCAAGTCCGGTTAAGCAGTACACAACCCTATAGTTAAACTGTGTGAACGAACGAATTAACAAAAAAAGAACGTGCAGTGTTTACATTAATTTTATTGTCATCTTGTTTAAAGGAGTTTACTTCTCGGGTTGGCGTGTAACGAGAGCGCGACAGGCGTACATTTGAATCTGTCTGGAGTGCTTTCCTCATCGCAGGCGGCACATGTGCTGGAATCGTGTATACACGGCGTTCGATGCTTGCAATCGCTCGATTTGTCGGATAATAGTGAGTATTTTTTAAATTAATTTTTCTTAAGGTCATATAAGGCTTGTATTTATCTAGGTCACAATAATTTTAATTCCCCGACTCATAAACTAGGTGTATGTGCTTGTGTCTTAGGAGTCAGCATTGCATATACTGTATGTCATTACTTTTCTGTTGCTTTGCTTTGCTATTCTTCATAGTTTTGGTTTTGGCCATCCACGCCCACTTGATAAATTTACCCTGTATAATGATGTTTTTGCTGTGTGTAAATATGCAAATATAAGTTTCATAAAGAAATTGATAACGCCTATTGTTATTAATTTATTTTAAACTTAAAATTTTAGAACTAGCTATTACCATAGAGAGACATTTAAAATGTACAAACTATAGTTTCTTGTTGAAGACGTGTAGCAATAAAAAAAAAAGTTTTTTTTTTATTTAATAATTTAATCTTCGAAACGATAAAAAGTAAAACTAACGTACTTATTTTTCTCTAGGTATGGAATTTGAATTATCTGGTATTGTGAGAGCGATTGGAAAAAATCATTCCATTACACATTTATCTCTAAGTAAACTGACGGGAAAAAGATCGTATGCTCCGCCTTTAATACAGGTATGTTAACTATTATTATAAATACTAAATACTTTTATACGAAGTTTATCTTAATTTTGAATGTTTTATAATCTTTGGTTTCTTGTAGGCTCTAGTCCACGTTCTGCAAGAACCTGATACTGCATTGACGTCTTTGGATCTCAGCGATTGTAAACTAAAGGTAGCTGATACTTTTCTATACTTTTTATGTCTATGGGATAGTTGAAGTGTTTTTAATGAGATAATAATTTACTATAACTTTTAAAAATATGCGTTTACGACAGCACTTTTCCACGTGGTCGTCTTAGGGGGACGGGGCATGACGAATCGGTATTGGAGCTTTTTGGCCGCTTGCACGAAGACTGTCTCCAAATTTGCCCCAAAATGGGGTCCAGTCTTTGTATTTTCTTTCCCCTCCTGCAAGAGTTACAGCGCTCTTGGGAGTGCTATATCGCACACCTAGTCGCTAAGGGGTTTACCTCTTATCGGCGGTTGTGAAGTGAGTTTTTGGGGTGACTGTGGGAGCGCCCGAAGTTCTTCTTAGATCCCTACTTCCCTAGAGAAGACTTATCTAGCAACGAGGACAGCGCCTTTTCCAGCTTATTGCCATTTTTAATATCGGGTATTCAAGATCTCATGCGTTGTGTAATTCTTCAGGGTGATCTATACGGGCTACTGAACGCACTAGGAGGTGCGAGGCGACTACGTACGCTGGACGTGGGCGGTAACCTCGCGGGCGACGCGGGCGCCAGACTGCTCGCCAAAGCGTTGCAGTGTAACTGCACGTTGCAGACTTTGTATATAGACAGGAATGCGTTTAGTTTGCAAGGTAAATATTTTTATTATTTTATTTTAATGATGGAAGAGCCAGTTGATGCACGATATATATTTCTAAGTCTTAGACAAGTATTGTAATTATTTGTTTTTGCTTATTTAGGACTAACAGACATAGCTACAGCACTGCGTCGCTCAGTGAGCGTGCGCCGCGTGGAGTTCCCGGGATGTGACGCGGCCGCGGGCGGGCGCGGTGCTAGCGAGCGGGTGGCCACGCTGTGGAGGGACCTGCATGAACGGTCCGTAGTAGTTTCGAAGTTTAGCTTACAATATCAGCTAAATGCATTGAATTAATTAGAATATATTCCGTGTACTTTTTTCTACTGCGTTTGCCGGTATTCAAACAATTAATTATTTTAAAGTATCGTATAATTTCAACATTTAAGAACTTTTTTTTTGTGTGAATTATTTAATAGTGTTGAAACTTTTACCCCAACATATTTTGGTCCTTCGAGCCGGATAGTTAGCAGCCAGACAATTATATTGTTACTAACATTATATCGACTACTCGGACTACAAAGGCCTTAAGGAAACGATAAAATTCTGAAAAATTGATAGCAAGAAATATTAATAAAATAAGCTTTTAATGAACTTGAAAGTATTACACAAAATTTTAAACATAGAACTTGAGGCTTTTCTTTACTTGTATGAAGAACATTTACGCCTTAAGTTTTAAAAATATTTGTTTATAATAAAAGTGTTTGTTTATCAAGGTTCTATTTAGTACTTCGCGTATTATATTCTTATAATTAATTTATTTTTGTATTCTTTTCAAGAAACCATTCCGTTAAATTTTGAATGCGCGTAAAATTATCTGTTCTTGAAATAATTTTTAACCAGTACCGTTCCTTAGCTTGGCAAGCAACTGCAGCCCCGCACAGACACACACTCTCCGCGCGATGGCCCTCGAGCGTGCGTGGGCAGGCGGCGAGGCCGCAGCCGCGCTGGCCGCGCACGCAGCCGCAGCACTACCGCCGCCGCCGCTGCCTGCAGCGCTGGAGAGAGCTGCCGCCGCTGCTCATCACCTGCTGCATCAGTATCTACAGGTATAGGAACACTAACGTATTACCCTGGGCACCACTATTGCGCTAGTATTAATATACAATGGAGTGACGATTGGGTCGATTTTGCATAATACAGGATAAAATTGAATTCATGGGCAATATATTTTAAGGGCAAAAAAAAACTCATCCTGTACAAGCTTTATATCTAACAAACTGTCCAGTGGTGAACAGACGTTACGGTGAAGCAAGACCAAACAAACCTCCCAAGTGCAATGTGTTATGTTTTTTTAAATGGTTCTTTTAATTGTTATGTATGTTAGTCTATACGGTATTTATGTTATGGGTCTGTTTTGTCAACTGATTCCAGTTAGACAGCCGACCCCAACATAGTTGGAAAAAGGGTTAGCAGATGATAATGTTATGGGTCTTTGTCTGAATTCTATTATTTATTAAACCCGTGTGTGTTGTGCAGCGGTGCGGCGAGGTGTTCGCAGCGATGGGTGGCAGCGGGCCGAGCGGCGAGCTAGTGACGCTACAAGCTGTGCGCGACGCCATGGCGCCCTGCTCCACCACGCTGCAGGATCTGCTCAAGTAACTATATACTTATTATTTATTTATTTATTAGTAAATGTTAGCTCCTGTACACAATCTTCATCTGATCGTCTCAATGGCAAAAATAACACGAAAATATTATAAATTTTTGTATTTGTTTGCCCCATAATTAAAACCAATATATCCGTAAAGGTATCAATTAGCCTTGGACATACAAAGTCGCCATTCTCAAAGGAAGTGATTACACTGAAAAATATAAATATAAGACGTATATTTCATTAAAAAATATTGAAAATAAAGAAAGAAGAGGATAGAAAAAATGAAAAATGTTTATTCTGCGCAGACAAAACGCACATTTCTGAAAGGAAACTAAAAAGTCATTTAAGCTATTATTATATTGCACTTAATCCATGTGGATGATGTTTAAAAAAATGGCGAAATGTCTGTGTACCTTCTATAGGTACACCTCTGTCTAACCTTTCAGGAAATAGACGTGATATTGTTTTATGTCGAAAATGGAGCACAGGATACCCACGCTTCACATATCTAACAGTCAGAATTGCCAAACCCAGACAGAAAAATAACACGACACAATATAATATGTACTATCAATAAAATATCGTCAATGAGTAACGAACGCTATTTCCGCGAATCACTCGTAATCTAATTCTCTGATTCAACAGGAATAGAAGCCATTAGCTAAGTAGCTGTCATTTCGTTTACCTGGCCAAACAGTGCGAGCGACCACTATTTGCAGAAGTGGCTTTCTCGCGACACCGACGTATAACATTGCGTAGCTTTTTGTTGACGGCGACATTTAAAGCTATGCTTAACGTTGAGCAGCCGCCTCGCCAACGAATGCTTCTAAAACAAAACCAATCGCGACGGGCACTTTGTGATGTTTGTGCGAATCTTAAAAATAAGAGTAGCATTTGCCATACTGACGTTTCCACTCCGCAGTCCGTTTGGTCGCGTCCTTTCGGCCAAAGCTTTAAAATGTGCTTAATAAGCTGTTTCTGTATAAATAGTCAGGCGGTGGAGAGTCTGGCTCTGCTAGCGTGCGAGAATGTCGACCATATAGACAGCGAGCCGATGCCCAGTGCGGACGGAGATATACCCGACTTGCTGACTCCTATATCACATTCTGGGGTAAGTTTATTTATGTTATTTAATTGATGTAAAAACTGTTTCCTATTAATTTCCAATGTCTCGGTTTTTATGTCTTTTCTTGGTCGGTCTTGGCAATGCTTGTCTTTGAAGACCAGGACCATCTGCCCCAACAGATATTATGACCAGTAGTGCTATTCTATGAATATATCACTGTGGAAACATAGGTGAAGTAAACTTGAAATAGTCAGTAGTGTAATCCATAGCACGAGGAGGAATGACAGCTCATTTGTCATGGTAAGATTTTTAAGGAATAGATTAACTGGTCTATATGATTGCGAAACACATAAAGCTTTTAACTTTTATTTGGTCTTTCTAGATGAGTCTTATATAAATTCGGTAAAGGTAATAGTGATCAGTTTATTGTGCCATACTTCATAATAATGTCAGCCATTTATCAATTAACCATACAGCTGGGCTTCATTGAATTAATTTAATTTTACTCATTGTTCAACAAATGAATCATTCATTAGTACTAAATTATAAATAACACTTGCAATCATTGATTTCACGCTTCACAGAAGTTGGATTACTTGAATTTGGTAAGAACATCATTTCTTCATACTTAGAAATAATCATGACAATATGCTTACATTACGCCATTATAATCTTTTGTTTTAAAAACTAACAGATAACAGTGTTTACGAAATTTATTGATTGCTATACAGTGGTGGAGTGTGACCGTGCATTTGATTGATTTCCATATAATTCTAGTGTCGTGTTTACGTGAAAGTGTCTTCCGTTTATAATGTTGAACTTAGTGTCAATTAGTGTGCTATTCAAATGTTTTCGTATCTCGGCTAAGAAAACCCCTGAAAAAATTAAGAATGTAAGAAATAGCGCGTCACTTTTGAAATATTGGAATTCATTTAAAATTTATTTGTTAATATTATTCAGTTTGTAGTGCTAAATTTCAGAGTTTTAGCAAACTAAGAAAGTTCATAACAATTTTATAAACAAACAACTTTCAAACAGTTGGGTAATATAGTTAAGGAAAAAAAAATTCGGTTGACAAAACACTCCTGACTTTCTTTGTCTCATTTGAACTCATTGTTTATTGTGAATTTGATATTTCTTTCTAATAACGAATTTATCTAGGCTACACCTTTGGGATGTCGTCGTCGCGAGCGCGGCTGCCGACGCGTCCGTCCCAAGTCCGTGGCAGAGCAACAATGCAGCAGCAACGAGATGCTATCTCTGCCTCCCTTACACGCAGAAGCTGCGGACGCACTGGCCGAATTACCAGCACACACGCTACGACACCTCGTCAAAGGTATGAAACTTTTTTCTACAAACTTCTTTCAATTTGGACTTGATTACTGGCAAGTATGTTCCATATTTGACTTGACCACGTCTATACTAAGAATGTCACCAAATGCAAGCTTCTTTTGTTTTTTTTTTTTCTTTCGAAGCAAGCAACAACCTTGTCCCTATCCTTATACATACACGTTTGCGTATTTATACACGTAATATCCATATTATTATTGTGTAGTTGTTCACGTTGCGGCGGCAAATTGTAGTCGTTCTAGGAGAATCATCGCATGTTTGATTTCTTACAGGTCGACCTAGACGGGCTAAGACAAGGGCGCCGACGCGACCAATAACTGATCAGTCGCAAGATATCGATGAAGGTATAAGAAGTGTTGTAAAGTAATGCTTAAAACCCCGTGAAAATAATGTTTTAACAAAGAAGTGCGCATAGCGCCATAACGACATTCTGACGATGTTTGTATACAGGGTTACTGGTAACTCGACGTATTCCTTGCAGGACGTCATAGTAGGGTTAAAATGCAACAAATTAAGCCACCAAATGTTCTACCGAAATTCAGTAGTTTTTGAGTTAGTTCGATTTTTAGAGTTTTTATGAATAATCCCAGATTAAATCATTTGAAACCAATTTAAAAATTATTTACGGCGCGACAGTACAGAAATTTTAAGTTATTATCGTAGTTGATGCCGTAGCAGATCTTTGTTAATAATTAAAAGTTCAAAAATGCCTTAAACCTTGGCAAATATCACTAATCAAACATTTTTTTTTTTGTAATTTTTGTTATTACTCCATACAAATTGTTGTCTAGTGCAAAAATAAAATACTACGCCTGATGTACAAATTACTAGGAAAATATCCTTATCTTATCAGCTATCCAAAAAGGTATGAATGTTAATACAAAGTCATGGACTACATTATGAAAATCGTTTTTGATTTAGTACAGGAAGACGTGCGTCTCACAAAAAGGTGATTATTCGGAAAATCAAATAAAACAATTTCGTGAATGTTATTATTATTTTTAATAAATTTCAATTTAATAACTTTTATGACATACATTTCACACGTCTTGTTCGATGTGCTGCCCTCGGTTTCGAATACATGTTCTTATTCGCTTCCTCATTTCAGTTTTTGTGATTCTTGATGTGATTGTTGCCCTCATCTGGTCCGCCGCATCTGTTATTCTCTCCCTTAGTTCTTCAATTGAATTTACTGGGGTCACATAAACTAGGTCTTTCATATGACCCCAGACGTAAAAGTCTAGGGGCGTCAGATCAGGGCTCCGCGCAGGCCACGGAATCGGCCCACCGCGCCCTATCCATCGGTTTGGATAGTTTTCATCCAGCAATTGTCGAATTGTGATTCGGAAGTGGGCTGGACATCCGTCATGTTGATAAATCATGTTTGCTCTTCTTTCTTCCGGTACATCCGCGAGCAGTGGTGTTAAATGATTTCTAAGGAAATCTTCATAAAGTTCCCCATTTAGTGTTCGGGGTAAAAAATGTGGGCCGATTAATTTGTCGTCGATAATACCCATCCAAACATTAAGCGAGAACCTACGCTGGGATGCGGTTGGTTTCAGTTTTTTAGGGTTTGCTTCTGCTTTCGGTGCCCAGTAATGTAAGTTGTGGTAGTTTGTGATACCATCACGGTCAAAACATGACTCATCGGTCCACAGAATGTTTTTTAAAAAGTTTTCGCCTTCGGCGTCGGCACTCAGCATGAAACGACAAAATTCAAGCCGTCTCGGCGGATCTCCCTCTTCTAATGACTGGACTGGTTGGTAGTGATATGGATGTCGGCCTGACAAGTGAACTACAGACCAGACTTTCCACTGTGACATACCAAGCTCACGCGCTACGATGTTTGTCGATATGTTGGGGTCGTCAATAAAACGTTGAAGAATCAGCTCTTCGTTGTCAGCCGTGTATCTCCGGGAACGACCAGTGTCAATTTGCCTGGTTCTTTGGACGCTGCCAGTTTCAGATATTCGCCGATAAGTCGATCCGAAGACACTAACGTGTGGGAGTCGGCGGTTGGGAAAGCGAAGTCCATATTCTCTCCGCGTTTCAGCAGCGTTACCGTCACAAAGTCCGTAACAGTAAATTATGTCAGCGTATTCTGGATTAGAATATGCAGCCATAGTCAGCACTTATGAAGGCACAGCACAGCACGAGAGCAAGATACGCGATAGGGATAGCCAGATAACAAAACACGAGCTTACGCGACGTAGAGTTGAGACTGACTAACGCTGACGACCAGAAAATCGCACCCCGAGTCATGCCGAGAGAACAATAGTAACCAATCACAAAGCTTACCGTGTGTTTGGAGTTCAAGCTCAGGTAAAACTACGAATACTACGAATAACAAACAAAATGTTGATTGTCTTACAATTTTACCTGCTCCCCATAAAACTCTTCTCTACCCTGTCATACATGCAAAAGTATTGACAATCATACCTTTCTGAATAGCTGATAAGACAAGGATATTTTCCTAGTAATTTGTACATCAGGCGTAGTATTTTATTTTTGCACTAGACAACAATTTGTATGGAGTAATAACAAAAATTACAAAAAAAAAAAATGTTTGATTAGTGATATTTGCCAAGGTTTAAGGCATTTTTGAACTTTTAATTATTAACAAAGATCTGCTACGGCATCAACTACGATAATAACTTAAAATTTCTGTACTGTCGCGCCGTAAATAATTTTTAAATTGGTTTCAAATGATTTAATCTGGGATTATTCATAAAAACTCTAAAAATCGAACTAACTCAAAAACTACTGAATTTCGGTAGAACATTTGGTGGCTTAATTTGTTGCATTTTAACCCTACTATGACGTCCTGCAAGGAATACGTCGAGTTACCAGTAACCCTGTAGATTCACGGTAGAAAGGAAATGTTTGTTCTGACTTGCATAATTTAAAACAACAACAGAAGATAAGATAAAATGATAAATAAAAACAAAATAGAATTAGGTTAATGATTTTGAAGCTAAATAGTGTATGTGTAGCATTGTTTTTTTTGCACTTTTGTAGGAAAATGAATCCTTGAATTGTGGAAGCACTCATTATTTTTTATGGCTTAATGTACTGTGTATGATCTTAAGTACCACACTATAGTGGTGTTGTCACACGTCGTACGAAAAAGTCCACTGACGCAAGCACATCTACCAGAATAACACAAACAGTCAAAGATCATAACCGACATCATACTAATTCACTTGTCTCATTTTCAATGGTGAATATGACACAAAAATGTCCGTCAGGTCTGGAAGAGTTCTGGCGTACTTGCCGCACTCCGCCGGGCAGCGAGGAGGCGTCGCTGTCAGCTCGCACTCCGCTGACGTCACGCTCGCTGCACTCGCTGTCCTCGCTCGCCTCGCCTTCGCCGCTCAGACACTCGCCCACGCTGCAGCGTGACGATACCATGTATGTAACGAACATATAACGTAGCACGCGTACCTTGCGGCACTCCGCCCCGCAGCGAAGAGACGTCGCTGATGTAACGGCTAGGTTTTTGTTGACGTAGAAGTGACGTCAGAGAAGGACTCATTCATGTTCATTTTTAAATGTCATTGTGTTATTGATAACAACTCAATGCGGCCAAGACAGGACAAAATAACACAGATTAATTAAAACACTAGACAAGCCTGTCTGACAATATCTGAACAGTCTATCGGTCGTTTTGTTATCTTTATGCTAATTAATACTCACCTTGTGTCATTACTATTACTCCTTTATTTACACGTATAAATGAAATTGATCAAATTGTTTACAGGTACAGTGTGACATCCGGCGAAAGTACGCCGGTTTTATTAGAATGCGGTAAGTCTTCTTTTCACTACAAGCTTAAATAAAAGTTTAAAAAAATATATATAGAATCTACCAATTCTCTAAGAGTACACATCTCAGATCCTCTCACATTTATCATTTACAGAAGTATCACGTTGCAAGTCTTCCGACAATGTAGGCATCAAGAATTCTGCGTCTACGCCCCCACCATCGCGATCCTCCGACAACGTCAACACTATGGGTAAGTACCCTTAAAACATGTCTAACGGTACAAAACATTCTTTTTCCACAAATAAATGGGGGTTAAAAGGGTTAAATTCACAATATTCTGTCTTTCACACTTTTGATGGGTAAATATAAAACACTGGTACACCTACAATTTTGGTTCAAAGCTCTGGCTTCCTTATAACACTATCTGATTGAGTTATGGATTTTTTGTATCTGAGTAACGCCAACGACGACTGATTTTAATTATAGTAAGATTATTCATTCGAGTCAGTAAAATGACAAGTGCAACTGTCACTGAAACAAAAAAGGGTGACCCGCTACAATAGTGATGTTCGGCAATCGATAGACTTAGACATTTAGTCATGCTTTATTTTATTAGGTATCAAAGCGTTTTTTTTATTTTAAATATGTAATACATACCGTATTAAATAATACGATTTTAGAAATATGGACCTTACCAGCATATTAAAATTTCTCACTACAACATTATTACAAAAGCTGGGAAAAAAATGTTTAGAGATTCAGAGGAATTAACACTAGAAAGTCGGGAAAATACAAGTAATTTTATACGTTTTTATTCATTACGGTTGCTATTGATTCCGATTCTGAATCGGTATATTCAGAATCGGAATCGGAATCAGTTACATTTATAATGAATGAATCCACATTATTCATCTATGTGGTCAAGTATTAAGGCTTTTATGGCATGGTTGATGCACTGTCTCCAATTTTTAGGCGTCACTTCTTTCAGGCCTTCTTCAAATAATTTTTTTACGTCTTTTAATTTAAATTTTTTATTGTTCCTGGCGACGTACCCCTTTGCTTGAGCCTATATAGAAATTTTCAGAAATTGATATATGAATTGATAGAAAAGTTGGTGTATTTTATACAAAGAATGAAAAGAATTATCTAAAGAAGCAAATCATAATTGTTTTAACAACTCCTAATAGATACCGGACTGTTTGTATTTCGTGCGACAGAGATAGCGCTCTACGAAGCCGAAATTAGCCGAAGGTCGATGTGCAATATTTATCGCCGGGTACTGTACCTTGGCAATAGTTGGAGGGTCCTTCGCATAAAAGAATTGGTGAACTTTACGACGTATCGCCGAAAAGTAAAAATCATCTATTTAAAAAAAATGGAATCTCGACTAACTTTTAATTGTAAAACCTCGATTTACCACATCACTATTTATTTGGGACTAAAAACCTGCAACACTGGAAATGTCATTTTACTGACTGGAATTAATAATCGTACTTTAGCTTATGATATGCCGATCAATAGTAGCTCGGTTTCAATCAAATACCGGATAAACTTATATAGTTCCAAAAGATCCGATCATAACTCCATCGGATAGTTTTTGCCTAAAGTGGTTGTCCCCCTCACTGCCTTTTCTGAATGTGCTAACACAGCTTATGTGCGAATTGTACGCTGGTATGAGTGTACGCTTTACAAGACAATGACATCCTATAACAGGAATATGGCCATTTACTTTAAATATAGCGTAATTATTAAAAAAAGTTTTTGTGCAAAATATTTAATTCTCGCTCCTCTATGTTATATTCTCATATTGAAACAAAAGATTTTGTTTTGCTCCTTCGATTACCAAGTATCTTTGAAGATCGTTACCATTTTCCGTCAGGTGGAGGTCGGCCTGTTTATTTATGCATAACAAATATACACGACTTTTGATCTTTACACTGTACGTATGATCTAAGAAAGTTCAAATATTTCGCACAAAACAAGTATGACTTCGCTGTGTGCGTGTGTAACGAGTGCGTGTGAATAGGGAACGGGTGCGCGCGCACGCCCGGCAAGGCGCGGCCGTGGTCCGTGGCTGGCGTGAACCCAGACAATAATGCCGCTTGTACTACCGGTGAGATATCGCATGACAACAAATAGTTTCTTTTTTTTGCATGATTGTTCATTCGCCCTTTTTTTTAACCAGGCAGTGCCTTTCCCGCTTACGTCCCGACTCATTCTTGACGCAATTTCAAACATCGTTCTATTTGTCCGAACTGTATCTGCTGTAATGTCCAGCCACCTAAGCTAACAATATGTCCTTAAAATTCCCTGAATTGCTGTTCCATAATAATCAAAACCATGCCAAAACCTCATACCTATTCGATAATCCTTTTAAGTATAAATCTGTGGATTGTGGTGCAAGTCCAAGGTATTAAGTCCAGCTAAGAATCATCTCACGCTCGTGCCGGCTAAACTACAGGTCATTTCAAATAGCCACTACAAAAAAGGCCACTTGCATTCATTTTCCCTTGTGTTCTGTACTGGCTGGGGGCTCTGGCCCTTATGTCCTGACAGGTACTTTTGAATACCTCGTTCTCCTCAATTTAATATCGATTTATATAGGAAGAAGCACGAGCATTGTTATAACGTACCAAACACAACTTTGCTTTCATACATTGTAGCTATGACGCTGCTATATACAAATCAAATTAATATTTTATTAATATTTATTCGATAGGTTTCCCATACTAGCTATCATAATTTAGTTAAGTTTCAGTGCAATTTTTTGATGATTCGTATTTTAGTAGTTGCTAACTTTTTAATCTTTAATATTTTACAGAGGAAAGTAAGCGATATCCACCCTTACCAAAACATACTACAAAATTTGATGATGAACTCCAACCAATTTTTGATTTTAACATTTAACAAACTGCATGTTTTATTTGATTTAACTTTAGATTAATTTGTGAACATTTACTAAATATATAAATGTCTTTTTCCTCATTTGTGTTTATTGGTACTGTATGAGATTATTAAAAATATATAATATAAATGATGTTTGCCATGGAATTAATAAAAACTTTTTTCATAATATTGTCACAATTGGCTTACCCACCCGGGACATTAATTTCGCCAATAATTATGCGGTGATAGTATAAAATTGAAAATATTTTTCACAAGTGACCTTGAAATACGATATAAATGTTATTCATTAGAATTTCAGAGTTTTTGGTTCGTATTTGGTTTTTTGCGTACCAAAACATCAGAGCTATTACTAAAAATATATACGATACTTCACTTTGAGCGATAAGACTGCTCATTCGGGCATACTTTTTTTAGAACTTATTCTTCATTATATCACTTGAGTAAAGAAACTATCTACCAAATAATTCCTGAATTTATGAACATGATGTGCATACGACAGTGCGAGGCGCACACGCTGTGATACTCTGTGGTTAGTGTTTGATGTTCTGGTGGTGGTCTACAGAAGGCGTGGAGGGGTGCGTTGGCGGCAGCATCGTGGGCATCACGCCGGGCGCCGCACTAACCAGTAACCAACTTTCAGACGCTATTCTATACTGAACGATTGTGCCCTGTGCCGTCTCGCTGTATAGGTAAACGCTTGACGCAGCTTTATGTGTGCTACTGTGATAACGGCATGCTTTATGACTGAAAACACAAACATGAAAACCAATTTTCTTATTTTTTTTCAATTCACATTAATTTTATCAATATCTGTGTGTTTTTACTTATTGTAGTAGGTTCCTGTGAGCCATTCCCGATATATTTCATTCCAATGTATTAAAAATACCAGCGCTAAGTCAACAGCTACATACAAGAATATAGGTATTTAAATAAATAAATGAATACTGCTGTGGAGTAGTAATAAACAAATGATGTGTCAACCTGCGCGCTTGCAAACACTGTAATAGTTTTCTATCACATGTCGCACTACCGGTGATCGTACAATGTCTCTGTAACCTGCGCGCATTTTGTGGCTGTGGAAAAATGCCCTTCATTTGTTTTCTGCTCCTCGTTTGGTATCATAGGCTCTCTGTAGCTAGCGCTGCATTTATTTGCAGTGTCGAGCGTTATTTAATTTGCATGATATTAATTTGCACGCACTTGTTGAATAACTGAGACTTACATTAGAATTGCATGCCTTCAGAGTAATGGAATGTTAACACTTTTTAACATAAAACAAATTCATAAACTATTGTAATTAATGCCTGCCAGAAAAACAGGTAGGTTTGATAAATGGTCAAAAGACGCTTTCTATGTAATTGCCTTAGCAATAAAATGGAATTTAATGTTTCACTTTTTCTTAAGAATTGTCTATTTAACTTGTTTTAAGTTAACTTGTTTCTGCCCGCGTGAAGTTTTTGTTTCCCAGACCGCGTCGCATCGGACCGAGCGCTACTATTTTTCAGTAACTCGGGTCCGAAGGGTCGTAGCGTGATGTGCCTATAACCTTCCTTCAGACACCAAAAACAAACGATTCAGCTTTATTATATTAGTATATAATAAATACTATCTGAACATATTCATTCAATAGAGCTAATTGAAGGTAATACTAGAAACGCGGCAATACTTAAAACAAAGCTGTGAAAAGGTCAAAATACGCAAGTAAAATTAAATTAGTATTAACCTATTAACCATATGAAGCGTAGAGGACATAGTAGTAACCTTAGTGGTTTTTGGTTGCTATTTAATTTGAATCCTATGATAATTTGTATAAATGATAAATAAAAAAAATAAAAAAAAAGTTACAAAAACCTAGTTTTTTTAAAGTAGTTCTTTGTGTAGTGTCAGATAATTATCTTGTATTTATTACGTATTATACACCACGTAGATATTGTATCTAATTACTTTTTTTTTGTGTTACCTATATTCATGTCACTGTATTTGTTTTCCAGGTTCAATGTTACGAGATCATCCTTTAACTCCAGGTACGATTTAAACATTAAGTTTGATTTTTCTCTTCCTATTTTTTCTTGATTGTAATACGAAAAGGGATTTATGATATCTGGATTTAAAACAGTGTCCAAGGAGTTTCTTGCCCGTTCTTTCCATATGGATTTATTTTTTGGAGGTTGGGATATCATCCAATGACTTCTCCCGCTCTGGGTGGAGCGGAAGGGAGTGTCACACTCATACTGACTGAAACCCATCCATGTTCCTTCCTTAGCCTTTTATGTTCCGGGGAATTGGTAATTCAAGTGCCTGAAAATGTTTACATTAAAACCTTTTGAACGCCATTGTCACATATACCTGACAAGCAAGCGCATGCCCTGTACGCCAACGCCAACAAATATGTGACAATGTCGTACACTATAACACGAAACAAACAATTAAATCATTACTTGTGTGTTTTTATATAGATATCTTAAATTAAAAGACACCATGTATATGGGGAATTAATGATTACAAAAAGATATTAATTTGTAGCTTATTTGTTGTGCATTAACTTTTTCACCGCCACAGACGTCAAGAGACGTAAAATTGAAACGTGCTCACGACGCCACGACGGGATAGCACGTCAAAAATATCACGTCAAATAACGAAGGAATTTATTGCTTGGCGTGGAGAACACCGATTTTCGATATTACTCTGGCGGTGAAAAGGTTAACTCTGGCGTTCAAAAGGTTAAAATGCTTTGACTTTGAAAGTAAAACCTTTTTCTTGTTTCACAGAGGGCACTGAAACCTAAGCCAAGCTCGGGTGCAGTCAGCGTGACGGAGACAGTTCGTGATAAGTTGAGCAGGGTTCAATGTCCAGATGTTACACAAACAACGGATTTTATTCTCGGATGCTCACAATTGTGCCAGTTAGAATGTTAACGTTTTAGACAGTAAAATAGTTACTGATTAGGATTCTAATATTGTATTTGAATAAAACTGATCGCCATTTTAGTTACTGTGCGGAAACGGTACATTTTTAACTTCTAACAATAAGGACATGATGAATTGATGATAACACGGTCATAATAATTCCAAGTAACTTATGGTAGGATTAAAATAAAAATATTATTATAATCATTTTCTATTTACTGTGATTCAGTTAGTATTATGTTACTGATTCGTGTAGTCATTAATATATTTTAATCGCTTATAATTTATAGAAAACTCGTAACCTATCCTACCCCTCGTAACGAATATAGTATTTTGAGTGGGATATATATTATTTGATGTAATGAATTATATTGTTTCTTCTATACAAAAGTATTTGTAATATAATGAGATTGATATTTATTTCAATTGAAACAGGTTTTTGCTTTGCCAATGAGCTTGCCTTTTCTCGACTAACAATATGTCTTATATGTTTATTAATTCATGTTTTAAGCGAGTACTACTTTCAGTATTGGACTTCCACAATGTTTTGGACATTGATCAAGTTATCTACATAGCAATAGTAAATGGAGTGATTCACCTCTCAAGCTGCATAAAAGCTTTTGATCATAGATTCATGGTTACGTACTAACGCACAAGTCTTCAGATTTTTAGGTACGCGTTTAGCGAATGTAGGGTAATTTCACATTTTATTGTAAAGTATTATTGCATATAAATGATATACGGAGATCATTCATGATTGACATAATGCTTTGTTGACTAAAGTGACACCCGAGGTACACACCTCTACTCTCATACATGCCATAATTATTTATTTTATTGTTACAAACAAATCTGCTTGGGGTACCCGAAAAGCAAAATGTAAATTGATGAAAGCTCTGGCATACACGGTCCGATCATCAATTGGTTGCTGATCATCTTATATGTGCTCTCGGAATAAGCTCAATATGTCGTACATAACAGCAATGTTTCAAGTCAAGTATGCAGCCACGTGAATGGCCACCATTTTACATAAGGTTCAAAACGCAATCAAGTTTAGTGGTAAAGAAATTATGATGTAGATATAATCTTTGTGAATTCGTTCAGCATTGGTAAGTTAGGAACTCAGTTCAGAAACTAAATTGGTCTTAACTAGTCATATTTTAAAAGGCCTATACATGTATAATTAATTACGCACAATTTATTTACGTCCGATTATATAGCGAATTGTGGGAATAATTAATTTGTAATATAATTTACCATGACAGATATCTTCCAGTTTATACATTCCTCTGTAAATTTTAAAAGTAGACATGGAGTATTTTGAAATATTGAACAAGTGTGATTTTAAAATGAAGTTCAAAACGTGAAGTGAATTAGATTAGTGCACTTCCAGAGATGTATGTAAGGTTCAATTTTGCGATAATTTAAAACGATTCGCCCCATACAGTTAAGTGTTCATTAGAGTAAATATTTGTAAAACGATTACATTAATTTGTCTCTTGAATTCATAAAGGCTGTCTCGTACTGGAGTTTCCTGTATGTAAAATTACTGATTGAGGTAGATGTATATTGCTAAATTATTTCATAGTATTTTTATATTCATTCCAATTTAGTTGGTTTTATCTAGCTCTTTGGTACCAGACTGATTTTAAGGTACTTTTATTTTATGGTGCAATTTATGTCTAGAGCGTTGTGATAATCGTTTAAAATTACATACAATATACAATTTCTGTGTTTTATTTTACTCGATCCTTACTTTCTTACGTTATCATTGTTCGACACACGCAAGGTAATGAAGTAGTATTAACAGGTATGTCATTAATTTTATTTTTTTCTTTTAAGGTAGTAATAAAACATGGACATGGACACATTTTGATATATTGAACAATAAAAAAATATTTACAGTCTTATTCTATGTAATGCGAATAATCAAAAATATTCGTCATCATCATCACACATAAATAAAATAATTTTGCAACTTAAAAAGTGAATTTAATAAACCTGTTGTTATGCAAAAGCGCGAAATTTTAACCCCGTCAAACTTTATATGTCTAGCTTTTGCCAAATTATGTTGTGGTCGGGGTCCAGTCTAACCAGATTCAGCTGGGTACCAGTATTTTACATGTCCGTGATAGTACCGACAACTTGTTTTTAACCCTGCAAGTTCTTGTGACAGCTGACGAGAATATAATAATGAATTTAATCAAGACTTTGAGTCGAATAAAGCTTGCTAGAGATTTTTACTCATAACTTGATTACAAAAAAAAACATGGTCCAGTATTTTGCTACTTAGTGTGCGCTGATCATTAGAGGTAGTCTTCAAAACTCCTAATCGTCATTCAGCCTTTTATTTGTAAAATAGTCGTAATATTTGATTAAGTTTGCTCCCATTCCATTGGTTAGCTTTCCATACGCTATTAATAGCTATGTAAAAACCAACAAATGGAATAGTTTCTAAAAGCTGAACATAATCATTTCACAATCCCACATTTTGTCTTACTATGTACAAAATTTCAAAACATTTTAATGGTTAATGCATATGCATAAAAAAATCTAGTACCATTTGTTTATTGTGTATTGCTAGAGAAGTGTTGCAATCCGAAGAACGATATATTTTGATGATAAACTGAACCGTCGAAACATTTAAGGGCTGGTAGTTCAAATTTATAATGGCATCAGTTTCGTAGGGAATGTTATGAATATTTGATAAAAAAATGGAATTCATACAGTCCCTACAAAAAAGAACCATGCCGCGCTTGATACTTATTTAATAAACTAAATCGAACTTAACCTACTGAACTTTAATTAATAATTCTTAAATACAAAAAAAAATTGCATAGAAAACGCAACTTGAACATAACGTTTCTAAGGTATCTTGTGTGAAAGTTAAATCTGGCTTAAAACACTAAAAACGGGGCGGTTTTTGAAAAAACAATTCAATATTAGATGTCACCTCTACAAAAATTATTTACAACTAGCGAGATAATTACTCCTATACTAGAACAAACAACCATTTGTGGTTGACATTTTAGACAAACGTTAGTGATTTTGCAAGTCGTTTGAATGTAAAGCTATATCCTTCGTGTATAAGGTCCACTTTTCTTCCAGGGCGCTTGTCCACCGAACAGTCACCAGGCATTTCGGCCCTTTATGATTTCTTTAAGGGCCAGTTTCTCGAACGAAAATAAGTAATTTGTCGTTCGAAAAACTGGCCTACGATCTGGGCAGCCAATGTCCCGGCCATAGCAATAATATATTTATCGCTAATGCAGTAACGTCATCTCGTTCTTGATGACTGATCCGGTGGACAAACGACGTATGGCAGATTCCAATAAATTACAAACTATTGCATTTAAATTCGAACACTATTTTAATCAGAATTGTAACTAGCTAGAGAATTCCTAACGAAGTTTAAATCAACAGTAATGCTTCAAAATAAAATTGTCAATCTCATTCATTAAAAAATTGTGAACTATAACTACATTATTGTTATCAAATACAAAAGACTTAAATGCTAGATGAAACTACTGCTTGTATAGAAGAGAATTTCACACACCACTAGCATGATGTAAAATTATCAGAATGCTACTTATCCATACAAGGGCATCTTATAGTGAGTAAAAGAATGCATGTTCCAAATATTGACAGTCACATAGTCAATATTTGAAACATGCATTCTTTTAAGCTACCTTGCCTTGTCAAGACAATAGAGAGGAACTTATGGTTACAAACCTTGAGATCTGGAGACATTTTCTCTCAATCTTTAACATACTGTGTGTATCAAATATATATTTCTTTGTGGGGGTTATTTCCGAGAATTATAAAACCATCATTTCTTGATTTCACGTTGTCCACGTGCTCATTATTATAAACACCAGTGTTAGACTCGTCGCACCTATCGTGACTATTGCATGACAGTGAACTGAACAACTACGGTGTTTACCGCAAACATCAGGGATTTGGTGGCATATCTTTCTTTGGTTCCTCTACACTACTGATGTTTTTGACGTCGTCCTTTGAATCTTCCGCTAAAAATAAACATGAACAATTAGTAATTAACCAATAAATTCATAATTATGAACATGGAAAAGTAAGTCAATATAGATAAATTGTTGCATAATTTTTCCTAGTCACTAAATTTGAGAGGGCGACGTGAATGGCAATTTTATCTAATAAAAACATGTTAGATAAAATTACTCTTGATAACTGCCTGTGTTGTGTGCCGTTATTCTAAATTGGCGACTAGTGGAGACGATGCGCTGGCTGATGTAGGCGTTCACTGCTTTATCCAACTAATAAATAAGTCTTTTGTGTTGCTTATCCACCTTTGCGACAACATTAAACTGAGTGGTGAATTCAGCCATAACATTAAGCTCGTAACATCATAAATGCAAATATATAACTCACGTTTAATTTCATCTTTGATCGTGGATCCGTCCTTGTCAAGGCGCGGACGTTTGCGCGGCTGCGGCGCCCGGTACGACCTGTTGTCGCGACGACCGCCTTCACCTTCGTCTTCAGAGTCCGAGAGTTCACCGTCACCGGTGATGCGCTTGTCCTGATGACACAACAAATGTATAATTTAGCATTTGAGAAATGAAATTATTTCTTTTCTTTCTTCTTTCCTTAAAATGGAATTTTTTAACTGAATTGAACATACTTTTTCGCTTTGCGGCATCCTTTCGTCTTTGTCAACTTTGTCTTCGTCTTCTGATTCGTCGTTGACGGCGTCTTCCGGAATAGCTTGAACCTGTAATTATATACTAACTTGAAAAGCTGTCTAATTACGGTAATTGACCTCCAAGACTTGTAAAAAAGTGTTGAAATTGTATTGAAACGCAGTAAAACTGAAAATCCATTTTTTGGGTTCCTTACGTTGTCTATCTGACCATCTGTCTGTCTATCAGATAGATAGAATACTCTTTATTACTCTACACCATAAAAATTAGGCATGTAGAAAATTCTACAAGAAGTGACACAATGAGCGATTTGTTTAAAAAAAACCTCAGGTTGGATTATTTTTTAAACTACGAAGTTAAGTTTGCTCTTGAAATAAATTCATCCCAACTAAGACTTTAATAACTGTACTTTCCGTATTCTAACTCCTTCTTACCTGAACACCGGGAGCATGCGGTAACATCCTCAGATTCTCAAAGAGCCTGTTCTTGATTTTCTCCAAATACTCTGGTGTATTCTGATTAGACATATTGCTTGGTGATATGTGTAGTTTGAAGTCTGGGCCGAAGTATTCAAAGTAGTCATTGTATGGTAGCTCATTTGCTATTTCCACACCAAGAGCTACTGACGTCTCGTAAGTCCAACAGCGTGAAACGTTACGAATTGTGTAGCTAGAAAGAGAATGGGCAGTTTAGAAAACTAAAACGTCAGCAATAACATACTGCGTCAATCTTCACGAATTAATCCATATTATGTTAATGTGCTTAAAAGTAGCATTACGCGCGTCTGTGATTTGAAATGAGTATACAAGGTATAAAATAAGATTAGCTTATTATTAGTCTTTGATAACTTACCCTCCTCCTCCAACAAGTAAGAATGGTAGGCCGAATCTCTTCACGAGCTCTACGCACCGACCGTGCCCTCGCACCGTCAGGTTGAAACAACCTAATCTGTCACCTGTTCAAAATAAAAATATTCAACACTAAACTTTAAAATATTATGTTTAATTATAGCCAGCATGTCTGAGAGATATTTCTCAACAGCATGTGAAGGTTAGAGGCCCATTGGGCAGCATAAAAAAACTCTGATACCAGGTTAGTCACTAACTAGACACGAAAATAGAAGAATAGCCAGAAAAAGAGAAAGGCAATATATATACGCAAAGATGACTATTCCAGCATAAAGGGATTTTTTGATTGAAGGTACCTAGTTTGAATAAATGACTAGATTTTGTCACTCGATATGCCGTATTTTGACGAACAAAGATAAAAGTTTCCTACAAAGCTGTTAAATATGGATAACTAACAAGGTTAAAATCGAGCATCAGTCCACATCTTAAAATTAAAAAAAAAACGATTTGACAAAGGAAAATGGAAAAAATGCATTTCTTTACACACCTGTTAACGAGTCAGCGCCACACTGCAACACCACAGCACTGGGCTGGAAAGTTTCCATGACCTTTGAGATGATCGGTACGAAGATCGACTCATACGACTCGTCGTCCATACCGTCGCGCAGAGGAATGTTGACTGCGTAGTACTTGCCTTTGCCGGCGCCGATGTCACGTAAGTCACCTGTTTTATACAAATTATTTGTAAGACAACACGACAAGTAGTCCTATAGATTTTGATGTAGGCACCTACATTACAGCAGTAAAATATTGGCAATTTTTTAGAGAAAAATTTATTAAGGTATAATAAGTAAAAATAGTAAGGCAAAATAAATGAAAATTTTAAGGCAATATAAGTAAGATTAAGAGGGATTACTTGTCTTTACTGACCTGTTCCAGGGAAGTATTCTCCATATTTGTGGAATGACACAGTCATGACCCTGTCAGTTGTGTAGAAAGCCTCTTCCACTCCATCACCGTGATGAACATCAATGTCTATGTAGAGTACCCTCTGGTGATACTTGAGCAACTCTAAGATTCCTAGCACAATGTCATTGACATAGCAGAAACCTGATGCTTCTGATTTCTTGGCATGGTGGAGGCCTCCACCCCAGTTGATGCAGATTTCGGATGCCTGTTGAAATTATATTTGTTTAAGTGCATGTTCTACATATATTATATTCTATTTAAGCTTTTAACAGAAAGCTTTTCAACTTTAGATAAAAGTTCAGTAAATTATTAATAGATCAGCTATTCGCCTAATTGAGTAATATTGATTGAGAAGTGACACTGATTCTGAGTTTGTTATTGTCAGAGCAATTGAACACAAAAATCATGAAACAACCCATTTTCAAATAAAGCCCAATTTCATGTTATAAGACAATTGTGCACACTTAAATACTGTCTGCAATAAAAAAACATGTTGCAACAATTCACAAAGACCATAATTTTATTTGATTAGATTGGATTTGGTACCTTTATTTGATATTTCTTTTATTACATGATTGAGGCCCAACTGCAGTTCAGGAAAAATTTTAAAACAACTCTAGGAGCCAAAATTATTATACCTGTTTATTTAGTTTAACAGCTGCAGCAACAGAGCCACCGGCAGACAGCTGACAGAACTCATACAGACCATCAAAGACTGGACAATCTTCACCCACATTGACTGCAAATAAAGAACAATATTAATTACAAAATGTTAATTAGTATTATTTCTAGTCTATTCTTTAGTTTTAAGCATGGTTCCAAGACACAAAGAATTCTGGACATCACTTCTTCAGTTTGTCAATGAGATAAAATTTGTTTGGTCCAAAACTCTACAACACAAAATACCCTTTGCCCATGCAGCCATAACATCAGGTGTCAGGGCCAGCGGCACAAGATGAGAGAGAGGAGCCACCCCTACTTTTGGAGATTGTCCTTGTTGCGGCCTACTTGATACAAAGCCTATTTCAAGGTTTTCCAAGTAGGCTGCAGAAACTTGTGCCTGGATTTAAAGCTCTCTGATGGTTTACTGTCATTTAAAGATGGCAATAAAATTGTGTGCAGGAGATATGTCAGTAAAGAAGCTCCCTTGTGTTCTGCAGTCATGCTTTACTACTTTTGAAAAATTCAAAACATTCCATAGAAATAGATTCCATGGAACTTGCTTTTTCATTTTAAAAAAGTAATATCAAATTAATAAACCTTACATCTTTGCATCTGTTTGTTGTACTCAGACATATTGTCAGGCCTTATTGATCGCAAGAAGCGAATATAATCATCTGAGTGGAACTTTGTCATCTCATCAGCAGTAGCTTTGTGTGGTCTCTGAAATAAACAGTATTGTTTCAATTATTGATAATACTCAATAAACTATTTTACAACTATCAAGGTTGTATCTTTTCGTTTTCTATATTTTATTAGATTTTATTCATATATTAGTATGGTCTTATTTTTTTAAAATAAATATTTTATATAAAATCATGGTAAAAAGTTGCACAACAGATAGTCATTTTTTGATATTATTATGCTGTTGCTGAATCGTGTGAATGAAATGATTGGAGATTATTAATGGAAAACAAAAGTAGTTTGTTTTCCATTAATAATCTCCAATCATTTCAATTTTGCAAAATATAAGAGTTGAGGCAAGTGAAAACTTACGTATATCTCCATTTTTCTATATAATCCATAATTTAGTAGCAAGTTGTGAGTCATACGTATACGGTGAGGTTTCATAGGATGTCCTTGTCCATAATAATAGTTTCCAATATCACCTTAAAATTTAATAAATTATCATTGAATACCAATTTTAACTTCTTACGGACATGTTACTCAATTCATTTCTAGGCTTGACACATAACAGCCTGTACCGCACATATCAAGCTGCGAACGTAAGCCATGCGGCCAATGAGAGAGCAGAACGCAGTACAGACGCCGTCAAGTGATTCGTGACACATAAGCATAAAATCGTCAAGATGATATTATGGTCTCCACCTAATATTTTATTCGATTTTTTTTGTAAACATTTAGTGGCATTTGTTTCTTACAACGAACAAGCCATGTTTTCAGCGAATTAAACATTGAATTAAGTATGGATGCATCAAGCAATCATTGTGGCGGGTAACTAACTTTATTATACTTACTATCATAGTAATAGCACACTCTTTTCTTGCTATGTGGTTGCATCGCCATGATGGGATATTAAATTACGATTTTAGCACAAAATAATCACAATTTATCAGTTAATTTCAATAATAAATATAACTGGGAAACATGAACATCACCGCACAAACTTCCCCAATTTAGCGAATGAATGGGTGTATGATTGAAACGTCATGATGAATGAACAATTATTATTTGCTGGGAGTGAACTATGATTGAACATTTGAAAACTTTCAAATGCGGCTAGGCAAGGAAGCTAAAGAAGAGTTGTTTTTTTTGTTAGTATTTTTAGTTTTTAGAACTAGTTACACTACTATAAATTATTATTAACCTTGTGTGAAGCTCTATTTACAAGCCATTTGGGGTTAAAGTTGAAACCCTCGGGTTGTGGGTCCGAATGCATAGATATCATTTTATTTAAAGACAGACTACCATTACAAAATTTAATACTATAGCTCCAAATATTAAAATTACGGGAAAAAACTCTTTTCATCTCTTGGGGACCCCAATTTTTGACGAAACTTTCATTGAAAAGAAAATTAAAAATTTTAATAACGTGTCTTCACAATATTAACATCCATTCGCCTTCACACTCCTTCGATACTATTGCTTTGGTCCAAAATTTAAATATACCCGTCATTCCTCCCCTATTAATTTGGAAGCAGTCACAACTTTTAGAAAAAGTAGACCAAATTATTAGAAAAATCTAACTTCAATGCTAAATGTAGCCCTGGACGACCGAGTGTGGCAGCAAGCCACACTTCACATTCGCCTGGGTGGTCTCGGTGGCCGTAAAATTTCAAGTATAAGTTTACCGGCCTTCCTCTCCTCAATAAATTTTAAAGTACCGTGTTTGACCAATGCGTTGAACGCTTGGAAAATGACTTGTCCTAATACGGATTTGCCCGATAACTGTCCTCCCAGAGACGGTGGGGCGGGCCACTCAGCAGTATTATACGGAATAACCTTTGTAAACACGTCACCTAATACTGTTGAGCGGACGCGTCTGCTGGCTGTGGGAGAATGGGAGTCAGGCTTGTGGCTTCAGGCGCTCCCGTCATCTAGGCACTATGATGGATAACTCATAGTTTCGGCTCGCTACGTGTCTCCGCTTGGGCGTACCTTGCGCTGCTCCGCATTGGTGTCACTGCGGTGAAGCTATCGACAGTCTCGGGCACCATGGCCTGTCCTGCGTCAGGAGTGCAGGTCGCATAGTACGCCGCTATAGCATCAACGAAAAAATTCGTCGAGCTCTTGCCACCGCCGGCGTACCAGCGGTATTAGAACCAAACGGCTTGGTACGAGACGATGGTAAGAGACCAGACGTTGTTGTCTTGGAAGGCGGATAGGCCTCTGGTGTGGGACGCAACCTGTGTCGACTTAGCACGCTGCTGAGACCCTCAACCGGCGTACCCTATACCTGATGGGTATGAACTACAGTTTTGAGTCATTTGGGGTCGAAACTCTAGCTAGGGTCATGGAGCCCGAGTGCGAAACTAATTTTTCAGGAAATTTCTCGCCGATTGGTCGTCACTTCACGTGACCACAGGGCTGGATTGTTCTTAGGCCAAAGAATAGCATTGTCATTCAACTTGGCAATGCTGCCAGTCTTCTGAGCACGTTGCCGGACGTCAGCGATGCGAATGAGAACTTCGACGCCTAAGTGTCCTTTTTGTTTTTATTTGTAAATGTAGTTAGTTTGTGTGTAGTTAGTTAGATAGTCATTTAATTTAAGTATGTATAAGTTGTTACTATTTTTTTGTGTTGTTAATTAGTCATTGAATATGTTGTGTGAACAAAACTTTTAATTGCAATTGTATGTGTTAATAAATAAGAAATTATAAAACTAGTAACAAGTACATACATACTATTTTGGTTCAATGTCTAAAGCAAAATGAGCTCATTGAGCCAAAGAAGATCAAATAAGCCAAGCCAAACAAAAGCAATATCCGCAAAGAGTACAACAGTAACATATTATACGAAATCCATTTGAATTTGCACGGTTTAGCATGCATGTGTTGCTGGCATAATACCAATCTGAACTTAGTTTGTCCGCAAATAAATCGATTAATCGACTAATAAGATGAACGAACTGAAAGAGCATTACTACGAGGTAATAAATTCGTTCGTTGAACTAAGCATTCTCTCCTTTCGGCGTTAGCAGTGGTCAAGGTGGGACGTGTTCACTTAGTCCTTGTGTATGATTTTAGTTTTTATTCCTTTTTTTTTCAAACTGCTTACTGCTTTATTCAAAGACTAAAGTCTTACTGTAATTCATGTGAAAAGTATTTTATTAAATTCAATTGAAAGTGATTTTGATGTGTTCAGTGTGGTGAATTTAACCATCGTCCATTTTACTTACAGGTTCGACCCTGCTACATAAAAATAATCTTGAGTTACTTCAGACATCGTGGATTAAATCACATACCACAAAATGTAAGTATTCATTTATTAAACTGTTTAATTTAAATCCGCATATATTTCGTTAAATTTCACGATAATAATGTATTTCTAATAATTTCTATTCACTGTTCATATCGATCGATAGTTCGTCTGTAGTCTTTAGAATCTTTCTCTTCCATACTTTGCCATGGATATAATAAATAAGAAAACTAGATAGTTTTCTTGAATCGATTAACATAACGGATGGTAACGTTATTGTTAATTAGATTGAGAAATCTTGCTCAACGCTGACTCGCCATTTTGTGAACTCGTTATTCATTGATCCATGGTGGCTTTCGTTTCACGCATGCGTGGCAAGCCCTGCATAGTGACGCAGTCCCCTTCTTGGATCAATACCCCGATGGGTAAAATGTTATGAATAGCTTACTTACGTGCTTACCGAGATGATTCATGTTTCTTAGTATGTCTAAAACGTGCTAAGAGTGATAAAACTGGTTTCAGACACATGTTTGACGTACTTATTACTACAACACGTGTTTGCCACAGTTGTTAACAACAGCTGTTATCTTTTATTACTTTGATTAGGTACTTTACCTACTTATCTATTTAATCATTTGTAGGTCTAGCAGTTGGAACAATAGCCGTGGTGGAAGCGGCGGTTCCAAATTCGGAGGAGAAAGGAAGTTTGGAAGCAGCAATGGTTCATCCCGATTCAGCAATGGGGGATCGAAGTTCGGTGGTAGTGGAGGAGGAGGAGGTGGTGGCGGCAGCAGATTCGGCGGATCTGGCGGTGGATTTGGTGGCGGTGGCAAGAAAGACTTTACCGGCGGCCAAAACATGCGCCGACCGAATTGGGATTCCTTGTCTCTGCAACCATTCAACAAAGACTTCTATAACCCACATCCTACAGTTTTAAGTCGATCACCCTATGAAGTCGAAGAATTCAGAAGCAAATTTGAGATCACTGTCAGTGGAGTGGAGGTCCCTAATTCTATACAAAACTTTGATGAAGCCAACTTCCCTGACTATGTCAATCAGAGCATCACTAACATGGGCTACAAAGACCCTACACCCATCCAAGCACAGGGTTGGCCAATTGCCATGTCTGGAAAGAACTTAGTTGGTATTGCCCAGACAGGTTCTGGAAAGACCCTTGCTTACATCTTACCTGCAATTGTGCATATCAATAACCAGCCTCCTATCAGGCGTGGAGATGGCCCTATTGCTTTGGTACTTGCACCAACCAGAGAATTAGCACAACAGATTCAGCAAGTTGCTTCGGACTTCGGTAACTCTGCTTATGTCCGCAACACATGTGTATTTGGTGGTGCACCCAAGAGGGAACAAGGCCGCGACCTTGAACGTGGAGTTGAAATTGTCATTGCAACACCTGGAAGATTGATTGATTTCTTAGAAAAGGGCACCACCAATTTACAAAGATGCACTTATTTGGTGTTGGATGAAGCTGACCGAATGTTGGACATGGGTTTCGAACCCCAAATTAGAAAAATCATTGAACAGATTCGTCCTGATAGACAGACTTTGATGTGGTCAGCAACATGGCCGAAAGAAGTAAGAAAACTGGCTGAGGACTACCTGGGAGACTACCTTCAAATTAACGTTGGATCACTACAGCTATCAGCTAATCACAACATATTGCAAATTGTAGATGTTTGCCAGGAACATGAGAAAGAAAATAAGTATGTATTAGTTAGCCTCTACTTTACTGTTCATTTTCCCAAATACATTGACAATGATGAATATATGTAAGAATGATAGTTTTTTGATTAAAATAAAATATTTTCCTCTAAGAAGATCTGACAATATTTTATAGGTATTAGCTAGAAAATAATTAACTTTCTCCAATTTCTAATGTTTTTTTTTTAATTGCAGATTAAATGTACTTTTACAAGAAATAGGACAGAGCCAAGAGCCTGGTGCCAAAACAATTATCTTTGTAGAAACTAAGAGGAAAGTAGAAAATATCACTAGGAATATAAGACGATATGGATGGCCTGCTGTATGCATGCATGGTGACAAAACACAGCAAGAGAGAGATGAAACATTATATCAGTTTAAGCAAGGCCGTGCCAGTATACTTGTTGCAACTGATGTTGCAGCCAGGGGACTTGGTAAATATTCTAGTTATAAGTATATCTACAGGTTTTGTAGAAACTTTATATTTCAAATTCAATATGGATGATTATTTGTAAAACTGATTGTACCTATATATTTAATATAACTTGCATTTGTTTATACTTTCAGAGGCACTGGCGGAAAGTTATTGTGTTCTATCCGATTACTGCCTGAATTTATTGGGCAAGTCACTACTGCACTGGATTTGTAGATGATGCTTTAGTCTGAAGCAGTAGAATGCAATAACTCGTCATTATAACGGTGCCTCATAAGTGCCTTTCACTGTGATGGGACCCGAGGCCGGAAAGCTTGATGGTATGTCCGTCTATACGGACGGATACACTTGAGAGTGTGGAAAACCTGGTGATGCACAAGTATATTATAATAAACAGATTACCGAGATGAAAGATTCTCCGATGTGCATTGTTGAAAAACTTGACCACAGTTGAGATGTTATCGGCAGAAGGTCAAGGGTTTTCTATTTCGGCCAAATGGAGTTTTGGATGGGGCAATATCAATATTACAAAGTAACTGAATTTATCAACTGAAGTAAATTAACATCTGCGCCCTTAATAAGACTCCAGGGTTCTGAGTGAGAGGCAAATATTGAATTGTATTTGGTACATATCTGTGTAACTCATTCATGTAAGTAATACACAGAGCTATGAGTTACCATAACATTACACAGATTTTTTTGGAGGTTAACTTGCTCGACTAGTCGATTTCTTTGTTTTGTTATCAAATTACTGTTCTTAGCTTTCTCGTTTCCACTCTCTAATGTCGTAACAATATATTAATATGAGATTTTTCTACAGATGTTGATGGAATAAAATACGTTATTAACTTTGATTATCCAAACTCATCTGAGGATTACATTCACCGAATTGGAAGGACAGGGCGTTCTAAATCAAAAGGCACATCATATGCTTTCTTTACGCCATCAAACTCTCGTCAAGCCAAAGACCTTGTGTCTGTACTTAATGAAGCCAATCAGGTCAGTAGTGTAGTGTTACACGTGTATTTTATTATCCTCATACCTTTGGCATGGGTACGCTTCTACATAGCGTAACATGAATGCGTGTATGAGGTACATTAATGACAGCTATATGCCTTCGGTGTCCACACAATGTTGTCTGGATCCCATCCTCAGATGTTGTGACAAACACCAATTTTAACTGATGAGAATTAGGTTATTTTATTAAGACAATATTTAACAACTAAATGTTATTTCAGGTGATAAACCCTCAACTCCAGACCATGGCCGACCGCTGCGGCGGTGGCGGCGGAGGCTGGAACAGAAACAGATATGGAGGCGGCCGTGGAGGTGGCGGCGGCTCTTTCAAACGCGGAAGCAACTTCGGAAGGGGAAGTGGTGGCGGTAGCAACGGCGGTCCCGGCCACAAGAGATTCAATGACTATTAGTACAAATTAATTAGTAGCAAATCCTCAAACGAGTACTTGTGTGGAATTTAGTATTAAGGTGTGTAGAATGGTTGATATTGCAGTTTGTGGTTACATGACAGGCTAGATTAATTCAAATAAATAGTCTCCATACTAGCATCTTTAACATCTCTGAATGTACTAAGTATATTTTGTTAATACTGTGATATTTTTTTTAACTGTGATTCTGCAGAGGATTAGCTTATTTATAGTGCTACTAAGACAGTACCTACAGTATTTGTCTTGTGGAGGACTTGCTCTCAACTAATTTATTTAATTTAAATAATTTCCTGAAAATTACATGTGAGATAATTGCATCACTTGTGCTCGTCATTCCATGCCCCCCTTTCCGATAACATGTAATAATAATCAATAAATATAATAATTGAACTTCCGTCATTTTATTCGACACTACAAACATGCACACCTAATCGTGTCCGTTACCTACCCTAGCAAATCATGTCGAAAATTGCCATTTAAATCTTATAGATAATTAGTTGCCCCATTTCTGTAATTGTTGCGCACATTTTTAAATTTGTTGCACTTATAGTTTTTTAGTTATTTAACAAAAACATTTTCTGCTGGGGTAACGTTACTAACGTTACCGCAGCCAGACCTTTTTCTTTTTAATGGGAATATTGAAATAAATATTAGCTACCGTAAAACGGGGTGAATAGGGTTGCAGGGGTGAACAGGGTCGAAACTTTAAAGGCGATTTAAGCATTAAATAATATAGTTTGTGGCCAAAAAGGACTCCTAATGTGTTTATTGTATAATAATTAATGATCAATTGTTCTGGTTGGCACCAAAATATATTATTTAATGCTTAAATCGCCTTTAAAGTTTCGACCCTGTTCACCCCTGCAACCCTATTCACCCCGTTTTACTGTATAATTAGTTGTCTAGACGAGGTAAATGTTGCACATTATTTTGTGTTTGTTCTTCCTTCGGCTGTGAAGTTATTCAAGATCCTGCTGGAGTAACGTTTCTGGTTTTGCTGGATCTCTGAAACGGGTAAGCGGATTCTTATCATCTTTTGTACATGACTTCTTAGGAACTAGTTCTAATTAGTTGTGCAATAATAAAACCAATATAATGTACTGTTTAAAAGTTATTTAATTAAATATAAAAACCCTTCAATAGGTCCTACCACTCTGAATAAGAGCTCTACAGACTTTAACACTTTCGCTGCCAAGCACCCGGCTCCCGGGTCGAACGAAAATTCGTTCAGGTGCCCACAACCCGACTCCCGGGTCCTACATATAAATAGTTATATGTGGCTTGTGGCCATGCCCAGCACCCGCCTACCGGGTGCAAATCAAAACGTGCTACTAGGGTTGCCAAAAATAAGCTAGGTGAGAATAGTATGTACTTTTGAGTAAGTCTTTCATCAATTATTTATTTACTTTAAATGTTGTACGATTTAACCCTTCTTTGCATGAATTTTTACTTTAAAAAAAAAAAAATCATGTGTTTGTAATTCAGTTCATACATTACAGGAAAAATAAATAAAAAAATATTTGTCTATTTTTACAGCTTTTTTTATTGAAAAAACGATATGATGGATTTTTCCATCATCATGCAAAACAGCCTTATCACGTTCATACATTAATTATTTATTAGAGCATACACATTTTATATTTATTTACATTATTACTCCCGATGAAAACGTAGGAAACAGTTGTTGTTTTTATTTAAGCACAAGTTTAAGTTACACTTGCTACAACGTATCGTGGAATAGCCCTTACAGTGTGGGTATTTACATCTAAGAGAGGTAGAAACTAGTGGCAAATGATCACACCCATCTCTTCTGATGTCTTTTGGGGGAGGAACAGTAGCTGGGCCTCTTTTTCTCTTGAGGTCCAATTGATGTTCAAGCGAACTGGTGCTTGGACGACCTTTTCTCACCTCTGTGTCTTCTCCTATAGTGCATAGAACTTGAGCCAACTCATTCCGAAACTGACCCAAGGAAAGAATATTATTTTTTGTTACACCTCGTTTGTTTGCATTTTTTTTATATATTATCCAAGCATTAATAACTGTTAAGTCCAGTAAATGAAAGAATATTCTTAGGTACCATTTTTTGGACCTTATAGTTATATGATATCTTCCCAGAAAACTATCCATTAGATCCACCCCCCCCATATGTTTATTATACTCTTGTACAATATGTGGACATGAAATTGATACTTTCTCTTTTTTGGTTTTATCATATCTTGTAACAGTAGATATTGGTAACGATCCCACATATGTAGATAAAAGTGTAACCACTTTATTGTCCTTCCAGGCCACACAAGCCATGTCGATACCATCATATGAAGAAACCCTTTCTTCATAGCTGCCTCTTGCTACTGATTTTTTCATAAACTCCTTTTTTTCCGGCAATTTCGACTTTGGGATACGATTTTGCTGTACTGTACCTACAGAATGAATACCATTTTTTGCTAAATAATGAACCAAAGGCAATGAAGTGTAGAAGTTGTCAAAGTAAACTATGTGGTTAAGCAACCTTGGTACTCCTCTAACTAACCGAATGACAACATTTCCTGTGGCTCCAATATCAGGCTCTCCATCTAATCGCCCCGTATTTTCTTGGCCTGAATAGATCTCAAATTTGTGAGCAAATCCAGATAAATCGCAGAGGACATAGAGCTTGAACCCCCATTTATGGGGTTTATTTGGCAGGTACTGCTTTAGAAAATGTGCCACTTTAGTAGCACACATCTGTTCGTCTACCGAGAGCCTCTGTTCCATTGGTATGTTCGAAAACTTCTCATTTAGATGTTCAATGACTGGCCGTATTTTGAACAATCTATCATGATCAAGATGGCCTACAGGTTTGTGATTGTCATTGTTTTGGAAATGCAATGATAGTTTAATTTTTTCAAACTTATTTACAGGCATTACAGATGAAATGGGACTATATCCAAATGTTGGAGACCAATAGGATCTAGTACTTGGAAACCTTTGAACAGACATGTATAACAATATACCGAAAAACTTTTTCATGTCAGATACTTTATATATGACTGAATTATTAGGGTCTTTTTGAGTACTATAAAGATTGGTTTGATCCACGATTTTCTGAATAAAATCTTTATCAAAGAAGTACATGAAACACTGATATGGAGTTTCAAGTTCAGCAATATGAGATGGATATTGGGAGTTTCCCAAGAAAACAACTTTATCCTCATCAAAGTTGAAAAATGTTTTCTTCCATATCAGTTTCCTTTTGTCCAATAAATTAGGCATACTACCACTGGGAATAGGGTCCGGGTCTTCTTGCACTTCCATGGGTTCTTGAACTAGGGGTGGATCGTTCCCAATATCTTCCTCATCCTCTTCATTGTCACTTCCTTGTAATACATCTTCAAGTTCTTCTCTGGTAAAAAAAGGTTCCTGTAATTGCTCTTCATCCGAATCTTCCACATCCTGTCCATCTTCTGATAACCATCCATCTTCCAGTAGCGCTAAGTAATGTTCTATGTCTTTCTCCTTCAACGTATCCTGCAATGATAACAAATAACAATAATTTTAAAAGAAACTTCATTTCCATAGTACCAATATAGGTGTTATTGCATACTGATGTAAATTTACATCATATAAAAATGGTACAATTTTAAATACAATATCGATGATTGCAACAAAAGTTGTTAATAAAAAAGTAAAACTAACCTTTTTTCTATTCATTTTCAGCTTTTTTCACCACTTTTTGTCGAATCTTCTATTCAAAAAACTTTTTCAAATAGCACACTACAACAAAGTTTTGACAGGCCAGTAAATTCAAAACTTTTTGACATAAAGTCACTTGACGTTTGCTTTTTTTTTTATTCGGCAAGTTCCGTTTCGTTCAGAAATTGTTACCAATTTGATTCAATTACAAAAAGACTGTCTGTGTGGAGTCCTATAATGTTATTTTTCCTTTTAAATGGTATGATGGAAATTTCCATCACGATGCAAAGAAGGGTTAATATTATGCTGACAAATCTCTAAGAAACATACTAAAGTGGATTTATTATTAATTGCCTTTTCATCATAGGTACCTATACAAGCCTATGGCGCCACGCAATTTTAATGAGATTTCTTGTTATTAGGTAACTATTTTTCTTTATCTGCGCGTGTTTTATTGAGGTAAAAACCGCCGCTGAAGGTTTAAAAATGAAAACAAAGGCATCGGTTTGGTTTTATTAAGATTAGAAACAAAAGAGGTAATGTTAAAACTTTTCCTTATCTGTATGTGTTCGTTCTATTGAAGCAAAAACACTCGTTAAAACATGAAAACAAAGGTATCAGTTCGGTTGTATTGAGCTCAAAAACAAAAGAAGACAAATGTTTAATCTTTTCTTCATCTGCACGTGTTTTATTGAGGTAAAAACCGTCGCTGAAGGTTTAAAAAATGAAAACAAAGGCATCGGTTTGGTTTTATTGAGCTTAAAGGTTTTTAATCCCTTGCTGGCGATTTAGACGACAACTGTTTATACAACTTTAGCTACCTTACTTTAATTCACTTAGCTTAGATAATTCTGTTGTTATGCGTGTGAATCATCTGGCATCAGAGGGTTAAAAATCTGCATTATTGGCTGTATGAAGATTTGATATTTTGACATTTAAAAGTTTTTGACTAACAACAAGTTGAGATTGAGAAGGAGGAGCAAGAACATTAGTACAATGTTTTTCGTTATTTTGTGGAGTGTGTTACATATAATTTCACAGAAAGTATTCTTTGTTCTGTATTGGTTACATCTCCGATAAACATTCTTGGATAAAAAGTGTGGTATCGTATTCAATAGGAAATACATTTCATAGGTTATCATGAAACTTAAAAAGAAAACCAATTAAAAAGAAAAACACTACAACTGCGAATTAGGCAAATCATGTAAGGTTCTCTTGGCGTAAGTGTTATTTTAAATACCTAGAAAAACAAATAAAAATATAAAAAAGAACCGTGTAGTTTATTTCTTTCAATAAAAAATTAGACGTTCGACAACCCTACTATCGCTGGCTGGTCGTGGGCGTGGCTTAGTGAACTCGGATTCGGGTGCTGCGGCATAGTGGTACCGTTACGTAACCGTTGCGCCGATGGACTCAACAGATGGGTTGTTATAGATATGCGAGACACATTTTGTGGCATGCCAATAGACATGCAATAAATGTGCTTGGCAGTGAAAGTGGCGATATTCTGTAGCTTGTAACTGCCTTCAAAAGTATGTGAAGTTTCATTAGTATACTATAAGTAATTAACAAATTATGATGATATTCAGTTCTCCATGTTCGCGGTCACGATGCGCGCGGAGTTATTTGGCCACCGAAAAGCCTGTATATGGATATTTAAACAGAATTTTATACCAATAATTAGTTGCTTACTTCAGTTTTATACCTGTAAAATTTCAGCATCGTACATACAATAATTAACGAGATAATAAAATAAAAGTCATTAGGATGTGTAACCCGACCAAGTTTAATGGTTACAAAAAAGCGACCGCGTAGAACATTACTAATCTTCTAAAATGTTAAGTATAATATACCTTATAAGTTCGGTACAGACGCGTACACTGTTAAATACATAACAATAATTTATAATATCCTGTACTATGAAATAGTTATTTGTTATGCAAGGCTGCAAAGATGATTTTTCGCGCGAGTACTTCTATTGAAACCTGAGTAAGCGAAGGATTCTAGGGTTGAACCATGAGCGAAGCGAGTGGTTCAAATATAGAATCCTGAGCGTAACGAAGGTTTCAAAGGTACGAGACGCAGAAAAGCTTTGCTGCCGAGCGCAACACACAATTTTTCACCTCACTACAGCGAGGAAACTGATAGGTGCAAGAAAACAGGTGTTATATTATGTTGAGTTTTATTTTGTTCGTGCATCTCAGATACATTGACTCATGTGAAGAAAATAACAGATACTTGGCAATGTATCTTATGAGTTACATAGAATATCTCCAAAGTTAAATACCCTGTATTTTATTCTATATCCTACTTGTCCTCTAAGGAGAATGAAAGAAAAAAACTAATTTAATACAAATAACTAACTTATTTAATTTAATACATATTTATTTTTGCCAAGCAAAGGATTAAATAACATATTATGATAGTATTTATTTTATTTAAAAAATTAAACTTACTTATTACTACACAATTGAGTATTTGACAGGGTAGTATTTTTATGGCATATTCAAATGTGACGTCACAGATTTTTTTAATCAATGGAATACTTATTAACATTAATTCCAATTTTACAATTATATCCTCGCAAAATACTTAATTTCTGTACTGTGATGGAAGTTTTTAAGGTGAGCGGTATTATTTAATATTTTATTTTAGACCGTGTCATGCATTTTCAGTGGACTGGCAGTATAGAAAATTGTTAAATAGAAAGGTTCGAATTTTAAAAACTCTTTCCACGCTAGAGAGCAAAAAGCGATTTTCGGCTCAGATTTCGAATGACAAACAGACTCCTTCCGAGCCTGTGAGGTGAAAACATTATTATTATTATCTTTCGGCTACTTATTATTACATAGGCATCTCTTATGTGCATAATAGGGAATATGCAAGTAATTCAAAACTTTTTTATTTTCTAAAATACAAATTGGACCATAGAAATAATTTGCTGCATTTGTTTAATTTTTTAATGCATCATATATTTAACAATTCACTATTTTATGTTGCATGTTTTTGTTGAAACTAAACGACGTATGATGCCGGTAGTTAGTAAAATTATTCAATTAGGGACAAAAAATAAGATGTAAACAAAGCGTATCGAGGTTATTGACGTCAAAGTAAAGCTTTGACTGTCACGAACGTTTGAAGTGTAGTAGAAAATTGTTGGAGTAAATATTTTATAGTTCAATTGCAATGATTATTTTACCTGTAAATAAAAATATTAAAAAAAAACATGTTTTTTTTTTAACACTTGTGTACACATCAGTACTAAACTTGGTAACACTATCCTACATATTTAAGAAGATAGCCTAATGTTCTACGCGGTCGCTTTTTTGTAACCATTAAACTTGGTCGGGTTACACATCCTAATGACTTTTATTTTATTATCTCGTTAATTATTGTATGTACGATGCTGAAATTTTACAGGTATAAAACTGAAGTCAGCAACTAATTATTGGTATAAAATTCTGTTTAAATATCCATATACAGGCTTTTCGGTGGCCAAATAACTCCGCGCGCATCGTGACCGCGAACGTGGAGAACTGAATATCATCATAATTTGTTAATTACTTATAGTATACTAATGAAACTTCACATACATTTGAAGGCAGTTACAAGCTACAGAATATCGCTTAAAGTAAGTCTGTAGAGCTCTTATTCAGAGTGGTAGGACCTATTGAAGGGTTTTTATATTTAATTAAATAACTTTTAAACAGTACATTATATTGGTTTTATTATAGCACAACTAATTAGAACTAGTTCCTAAGAAGTCATGTACAAAAGATGATAAGAATCCGCTTACCCGTTTCAGAGATCCAGCAAAACCAGAAACGTTACTCCAGCAGGATCTTGAATAACTTCGCAGCCGAAGGAAGAACAAACACAAAATAATGTGCAACATTTACCTCGTCTAGACAACTAATTATATAGCTAATATTTATTTCAATATTCCCATTAAAAAGAAAAAGGTCTGGCTGCGGTAACGTTAGTAACGTTACCCCAGCAGAAAATGTTTTTGTTAAATAACTAAAAAACTATAAGTGCAACAAATTTAAAAATGTGCGCAACAATTACAATTTACCAAAAAAATGTACCTAAAATGTACCATTTAGTACCTAGGTTTAAAAAAATTGTACCTCTTTCAGAACTAAGTTATTTCGAAATTAAGGTACACCCGCCATATTGACATCAAGATGGCGGGTGTTCTATAATATTTTATTATTTAACCATTACTCATAAAATATAATTACACCAAAAAATTGTACCTAAAAAGTACCCCAAGTAAAAAAACACTCTTGATATGTTGGATACTTCCTGAGAAATAAAACAACTATGTCTCGTTAACTTTTGTTTATTATTATGAATTATTGATCTCAGTACATATTTATATATATTTTAGGGATAATTATTCAATTATAAATCATTAATGTTAATAATGCGTTAAAGTTATTACCTCTATATTTGCGTCCATTACGTAATGCAAAAATGGCGGATGTACCATAGCAAATTAAATTATACCAACTACCAAACAAATGTACCCAAAACATACTATTTTGTACCTAGCTCGAAAAAATCTGTACCTCCTTCAGAACGAAATTATTTCGAAATTAAGGTACACCCGCCATATTGACATCAAGATGGCGGGTGTTCTATAATATTTTATTATTTACGCATTACTCATAAAATATAATTATACCAAAAAATTGTACCTAAAAAATACTCTAGTAAAAAAAACACACACTTGATCACTTGGAGAGAAATAAAACAACCGTGTCTTGGGTATAAGGAAACACGATAATTATCATGATATATTGATATAGTTATTTATACATTTATGTTTTACGGATATTTATTAATTACGAATTATTATTATATTAATACGTTACTATATAGCAACCGTCCGCAATTAGCTTCGTAAATGCACATTCATGATAAAGTATGTTGCGGGTAGTTGATAAACAATTTGGAATTTGCACTCTGTTTCCTGATTCATCATACGAGCTTCATAGTTTACAATACGCATAACTTTATTTTCATTAATATAATTTTTATCGCGATCATATAGAATTAATCACTATGAAACGCGGAAAAAAAAATGTTGTTGATTTAAACGAACAGAAAAAAGTGTTTTGTAAAATATAAACAACATTTTCCATCAATTCATGATTTACCTTCACCCTGTAGTGCAATATTTTCAAAAATGTCTAGTGAACTTCAACGACAAATATCGCCTAAAGCACTTTATTTATCGATTAAAAGAAATTTTGAATACTTTTTTCCCGTGGAGGATGAAAACAGTGAAGATAAAAATTAATTATTCATACAACATTTTTTCCGCGTTTCATAGTTATTAATTCTATATGATCGCGATGAAAATGATATTAATGAAAATAAAGTTATGCGTATTGTAAACGATGAAGCTCGTATGATGAATCAGGAAACAGAGTGCAAATTGCAAATTGTTTATCAACTACCCGCAACATACTTTATCATGAATGTGCATTTACGAAGCTAATTGCGGACGGTTGCTATATACACTGGTCAGCAAATAAACCGAGCCACCCGCTACCTAGGAACTCTGATTCGATTTTCTCAAAAAGTATAAAACTTACAATTATCAAAGTTATACCTACAAAAAGTGCGTTTCATGGTGATTAAAATGACTACAAATTAATTCGAAAGTACCCTCAACTCACATTGTAATCAAGCAACAAACTCAATGCTAACGATTTGCTCTGTTTTCACCAGAGTTTGAAATTAGCGTTCTTTTTCTCTACAATGACGGTAGTCGGATATTTCTTATCATTTCTTTAGTTTTTGTCCATCGTTTGCTCAGACGCGTGTGTTTTTGCTACTTTTTTCGATTAATAATGGATACAACACCTCAGGAAGCAGCTCAAGCTGTAGCATTACTTCAAGCAGGCATTGCGCAACGTGAAGTCGCTCGAAGGCTTCGAATCAGCAGATCTTCGATGCAACGAGTTTACAGACGATACCTAGAGACTGGAGCATTCGATCACCGTCCAGGTACGGGCAGACCTAGGGCTACATCAGCAGCAGATGATCGTTATATCCACCTTACTGTTCTGCAAAATCGCCACCTCAACGCAGTTCAACTCCAACTAAGTCTGCGTGACGAACGCCAAGTGGTCATAAGTTCAGATACCGTCAGAAGGAGACTTGCTGAACGGAACCTGACCCCAAAAAGAGCTGCAACAGGCCCAGCATTAACGGTAGCACACTGTCGAGCACGACTTGAATTTGCTCGAGAGCATAGGGATTGGACATTAGAGCCAGTGGAGTAATGTACTCTTCACTGATGAGACCAGGGTTAGTCTACATGGAAGTGATCGACGTCAGAGAGTATATCTTCGCCCTGGAGAACGTTATTCTCAGTGTTGCATCGAGGAAACTGTTGCTTATGGAGGAGGATCTGTAATGGTCTGGGGCGGCATCTCGTTAACAGCACATACAGCGTTAGTTTTCATCGAACCGACGGGCCGTACACGTGGACTGACTTCTCATCGCTACATTACTGAAATCCTCGCAGACCATGTGGTACCTTACGCAGGATATATCGGACAGGATATGCAATTGATGCATGATAATGCACGGCCTCATGTTGCTCATGTGGTGACCCAGTATCTACGCGACGTCAGCATTCGTACGATGGACTGGCCAGCTCGAAGCCCGGACTTGAATCCGATAGAACACTTATGGGATGAGCTGAAACGTCGGGTTCGAGCCCGGGTACCTGCTCCAACAAGGCTTCCAGAGCTGCGAATCGCAATTGAAGAGGAGTGGAATACAATTCCTCAAGATTTTATCGTCAGGCTCGTAAGGTCGATGAATACAAGGATGCTGGCAGTTATCCGAGCAAGGGGAGGGAATACGGAATATTGATCAAAAACTTTTTTTAGATTTTATCTTTGTTTTTGGCTTTAATATTTTTTTCACTTTATCATTAACGATTGTCACGACTGGAAAACGACTCTTCTTTGTAAAATCCTTAATAAACACTGAAATATTGATTAAACCCAAAGAGGTGTGACCGCCGGACTGCCATGTCATAGGTCTCGAGTTCGAACCCAAGGCACGCACCTCTGATTTTTCGGATTCATGTGCGTATTGTATAATTATCACTTGCTTATAATCGGTGAAGGAAAACATCGTGAGGAAACCGGCATGCTTGAGAGATATTTCTCAACAGCATGTGATGCTAAGTCAGAGGCCCATGGGCAGCATTAAAACTCTGACACCAGGTTAGTCACTAACCACACGAAGAAGAAGAATATAATAATTATTCGTGTGCATTTAATTCGTAATTAATAAATATCCGTAAAACATAAATGTATAAATAACTATATCAATATATCATGATAATTATCGTGTTTCCTTATACACAAGACACGGTTGAGTATTTTTTAGGTACAATTTTTTGGTATAATTATATTTTATGAGTAATGCGTAAATAATAAAATATTATAGAACACCCGCCATCTTGATGTCAATATGGCGGGTGTACCTTAATTTCGAAATAATTTCGTTCTGAAGGAGGTACAGATTTTTTCGAGCTAGGTACAAAATAGTATGTTTTGGGTACATTTGTTTGGTAGTTGGTATAATTTAATTTGCTATGGTACATCCGCCATTTTTGCATTACGTAATGGACGCAAATATAGAGGTAATAACTTTAACGCATTATTAACATTAATGATTTATAATTGAATAATTATCCCTAAAATATATATAAATATGTACTGAGATCAATAATTCATAATAATAAACAAAAGTTAACGAGACATAGTTGTTTTATTTCTCAGGAATTATCCAACATATCAAGAGTGTTTTTTTACTTGGGGTACTTTTTAGGTACAATTTTTTGGTGTAATTATATTTTATGAGTAATGGTTAAATAATAAAATATTATAGAACACCCGCCATCTTGATGTCAATATGGCGGGTGTACCTTAATTTCGAAATAATTTAGTTCTGAAAGAGGTACAATTTTTTTAAACCTAGTTACTAAATGGTACATTTTAGGTACATTTTTTTGGTAAATAGGTTTGATTCGATTAGTTAAGGTACACCCGCCATTTTGACTCTCACGAAAATTGCCATTTAAATCTTATAGATAACTAGCTGACCCAACAGACGTTGTCCTGTCTTAACGATGATACCTACCCTACCTACCCTACTTACCCTACCTACCCTAACTACCCTACCTACCTACCCTACCTGCCCACCTACCTTTTCTCACCTTTTAAACCTTCCCTGGACTACGACAAACATTTCAACACCAAAATCAGCTAAATCGGCCCAGGCGTTCTCGAGTTTTAGCGAGACTAACGAACAGCAATTGATTTTTATATATATATATAGATTAGTTGCCCCATTTCTGTAATTGTTGCGCACATTTTTAAATTTGTTGCACTTATAGTTTTTTAGTTATTTAACAAAAACATTTTCTGCTGGGGTAACGTTACCGCAGCCAGACATTTTTTTCCAAAACGACAAAGCGCACATTTTTTTTTAAGGCGCTCATTCACAGCAGATTACGCACTAATTATACGTTCCCCTCGTAGAATAACCTAGGAGCCTCTTTCCTGCTGGAGTAACGTACACCGCAATAAGTACTATAATTACCAATTCGATCATGTTCGCTACAAACACACGAGTTTCTGGAAGCTAATCAGGAGGACACCTAGGCGGGTGGAGTCTGGCGGACGCTGGCGTCGCCGCCGGCCGCTGCCAGCCGCTGCCATTCCGGTGTGACTCGGCCCTTAGGGTTGTATTAATGATTTTAATGATCAGGCCGCAAATTATGTGACTCAAGATGGCTGGACAAATCTTCAAAATAGCTTGCATTTAACTAGGTCAATAGGTCACTTTATGTGACGGCTAAACACCCTTATTTCAGAATTTGTGACGCTACAGAATCTTAGATAATCGATCGAAAACGTGTCCAGCCATCTTGAAAAACCACTTTTCGCTGGTCTCTCAATCTCGGTAACGGAAGTGATTTTGACGACTTTTTGCATTTCAACGGGCGTCACATAAATTTGTGACGGGCACCGAGCGTAAAGTTTTGTGATAAGTACAGTGGTTTAGTGGAAAAATGCAAAAATCTGTGTCCAGCCATCTTGATTTTACGTATAAAACTTATGGCTGGCACTTCCGAATCTCAATAACGGGGGCGTTTTCGAATATGGTTCCTTTACTAATACTTGGTGACGCAATGTGTGACAGTAATAACGTTTGATTTATGGCGTCACATGTAACGGTTTACGAGAAATGAATAAAAACTTAATGTCCAGCCAACCTGAGTTCAAGATGGCTGGACACATGTATCTCCACTGCCTGATGATCTACGACCTTCGAAATGTGTTCAAAATTTTGTGACGGGGACAATAATGATAACCTGAAATAGTGACGGAGAAACTATGCGTAGTTTCAAAGATATTGACCATTTAAATTTTCCGATACAAACATCCATTAATATTGTGAGGTGACCATAATGGTGATTTCTTTTTAATCTATTAATTGGCCGGTAGCATCCACGCCTGCTTTGTTTCCCCGTGGGAATAAAAGGTTTTCCTGCAGTGAAAAGAGTAAGTATGTGTTAATTCAAAATAATAATTGCCGATAATAATTGCCGAGAGAGCCCACTTGTATTTCGCGTTTAGTTCATTATCTTATGTTACTGAAAATGAGAACTAAACTCGACAGCCGGCAGTGTATGTACTTTTCGAAGTGTTATCACTAATCAGAGTACTAGTTACTATTAATTAATCTGCGGTAAGACAACCTAAATAAGAGTTAAGATTCGTCCAGTTGTCCTAGTAGTACCAATTTTAAGCAATAGATGGCGACACCAACATCAGCTATCATAGCAGTATAGTTTGTCCTCCGACGTTTTCGTGGTAGCCCGCGAAATTCAATTTTTCTTGAGTGTTTTGCAGTTATTTTTTTCGTCCGCGGAAACAAATAACTTATAGATATGTATGATGATTCTTATGGTTATAATTATGTAAATACATACTTGTTATTGTCGCGAATCATATTTTGATTTCTTTTAACGAAAGAACGCAAGAAAAATTGAAATTCGCGGGCTACCACGAAGGAATCACATTAAATACATTTTTTACGCAATTTGTTGATTTCAAATTTTGAAATCGATATTGTTTATTTAATTATTATTCTGATAATTAAATAAACAATACCTAGCTGCAACTTCTTCTTCTGACTCATTTCTATGAATTAGCAGCATGAGTGATTTTAGTGCTCATGAGTGCGATTCGGAACGCGGCCATGATGATGAGTTTTGCTTTGTGTGTAATCTGTGTGTGACTTGTTTGTAACTGATCGTTACAAACTTTCAGTTATTTACTTCGTACAACTATTGTACTTTGTTGTGTTTTCATACAATGTGTCCTTGGTAAGTAACGTGAATAACAATGTTTTTTTTGCGAAAGTTGTTACTTTTTACGATTTGTGTCGTCAGTCGGATGTATGCGCCCTGTTTTATTTATTTAAGTATTAGGTACACGGGGTACCTACACCGGCAGAACATTTTATATCGAACGTTGATTAAAAACTTATTCTAAAGAGTAAAGACATGTGTTCCATTTGGGGTGACACAATAGGTACCTGGAGTTGATCCATAAAACATAAGTATCTACATAAATTAGGACGGACGGCCTTAGGACGGCGGTAAAACAACGTTGTGGTACAAGGCGGGGGTTACGGAAGTGCAAATGCGAGTTGATCATCGTCATTTTCGCCATTTGAAACGCTGTATAAGTACAAATAAATAAATGTGAATTTATTTACAGCAAACATTATTTTTTCATTTAAATACCTTCAGAGCATTAGTTTAGTTCTCCTGACATAATATATACCTACTAAAAAGAATAGATATCTGCACGTAAATAATCAATAAAATTTAAAAATTACACCCCCCCCCCCTTCCTCACTTCTACATTTTTGTCTTCTATTGATTTAAATACCTATCTACAGTTGTTCGTATTAGTATCACCAATACACGGATTTTCGTCCATTAAAGAAAACACCTTAAAATATACTTGTCCTACATAAAACCTACAATATTGGTTACCCTACTGCAGTGTTTGTATGGGGAAATTTAAATGGTCAATATCTTTGAAACTACGCAAAGTTTCTCCGTCACAATTTCAGGTTATCATTATCGTCCCCGTCACAAAATTTTGAACACATTTCGAAGGTCGTAGATCATCAGGCAGTGGAGATACATGTGTCCAGCCATCTTGAACTCAGGTTGGCTGGACATTAAGTTTTTATTCATTTCTCGTAAACCCTTACATGTGACGCCATAAATCAAACGTTATTACTGTCACACATTGCGTCACCAAGTATTAGTAAAGGAACCATATTCGAAAACGCCCCCGTTATTGAGATTCGGAAGTGCCAGCCATAAGTTTTATACGTAAAATCAAGATGGCTGGACACAGATTTTTGCATTTTTCCACTAAACCACTGTACTTATCACAAAACTTTACGCTCGGTGCCCGTCACAAATTTATGTGACGCCCGTTGAAATGCAAAAAGTCGTCAAAATCACTTCCGTTACCGAGATTGAGAGACCAGCGAAAAGTGGTTTTTCAAGATGGCTGGACACGTTTTCGATCGATTATCTAAGATTCTGTAGCGTCACAAATTCTGAAATAAGGGTGTTTAGCCGTCACATAAAGTGACCTATTGACCTAGTTAAATGCAAGCTATTTTGAAGATTTGTCCAGCCATCTTGAGTCACATCGCAAATTCGGAGTAGCGTTACTTACAGCGTACAGCGGGGCGTTTAGCGGAACCTTAGAGCATTTATAGGTTAAATGCTCTAAGAGCGGAACTGCCCATGTAACGCTCCGCTGCACGTTGCTCCGAATTTGCGGCCTCATAGTTCTCCTCTAATGCCAGTTATACACGGTACAGTTTCTTTACTTGATTGACTGTCTGTCATTGCCTTACTCAAACCTTAGAGCATCGCAAAAGTTGAGGCATTTTTTTACAATGAGCTTTGTAAAAAACAAAACCAAGCATAGAAATATAATGCGTGTATTTACTCTAAATCCCTTAGATTCCGGTAGAGCCTTAGCACTTTTTGGGTATGGCCTTAGAGCATTTTAGGTTAAATTCTTGTTTTGAATTGATACAAGACAAATCTAGTCGTTAAATGTTTCTGTTCAAGAGTGACATAGCAGGATCGATTGCTGTGAATTACAGCCAATATAATATTTGCGATTATATTATAAATCAGAATCAACTTCTTTCAACTGAACCGAACTGCGCCACTTCGTATCCCATGCTAAAGCACTGGGAAGTGGTGAAGGGCGGCCGTCCAGGCGAAATTTTATCCATTGTGAAACAATCACATATATATATTTCAGTGGCGCTGGCGGGATAGGAACACTATTGTCCACTACGCCAAAATCGCCTGGACGGCCGTCCTCTCGCACATTAGCTCTCCATTTCTTTTTACTCCATGACAAAATAAATACCGATTACCTAGTAATTGATGTGACATTTAAAACAATTTAATAAGTCCAGTATTTTAAAATTGTTATACAAAGTTTACTATAAATACGCATTAACAATGTGGACCTATAAACATGGAACTCAAGGTGATTAAATGCTCTAAATGGCTTAGCTACTTTTTTAGGTGGCAACACTAGTTACCCATTGTCACTTTTATTTTCTTTGTCAAACAGTCAATGTCAAATTTTCCATTCCATTGATAAAAATGTCTCTTGCATGCTTGTGAATCCGCAGCTATTTTATCTCATATTTCGCTATTGTCAAAGTTCCAACAATCCAGTGAAATTCAATCAGTTCATAGTGCCTAAAGGGTTAATATTTTGCTGAAACAGCACTCAACATTTTGGTTTCGAGTTCGATTGATTCTAACCTTAAAATTTATCGACAAACGACGAGGAAAGTTCTCTGCCTTGGTTCAATTATCAATAGTTTGAGTATATTTTTAGAGGGAACAATATATTGAAACGCGAGTATAAATTTAAGCATGGCTTTGAATATATTGACGAGGCTACTGAATCGCAGAAGTTTACGTAAATTGTAAGTCCAAACTATCATGCTTCAAGAGTGCCAATATGTCACTCAAGTGATAATTATTTATAAATTTTAATGTTTCTTAATCCGAACTATAATATTTTGAATGCTTTTCCAGATTATCACATGGCTCCAAACAGTATACTGCAGAGGTAACATCAGTAAATTTAGTAAAAAGTGTCTGTATACCTTATTCAACTGTTAATCATGAACATATTTTACGGCAATTCAAATATAAAACTCAAAATGCTCAACGTTATTATGCAACGAAAACTGCACAGCAGAATGATATCGATGAATACCGCAATGAACATAATATCACAGTTATTGGCGAAGACATACCAAATCCTTACATTGATATAGAAAAAAGTGAATTTCCTGACTATATAAAATCGTTTTTAAAAAGCCAAGGATTCGATAAACCTACAATTATACAGTCACAAGGATGGCCTATTGCTTTGAGTGGACAAAATTTTGTAGGAATTGCTCAAACTGGCACTGGCAAAACTTTGGCATATTTGTTACCTGCCGTGGTTCACATCAAGGAGAAGCAGGCAAAGAGAGGACTGGGTCCTATTGTACTTGTTCTTGCACCTACTAGAGAACTAGCCCGACAAATAGAGCATGTGGCTAAAGGCTTTGAAAAATCATTGGGCCTCCGTTGTGTCTGTGTATATGGAGGAGCAAGTCGTTCAATTCAGGCTGAAAAACTAAGCCGAGGCGTTGATATTCTTATTGGCACTCCGGGCCGATTAAATGACTTTATTGTCAGCAAAACGGTTTCACTGAGCCGATCCACCTATGTTGTATTAGATGAAGCAGATAGAATGTTAGACATGGGTTTTGAACCTCAAATTCGGCAAGCACTAGAAGGGGTCCCCCTTGAGAGGCAAATCTTAATGTTTTCTGCTACATGGCCTAAAGAAGTTAGACATTTGGCTAAGGACTACCTGGGAGAGTTTGTGCAAGTTAATGTCGGATCAACGGAACTGTCTGCAAACCATAACATAAAGCAACATATCCACATTTGTGACATGGACCAGAAAATGGATTTGTAAGCATTGATTGCAATTTTGTAATTGTTCCTTTTGTGATCTGACATATCACTCATAACACTTCTTTCTTTACAGGTTTAAATCTTTGATGCATCAGATCTCAGGTGAAGGATTTGGCAAAATGTTAATATTCACGAATACTAAAAGATTTGTGGATAATCTAGCACTAACGCTCAGGCGAAATGGCTGGCCAGCAGATGGGATTCATGGTGACAAAACACAATTTCAGAGAGACAAAATTATTAATAAATTCAAAACTGGTGCGACAAATATTTTGGTTGCTACTGATGTCGCTGCTCGAGGTCTTGGTGGGTATTCTAATTCATTCTAAATCATGAAATGAAAAAAAAAACTAGTACCACCTATCCATGATTCTTACAAAAACTATTTCTTTTTTCATACAGTAACTTAAAACTTAAAATTTATTTTTTATAGATGTGGGTGGTGTGACACATGTGATCAACTATGATTTCCCGAATACTTCCGAAGACTACATCCACAGAATAGGGCGAACCGGTCGTCAAACAAACAAAGGAGTCTCACACACCATACTCACTGAGGATGATGGAAGACAAGCAAGGAGTTTAATGGAGGTTCTCAAAGAAGCTAATCAGGTACCATACCTCATATTATATACTTTTTCAAAAAATCTTGCAATGCTTAAAATTACTACTTTGGAGGTTTTCCCCTATGAGGAGCACAAAGGATAATACTGGAGGGAGAGGAAACATGTTAAAACTGCATGGTGATGTTTGCTCTATCTACTTGATATTCGATCCCAGTTTTGCGTTTTGGTGGAGCTTGTGGCTAAGTACTAACAGCCGCACAGGTCGATCCGTCAGGTTAAGCTACGCTTACCGGGGTTGGCCGTGGATGGGCGACCATCTTTACATACAGAGACTCCTCCGTGCCTCGGAAAGCACGTTAAGCCGTTGGTCTCGGCTGTCATTTGTGCATCTTTGACAGTCGTTACGGGTCGTCAGAAGCCCGAAAATCTGACAGCCAGTCTTACCAAGGGGTATCGTACTGCCCAGTTACTGGGTTGTGGAGGTCAGATAGGCAGTCGCTGCATGTAAAATACTGGTATTCAGCTACATCCGGTTAGACAGGAAGCCAACCCCAACATAATTGGGAAAAGGCTAGGCAGATGATTCTGTCCCAGTTTTGTCATGAAACTAGAGAGAATAAAACTTAAAAACCTTGACTCTTGCTCCACTGCTGCAACTGAAAAATAGGAAAATCATGCGATTATTATTAATACATTGTTACAGGAAATACCAGCGGAACTAGAAGATCTTGCTCGTTCACACAACATGTCAAAAGTAAAAGAAAGGCAGTCAAAATGGAAACCAAGACAGACTAACTATCAGTACAATCAAAATAACTACCAATCTAATACAAACGGGAGGTTCAATCGGTTCGATCGATCGAAGAGTTTTAAGAGTAACCGATATGACGATGATTATTAAAACAAATTGATTTTGTACAGTATTTTTATCTCACGAAGCGACACGCGCTTTACTTGAGGTAACCAAGTACAAAAAACGCTGTGAATGTGTGAGTAAAAACGAGTAGTGTAAGCAAATACCTCTTCCACCTTTGCCATTGTCTCGGATGGTACCGAGAACCTCGACACACACTGGATTACCTAGAGTACAGCACGTGTCGCTTCGTTAGAAAAAACTATTGTAGCTAATTAAGCAGTATATTATTATCTCCTGTTATAGTATGTAGTTCAATATAATTTAATGTTAAAAAGCGATTATTTCTTTCATTATGTTCTTGAGTTTTCTTATTTCCATATATATTATTATTAAATGCCAAAGTTGCTCTGACGTTCTGTCTGTTGTCATACCTTAACGGCTGCAAATAAAAATTAGTTGCACATAATATACCTATTTACTTAATCACCAAAAATGAAAAAAGTCCCGACGATCAGATTCGTGGGCTACCCTAGCGCTCCGTCTGTAAGTACAAAAAACCCGGTCAGAAGCGTCGGACTTGCGTACCGAGTGTTCCGTACAATCGTTGATGATTTCTGAAAAAGTTTGCTATTTAGTGTGCGTTTTATTTTTCCTGTATTCTTTACATACAATTTAAATTTTTTTTTTTTAATTTTTCATCAAAAATCGAAAACTATGCGACCTGAAAATAAACAAAAAAATGTTTGAGAATGTGCAACAGCGATCTTTCATAAATGAAAAACCACATGGCCTAGTAGCCCCTAAAAAAATGTCTATCTTAATTGCAAAATATATAGTTTGGCAAACGTCATCTAAAACTGTTCCAAACAAGTTAATAGCATTAGTAATTCTTGAGATATTCAGCTATGACAGACGGACACACAAACAGATAGACTGAGTCGCGCAATAAGGGTTTTACGTTTGAGTAGTTAAGCAAGATACGATAAAAATAATTTGCCGCTGTTAACGCTGGCTACAGACGACATGGATGAAAAGTATGACATTTATGAGCTTTTTTTTTTGAGGGTTGGAAATCATCAAATGACTCCTCCCGCTCTGGGTGGTGCGGAAGGGAGTATCATACTCTAAGGCTACCTACGCATTATGCGGCTAGCCGGAATGCGGCCAACCGTGCGGCTGACCGCAATAGGAAAGGGCTCCTACGCACTATGCGGTTAGCCGGAATGCGGTCAGCCGTCCGGCTAACCGCAGGACGCGGTTGCGCTTGCGGTTAGCCGGCACCCGGCTAACCGCAAGCGCAACCGGAACGTGCGGTTAGAAACCGTCGTGGTTTTGCGGTTGGATCGACTCATTTCCAAGATGGAAGTTATTATATTTACTCGCGGTATATAAAGAAAAAGAAACAGAAAAAAAGGTACTGGGTGCATCCTTATTTGTAAACTCGAGACGAAAGCAAGCATTTCGAATTGTTTTTCGAAGAGCTCAAAAAGTATGAAGACAAGTTTTTTGGATATACTAGAATGAGTCTGAAATCCATATTTAATTGAAGAAAATGCGCTAGCGTCGGTGAACACGTTCACTGTCAATGGCGGGCAACCGCAAACTAGCACTATCCGCTTAGTGTGTATAGCAACCGCCCGGCTGGCCGTCAGTCGGGCCGCAGTGCTCAGAACGACCGCAGCGGTTAGCCGGCAGCCGCATCGCAGTGTGAATAAAAACTCCTTTCTCGTACAAATTTCCTATTGCGGTCAGCCGCACGGTTGGCCGCATTCCGGCTAACCGCATAGTGCGTAGGTAGCCTAAGCGCTGCGGCCCGACTGACGGCCAGCCGGGCGGTTGCTATATACCTACACAGATAGTGCTAGTTTGCGGTTGCCCGCCATTGACAGTGAACGTGTTCACCGACGCTAGCGCGTATAGTCTAGTATATCCAAAAAACTCTTCATACTTTTTGAGCTCTTCGAAAAACAATTCGAAATGCTTGCTCTCGTCTCGAGTTTGCAAATAAGGATGCACCCAGTACCTTTTTTTCTGTTTCTTTTTCTTTATATACCGCGAGTAAATATAATAAATAACTGCGACTTCTTCGACTTCCATCTTAGAAATGAGTCGATCCAACCGCAAAACCACGACGGTTTCTAACCGCACGTTCCGGTTGCGCTTGCGGTTAGCCGGGTGCCGGCTAACCGCAAGCGCAACCGCGTCCTGCGGTTAGCCGGACGGCTGATCGCATTCCGGCTAACCGCATAGTGCGTAGGAGCCCTTTGTTCCTTCCTTAGCTCTTTATGTTCCGGGGTAGCGGTAACCCTTTCGGACAATCCCGCTGAACCGGCAGGCTTCGGCCCTAACGGGCCCCTTCCTTAATGCTGACATCTCTTTGAGGCGCGCGTCGAACACAAACGCGCCGTCCGGCACGGGACTGGTCCTTATCCGACGGTGATCTAAGAAGGAAATTCTCAACTCTCCGTCTACATTATGCGTAACATGTTGGTCACTTTGTTGGGAGAGGCTTGTTACGAGTGGGGACGCAGCATGGTGCTTTTAGGGTTCATCCAAACAATTTTGCCACAAAGTTGGCAATGTAGGTAGGTATTTTTGGGTTTTTCACGTGGATATTAAGTTGGTGTACATGTTTCAAGTGGTCCGTAGCTTAAAATAAATCTATACCTATTTCAGAAATTAGACAACGATTTCTCTACCATGATGCTATTGCAGACAGTTGGTGGTGGGTAAATAGTTATTTGTTATGCAAGGCTGGAAAGTTGTTTTTTGGCGCGAGTACTTCTGTTGAAACCTGAGTAAGCGAAGGATTCTAGGGTTGAACCATGAGCGAAGCGAGTGGTTCAAATATAGAACCCTGAGCGTAACGAAGGTTTCAAAGGTACGAGACGCAGAAAAGCTTTGCTGCCGAGCGCAACACACAATTTTTCACCTCACTACAGCGAGGAAACTGTTAGGTGCAAGAAAACAGGTGTTGTTGAGTTTTATTTTGTTCGAGCGTCTGAGATACATTGACTCATGTGAAGAAAATAACAGATACTTCGCAATGTATCTTATGAGTTACATAGAATATCTCTAAAATTAAATACCCTGTATTTTGTTCTATATCCTACTTGTCCTCTAAGGAGAATGAAAGACAAAAACTAATTTAATACAAATAACTAACTAATTTAATTTAATACATATTTATTTTTGCCAAGCAAAGGATTAAATAACATATTATATTAGTATTTATTTAATATTTTATTTTAGACCGTGTCATGCATTTTCAGTGGACTGGCAGAATAGAAAATTATTAAATAGAAAGGTTAGTTTACACGCTAGAGAGCAAAAAGCGATTTTCGGCTCAGATTTCGAATGACAAACAGACTCTTTCCGAGCCTGTGAGGTGAAAAAGGTTTTTGTATTTCTATACTGCCAGGTAGTAATTGCAGGATTACAATGTTGTTCTACTGTCATTACTATGGTCTACGCATGAAGGTATACCTTCATGGGTCTACGGCCCATCGAGGTGTTATCAGTCTTATTATTTTACTCTTTGGGTGTTAGATCAGTCTTATTATATTACTCTTTGGTTATATGTTTCACCGTTCCCATGGATACAGGTTGGCATAAAACAGCGTCTTGGATACTGCAAGGAACCAAGGTATTGTAAAAACCGTGAATTGTGAATAAATCGGCATAATCATGGTGTACCAAGTACCGAAAAAACGACCCAAATCTTCTTTCAAGATGTTGGCATTACCTGAACTTGATACAAGGACAGTTTTAGATGTAGTCGAGGAGAATTTTCAGAAACTTGGCTTGGTGAGACGTCAATTATCTTAGTTCATGTGAAACGTATGAAAAATATTTACTTACCTAATTAACTTTTAATGATACTCATTGCTTATATGAAGGAAGCAATTATTTTCAGAAAGCATACGCCATCCGTATGATATACATCGGTGAACACACGTTGCCTAAAGAAGAAATTATAAAGCACTTCTCCAAAACCGTTTCGATAGTGAATTCTACATATTGTGAGATTAATGTGCATGGTCTTCTGCTTGTATATGACAGTTATTTTGTTCATATAGTTGAGGTTAGTGCTTACTTAGAATAAGTTATAATTAAGGCCTAGTCAAATTCGTAGAGTCTAATCAAATCAAAGTCAATTTTGCCAGGCGAACTCATGGCGAACTATAGTTGTCGCGCGTAATTTGCGAGACTAGTTAACTAATTACGAAACTGAAATGCTCATAGACTTTCGTTATTAACCGTATCTGTAAGTAATCTGCATATACTTAGGTATTAATATTTCTGTATCCAAAACTTTTAGGGTTCCGAGGACACTGTCCATAGGCTCATAAGGTTTTTATTCAGACGCGAACAAGAATGGATTGCTGAAATTGATAAATTAGACCAAAAATCAATGGAAGACGCGGGCGAAGGGCTGGCCAGCCTAATGGCAGAGAGTACGGAAGCATTACCAGAGAGGAAGATGTTTAGGCGCATGAAATTAGTGATGACCTATCATTCCATTCGCACGGTAAAATTCCTATTTAGAGCATACAGTATTAGAAAGGTGTGTTCAAATTTAAGGGTGTGTACAGACTAAAAATGGTCAACAGACCCATAAAAAAATTCAATACATAAATGGTCTGCACCACACCCTGAAATTTGACTACACCGTTCCGATATACGCTGTTTAATATCGGGGAATTATAAAACGAGCGATTAAAAAAAAGCTTTGCGACTGATGATGACATACTGTATTAATAACTTGAGCGGTATGAATTTGAGTAAGCGAAAAATTAACTAAACTAACGACGAATATTGATTAATAATAAAATCCAGAACAAGCTTACAAAAAGTGGATTGTGATAAATCCATTTCATGTATTAAAATTTTATCCGAGCGACTACATTACTAAGTGAGCGACTGGAAATACAGAGAGGGCAACTTCAATATTAAGATAGAATCGATTTTTCTAAGTGAGGTTATACATAACGTACTACTAAAAAGTTCACTTTGAGCAAAGTTTTGTAAGCTGCTTTATTAATGATTATTGTTTCCTGATATTCTATTTGAGGGCTTATGTTTTTTATTGTTATATGTTTATTGTTTTAGTGCCGCGGCAGCGGCCGGCGATGTGCCAGAAGCGAATCGCTTTTGTAAAAAGAAACAGTTAAGTTAGGTTAGGTTAGGTTGCTCCCTGACTTTTCGGGCGACACAGGTTCTCTCGGGGCACGGTTGCTTTGGGAAGTTCCTGTGTCGTATAACCAGGGAGCCAGACGCTCGGTGTCACCACTGCGTCGACTGTCGGGAGGACACGGCACGGCATACGCTGGCAGAGTGTGCCGCATGGCTGGAGCCGCGCCGTGTCCTCATCTCTGAAGTAGGCAGTGACCTGTCGCTGCCGGCCGTAGCGAAGGCTATGGTCGGCAGTGAGCAGGCCTGGGACGCGGTGGTATCCTTCTGCGAGGAAGTAATTTCGCAGAAGGAGGCTGCGGAGCGGGAGAGGGAGATCACCTCCCTCAACCCGGCCCGCAGCAGGCGCACCGGGCGTCGGAGGAGGGCAGACAATGCCCTCTTCCAGCCCCTCTAAATGGGTCCAGGGGCGACGGACGCGGGGTTTAGTCCGTCGCCCCCTACAGCACCTGGACCCGAGGCGGCGGCGTGTACTGTTCCACGTGCGCGCCTATGGCGCGGGGGAGTGTCGTACACCTCACTCCCCCTCGATCAAGACGGGGCCCGCTATGGCGGGCCGGCACCAGCGGGGGTTGTGGAAGAATTCTTTTTGATTCCCGCGACCCCCGTGCAGGTGAGAGAGGGAACAGTCGGGTTCGGTTTTTAGTCGGTAAGAGTCCGACAGACCCCCCCGCCCTCCCCGGGGCGGGGGACATCGATGAGGATTTATCACCCGGTCAAAAAAAAAAAAATAATGTTAGGTTAGAGTATGACAATAACAATTATATTGGACAAAAAAGAAAACGAGGCCGGCCAGCTAAGTCCAAGCCAGCACTTACACACATCAAAAGTGTCTAGGGATCAACATATATTTTTGCAATAACTTTTCTCTTGATTGATATTAATTTAAATTTTCTTTAAGGATTCATCAAATAAAGTGTTTTCGTTTGTCACAGTAACGATAAACCAAGTCACCTTTGCATTAATAAAGAAATTTGCCATTTTCCTAATAAAGGGATTTTTGACATTTGAACCACTAACATTAAAGTTCGAAAAAAAGACTGAAATAACAGTTTTCTTTAAAATTTTATTGGGTAACTTAAACAATTAATAATCCGTGTTTCTACCGCGAACACTAACAACACAAGAACATCGGTTTGGCATACTCAAAATGAGTTCATCCAAATCACGCTGTGGAATGGCCGCCCATGTTCGTTGCAACAACAAAAAAAGGTGTTATCAGTCGACTTTGGACACGTTACCGAAGCACTGGTACCGTGGCTGAGCGCCATGAAGGACGGTATCGCTGCACCACACGGAGACAAGACCGATACATTCAAATCTTAACTCGAAGAGCTCCAACAATAACCGCCATGATGTTAGCCGTGAGGCTTCATCACTCTTCAGGGAACTTAATTAGCGACCAAACAGTCAGAAACCGCTTGCATGAAGTGAACCTTCATTCCCGAAGACCGCTACGGGTACCACCTATAGCAATGCACAATCGTAGGATTCGATATCAATGGGCTCTTGAACACAGAAATTGGGCAGAAGAACAATGGCGTTTCGTGTGCTTTTCTGATGAGTCTCGTTTTGGTATGAGACCGGATACAAGACGTATACGACACTGGAGAACCCCTGGACGCCAACAGCGATTAAAATCCTGCCAGGAAGTCCATCCTTATAGTGGTGGAACCATCATGGTATGGGCGGGTATTTGGATCGGCGGAAGAACTGAGTTGATTTGGATCAGAGGCAACCTCAACGCTCAAATTTATGCTGAGACGATTGTATCTGACGTCATCGTTCCTCTACAAGTGCAAATCGGTCCCTTATTTCAGTTAATGCATGATAATGCACGACCGCACACCGCAAGAGTTGTAAGACAGACTCTCGCCGCAGCTAACATCAATGTCCTGCCCTGGCCTGCTCAGTCGCCAGACTTGAACCCGATTGAGCATGCATCGGATATGCTACAGAGAAGAGCTCTGCCGAATATGGAGGGTATCCAGTTGCAAGAAGACCTTTTTTTGTTGTTGCAACGAACATGGGCGGCCATTCCACAGCGTGATTTGGATGAACTCATTTTGAGTATGCCAAACCGATGTTCTTGTGTTGTTAGTGTTCGCGGTAGAAACACGGATTATTAATTGTTTAAGTTACCCAATAAAATTTTAAAGAAAACTGTTATTTCAGTCTTTTTTTCGAACTTTAATGTTAGTGGTTCAAATGTCAAAAATCCCTTTATTAGGAAAATGGCAAATTTCTTTATTAATGCAAAGGTGACTTGGTTTATCGTTACTGTGACAAACGAAAACACTTTATTTGATGAATCCTTAAAGAAAATTTAAATTAATATCAATCAAGAGAAAAGTTATTGCAAAAATATATGTTGATCCCTAGACACTTTTGATGTGTGTATTTACCAGTGACAATGAAGTAGTAGGGCTCCTCATACTATCAATGTTCCTTAGTATTAATAACAAGTTTTTATTTTTGTTAGTTGACTGAAGCGTCTTATTTGATTTTTGTTCATTTGATTTAAGTAACTGCATACTACTTTAGTTTTTACGGAGTATGTTTTATTTAATTACCCTTAAATTTCTTAGCTAATAGAATAGTGTTTCTTCAAATAGTTATTTCATATTACTTTTTTTTTAATGTGAGCTCCTTATACTCTGCTCATTAGTGTATTTTTCAAAGTGGTTTTTGTATTCGAAACACTTCATTTAAGATAAAATGCCGCTCAGTATAAAAAATACATTTGGCAAATATTGAAAAAAATGCAGGACGTAACGTTGACACTCAAACAAATATTAAGTCGCTCAAATATTATGAAGCTGCTCATTTTGTATTTTAAGTAACTCAAATTAATGTTTGTAAGATACTATTCTGTTGATTTTTCGTCACTTACAGTCAGTCGCTCACTTAGTAATTATATAACCCAAATTAATTAATTTTGACACTTAAAATTGTAATTTACAGTCACTCGTTTTATTGCTACCCTTTAATATCTATAAGTATAGTCGCATTTACTTTACCTATTTAGTCATTTTATAGCTGTTAAGTATTTGCCGATGATTTGCAAGAAAACTAGGGTAACAGGCAAATTCCAATGAATTTCTAATTGACCAAGGGCTCCAAAAGTTCTGGAGTGGCGAGGGCGCCCGCCTACCAGAAGGCGCCGCGTGGATAGGACCCCACAAAGTGCACTAGCAATTTGACGAAGGCCACGAGATATGATCAAAATCTGTAATGGATTACGGTCCACGGTCCTAATATCTGTGCGATGTGTTCTTTGGTGTTTAATATTTTTTCAAAGGTTTTTTTTATACTACTTACTACTTATCTCCATGTTAATATTATAAATGCGATAGTTTGGATGGACCATGGATGTTTGTTTCTCAATCACGCCAGACCGGCTTAACGGATCTGAATGGCACACATAAACCTTGTTTATAACCTGGATGAACACCTACCTATCATACTTTTGATCCCAGTAGTAGATACGTCTCCGTGGGACAATCTCCGACATCGACGCGGGCGAAGCCGCTGGCAGAAGCTAGTTTTTAATATTTTATTTTATAATTTCATAGCGCCAGTTCAAAAACTGGCGTGCAATAACAGCGAGGCCCCCGTCGCTTGTCGGCAAGTTGGACGTGTACGGACCACTGGAAGAACACTTGGAGCAACTTCGAGTCTTCCTCAATAAGATGGTGAAAGTTGTGGAACTGGCGCGAGTTGATGAAAATGTAAGTTTCTGACTGATGCAAGGGAAAGAACACTACGCTACTACAATTTTGATTCGTCTAATTTATTTCGCTATTTAGTTTATAAGTACCTACTTGAATCATAGCTGAAAATACATACATACAAATGTATAAACAGTATGAAGTACTGAAGGGGAGAGGAGGACTTTTATAGTTTCGTGAAACAGGCAAGTATTGCCCACCTAACATTCACTTCAATATTAATTATCGTTTGGAAAATGCTGTTCTAATGCCTTTAATGGATTATGAACCTTTGAAAACGTCGATCATATTCCCCTGTAAAATAAAGTTTATTGAAATCACGAGGTTTTCACTCCACGGCGACATTATGTATGTAGATACCTACAGCAGAGAGATTAATTATCTTAATGGTTCATTTTGAAACGTTTACAGCTTGTTTTCGACGGGTTGAGAGTGACGGACCCGAAGATGGAAGCATTACCCGAGGTCGCTCTGATCGACTTCTTGCTCCAATCTCAATACATCCTACCGTTTAGAGAAACCGTATGGTTGCACAGACGGGTTGATGACTATAAATTCTTTTACGGTGAGCAAAGCTAAGATCCTATACTAATCCGATATTTTTCTTTACAAACGTAGTAAGTATAATACCTACCGAGTGGAGGTAAGTTAAGGAAGCAAAAATCTATAATTTTTTCACTGCTGAGACACAGGCCTCCTCTCTGTGAGAAAACTCTCTGTGGGCCAAAATCCACCACACCGGCCCAGTGGAGGAAACTGCATGTGAGGAAACTGGCATGACCTAGCACCTTGGCATAATAAATAAAGATTAGATATTATGATTTGATACTGTTATTCTTAACAGGGATGTTATGGATATGAAATTTCGGATACGGATTGAATACGGATATAAGAATGATTATTATACCGGATACGGATACGGATATGAAATTATTTGCGATTATCCGTTAGTTTCGGATAATTTCGGTTACGGATATTACATTTTTAAGGAATTTGAAAAGTAAAATACAAATAGCAAATGAAAAGGTTATACAAATAGCAAATAAACCGTGGAAATTGCCTATTACTCTATATTCTAGTTACGAGAGTTTGTATCGAGTCTACCTCTGATATTCTTATTCTTGACCTTTTGGGTAGTCTCAATTAGGCTCCGCTCCTATCCGATAATTATTATCCGAAGCTTTTATTTCGGATTCGGTTACGGATATTTTTTTATATCAGATATCCGAAAGTTTCGGTTACGGTTACGGAGCTCCCTAACATCCCTGATTCTTAATTTAGTCTCTGTTTTAAGGATTTACTGCTTTTTCCATAAATTGTGTCTAGATGCTTGAAATATAACCTTGTCCTTGGTTTGAAGTGATGATAAAATACGAAAACCTTTAAGAAATCTATTAAATAATGCTTTTAGAAATCTTTGTTGTGTTTCCCGGAAGCTCGTGCGTCATACAAACCAGCTTGCAGCATCTCTAGGTAATTATTTCAACGTTTTATTTAAACATAATCGTTTTCTGTTTCTACTTGCAGAGGAAGTTTGGCCCGTGCCGACCCAGTATACGCCTCGTTTCCTATTCAAACTGAAGGTTGATGACTCATTCGTGGAGCCTCTTCCCGTGATGCCTTGGGAGATTGTCAAGAAAGAGGGAGACGATGAGGAGAAGGAGGAACGAGAAGAAACTGAGGGTTCATCTAGTGATTAAAAGTGTTACAAGGGGCTACAAGCATCGAGGCTACAAGCATCTTTTGGTACCTGGATGACATTAACAGGGGGCCGTTGTAGGCATTCATTAGTGAAATTGTATTGACTAAACAGGATGGCGTGTTAGTTTTGATGTTTGCCACGCGGGAAAAGAACCTTGTAGCGTCGTATTAGTTCTACCTCATGTCTTATTGATATCTAGTCATTTTTTACTTTTTATTATGTTTTCTTGCTTTACTTGCGCTGCTTATTATGGAACTTGCTTTCTTGCTCTTCTGCTTGCTATGTATTCATTTTCATATGTTATTAATTAAACTTTGCAATATATCTCAAATTGTTTTATTGTTAGCCTGTAGATTGCCTTTATCTATACATATAATAAAATTGTAGAAAAGTGGTGTCTGTACAATGGAAATAAATTAAAAAAAAGTAGCAGGGGTTGTTATTATATCGATGCCGAACCCGAAATTGTAATTAATTTTTTTTTTGTCTGTTTGTCGGTTTGTCTGTTTGTCTGTTTGTCTGTGTGTTTGTGCACGCTAATATCAGAAACGGCTTATTCGATTTAGATGCGGTTTTCACTAATATATTGTAGTAAGCTTCATTTAACATTTAGTGTTTATTTCATGTCAATCGGTTCATAAATAAAAAAGTTATGTCAATTTAAAGAATCACGGCGAACATTTGTTTAGGTTGTAGCAGAGTACGTACACGCCTCGCGCCTGCGCGTCCGTGGCTATATAAAGCGCGCTGAGAGCCGCGCCGCTGCCATCAGAACCGTTTCCTCCGTAGGGTTTCAGGTGCTCCCTTCTATGTCCGTAACATGGACCTCCATGTCGATTTTAAAGTCCCCACAGTTCAGCAGCTTATGAAACGCCTCTCGAAGCGTTTCTTTGACACTGCTATAAAGCACCGCAATCCCCTGATTGCGGCCGCCTCCCGATACACCCCATCCCACATCAGTAAAGTGCGCCGTCCACGGCATACCCTCATTGCCCCGAGATGCCACCACTCTACTCCAGGAGAGTAACCCGGCCACCAGCACTGTTAGGAAACCCTATAGACACAGATTTCCGTCGTTCCGTCCTCGCCGTCGACGCCTGTCGCGACGACCCTGTTCGTCCCCATCCCCCCGACCCGTGCTAGAACCAGCCCGCGTTGCCGCTGAGCCAATAGTTTTAAATACCCCCGATCCAGCTGTCCCTAGCTGTCCTCCCCCCAGTGACGCCCTAAGCCGAGGTCCGTACCCCACAGGGGTTGCCCTGAGCGTGTAGTCGCTTAGTTTGTAAGTTTATTTTAAGCCCTGGCTGGAGGGTATAATTGTTTTGTGGCATCCACAGGCAAGTTCGGTTAAGCAGTAGACAAGCCTATGGTTGAACTGCGAGATGCACTTATCAAAAAAACAAAAAACGCGCCGCTGCCATAAGGATTCAGTTATTCGTAGCGAACGCACATATCCTGGAGAGTATAGGCGAATAGTTGCATTCGATTATTGCGATTCACTTGAATACTGACTGTTTGTATATTTCATTTATTTATGTTGTAGGGTTCGTAAGTTAGGTTCTCTTTCTTATTTTTTTTTTTAAATTGTAATCTGTACATAATATAGTAAAACAGTAAAAAAAAATTGTGTCTGTACGTTAAATATATTAAAAAAAAATTGAGGGGGGTTTAGACACAGTAATAGAGCACGAATACAAAAAAAAAATCTGAATGTTTGTATGTCTGTTTGTTTGTACACGCTGATCTTCGAAACTGGACGGATTTGAATGATTTTTTTTTGGTTGTGTAGGTTTTAAGTCTGGGCAACAAATAGGCTATAATTTATCTAGGAAACTTGAACATCTGGTGCAGAACCGCAAAAGACCAGTTAAACTATAACAGATACAAAAATGGTACAATATCAAAAATTGTTCCACGTGATAACCATTTTCTGCTGAGAGAATAAATTTGAAGATCTGGAACACCTGTGACCAGCAGTAAATCTAAAAGGGGGAAAGCAGAGTCGCTCAGCATCGAGCGTGACGAAAGGCGCTGTGATGGACTACGAACATCAGGTTCCGACCAAGAACACTTGCGATGATGACGGCTTCATCAAGGTGGAGAGAAAGAAGAGGAAGCCTACTTATCGCAACCAGTGCGGCACGGCGCCGGCCGGATGTAACATGCTGCTACGTCCTGCAGTGCCGACGACGCAGCTGTACGTGTCCCGTTTAAACCACTCTACGCAAGCTGAGGACGTCGTAGAGTACATACGGGTGAAGACCAACTGGACCTTGAGGGTGGAGAAGTTGGAGGCGCGCCATAGCACTAATTTCAAGTCGTTCGTTGTGCGCATTCCAACTCACCATTTGGTGACCTTTCTCAAGGAAGAGTTTTGGCCGAAAGGTGTGCTGTATCGGCGTTTCCGCGGCCGGCTACGCGACACCTCGCAGCGTAACTCGACGCCGTCACAACGAGTGCAGTAGTTTTTAAGTTATTATGGTATTTTTAAAATTATGTATTAGTTTATCGTTATAATTTTTATACATGTACTCTATTGTATGGGCCTTCGATGCCTGAAATAAAGGATAAATAATAAATAACATGTAAAGGAATGACGTCTTAGCAAATGTTGTTCAGTCTGATAGTCATTTGCTATTGACTTAAAAAATCAAAGATCAGAAACATCTGATGTGGAAATCAAAGCTATAATTTCACTGTATAATTATAAAATAACATAAGCTGGGCGTACTTCCACGCGGTGAAGGCGGAAACAGTTTAGGACTTATTTTCGATGAAGATGGTATATCATTGAAAATTTGACTCTACTGGCCAAAACTCTTTTTATTTTATCGAATAAATATGCCTTCGGGCTTATTTGAGAGTTTAATTTCCTTTTCCATGTATCTTCGTGACACGATAGCCTACCCGATAACACTGGGGAGCAGTCACTTTGATTTTAATTGATCAGGTGTCTTTATCATAAAACTATTACAATGCCTAGAAAGAAGTCAAATCTTTCCCAATGGTCCAAAGGAGCTAAAAGATTAAAGATCATAAGATCCGAAAAATCTACCACCGCACGCGTTCTCAGCGTATTTACGCACATACAGAGACCTGGGTCTCTAGAGACCAGTGAAGAATATGATGCGCGACTGACCGCTGATCATGAAAGTCATGCATTGTCTCGCGAGTCTGAGACGTTCACGGAAAGAGAATTACGCTTAAGTTCTCAGCGTATATACACATCGATTTCGAGGTCTCTAGAGACAAGTGCGGAACGTGATGCGCGATTGACCGCTGATCGTGATTCAACTCTTCGATTTTGAATACCCCGTTGTCGCTGGCATAAGCAACAGGATCCGCGTACGAAGTCGCGGGCAGAAGCTAGTAAATAATATATCTTTGATTAACCAAACAATAGCTTCATTTGAGGATAACAGGTGATGTAGACACCGTTTTGAAAGATTTACAACTTTTGAAAAAGGAATTTAAATCTATAGGCTTGGATCTCAACCCTTCAAAATGTGCAATTTACCTTTCTGACATTACCGACAGACAATTGACCCTAGATAAAGGAGATTGTTCTAGACCGCCCTATAACCAACAAACATTTGACGTGTACGTTAATTTTAATTATATTTTAATATGCTTTTTAAAAATAATAAATTCAAGCGGACACTGTTTCATTCTTAATAGGTTTTTAAAATTGACCTCATTGATTTTATTACCAACTGAACTCGCCATCTTTCAAGGAATTGTCAATGTGAATGTCACAGAAGATTTGACAGTGTCGCTCTCGCTCATCTTACATAAATATCGATATCGACGACGATGTCCAAAATATCTAGTGATAAATAATGGATGTTCGATATTTATCACTTCCAAAACATTGAAAATGTGCAACATAAAAGTTTTTCATGCATATTTTTTTCATGGAATTAGTTCCGTGAACATTTTAATGGAACTTATGATGAATATGGCCTAGCACGATTATGATGAAAATATAATGAACAAAAAAAACTCACAAAAGTACTTACTAGTCGAATGAGGGATTTTCTCACAAGTGAGAAAATATTAGTTCAAAAGAGGCGTTGGTAAAAAATACGTCACTGTCTCAGGTTTTTGACATCAAATAAGCTTTCTTATTTAGGGATCTTATTTTTGTTATCAGTAGCCAGTAAAACAAAGACGTATTTTTTACCCACGCCATCTATTGAACTATGTTTTTTCACTTGTCAGAAAATCTCTCATTTAACGATTGAAATGTCATTTACGACGCAACTCTAGTGAATTGTTCTCATAACCATTTCACGAGTTCAATAGCCATATTTTTACTTTTTAAGTACTTAAACTCTATTTTTAAATGTCGCAAACTAAAATGTTACACATTGTTCGTTGGGAAGAAAATATCTTATTTTAGCAATAATTTAATTGAAGTAGAATCATAGCAACAACGTGTTTATGTTTGAAACGGAACAAATTAATTGACATTTGACATATTGATCTGTCATTTTGGCTTACTAAATTAAAACCTCAGGTTATATAGGTGGTCATTGATAATCGATATAGAATGATTGATCTTCGAGAGAGCATCTCTATTCTGTACGTCACTACGTCAGTCGGTTCGTCTCACCGAGTCTTGTGTTGCATTGTATTTGGTGTTTTTTTTTGGCGTTTTTGATTTGGTTTCTGTTTGTAATACAACTGTATTTACAGTAATATTTTACTGTATTTGAAGTTTAATGCTTTGTAGAAACCTGAAATAGCGATTTTAGAAGGAATTACTTAAGTTTTCTTTTATTAAAAATAACCTCAAAATCGGTTCCTTTTCTTTAAATAAATCTGTTCTCTAAAGTGTCCGTCAAGAAACTTTGTTCTTATGGGCTACTAAGGGCAGTTTACAAATAGAAAATGATTTTTTCTATGCTGTTGGCTCCAGGGCGAACAATGTATGGGCGTAGAACAATCTCCTTTAATGCAATAGCCCCACAAATAAAAATTGTAGGAAAAAGTTCACTACACCTCCTAGGTTCCCCAATTTTGGAAGACAGCTTTTCTCCTTTTATCGACGAAAAAATCAAAAACTTTAACGAGATTTCGGACCGACTTTCTAAAATCAATTTACATTCGGCATTCACCTTAATTAGATACTGTTGTTTTGGCCCAAACTTCATGTATTTTCTACGTTCTTCCCCTTTATGGAAGCAACCACATCTCTTGGACAAAATTGACCAATTTATTCGCAGCACTTTATCATCTATTTTAAATGTGGCCTTGGACGACCGAGCGTGGCTGCAAGCCACACTGCCCATTCGTTTTGGCGGCCTCGGCGTCCGCAAAATTACTAGTGTAAGCTTAGCTGTAAGCGTTCCTGTCCTCTGTCCACAGCACTGAAAAGTTGACCGGGAAAATTTTAGCCCCCTCCCTGGTTGATTCTGCAGTGCCGTGCTTGACCGACGCAGAGAACGCCTGGAAAGTGGCATGCCCGGATATTGATCGGCCCGTGAACCCATCTTCCCAGAGACAGTGGGATGAGCCGCTCTGCAGGTTGGTACGGTATAATCTTATTAATACGTCCACCAACACTGCTGAGCGTGCCCGCCTACTGGCTGTGGGTGAGTGGGAGTCGGGCCTCTGGCTTCAGGCACTTCCGTCACCCAACATAGGCACTCTGCTGGGTGACACCACTTTCCGGCTCGCTACATGTTTGCGTCTGGGCGCTCCTTGCGTGGCTCCGCATCGCTGCCAATGCGGTAAAGTTGTCGACTGCCTCGGACACCATGGTCTATCCTGCAGTAAAAGCGCAGGCCGGTTAGCACGGCACGCCAGCATTAGTGACATAATCCGTCGTGCTCGTGTCACCGCCGGGGTGCCAGCTGTTTTAGAACCCAAAGGCTTGGCACGCGACGATGGGAAGAGACCAGATTGAATGACACTAATGCCTTGGAAGGTAGGTAGGCCGTTGGTGTGGGATGCAACGTGTGTCGACACCCTTGCGCCATCCCATCTTCCTTGCACGGCGGGTTGTGCTGGGGCAGCTGCTGCAGGTGCAGAAAACCTTAAACGGCGCAAGTATAACAACCTTATTGGTTATTAAGTTATATATTCGAACCGTTTGGGGTTGAAACACTAGGGCCATGGGGTCCGAGTACCCACTATGTTTATAGAGACATCGCCAAGCTATTGGTCGACTCTTCACGTGACCAGAGGGCTGGCCTATTTTTCGGTCAAAGAATCAGCATTGTCATACAACGTGGCAATGCTGCCAGCCTTTTGGGAACTTTTCCTGTTGACAGCGATGTGGACGAATTTTTTGATGCCCTTTGATTTATTTTATTTTGTTTCCCTCCTGTTATATACTTGTACATAGTTATGTATCTCATGAGTTACATAGAATATCTCCAAAATTAAATACCCTGTATTTTGTTCTATATCCTACTTGTCCTCTAAGGAGAATGAAAGAAAAAAACTAATTTAATACAAATAACCAACTAATTTAATTTAATACATATTTATTTTTGCCAAGCAAAGGATTAAATAACATATTATATTAGTATTTATTTTATTTAAAAAATTAAACTTAAATTACTACACAATTGGGTGGACAGGGTAGTATTTTTATGGCATATTTAAATGTGACGTCACAGATTTTTTTTAATCAAATGGAATACTTATTAACATTAATTCCAATTTTACAATTCTATCCTCGCAAAATATTAAATTTCTGTACTGTGATGGAAGATTTTTAAGGTGAGCGGTATTATTTAATATTTTATTTTAGACCGTGTCTTGCATTTTCAGTGGACTGGCAGTATAGAAAATTATTAAATAGAAAGGTTCGAATTTTAAAAACTCTTTCCACGCTAGAGAGCAAAAAGCAATTTTGGGCTCAGATTTCGAATGACAAACAGACTCTTTCCGAGCCTGTGAGGTGAAAATACAATTTGCCTTTATTACTTCTGACCTTAATACATAAACAAGTAATAACATAACAATCCCCTTCCCTTCATTACCAACAATCCATCTTTCAATTAGCTAGAACGTCAGGCTGACTTGCAATATAAGTCTCCTCTTATTCCTGTCCAGAGCTGTTCTTCGCCATTTTTTTGGTAGCTATTAGCATTTTTGGTTCTTGCTATAGGAATAAATATTGTTAACGCTTTGGACTCCAACCGCGTGAGACGGCGATAGTCCCCTGTTCTAATGTGGGAGGTGTATTAGCTCACCAATAAAAAGTCAGCCGTAACATTCTCTGATATGGCGCGAGTAGATACCTACATGGTACCTACTTTGTGGAAAACTGAGATTTCATAACAAGTTAATTTTCCATACCTTATCGTTTTAACGATAAGAGTCAAATAGATGTTTACGAACTCTGATAGTTTCATGTTGCTATAGTAATATTGATTTATTGTTGTTGTTCATGTTAACGTTGTTTAGTGTTATTCGAGGATTTGGAGATCTGGAGTAGTGAAATATGGATAAACTGAAAACGAAGAAGAAAATTAATAGGGAAACAAGAAAAACAATCGCAGGAATCAAACTCCCGCCTATTGAACCAGTAGAAGGTATCAAAACTATTGTAGATGTAGATCCTGCCTATTACTCTTTAGTCGAAGGCCGTCCAATACGACAAAACAAATCAATACAGGAATATAAAAGGAACATAAAAACCGTGGCGTTGAACAGAACTCTTCTTGGATTCTTGACCGATGAAATTCTAAGGATTGAAGGAGAAATAGAAACAGAACGTAATATTTATGAAACTGCCTTCAAGCATTTTGAAGAATACCAGCACAGTTTCGACAAATTCCTCGCACACGATAATAATAAAACGATTGCTATAATGCAAAAATCAGACGCTCTAGCTAAGGAACTAGCAAATCAAACTGAGAATCATAAGAAAGCTAACTATGACTTGGCCTCTATAAAATCTAAATTACAATACATTGATGAAACTTTAATGATTCTGTTATCATTTCAAAATTTTCTTAACAAAGCTTCTCCTATTTTGTGGCAAGATGCTCATAATATCAAGCTAGATATAAAGTTTCCCGATGTATTTGCAGTGGAATCTGATATTTTTAAAACAATCGATAAAGATATGGTCGCAAAGAAACTCGGAGAGCTCCCTGAACCGCAACTATATTTCGAAACACCAGACCAGTTGTTGATGATATTTGATTCACTAGAAAAGCAAAATTTGAATTATTTATTGCTTACCACGGAATTCAGTGTGGAAAAAAATAGATTTTTGAGAACACTTGATGTTTTAAAAAGGATGTTGCGTCAAGAACTGGATTTTATTAAAGAAAAGGTAGGTTTATGTTCCTCTAAAGCCTAAAGTTATAATTATTGCATTTAATTCTAACATAGATTTGTTTCAAAATTATTGTGCAAAGATAAATTTTTATTTGGGTTTACCGCACTGTACGTTCTTAGGTTACTACACTGAGGTTAAGCTGCCATTCAATGGTCAGACTAGACTTCATTTAGTGCTTTAGGTTTTCGACAAGTGAAACTTTGAAATCGTAGGATGAACGTGTGGTAAACCTGTACTGTGTGTCTGTGTACTGTTGATGTTTAGGTATTGAGTTTTAAGATTGTGTTATTATTTGCTTACAGATCAAAGCAATTCAAGGCACAATCAAATGGAACGATGATCGCGAAGCAGAACTTAAAGAAATATTCTTCAGGATTTTGGAAGAAAACATTAAGGACGCAGTGTCCTCAGATTTGGCTTTACAAATTTTTAATTACGTGGAGTTTGCATATGAGCAACTTATAGCTCCGAACGAAACTAAATTTAGCTCTTTAGATATGGCATTGGCCATAGAGCGAGAATATGATAATTTGTTGATAAATATATCGGCATATGATTTAGACATGATAAAACAAATCGAAAAAGAAACATATGAGCGTGGACATTTAGAGCTTAAGCAAGCTAAAGAAGCAGCGACACTTCTGAAGGACGTTGACAAACTTTCAAAGCGTCTGAAGTCTTCTTATGAACCAACGAGGCGAAAAGTTTGCGAATAGTCGTGGTCTGTGCCATGGACATTGTATTTGAGGTAACACTTGTATTGTAACTTGTAACAGACAGCTTCGTATATCTATGTAATTGAGGAAAATTAGTATTTTTAAATAGTAATCCTCAAAGAAAGACGTATAGGTATGTACTTTTTTATAGCAATCCACTACCACTTTTACTGCACGTTTTACCGAAGGCGGGGGGCGGTCAAGAGTCCTTTATTAACTACGAGCTCCTCGACTGATTGTTAACTGCATCTTTATTATTTTAATGAATAATCTTATATATATAACTCTTCTGTGCGTGTGTATGTCACTGAACTCCTCCTAAACGGCTGGACCGATTTTAATGAAACTTGTTGTGTGTGTTACAGTGGCTTTGAGGATGGTTTAGATTAAAAAAAAAAAAAAAAAATTATAAGGCGGAACGAAGTTCGCAGGGACAGCTAGTTTATTATAATGTACAAGCTATGTTTTTAGTGCAACTTTTAATTTAGGCTTCCCGTGATTTATCTTTTAAGTTATACATTTTAATTCTAATAAACATTGAAAAAGGAAAACCTAGGTTTTAATTCTCTTTTTAACAATATCACTCCCGGTGAGATACACTTCAGATGCTGGCTCTTAATATGACTAAAGAAACCTTATTACTGTCATATTTCTTGCTCTACATTACTCTGACATTAGACATTTTCTTGCAATTGCGACTTATTGCTACAAACATACTTACATTATATTAAATGTTTAGTTTTGATATCCTATGCTAAAAAACTTAATAGTGTTTTACTAATAATTTGCAGATTTGTAACAATGAGTTGTTTAGACGAAGCACGGAAGCCTATGGTTCCGTTAAAAACATTAGATGTAATATTCAGGCGTCGTTATGTTCCTAACACACAACATTACTTTGCGAATCGAAAACATGCCATGGGGAAGGATCTGAAGCATAAGAAACAAATAAGTCCTTTCCGGGTACCGAAGTCTGAAAAGTTGTTATCGTATATAAAGTATAGTGATCGTAAAGAAAAAGTAATTACAAGAGAAAGGTTAGCTCAACCACTACATTTAAAAGATAACTTAAGAATCGCTGCAACGAGAGATATTTCCAAAAGGCTTTTTATTGAAGAACCTCCTGATGACGTCAGAGCAGTAGTGGAAATTCACCCTGAGTTTTATACCGTAATTGAAGGCCGTCCCTTGCGATGTTTCGACGACATAAAAGTTTATACCAACAATATTCGCGCCTATGCAATGAATCGTCAACAAATCGGATACCGAAGAGACTTAATTCTGAAAATAGATAAAAGTGATATCGAGGAAGCTGAAAATTATGAACGCATAGTTGATAAACTGAAACATCACATCAAAGATTTCCAAACATTTCTCACGGAAGATTACAAAAAAGCAACTATACAAGTGGCTAAAGCTGAAAAAGTATTTGAAGAATTGACTGCAAAAAACTCCGAGTTCCTCGGCTATGCCTCCAGTTTGACGATTTTAAATAATATTTTGTTCAATTTGGACTCCATAAGAAGTATACTAAAGACATACAGAAGCTATTTAATGTTTATAGCACCTTTGTCGTGGAGGCAACAGCATGATGAAACTTTAATCGGTAGGGTTATGTCCATTCAGTTTGAAGCTGGAGAATTTGCAACTGATAATGACCTAGTTGAAACACTGGACATTGAAAAAATGGTTGAGGTGGCTAAAATTGAATTAAATAATCCTCCTCGTCCTTATTTGTATTTTAAAAATCCTGCACAAATGATGTACTTATTCCGTTCGATGGAGTTACAAAGCAGAGAATATTTGATACAACTTTCGAAAACTGATCTTCCAAATCGCACGCTACGGGACCGTATCAAACAATTAAAACAAGGACAGATACAAGAGTCTGATTACTTTCAGTATTACATTGACCATATCAACTATGAAATAAATAGACAAACGTGTAATGAAAAGCATTTACGAGAAAAGTTTTTCCGATTATTGAATCAAACATTTTATGACAGTATTGCGAGTCCACAGACATTAAAATTGAAAATCTGCATTGAGTACGTATACGAACAAGTTTTCGGAAAATGTGAAGAAGGTCACCATACTTTGCAAGATCCTCTAAAAATTCTTGAAGTAATGTATGAAGATTACAATTTACTGCTGGATGCTTTGGACTTCCATGTAGTAGTTCAAGCACAAAAAGATTTTTTTTCTCAAGATTTGAAAATGATGAAGAACGCTTACAATGCGGAAAGAGAGCTTAGAACTTTCAGAGAAATGACAAATGCTATGAACAAAGCATTCTTGCCACCTGCAACATTCGTACGAACACCAAATACTAAATTTATGAATAGAAAAGATCAACGTGCGTTAATGATGGCTGAAAAAAAGAAAACACAACTGTCAAGCGGAGAACGAGCAAAACCTAAAAAATACAAATTATCACCGGAGGAGCGAGAGGGATTAATACTTTTTACTAAATGGTGTGACGGTGAGAACCCAGCCCCCTTCTTAAAGAAATATTACGAACGTATAAAGCCTGTATTTGAGGAGGTGCCAGAAAACGATGAATTTTAAATATTTACATGGGTTTGTATTTTCATGTTATTTAATAATTTATTATTAGAATTGGATTCATATTGTATGTGAAAACGTATAAAAATTAACAGTTCAATGATTTTGTGTTTCAATTTTGTATAATTAGTAGTTACGTCCGTGAGGTAGTTACCAGCATGTCCTAGAACCAAAAGTTCGAAGACAAGGGACATCCGCCAAGCCAACGCCCACTAGGCCCGCGTGGTGTCCCACTCTCTCTCACAGATTAGATATGCCTGTATTGATACCCCCTATATATAAAACTTATTTTAGATAAAAATTGTTAAAAGTAACACAATAGTTGTAATTCTAAATGCAAAGTAAAGTAATCTAGTTGGTTCAGACTTTAGACCAACATTTTAGAATACTTACTATCGTTTATATCTAAAAAATACTTATATAATGAATTAGTTTAAAAATGCACGATGAAGAAACTCATTCTGTTATTATTGACATACCAAAACCAAGAACGTATACGAAAAAGACAACAAGTATTGTAAAACAGAAGATTCGTAAGCCTCTTGTCCACAGTCGATTCAAGCCTTCGACGGATATAAAGGAGGTATGTTCTCTGCCTGTTATTAAACCATTACCAGTAGCTACGGTCAGGAAGGATGACGTTTTACTTCCTTACATAATCTATTCAAAAAAGCAGGAGAAAGAGAAATTACGGCACCATATGAAAACAGGTTTGCAAGGAAATTACAAGGCAATATACGCAGAAAAACAGCGGCGGTTACACACTGCTGATCCACCGAATGACATTCGCACGGTAACAGACTACGATCCTGGATTTTTTACTTGTGTTAATGGCACTTTCCTAACAAGTTATATCGCTCCATATAAGTCCCTCAAGTATTTGTTTAACAGTCAGTTAAGGTGGCGACAAGAAGTGGGATATAGAAATGATTGTATGTTAAATATTGATACTATTTACCAGAAAGAACAGGAAGTATACGATTTAAGCACCAAAAGATATATGGAACAAGTCAAATATTTCGAAGATTTTGTTTCGGCTGATTATAGAAAGTCTATGTTGTCCCTGAATAAATGGGATGAGGTGAAATTAGCAGTTTACAAGCAAACATTTGAATTGCAATGTTTGGCGGCAAAGGCATTTACAATTACGTCAAGGATTGTAGGACTGGATTACCGGTATGGCCTGCAGCAAAAGTATGGAAGATTTCTATATTACCTATCTCCGCCTAGCTGGCGCTTCAAGAACAGGAACTTCGCTCGATCTATCGAGATAGAGGCAAAAGGTTTTGATTTTGGGATTTCTAGTGAAGAAGATACATTTAATGTTATGTTTGAGAAACTGAAAAGGGAGTGCTGTAGCGGCCTTGTGCAGCCAGTTCTATACTTCAATCATCCCGATGACTTGATGGAACTGTTTGACGGACTGGAACAGCAGCATCTGCATCACTTCACTCATGTGGTGGCACTAGCACCTCACGCGACATTTTTAAAGAAGGGAATAAAACTGTTCAAGGATATCATAGCTCAGGAAAGTGCTGGAACTCTTAATACTATCAAAGAATTTGAAAAGTTATTGCAATTCAGTGAAGACCAATGCTCACAACTAGAAGCAAAATTCTTTAAAATAATAAATGGGTTTTTTTATGAGTGCGTAGGAGCTCCAGAAGTTTTAAAATTTCAGACGCATTTAGAGTTTTGTTATGAAAAAATACATAATGAGAAACCCATAAACATGGATATGGTAGCAACTGCCAAGGCTTTAGAAGATGTTTACATGGATTATTCAAAACGATTGGATGCGATGACGGGAGACAAAATTAAGGCTGCTCTGGCGCAGTATGTAGAATCAGAACGACAAAAGTATAGAAGAGCCAAAATAGCGGCGAGGGAACTGCGGCTGTTCGAACGCCTGGAGCGTGACTTGCTTAGAGCCCATGCACCAGCAGCTAACAGTCAGTTCGGATTCTCTTTCAACATGCAGCGCAGCTCGCGGAGAAAATTATACTTCAGATCGAAATATGATGAAAATCGAACTAGTCTTACTGAAGCAGAAGTGGAATATTTGACTCTATTCACTGATTGGACTGATAAAGAAGATCCAGGAAATTATTTGCATGTATCGCCTGATGAGGTAGGGCACCAACGCAAATAGATACATGGCCGTTATCGTTACGTTTAAAAATAAAATACTGTTTGTTAATGAAAACAGTTTATTTACGGGGTTCAATATGAAAAACGTATATGTATCTCCATAAAACACAATACAATGATACGCAATGTATATAGATATAATAAAACAAATATACTTTAATAACAAAATTTACATGTTCTACTCATAAAAATGTTTGGTTTCATGGTATTGACAAGTAACTACTTGGAATTTACATATTTACAAAGTGGGTACCTAACACAAAATGGTAAAAGCTTTTTTCAAGATATATGTCTTAAAATTAAGTTACACTTCTATGAGTAAATAAATAAATAGGCACTAAATAAAACTAAAATGTAAACAAATGATGACAATACATTCTCTTCTGTAAGAAGGTTAAAGCTTTAATTTGAAATCTTCAATCAACACTAATGTCGGCTATCAATGGCCTGGTATAGTCTTTCAATTATATCAATATATCAAAGCCTTGCATTTTTTTCAGTTGAATTTACATTTTTTCAGTAACATTATTCAAACCTATCGACATTTCAGTACGGTTTAGTTGACTGACTCAAAACTGGCGTAGTTAAGTTATAAAAATCCGTTGACAGAATAAAACAAATGAAAGCTTAAACAAGCAGTAATTTACCGAAAGTAACATAATTATATTAAAGTGATTCATAGTAATTCAGTAGTTTTAAATACGCACACACAATTTTTTGATTGTTTTCGAATGACATATATTTACGTTGTGTATTTCGTATGATATATTCCCCTACAGTATTTACAATATGCATGTATATGTACAAAAATTTGAAGCTTTCCCAACATAAACTTAGTACAAGCCTCTTCATAATTATGTTGTAAACGATGCCTATATGACATCACATTAAAATGTTAAAACCTTTACTGACTATATTTTTAGCTACACATGAAAAATAGAGCAAAGGATTTACAGGACTAAGATAAAGGATGGGTTGCATAACAGATATTTAAAAGATATAGACTCAGAGAAGCTTACTAAAAGATTTCAAAAACGAGCATTTTGATAAAACTACATTATTCAGTTTATTATAGACAATATGTTAAAGTTACAGAAGTAGGTAGGTAGATATTCAGATTAGAAGTACGAAGTTACTCATTTAGCATTGTAATAAATTACACCACATACGATAATTTCACACATGATATAAAGTATGACATTCAGAAGGATAAATCTAGTGAGTTTTCACAGACATTACTAATTTATTTACTTCACACTTTCATCTATTTACTTCCAAATGCCCATCTCTGCATGCATCACCGTTACTTAAATACTGTAACACTAATGGTCCCACATTATATTGTGTGTGAGCCACGTTTTGCAACTAAGAAAATCTTCTAAAAATTATACGTCGTTGGATTTACATATTTAGGCTGGCCGCGGAACAACTGGCCTTGTACAAGCTATCATTTACTATGTATGTAAGCCAGTAGTGGTCATATCAAATGGACATATCTAAATGATTTAGTGTAGTACTACCTTTATCTCCCACCTAGCTATTTTCAAAAGAAAATGACTAGTAGTTAATTTAATTTACAATATTCGTTTCCTTCAAAATGTTCAATATAACTTGAGCAACATGATGATGGAATATTTCATAAGACGTTATACATCTAAAGTAAAACAATATTTGGTGTTTCTATCTCGGACGTTATAAAATCATCCAAACAGTGAGCATTTTAAAATACTTAATGTTCACGAACCGTACCGTTACTAGCGCACGGCTGACTTGTCACAAACACTAACGCGACACTATATAGTTTATCTGACTCGTTTCTTCTGCAACTTGGCGAGTTTTCTTCTCTTGAGTATCATCTCGTAGAGCGCCTCCAACCCCTCGTGCAGCCCCTCGCCGGTGATGGCGCAGGCGGGTTGCACGTGCCAAGCGTGCGCGTCGCGCGACCCGTGCGGAGAGGACACCAGCTCGTGAAGACCCAACAGCTTCTCCAATTCACGGGGCTCCTTCGCCCCGGGTAAGTCCTGCTTATTTGCTAACACGAGAATCGGCACACCCGTATTGTCCGGCGATTTGGCCGTGCGTATTAGCTCCATTTTAGCTTCCTCCATTCGTTCTACATCGACGGAGTCCAGCACGAATATAATGCCATCCGTGCATCTGGTGTAGGATTTCCATAGAGGTCGTAGTTTTTCTTGTCCGCCGACATCCCAAACGAGGAAGTTGACACCCTTCGACTTTCCAAGAGTGCCTTTGACTTTTTCGCAGTTGAAACCGATGGTGGGGACGGTGTTGAGGTACTGGTCGAACTTGAGGCGGTAGAGCGCGGTGGTCTTGCCGGCAGAGTCGAGCCCCAGCATGACGACGTGCAGCGTGCCCTGCGCGGTGGGCAGCGCGTCGAGCAGGCTCGAGTTCTTGCCCATGTTAGCACCCATTCTTCGTAACCGCACGGCGGTTATCTGACACTGTCGTCCGAGCGCACCATGTTGAAATTTTCTTGTAACTCTGAAACGTGAAAAATATACATTTATATATTAGATTCCCAACACCTATAATGTAATTTTTAATATAAATTGTCATGATGTTATGCATAGTAGTTTATAATAATAATCTCCATGAGACGATGACCTTAGGCCCGTGTTGTTCTATTTTTGTTTGTGTATATTGCGCCATCGTCTGGTGAAATAATGACGCTTGCCTATTTACGTCCTAGCATGGTTCTTGTTCATATTACCAGCCTGGCGGCGAAGGTTTATGGTGCAGTATTTCTTTTCAAATTCTTAAAGGATTGATGAAGTTTCCATTGCTTCGTTCATCATTCGAAAGCAGTATAAATGTTGTCGGATTTATGTGAATAAAATCTTGTAGAGATACAATCAGTAACACGAGGAGCGGTACGAAGTAATCGACCTCATGCCCTTTACTCGACTCTTACATAACTTAAACAATTTATCACAGTTTCCAAATGGCTTCAAACAAATTAGGAATATTAATTTAAAGTAAGATTCCATTTGAACTGATCCGGCGGGATAACATTTTTAAATAGATGTAATCCTTTAAAGTACGAGACAAATGAGTGACGTTATATTATTAAAACCGGTATTTTAAGCTTTTGAAAAATGAATACAGCTTGTTTTATATACCTACGATGCAATAAACTTTTTCATGACTTGAAGAAGAGATCCAGTCACATTGGCAGATAGGTTTAGTTTGCTTGGAAATTCTTCAGTTTGCCTATAATGGTTCGTTCTTGTCCATACTTCATAGTTACCTAAGTAGAAAAGTACGTTCATAGGTTCAGTGTAAAGTAACAGTAACGAAGGGGGAGTGGGGCATGAGGAAGGGGGTCACATCGAGACGAGACAAGATGTCGCCATCGCGCTCTTTTAATAATTATTCGCGGCAGACGAGCCGACGACTTTTTGCACGGAGGCACGGGCCGGCCCGGTTATGAAGCGAACTTATAATTCAGCTTCACATCTCTGCGGTTACTGAAACCCGTAACTGTCACGATACAAAGTTCACTTTTGTTTAGTCCCACTGTCCCAGAATGTTTGCAAACTTGATACGGTGTGCAGAGTACACCTTGCGTGGATAAATTTTGATCTTTTCAACGTGAGGGCAACGACCTAACACGGTTCAAAGTCCATTATTATTCAGGAGCACCAGAACTTTATTTAAGTGGTCGTCTGCTGCTGATTTTTAAATTAGAACATTAAAAGTTTCATTCTTTTGAAATTTATCTGTTCTCAATTATGTGCAGACAGAAATGTATTTAGGTATGAGGGGTATGACTGATGTCTGAGCAATATCGTTGGATTAAATTGGATCGATTTGGTGCTGATATTTTTAACAGCAGCACTACTTACAAAGAAAAGTGTCCCAAAAGTTTCTATAATGTTACTTACAATATCTACATTCAATTAGGTACGAATTTAAGAACTTTATATGGACCTTTTATTGTTAACTTACTGTTTCTTATTTACATTAAATATTTCTGTCCGTTACATTCCATACAATACTCTTCCCATCAACAGGTGTAAAGTTGTTGTAGGACATCGAAAGTTAACTTCTTTTAATTTCGAGGCCAAATTTATCGCAAGTGGGACTCCAACGTTGGCTGTATCGACCTGTCTATCTTGAAAAACTAGTATTGCAACTTTTGTTTTTATTCGGCCGACTTTAGGAGACCAAAGGTTAGGTCAGTATACAGTCTACTTCTACTTGAGGATCTGATTTGCAAGACGTAAATTATACTCTCAATTATTGTGTTTTAGCAGAGGTGGCACACTATTCCGCATTTGATACAACATAGATGTTGAATCAAATAAGGAAAGGTTCCAGCCATTGACTTGATTAGGTGATTCCAAGTTTAGAAACACTAGACTTAAAATGGAGTTAGAATATTCATGATCATGTAATCTTTAAGCCTATTTGCGTGCTTATACAAGCGCAAAGACGTTGATTAACTCAATAGTGGTGTATATTTTATAAGTTAAAACGGCAATTTTACTTCGGGACACGATTCGAACTCCGAGCTATTAGGGTAAGCAAGAGATACGTGGCAAAGTTAAGTTAAACAGCCAAGTCGTGATTAGCAGGGTCAATATAACTGAGAGAAAGTATGTGATGCGATGATGGCGGCCCTTTACTTTCTCTGTGCATGATCTGAACCACGCCTAGCTGGCAACACGCTTCACTACATCCGCACCATTTACTAATTTAAAACACAGATATAAACACTAAGAAAATAAATGCTAAGAAAGTAAACGCTAAGAAAATGAGAAAATATACTTTTTGTTGTATGCATTGACAATTTTAGTTTTTTGACAAGTAACAGGTGACAACTGTAACGGTACGCTAAGTAAAGAGATTGAATAGGGCGCATTCAATTGAAAAAGTTTTCTCTCAAAACAATTGAGAATTGTTGTTTGTCTCACTGCTGCCAACAACTGTCCGTGCCGTTAGATTCCTTATTGTAGAATGTTTTCGTGAATAATCTAAATACATTACAAAACATCGGTAACACGGAAACATTTTCTGTGACCTACAAACGGGGACTGCTTTGCTCTTGACCGTGTTTTAAACATTTGATGTAGAAAATGAATTCCCAATACAGATTTGGAACACTGATACAGGTTGTATCAGTGTATTCTGATACATACGCCATGTGTAGATAAGTATGATAGCGCCCTGTCTATAATGGAACCAGATAATTCGCACATGAGTGAACTAAATTCAACGATAGCTAATCATTGTTCTGTTAGCGGTTTCCACTAGAATTGTTTTAATAAACAATTGTAATAAAGTGGAATTAAATCTAATTATAGCCAAGAGAGTTAGTGATGTTCATTTCATATTTTATTTTAACGTACTTATATAAATACTGAAATTGTGTATAATTATGATCATCATACCATTTTTTTCGTGTGTTAGCTTGAATCGTTTATGAAACCAAAACCAATTTTATATTTCTTCCAAAGTAGGTTAGTGGATTTCGATATGGGAATCGGTGTTGTGTTCTCAAAAATTTTATTAATGTGACTAGGCACATTAATAAAATTTTTAAATAAAAAAAATAATAAAATAAAATGTTCGTTCGTGTGTTTAGAGTCTTGCGGGCTATCAACAAAAGTTTGTGTTTTTCTTCAAATCACTACCAACCTACCTATCAGCCTCACTTATACTTTACGATCAATATGTATATGTCTAATAGCATTTAGTGCATACTATAGTCTGTTAGCAGCTTGTATAGTCCAGTTACGCGGTGTTCCGCTACTCAGCCTGGTATGTGAATGCAACAGGTCCAGGCAATAGGCATGCAGCTCATGTAGTCTTGTCCGATCACAGCATGAGGTCACTGTGGCTTGTAATGAACCAGTCTCACTTTTTTCTGGAATAGTTCAGTTTCTGCTCTAGCATTTTGAGGGAAGTTCGGGCTTAATTTTTTGGCCAATGCTTTGATTGATTTTTGATCATTCTTGTTTGGTAGCTTTGTTAACTGTATAATGATGATTTTACGGCAGTTTTTGGTGCGGTTTGACCGGCCATCTTTATTTGGAAAAGTATGACGTCAGAGTTTTAAATAATCTATCAGGTCATGCCTGCAAAGGTTACCGTAGCGCAAGACGTATTTTTGAACGAAGCAGCTTATTCATAAGTGCGGATTGAATATTGATCAAGCAGTCACTTAGATCGCTCATGATTTATTTTTAAATAAATATCAAAGGCAAAAAGATTATAAATTTTAGCCAGCAATTAAACTGGCTTGTAAAACAGATCACGTACTCGTCCAGCTGACAGGTGAAAGGAATCTTTTAATCAATCTAATCGAGCAGAGTTATCGATGTAGTGTGCAGTGTGCGTAAAGAGGTTCCGTAGTGTGTATCACGTATGAAGTTCTAATTGATTCACCGCAGAAACCAAATGGACCACTCATGTTTTCCGCACATGACATAAATTAAACACGTTTTGAGGCACACGTAGACAGGCGCCACGCCACTAGTGGAACAATGTCTATAATAACTTCATGGATTTGTATTAGAATCTCGCGGCGACGCGTCCTGCCTGTCTGCGGAAGGGAGGACTGAAGCGAACTTTTATTTATCTATGGAAGTTGTATATGTGAATTGTATTAGAATTATCTTTACTCCATTTTTTATAAACATACATACGGTTATTACCCTTTTGTTATACTAATATTATAAAGCTGAAGAGTTTGTTTTAACGCGCTAATCTCTGGAACTTACTGGTCCAAATTAAAAATACTTTTTGTGTTGGATAGTCCATTTATACAGGAAGGTTATAGGCTATGTAACATCACGCTAACCATTACCATTAGCAGTCGAGCAGCAGTGAAACCGCGCGGGCGCAGCGAGTGTATTATAAACTCCGTTATGGAGTGTGGTTGAATGAATATGAGAGATAATGGTTTGATTTTCCGAGAAGGCTTTACCTTTATTACATTAAACGACGATTTATTTCAAACATTTTGTTCTTAAAAGCACCTTTTATTAGAATTCGTGTGAGTAACTTTTACGAAATCACCTAACTTTCTCTGAAGTATAAAATGTACCGAGTCGCTTTTTGTTTTGAAATCTCTAGACTAAGTATTTTTTATTAAAAGCTAAGTTATAAAAAGTCTGGAAAGTTGTTAAGTGTTATGATTTTTTATTTAATCTAGAGTTGAAAGGGAAGCTGTACTGTCTTCAGGAATATGTTCTTCCCTTTATAGTGTTATATGTGTTTAACGATCTTTTAAATAGACAACACACTTCCTCTGACGTATCACTTCATGACGTCAATGTTAGCACGACGAACTTTAAAGACAAGTTATTAATAAGATGGTTTCCACATTTATGTAGTGAATTTTTCAAGGCAATATTTGAATGATTATAATGTTTACTTACGTTTTTAACTTAATTTAGTTGTATCTCCGCTTAAGCCAAGTCTTCAGTCTTCAACACTCTTAGTGCCTGTAACGAAAAAACAAACCTTAAATATGATTTTATATCACCAATGTATCTAGAAAAATAAATAAAATTTCAGTGTCTGTTTGTAATGACAAAATAACAGCTTTTTACTAAATACGTAGGAAAGTCCGGTACGTATAATTAAAAATATCTGTTAAATTTTTGTCTGTCTGTCTGTTTCGCCTTATCTCCCAAACGGTTGGACCGATTTTGACGGGACTTACACTGACCGATAGCTGATGTAATAAAGAGTAACTTTGGCTGCTAATATATTAGAAAAATGTTATTTTTTATCATTTTTCCCATTTAAATCTTTTATCACACTGAGCTTTAGTTTTATTTCATTCCAACAACCACCAAAACATACAGTCCATTTGTCATCTTTTCATTTTGGTAACCGCATTATTATATTCCTCCTCTAGAGACCTAGAAGTCGATGCGTAGATACGCTTGGAACTCAAGCGTAATTCTCTTTCCGTGAACGTCTCTGACTCGCGAGACAATACATGACGTTCACGATCAGCGGTCAGTCGCGCATCATATTCTTCACTGGTCTCTAGAGACCTAATGAATACGCTGAGAACGCAGGCGTGCTTCGCGACTCGAAGAGGTTTCCACGGAGCGAGTTGCAGCCTAATGTTCTCGAACAACATCAAGTCTCTCCTGACGCTCTTCGGTAGATTCTTGGGATCTTATGATCCTCAATCTTTTAGCTCTTTTGGAACATTGGGAAAGATTTGACCTCTTTCTAGGCATGGTCATAGTTTTATTGTGAAGATACCTGATCAATAAAAATCTAAATTAAAATAACTGCTCCCCTGCGTTACCGGGTAGGCTACAGTGTCACGAAGATAAATGGAAAAGGAAATTAAACACTCAAACAACATAAGCCCGAAGGCATATTCATACGATAAAAAAAAAAAAAAAATAGGAGTTTTGGCCAGTAGAGTCAAATTTTCAATGATATACCATCGTCATCGAAAATCAGTCCTAACCTGTTACCGCCTTCACCGCGTGCAGGTACTCCCAGTTTATGTTATTTTATAATTACACAGTAAAATTAGTGATAGCTTTGATTTCCAAATCAGATGATTCTGATCTTCGATTTTTATAAGTCAACAGGAAATGCCCATCATATTGAACAACAAAGACGTCAAAGACGTCATTCCTATATGTGTTATGTTGTAGCTAGGCTCTTGGAGTTCCACAACAGGTGTTCCAGATCTTCGATTTTTATAAGTCAACCGAGAGTGCTCATCAGATTGAACAACTTGTGCTAAGACGTTATTCCTATATGTGTTATGGTGTAGCTAGGCTCTTGGAGTTCCACAACAGGTGTTCCAGATCTTCAATTTTTATACATCAACAGAGAGTGCTCATCAGGCTGAACAACTTTCGCTAAGACGTCATTCTTATATGTGTTATGGTGTAGCTAGGCTCTTGGAGTTCCACAACAGGTGTTCCAGATCTTCGATTTTTATAAGTCAACAGGAAATGCCCATCAGACCGAACAACTTTTGCTAAGACGTCATTCCTATATATGTTACAGTGTAGCTGGGCTCTTGGAGTTCCACATCAGGTGTTCCAGATCTTCAAATTTATTCTCTCAGCAGAAAATGTTAATCACGTGGAACAATTTTTGTTAAGGTATCATTTTTGTATCTCTTATAGTTTAGCTGGTCTGTTGCGGTTCTGCATCAGGTGTTCAAGTTTGCAAGATAAATTATAGCCTATATGTTGCCCAGACTTAATACCTATACAACAAAAAAAAAACATTCCAATCCATCCAGTAGTTCCGAAGATTAGCGTGTACAAACAAACAGACAAACAGACATACAGACAAACAGACAAAATTTTTTTTTTGGATTCATGCTCTATTACTGTTTCTAAACCCCCCTCAATTATTATTTTTTTAATATATTCAATGTACAGACACAGTTTTTTTACTGTTTTATTATATGTATAGATATAGAAGATAATTCGAGACCAGACCGGCGACGCCACGGGTAGCAGCTAGTTTGTAAATATACGGAATAGCTAAAATAACTTTGCAACTTTTGTTTCCTTTGTTAGGAATTAACCTAATTATCCGGATTCTTTGAAAAATATCGTTACAATCAACAAGGTGATCTGAGTTTAACGTTTTTATTAGTTTTGTTTACGGAACTGTGAAATGTTATGACATTTATATGGTCACGGTTTGTTGAACTTTTCAAGAAATTTGTGACATACGGGGTTTCTGAAATGGATGCTCATGGTCTGACCATTTCATAGAATAACTTCAGTCCTCTTTTATAAAATCCGATTAACAGATGTAGCACTTCTCACGGGCTTTAGATATTCTAATCCTTTCCCGCACGCAGACTCGTATTGCGTTGATTGCTTCCACAATCTGAAAGTAAATCTTTCAGATTGTGGAAGCAATCAACGTTAGCATATAATCTGTTCAAGGAACATAATAGTTTCATGAAGGTAACTGCTGCAACGTCGGCGGATGGTAATTTCCTCCGCTAATAATGAAGGACGGAGACCCGCCCAGCGGAACACAAGTGCGGAAGGATGCAATGTAAATCATTTACTATGCGGGTCATTCGCCCTTCATGCCAGTAACCTTTTACTATTCAATGTAATGTTTGTTCTATTATTGTAGTAACTTGTTCATTTAAAAATACTAAAGGAAAACAAATGAATATAGCAACTTTGTTTCTTTTTTTTAGTATCAACTAGATTTTGCCCTCGGCTTCGCACACGTTAAATTCGTAGTAAAACAATTCCCCTTTTAGACCTTTTTAAGGTATACAATACTTAGTACATTATTTTGATTATCTCGTAGAGTTCAGCCAGCGTTAATTGCAATGTAAGCGCAAAAAAATGAGCTTATTTACGACTTCGCATTAGAAATCTTGAAATTATCAGTGGTTCTCTAATATATTAAGCATGTTATTATACATATAAACCTTCCTCTTGAATCTCTATCTATTAAAAAAACATCTCAAACTGTATCAAAATCCGTTGTGTAGTTTTAAAGATCTAAGCATACATACATAGGTACATACATTAGGACAGACCTGGGAACTGGGAACTGGCGACTTTGCTTTATAATATGTAGTGTTGATAATAGACCTGTTTTCAATTGACTTTCTACAACTTCTACCTACTTAAGCTACAGAGCTATTTTGATTATCATGATTCGTATTGACAATTTGTCCCTTTTCGTTGCCTCTTTTATCCTTTTATGATTCGTGTTGAAGAAGCCAGGTGCGTCGCTGCAGGTACAACCTAGCCAGGTGGGGGTACTCCATGAGTCTCAACGCGACTGCAGAGCTACATCACATACGATGCTTGCAAATACACTATGGAAGACCTTTGCAAGGCCAACGCAAACACCGTCGAAGTAGACGAATTCTGGTCGAAGGTATTTATACAATATGGAGAAAACACTACGACCATTAATGAAAACTCTGACAATACTGATGAATAGGAGTATTTTGGACCTATCAAATAAATCATAACACCGAAATTTAAAAAGTGAGTTTTTCAAATAAACTAAATAATAGTTGCGGACCGACTATGAGTTTTGCCAATGTTTGACTAGCTATAGTATTGGATATATTTGATTGAATTTATCGTATGCAGGCTGGGGACAGCATCAGATATACGCAGTTTAATTTATGATCGTATTGTTGTCTCAACCTTTAATACAAAATTAATAAATTAAAAGAGAATCATGGCTAAGAAGAAAAAGAATAGATTTTTTTAGCAGCAACCACGTTTTGAGTAAGTAGAATTACAACTATAGTGCATTTTTCTTAAGTTGTATCATTTGGTAAACAAATGTCGCGACTAATATTAAGATTTCTAGGTAATGTATGTGTCTCTGAAGTATTTTTTTTCTATAATTCATGCCTTTTGTGTATTATACAAAGATAAAGAATGATTATGTTTAACTTAAACTGCGAAAAATCATAATTTTCGTCCTGAGTTTGTTTACCAAATTGGACACTTTAAGAAAAATACACTATACGTACTTTCTTTTTCCATTTCCCGATCTACATTATACAACACGTACCTATAATTCTTTGGCTAGTTTTTCACGAAGGGCAAAAACGTGCGGCTAGTGGGCTGTGGATGGCAATTTCCGTTTCTTTCATCTGTGGCTACTTTAATGAAAGACGTGTATTCCGGTCGACGGCCACCAGCCCACGCCGACGGCGACGGATGGGTGCAAATGATGTTACGTCGAGATTGCTACTGTTATTGAACGTTACTAGATTTTTCTTGGTATTGTAGGTACTATACGGAAAGGAGATTGGTTTTAAGAGTTAAGTAAGAGGGATGCGCTGAGTTCAAATAAAATTTTCTTATTTTTTGCAATTTGTAGGTCACTATCAGGATATTGATCAAATTACGCATCGCGATGGTGACAAAAGCGTATTTATAGAATTAAACTCACTAATACAAGTCTTTAAGTAAGAATTAACCTAAAATGACAAGATTTCATGAAATAGTCATTCAATAGAGTAATTTGTACCTACTTAAAAATCAAGACATTTGAGGCCAAAGAGTCTAAGAGAGTTGTATTGATCATTTTAATGGTTATGATTCTGTGATACATATTTGTTACGATCGCGAATCATATGTTGATCAACATGCAACTTGGTGCTGACCTGCAACTTGCAAAAAAGCGTAAGGAAATATGATCTTCGTGGGTTATTCTGTAGCATTCATCAAGATTCCAGAGGATGGTCTACAGTTTTGTAGTGGTAAGTACCAAGCTCGCGCGGTTGGTAAAATTAAACGCAAATACTTTTATTATGTTCTACATGTGGCAAGTAACTACGTACATTTTTTTGGGAAACAATACCAAAGTATGGTATGGTATAGTAAAGTAGTAAGTACGTATCATAAGATCGATTTTGCAGTTTTAAAACACCTTTTTCAGCATTCTCATGATGTGATTGCGATAATTAATGCGTAACGTGGAACTAAATGTGACACAAATTGCTTATATTTATTGTTTCTTACAAGCCTCAGCTGTTTCTTACAAAAGTATTAATTACTAATTGGTTAATTCGTTTCGATTATTTAGTTGTGTATTGGTGTCATGGATATCGTAATAGATACTTGTTGTAGTGTTCAATTACACTGCAATACGATACAAGACATTGATATTATCGACACATGCACCTAGAAACTTTATACCTTCGTATCGTGTGCACCAATCCCTATTGTAGATAGTACTTTGAGAATCACCGGAAGGCAAACTTCATAATGAGTTCCGCTATTAACTGAAATTGCATACTGTCACTTGAAATTTATTAAGGAAATGAAAACCTTGTTCAGCCGGGTTCTAGCAGATACCTAGCCTAAGAATAGCCGAAGGTTGTTTGGATCTAAGCATGAAATATGAGTCTTCATTATGTACATGTTTGCTTCACCAATTAGTTTTGGTCATTGTCTACCGTGAGATCGATTTTACTCAAACCCACTTCTTGTTACAATACTTACGTACGTAGCACGCAACATAATTAATTCTAACATGTAAGGTAAATATGTCCGTGCCTTATTGGGCTGCGACAATATTAGGTAATATGAAAGCGCTCATTACGTTACGTGCAGTGGAAATCGGACTTGTTACGATAGTAAAAAAATACGTATCACGATTTGTCAGGGATACGCTAAAAAGTTAAAAAACAAAGCTTTTTGTGTGATGAGCGTGCCACATGTTAAATATTGAGAGAAATTTTGTCATGAGCCAACAAAATCTGGATTGTAATTGTGTTGGCGAATAAAGTTACAGAAAGCTCACTGTCTGTTATACCGTTGTAAGTGCCGAAATTTGGAACTAAATTACTGTACCGAATTTGACACATTCTTGACATCTTCCTTAACAAACAGCGCCACCATAAAATGTCAAGATAAACTGGCCACATCACATTAAAACGGTGTCATCACTGTCGCCAACCGAAGCTGCCTTATGTTGCATGAGCGATAATATTCTTCGTTCGTGAGATTTTTTGTTGGATTTTATAGATATGTATCAGGACTTAATGAACATTGATAGCTTATTTACAAAATTGTTCTCGCTAACTAAGCGTCAGATCTTAATGTAATTTTCCCTTGTTATTCAACGCGGATATTATCAAGATAATGCCTGAACTTTAGGCGTGTGATTATAATATTATTTAGATACTTGCTATGCCAACGCACGTTTGACAAATCCTGTGTAGGTACATGATTTCCATTTTCGCCTCCACGGACTCGTATCTACATACCTAAAGTGACTGCATATTACACATAACGACTCCGTTCGTTATGTGTAATATGCAGTCACTTGGTCCCTTATTCGGCACTGGTAATATACAAACTGGCGGAAATTATCTGTTAATTAGCAGGTACCTCTTACAAGGCAAGGGAGGTTATTAACAAAATAAATTATTCCTCCAGAAATTATTTTAAGAAAGGACGCTCCTAAGCATAATTCCTCTGGAAAATTCAATTAGTTGCGGGGCGAGCACTAGAAGTAAAACCACAGCAAAGGGTTGAACTTAGCGACAAGTGAGTTTACATACTAATTTGGTATGTTATGACGTGTTCGTGTAGCTAATAAGCTATTTGACGATCGTGACGTCATTAAAAATCGTTCGCGACAAAATGGTTGGCACTAGATCATAGAGTAGTTAATGGATTCCATCCTGCCCACCTGGCTTGCCATGACCGTAGAGAACGCAGGCAAAAACTAGCCTTGTGTGACTATCGTTCAAGCAACACGTGTGTGGGACATTTTACTAAACATTTTTATTTTGTACTCTCTGTATTGTGCCTGCTCTGTGCGAAAGTTGGGATCGTTAACGTAATTCGTGTTTATAAATTCAATTTGTGTATGTTCCAGATATTTAATTGCCCTATCTGACAGTTATGTCCTTATTAAAAAGTTAGTTAACATATCACGTTTATGGGTTATTAACAGTTTGTATGGTTGTTTTAAAAGAGAAATAAAATTATATGGATTGATGTTACATTATATAGTTTTATGGAAAAGTTTTAGTATTGTTAAAACTTTCCTTATTGCTAAAACATGTTTATTAATTAACGAAATAGAAATAACACCCAAGAAATAACTGCTTAATTTATGTTTGACTTGTCCATGTCAAAGTTGTGATTTCATTTGCCGAAAACCTGGTCTGAATTTCGGTGTTTCTCATTCTCACCTTTTATGAAGTGGCGTTGTTCGTCGGGTTCTTCATTAACATTCCGGAGACAACAGTTCAAGCTGTCTGTCTTCGTACCTTCGTTCGTAGCAACAGTTACAATGTCGCGTAGTAATTATTAAATAATGTGCGCTAGTCTCGGGGACGGGAAGCAATCGCTTTGCTTCATTTACCGAAGGCGTATGTATGAATTGTATGGTAATATGTATGAGTTTATTGGCGTAACAAGCGTGGGAGTGTTGTTGTTTGTGTACTGGTTTCTCAGTAGCGTGTTGCTTGGCTAATTTCGTTAAATTATTCATTGGTTGATTGGCTATCGAGGGTTAGATCATAAAAACTCATGCCTTTTTGCCCCTATGGGGCGAATAGATATGCTACAGAGCGTTTCAAATACAACAATCTTATCGACCGATGTTGGTATGAACTAACACTTGTTTATTTGTCAATATCGATGTGATCGTTAGTGACGTTTGACGTCGTGGTGTCAGTACCTACGGGTGTATTTTTCGAATATGATCAGTATTTGGATAAAGATGCCCAATATATAGAAGCAATATATAGCAGTATACAGGGTGGAATTTTGTAATGCCCCCTGGAGGGAAAGTACTCTTAATACTGTAGATAGAAAATTTTACTCAAAGGAAACATTCCTTTATTTTTGAATAGATAGAAAACTGCATTCAAAGATTTCCAAAAAATCGCTTGCCACACCCGGGAATCGAACTGACTAAAATCTGCAAAAAGTACACACTGTACTTTTATTGCCGCGATCGTTAGTATCAATTATAAGGATGAAATCTCTCGAACAAACTTGATAAATTAAATGATAGGAAAACCATGAAATCTTTAATAATTTACAAAAAATTGTAAACTAGTTAATTACTTGCTCGAAATGGGCTCCATTTTCTTGGCTATACAAATGTATTCTTCTAACAAATTCATTTCTTGAAACCTTTAATAACGTGTTGTGGTGAATATTATAAATCGTATTCTGAACTTCAACTCTCAACTCGTTTACATTCGCATAAGATTTAATGTAAATTTGGTTTTTAACATATCCCCATAAAAAAAAATCTAAAGGGGTGAGATCTGGTGACCTCGCAGGCCATCTGATTGTGCCGTTTGTACCAATCCAGGTATTAAAGGTATTTATTTAGAAGAATACATTTGTGTATCCAAGAAAATGGGGCCCATTTCGAGCAACTAATTAATTAGTTTACAATTTTTTATAAATAATTAAAGATTTCATGGTTTTCCTATCATTTAATGTATCAAGTTTGTTCGAGAGATTTCATCCTTATAATTGATACTAACGATCGCGGCAATAAAAATACAGTGCCTACTTTTTGCAGATTTTAGTCAGTTCGATTCCCGGGTGTGGCAAGCGATTTTTTGGAAATCTTTGAATGCAGTTTTCTTTCTATTCAAAAATAAAGGAATGTTTCCTTTGAGTAAAATTTTCTATCTACAGTATTAAGAGTACTTTCCCTCCAGGGGGCATTACAAAATTCCACCCTGTATAGAAGCAAGATCGCTCGCATGAAAAAATACCTCTAATATGTCCAATCATCCAAATTCCAAATATGAATACTTGTAGTGGTGTGTTTTCCAAATATGATTCGTATTAGAAATAAAAAGAATAGAATCGAACTGAACTAACGACTGGCGAAATGACTCCACCTTTTTTCTGACGTTTGTATTTGTTTGAATGTGACTCTATCACATTGAAACTAATACAAATGTCAGAGAAACGTGTTTGCGTTTAAACTATATACAACGTGGCGCTACAATGGTGACATTAATTTAACACACATATACGTTTTCACATTTTTGTTTCAAGAAGACATTATATTTCCATTATATAGTTAGTTAGATCGTCATTTAATGTAAGTATAGTATAAGTTGTTATTACTGTAAATAAATAGATTGTTAAAACAAAAAAAAACCATTAAACGTTGTTATTTGCGGATTTATTTAAAATGTTAGAAAAAGCATCTTAGAGCAACCTTTGCGTAAAAAACTGTCATGCAGCGGTCATTTGCCGGGGATTATTACATTCGCCTCAATGAAATTTTTTTTTCAATATGTGTTTTATTTTAACCTATCATGATTTATATAATTAATGAGCACTAGTCCTACCTGTGTAGCAAATTATTGCCACCATTGTAGTGTCACGTTGTATATGTGTAATAGATATAGATTGTATTTACTATTTTGTTTGCATTGTCACACCGTTACCTTCATGTGATGAGGCATCTTAACGCTGTTATAGCCGCATGCCGCTTGTTTATGCACGTAAATGAAGCGTTAACACGGTTTTGAGCCAACGCCGAGGTTTCCACTTTTAGTGATTTCACTTTGTGGCCATAAGAGTACGTAAAGGGGCCCCTATATACACTTATACTCATACGAGTAGAATACAACAAATTGCGATGGAGGCACCGCAATTTGTTGTAAGTATTCGCGGTTAAGGCCTGTTGCTTTGAACTCAAATACAATAACCAAAGAATACATAATATTTAGAGCAAATTGAGTCTGTAGGTATTCCTTAAAGCACTTTACGACCTGCCGTCAACTGTTCGTGGCCTATCTATATCTGAAACGTTTTTCTTTGAGCAAGACGTTATTGAGTTTGCTTCGTAGGTCAGAGGTTGGGATATAGGTCAAGAGACGGCCACTTGAGGGTACACAGTATGGCTTTGGTCCAGTAATCAACAAACCCTTGTTTTGTGCCCCTGGAGCGCGTCATGTTTAACATGTGCCGGTTTAGACCTCGTGATAATTGAATGTTACGTTTTTTGTACGAATCGCGAAGGGTTCATTAGATTAAAATATTTTTTTGGTAGATTTTTGGTACTTGTAAAAAAAATATTTGACACCAATGTTGTAATTAAAGCCAAAATGGCAAGAATGCAGCCCGTTGAAAGGCCAACACTGGAGACAAGGACTGGAAATTTACCTATCCTCAGCCTGACGAATCGACTATTTTAAGAGAGAGAAGAGAGTGGATATGAAATGCCAATATCAAGTGGACATACATTCCTGCTACTTCTTAGTCTTGGGAAATAATGAAATTCTTTCAAAGCATTATATAATTTGGTCTGTAATTTGTATTTTCTTGCATTACCCAGCACGGAACAAGCAGCTTTATTACCGAAATTAATAACACCGACTTATTATTAGACAGAATACATTAATAATCTTTTTTATGCATGACAACACGGAACAACGTTTACGTTTTGTTCTTTTTTCGCTTTTATAACAATTTCATTCGAACGCTGGACTAATTTCGTACAATAACGATTTATGGGTCGGTTTTAACAACGAAAGTATTAAACCTGTTCCTGTTTTCTTTTAAACATTCTGCGCCTACTTGTCTTCCAATTTCAGGGTAAAAACAACAATTATCGAACTTATCTACTGACACAGTCCCTAAGTGCGTATTGTGCAAACTAAAAGTGTCGTCCACACTCACGATGGCGCAGTTAACGCCTCTCATTTAGGTAATGACAACACCACTGTGTACCCGCATTATTGTCCAATGAACCCACTTCATGATAGCGAGCACACGCGGTGATTTCTGCCTCGACAGAACATTTCGTGACTGACGTATAATCAGTTTTTGTGAACATTATCAACTGTAAGAAACAAGTTGTGCGTTCGTGAAATCTTCGACGGTAAAAAACAGTGGACTTAATCATGTGAGCAGTCAAACAAATATTTTTTTTTTTTTTTTTGAATGGCATCTCGCAGTTCAACCAAAGGGTTGTCTACTGCTTAACCGGGCTTGCCTGTGGCTGCCACAAAAGAATTGTTGCCTCCAGCCAGGGCTTAATAAAAACTAAACCTAACTTACAAAACTAAGCGACTACACGCTAAGGGCACCCCCTGCGGGGTTCGGACCTCGGCTTAGGGCGTCGCTGGGGGGGGACAGCAAGGGTCAGCTGGATCGGGGGTTTTTAAAACTACTGGCTCAGCGGCAACGCGGGCTGGCTCGAGCAAGGGTCGGGGGGATGAGAGTGGACAGGGTCGTCGTGACGGGCCTCGACGGCGAGGACGGAACGACGGAAATTTGTGTCTGTGTGCTAATCTAACAGTGCTAGTAGCCGGGCTGCTCTCCTGGAGGAGAGTGGTGGTCAAACAAATATAATGATGCAATAAATAAATATAATGGCTTTGAGAAGAGCAAGGAGCCACTACACGTAACAGTGTGATGTGGCCGAAAGGCTATGGCGACGTACAAATCTTTTTATGAGGGCTAGACCAAAAACAGTAATTTAATTTCAATTTATTCAGAAGGACCATCCCTTCATTAGTTGGAAAGCAGAGTCTGCTAGACTATTTAAACACTGAAACTAAATTACTAGGAGCCCAAACCAATTAGAGTCTGTCGTAGTTTTATCCCATTCCATTTAACAGTATTAACGCTGAAGTAAGTCCGTCGAAAGGAGAAGGTCTGAAGTCAATAACTAACCACATTAATCAAGATCGACGAGTCCAATTAAACGACAGCCGCTCATTTGTGGAAACTATAAAATTACTGAAGGAAATTACAAAACCCACATTCTCGCTACCGTCCAGTGAAAGCTGGTTTTATCCAGTATGTGGAGAACAAAGGTTAAAAGAAATTCTATATTATGGATTTTATACGACATATTTCGACTGGGTCATGTGAGGAAACCAACTTTAAACCAAATGAAATGACTAAGGCTGTGCAACTTTTAATACGGAGAAATATTCAGGCATTGTTATTTAAATGAATGGTGCATCGCTGAAATACAATTAAATAAGCGTGGAAACAAATATGTCAGTAGTTGTAATGCAACTGTTATTGCTAAGGTCCCATACTATGGTCCCAAATAAGCCGAGTCAATCAAATGAACACGTCTAGTTTCATATCAACGCAACTGCTGCGTTCTGATATCATAGTAATTACGAGTGATGCAATCCTTTTTTAATCTTTGCATCGAAGTCTGTGTGTATTAATAGTCTATTGAATAAGTTCACGGCGATGTCACCGTTAGCGTTGCGGACGACGGCCAGCGGACTGCGGATCGAGGTCGAACCAAACCACAGGTACCTGCGTCAAGTTCGTTTCCAATTTGCTTTCCATTTGCGTTCCGGGACGGCTTGAATGTTAGAGGAGCCGGATTAAAAAGTCACTTTTACGTGACTCTGTGTCGCCGTGTGCCGATTAATGTTAGAGAATCAGCACTGCCATACAACGCGGCAATGCTGCCAGCCTTTTGGGAACTTTTCCTGTTGACAGCGATGTGGACGAATTTCTTGATGCTCTTTGATTATTATACATATTATTTCTGTACATATTATTACGAATATCAAGCTAGAATGTAAAAGATATTCTACAATATCAGATTTTTTGTTAAAAACTCGGCTATTGTCGAACTCACACAATATCAGGTAACAGCCTCGATAATTAAACAACAGTGTTACTTCAATCTATTAACGCGCGTGCACTCAAGTGCAATCGACACATTTAGTCCACTAGGTCATTCGACGACACATTGACTGCGGCCACTGTCCGCGTCGACTCCATCAAAACTTGTTTGTCGAACTTCTACAACTGACTAACTAGACACAATCTCGTTCTAGGCACTGTGGTGTGTCATTCATCTCCTGTCAAGTGACTGTGGCTCGCAACGTGATTTATATGACCGGCATTCGATGTAGGATACGTCTCAACTGGCAGGGAGGTCGTCAGACGTATCAGATTACAAGTTGTAATCGAATTCGATCTGTATGATGTTACATTTGCCATGTATCGAGTGTTGGACGGATTTGCTCTCGTGATTACGGTTGGACTTACATGGGCGTTGAATGCAGAAGAGGGTTAACGTTGTCATTAGCTTTAACACGACGGCGTTAACACACTTTTGTGTTTTAAAATGAGGTTGTTTTTTACACAACCTACATTAGAACTAAATACAGTGATATCCTATACACTGAAATGAACACGTATAATATGAGTTTAAGGTACTGGGAAGGAGCTTAGAATAGCACAAAAAATAGTGGCAGTGTTTGTGATAACAGTTGTGTGGCCTTTGTTTTATATCCATTAATTGACTGGTGAACCTAGTACCTATAAGCCAAGCATAACCAGTTTATATTCAGTGATAATAACATTAATTAGTTTAGTATCAAGTCGACACATACATAGACATATATTTTGGCTGACGGGTGGCCTTGTTTGCACTTGGCAAGAAATGTTATTCAGTTAAGCAACATCAGGTTTATAGAATAGTACTTTTAATTATTTCGAAATGAAGATGTTGTGTTGTACAGCCATTATCGAGGACGTATAACTGTGTGCAAATTTGTTGATGGTAGACAGCTAAAGAAATAAACGTTTGTGATATCTCCGTAACGTATAAAACCTTGATTAATTGATGTTACCTATAATTATTGATTTAGCAACTTTTGCGAATCGGAAGAATCATATTAAATAGCAATTGATTGATTTACTCACGATTGGCTAATTCCTTGGCGGAGGATTTTGAAACCGGAAAACAAGTCAATGAAAAACATATAACTGCACTTGTTTGTGATCGAGAGCGTCGCTTCCTATTACCAGTCACAGTGTAGGTAATCTTGTTTGCAAATGACCCGGGGCTATCGCAGGTACGCGATTTGCGGTCAATGGCTCGAGAAATTGCACCAACACAACATTTTCCTCGCGCTTGCATTTCGACTGTAATAACACTGATATTACTAGTCTGTGGTCGAGCACACTTAGTAATTTCTTACGATAACATATAAAATATCGATTGTCATTCCATTGATTTGTAGCCAATCTTATCTTGGCCAGGTAAATTGTTGGTTAGTGACATATCCGTCGATACTAAACGCTGCTTTCTTGTGCCACACAAATTATGAATAACTGACGGTTTTCCTTATAAAATTCAAAGAAAAAAACAAAGATACACAGGGAAACACGTTGCTTGATTTAAATAAAGAAATCGTTTATCCGCCTATTAAGAACAGTTCGCAAAACATCCAAATTCAACCTTCACCTAACAAAAAACCTTAAAACAAATACAGCTGTATTTGAAGCCAAGGTTCGTTCGATTGTACGGTAATTACAGGGTTTGATTAGATGGTGCGGTGTACCTTGACGATCTGACTTGGCCCGCCGTCGTTGTCAAATTACAGACAGTCAGACCAGAATATCATTTGGTTCATGAATATTCAGCATAACTGTATCGGACGATTGAAGACTGGACCTGGACTGAATTCTTTGTAACACTGTGTTAAGCTATGAGCAGTGTTTTGACTTCTGTTATGTTCTACTGGAGACTTGGAAATGTGTAGTGATTGTCACATTTATATTCGATGTTATTGTAGGTCGTAAATAAATATCGCGATTTGGGTTCACGCCAGCTAAAATTCAAAGAGTTTTACTGCACAATTTTCGTTTGGCACCTAGATTCCTAAAACAAAGTTCGATATTATTTTGTTCCTACGGATATAGCGGATGGCTTTTTGGGATGTCTAAATATCAGTAGCCGAATTTATTCGCTCCAATGTAAATTGTTGATTCCTTAAAGTAAATCTATTTATAGGTTGTTGATAGATGCTGTATCAAAAATCTATAAATATGATGCTTTTAGCCAGTGTGCCTTAGGAAACCATAATTATTTATGATCACTATGATGCTCACTTTCATTATACTCCTGCCCTACAACACATATTCTGTATCTCTATTTGCCGCCATCTCAGCAGTCACCCACTTTCTAGCCATATCGCCGTTCTTGCATATATTCTATGGTCATAATCAAACCATGTTCTTCATTCAGCTTCATTGCTCATTATTCTAATCAATACTATTTTATTAAGATGACTTTATCACATCTGTGTATGACTTTAAAACAGTACGTTATTTATACTCAAACTGCGCAGTGCCCTAATCTTTGTCCTAAATAAGCCTCTATGTTCACGTGTCACGTGCGTTATCAGTAAGGTCAAGTAAATGCATCTCCTGCGCAGGGACCTTGCTGTTTGACTTTAGATAACATTCGACGACTTCCTACAAAATCATTTCTGTTCAGTGCTTTGTATATAGTAGAGAAACATGTTTATAATAATTAATTAGGAGAATGCTTTAACTACGTAGAAGTTTGATGACTAATACATATTGCCGTTTGGTGATGTACAGACGCCAGCACATCAAGCTATCCCTAACTGTCAAATTTTCTCAATTAAAAATGAACTTTGTCTTTGCAATAAAGTTGAAATACCATCAAAGAAATTTGACAGATAGTGGTAACTTGATGTGCTGGCCTCTGTACGATTAAAAACATTGTCCGTGTGATCAATGGAATAACTTATATATGTTCGAGCCGTTTGGGGTTGAAACACTAGGGCCATGGGGGTCCTAGTGCCCACTATGTTTTTCGAGACATCACCAAGCGGTCGGTCGACTCTTCAATTGACTTATTTTTGAAGGTTTATTTTTTAATTTTTAGTCAAAAGATCAGCATTGCCATAAAACGCGGCAATGCTGCCAGCCTTTTGGGCACTTTTCCTGTTGACAGCGATGTGGACGAATGTTTTGATGCCCTTTGATTTATTTTTTTTCCTTCCCGTTTAATATACCTGTACAATGTACATAGTTATTATTAATATTTTACGTCTTCTTAGTAGGTATTGAAAAGATTTTTCTGTAGATAATTTTACTTGTGAATAGTTCCCCAATTAAGGGTCGTATCGGTTAAACAATACCATGGAATGATCATGAAAATTGTTAAGGTGGCTATATAAATTAAGTAGTAATTTAGTCAAATCTCAAAGGCTTCAATGTAAAAGTAACTCTAGTCTAAGATAAATAAATATATACAATTTCAATTCATTCGCCTTGTTTTTATCCTCTTATCATTCTACCACCAAGTTTCGAAAGTTATTTCCAGAGCTCCTTTCATTATCTTTTCAACGAGTAATTATGAAGTCGCCTGATAAGCTGATGACTGATAACAGACAGCGATGAAGTAGGTGTCCTATCTACTTTTAAAGTGGACAAGAAGTACTTAACAAAGTCTTTAAAATTGTGATGTATCCATTCTTGTGAGGCATTATTAAGCGAATAAAATTGCTCGCTTTTAAAGTTGTTGTACTGTGTGTATTGTGTGTATGTTTCTTTTCATACCTTCGAGTATCTGCCACAGATAAGAATATAGAGTTAAGCGTTTTGATAGGTTTCTCAAATCAATTTAACTGTCTATAAGAATGTACAGAGGCCAGCACATCAAGTTACCACAATCTGTCAAATTTCTTTGATAGTATTTCAACTTTATTGCAAAGACATAAGGTTCATTTTTAATTGAGAAAATTGGACAGTTAGGGATAGCTTGATGTGCTGATCTGTACATTCTTACAAAAGACGTCGCGCCAAATTGATTATTGGATAAAATGTTTGAAATGCAAAAAAATTGGTGCAATCGGTACGATATCAACATGTAAGGGGCTCATACATGATCCAGACCTTAGGTTTATAAAGTCTGAATCAAAAAATCATAAATTGTAGGTAGAACACCGCCAACAGTTATGAAGGGACCCTTTATAAAAATGGGCTAATTTACTTTCCTCTTATACTATTATGGATGCGTCAAGGATAATGATGCCTTTATCTACCTGTACCTATATATATATTCATGTTTATTAATATGGGGGTTCGACCAAACATCTTAGATAAAGGAACTTCTTTGGAAACAAGGCGCAGTTCTTCCATGTAAAACTTACTGGCAGAAAGCCAGGAAAATTCTAGAGCGAAAAAGAAGAAAAAGCCGCACACAGCACGTGCAATCTTATCTTCTCGGGTTTGATTGTCGTATGTAGCTCCGAGTGAGAATAAATCGAAAGCGATAAGAAAATGGCGCAATTTTTCATACTTACACATTTATTGCTTTAAAATGCAAATAATTTCCCGACGTACCTAACGGTACCCACATAATTTATTTCACAACGCGTTTTTGATTTATAAATTGGGGAATATGATCCGAATTATCTAGATAATATATTTGGTGGCACATTAGCTGTCACAATTTCAGTAATTGGGTGTCATATTAATTTTCCGTTACACAGGGTGATAGGGACATTTATCGAGTCATGGCAGCGCGTTAGTTGGACCATTATGTCATTAAATCATTAGATATTTTTACATTGCTGTCTATTAAACAGTGATTTATGAAATACCTCATCTGTTATTTGTCATTTCAGCTTCGCTTCCTGGTTTATGTGTATTATGTAAACCTACAAAATAGACCTTAGTCTGTAACTTAACATTGGCAGGCAATATACAAAAAATATCACATACCATCCACTCATACTACCACTAGGTACACACTCACACACTCTCTTATTATCATACCACTTAGGACATACACCACTCCGATTATTGAATCACTGAATTCTAGTTAATAATTTGTTCATTCTAGATTAGTCGTTTATAATACTCGTTGAAATTTTCTCCGTATAGTTTACAAATTTAAAATCCATTTCAATTACCTCGTGTAGATAAAAATGTTCTATAATCAATCACAATACGTAATACATTTCCAGTTTTATTGTAGAAATTCGACTGTTATCGATAAACTTTATACATTTCTGAGATAATCGGATTGTATCGAGATTAGATATCGATTTTTGTGGAGAACATGAAAGTTTTATAGTTAAATCGATTCCGATTCGATTGGCTTAGTGTACCGAAAATATTAACATCTGAAGGACCTCTTTTATTACCAAGGATTCTATATAAATATACAATTTGGCGTTCTCGTATAAAATTGCTACGTAATATAAAAGGAGTTTTGTATGTGTATGCGAGTACACATTAATCTCAGGCTGTTGAGGCATTTTCACGTTTTCCTCTCTGGAAGTTTCATGAGGGGTGGATGAAGGTTGTATATGTTTTAGGAGTATGTTTAACTTCGGTTCTGGGGATAACCGTGAATGACACAGTGTGATAAATTGTGTAATATGTATTAGGGTATTTTTATAATAAAAGGATTTGCATTTCTGTTTCCATGGGTATTATCGTTTTTTCTGCCACGTTGGCCTAATGTTCCGAAGCGCTACTGCTGAGTTTCTCTCGTTCGTCTTGGGTTTGATACCCAGATTGGGCAAAGTGTTGTTGGGTTTTTCTATTTGGAATTTCTCAATAGTAGCCCGGAGTCTGTATTTGTGCCTGGTCGCTGAGCAATCCACTTTATATCTTAATTCGAATGTGTAACGTTTCAAAATAGAACAAACACTAACGATGAACGTGTCAAAACAAATATCTTTATTCATTCAGGTCAAGCTTGTTAAAGCTCAATTTCCTCGGAAATACATACATCAGCGTCTGTTATTTACTCCGTAAACATAGACGTGACATGACAGACTTTTCCCGTCATTGGAGCACGCATGTCTCATAGCTTTCGTATCAATAATTCATCTGGACGGTGGACGACGGTCCATAAGTCTGGCAGGCAGTGCAGCTGCGGGTAGCCGAGTTCGACCTACTTGGCTACTCTCATTTATGTCCCCTAATATCCGACCCAGTTTCACATGTCACTCCACCGGTTAGATATGCACGGTGTTACCAAATAAAATAATTCTGGATGAGAAATATTTATTTGCACTTTTCGCTCGGTTTGCGTGGCCTGGATATGTCTGATCGAAATTGTGTTTCCATTACCCGACTGCGCAAAGCCAACAAAGGAGCATTTTGTAGTTGTTTGAAGTATGATTGCTTTTTTTTTAACTGTCTCTGATTGGCTGTATTATTAAAAAAATATCCAATGTTTATTCAGTAACAATGCAAATGAGAGAGGACTGATACCCGACAACATCGTTGGTGGTCAGATGTTACGCATAACAATAAAGAGGACGACACACAAATGAGGTTACTATTTGTTGTCTATGTATTTATAGAACTAACCTTAACCAGCTTGAAAACTTTCTACAAACGTGTTTCGTACTACAAAAATATATTTACGGTTATAAACAAAAACATCGGTAACCGTTAAAAGTCTAAACAATTGATCGTTATTTTTTTTATACCGACACCTTTTAATACTCTGTGTCAGTATTGGTGATGATGTCATTTATGTATGAAAAATAAGCGTAAAGCAAAAAGTTTATACAGCTTGAAGTTTCATGACGTCACTCCTTTAATAAGTATGGTTTCCAATGATAATAAAACCGGCAATCTTACTTCACATGCCTATTGTTTTCAAACGTAGTCTATTATGCGTGTACGCATTGTCATTTAAGGAATAAATGATTCTTGTACGACACAATGGCTGTTATGCAAGAATCGATTGATGTCTACACTTTAGCTATAAAATCCTCCCACGTATTACCATAATTCCTCTCAATCCCAAATGTGGTACTACAATCGGTTTGCAAACACCAAATCCATTATTTCTTTCTAACATATCGAATAAACTGTTCTTCAATTTCGCCATTGGTGATGATGTCATTTATGTATGAAAAATAAGCGTAAAGCAAAAAGTTTATACAGCTTGAAGTTTCATGACGTCACTCCTTTAATAAGTATGGTTTCCAATGATAATAAAACCGGCAATCTTACTTCACATGCCTATTGTTTTCAAACGTAGTCTATTATGCGTGTACGCATTGTCATTTAAGGAATAAATGATTCTTGTACGACACAATGGCTGTTATGCAAGAATCGATTGATGTCTACACTACCATAATTCCTCTCCATCCCAAATGTGGTACTACAATCGGTTTGCAAACACCAAATCCATTATTTCTTTCTAACATATCGAATAAACTGTTCTTCAATTTCGCCGTTGTCTTATTTCCCTGAAGACGTGACGACGCCAGTATCTAATTCAGTTAAGTAGATTTTATGATAAAAATGTTATGAAATGTATAGAGAAAAAACTTTTTCTTGACTTCTGAGAGTTTTCATAATAGCATTACGGATGAGTCGAAGATAAAGTTTGCTGTTTATTATAGTGAGCCGCCGAGAAAGTTTGAGATATGCCTACGGACACTGAATGATGAATTGAAATAACTTTATTTATTGACCACGTAGAAAGTTCTGCCTTATTTGTATGACTTTATTTGGTTGTATGGCCGTAACTCCTAAAATGTTATGGTCTTCTGGACATTCTATGATTATTCGATTTTTGCAAGTAAAGTTGATGTTGCGGAGTCCTTGGTAATGTCAACTTTACAGAAGATTTTTGTATTTTTTATTCGAATGTTATTCTTTTGTTTTTCTTGTATCTATCAAAAGGTTTGGTTTGTGTTTACCAATTTATGTTATTTTTATCATTTTTCGCATCTTTTTATCACGCTGAGCTTAGTTTTATTTCATCCCAACAACCACTAACACATACAGTCCGCTTTTTGTGTTGACTAAATCAACATTTTCCATTCATTTACTAGCTCCTGTGATATACCTAAGTAATGGAATATTCCCGACCATGACCACAACATGACTAAGGAACTATATTAATAGATAGTATATTTCTTTGCCAGTAAACTCTGTGTTGACATTATGATGACATGACGTCATGTTAACATGACATGTGTCATCCTTTTCTATTCTTAAACAACGTTTGCATTTGTTTTTATTTGAATGTTTATTTCATTCATGCAAACTATTTGAGAATCGCTGTCCTAATTTCATTGAAATCCAATACCATGGTTGGTAACCAAAATCCCATCATATATTATGGCCGCATGTGACACAACCCGTAGCTATGGGAAAATATTTTAATAATGCTATTTTATTAGACAAGGCCTCTATAAGTAAATCCGTACGTCATAAATAATCTGATGTTATTTTATTATACCTTGAGAGTGAACGATGTAAAGGATAGTGAAATCTTGTAGTATAATATTTTGTTAGAACATAGGTAACTGGCAAAATGAGGGTGTACCCGCTAAGGGTACTGCTTAACCCTTCGGGTAAACAAGGCGTGATTTTATATTGTTATGTTAGAATAAAATAATTATATTATAGATTCACGTAAGTACAAACGTCAGCACATCGAATTATACCAATTTGACAAATTTTTACAATTCAAAATGAATCTTATCGTTTTGTAATAAAGTTGAAAATCTATCAAAGAAAGGAGATTGTTCTAGACCGCCCTATAACCAACAAACATTTGACGTGTACGTTAATTTTAATTATATTTTAATATGCTTTTTAAAAATAATATATTCAAGCGGACACTGTTTAATTCTTAATAGGTTTTTAAAAGTGACCTCATTGATTTTATTACCAACTGAACTCGCCATCTTTCAAGGAATTGTCAATGTGAATGTCACAAAAGATTTGACAGTGTCGCTCTCGCTCATATTACATAAATATCGATATCGACGACGATGTCCATAATATCTAGTGATAAATAATGGATGTTCGATATTTATCACTTCCAAAACATTGAAAATGTGCAACATAAAAGTTTTTCATGCATATTTTTTTCATGGAATTAGTTCCGTGAACATTTTAATGGAACTTATGATGAATATGGCTTAGCACGATTATGCTGAAAATATAATGAACAAAACAAACTCACAAAATCTTCTTACTAGTCGAATGAGGGATTTTCTCACAAGTGAGAAAATATTAGTTCAAAAGAGGCGTTGGTAAAAAATACGTCACTGTCTCAGGTTTTTGACATCAAATAAGCTTTCTTATTTACGGATCTTGTTTTTGTTATCAGTAGCCAGTAAAACAAAGACGTATTTTTTACCCACCCCATCTATTGAACTATGTTTTTTCACTTGTCAGAAAATCTCTCATTTAACGATTGAAATGTCATTTACGACGCAACTCTAGTGAATTATTCTCATAACCATTTCACGACTTCAATAGCCATATTTTTACTTTTTAAGTACTTAAACTCTATTTTTAAATGTCGCAAACTAAAACGTTACACATTGTTCGTTGGGAACAAAATATTTTATTTTAGCATTAATTTAATCGAAGTAGAATCGTAGCAACAACGTGTTTATGTTTGAAACGGAACAAATTAATTTACTTTTGACATATTGATCTGTCATTTTGGTCTACTAAATTAAATCCACAGATTAAATAGGTGGTCATTGATAATCGATATACAATGATTGATCTTCGAGAGAGCATCTCTACGTCACTACGTCAGTCGGAGCGTCTCACCGAGACGAACCTGTGGCTGTGTTGTGTTGTTGTGACTACGTATTTTATTTGGCGATTTCTTTTGGCGTTTTTGATTTTGTTTCTGTTTAACGGACTATAATTTGGATTGCTTTCAACGTGACCTGGCTTCGAATAACTGATTCTGTGATCTGCTTAAACGACACCTTAGCATTTTGACAACGGATAACGGACTTCGCTTAAAGTAAACTTCAACCAATAAATAATAACTGTACCTAAAAGGCATAATACAACTGTATGTCGTGTACGGTAATATTTTACTGTATTTGAAGTTTAATGCTTTGTAGAAACCAGAAATAGCGATTTTAGAAGGAATTACTTAAGTTTTCTTTTATTAAAAATAACCTCAAAATCGGTCCCTTTTCTTTAAATAAATCTTTTCTCTAAAGTGTCCGTCAAGAAACTTTGTTCTTATGGGCTAATAAGGGCAGTTTACAAATAGAAAATGATTTTTTCTATGCCGTTGGCTCCAGGGCGAACAATGTATGGGCGTCCTTTGACAGATTGGGGTAGCTTGATGTGCTGGCCTCTGTACGTTACCTTCTTTGATTGACATTAAGTCCTCAATCCGCAGAGAAAAGTTCATATCATAGTTTGTCGTCGTTTTTCTACTGTCGTTATTCTAGACTTGATTCCTTTTATTTTTATCTTTAAAAAGTACGTAAATATAACAGTAACATTTATTACCAGATTTCAATCCAATTTAGCAAATTATTTTAGGGAGCAATAATGGATTTACGCACAAACAACACATATGACAGGAAATATCCTATTTTGCACATGTTGTTGTTTTTTTAATGTGTTCCGTCATGTGGGCGTGACGCAGGCAGGTGTTGTACGATAAACTCAGCTGATAATGAGGGTAGCTTATTGGGTTTACTCAACGTATTTGTGGTACTTATTGCTGCTATAAACATACGTACAAATATAATTATATCATACCTAGGGACTTTATGAGATTAGTAATATTTTGGGTAATAATATCATAATCATAACAGACAATGTTATCGTAATTTAATTGTGATTCTAGGTTTATAAACATACACCGTATTCATTAAAAGAGTTTCTCGTTATGAAAGGACACTTGGAGGAAATGTAACTTCAATTTGTAATTAAACTTGCAATGGAAATCCTGCGAATTTGCACATTGAGTACCCAATTAGCGGGTCCTTCATTATAAGGTTTAATCGGAGTATGGGTGTTTCATATTTATTTTCATAACATTCGTGTTACAGGGATTTGCACCTTGCATCCGCGGGATGTATTCCCACACCCCCATATCGCCCGCTAATCCATGCTTTTAGAGAGCAACCACTTTAGGTTGACCTGCCCTACCCTTCGAATAGCTTTGGGGAAGTTTCGGGGATGCGCAGCTGCTACAAGTGGGAGGGGTCTTCATAATTTGGTCGGTGTTCATGTGATTTTGCCTCCTACATGTTCACACGCACCCCCTTTACTTATTGCATATGTGTAGTGTGTATGAGACATACGACCACGTGGCGAGGCTATCAACTGTGTTTCACGCTTAATAAGAAATTAAATTTCATTCACTATGTTTCATGAGAAACTAGTGTAAGTCGGCTGTTAGCGTTTCTGGGAATGAACGACGCACGGATGGCGAATTAATCTTATTGGCACAACGAAGGCGAGGTTGGATTTATGTTTAGAAGTCAATCACGGAGTAACAGCTGGGTGAATTTTGATACAATTTACTTCTCAGTATAAAGCATATTTTGATTTCAGACCACTTGAACCGACTTGAATTTGGAAGACCTTTTGCCTTAATTTAAAAGCTTATTAATCAGATATTAATCTGTTAAATAGGCTTAAGTTGTAATTCTGTAGTCTTTATTTGTGATTGAAGTTGGTCGTAACTAACAGTTAATAGTTATTTTACTCAGAACGGACATTGTGCAAACCAAAGGCCCTTGGTCTTACATAATCCGAAACGACACGCAAGTATTTGTGTCACCTGAAACCTGTACATTGAATAGTTCTAAGTCTTGCTTTAAATATGGCTGACAGCTGTTGTTATTCAATCAATTTATAATTTCAGTGACAAATGGATAGATTTAGGTACGAGATTGTTAGAACTTTGTGATTGATTCATTATTTCACGATAAAGGATGGAAAACTGAGTGAAAGTGCATATTTTCTCGAGGTTGACCGAATTTGTAAAGCGAGGAGAGAAATAAATGCTTGTTATTGGACGATTGGCGATGTCACGTCATACTCAGAATTTCTGAATGGCTGATGTAAGCGCAGTTTGTGTACAGATTTTGCGTACGTTGTTTGTGGCTACAATTGATGAAAAAGTGTCTATCCTCCTATAGTTTTGTTTATAAATATCATACACTAGTACTTCACCCGCGACTTCGTCCACGTGGATTTTTTTTTAAAACAACGTCTATACCACTCTGGGATAAAGCAGCTTCCCATTAGTGAAAGAATCGGATCAGTAGATCCAGAGATTACCCCCCTACAACCTCACAAACTTAACCTCTTTATAATATTAGTATAGATAACATACATTGACGTTGGAACCCTCGACATTCGTCAAACGAGCCATCAATGTGTAATACAGCGCACAATTATCGCCTGCTCCATGGCTCATGGCTCCCCCTCTATGTTAGTACTTTGTTTATGGAACTCCTGCTCACTGGAGCGGTATATGGGTCAGTCTCCACGTGCTTTTGTGCCATGTTATCCTTTCTCGTTGGTAATTAGCGATTATTATGGAAATTCAAACGTTTTGATTTTAGTTGCTGTGTCTTAGCTTGCTTTGCTCGTTCAGACTGCATGTATAGGTATTACTTGTTTGTATGTATAATGCCAATTATATTATTGTTACGGATATCAAAACTTTCAGATTCACACAATATCACATAAACAATTGTTTTCTGTTTATCTTACCTTTATTCTCTCTATTATTCTTCAAATAAAAATTCAAAGATAACCTTAAATTTATCAGATCGACTATTTCTATAGCTTAAATAAGTCTTATGAAACCAACCATTTTGATTCGCTCATAAGATAATAAGATAGTTTGAACTCATACGCACCAATGTTATAACTCCGAGTAGTTTGATCTGAAAGCAGAGAACATATTTATAAATAAATTGATATTTAAACTACAAAGGATTAGCTGAAATCAAAATATGCACGTACATTGGTATTCGACATAAACGTCACTTTTGAAGACTGTAATTTTTATTTATAATATAGTATAGATTATAGTCGGTGGCGTTCCGCAGTTTTTGCCATTCCCCACGGGAAGAATACGTGAGATTATGTACAGAGGCCAGCACATCAAGTTACCACAATCTGTCAAATTTCTTTGATAGTATTTCAACTTTATTGCAAAGACATAAGGTTCATTTTTAATTGAGAAAATTTGACAGTTAGGGATAGCTTGATGTGCTGGCGTCTGTACCTAGTCGGAAAAAGGTTCATGTAAAATTCACCTTCAGGTGCTTAACCTTTTCATTCCCCGACTGTACCTTAAACACAGTTTCTAAATAGCACGAGAATTACAACTTCATTAACTAGCATTTAAATGTAAAATGTAGTTTTCCGGCTACCGTGCCTGGCACAGACTAATTGCATTGTTAGGACAAAAACGTTAACTTTCAAATGTATTCATTTATGTGGTCATGATTGTGGATTTAATATTTACTCTGTGGTTTTACACTGTGGTTGGTAAAGTTTTTTAATACATAATCAATGAAGTATGGTCTAGAGCAGTCGGTAAAAGTACTTATTAATTCAAAATTCATGATAAAATTGCTCTAAATATAAGCACAAATGTTAATAAATATGTAAGCTATTCAGCCTGTTTTACAGAATGAGTTCATTTCAGTGAGGTAAAAAAGAACCGTATTTCTGTTGGTGTATTTTGTGTTCCAGCTTACGTTGAAATAAAATACCCCAGACCCTGTTTAGAATTATTCACCAAGAGGATGCTTTCCCGTTTTCATTTCTCCGTTCGGTTCTTTTGATTCAAAAGTCGAATACAAAAGTATGAAGGTAAAGAAATCGAAGCGCTTTCAGCAGCTGCTTTTAAATTACGTTCGGTGATTCAACTTTGATAGTCAGCGATACATTTTTATTCGTTTCGCTTCCAAACACAGCTGTTTCCGAGGCTTCCTTCCACCTGTCGAGTAAATCACGACGTTGTCTATGCGCGTCTGAGGAGCGTGACAGGTCCATGAAGGTATCTTCATGGACAGGTCATAGCCACCACAGATTACAAATCCTTTGTATTATGTCAGCGACCTTTTGTTCTCTAGCGTCTATAATTGATTCTATTGCTGTTCACACCGAATAATCCATGACTAACCTTAACAGTCTTTCTAATATTTGCAAGATTGATGAGTTTTGCCTTGTTTGGCTAATAAGCACTTATGAGTTTTATAGTCGCATGTACCTCGTAAAATACGTAATGATTATAGTTACGAAGTTTATTAAATAAAGTTTCGCATGCAATGTTTTCCAGTCTCACAGTTTCATAACTGCAAGTCTTGCGCCTTTGAAGTTAACTTTTTCAATATTAATTTTTAATACAAAAGTTCTGGGTCGGATGATTTGAATTCCTCTGGCAAATTTGCCGTTTATTCATTTCCAACTTTCTTGTATTTTATTTGGTTTGAACGTAAACAAGCGCAGTAGTTATTTTTTTGTTTTTAACTTGTATTTAAATTAACAAAGAACTTTTTCAGCGCTCCGCGTAGGGTGAACGAGGACGCCATTTAATTTGCATGTTGCATCATATCTGCATACCGTACCTACGTTTTGACGACGAGAAGTTCTACAGGTAAAGTTGAATAATTAGCTTGTACACAGATGGAGTTAGGCACGCTTTCCAGTTATCCAATACGAAGTTAAATCAATGTTTTATAAAAACACACAGAAGCGTAGTATAAAATACCTATTTCATTGCTGAATTGTTTAATTCATAAAGTAAAAAATATTTTGGTGTTTTTGTGCATAGACCGGGACGGACGGATGGTTTCACCTATATTTTTGCCATTTATAAAAACAATCTAACAAAAATCAGTCTACCACAAAAAAACCTTGCTTAACATTATTTAACTAGCAAAAAGTGATCATTCATAGAATGATGCTAACATTTATAAACATTAAAATATCAATTTGCGATTTACTATTTCTGTATGAAATAAAACTTGTTTCTGTAAAAAGGTTTTACACATTTGTAGAAGTAGGATGCCATTTGCAGATAAAACTTTTTATTATATTATTTCCATTTTAAAACGATCCGCGACAGTAGATAACGAACGATAGGTATTGCAGTATTCAATTATTACGTTTCGGTAATAGAGCAAGTTAACTTGTACAATTAAAAATATTTAATTACACGTAGAAATTGTTTTATTATGCCTGTTTGTGTAATGTATAGCATATACACCTACCTTTCTAGTTTCTTTTTGTTTACATAATTTTTTCCTCGAAAATTGCTTATGTAATAATGATTATTTATTATGTTATATATTACACTATTATAATTATAGTATAATTTATTACTTTTCTACTTTTGAACAACTTATAGATACTTAAATTTAACGACAATCTAACTAACCATATAGAAAGTTTGGGACAAATGTTAAACCGTTTCTTATCTTTTAGCAATAAAGTTTATTTAAAATACAAAAATTATATCACTACTTTGTATGCTTCTAATTCTGTTTTTTAAATTGAAAAGAAAAGAATAGTGCCCAGAAGACCAGAATTTTCAGTCGTGTCGCGTGCACCATGGCACGCTTGCTGTCGGTGCGTCACCCCTGACCTAGACAGACGTCATGTGACCGAGCCTTAAAATATCGATATTGTCCAGTAGTTGAGCTGTGAAGGTCGGATGGCGGTCGTGAAAAAGCCGACCTACATTATACTTCTATCTATCGGAAAATGTTACACAATTTCATTTTATGTCATCACTGTTTGTAACGCTTTGGCACTTAACAATAAAACTTCTAATGTGCCTCGTTCTGTGTCTTTGAATGGGGCAATGTGATTGCTTCTTTGTACAGTATTCCTTGCTAGACACTACCATCCATTGGTGGATTTATATCATGAGGCCAGTTCATAGAATTTGAAAGAAATATCATATTTTTAAATGACTCCTCAGTGCCTCCAAAAGCGCGTTTAGCCGTTGGTCCCGGCTGTCATTCGTGCATCTTTGACAGTCGTTACGGAGAAGCCCGAAAATCTGACGGCCAGTCTTACCAAGGGGTATCGTATTGCCCAGTTATTGGGTTGTGGTGGTCAGGTAGGCAATCGCTCCATGTAAAATACTATTATTAGTATTCAGCTGCATGCGGTTAGAATGGAAGCCGACCCCAATATAGTTGGGAAATGGCTTGATGATGATGATTAGATTTTTAAATTTTAACAGCTACCTACCTACGTAATTTTGTTAAAGACAGCTAAACGCATATAAAGCGAAGCAATCTTCTCACTCATCATTACAACTTCCCTCGCGAATGGTACTAAGGAAATCATGTACTGAACTTTAATCTAGCTCCGTAATAAGCCAGACTATCGTTTGTCTGCTGCTGTATACGGAGTGTCGGCGTGTCACTTCTAAATGTGGAAGCAAATTGCAGACCCGACTTAGCTCTACAGCTAACTCGATATCCATATATACTATAATATTATAAATGCGAAAGTAACTCTGTCTGTCTGTCTGTTACCTTTTCACGCCTAAACCACCCAACCGATTTTGCTGAAATTTGGTATGTAGATAGTTTGCATTCATGAGAAGGACATAGGCATATATTTTGTTTTTTTTTTTAATTTTTTTTTTTTTGTATTGCACATTATAGGTAGAGTAGGTAGGGTAGGTATAAGCGGGATTGTCCGAAAGGGTTACCGCTACCCCGGAACATAAAGGGCTACGGAAGGAACATGGATGGGTTTTAGTCAGTAAGAGTCTGACACTCCCTTCCGCTCCACCCAGAGCGGGAGCAGTCATTGGATGATTTCCCAGCCTTAAAAAAAAAAAAAAAAAAAAAAAAGGTAGGGTAGGTAGGGTAGGTAGGGTAGGTAGGGTAGGTAGGGTAGGTAGGGTAGGTAGGGTAGGTAAGGTAGGTATCATAGTTAAGACAGGACAACGTCTGTCGGGTCAGCTAGTATATAATATATATATCTCCACGTCCGTACATCTGTCTCCTTCTAAATTAGATAAGTGCTTCTTACTATGCGCTTGAGTTCAATTACTTCCTACAACTTTATTAAGGGACGTTGGTATTCATAATGATAAAATGTGGAGGATGTTGTATATTAAAAAGATGTTATATGATAAAGATTACTGTAATAAACATGTGAGAAGGAAATGTTTATTATTACAATTCTCGCGATTCCTGTATCTTAGGGATCGTTATTGGTTGAAGATACGTGCACTTGCTTTTTGCGAACATAAAGTAGCACGTTCTGAAAGGGACGTATAAGTATGTGTATGTACGTATGTATTGAGCAGGGGTAATATCTAGGCTTTTAATAATATGTAAATAAATTAATTAATGTAATCAGTAAAGAGTTATGTAAAGTATTTAAATTGTCTCGTCAATGTTACGTTCTTTCTGAAGAACTTGACAAATAATTTAAATGTCAGATGGCTGTAACGAAAGGCTGCCTCCTTATCTCACTCAGTATTTATGGAAAGTAAAATATCTTGTAAGTGTTCAAGAAAATTAATTCTTAATCAACGTCTGAGAAATGTTACTTTCTCTGAAAGTTTCGTTTGAAGATTCTATCTCAGTCTAGTAAAATTAATATTTCTTTATCTTAAAGCTTTTAAGGTAAACACACCAATTGCTTGAAATTGCTCGAAGGCGAAGCAATACAGTTTGTTTACGTATACAGCTTCATTTAAGGGGAACATTTTACGCCGCGATAAATTTAGAACCTGCCTGGCAAAGCCCATAACCCTTTGAGGGATTGAATCTGACAGCCATCCGCGCGTGTAAAGAGATCAATCAGAGTCGACGACGGCAAAGCAGGAAGATGTAGCGGCTTTTTTTTAATGTCTCGATGTCTGGCAAATTGTAAAGGAAGTTTTAAAGCGCTTTACAGAAGCGGGTCTAACAGTACTAGAATTCGGTACGCTTGCGCAAGCAATTCGTGTACCGTACTCAACAGTATGGACTTTTTCTAAAACGTTGGTACCGCTCACGACTTACAAACACGTGTTGAGCTTACAATAAAATACCTAGAACTTTAATTCAGAAGGAAATTTTGTCTAGAAAATATTTTTGGTGTCATTGCGGTAAAATTACGTGAGTACGGAGAACTTCCGAAGTTTCGCGTTTCTAAAACAATTTGTTACAAATCTAACAAATTGTTTTAGAAACGCGAAACTTTCGCAATATCATATTGTGCTTTGTAATTATTCGAATGTTAAACACGCGAGATATGGACTCAAATTGTTATTTTTGTTAGCTCACAATGGGCTGGCTGAAAGGTCGCACGGTACACATTTATTAAATGAGAACTTATTACTTTGTTAGTAATTGTTATATACTCGATTTACGGGCCTAGTTAATTTAAAAATCGAATTTATCAGACGGAAAAACAGCGATGTTTTCGCCAATTGATCGATGTAACGACGTAATTTATTGTTGAAATGAATGATGTTTTCAATCAGAATGTTTTTAGATGAAGTAAATGTTGATTTATTTCATTGTAACTACATCGAAGCACACGTTGTAGACAGCTATTGCATAATAAATCTTTGTAAAAAAGTTTACATTAGTTTGTTTTGTTTACACGAAATCAATCGGTTTTAGGCACAACTGTTTTCCTCATAGCTATTAATAATGTATATTATGTAAAAAATCCAATTTTATTATCAATTCCAGAATGACAGTAATAAAAAATCAAACTCGACGTGTGACAGAATACAGAAAAAATCCTCTTTGAAACGTAACAGAAAGGACATTTTATTTTGTTACAGTAACTATAACCCGTTATGAAACTCGCTCACAAACTCAACTCAATTATTGTTTACGAGTAGACGCGCCGCTTTTATTATTGCTCTTAATTTATTCCTTGTAGAATGGGGACTGTATGGGACAGGATGGTTGCGTAACCGCGAACTTGTGGGACAATGGTTCTTAGAGGACACTCGAAAGAAATCAATACCAGGTTTTTAAGTGTGCCAGACAGTGCTTTGTGCTTTTTTGCAGACTGTGTCTTTCGAGTTTGCGTTACAGAGAGGAACCATTTTTAAAGCAGTAGTTCAGAAAAAGCCAATACAGTGTCCATGATGATTTCAAAAAGAATTTTTTTTTTAAATGATGATTTAATAAAGGGAGTGACTATTGAGATGGCGACTAATAGAGAAGTAGGTATGGAAGAAAAAGTGTTGCGCCGACCTCAAATAAATTAGGATAAGGGAGGAGAATGATGATGATGATTTAATAAAGTGTTTTTTTTATCAGAAATAATGCAAAAATCTTATCAGTCTATCTTGCCGTTTACAATGCGACAAAGACGCACGTTTTCATAAAGATAAGTATGATAAATTAGAAAGTTCCGTCCGCAATTGCGTACACGCACAGTACGCACCCATTTGACCATATCCTTCAACGTACGTTCGTACGTTCAACAATGGAGCATTCACCGCGACTAGTCAGTGGAACGTTCACGTGTGTTCCAACAATGTACACACGAACTCATAAATGGATAGAACACATTAAGGACCATACTACTCTGTTGACACGTTCTTATTAAAAAAAAACCGGCCAAGTGCGAGTCAGACTCGAAGGGTTCCGTACCATTCTCTATAAAAACGGCAAAAAAACACGTTTGTTGTAAGGAAGCTCCCTTAAATATTTATTTAATTGTTTTTGAGTATTTGATGTACCGGCAACAGAAATATATCATCTGTGAAAATTTCAACGCCTAATTATCACGGTTCATGAGATACAACCTGGTAACACAGACGGACGACCGGACAGCGGAGTCTTAGTAATAGTGTCCCGTTTTTCCTTTGGGGACCGAACCCTTAAAATACGCTGAATAGCGCACCTCCTCTTTTGTGCTCAAAAAATATTATTCTTAAATTATGTCAAACAGGATGTGTAAATCATTGGTTATACATATTTTTTAGTCTACTAAAATCCCATGAGGGATACATTTTTATGAGTTTTTACTTTCTTTATAAGACTACAGGTGGTTTAAATTAAATGAATTATACGAATTAGGAAACATCCTACATTTGCGAGAATGTAGGAATGTTAAGGCCAGCGCACACCGGCGTATGGTGGCTACGGGTGACGGTATCGAGAAGGAGATACCGAAGAGCATCTCGCGGTATGGGCGAAATTGCCTGTACCCCGCAATTGAATGCTAGCAGATTTCGGTGACCCGTCTCTGAGCTTTAGAATTTATATCTTATTACCATTATATATGTACGAATTTACATGGGTAAATTTAAAATATTCTGCCTCGCCATCTGCCGATGTGCACTGAATTTGAATAGCTAATTTAATTGAATAATAAATCTAATTACATAAACCCATAAACAGCACGAATATAAATATATTCGCACATAATAAATATTTTTATAACGGGTTTAATCCTGATTACGGTTAATTAAGTCATCGAACCATGTTAGACGATCGATGCCTTTAATAGGCCTGATTCATTAACGCCACAAAACAAAATAGAATATTCAATGAGTACATCAATGTACAGTCACAAGCATTTGCTAAGTTTTAAAAGTATTTTCTCCTTCTGTATTCGTTGTAACTGTATGTTGTTACGGACGTAGTAATATTAAATCCTTAATATCATGAAATAGTTCTTATTTTAAAGTCAATCAATCTGCCTAGCCTTTTCCCAACTATGTTGGGGTCGGCTTCCAGTCTTACCGGATGCAGCTGAATACCAGTATTTTTCATGGAGCCACTGCCTATCTGAGCTCCACAACCCAGTCACTAACTGGGTACGATACACCTGAGTAAGACTGGCTGTCAGACTTTCAGGGTTCTAACTAGCCGTAACGACTGTCAAATATCCACGAATGACAGCCGGGACCAACGGCTTAATGTGCTTTCCGAGACACGGAGGAGTCTCGATATCTGAAGATGGTCACCCATCCACCGACCAAACCCAGCAAGCGTAGCTTAACCTGATGGATCGATCGGTGCGGCTGTTATTACTTAGCCACGAGCTCCTTCTTCCAGGAATCCTTATTTCAAAGTAACAATAGTTATTCCATGAGAAGCCAGTATTCTTTGTAAGTACGAGGTTTTTTTTTTTGAAAAATCAATATCATAAACCATTTTCGTGCTAGTGACTGTACCTATCTAAAACAGATATACTTGTAAAAAGAACGGTGAAGTTCTGTTACAAGTACCTATATCTACTCTATTTCTATAGCACGAATCTGCTATAAAAAATCGTGGGCTATTATAGTGTCGGTCTGTCGGTACATTGCATGGTAGGCGCACGCGCCGGGACTTCCGCTCAAGCGCTTATTGTGGACTGACGGACCGGAAACGCTTGATACCATCTAAAACTACACTGGTGCAGTACTTATACTACTTACCATATATAGCGAAGATGCAGTACTGCATGCAAACTAGTTATTTGCTGTATTTAGGGCTCGTTTGCATGTAACGGCTGTAATTTCGTCTAGTTTGAAATGTTATTCTAATGCAAATATATCTTTTAAGGTAAGACTGTTTCTTACGTAATTTTGATTAGGAAGTAATGCGAATAACGATGTAAATATACGTGTTTAGAAATCGACGTCTCATTCTTCATCTTTAAATGTACTTTTCAGCTAATTGCCATCAATGACAGTTAAACTAAACTGCTGCGGTCATTTCACATCCGCGATGCAACTTTCTTATTAGTTGGCCATGACTAGCCATTCTCCTTTAAATGGAGAAAACCGATTTTCTATTAAAGCCACGATTGAACACCCAAGCTCACTACAATCGTCGCGGTTTTTTATATAGAAAAGAAAATCTAAACAGTATATAAATCCAATCAGGCAGTTAATCTGAAAGCCTGAAAAGCTGTCTGTACACATTAAACATTCAGTATTATTTCGGTGGGGATTATTTATTTAGTGCTAGCTTCACGGCATGGTTGTCTGGTATTGTGCACGCTGACCACCGTCACAGCTCCACATGGGGCGGGCCCACCGCCACAGCCAGTGTGCGCGATAATTGGACCGTCGTTCCGGGCACATTGTTCCCTCCGTATCGTTTGTTATGGTAATGCAGTCCGTTTTATTTCCTCTCCAAAATAAACCTTACGGAGAAAAATCACGGCTCGCAAAAGAACAGATAAACACAAACTTTCTTTGACGCGTAAACAATAACAGTGCGATTCTTGAAAACGCAGACTTGTTTAACCGTAATGACGCTGTTTGAGAATGTCGGAATTACTCGCTTGATTATCTCCATACGTTTTTCTCGAATGAGACGTAAAAACTTCAAGCGGTTAGCGGATGCGACGCACGAAACATGCAGCTGTAAAATATCCGTTTTAAGTACCGCAACAGAACATAAATGTAGTGTGACAATAACGGAGTAACTACTTATCTAGAAACATACGCCACGGGTTTGTTTACCAACTTCTGTTTGAGAAAGTTTTCGTAAAATTTGTTAGTGTAGGGTGGGAAATCATCAAATGACCTCTCCCGCTCTGGATCGAGCGGAAGGGAGTGTCAGACTCTTACTCACTAAAACCCATCCATGTTCCATCCTTAGCCCTTTATGTTCCGGGGTAGCGGTAACCCTTTCGGACAATCCCGTTGAACCAGGTTAGTGGGGTCTAAGACAAATAAATAATGTAAGAGATGTAGATAAAGTCAAGAAGTTATACAATGTTTCTAACATATCCATTATTACAATTACTGATCTAAAATATCGCCGAAAGAAAGAAAGATCATAAACTGGATAATAAAGTAACGAATCTATGTCAATAAACAGAGTGATAGAGCGGCAGCGATATCAAGAAACATAAAATAATTTATGATCGATTCTATCTGATTAGATTCGGAGGATAAAACGATATCACGTCTCGAGTACAAATTAAACGCCTCCATGTTTTTTGAAGAAATACTTTCACCGAGAATATAGAATTGTAAACATTATTTTATGAAGGTTTGATGAAAAAAGTAAATGAAGATAGAATCTGCGGTTAAGAGTGAGTTGGGAACATTTTAATAACAAAAATGAATTTTCCACCGACGCGCGACGTCTTTACTATAAAGATGGAATAAAATAAAAACATCAGAGTAAAACCAGTCATGCTGCTTAAAACTTATTTAATTATAGACTGGTCGAGGATAAAGATATGACCGATCTTGAACTCAACAATGTGCCATATGAAGGTCGTAGAGATGTTACCAAAATTTCAAATTCATTTTCTTAACCAACGAACGTTGAAAGTATCTTTGAAATCCCAAAAGCACGTCATTCCCATCTCATATTAGATGTGCCAGAGATATTTCTAACGTCATTGGCACGCTTTATTGGCACTCTGGCTTTGTATGAAGCGATGATCGCTGGATTGTTATGCAACTTTCTATAATGTTTTCACAACTTTTGCAACTTGTCAGGTTTGCGTTACACGAGTTTATTGACCTTCATCAGCTGTCTATTGTGAACGTGTGACGTACCACGTAATCTAAGACTAGAATTTAAGCTAGAAACAATGGCATAAATTAACATCGTGAGATTTTTTAGAAGTCGTATTGACTACCTCAATCGTCAACATCATCAATGAGGGCCTTTGCATTGCAACGCTTCTCATAATTATTATTTTATTTATTTTTAGCCTTTGTTGTCACACTGCAGAGCAAAGGCCTCCCTTTCTCCTTTCCACTCCTCTCTATCCTGAGCTGGACCAATCCTATCTGTAGGTATTAAGCTCGTCTCGCCATGTTCTCTTGGGCCTGCCTAGAGGACATTTTTTGGGACCCGATTGGTGGTAAGTGTGGCCCATAACTCTTGATTATAAACAGAGAAAAAAATCTTATAAACAATTAAAGAATAGGTACTCTTTCTTGATAATATGCGATTCATAATAAAACTGCCGAGTAAATGCATTATTATAAGTAAGGGGGTAAGTGTAAATAGTGTCGTTATTGACGCGGCTCACAATCCCAACATTACCTGACTCATTAAATTGCAATTTCACACCATCTCGTGGATAATAAGGAAGCATTAGGTACTACATAACATTGTGTTTTAGCGTGGCATCGCGTAATGCTGAAGATTACGTCTCTCTGTGGAAACATTCCATCAACCAGAAGAGATTACGTTGTGATGGAATAAGACGCACGCGCAAACATCTGGGATCGTGACAGGTGATTTATAGAATAACTTCATAATGCTCCGCGGATAAACTGCATAGCAGTGTTTGTTCAAGTTTTTATATGCATTAAAGTTATCGCTTCTTCGTTTTAAAATAACTTTTGCATTTATGTGCAGATGGAAACGCTCGTGCTCGTGGCTAACTAATAATAGCCGCACGGATCGATCGGTCGGTCAGCGTAGCTTAACCTATCAGGTATCGGTAGATGGGTGACCATCGTATCGAGACTCCTCCGTGCCTCGGAAAGCACGGCTTACGTTTGTCCCAGCTGTCATTCGTGGATCTTTGACAGTCGTTACGGGTCGTCAGAAGCCGGAAAGTCTGACAGCCAGTCTTACCAAGGGGTATCGTATTACCCAGTTACTCTCTGGGTTGTGGAGGACAGATAGGCAGTCGCTCCATGTAAAATACTGGTATTCAACTGCATCTGGTTAGACTGGAAGCCAACCCCAACATGGTTGGGAAAACGCTGCCTAGCCTTTGATTTATTGTGCAGGTGGAAAACGTATTTCTTATAATCTGTGGCAATTAGGAGGATCATCATATGTCTCACTGGTGATCTTTTTAAGCCTTACATTGTAGAATATTTCTAGCGACATTTTCATGTTAATTTCTGGCAAGTCATAATCTATTTATTGTGCTGGTAACAATGTTAACTAATTCACAAACTAACTCGCCACTGACCACTGCGGATCCCCGACCTAATTTTATGTTTCGTATATTGCCGGGAATTCGCACCGCGATATACGAATTTCGTGGCAGACCCGCGTAATACCGGGCTTTCGTCTAAATTTCGGAATTCAGTAGCCAAATCTCATAGATTACTAATATTGTTTGCTTGAATAGCTTCATTTATTAAATCTATCAGTTTTAGGAAATCCTCGTTTTAAAAATAGTTTTTTTTCTCTACTTTTAATGTTCGAACTTTTCTTAAATGGATGCCTAATTTTCGGCCAGCATTTTTAACAAAATTTCTATTTCATTTTGAGCAACATTCTGATCATCTAACTTAGAAGATTGAGGTTCAGACAGAGGCATTCCAAATTAAGATAATGAGCGCGTGGATTAAAGTAAATTTACATTTAGAAGAGCCAGAGATACACCATAGGCCAGGTGATATCTCACGCACGAAGCTAAGTCTATTTTTAAGTGCCCAAGCCTGTTCCACGCAACTCGTAAAAAGGCTATTTCCACTCCAGAAGCAATAAAATGTGTCCCTGGAACAATTTTATCCTGAAGCTTATCTCAGCTTAGGACAAGTTCTTTTTATGGCATACAGCAATAGACCTTCGACAATAAGAAACACACAAAAGGTCCTTAGGGGACAGTATGGTAATAGTATTTTCGAGTTTTATATTTTCGAGACGCCATTTATGAGGGATGCGCCGAGTAGCCCGCGAAATTCTAATTTTTATAGTATTATGTAATTTGAAAATCAGTGTCAGGTTGTATGTTGATCAAATTATGATTTATGGCCGTAACACGTAAAATTATATAATCCTCTAAGTTCATATTTCAGGAAAAATTGAGTTTCGCGGACTACACTGGCGCATTCACCTTAAGTGAAGTTTCAGAACAACCAAAAGCATTGCTAAGGTCAAACACGTAACAAATTCTTTGATAACAAATGTTATGTTCATGAATTTCAATCTAAAATGTAATAGAACAACGGAATGCTGTTTATGATGTGAATTGCATTTGCTCAACGTTTCAAGCCCATTTCAGAGCACAAATTGTAAACAATATCGCAGCCGTAAAACACTCGAGGTATTAAAAGATGGATCGAATTCTTGCTCAAACCTCCATGTTTGAACCTTTGCGCGAACTACAATCGATACACCCGTTCTCTTTGATTGGAAACAATATTCTAAGTTAAATTAACTATAACTTTGTATATTGTGTAGGTACTTTCTTGAATGTGCGTGAATTTCGTGAAAATTAAAAAAAAATGTTTCATTTCGTTTTAAGAAAATCGCTAACTTAGTAGCAAAACCAAATTTGGTTTTTATAAACAAGAGAGAAGTGAACTCTCTTCACTCGATCTTGTTATGAATATAGCTATTATGAAAGTATGTGTAAATAATATAACATAATTAAAATATAAAATCATCATCATTTTTGAGATATCGTCTTTCAGATAGAGAGCCAATTGGGCCCATTTTTTTGCACGCAAGTTTATACTGAAATGAAGAATCACTCTATTCTACTTCTATTTATATTTCGTTGGCGTATAAAACAAACGACCTGAGGGCATCGAAGCGATATTTCAGTTATCTGCCCACGCAGTCAAATCGTTGGGAAAACGGTTTTATCCCTCGTCGACCTATTTTCTGGATAACACAATGCTTCGACATGTATCGCTGTCCCATTTGTGTATCGATTGCTGTATGTGTGTGATTAGAGATCGAATATGGGTGAATTAACTGTAGCTATTTGAGGCTAGCTAGCTATTTGTGTTGAAGATTATCACTGAACACATTAATATGGAAGTTTTTATGACATCTAGTGTCAAAAAAATAAATTGTTGGTTTAGTTCAAGGCGAATGATGATTCAAAAGCTTAGGTACTTCCACGTGTGTTAGTTACTCATAATATTGGCATTGTAATGAATACTCATAAACCTGTTTTTATTTCTGAGAAATTAGCAACACGAAGTTAAAAAAAAGACGTAACTATTCCAGTTTTTCCGAGCAGTGCAAACTTTGCCAGAATCGCAAAAAATCTTTTCATTAACAGACTGTTTGAAGAAATTCATTGATACTGCCTGTATACCTTGTGTACGAAGACAAACATATTACGATAGTGAAATTTCTTCTTTTACGGGTATCATCATCTAAAATGTCCAAATAAAAACTCTTTTCTAAACTTATTCAGTCGTGTCGAAAGGTCACGTACAAGCGCATCAAGTATGATAGATGGCCAACAACACTAATACTAGTTGTATTAGGAAATAATCATATTATTCGTGGTTACATTCGAGATTACCAACTATGATGGAAGGCGCGAGACCGTGGGAAACGACCGTGGACATTCGACAGACGAGTATAGCATTATTAGCCTATAATGTTCCCAGTGCTAGGACACAGGCTTCGTCTTTTAAGCGGGATTGTCCGAAAGGGTTGCCGCTACCCCGGAAAATAAAGAGCTTAGGAAGGAACATGGATGAGTTTTAGTCAGTAAGAGTCTGACACTACCTTCCGCTCCACCCAGAGCGGGAGGGGTTATTTGATGTTTTCCCACTCTCAAAAAAAAAAGAGGCCTTCGCTTTGTGTGAGAGGAAGTGGGCGGTAATCCACCGCTAGGGCCCCTTGTGGTTGGTTGGATCTCACATGTTTTCAAGTTTTTAGTTCTAGGATATGCCGGTTCCTTCACATAGTTTTTCTTCACCGTTTTGAGAGCCGTTGTGATGAAGTAACGTGTCTGCTGGGGTGCAAACAATCTAACAAATACTAAAAATATAGTAACAGTAGGTTTACTTCATTACCATAAATATTCTCAGTACCGGGTTAAATACGTATATGCAGTTGGCGATGCGACAAAATCTTGAAATTCTTGAATAACTTGCCACTCATAAAGTTCCCAAATAGAAAATTCTTGTTTCATGACGACGAATGGCATAGCGTTGCGAAGTGGGCGTGAAATTATAAATAACTACCCTCGCCCAGCCGATTGAGAAGAGCTCAATGTCACAGCTTCATTCTTCAAGGTATTTTTATAACGTGCTTCGGGTAGTCCCCGAAACACGTACGCCTCGCAAATAAACAAAGAACTCTTGTAGCAATTTTTTTGGTCCGCTCCCGAGAATAAGGTTATGTGAGAAACTGAGAATATTAACAGAGCTTACTTTCCATCTAGTTATTTATATACTGGAAATGTTTATTTTTCTCTCTGTACTGATTTGGTGAGTTTGTTTGGCTTAGGTAATACAGGTTACCTCGAAACTTTAACACTTAGCGGTAAAACTAAATACAGCTGCCAACTATAAATTAAAATCAAAGGTGCTCTCGTAACATACCATGCATCGGCTCATACATATGAAACTGTATCAAAAAAGAACCGCAAATATAATCTCGATTGTGAAACGAACGAGCAATATCAGTTCAAAAATAAATCCGAGTGGAATGGCCGAGTGCAGCTATTAACTCCATACAGCAGCCAAACGACCACTTGGGCACGTTTAGCCTGTTTCATCCTAGAAACGTCGTCGTTTAAGACAATGGCGAGAGAGAACCTTTTATATTTCAGATCAATAACCCCTTGTTCGGGTGCGAGCCGTTGACACATGAATAGAGAATGAAGCATCAGTTTCCCTCATGGAAACCACTGTCGGCGTTTCTGTAACAATGCCATTATGTGCGATGGGACGCGGTTCGCAAGAGGTCATGCAGCAGTATCTCTGCTTATTGTTTATTTAGGTTCGCTACAGAGGTTGGACTCATTAGCAAGGCGTCTGGTATCATCAAAAATTTCATCTCAGTATGTAGGTACTTTAAAATCTGGTACACACGCAGTTTTACTTTATCCCCGGACACACGAATTTCGTGACTTCTAATGTAATGTTGAACTGTAGTAGTCCCACCCACTCGAGAAAGTTACGTTAGCGGTACCGGCCGGAATGTTAATGGTTGGAGCAATTATTTTGGACAAACCTCGACCAACTTGAGATGGGCAAGGGACAAATTCAATTAGAAAACATTATGTTTCTACGAGAATTAGGAACGAGAGAACACGAGAAGGACACTCGAGATTGCTTTGGGCACTTCTTGAGCATCCTGTTATTATGGAGATGATACAAGGGCCGGATCACGCAACACTAACGAAGATTTCGCGTGAGAAGTCGTATTCATGATATTCGTAATGAATAAGGTCGGTCGCCATTAATTTTATTAGGCACTTATGAATGAGTTAACCTTATTAAAGTCAAGTCGCGTTGTCCTCATGGGAGACGTGACTGCCGGCCTAAGATACAGTCTGAATAATAATTAACTTTTACGATTGCTAGCAAATATAACACCTTGACCATTTGGTGCGATCGAAATAGGTACCATGTGTCCCATATATGTTAAATATTTGGGTTGTAACGGCTCTCCTGCCCTAATTTTTATCCTATCCAGCTCACACACACACGTCTGGGATAGAACGGAAAAGCCTTAAGCCTCAAGCATTTTAGATGAACAATAAAAAATACGACGAAACGATTAGCTATCTGATCATATCAGGGTTATGATGTTTGTTGTGAACTTTGTCCGTTGACTTTTGTAAATATTCTTTATTTTCTCTCACATTCGTGTCAACAGCCTTTTGTATCCATCAATATTTATGGGTATGTTTATATATTATATTTATATATCCATCAATATTTATCAATGCATATAAATGTTTGATGTAATTAAGATTTCAAGTTCTTAAATCGAAACAGAATTCAATAATGCGCCTACGCATGTGAACGACCGAATCCCACACCGTTTTTTTGTTTTATGATGAAATGAAATCTTTCAGTACGTGACTGGGAGACGTAGGTACCTCTTATTAAAGCCAAACTGAACTTGAACAACAATCTTAGAGAGGGTTTGCTTATTCATTTAGGAGACGTCAATCTTGATAAACTAATCAACTGAACAAGAAAGTAAGTGACCCTTCTACCAATTGAAGCAATGTTTAAACGACATTGAGTTAGGGATCGGAATATTTCGAAGACGGCTATTGGAACCCTCCAGGGGGTTCACATCTAGCACGGAGGGATCAAAATAGGGGAATTTGGTTAGGGAAAATTAAGAAAGACCAACTTATGCAAATTGTTTTATTGAACACTTATTTATCATCAAAGCTGTAATTACGTAAATATAATCTTGGATTATATCGTGACCCCTTTTACTGAAGTTAACCAGACACGACTGCTAAGAATAGGCGGTGACTGTGCAAACACTGATGAACAAAGGAGAACGAAAGAGAGGCGATTCATGCTTATGTCTCGTAATAAAGCGATTTCTAGTTACGTCAATACTTTTCCGTGATGTACTTCTTGCTGGTGTGAGTACTTCGATCGATCGATGATTTCAATATCTTGTTGTATCTAATCAAGAAATGAAAACCGAACGCAATTGATAAGACGACACTTCAAACGGCAATACCTAATGTAATTTACGAAAAGACAATTAAAAAGAATAACGTTAAAACATTCAAAGTTATACGTAACGAGGCGAACGAACTCGCTTCGGTCAATATCAAAGTTGAATTTAAACAGCCGCCTACTAATGACCAAATTTTTAAACGAACTCTTTACAAATGTTGCCTCTACAAGTCCATATTTGCTGACTACTTAGAAACTTTTTTACCTCACATCATTGTATGAGTCGGCAGATATTTTGGAACCAAATAAATTGAAACAGGTGAAAGTGATTTTGCATAGCTAGATGATATACTAGCTTTATCAGATGCCGTCATAGCCTAAGGAAATTTTAGACAATAAATTACATAAGAGTTTATACGCATCAAGATTATAATGCTCCTAAATACAACAGAGATATTAGATTAAGAATACTTAAAGCATTCATTGTAAAATGGTAAGACACTCCTCACAGAAATGAACTCTTATTGTGTTGATTGAGGCACTTAACATTTAACAACGCTTATCTCTTGACCATGAAACCATGGGTACCTTTTGTTCGAAATTAATAATACATTTGCATATATTGGATAGTTGATTGATAAGTGCATCAGTAGACAGTTGCTTCAAGGTATTCTCGTTATTAATGCCTAGTTAGAAACCGGTTCAACCTGCAGACTATGAATCATTCGTTGATTAATTATTATAATATGAGAACCGCTGATATAACATTTTGTTTAGAATAATAGTTCCTTGTTCGTGATGTAATTATTGAGGTCAATTAAGTATGGAAATTACAAAGTTAGCATACTCATTAATAAAATTGTAACATTGTTTAAGATCCACAATTCAAAAATTTATCATAATCTTTGTATCGTTAATGATACTTTTATGGACACGTATATTATTAACACTATTTTTATTTCTATCTTTAGGGTTCGGATCCCCAGTGTAGCAGTGTGTCACTCAAATATTTGTAGGGCAAACGTCAAGGACCTCCGAAAGGACCCTTCTTACCCTACCGTCCTAGTTCTCACGGACTTATAAACCAAACGACTGATCTTGTTACTATTATTATTTCATCGAATTTATTCTCTCTGTTTATGGAACGAATAAAGTTCCGCTTTTTATATATCTAAATCTTTAACCACTCTAGAAGTATTAAGTACCTATAGATAGATAGGTATTAACAGCTGGTATTTCTTTCTTTTTATCGCTGTTCCGTTGAACGCTTTTGGGGTCTGCAAGCATCACACGGGCCGGTTCAATTGCTCAATGCCCCACCATTGTGTTACGTGACCAATTGAATCAATATTGTTCCTCTATTGCGTCTTGCTATCTACTTGTGAATGAGTTACATTTTCCTATCTGTGTCAAATTAAATTAAAGCCATACAATAAATTTCAATTTATTTTGAATGAAGAGTAGACTTAATTCAATTTTTAACTCGAGTTTTTGTCGGCGTAAGAGATGCATCGATTGGATTTCGCTTTATGTTTTCAAAATAACTCTTGCAAAGACAGGAATGGATCATTCATTTTAATGATGGCACTGCACCAATTCGCTACACCCGGTCATTGGTCCAATTCAATGCCAAACAAACAGTTCATACATTAACAAATTCTGTGTGTACCCTAGTTCATTGTCAGAGAATAATTCGACGCTGCAGATAATGTGTCATTTAGCATTGATGTACTAATGCAAGAGTTACTAGCGTGGGTCGACGGCATTGTTGCGTGGGAAAACAGTCCAATTGCGGCTATGCATCCGGCTTAAGTGTTAACAAATACTTATAGGCTGTAACTAGTTAAAGAGCCCGTAGCTAAACGTTACCGGTTATGAAAACATGGAATCGATATCTGCAAGTATGATGTACCTAAATATTGTCTCATAAACTGCCGGGATACGATTGTAGCCAGAGGTAGCTGTACTAAGTCAAGTGAATAGAAATATGAGTGTCTTAGTAAATAAAGGTCGTTGCAACGCTACCTACACCTTCAGGGAGACGTGACTCTACGTGACACAGTAATAAATCTGCCGCGGTTTTGTGTACCATGCTGTCTTGACAATGTTCGGCTGAGAGCTATCATAACTCAAGCCGAGAGAAATGAGACGTGTTGAAAATTTGTGCGTTTATACACATACGACTGACGGATGTAGTCTACGAGAATTATTCGAAGTAATAAATCTAATTACTTCACGCAACCCACAAGGTAAGTTTTTCATAAAAATACTTTAGTATATTATGCGTGTGGAGCATTATTCGAACAAATAACAAGCCAGACAACCTTCAGTTAATAAAGACGACTGTGCGAGAGGTAGGTAGGGAGAGAGAGAGAAAGCAAATTAAAACAAGAATTATTAACGATTGAAAGAGTCATTAGTTTTTTCATTACCAGCTAAACAAGTGACAAAAAAGAATTGGAGATGTTTCAAAGTTGAAATATGGATACGTGACGAGAGCACCCGTTAGTTCAAAACTTCAAACATATAGCTGTCATGATTAGTCATGAATTTGAAAAATAAACGTGCTAGTTTAAAAATGATTGCAAATGTACTGTTTTTCATAACGGTGAATTATTATAAATCGCCGTAACTGTCTTATAGCGGCCATTACAATAGTATAAATTATTAGCTTGCGATACTACATCTCTAGAGTTACGTTTATTACACATTCTAACTAGATGTAATAAAGGAGATTGTTCTAGACCGCCCTATAACCAACAAACATTTGACGTGTACGTTAATTTTAATTATATTTTAATATGCTTTTTAAAAATAATAAATTCAAGCGGACACTGTTTCATTCTTAATAGGTTTTTAAAATTGACCTCATTGATTTTATTACCAACTGAACTCGCCATCTTTCAAGGAATTGTCAATGTGAATGTCACAGAAGATTTGACAGTGTCGCTCTCGCTCATCTTACATAAATATCGATATCGACGACGATGTCCAAAATATCTAGTGATAAATAATGGATGTTCGATATTTATCACTTCCAAAACATTGAAAATGTGCAACATAAAAGTTTTTCATGCATATTTTTTTCATGGAATTAGTTCCGTGAACATTTTAATGGAACTTATGATGAATATGGCCTAGCACGATTATGATGAAAATATAATGAACAAAAAAAACTCACAAAAGTACTTACTAGTCGAATGAGGGATTTTCTCACAAGTGAGAAAATATTAGTTCAAAAGAGGCGTTGGTAAAAAATACGTCACTGTCTCAGGTTTTTGACATCAAATAAGCTTTCTTATTTAGGGATCTTATTTTTGTTATCAGTAGCCAGTAAAACAAAGACGTATTTTTTACCCACGCCATCTATTGAACTATGTTTTTTCACTTGTCAGAAAATCTCTCATTTAACGATTGAAATGTCATTTACGACGCAACTCTAGTGAATTGTTCTCATAACCATTTCACGAGTTCAATAGCCATATTTTTACTTTTTAAGTACTTAAACTCTATTTTTAAATGTCGCAAACTAAAATGTTACACATTGTTCGTTGGGAAGAAAATATCTTATTTTAGCAATAATTTAATTGAAGTAGAATCATAGCAACAACGTGTTTATGTTTGAAACGGAACAAATTAATTGACATTTGACATATTGATCTGTCATTTTGGCTTACTAAATTAAAACCTCAGGTTATATAGGTGGTCATTGATAATCGATATAGAATGATTGATCTTCGAGAGAGCATCTCTATTCTGTACGTCACTACGTCAGTCGGTTCGTCTCACCGAGTCTTGTGTTGCATTGTATTTGGTGTTTTTTTTTGGCGTTTTTGATTTGGTTTCTGTTTGTAATACAACTGTATTTACAGTAATATTTTACTGTATTTGAAGTTTAATGCTTTGTAGAAACCTGAAATAGCGATTTTAGAAGGAATTACTTAAGTTTTCTTTTATTAAAAATAACCTCAAAATCGGTTCCTTTTCTTTAAATAAATCTGTTCTCTAAAGTGTCCGTCAAGAAACTTTGTTCTTATGGGCTACTAAGGGCAGTTTACAAATAGAAAATGATTTTTTCTATGCTGTTGGCTCCAGGGCGAACAATGTATGGGCGTAGAACAATCTCCTTTTAACTAAGTATTAATACGTGACGCAGTTGTATTTGAATGTAAATTTCACTTTCTAAAATGATGTGCGATTTCTAAGCAATCGTTAAACGATTTGCCTTATCATCTAATAACTCTTCGTTATCGCAGTACAGAACATTGTTTGCCAACATTAATTCATTTTCATTGCTAACAACATTAATTTCTGGACTAAAGTCAATTTGTTTAAAATTCCGCCTTTTCAGACTAAGCAACCCCTTTTCATGATCTTTAATGAATCTGTATTTAGGTCACTGATAGAAATTTCATTTGAATTAATCTGGGTTATTTCAGATTAAGGCTGCGGATAATATAATTGATTCTTTGTATTAATTTTAAAATTTTATTACCATGAATTATTATTTATTTTGACATTTTATTAATTTATTTTAAATCTATTTTGCTTGCTATAATTATTATTTTGTTTTTTTTTTTGTATAAGTGCAATTCTGGTGTCTTTTGTATTACTATCTGATGTGGTTTTATATGGGTCTCGGGCCTGAAATAAATGAAATTTATTTTTAATTTATTTATTTTATTTTTATAAACCTCACGCTAACCAACAGAATTAATGAGCATTAAACGCTGCAAATTCTTAAGAGCAGCTTGGATTTTGCAAAAATATTTATTTTCTTAAGAACTAACTTCATACAAGTTGCTTGACAAAGTTAACTTAAGTTTAAATATCTCAAAAATGAAGGATAGCACTGAGTCACGGCACGATTCTTTTGAATTTTTGACCACAGCGCAACCCTTTTAAATTCCAATAGGGTGAATCAGAAAAAAGATCACATACCGACGTGTAGGAGCATTTTAATAGAATAATATTTTTAAAATACAAAGTTCATCCAAATGTCGTTATTGGCTTTTGTTTACAACGATTTTGACACTAGTAATAACGCATTTGCTATAGAAATAATGACTCATATGAATTTATAAGCTTTCTAACTAAGAGAATTGGTTATGTTATTGCATCACTGCTCACATTGCTTGTATTTTTGTTAAGTCATAGAAAGTGCATGTCGAGAATTGAGTAATAAAAAGACAATAGCGCATCATTGGAGAGTTGGTAAGCAATTGTAGTGTGAAGAAATCAATCTGCTGGCAAGCAACAGCGAGCGATAATAGCTAGTCTGTCATTATTGCTAAACAAAACGTGCTTTCTTTTCATGTTAAACAGATGGCAAATAATATTGTTTCAGGAACGTCTGCGTCCTTCGAAAAACGAGTTCCTTTGAAATTAAGAGCATAAGAAAGAAGTGGACGGTGTACAATGATGAAATTCCACTTCGGCAAGCTGCGATTTGGTAATGTGTGCACGCAGTGGCCAGGTGGTGAAACTGGTTGTCTTCCCTTCGCCTTGCTATCAGGTGTGTACTGTGAGCGTGCTTCCAGATACATTTGCCATACACCATAATGTAAATTAAAAAAAAATCATAACAATTGCGATAGAACATATTCTTTTTTGTTCTAGTAAATAATCAAATAAATTATTAGGACTAAATGGCTGTATAAAAATTGTGTCATTTGAAACAGCCCTAAACATCGATATGGCTATAAAATAGCTGCAAAGGCGTGCAATACTGCGCTACCTGAGTTTTATGCGGCTGCTCGTTTCCAGTGCCATTGTTAGAGATGTAACTGACCCTAGGACGCGAGGCCGGGCAGGTAGTCTTTGCTTTAATCAAAAGGATTAAAAATAAAACAGATCGTACTTGGTTTCTCAATATCATCTTCGAATCAATAGGCCATTCATGTTCGTACAGTATGGGCATTAAAGTGGAGCGAGTGGCTAATACAATGAACAATAGAGATTAAACATTTGGATTGAATGCAGGCGCTAACATTGTGTAGGTGTCGAAATTCATTCATTACCAAATGTAGGCAACTACCAATATGTTCGACGAGAAATATTATTGAGTATATGCCATAAGTCTTGGTCTTGATATTTAGACTGTTATCAGCCTTGCTCAGGATCCCTATCCGTAACAGCTAATTGCTTTCCATTATTCCTCATTGCGTTTATTAGTTCATGACCCAATTAGCTTCTAAATTGTTTGAAATTGGTTTGATTCAAGTGGCTCCCAGCGTGCGCAAACAACTGACGTTTTTTTCATAATCCCTTCTTGGAATCTCCACTCAAACGGGCAATATATTTAGAGAACATGACGTGGTTTATGTCATCACCTAAACCTTGATTTATAAACAAAAGGTATTTTGGTTCGGTTTGTGTGAATGGGTTCTTGGAAACAACTTTGACATTATTTTAAAGACGACCTTTGAGGTAAAGCATATTGACGTGTTGTCTGTTGTCAATTAGTTCTTCTATATAATACCGGGTCTGTATTCTGTATTATATTTCTTTACGGTAGTTTTTTATGTTCAAATAATTAAATTTAAGATGTTATTGGTATAGTGTTTAGCAGGTTTTTCATTGTGTTGCTATGCTGTCGATGAACTTACTTTCTTTTTCAGCATCTGTTTCAATGCTTGCTTGTTTAGTAAACAAATCATTAATAAATTCCAACAATAATGACAAAACAATCCAGATTTGTGCTCAGTAATGTTTGGCAATATCTTCTCACCTTCATACACATCTCGTTAGCGTATCTGTAAAGTAATTGACAGTTTCTGCGATTATAAACATTCAACGTAACTTTACCCACCGTTAATTGGATGACAAGTTCCAGTGATCCCGGTACAGAACCAATCAATATGCAACCGTATAATACACCGCACCGTAAGAGCTCTCCGGTACTCAGAGCTGGGCATCCACTCGATTATTGATTTGCATGCTTTCCTATACAACAGAGATCACTAACACCTTAATAGTCAACAACAATGTCACAAACAAAACCCTCCTTCAGATGAAATTGTACGATAGAGTTTCACTTGTCAATACTGTCTTGCATCTATTTCAAGACAATTTTTACTGTCACTGATTTCGCACTAGATTCTAGTGAATGCAGCAAATAGGCCGTGTTTTCACTCCGATGTCGTATTGATTGTAGACGGATTGAATTAAAACAATGGCGTACATAAACACAATGTAATATCGCGAGGCGTGCACAGCACGTGCCGCCCCGCCCGCGGTCACCTCCGGACTGGCGGTGCGATCGTGTTGAATAAAGATCGCGTTCGGGTGCGTTCGTCGCACGACGCTCACTGCGTTCGGATGGCCTGCTCAGCGCAACACAGCGCGGCAAGGTAACTCGATGGATGTTTTTATTTTGAAACCACTGCATGTCATTTCCATGCGTGCGTTATATTTATGTCGATTTGCATTCATGTCTAGACTTCCTAATTTGGCATCGTTATGATTTAATAGTTGCTTACTGTTGCTTGAATTTTAAGTAATTATTTTATTATATATTATATTTTACGTTGTTTTCCTACAAGTTTTAGTTCCCAATTTGGTACAGAAGATACACGATCCATTTTATGATTCTCTGTGTTGCACAAGCTACCAAGTCTATTTAAATTATCACATTATATCTAATATTGGAAAACAAAGGGCTGGACGGTGACTGGAATAATGAGTTTTATTGCAAACATTTGCATTTTGTAAGCGTTTTTTAATGTTGCAGGACATTCATTCAAAAATTAATATTCAAGTTAAGAATCTGCACGATGGAATTTCAAAGCAATTCATGGGCAAGGTTTGGAATTCTATTTCTCTGCTGATTCCGTAATAATTAATGATAATTATTCAATTGGAATACATATTTATACATTTCTATTATGAGTTTTACTCATTAGATGCGATATTGAAGTAAACGGTAAGATTGCACAGCAGTGATAATTTAGTTAATTTTACTACATGAGATTACAAAAATCTTCAAGACACTATTTTTATTACATTATTATTGAATAAATAAATAATAATAATATCCATGGACATTTTTCACAACGTCAAATATGGGACTATTTGGGCTAAGCAACCTAATGATTGTGTTATGGTAACGAGATTCCTCGTAGAGGCGATCGGCGGCGGCGACCTCTCGCGCCCGGCCCTGGTGCAAGCCATGGTCCGGGGCGAGAGGGAGTGGGAGGCAGTCACCTCCTTCTGCGAAAAAGTTATGCTCGCGAAGGAGGTGGCGGGATGGGAGAGAGAAAGGTTCTCCCGTCCCAGCCGCCGCAGGAGACGCCCCGCGTCGGGAGCCACGTGACGACTCCCGGCCACCGTAGGCGCGGGCCTGCGCACGGTGAGTAATGGGTGACTCACCGTCCGATCAGCACCAGACCCGTGCCGGACGGCGCGTATATGTTCCACGCGCGCCTCAAAGAGATGTCAGCATATGAAGGGGCCCCTCAGGGCCAAGCCTGCCGGGTAAGCGGGATTGTCCGAAAGGGTTACCGCTACCCCGGAACATAAAGGGCTACGGAAGGAACATGGATGGGTTTTAGTCAGTAAGAGTCTGACACTCCCTTCCGCTCCACCCAGAGCGGGAGCAGTCATTGGATGATTTCCCAGCCTTAAAAAAAAAACAGGGTAACGAGATGGCTGTTAAACTTATACCTATACGTTTTTTTGTAAATACACACATATTATAGAAATAAATATTTATTATTGAGCTGTGCATGCAAAAAATAAAGCCAATTTAAACAAGCAAACCGAATACCAATCGAAGTTCCGAATTTAAATATGAGACTGGTAAATTGGAGTCGACGCCAGACACATGACGGTCATTCACATACGGACTACACCGACTTGTGTCAAAGCCCTTTTTCGTTCAGCACCTGAGAGCAAATTGACAATTTTGGGATGATTGTATTAAGTTTAAACGAAATAAACATGACTGATCGCAAACGGTTTTTTTTCAAATGCTCGTGGTTGAATTATTTTTGATGGAACTCAATTATTTACAATATAACATTTTGTGAATTTAAATAACGATAAAACGATAAAATAAATATACTGAAAGATTTGTATTACAAATAAAGATTTAGTAAAATATAAATTATTATACATACATACTTAAACAGCCTGCAGTGTTCCCACAGGTAGGACACACTCGTTTCTGATAGAGGGATTGGGCCATAGTCCACCAAGCGGGCCCAGTGCGGGAGAACCTAAAATCATGTCGTCGAATTTTTGGTTCTAGGGCATGCACCCTCGTGTTACACTTTCGATAACAATCCGAAAGATTTTGAAATAAATTGCTATTGCATTACTTCTATGTTTGAAAATCTCGTCAGCATGACAATATAAATAATTCAAGGTGTGTTGGTAAACTGTCAAAATGCCATTGTAAGTGAGTAACGCAATTACTCCGCTGAATTAGTTTCGATGTAGCAAATCCACTAATCACAATTATTGTTTTCCCACAACTAGTTCTGTGAATGACGCTTGCAATTTCTCCAATTTAATCTAGTCAAACTAATCTCTCATGGAAAGGTCAGTGAACACTGCTAATTTATACAGTAGCATCAGTCTAGCTCACGTGTGTCTCATTGTTATCTATAGGAGCCGACGTACTGTCGCCATCCACTGTCCTGTGTACGATCCATGGAGACATGGCAATTAGAATGTCAATTAACACTAAAATGAAAGCAAAAAAGCAGGCATAGATAGAGGTTTTTATTTGGGTGCTATAATATAGCAGAACATATTAAGTAACATCATAATTATGTTGTGGCACTCTTTTATGACTGAGTGAATATCATAATCATAATCATTTCAATTGCGAATATGAGTAAAAGATAAGGTCCTGTAATATAAACCATAGTGTCCATTAACCATATCCTACCATAAAGCATGCAAATTTACAAATAGGTGCACAGGTATCTACAAAATTAGAATTTAACAATAAAACACATTATTTAAAATATTGTATTTAGTAATTATTATATAAGTTTATCCTGTAGATATTTAGTGACAGAATAATATGCTTTTTTTAGTAGCAATGTTTTATATTGTTTTTAAACATATTTATATCACGTATCTCTAGAAGTGACTTTGGTAAATGGTTATATATACGTGGAGTAAAAGGGTTGCATTTTACACGACATTCACTCATTCATAGGCGAGTCCGTAGAAAATTTCTCACGTCTTGTTAGCATTAAAAAAAGATCCAAATAATCTTTTCGCTTTTATTTTATTTTAATTCATAACTGGAAAAACCTAAACGAGGCACGGCCGCTACTTGAATGGTTTCTTCGCTACGTCTAAATAATTTTAAATAACAGTCAGTTTTAATTTTAATATTAAATATTCTCCTCGTTAGCCTTAATAGGCTTCTCCGGGTAAAATATATTTCTAGTATTTATGTTTTGTGTAAATAAATACGTTTCCAATAATTACAGTCAACTTGAACAGAATAATGAAAAATGTTTAGGGATAAATATATTGTAACAATATTCTGTGCTGGTTCAACAAAACATTCGAGATCATTATTTAATAATTAGTTGATAATAAGCAGGATTGGTTACAGATGTAAAAAATAAATAACGCTTCTTCGGTCTCGTTATAGTTTCATTCTACAGTTTATATTTTTTGTTGGAACTCAAGACGTTAACATTGTCCTTGTTGCTGGTAAATGTCGTCCTTTATTACATTCTTTTTACAAGCTTTCATTTAACTTGCAATGTATGTGTATTTGTTCGGGTCAAATCTTGCAACTGAATTTTAAAGCTGTTATACTCAATCGATTGAGCTGAAATTTTGCATACACGTTTAGTTTGGATGACAAAGCATGGTTAGCTAAGTGACGTCATTCTAAATCGAATATGGTGAACCGCTCAAGATGTTATTTTGATGCACTTGCATGTTATAGGTATCAAATGAAAGGGTTTGCTGAGAAGAAAATATAACACCCATGAATATATTGTAAGTGTGGGTCTTGCTTGTCCAAACTTTATTAACGACTGTGCTGCCAACGTTAAACTCTTTGTACAGAGGCCAGCTCATCAAGTTACCACTTTCTGTCAAATTTCTTTGATAGTATTTCAACTTTATTGCAAAGTCATAAGGTTCATTTTTAATTAAGAAAATTTGACAGTTAGGGATAGCTTGATGTGCTGGCGTCTATACGTCTATTATCTCTTTGCATTTGTCCTCGACCTCTCTTAACGGGACCTGCAGCCGACGAAGGAATGGCTTCGCATACCAGTTAAATATTAGTTGCTTTTGTGTTTATGTTTCAACTGTCTAGTGTCAATGTAAATTCAGTTTAATCTTTCAGCATGACTTCATGTTCCTAATTTATTTATCTGTCTTCTAGTGTCAGTAACAAATGAAATGTCTTTCATGTTTTCATGTCATCTGTTGTCTTTGATAAAATTATCCTGACAAGTTCTGCCTTTCATAGAAATTCTACTTATTTATTCCAAAAATTTTAGGTATTTGTAGTTTACCGTGCAACTATTTTATTTCATTGTTCAGTTCAAATGTATTTGCATCAAATTAACCCTAACGGCGTCGGCGCGGCGGCGACGGGTTGACGAGCTGGCGGCTGGCGTGTGTTGTTGTTAGCTCGAGATAGTTTTCACAAAATTTTAATCTAAACCCTAAAAAGGTTGAGTCTGATTTAGATTTTAGAAATCTCCCAGAAGTGGGAACATTATAGGCTGATAATGGTCTATGCTTATCCCAAATTGCAAGTATCTTATTATTTTTTTAATTGATGTTGTTGTTACTCTACGACAAGAAATACAAAGTTTCGAGACGCTACAGAAGAATAGACATAACTCATAAAACCATATTATCATGCTTGAATGCCTTACAAAAAACACAAGAACAAGATTCATAAAGATGATGCCTTCAAAATATTCTGACATCATATTCCATCTCCCAAAAGTTTTAAACATAACAACTTTAATGAATTTCATAAATATGGGATCCTTGGTTTATGATTATGGATCTGTCAAATATATCTCATCTGTCAAATAAATCCATCTAGTCTACCGCCAACTAACGTGAACAGGACATGAGTTATATCCGTAATTTATATAATATTTATCACAATCTAACACACAATCGAAATGTCGTCCAATCGTGCGCCGATTCAAGCCCAAAATAGGCATAGCTAAAGGGGCTATTCATTTTGTTACATGGGAAAGAGCGACGAGCCTCTCTGACAGTGATGTATTATCCTCTTTGGGGATTACGATATGTTTAAACTGGAACAGTTCAGGACTGATGTATAGCCAGCCCTCCATTTTGACATATTTTCAATTGTTACTGATACTATTATTAGGTGTTACGACAGAAGTCAACGAGGTGTTATTTTCAGCTGCGACATTACTGATTATTTTCCTGTTAGCGGATATTTTTAGTATATACACGATAATACTCATACATAATTCTACAGACAGGACGTTTTTGTTCCTGGAATAGTAATAAATTATTGTTCGAGCTAGAGCTAATAAATATGAGATTGATTGGTTTCTGGCATTAATAAGGTCTAATGACGGAATGACCGCAATCGTTGCGAGTGCACGGCAATCATACTGCAAAAATGTACATCAAATACATCCGCTGTAGTTTGGTCTAGTAAATATCATCTACTTACTAGACCAAAATAGTTGTTAAGCGGTATTGTCCGAAAGGTTTACCGCTACCCCGGAACATAAAGGGCTAAGGAAGGAACATGGTAGGGTTTTGTTTGACACTCTCTTCCGCTCCACCCGGAGCCAGAGGAGTCATTTGATGATATCCAACCCTAAAAAAAAACAGCCGATACGTGAACTTGTGGCATATAAGTAGTAAGTACATACTTGCGAAAGTGTATTCAACTAAGATTTCTCAGTTGTCTTTACATTTCGCGGAAAACTTCTACGCATTTCCTCCGTTTTACTTCTCTTACGTATGGTTTCCGCCATGAAAGAAAATCTCAAACGTTCTCCGTACATTGTAGTCTATACTAATATTATAAAGAGGTAAAATTTGTAAGTTTGTAAGTTTGTATGTTTGTAAGTTTGTATGTAGGGGGTAATCTCCGAAACTAATGATCCAATTTCAATAATTTTTTCACTGATAGAAAGCTACATTATTCCTGAGTGCTATAGGCTATAAATTATATTTATATCATACATATTAGCCGAGCTATTGCATTTTTCGTCTAGCAAGTCGGAAAGAAATACCTCCGAAAACAGAATTATTTGCATGCGCTGCCTAAACAGTTGTTTAAAATTGAAAGCAATGTATGGCAACCCGGTTCGCCTTAATTATTTCTACAAAAAAGTCCGCGACACCACATTTCTATCTTTTGTATTTTAAATTTTATATTTCGTTTTATGTTTAAAAAAAATATTTTTTCGACTTACTTCTGTTTGGATGATTATTTAAACAACAAAATATCAATTCTTATCAAATTAAATTATTTTATGATCACAAGGACATCACAGAGATAAGATTTGCCCTCTACAGTATGTCAATTGGTCATATATTTTCCGAGATAATATAAAATTACTAAACGCAAAATGCTAAAACATTCGCCGAGCTCAACTATCATTCCTACTTCCTACGTGCTTTGTGCGGACGTTTTATCGTTTCAGAGAAGCTTTAAATTAAATAGGTTCCTCACTTAAATTTTATATTTTTAACGTTAACATTTTTAAATGATGGTTTGTATTTTGTATATAGGTAGTGTAATATCTTTTGCCAGCAGCTTCGCCCGCCTGGTTGTTGGAAATTATCCCACGGGAACGGGTACGTTTTTCCGTGATAAAAATTAGCCTATGTGTTATTCCAGACTATAATCTATCTCTGTGCCAAACATCCAGATCCGTTCAGCCGTTTTGGCGTGATTGAGTAACACACATCCATCCATCCATCCAAACTTTCACATTTATAATAGTAGTAAGATAATTTTATTATTATCCGTGTTGGGTTAAAATACATAATGCATTTGCACCTTTACAATGCGAGGCAGGGTGTCGTAAACCTTCATCTACCCCGGTCGCGATGGGGAATGGAACCGGCGAGAGATGTCGTGCGGTGTCCCACAGGGATCGGTTCTGGGGCCGCTCCTGTGGGACATCGGTTACGACTGGGTGCTGCGGGCCGACCTCCCTGACGGCGTCAGCGTAGTATGCTACGCTGACGACACGCTGGTCCTGGCGCAGGGGAGGTCGCATCAGGCGGCGGCTGACGCGATGACACGCGGGGTTGCGACAGTCATTGAGAGGATCCGGCAGTTGGGTCTCGAGGTGGCATTGCACAAATCCGAGGCCATGTCCTTTCATGGACCTCGGAATAGGCCACCATCGGGATCCCAACTTACGGTAGGAGGGGTTCACATCGGCGTCGAGACCACGATGAAATACCTAGGTCTGGTCCTCGACAGCCGATGGAATTTCGTGGAGCATTTCCGACGTTTGGCCCCCAAGCTGGAACGGACTGGGGCCGCCGTCAAGCGGCTCTTGCCCAATTTGAGGGGGCCAAACGCCTCCTGCCGGAGGCTTTACGCGGGAGTCGTGTGGTCCATGGCCCTATACGGGGCCCCGGTGTGGGCGCGTTCACTGCGGTGGCGAGACGCCCACTATCTGAACGCGCCCCAAAAGGTGGTAGCCATACGGCTTATCCGGGGGTACCGCACGATCTCGGGCGAGGCGGCAAGCCTCCTTGCCGGACTGCCGCCGTGGGATCTGGAGGCGATAGTCCTCGCGCGCCTGTTCGAGTGGCGCGCGGAGGTACTAAGCCGGGGGGAAACTCCGTTGCCGCAGCAAATTGCGGCGGAGCGGACGGACCTCCGGCGCGATCTCATGGCGGCCTGGAATCAGCGACTGTCGCAACCCAGCGCAGGGCACGCCACGATAGTGGCGGTAAGACCCCTCTTTGAGAAGTGGCTAGAGAGGCGTCACGGCGCCCTCACCTGCCGCCTGACGCAGGTTCTCACCGGGCATGGATGTTTCGGGAGGTTCCTGCACATCATCAGGCGGGAGAAAACGCCCGGGTGTCACCATTGTGAGGATCGCCCAGAGGACACGGTGCAAACCTGCCCCGCTTGGGCGGAGCACCGCCGTGTCCTCATAGAGCCGATCGACGGCGGTGACCTCTCGCGCCCGGCCCTGGTGCAAGCCATGGTCCGGGACGAGAGGGAGTGGGAGGCAGTCACCTCCTTCTGCGAAAAAGTCACGCTCGCGAAGGAGGTGGCGGGATGGGAGAGAGAAAGGTCCTCCCGTCCCAGCCGCCGCGGGAGAAGCCTTGGGCGTCGGGAGCCACGTGACGACTCCCGGCCACCGTAGGCGCGGGCCTGCGGACGGTGAGTAATGGGTGACTCACCGTCCCATCAGCACCAGGCCCGTGCCGGACGGCGCGTATATGTTCCACGCGCGCCTCAAAGAGATGTCAGCATATGAAGGGGCCCCTCAGGGCCAAGCCTGCCGGGTAAGCGGGATTGTCCGAAAGGGTTACCGCTACCCCGGAACATAAAGGGCTACGGAAGGAACATGGATGGGTTTTAGTCAGTAAGAGTCTGACACTCCCTTCCACTCCACCCAGAGCGGGAGCAGTCATTGGATGATTTCCCAGCCTTAAAAAAAAAAAAGGGTGTCGTAAAAGGCGACTAAGTTGAGCAGAAAAGATCACCTCGGTAATCTTTGGAAATTCTGATCCGATTCCAAAAATTCTCTCACTAATGGGAATCTACAGTATTGCCGAGTATCATAGGATATACTTATTCAATGTTAAAACTAGAAATTTTCCGCGGACGAAGTCGCGGGCAGAAGCTAGTGAATAATAAAAGCGCATCAAATATTCTATGTGATTATGTACGCCCCTAAATATTCCATACATTCGGAAGCAGCCTAACGTAACTTTCTTTCTACTACATTAACAATTGGGAGCATGTTTTTCGTGTGTATAATTTTCGTTTTAGGCTAATATATGTCGAGGGGATCGTGAGCTATCCCTCCATTATAGTCCTGTTTAAGGGAAAGATCATCCCCTCTTCAAGTCTCTCGAGCTATTTCGAACAACATCCCAACTTATTGACTGACATTAGTCGACAAAATAGGAAGAACTTCAAAGATGTGAAGTAGTTTCTTTTATGTTTTTGTTGAGACATCCAAAACTTTGATGTAGGTAGTGCCTTTTTATGAGTTACAACATGTATGATTTATAGTCCAGGATATCTTATTAAAATTTTCTTTGCAGTTTAGCGGTTTTACGACCCTGATCCTTTATTTTTAATAATAAACAATCAGTTCTGAGCCTCGTTCTGAACTCAAACTCAAACTCAAAGTATTTATTTCAAATAAACCAATTACAGGCGCTTTTGAATTGTCAAGGGGTCGGTCAGTCAGAAAGATGAAGCTAGTTGCCCATTCCAAAGCAGTTGGTACCTATGGAGAAGAACGGGCAAGAGACTCCATAAACACTCTTTTAAATAAAATATAGTTATAAAATATTGGTTACATAATTCATATTATTATTATACTGAATGTGAGAACGATGCAGAACGGTAAAAGCATCCGATATAAAATATGTTAAAAAAATAAAAGTTCAAAAATTAAATTAAAATAAGCCATGGCCGCAACAGATGACCAGTCTCTACTGACAGCGCCCGTTCACGAACATGAACTAATATTTGAACGAATTTTCTACTTTATTATAATACTGTCTTAACTGCTGGCAAACTATCAACATAAAACTTACTTAGTCTGTACATAAACATTAGCTTCCCCTAATAATGTTTACTTTACTCAGTAATACTACATAAACCCTTAATTACCAGTCATTACTATGAAATTTTACAAACGCAACGCCTCCTGCGTAGCCGTATACTTTTCTAATGGACATAATGGGCATAATATTCTTAATTAAGCATCATCAGTGGAAGGTAACGGACATCTTGGAAGAGCCTGGGTGGTCTCGCCGGTAACCCGTAATTAAACCCCACAAATCTTTGATGTTCAGGATAATAGAACCTCTATACATTAATTTCTGTCAGTGTTAGTAGTTTTTCTATTTATGCAGTAGGTTTGTTTTGCGTGTGTTTAGAGTTAAATTGCACAGGTGCTTGTGCACTTAATTTAATGGAACTTACTTGTTACATTACCTACCTGTTAAATCTATACTAATATTATTAAGAGGAAAGATTTGTATGTATGTTTGTAACGAATAAACTCAAAAACGACTTAACGGATCTGGATGAAAATTGGCAGAAAGATAGATTATTGTCTGGAATAGTATATGTATAAGCTACTTTTTATCCCGGAATAATGTACGGTTCCCGTGGGATAATTTCCTACATATATACGCGGGCAAAGCCGCTCGCCGAAGCTGGTACTCAATAAAATTAATTACAGCTGCCTTTTGTTTAAAGGATCATCTAAATTGTAAATCTTTTGAAAACCCTTTATTTTTTTTAAGTCACCTTGGAAAATATAGTCTGTCCATCGTTGAATGTCTCCGTGGGCGTACTTTTCGTCCATAACCTTGTCCAGACCATAAACTTTTTTGCTAACCTTTTTGGACTACGCCCAAGTTTCCACGCCAGAATTTTCAAGGCTTACCTCGACGCCAAAATCCCCATGACCGTGATAATTCTTGTCTACTACTTTAAGAAAACGTTTTGTCTATAGATGTGCGACACAGAAATGAAATAATGATTAGTGCGCAGTAATGTAAATATGAAACAAAGAAAAGTTTTTATTGGGACTCGCTCAGGAAGATTACAGATTAAAAAACACTATAATAATATAAAAATAAAAACAAAAACATAAGTAATTGTACAGAAGCCAGCACCTCAAGCCTCACCTCAATCTGTCAAATTTCTTTGATAGTTTATCAACTTTATCACAAAAGCATAAGGTTCGTTTTCAATTGGGAAAATTTGACAGTTAGACATAGCTTTATGTGCTGGCGTCTGTACTTCTCAAGTCTATTGTTTTCGCTATTTTTGATCGACGGCTGTAATCAAACCGTTTGCAATACGACTGCTTAATTACTTGTGACGCACATCTTAGAAAGAAGAAGCCAATAAGAACAAAAATCTATACAAATTTCAACAATCTATAAGACATTATAAATGGGGACTCATAATGATTCTGCTGTGGATATCAATGGGCTTAGGCTGAGCTGGTCATGACGCGGTGATAAAGAAAGAAAATAAATATTTTTTTATTTTTTCCCTCCCGTTTATAAACGTTTATAACTTGTACATAAATATTATTAATACATATTAATTATGTAAATATTATGTGTATAATAAATAAAACAATAAATAATATTTAAATTAAAAAACTAAAAGAATGTTTTTCATTTTTTTTTTGTTTTCGTAACCCCATTTCATTCCTTTTTATTGGCCCTGTACCTACGATTATCTCGTCACATTACCTACACTCAATAGTAAAGTTGTGGTGTCCTGAGAAAGTTTAACTCAGTAATTTGTTCCACATCATCCTATACTGTTACGTGTTCATACCCTTTAATAGCATGTCACTCCACCGGGCTATTGTCTTCCTACACCGCCTCTATGTCTCCAATTACCCGAAATTAGTTTTTATTACACGAATTTCTAGCATTATTGTTTTAATAAACGCGGTTTTAATGTTTTGGGGTTAACGTTTATTACCACAATGTAGGTACGTTTTATAATAACCAAACACGGGGAATTTATTTTTAGCCCAAAAAATAACGAACCATCTCTTTGGCAGAATAGTAAATACTCTGCTTTGACGCTTCTTTGTAATACGTGCAAATAGAGGGAGATATTTCTGATTCTGTGCTCGGAAATCAGAAATATCAAAGGAAAAGGTGAGGCATAGGACTAATGCCGTAACCGTAACGTGGTTAGGTATATTCTCTGCATAGTAATATTTGAAAACAACTTGCAGGGGGCCTCTACCTCTATTAGCAGTATTATCTATATTACTTCACTTTGGGAAGAGATGATTGAGATGATTTCACCTTTTTGGTGTAGTATTTTTATCCTAGGCACAAATACTACAAAACATCGTAAAGCATTTTAAAAGAGACACGGTGGAGTTTCTTGCCCATTCTTCTCCATACGAAACTACCTTTTGGAAGGGGCGACTAGAATCAATTCTATTTCTTGTTCATTTTGACGTTCAAAAGTGCCTTTCTTGTGCCTATTTGAAATAAATGATTTGACTTTGGCTTTGATGTTCCTATACCTCTTGCATAGCTTCATCTCTTTCTCCCACTGAAGTAATATTAATACTGCTCTTTGAGGTGGTGCTTGACCACAAGGACTAGCTAATTGGAAAATTCGCAAATAAAGTGGGACGCCCGTTTAAAAAGTGCTTCTATACGGCTTCCATTTAGGTCCACTGGCAATGAAGTGTTTCCGCAAATTATCAACTTTTGTGGCTTCATTCACTCGATGAAGTGTGTTATCATTGGACGGCTTTAAGCCTGATTGGAATTCTATAGTTCAGTAATTACATAGTTTTGTCGATTTAGGATAACAAGTCAATGTTAAATATGGTTTATCTGAAACCTAAATACGCCTAATACGCCATAGTATTGGGCCACCGCCGCGTTTCTGTATGGCGTTATATTTTTTAATTCATGCAATTTACAACTCTATGGCTTTGTTATAAGATAACACGTGTGTCATCTAAAAATTCTTTCGCAATTACGTTTATTTCAGAGTTCCCAGAAGCATGCAGGTACCCAATTATATCGGACATTTCTCAAAGACTCGGGGTACTAAGAATTCCCTTTCAGAAAAACCCGACAACACTCTTCAACCTGTGAATCATCAAAATATATTTTTCATATTCCTGCAATTTTTGCAGACTACTTGATATTAGCATATCTAAGGAATAAGTGTTTCTGAAGAATATTCAGCCAGGACCTCAATATGTTGCTTGGAGTAAAATAATTAAATTCTGTGCATTTTCTAGACAAGACTGACTCAATTTCGTACCGCTGTCGATTCTGGTGTAAGTAGGTACCTACCTATAATTTTCGAAGTAACACGAAAATTACTTGGAATTGACTTAAACACCTGTGCAAATGCATTCAGAGGGGAGGCAAGGCAATTTGTCAATAATAATTTAACAGGTACGCAGGTTGGTAAAGGCAATTTGTATTGGGGAAGTCTGCAATCAATACTTGAACCATTCCACGAAAAAGTTTGTAGGCATACGAGCGATATAAATACATGTGACGGAAATGGCTTGTTTGCTTTCCCTATTTCTAACAAAGTAACAATACTTATGTTACTATGTAACGAACCTTTTAATCGATAAGTATTAGTCATGACATGAGTACAAACATAGCCGTGTCTGCAATAATTCATTGTAGGTACATTTTGCTTTTATATAGTCGTAAGTAAGAATTAAAAGTTATTACAAGGCAGATGGGAGATCCTAGGTAGACATAAAGTGATCACATTGGTGATGTCCTTGCGAAAGGTCAGGCCCGTACTGCGTAGTTATATGACCAGATGTATAAAAGTAAACGAAACAAAAGGAGTTTTTAATAAAAGTAGCAGGTGGCGAACTCTCGGGCCTGCGGACGGTGAGTAATGGGTAGCATCACCGGTCGATCAGTACTAGGCCCGTGCGGGACGACGGCGGCGCCTACGTATTCCACGCGCGCCTCAAAGAGATGTCAGCATGTGAAGGGGTCCGTTAGAGCCAAAGCCTGCCGGGTAAGCGGGATTGTCCAAAAGGGTTACCGCTACCCCGGAACATAAGGGGCTAAGGAAGGAATATGGATGGGTTTTAGTCAGTTAAAGTTTGACACTCCTTTCCGCTCCAGCCAGAGCGGGAGGAGTCATTTGATGATTTCCTACACTTAAAAAAAAAGGTGGTGTACTATACGTATAGTTTCTGCTTTCCCTAATGGAGAGAAGGCGTGAGTTTATGTATTTTCATGTAAGTAAGAATATTGGTTATGCCCTCAACTGGCTTTTGAGCGTGATTTTGAACAGTCCATCTCAAACACCGTAGCTCGACAGCTATGGGATCACTTCCTTGGTTTCAAGGCTAGAAGCGTTATTTTTCGTTAACGACCTATTCATGGCTTTAATTGAACAGTCTGATGTCCATGATTGATTAATAACTACCTACCATGTTTGACGTCTTGCTTACAATGGAGTAATGGATGGAGATATGGATATTAAAGTGTGCACAGCGTCGACTGATGTGTACAGGTCATTAAGGATTCAAATCTAATTAGAGGTTGGTGTACAGACGCCAACATATCAAGTTATCCCAAACTGTCACATTTTCCCACTTGAAAATGAACCTTATGTTTTTGTAATAAAGTTGAAAAACTGTAAAAAAAAATTGACGGATGTGTTGGCCTCTGTACACGTTGTTATAGGATATCCAAGCAATAATGTAGGCTTAAAATTAATTGACGTTAGAGCAAATACCTCTTCTCATACGAAGAAAATGGAGCATTGAATGGCTGTTCACTGTATGATTTGTAATTCTATTAGTACCCGTTTACTTACGATATTTTCCATTTATAATAGGACACTAACTTGAAATGGACAAATAGTTTATGCTAACGGAGCTGCATCCACACTATGAAATCTGGAATTTAGTATTATTTTTGTCAATTGCCTATACTGTCTTCCAACTTTTCGCACCAACTGGGGGTTGTCTTTGGGTGCACTTATAAAAGGTGTGTGCATTGTACTGATCATTACGACCAACTTTTACCATGGACAAAAATATGAGCTGTGCCATACATTTATGCACACGTAACTCAATAAAATATATGGAACAGCTCATATAGTGCATACAGGGATAGTCGTCGGTTGGTGCATCATTACATTTAAAATTGTCTAAAGAGCCTCTGCGAGTTGTTTTTGGACCTTAGTACGCATCGATTCTATTTATTTAAGATCTTTAGCCTCTCTTTAATAACTTGGTTATTGTACTTTTTCACGTCCTATGGCAACCAGTTACACGATGTTACGACAAAACTATAAAAGTAAAAGGAAATCGATACTGAGAAGCATGCGATTATTCCGGAAATCCGCGACTATGTGTTACAAACTCGTTCTTTCGTATGTAATCCTCGTGTATTTGATTCGATTCAATGACAATATCGATGCGAAGGAATCCATTGAAATCGATGCAATTATTTTCGGCTTAAATGTGCCTTGAAGGTTTATCTTTTCCTCAACAAATAGGACTCGAAATACCAACTGTATTGACACATGACGAAGGTCACAAGTACTTCTGGTTTACAAGATCCTCGGTCCTTCATGGGTGAAGAAGCTGGCTTGTTCTGGACCTAGGTAATTAGTGCATGAAGTACTCGTTACGCCCTGATTAAAAGAGCACGTCCTTTAAGCAGAACCTTGACTTGAAAGAGCAGTATGATGGAGAAAAGCAATCATATACGCTGGTAGGTAGCTATAGTTCCTACATTCGGTGAGTACTTGCTATAGGCGGAATATTATTAAATCTAGCGTATATTTTTTGTACTCTACTTTTACCTATACTGAATTCATTAGTTACTTCTGTCCTCAGAGATAAGGTTGAAAAGTTTTCAGTGTTTATTTCACTCATACCTTTCAAAATGGAACACAGCACTCAAGATACTGTGTTTAGTAGTCCTGGCTACATGTTAGATAGACGTAAAAGTAAGTGCTACTGTGGATTCTACGTCATGCCTCGTTTTAATGTTAACAATTTCGGGAGAAAACTATTTATACGTAGCCAAATTGACACGTCCCCCAACTGTTATATTCAGGAGGGTACCGCGTACCCCAGTATCAGCGCTAAACGACAAAGTCGTACGACGAATTATTGATTCAATGATTGCCTAGTACACATTGACCGTCGGCGTCGGTGGAAGTAGGCAATTACATGTGACTGGACGACCAGTCAAGGTTCCAAAGTCGAAAAGTCGAATCAATAAGTAATTGCAAAGCGAAATAGCATTTAGTAGAAGCAGACTTTGCTCTATTTTCAGAACAGCAATGTTTATGCAAATTCCTAATTTCGTTTGGCCGCGATCTAGACAAGGGAGGGGGTATTAGGGGGTGACTTGAATATTGTGTTACTGGGGTAAAACCCCTTTGTTTTCAAATTGGTTACCATGGTAACTGGAAACAGCCCCCTTTTAATTTAAGATTATAGTGCTTGATATTTGCTTTTTAATTAGATTTATTTTTGTGTTACGTGTTTTTATTTTCTGGGTACTTATTTTTTATGCAACGGCGTTACTTTTAATATGTTAGGGTAGGCCAATTATTCTTTAAGGGCTTAGAATCTAGCGTGATAAATTGTACTTTAACTACTTATCTTTTACATTTTCAAGTAGCGTATTATGTTTAGGGCGAATCGATAACAAATTAAATTATTTATTCCTCGCCGTAAATAAACCCCCAGTTTTATAATTTCTTCCTTTTTTACGATGTCTAGTTCCACGAATCTTTCGAGTCTCACCGTAGCGTTTTATCACAAGTATGTTTCTATCCAATTTCCGTAGATTTTTTTGCACCTTCGGCTTCGTTTAAATTGGTTCATATAAATTTTCTGAAGCATTCCAGGCGATACTTTTGCATCGCCACGTTCTGCTACGAATGTGTTCGTAACGAAACTGATCATATCGCGTAACGCAGCACATCTACCGCAATATTTTCATTTCCGCGACTCTGAGATGCACGCGTGTAGACTCGGCTTAAGATGTTACTTTGGTACATTTGCGTTGTACCTAATAATGGGTTAGATGATCTTAGGCCCGCTTGCACTAGAAATTTGAAAAGGAGTTTAGTGCTAAACGAATTTAATTATTTCTGGTGCAACGTGTTCTTCTTTCATTTTAAGCTATATAGACGATCAATATCCAGTGATTATAGGTTGTTTGTTAATAAGGATAGTGTGTCACTTTTTTAAGGAAAAAAAAAACATACCATTCAAATAAATATCATTCTTCTTTTGCCGGTTTCTTTTCAGGTTGCCGCTGAGCCTATAGTTTTAAATACGACCGATCCAGCCTGTCCCTTGCCGTCCTCCCCCTGAGACGTCCTAAACCGAGGTCCGTACCCCACAGAGGGTGCCCTTAGCGTGTAGTCGCATAGATTGATAGTTTTTATTAAGTACTGGCTGGAAGCTGCAATTCCATTGTGACTTCCATAGGCAAGCCCGGTTAAACAGTAGACAACCCTATGGTTGAACTGCGAGATGCCATTAACAAAAAAAAAAGCGAGTTTGTATGTTTGTCCGTCCTACACGCTTATACGTGTATGAAATTTGGCACAGAGGTAATTTATGACCTAGATTAACACATAGGATATGTATGATTATCAGGGTATTACGTTCCCTTGGGATAATTTCCGACATCCACGCAGGTGAAGCTGCTGGCAGAAGCTAGTTAAAATAAATGCTTAGTAGAGTTGTTATCTTTCTGTGATTGTTTGATGTAGTCACAATTGCGTTGTCCGGTTTAAAGTACGTGAGATAACAGTAGGTACGAGTGTACGAGTACGCATACTCTTACCGTACATAGAAGCATTACATCATCAGACATATCGTTAGAAGCGTGTATATGCAAAGGTGTATTAGGTAATCAGCCTTTAACAGTCCACTGCTGAACAAAGGCCTCTCCAATTGCACGCCATTCAGCTAAATGACAGTTGTCAAGAACTGTAATTTAGCTGCTAAATTGACATATACATACAAAGAACGCAACCACCCTTTGTAAATAAAAGCCGACCATGTAACAAGGCAACGACGCGCGCGCGCCGGATCGCTGTTAGAAAAGGTATATCGTGTTCAAACGGGGCCAAAACTTAAAAAATCATTTGCGACTAAACTACTGCTCCTATTTAATTGATATTTGCAACAGAGCTTGAAAATGGTCCCTAGTATAGGCAGTTTAAAGGAAAGCCCCTCGGTCTTATAAACTCTGTATATTACGTTGCTACCAGCCACCCTGCGAAGATTTTCACTCGACCTTGCTTGAAGGTGTCCTGTCCTACCTACGATTGCCGAATCGCGGTCTCCTGCTTAATTTGTGAGCTATGTTGAAAGCTTTGGTTCTCTGACTCCTACCCTATATATTCTAGATGTTCACCAAGGTAAATGTGCATTCATGACGCCTGACTGTCCCTACTCTTTCAAAATAAGTATCATTACGATGAACGGATCATTCCGTATCCTGTATTAGCGTGAGCTGAGTAATCAGTAGTCGCTCGGTAAATCAAAATAATTGTACGGTCGCTGTAAGTGTAGCTCAAATTTTTGAGACAGTTAAATTCTTTGTTGAATTTCTTTCTCTTGAGAATTTGAGAATGCTTTTACTTGTACTGTTATTGAACAAAGCTGCTCCCATGGGCATTCGGAAAATGAAAATTGACAATTCCTGATTGAAAATCCATACGTTTCTATCTTGTAACATCACCACCTACTTAGGTATATAAAAATATACCTAAGTTACGAAGTTATAAACGAAACACATGGAAAGATCTAGATAGCATAGTATAAACGTACTTTTAAACCGTCTTTGCATTAGTTACGAACCTTAAATGGGTCGCAGCGAACGAAATGCCCCGGGCACCATGGCCACCCTACGATCATTCATAGTGGGTGGTCTACACTGGCGATGTGAAATGTCTGTGTTTGTGAGCTAGAAATTGTACGCTCTTCTAATAACATGTGTCATGAGTACCCGAACAAATTGTAGAAGGTATATTAAGAACACCGCTTTACAATGTGTCTTACGCCTTAATGTCTTACTTCAGCTCTTTGTAGATTTTCTGTGAAAGGTACGGTAATGGGGTCGTTTTTGAAAATGAGTCAAAGAAGTTTGCAATGGATGAGTTTGTCGGTAGAATGCATTGGTTTTTTGTTTTTATCCAAGACTTTGATTTGGTCGCAGAAATATATCAAATACCTAAGTGCGGAGTTAAATAATGAATTTCATCTGTCTTTCCTATCAGCCTACTAACGTTCAGCGGGAATGTCCGAAAGGGGTACCGCTACCCCGGAACACGAAGGGCTAAGGAACATGGGTGGGTTTTAGTCAGTAACATTCTGACACTTCCCTCCCATTTGATGATTTCTAATCCTTAAATAAAAAAACCTTCTAACGTGTTGTCTCCGAATTCCCTGTAATTTTTCCAAACGTAAAAAAAATTGCAAAGTCAAAAAGTCAAAAGTAAAAAAGTCCTATGAATGTAAACAAGTAAAAGCAGTCGGCACGAGTAGGTACCTATAGGTACATAACATAGACGACCTTGGCCTATCTCCATTAAGTCTGCTCTAGATCCAAAGACATTACTGGCAGCCATCTTGTTTACGATAATGAGAAACTACTAAACAAGTGAAAAACAGATCCGTGTTTAGTTTTGTTTCGGGGAAAACATAAATGGGGACCTCGAAGTAATCGCTTGAATGTTTGTTACTAAATCACGTCTCTAATGTCTTTGGAGATTAGGTTAAAATATTGTGCAGATGTAGAATGTTTGGATTACAGGCTCGTTTCTCTCGAATAGGCAGGAACATTCATTGTAATGTATGTGGTTCGTGGACGAGTGCCGTCAGTAGGGACTAGTCTGGTCATCTCTTAGCTGCCACGGCTTATTTTAATTAAATTTTGTGATTGTTTTTTAATCTTTTTACTAAGGATGGTGTACATAATCTTCGTCGTGGGGTTAGTGACTAACCTGGTGTCAGAGTTTCGATGCTGCCCATGGGCCTCTGACTTTGCTTCACATGCTGTTGAGAAATATCTCTCATACATGGTGGTTTCCTCACGATGTTTCCTTTCATCGATTTTAGTGTAATAATAAAGAGTAGGTATTCTAATCTATTCTAAGGATGCTTTTAACACATCGTTTTCACATGAATGATGTAACCAATGTTTTGTAGCCAAATGTTGATTTAAAAGAATGTCTGTGGAGTTTCTTGCCCGTTCTTATCCATAGGTACCTACTACGCATTATAATGGGCAACTAGCTTCATCTTTCAAACTGACCTATTGACAATTACAATTTGCCAAATTTTTTAAATATAAATTAAATGGTTTGAGTTTGGATAAAAGAATCGTTCAAACACAGTCGCAATGTTAGCCAGCCTGAGAGATGGTAGCAGGAATAACTGCCTTATTGAACGTACTTTTAAGTCAAGAAAAATTTGGCGTAGTGTGTCAAGTTCATAAAATATATGATTATGATTTAAATTTAACCTGAAACTTCAAGTTGAAAGTCAATTAGTTAAATAATTAATTTACCAAACTTTATGCGAGAGAAGTAGGTATTAGAAACTCAATAATGAAAATGTCAGTGGGCTGAGTCAAGATCTCATTTTATAGAAAGTATATAATTAGCAAATTCATAAACATGAAGTATCCTCCTACGGGTTTCAATAGGTTTTCAAAGTGATTAAAAGCGTATTCGAAATGTAAGGCTTCCACGCGAAGTTAAAATGAAAGCAATTGAATGAGTGAACCTAAATTATTTGAGAATGTTCGTCGAAATAGCAGGTACCTCAGCATTTTATGGAATACCTACGCGCCCTACACACATACATAAATAAATTCACGCTTTACCAATGGGGTGGAGCTGTCAATATTAATAAACTTTTGTATTTTTAAACTCGATAGTTTCGTGAGCACGTTTCAGTAGCACAGAATGATAAATATAATAACATGCTATGGTTATCATGGTTCCGATTGACGTAACGCCTAATAGCCTGATGGGCGAAAGCCTATTAGATCAAGGGGCTGATTCAGGAGGCTCCTCGTTACGGCTCGGATTGTGGGGAGGTTCCCGCCTCTGCAGCTCAAACACCCGGTGGCTTGGACACTACTCCCGACTTCAACGGACCACTATTTTTATGTTTTTAAATGTTTTACTTTGTGTTTATTATTAAAAAAATATTCGAAAATGGAATAAGGACGATAAAAAAACGAAAATAATAATTTGATAATACCCGCCAAAAAACTGGGATAGGAAGCGTGGCTAAAATACATATTTTGGAATTGAAACCAAATTCAAAATAAATGAATCCATTAGATTTACGATCTAACGGATTTCCGCGGATGAGGGAAAAATAAATCAACAATATGAGTTTTCAACGGAAACGCCGCTCCCGGTTTTTACCTTTTGAGAGGAAAAAGTTTTTACCTCTGTTAATCACTGAGGTCGACATCTGGTAGCCTGGTTTCTGAACTCAATATAAGGAAAATAGGTCACGTTTAGAGCCTCAATAAGCTTGCGTTTAGCTATAAAATAATGGAGTCGTTAGTGCAAAATATGAGATATTCGATTTCAATTTTTCAAAGAAGCATTAAGTAACTTGAAGATGAGCCTTTGAAGGGTTTGGATATAGAAAATCAAATAGAATAATAGGTTATTCTGTAAATTTCTCATCGTGAAGACTTACGAGAAGTGAGCTTGAAGTGAGCTGTCATTCCAAAGGATGCTAGGGTGCACTTAATTGACAGCTCACTGCATCTAAGTTTTCATGGAAGATTTTTACAGTAGGGATCGGGTAGTACTATGTAAAAAATGAGCTGAAATATGGAATTCAAATAATGAAATGCTGAGCTCTCAATCTGATACTGAAATATCAAATCTTTATCAAATCGTAATGGTTCGATTTATGTTCATGACGTGCAAATAATTGGTCTGAATATTAAATTAGAATATGTAAATAGTGAATCCCAGCCAAATATTCGAAAATTCAAAATCGTGGATGTTTAGAATTCAAAGCCATTCGTGGTTTAAAATTTTAAATAAATATGTGGAACTCGTTGGTGACGCATTACAACATAGGAGTAGAAGTTTTCACATTTTAATGAGGCATAAAATCATTATCCATAGCCCGACTTGGGAGTGTCAGACTCTTACTGACTAAAATCCATCCATATAATATAATAATAATAATAATCGTTTATTTCTCATCCACAAATAAAACAAATGAATGAAATACTTAATACTAACAAAACAATGGAACTTAACTCCGATCATGATAACTTAAGTAGGTAAGTATTCTTTGGAAATGTTACACATATTGAAACAATATTTTATTTGTGGGTGACTGGTGCCTAAACTAAGCCGAAGCCTGTATTTTAGGACACCAGGTCCCCACTTAAATGTATGAGATTATACAAAGTCAAAGTAGTTATACTCCAAAATTATAATAATAATCGAAGAAAAGTAAGTAAAATTTCTAAAACCAAAATAGACAAGAACTAACAAACAACATAATATGCTATTCATCAGTTCCCGCCACAGCTACTAGTAGTTATTATAAATATATTAGAAGGGTGAGAGAGTGTGTGTGTATTGAAACAGACTATGTGTATTGTGTAATGAGTGTATGATGAGTGTGTGGTGTGTAGCGAGTGTATGTGTAAGGTATACTTTTATATATTTTAGATATTACTATTTTATTTTATATTTCTATTTCTTAATTTCCAGGAGTTCTTCAGTATTCTGATAGTCTAATCCACGTAAAAATGAGACCACTTTTCTTTTGCATTCGCGCGTGTTATCATTAAATATATTCTTAGATTTATTAATTTGATTGTATAATCTAGGTCCGATAAAGTTATAGAATTTTTGTGCAAATCTGGTTTTGGTTTTATAGGTATTGCAAACGGTATAGTGCCTTCTCGTGTTAATCATTCCCTGATTAAACTCAGATGCATCGTTATGCTGCCGAAGGACAGTTATTAGCATGAACAGCTGTCTAACAGTTAGTACTCCAGTTTCCTGGTACAGCTCCCGGGTAGAAAAGAGTCTGGGCTTAAAAAAGGCTACCTTCAAAATCAGCCTCTGTGCTCGCTCCAATTCTAATAACTTTGTTTTGTCGGCACCGCCCCATGAAGAAATACAATAGGTCACTATAGACTGAATCAAGGCAAAGTAAACCATGATCAGTGTCTTGCTATCAGCCACATGTCTGAGTTGCCTAAAAATATACGTAAGTTTACGCACTTTTTGAGAGATATTATTAATGTGTTCTCCAAACGAAAGCTTACTGTCAATAGTTACCCCCAAATAACGTATACTTTTTTCTGATTTGATAAGCGGGCAATTTCTACACCGTGGTGAGGGAGGGAAAGTACAATGATGAGCGTATATTACATTATGTGACTTCACTGCTACGTCACGAATGGAAAATTGTATGAATTTTTCTTATCCGCGTTCAAAGTCAGCGAATTGGCCGCAAGCCAGTGGCAGACAGTGTTAAACCCAGCCTGAGCCCTTGAGAAAGCCTCCTCCCAAGTGTCACCTACAAATGTCAACGTGGTATCGTCCGCATATGAAATAACTGAACAGCCTTGGAGTTTAAGCTGACAGAGTTCATTAATGTAACATAAGAACTATATGTAATGTAACATAAGAATAATATTACTTCCCCATAGCATACTAGCCCTTTATGTTCCGGGGTAGCGGTAACCCTTTCGGACAATCCCGCTTACCCGGCAGGCTTGGCCCTAACGGGCCCCTTTATATGCTGACATCTCTTTGAGGCGCATGTGGGACATGTACACGCCGTCCGGCACGGGCCTGGTCCTGATCGGACGGTGAGCTACCCATTACTCACCACCCGCAAGCCAGCGTCTACGGTGGCCGGGAGTCATCACGTGGCTATCGACGCCCGGGGCGTCTCCCACGGCGGCTGGGACGGGAGGACCTTTCCCTCTCCCATCCCGCTAACCCAATGCTGAGCCTAGGCTCCTCTTTTCTTATGCCGATCCGCACGCTCCTTTTTTTTTATGGAGTGAAAAAACGCCTAACGCATACTAGCCGTCTGGGGAGACAACGCATGTGGGCTTACACCCATTAAAAACTCCGCCTGTACACCTACTTTCGCCTTGATGGGATGCCAGCCCTTAGCAGATAGCACCTAAAATTCCAAAAATAGCGAGATATAATGAAGAATTCCGACGTCAGTTCATTTGTAAGCTTCCGTCCTCCAAAAGGCAAAATTTAAACTCGGTCACAACCGTGTCGGGTGCATCAAATTGCTCATTTTGTTTATGGTGGCAATAAAAAGCGGCCTCCAATGCAAGGAGCACCGTTTTACTATGGCCGACTTCGTTAACTTGCTTTAATGTACTGTTTGTACTTATAAAAGGTCTTGAAAGAAAAATAACAAGTACTAGGTATCGGTGTGGTCAGTCTGGGAGATGTTAATTTCCTGTAGGCTGTCAGTTGGAATATATTATTTCATAGATGAGGAAAACACGTTAAGCCGTTGGTCCCGGCTGTCATTTGCGCATCTTTGACAGTCGTTGCGGGTCGTCAAAAGCCCGAAAATCTGACAGCCAGTCTTATCAAGGGGTTATCAAGGGGTTATCAAGGGGTATTGCCCAGTTACTGGGTTGTGGAGGTCAGACAGGCAGTCGTTTCTTGTAAAATACTGGTATTCAGCTGCATTCGGTGAGACTGAGCGCCGACCCCAACATAGTTGGGAAAAGGCTAGGAAGGCAGAGGCAGATAAGGAATCTTACCTTGCTTGTAAATAGGAACAATATAACTTATGATGTTGCAAGTAAATGCTATCAACGACTTAAATGAAGTTGATCTACGATGAAAAGGGGTACCTAAGTCTTGGCTGCATTTTAAATCATAAATAGTGATACTAATGGTAATGAGCCTTGCTGAGTTAGATTTAGAAAGGAGAATGGGCGAAAATATTTATTTGAAAAAATTAAAGAGACTTATTCTAAGAAGTTAAAATTTTTCAAATTGTGATAAAACGCAATGTTCAACAGTGCCTCCACTCCGCATGTCAACCCTCCTCTAACTTGACTTTAATTTAAAAACTTTTCGCCTGTGACACAATTAAGAAGTCATAGATCGCAAAACTTTCGATTCCGGTCAAAACTGTCGGAAAACTGCAACGCAATGTGAAACTCCGCTTTGAATGATTTACGGAGTAGATTTTATGCGGCCAATTTAAATGATTTATTTTTTATGTAAGCCATTGGTCCCGGCTGTCGTTACGGGTCGTCAGAAGCCCGAAAGTCAGACAACCAGTCTTAGCAAGGGGTATCGTATTCCACGGTTACTAAGGTGTTGATAGGTAGCTAGGTACCTGGTGGACCCCAACATAGTTGGAAAAGGCTAGGGAGATTTTTTGATGTGAAGTTGTTTTAAAGAATGGGTCAATTTTTAATATATGGTTTAATTATTATTGTTCAGCATCTCGTTAGACATGCACAATACGGTGCCTAGTGAGCATGAAAAATCATCCATGAACTTCACTAATAACATTAGTTTTAAAAGCGTATTGCTAACATTGGGCATTGTTCTTGGGCTTTTGAGGTCTGGTGTTGAACCGTGCGTGAGGAAAGGAGGTTTATTGATGGAAAGAAAAAAAATATAATTGGGGCACGCACAAGACGATCACAAATAAAAGCACAATATAAACATAAAAAAACTAAAAGAAACCGGGGCCAAAAGGTTCCTATCCGATGTGAATTGTAGCAGCGCTGACATGACCACTCTGAATGAGTTAGTAGACCTGTACTGGATATGTGAATAGTGATGGATTATAGTTCAAAAGTGTATATGCTATATGGCCATGACTTAAAGATTAAAGAAACTCCATATTTCCCATGGGTAACATAACTTAGGCGATTAACACACGGAACTGCTCGACCGCGCGGTAGGAGCAGTTTGCTGTAGTAACGGGCACAGGTCGACCGCGCGGTCGGGCGGTGTACGTGTGTTTGGCATCAACGGATTTCTTAGAGACCAATGCGACATGAGATCGGCTTCACCGCCTACCGCGGCGCTGTGCCGTGTGTAAATCGCCTAATATCTAGCTAGTATCTCAAAATAATTCTTCAACACCATATTTCCCAACTCCTTGTGTCAAAAACTTTTAAAAATGTATTTAAATTCTGTAGGGTACGTTGTCATAGAACTATTATTAGTACGTCACAACCTTATCCAAAGGACGTAGGGGTAAAAGGTTAAGGGCGCAGACGAACGACATTCGAGGTAGACAAGTTATCGAATTTATTCTAATACAAACAACTTTCATGATATTATTATATTGTTAATTATTTTATGAGACTGGCCCTGGATAGTTAAACGTAAATTTAAGTTTTGAATTAAAATTTACGAGTTCTTAAGTTTATGGAATTTTTAGAGAATCTACTGCTAGCTCTCGTGGAACAATATGGATGTGATCTACGGTTGTGGTAGAGTAGCTTCAAAGGATAAAGCACATCTGTTACTAAGTAAATTAAATACTATCATACTAATATTATAAAGTCGAAAGTTTGTGAGTAAGTGTGAGTGTGTGTGAGTTTATCTGTGTGTTCGTCCTTCACGCTCAAACGGCTGAACGGATCTGGATGAAACTTGGCACAGAGGTGGTTTATGACCTAGATTAACTTATAGGATACTTTTTATCCCAGTAGCACGTACCCTTGGGATAATTCCTGACATCCACGCGGATGAAGCCGCTGGTAGATGAATTCACACATATCAAATTAATAATATGAAGTGAATTGTTTTATTTTTTAATTTATTTTCGCTACACACGATGTTTACACCAGTGTATCGTCTGTCCCGTCCAAGGTATGCCGGAAGAAATTTCTGTAGAAATAAGCATCACGTTTGTACGTATTTTTTGTTCTTGTTTGATTATCTGTATGTACATTAATGGTTTAATAAACAAATTTAATTAAATCAATTAAAAATGTCAAATACCTACAAAGGCAGTTACCGTGCTGGGTAAATGAACCTGAACCTCACTTAAATAATGTACAAGAAAACAGTGCCAGGATAAAACTCGGAATTAAAGTTCCGTGGATCTTTTGTAGCTCTAGATCTAACGAGAAACGCATACAAAAACATAACAGCGCTTGTCACACGAAGCGTACATGCACAGCACTGACAAGTATCTTAAAAAAACAAATTAAAAAAACATTTGTTCAGTCAGAATTTATGCGCACGTCTTACATGGCATACATCCTACAGTTTAAAAAAACATTCGTTCTTATAATAGCTGTACGTAAATTGTAATTGTAATTAGAACCTTAATAATTGTAATTTGTTATTGTGTGTATCAAGCTATCCGAAACTATATACCCAATTGAATATGAACTTTATGCTTTTGTAATAAAGTTGAAAATCTATCAAAGAATTTTGACAGATTGGGGTAGCTTGTTGTGCTGGCCCCTTTACGATAGAGATTATTGTATCTATAATATGTATGTATGTAAATAACTACTTGTAAAACTGTATATAACTTCAAGGAACTCGATTACGATATGCCGAGTTTACTTAACCGTGGAAGTGTTCACTGGATCGACAAAGGACATCTGATTGGTGCAGTGAAGCAAAGATTTGTTTATGAAAATCATTCAAGTAATGCATAACATCCCTTATGTTATGCATTACTTGAATGATTTTGAATTTAGAATTGGTACACTCATTTAAGAATAGAATATTAAGTATTATGTATGATACTTAGAGGTTTAATTATAAACGTTGCTTTAAGTTAAGAGACTTTTAAGAATATACGGTAATATTAATTTACTTCTAGCAACGTTTATAAATAAACCCCTTTTATTTTCATGGTTTTTGAAGGGGTATTTGGAGAACTTTTGACATCGCAACGATAAATTGGATGGCATCCAGCCCGCCTTATAAAGATTTCATAGTGTCTTCTGATTTATTATCCAGTGTGTTAGATTTACATTTACCGTCTTTTTCTTTTATGATACCCACATAAAAGTCTCGCGAATATTTGATATGTTTGTACGTTTCAGACTAAGGAAATCTGTTCGATATTTTTGAAGGCTACACGGAATGTTCCAGAAATAACTTACGAGTTATTTCTAGACTCTACCTAAAGCCTTACTTCTATACGCGAAAACTTGTAATTGGCTTCCTGTTGGCTATGTTTTCCTTTTTATGAGGTTTTTAGACTGTAAGTCTTCACGTTTCAATAAATAAATAAAGCCTTGTAGGTAATATCCGAAATCGTAATAAAAAGGTTTTTAATAATAATAATAATTAAAATTAAAAGTGGAGAAATAAAATCCTGAAAAGCCGGGTTTTCCTCATGAAACATGACTTGAAAGATGAAAAACCTCAATTTATTATTGCACATAAATGTGACCTGTTGTCTGGAAATTATACGTATCTTTTACAATCCAATTAAGAACTTATTCGGTTTATAGCATACTCAAATCAGTTTCTTTCTCAGCGCCCGTCATTTGCCAAAAATAACACTAACACGGCTCAAAAACAGACGACAACACAAAGGGATCGTCCACTTTAATAAGTCCTTCTTTCAACATAAAAGTCTGCTTAAATAAGCCTTTGCTTGATGTTCAACGAATTAAAATGTCTCGGACAATTTCATGTCTGCAGCAACCGGTTGCTTTTACATCAAAGCTGTCTGGTATCAAATTGCTGACAGTTGCTGCTTATTTTTAAACGACACCTGCCGTACTATACCGCGCCCGTCTCCGATCGATACTAGGGATGTGCTGATTATTTCGCCTACTAGAATACCAGCATCTTGTTTTTGAATTGAGAATTGGAAGTTGAGAACAGTAGGTAGTTAAGTGTAATTCTATAGAATCTCACCGTGCAAATGTAGGTGAAGTGAGTTTAAAGTGAGCTGTCAATCCCTAGTATCAGGTGGAAGGACAGCTTACTTTACGCCCAGTTCATCTAAGTTAAGTAGTGAGTAAGCCAGTTGTGTAATTTTGTAGAAGGTCAGGTGACGTGAGCTTGAAGTGAGCTGTCCTTTGATGTTAGGGATTGACACAACTAACGGCTCACTTTAACTCTTCACTTCACGAAATTCGGTGAGATTTTCACACAATAGCACCACTTGTCAAGCACATTTTTAGAAAGAGCTTACAGATATTCCTCGCAGTTTTAGGCGAAGAATGTGTGGACTGCTGTTGACACACTTAAAACTTAATGTGGTGTACCTAAATGGGCAGAAAACCTACTAGAGAGTTACTAACAGTTTACGTTTTTAGTTTAGTTTTACGGGACTTATCTAACACTTATCGGCTTGTAAATGATGAAGAACCGCGTCGGTCGGTTTTGTAGAACAATGATTAACGTCAATATTTATTAAAATATTTCCAAAAACTGGGATTCTTACATGACAATTATGACTGCACTTTACCAAATTCAATTAACTATTGTGAATAATATTATTCTTTCCTTTTGCTATGCTGCACATGGGCCTCTGACTTAGATTCACATACTGTTGAGAAAGAATGATACTATGTGATAAATTACCGGTCCATGCGGTGACGCTTATCCCGTGTGCAATAGGGGACGTTTTTTCGGTTAAAGTGAGTGTGATAAGTTACACATAAACAACGTATTTTTAGGGTTCTGTACCTCAAAAGGAAAAAACGGTACCCTTTTAGTTTTTTATATATTTTATGTATATGCCATAACTCTAGGAGATATACTATAAGTAAAATAGGTAATCCAAAAAATCCTAGAATATATGGTCCAAAATTATATAGTTTCGAAGATATCATCAATCATAATTCTTTTATCTCGATGTGAAGGTACCTAATTTTCATTGATAGATACGAGTAATTCATTTTTCATTGGTTCATATGCCAGTTGTTTCTTTGATATGGTCACATTCTTATCCACTTATAACATAAAAAATAACATCTTGTATAAACAGAGTTGTAGGATGCTACCATTTACTATTTTGTTCAGGGGCACACTACCGGATGATAGCGATGCGGACAAGTGTTCGATGCCTACGTGTCCTTTTTGTTTTTGTATGTAGTTAGGTATTAATTATATTTTTATTAAAATAAACTAAAAAATTCGTTTTCCCAAACACTCTCTAGTAGAGATAACGTCGGATAAGGATGTTGATCCTTATCCGACGTTATCTCTACTGGTTACTTAAAATAACAAATGCTGGCTTCCCGCAGTTTAGCGCGCTTATTTTTCATCGCTACAATTTGCTTTGAGACACAACGTTAAAGAGATCAGTTTACGTTGAAAAAAACTTTCCTGAGAATTATTGTTCGCACTGTAAATTAGACTTACAGTTAATTTAACATTATAAGTAAGTAAAAGAAGAGTGGTCTGTTAAATATCGTTTTAGCGTTCTGTACCAAAATGGTAAAAGGAACCTTTACGGTGCGACTAACTCTGTCTGCCCGTTTGTCATAACTGGATATCTCAAGAACTACTAATGATATTAAGTTGGAATTTGGAATAGTTTTAGATGACGTTTGCCAACTATTTTGCAAATAAGAAAGAAATATTTTTTTGCAGGGATAGGAACTAGTCCGACTCGCTTTTGACAGATTTTTTTTTTTTTTTTTTCTAGCTGCTGTCACCGACTTCACCCCCTTGGCTGCCGAAAATTATCCCAAGGGAACGTACTACCGGGTTAATCCAGGTCATAAATTACTTCTGTGCCCAATTTCATCCAGATCTGTTCAGCCGTTTGAGCGTGAAGGATGCACAAACATACAAACTCACTCACAAACTTTCACCTTTATAGTATTAGTGTGAAGTGTGATTATCAATAGCCCCGCGATGACCACTGTTTCACCTGTAAGCGATGATGATTTTTTCAATAAGACCGCCTATTGTAATACATATACATATTTGGAGAAACTAACTGATTGACTGACTGACTGATTTATCAACGTACAGCCGAAACTAATGGAACCAAGAACGTGAAATTTTGCGCATGGTTTCTTTTTATAATGTAGGGGACGACTAAGAGAAGAAATTCAAACTTTAAGGAGGTGGAAAGAGGGGGGTTTTGTTTGTATGAAAAACCGACATTCACGCGGGCGAAGCCCGAAACTTGTTTGAATTCATTATGCTGTAAACGCTATTTAACAAATTGGGTTTAATAACGACGAATATTGCTAAGTAACTGCACTTTATAGTATTCTTTTTAATGTAGATGGTAAAGATTATAATGCTTTGTACTTATCTTAATATAATGGAGTTTGTTTTACGTTTATATCGGAGTAAGGAGGTTGTATATAAATGGAGTTTAGGTATAATGAAGACTATTGTATTCATATACATACATATCTATGAATGCTCGAGGCTCCTAGAATCAATAAAATTTACATTTGAAATAAGTAAAGTTTTATCATTGCCCTAGATAAGACATGCTCCAGTTTTCTAGGTGCGTTAACAGATCCAAATCTACAATTTAATAAATGGCTACTTATTTAACTTTACCCAAATCGTCATTGTTGTCAATAATCACCATGGCATAGGTTATCCGTGCCAAACTACTACTTCAGCTAGAATATTGTGGCCTACGGACGGTGAGTAATGGGTAGCTCACCGTCTGCTCAGGACCGGGCCTTTGTGTCCACACGCGCCTCAAAGAGATGTCAGCAATAAGGAGGGGGGCCCAACAGGGTCGAAAACTGCCAGGTCAGCGGGATTGTCCGAAAAGGTTACAGCTAACCCGGAGCATAAACGGCTAAGGAAGGATCATGGATGGGTTTAGGTTAGTAAGAGTCTGACACTCCCTTCCGCTTCACCCAGAGCAAGAGGAGTCCTTGGATAATTGCCTACCCTCAAAAAAAAAAGCTAGAATATTGTGTCTAACCATATATGGAGTCTTTTGTTTGCACACAAACAAAATGAAAATAGTGTGGGCTCCTTCCATTAATAATTTATTTCACAACGCACACCTTGTATCATCAATGTAAGTAAACGAATTCTACTCATATTTGACTTCATCGTTTGTTGTGACGTGTGATGTCGTGGTGGCTACGTAAATAACACTTAGAATGATGGCAACATTTCTTGTGACTGTTGGGTATGTGAGGAATTATAACAACGCAGTAATTAATTGGAATATTTCCACTGCGGTTTATTATTGCGACCTTTTCGTGTTATAATTAGGTTATTTTCGAGCCTGGCTGTTGTTTACCTATTACACGGTGTTGCAATCACATTTTCCTCACCGAAACGTTCCTTCATGTCAAATGACACTATGAAATGAATATGAAATATGTTTATTTGTCTCAATACTCAATCTTTATTTGCATTCCACAATGTGTACTTAGGTGGTAAGGTAGAAAATTGAGATCATTATGGACCCTGTCGGGCACAGCAAAAATTGTAGGGAGAGGAATCTCAAATCTGTTACATACCATGGCTTGGTACGTGACGATGGTAAGCGACCAGACGGAATGACTTTGTTGCCTTGGAAGGTGGGTAGGCCTCTGGTGTGGGACGCAACCTGTGTCGACACCCTTGCGCCATCTCATGTTCTTAGCACGGCGGGCTGTGCTGGCGCCGCTGCTGCCGCTGCTGAGACCCTCAAGCGGCGTAAATACAGTAACCTGATGTGTAACTACAGATTTGAGCCGTTTCGGGTCGAAACTCTAGGGTCATGGGGCCCGAGTGCGCAACTTCTCGCCGATTGGTCGACACTTCGCGTGACCAGAGGGCTGGATTGTTCTTTGGCCAAAGAATTAGCATTGCCATTCAACGTGGCAATGCTGCCAGTCTTCTGGGCACGTTTCCTGATGACAGCGATGCGGATGAGTACTTCGACGCCTAAGTGTCCTTTTTGTCTTTTTTGGATTTATTTGTATATATAGTTACTTAGACAGTCTTTTAATTTAAGTATGTATAAGTTGTTATTGTATTAGATTGTAGAAATAAAAAGGAGAATTAAATATCGTTACATACCTAGATTATATATGAGACATCCCCAGTAGGTAACCGTTAATACTTGTGTTGGGGCTATCTCGATCTTTCCTTAATTAATAACACTATTTAGACGATTGTTTGCATAAGAAAGAAAGAAAACAAGAAAGTTACAGTAAATGATTTATAAACTAATTTGCAGCTCTCTCTGTAGCTGTAGTTGTATGCCTATGTAAACCCGTGTTATATACACTATCATAACATACCGCCTAATTGTTAGGCAAAGGCACCTCTATCATGCCTGAGAAAATTGCTAAAAATCAATCCTTGTTTATATTATTACGAACAATTATGATGCCGATAAGGCTACCATTGGGTCACGAAGATCATTACATTTTATACAATAAAATTGCTCCTCGCGCCGCCGCCGCTGCCGCAGTCTGTCCCTCTGTACGCTTAGATATTTCAAAACTACGCATGGGATTTTAACGCTGTTTTCATTGATAGATATAGTGGTATCTATCGATGCAAACCACATTAAAGTCCCTACTATAGTTAGTTATCATAGTTCAACTAGCTTTCGCCCGCTGCTTCGCCCGCGCACTCTTTTAAATACATACAAAATACCCGGACACTCTTTTAAATCAAAACATGGCTACAAAATATTGGTTACGTCTGTGGCGTTCGATATTGGAACGCACCAACAATCTTGCCGTAGTGGCAACACTAGTGTTTCCCGCCACTAACGAAGTGACGGTTAACAGGTTGAGACAGGTTCTGCAAAAACCAGACACAAAAAGAACGATACTTACATGTTTCTCAATTCTCACTTACAAGAATCCTGTACTTACGATTGTGCCATCTGATATAATTAACATTGGAGTGTGTGTGATTAAACTAACTACAAAGTGAGAAGCGGTTTCATTTCCACCAACATCCACCGTACTTCGCCGTGAGCACAAACACCCAAAACTGGTGACCCCGAACGAGAAATACAGAATACTCGTTAAGAGTTACAACACGCACGAGCAAGCAAGCAGCGGATTAGCTCCCGGACTTCGTGCACCAAGCTCGTGCACGTAACTATCAAATTGGCATTTCCAAACGACACCCGACAAGAACCTGCGAAGCATATGCCTATCTGTCGTCAGCCACATCGTGTACCAAGCAACAGTTCAATCAAGCAATAACTCTGAATCTGAGGTTATGAAAAGAACCACACTGCAGTGATAATATATTCCTACTCACTCACTGATTAGCTGGCCGGACATCACACCAATGAAGCAGTAAGCAAGTTATATACACGCAAGTATTAATACTCAGAAACACATGTAAGTGAAGTTTCATTATTCTGGGGCTCAACGGAGAAGATTTTTTAACAACTGTTCGCATCTTGTGCATGAAACAAAGACTTTTATCTTCTCATACTAAAACTTTATGCCTATTATAGGCACCTATACCCTTTGTGTGATTATTGTGTGCTCTAAAGATTTACAACACAACTGATTTATATTTTTGTTATATATTTTAATTTTTTGCAACCGCTTACTCTTAAATTACTATTAAGTGTGACTGTCTGGATGTGATTGCATAGCTATTTTAATGAATAACTTGCACTGTTGTTCAAAATGCACAAATACTATTAGTCCTGCATACTAATTTAATGCTACCATTAGGCTTTGGGCATGCTGGCATTGTAAACAACAACAATACTTTTTAACAATTTGTTTTCCAACTTCTATGTTTTGTCATATTATTGGTGATTTTTGTTTGTTTTATGGTTCATTTTGGTTTATGTTTCTAACTACCTAATTGTTATTATTAAGTTTACTTATTTTTACCACTTTTATACAATTTGATATTTAATATGCCCAATAACAATTCACCAACCCCTACGGAGGATCAGGTTCCTCAGGTCTTGCACATCGCTTTAAAGCTTCCTCCCTTCTGGCCTGGTCGCGTGGTGGCATGGTTTGCGCAAGCTGAGGCAAATTTTGAAATTTCAGGCATCAAAACGGATAACACTAAATATAATCATGTTCTGAGTGTACTGCCGGAGAGGGTTGCAGCCGATATTGAGGACATTCTTATTAACCCTCCAAAGGATGACAAATATACATTTCTAAAATCTGAACTGGTCCGCAGACTATCCGCTTCTGAAGAAAAGCGTGTTAACCAGCTTCTGAGTGACGAAGAGCTAGGCGAGCGCAAACCTTCACAGTTCCTGCGCCACCTCCGCTCGCTCGCTGGATCCAACCTGCATGACGAATCCATCCTGCGTCAACTATGGCTACGTCGTCTGCCACAGCAGGTTCAAGCCATTCTAGCTGCCCAGGCCGATCTGCCACTACAGAAGGTTGCAGAGCTAGCAGACCGGATAGTAGAGGTATCACCAACTGCCCATTCAGTTTTCGCTACTAGCACACCTGTTCCAGATAATCCACTACAGGCAATCAATAGCCGATTAGACCAACTAGCAGAACAGGTGGCAGCAATGAGCAGTGGCCGCAGTGATCGCAGAGACAGAAGCACCTCCCGGCCTCGATCAAAATCCAGGGATCGTTCAACTTCAGACCTGTGCTGGTACCATCTTCGATTCAAGTCAAGGGCTAACCGCTGTACTAGGCCTTGTAATTGGAATCCAGCGGAAAACCGGAAAGACAGTCAGTGATGGCGGCTGCTGACTGTCCCTCACATAATATAGTAAGTCGCCGTTTATTTGTTACTGATGTCAACAGTAAACGTCGATTTCTGATCGACACTGGCTCAGACATATGCTGTTTCCCAAAATCTGCCATACAAAGAAAAATTGAGGTTGCAGATTACGACCTCAAGGCTGCAAATGGCAGCACAATAAAAACATATGGCCTTTTGAATATGTCATTAAATCTGGGACTCCGCCGAGACTTCAAGTGGTCGTTTGTCATTGCTGATGTTGGAACTGCAATAATTGGTTCTGACTTTCTAGCACACTATCATCTGCTCCCTGACTGCACCAATAGGCGTTTAGTCGATGCCAGAACAGGCTTGTCAAGCCATGGCACCGTTGCCATGATTGATCAAGCTAGTGTCAGAGCAGTAATAGAAAACTTCGGCAGCTCACCTTACCTAAAAATTTTGACGGAATTTCCAGATATCATGCGGCCGCCTGGAGTGCCTCGCGAGGTGAAACACGACACGGTACATCGCATCATTACGACTGATGGCCCGCCTGTCGCAGCCCGCCCACGTCGCCTCGCACCCCAGAAACTAAAGGCTGCCCAGAAGGAGTTTGCCGACATGATGTCCTCGGGTACTGCAAGGCCATCAAAGAGTCCGTGGTCATCACCACTGCACATGGCCCCTAAGAAAGATGCATCCTGGCGCCCATGTGGTGATTACCGCGCCTTAAACGCCCGTACCGTACCGGACCGCTATCCTGTTAGACATATAGGGGATTTCAACCAAAGTTTGGCTGGCTCATCTATATTCTCTACGATCGACCTCGTTAAAGCATACCAACAGATACCGGTTCATACAGACGACATTTGCAAAACAGCCATCATTACACCATTTGGTCTGTTCGAATTTCCCTATATGTCGTTTGGGTTGCGCAATGCTGGTCAAACCTTTCAGAAGTTTGTGGACGGTATAGTGCGCGGGCTCGATTTTTGCTATGCCTACGTTGACGATATTTTGGTCTTCTCACGGTCAGCTTCTGAGCACGAACAGCACCTGAGGATCCTGTTCCAGAAACTGCGAGAATTTGGTATGGTGATTAATCCGTCCAAATGCGTATTTGGCGCACCAGAAGTCACTTTTCTTGGGTACTGCATCAGTGCTCAAGGCACGCGAGCACCCGAAGACCGCATAAAAGCGCTCCTTGAGTTTCCCGCGCCCAAGACAGTCCAAGCCATGCGCAGATTTCTCGGTATGATCAACTATTACCGACGTTTCTTACCCGGAGCCGCGTCACACCAAGCTGCACTCGTCGACGCTTTGACAAAAATAAACGGCAAAGGAGCAAAGCCATTCCTCTGGACTCCCGAACTCCTGGAAAAATTTGAGGAATGCAAAAAAAGCTTATCACTAGCAACGACCTTGGCTCACCCTGACTGCGCAGCTCAACTTGGTCTTTTTACAGATGCCTCCAGTACACACGTCGGAGCAGCACTCCAACAAAAAGTAAAAAACCAGTGGGAACCCCTTGCCTTCTTCAGCAAAAAGCTCACGCCCCGCCAGAGCACCTGGCCTGCATATTACAGGGAACTATTGGGAGTATACGAGGCTGTACAACATTTCCGTCATATATTAGAAGTGCAACACGCTACTATATATACGGACCATAAACCCCTCGTCTATGCATTCTCTCAGCGGCGTGAAAAACTTCCTCCTTCTCAGCTTAACCAACTCTCTTTTATTTCACAGTTCACGACAGACGTAGTGCACATTAAAGGCACGGACAATATAGTCGCCGACGCCCTTTCTCGCGTCGATGCCATATCACTGTTGACGGGCGATTTCACAGAGTTAGCAGCAGCCCAGCAGGCAGATGAGGAAGTGCAAGAACTAGCAAAGAACTGTGGTTCCTCTCTAAAGCTGGAGAGCATACCCATTCCAGGTACCGATTCAACAATCATTTGCGACACGTCGACTGGCAAACAACGACCGCTTCTGCCTCACAGCTTTCGCAGAAGCGTTTTTGATCAGCTTCATGGGCTCAGTCACCCTGGCGCGCGGACAACCGCTCGCATGGTGGCTGACCGCTACGTATGGCCTTCTATGCAAAAAGACGTTCACGCATGGGCACGCGCTTGCATTCCTTGCCAAAAGTCAAAGGTGACGAGACATGTTAAAACCCCATTAGGAAATTTTAACACCCCAACCGCCAGACTTCGCCACGTGCATGTGGACATCATTGGCCCCCTACCACCTACCACCGAGGGCTACAGCTACTGCTTAACAGCAATCGACCGATTCACTCGATGGCCAGAGGTATGGCCTCTCAGAACCATAACGGCACAAGAAGTCGCAGCTACCTTCATGTCCGGTTGGATTTCCCGTTTTGGCGTTCCTTTGCTCGTCACGACTGACCAAGGCCGTCAATTCGAGTCCGACCTCTTCAATCGTCTAATGAAGCTCTGCAGCATTAAGAAGACGCGCACTACTAGCTACCACCCGTGCGCCAACGGAATGGTAGAGCGACTACATCGCCAACTAAAGGCAGCAATCATGTGCCACGAATCCTCTTGGATACAGGCTTTACCCATCGTTCTGCTCGGTATGCGTTCTGCGGTCAAGGAAGACTTAAAAACATCATGCGCCGAAATACTCTACGGTGAGCCTATCCGCCTTCCTGGCGAGTTCTTTGTCCGTGAACCTTCTAGCCACATCGACGACCCGACCGACCTAGTCGACCAACTTCGTCAGCACATGTCGGAGTTGCGACCTGTCCCTGCCTCGCGACATCTAGGAAACAGCGGAACACCTACCTTTATCTATAAGGATCTACCACTAGCGACACACGTTTTTCTCAGGGATGACTCCGTCCGGCGCGCGCTTTCGGCGCCTTACTCCGGCCCCTATCAAGTGATTTCCAGGAAAGACAAAACCATCAAGTTAGACATTAAAGGTAAGCCGGTTGAGGTCAGCCTAGATAGGGTGAAACCTGCTTACCTAGAACCGAATTTCTGCACAATACCTTCTAGGACAGCGAGCGCTCCTGCCAAACCGGCGAAAACTTCTCAATTTGCAACAGCTTCACAAACTCCTCCATCAGCCACTGCACCAGAACATGCGCCTTCTACCTCCCTTGCGCCAGCCGCGCCTCCGGTGACCAGATCCGGACGCAGGGTTCGTTTTAAACAAATTTTAGATCTGTAATTTTTTTTTAACCTGCGGTTCCCTTTCTCCGTAGGGGGGTGGTGTGGCGTTCGATATTGGAACGCACCAACAATCTTGCCGTAGTGGCAACACTAGTGTTTCCCGCCACTAACGAAGTGACGGTTAACAGGTTGAGACAGGTTCTGCAAAAACCAGACACAAAAAGAACGATACTTACATGTTTCTCAATTCTCACTTACAAGAATCCTGTACTTACGATTGTGCCATCTGATATAATTAACATTGGAGTGTGTGTGATTAAACTAACTACAAAGTGAGAAGCGGTTTCATTTCCACCAACATCCACCGTACTTCGCCGTGAGCACAAACACCCAAACGTCATTCATGTAGTTCTTATAGCTATGTGATAGCCCTACACTACCAACATTGCCTTACTAACCCAATGAAAGCACCAGTACTGCAAAAACAACAACCGTAGCTATTACAGCTGCTACAAAAAACATAAAATACATCGTAACAGCGAAAAATTGCCTTACATAATTGCTTACATCTGTCTGTACTGCAACTGTTGACCATAAGACGCGCAATTAAGATTCTCTAAGATGTTATACTGGTGTAATTTGATAATTAACTGTGTACAGCAGTCGGTGTGGGTATACGAACTAACAACGCGTAGAAGGCTCACTTCGTTCAAAGCTGGATGTGAATAAACATGTGCTTTTTTATTTATGTTTGTGATAAACGTGAACAAGTCGTTAAATCTGCACGTAACAACTGCCAACTTCTGTCTGTCTTTGGTAAATATAGCATAGCAAACACCATAAAAAAAACTTCAACAAAGAAAAAAAACTGCTTGTGGTTACTGCAGTTTTTTAGTGATCTCCTGCAATAAGATACGATGACAATTTTAAAGACGGAGTTGTAATTTCTCAAAAATATTTGCCAGATAAGTAAAAAAACACTACCAAATCATCTGTGAAGAGGTGTATAGCAGCATTGAACTCGCTACATGCGAACTACGCATCACAATGATGTCACGCAAAAGAAAAGCAGAGCTACCACGCGACTACCGTATAATTATACAACATCCCGACATCAATTGTTGCATCGCGCGTCACCCACCTGACTCAAGATCCGTGTGGTTGGAGAATCCTCCCTTTTCTTTGGAGGATCAGTGAACTTTAGATTCTATTCTTTATACCTTGATAGCTGAATCCTTTTCTTACTTCATGAATTTTGCATCAATGGTCGCGTTTCCTCAAATATGGTCGAAAAAAGTAATGCCTCTAATGTGATTAGCCTTCTGAATCTTGTTGTTCCATTGTATCCGGTGGGTTAGATCGGCGCGTGCGCTTGTTGCTCTCGTTTTGTGGTCACCGGTACCTCGTGGGCTTTATAAGGAGTCGTGACAGATGCTTGTGACAAAAACAACTTGAATTATAATTACTTTATTGGAATGATTAACTCTGAGAAGAACTGAAGTATGTGCCACGCGTATGCTGTTTTCTTGTTGTGAGTAGCATGAAGACGGAAACTTGAGTGGACTTGTTTTAAAACAAAGATTTACCACATGTCCTAGTAACCGCATTGGGCCAGCAACTTATAATAATACCACCCTATTGTCCACTAGATATTGTCCCACTGCGGGCAAGGGCTCTTCTCACTCAACATGAGTGAGAAGTGCCTCCCTAGGCACGAGTACTGATCACCACGCTTGCTCACGACCAGTTGGCGATTTCAGACCTATATTAACAATAGGTCTCTAGATTTCATCACCATGTTTTCTGTCAATGTTGTCCAAGATAAACTCAAAAGATCACGTTATGAAGTGAAAAGACGCATTGGTACTTTAGCTGGAATTGAACCAAAAATGGGAGGTTTATGAGAGTGCTAATCAAAAAAAAAAAAAAAAAATCAAACCAAACCAATCAAATCAATGTCAGAAGTCAATTAATTTAGGAACTTGATTGATAGGTGTCACGTACGACGAACCGTTGTAATTGGCTCCCGAATAGGCCCTAATTAAAAACTCCTGATGGGGTTTTGTTAATGATTACTACAGATGGAGCTTTTAATGAAGGTTTTGGTTGTGATCATTTAATAACACCTACAGAGTTATTTGTGATAACTGTTAATTCGTCTTCTTTTCCAGGGAACAGCAAAGGTAAAGTCGATCCAAATTGATAAGCATGAGCAGAATTTTGTGATAATTTGATTGATAGGAAAAATAAATAGAATGTTACCAATAAAAAAATGTTACCAATTATTTGGACCTGCTGTATGGTTGAAAGGTTTCATATAAGCGAAGATTATTATTAAGATTATAAGACTACGAGAATTGGGTACCTAGTCAATAACAATAGGAATCGCACATAAGAAAAAGTATTAAAAACAACTTTTTCGAAATTAACTGTTTTCGGCAACGGCATCGAACACAATCATAGTTTGTAATAAAATAATTAAAGAAACGGCCGTTAGTTGACTTACGCTGTTTTACCGTTTCACAGTTAAAGTCATTAAGAAACTTAATCGTTCGACCCAGATTCGGATGGCGCCGATTCTTTGTTAATATTTATTGCTATTCATGAATACAAAGGTTAAGTTGCTCCAGAAAAGAATGTACTGTAAATTGGAACTTTTATAAATTATGAAAATACTTTCAATATTGTAGCAATTACACCTTTTTTTTGAGAGTGGGAAAATATCAAATGACTCTTCCCGCTCCGGGTGTAGCTGAACGGAGAATAAGACTCTTATTGACTAAAACCCATCCATGTTCCTTCCTTAGTCCTTATGTTCCAGGGTAGCGGTAACCCTTTCGGACAACCCCGCTTACCTAGCCATTACACCTGCGTGGATTGATATTGTGGCGTACAAGAGTGTTAGCACGGTAATATTATCTAGTAGTGATAGTCCCTCATTGGATGTCCTTGGGTAGTAAAAAAATGTGTTCTCTTTAAAGGCTTCAGGTATCTATTGAATGCTACCCCAATATATTTCTTGGTTTTAGCGGTGAGGGTAAACAAAAGCATACGTTAGATTTAGCTTTCCCATAAAACAGGTAAGTATTATGCATATATATGTCGCAGGTATATTGTCAAAGCCGTGATATTACAATTTCACTAGTGATATTATAATTAAACGGTAGATTGTCAACCGACTTCATTTCTTACAATTTACCGGCCTGATTTTAGTAAGATTGTAATGTCACGCGGGGACACTATAGTAATACACTCGAGAGCAATGAATCCGGGTCACTTAAAGAATGTTAAAAATCTCGGAAACTAAAAATGATAGGTTAATGCAATAAATTGTATTTAATAGACAATGTAATACTCCTTAAATGAAAGTAAAAAAAATATGAGTCACCATACATTTTATTAACACAAAATTACTTAAAGAAAAAAACTGCTGATCTCTCCTTAAAACAAAAATAGGAAACATGAAATTTTTGAACTTTATTACGATTTTCTTGAATTTTAATACTTCGTATTGCCTCCTCGTGCTTCCATTACTGCGTTTACGCGGTTTGGCATGCTGTACACCAAGTTCCTTATACGATTTTGGGGAATATTCTCCCATTCCTCTGTGAGAGCAATTTTGAGCTCACGAAGCGTGATTGGGGGAGGGTTTCGTTGTTTTACGCATCTGCCTAGCTCGTCCCAAGCATGCTCGATCGGGTTGATATCCGGGCTGCGCGCTGGCCACTCCATACGAGTAATGTTCATCTCTTGAAGGTAGTCATTCACAATCCTACCTGTATGAGGTCGGGCATTGTCATGCATAAATATAGCATCCTCACCTAAATTGACCATAAATGGACCAACGTGATCATTGAGGATTTCTTCCACATATCTTACGCTAGTTAAAGAGCCGTTTTCTATGATCACCAGCTCTGTGCGACTTTCAGAAGAAATTCCGGCCCACACAAGTACAGACCCACCACCGTAGGCTAGTTTTTCTTCGATGCATGCTTGCTTGAATCTTTCCCCTGGTCTTCAATACACTCTGTGTCTTCCATCGTGCTTGTAGAGCATAAATTTTGATTCGTCGGAGAACATAACTTTTGACCAATCTTCAATACTCCAATTTACGTGGCCCTGAGCATATCTTAGTCTTGAAATACGATGCCCACGCTCCAGTTTAGGGCCGTTTGCAGGTCTAAGGGGTTTTAAGTTAGATTCAGCAAGCCGACGTCTTACTGTCCATGCACTTGGGTTACTTCCTCCGAGGTGTCGAAACTGATTTGTGAGTTCAGTTCCTGTGAGAAAGCGATTTCGAAGCATGGTGTTCACCAAGTATCGGTCTTCTCGTGCTGTGGTACACCTGGTTCTGCCCGTTCCTGGTCTGCGTAGGTTAGAACCAGTGTCTTCGTAACGTCGGAGAACTCTTTGTACTGTTGACAGCGACACACCGGCAGTCCTGGCTGTATCGCGCTGACTCCGGCCGGTTTCCAGCATTGTAAGTATTCTGGTGCATTCTTCAGGCGTAAGCGACATAATTTCAGCTTGAATAATGAATATAGAGCACTATCAACATGGTTTATGTACCCACATAAATGACAGATTACAAACAAAAGCAAAACCAAATGCTGTAATTTCGTAGTTCCATCTTCGAAAGTGGCCCTTTTTCAAATTTGATTTTTTTATGATATAACTTTACAATAACTAAGAAGTTTTAATACCTTCATTTAAGGAGTATTACATTGTCTATTAAATACAATTTATTGCATTAACCTAGCATTTTTAGTTTCCGAGATTTTTAGGATTCTTTAAGTGACCCGGATTCATTGCTCTCGAGTGTATTATAATAAATCTAGGTATATCATGAATGAAGTTGACAGTGGGAGAAGTCGAGCGTTCTGATTGGTCAATTCTTTTTCATTCGCGATTTACAAAAATACAATCACTTCCAAATGTTTACTGTCCTACATTTTGAAAATATTTAATAAAAGAAATGCTCAAAACACTATTTAAACATTAATTTCAGACAGAAAATTGCACAGGCGCTCCAATGTTTACTATTATTATTTTGCAAATTGCGAATGAAACAGATTAGACCAATCAGAACGCTCGATTTCTCCTGCTGTAAACGTCATTCATGATATACCTAGATTTATTATAATATCACTATAGTGTCTCCGTGATATTACAACCTTACTAAAATCAGGCCGGTAAATTGTAAGAAATGAAGTCGGTTGACAATCTACCGTTTAATTATAATATCACTAGTGAAATTGTAATATCACGGCTTTGACAATATACCTGCGACATATATATACTAACCAAATTAAAATAGTAATTTATAACACGAGAGTCGTATCTTATTTCTGCCTCGTGACGCGAACTTATTATGAGTAGGTACCTAGAGCATAGCAACATGTCTATGTAATTATGTTTTATAGTACTCTTAGTTATTATTATATTACTCTGAGGAGCTCGTGGCTAAGTAATATCAACCGCACGGATCGATCCATTAGGTTAAGCTACGCTTGTCGGGGCTGGTTTGCGGTGTCCATCTTTGCATATCGAGACTCCCCCGTGCCTCGGAAAGCACGTTAAGCCGTCGGTTCCTGCGGTAATTCTTGGATCTTTAAGAGTCGTTACGGGTCGTCAGAAGCCTGAAAGTCTGACAGTTAGTCTTGCCAAGGGGTATCGTATTATCCAGTTACTGACTGGGTTGTGCCGGTCAGATAGGCAGTTTCTCCATGTAAAACACTGGTACCTATTCAGCTGCATCCGGTTACACTGGAAGCTGACTCCAACTGTTGGGAAAAGGCAGGCAGATTGTGTACTCTTAGTTATTCTTTGGTTTTATGAGCAGACTTAGAGGCCGTTGTCGAAAGAGGCCCAAGTCTACGTGATGTCTGTTAAAACCACTTAAAACGAAAGAATGACGTCATTGGAAAACATAATATTATTTCGGTTTACGATTTCATAAAGGTCAGGTCGTCGTGTTGGTTTCCAGAGGTCGTTGCCGTGGTTTGTCTTCGCAAACATAGATAATATCAGTCAAAAAACGTTCATATGTATACTTTACACTAATATTATAAAAATTCATCTCCTATTTTATCGTTCTAATTTTCAAAACTCCTGTGCAAACATGCTTCTAGACCAACAGGTTTAGGCCGTGCTTTTCATGTCGGTGAATGAATGAATGAATGAATGAAGTTAAGATATTTAAATCATGTACATTAGCTGTAAAATAATCCCCAAAACTTCACTGGGCAGTAAGAGCACACAAAGTGGGTAATTAGCATTATGCATTGGTGCATGAGATAACATCCTCCCGACAACCGTCTACTGCTAAAACGGATGTACACGGAGAGGTTCGCAACGCCAGATGCGCGTTACTTTTGTTTGTTAGCCACGCATCTGTGCGTAGCCGTGGATTACAGTGGACAATCCCGTCAGCGTCAGTATGACTGGACCAAACGAGATATGTACAGTCACGAGCGTCAATATGTATACACTTAGAAACATTCATAAGCGATTTTCTCGTGGAATAAAGATAACTTTGTGATAATAGAACCTTTTCCATATTAGTATGGGTTCCCAAATACTATGTTCGTAACAACATATAATTACAACAAATGCAGAAGGAGAAAATCACTTTTTACGTAGGACCCTTTGCAATGTTTAATACCTATTTGCTACTATTTAATACGACTTATTGGACAACTCGCACGAATTTAACACGCACAAAACGTGCGAATCGACTCCTTTAAAAAATATTATTTTTTCTGTAATCGATTCGCACAAAGTTCATTTAATGGGGTGCATATCGACACCTTCACAAATATGTAGTAGGTTATTCGCACACATAATGTTTTTTTATGAAATGCAGTTAAGATAAAGTACACTTGAGTACAGAAGTAGTAAGGTCAAATGTGTTTTACTCGTAATAGATAGATAATAAAAACACAATCTATAATAAAACATATCTGTATTAAAATTAAAAGAAATCAATACAAATAATATAATAATAATACAGATTTTTCTTACTTTCAAGTATCAATATCTGTTATTTAAACTTCGATCATTTTTTAGTTTTATTTCAGTGATGGCTGAATACGACTGTACTTAAATTTTTTTATTCCTTAAAATGAAATGTGTGCGAATAGCCTGCTACATTTTTGTGAGGGTGTCGATTCGCACGCCAATAAATAAAATTTGTGCGAATCGACTACAGAAAAATTATATGTTTTAAAGGAGTCGATTCGCACGTTTTGTGACACACCTATAATTAAATATTTGCTACCTCTGCGTTAAGAATTATATCAAAGAAATAAAGTGTGCCCGCCTATTGTTTGCATACAAAACAAAGCTAAGGCTAAACTAAACTAACACAGCTAAGACTAAGCTACGCACAGATAAGCTTAGCCCTGGGTTGTTGTGGAGCAACGCCTTAACGATAACATTACTTACACCCACCATTACATAACTTATCTCCCCTTTGAGAATTCGTATCGCTTGTTTTAGTTTCACCCCTAACCACGTATAAACAAACGCCTTGCTCACATAACATTGTTATTTATTTGCGCAGCCACTTCTAATTAAGCAGGTTTACAAGAAAATAATTAATTTGTTCAGTCTCTTGAAAGGATAACGTTAAACCGCGGGGTGTATTAAGCTTCAGGTGACAAGAATGTTTTTTTTTAATCTAACCTTAATTAATGTAGGTATTCTAATCTTAAATTGTAATGGAATTTCTTGTATTCTTATTATTTAATTGTATAGCCATACCTACTATGTTTCATGCTTTTTTTTTGAGGCTGGGAAATCATCCAATGACTTGTCCCGATCTGGGTGGAGCGGAAGGGAGTGTCAGACTCTTACTGACTAAAACCCATCCATGTTCCTTCCTTAGCCCTTTATGTTCCGGGGTAGCGGTAACCCTTTCGGACAATCCCGCTTACCCGGCAGGCTTGGCCCTGAGGGGCCCATATGCTGACATCTCTTTGAGGCACGCGTGGAACATATACGCGCTGTACGGCACGGGCCTGGTGCTGATTGGACGGTGAGTCACCCATTACTCACCGTCTGCAGGCCCGCGTCTACGGTGGCCGGGAGTCGTCACGTGGCTCCCGACGCCCAGTGCGTCCCCCGCGGCGGCTGGGGCGGGAGGACGTTTCTCTCTCCCATCCCGCCACCTCCTTCGCAAGCATGACTTTTTCGCAGAAGGAGGTGACTGCCTCCCACTCCCTCTCGCCCCGGACCATGGCTTGCACCAGGGCCGGGCGCGAGAGGTCACCGCCGCCAATCGCCTCTACGAGGACACGGCGGTGCTCAGCCCAAGCGGGGCAGGTTTGCACCGTGTGCTCTACCGTGTCCTCTTGACGATCCTCGCAGTGGTGACACCCGGTCGTTTCCTCACGCCTGAATCATCAGGCGGGAGGAAACGCCCGCACATCAGTGCAGGAACCTCCCGAAACTTCCATGTCCGGTGAGGACTTGCGTCAGGCGGTAGGTGAGGGCGCCGTGACGCCTTACTAGCCACTCCTCAAAGAGGGGCCTTTCCGCCAACTATGTTTCATGCTGATTATTTTCGAACGCAATGTAAGTAAATTGTTACCGAATAAATAAATTGAATTGAAACCGATTGCGGCGGCGGCGGGCGGCGCCCGTATTTAATCGAACCGCTAATATTATTATTTTGCGCTCCTAAAAAAATTATTGAACACTCTAATGTAATGATTGCGCTCTTTTTGATAATCTAAAATAATTACCTACTATTTTGTGTTCTTACAAATACTAAACAGCCAAGTATGTAACTGCGAGTAACTTACATGTAGCGCGCGGTTGGACATAGGTCTAACCAAACTTAAGCCATTTGGCTTAGGTTAGGAACGGTTTTCGGGATGCCCTATCTTAGTTATGCGACCAACTGAAAAGGCTAAGAATTGAACCTCTATTTAACTTGTAAATAGAGGGTCAACGACTAATTAATTGAAAGAATGTGCATGATTAGAAGCGCAAAAAAGTTCAGAGGTAATAAAATAATTTAAAAAAGTTTCCATCATTAGAAGGTCAATAAGTTGTTACATGATCAGTTAAATATTTTCTTAAAAGTGGCCGATGTTTCTCTCCTTGTGCTCACAAATTGAATTTCACGTAAAATGATAGACTTCTTGTTTACAATTTTTCGCTTCAGAGCCACTTTGTTCTTCACAATTTCTTTTGCAGATATTGTTCTCGTAAATAAACTTAAATGTTAGTAGGTCTGAGAGTAAACGACAATTCTTCAGTAAATGGTTTTGCCCTTTGGGCTCGATTAGAGAGGAGAAAATCTGGATCGAATAGGATTTCTCTTCAACAAATATTTTCTGTCGACATCATATCATTATTTGATAGATATTGGAATGTCCTTGTTTGTAGTTCAAGGTTCAATTATATATCTTCAATCGTCTGTGGGATTCGGCTTTGCTTTGAGATAGTGTTGTTTCTACAGTTTTCAAATACCTACCTACTTAAGTAGTTACTTAATTTATTGATAACTAGCTGACCCGACAGACGTTGTCCTGTCTTATCTATGATACATACCATACCTACCTCTCCTACCTACCCTACTTACCTACCTACCCTACCTACCTACCTATCTAGATCTACCTACCTACCTACCATACTTACCCTATCTACCTACATTTTTTTAAATGTAAGAACCTTCTCCTGACAGTAACAAACACAACAAAAAAAGAATTAGAGAAATCGGTTCAGCTGCTCTCGAGATTTGCGCTTAGCAACAGATTCAGCGATTCATTTTTATATTATAGATAACTATAACGAAATTACGAATATTTACAGTTTATAATGTTCAAGTATAACGAGGAAAAAGATATCTTAAAATGTTACACGTAATATATTATCATTAAAAGTTCCAGACAGACGTATCGTCTGGGAATACCATGTGGAGACTGGGAGTCCCTTTTCCTTGGTTAATTGATACAGCGAGCGACAATGAACTTTATCTACACACTTTGTATTCCATTTTTAAATCCTTGTTTCCAGTTGATGTTATTGCCACTTAATGCATTATCAACTTTATTACAAGGGTTATTTAACTACATTTTGGAATGACAACAACTATTGAAAATACTGAACTTTGTGTGAGTTTTAAAGTTTTTTTTTTTAACTTGTATATTTGGTTATATATATATATATTTGAAAACTACATAATTTGCAAACGCTGTACCTACGTATATGAGTATATAAAATTCACTCATTAATTATTATTACATTAAGAACATTGTGAGTAATTTAATCATAGGTGCTCGTAATAAGGTTGGAAAGAAGAGGTTTGAATTACGCAGTATGAAATAAAAAGTCTTAGTTTTATTTCATAGACAGAACAGGTTTTATCATAATATGTATGTACCTACTTAGATCATAATTATCATTAACATCATAAACAGTTGTAGTTCGACGTAACTTGGAGATAGTGATGCGCTTAAGGATAACTTTTTACCAGAGATATGCTATGCTACGTTGCTATGGCTGCGTTTGAAATCCACCAATCATATTCATTGGTCCATATAGCATAGCCCTGGTGGAAACGGGTTCTGCTAAGCTATGTTTTTTATATGGATGGATACATGATCTGGATGCATACTCTGGATGTGTGCTGTAGATCAACCCGAGTGGTGTAGCTATGTGCAGAGCACTGTACCTACAGTAAGCGCGCGTTTGTCATCGCGGCGCGCGGCGCATCTTACTATAGCTCACTACATAGCCTACCGTCAGTAGAAACGGTCACCCCTAGACTCTTACTGACCGAACTACTTTCGTCTCTGTCCGATTTTGTCAAAGGCACGGCCATGATGATACGTACCAAACACAGAAATACTTACTCTAAACCGCATTTATACACTCAGTCAAAGTACCTACCAATAGTGTTCATTATTTTATTGAGAAAGCTTTTCTTGAAAATGAAATCCAATTCCTGATTGACCTTTCCTTAATTATTTAAAAAGTTTGTATTTACTTACCGATGTTTTCTCCGATATCAATGTCAGTGTCTGGAACTTTCTCTTTTGTGACATTTTAATAATAACCACAGTTTTATTCATTCACCACTTCAAAGATAGGATCTTATCATTACTGGATTTGATACGTTGAGCCTTTAAAGTGACTGATGGCGTCATTAGAGCCAGAATTAACCAGTTTTAAAGTGAAAGCGCCAGGTTAGCCCGCGAATTTCAAATTTTCTCACATTTTTTGCAATTTGAAGGTCTGTATTAGGTTTTATGATGATCAAAATATGATTCGCGACCGTAGAAAGTACGTATTTAAAGAACTGTAATCATTAAAATTGTCAATACAACCCTTTAAGTTCATAATTATCCTACGGAATCAAAGATCGAATCATGAAAAACAGAATTAGTGGATCAATATAATTATGATTATATTGATAAAGTCATCCAATGACTTCTCCCGCTCTGGGTGGAGCGGAAGGGAGTGTCAGACTCTTACTGACTAAAACCGTAAAAAAATACGTTTGTTGTATGGGAGCCCACTATATTTATTTTATTCTGTTGTATCGGCAACAGAAATACATCACCTATGAAAGTTTCAACTTTCTAACTATCACGGTTCATGAGACAGACAGACGGACGGACGGACAGCGGAGTCTTAGTAATAGGGTCCCGTTTTACCCTCGGGTACGGTACCGTAACTGCGTACGAAAATTTGAATTTCGCGGCCTACCCTGGCGTTTACCTCTTAAAGCTGTTTGTTACAAATCATAGGGATGAGGCGATTTGATGGTTAATCGATTTATCGAATTCCGAATATACGGTTTTGGAATGTCTTTGAAACAGACATTTTAAATTGGATTTTCGCTATTTGCAGAATGTATTACTCCATACTTACGTTAAAACATTCAGCGAAATTCAAAGCTATTTTCTTCTTAATGATCCCTTTACATGCGAGTTGCGACTGTGTAAGCTTCTCAACTTATCTATGTGAGTGTGCGTGGGTGTTACAGCTGGACTCGTATTTCTAGACGAGGTCAATGGAGATATTAATTTTCACTGAAACGAAGTACGGACATGAAATATTACTTAATTGAGGGTAATGGTATTGTGGTAATTACTGTTTTCAGGCGGTGCAGACACCAGAACAGCCTATTGGTGTTCCAATTGAGCTGAACTGCTCGGATCTCCTGGCGATCAGCAAGGCTGACGTGTGAAGAACAATGTCGGAATATCATTTGATAGTGGGATCGATGAAACCCTTACGACGGCCCGTTGGATCTTGTACTTATTATCATGTTTGGTAAAAGTTGAGTTGTTTTTCATGAATGTTGCCTGTCAAGTAAGTGGTGAGGAAGTTGAAGTGTCATGGTCACAGCCTGGATAGCTTGTACACAGCATGTAGTATTCACCTCATCATCAGGGTCGAAGCCTGCCGGGTAAGTGGGATTGTCCGAAAGGGTTACCGCTACCCCGGAACATAAAGGCATAAGGAAGGAACATGGATGGGTTTTAGTCAGTAAAAGTCTGACACTCTTCCGCTCCACTCAGAGCGAGAGGAGTCTTTGATGATTTCCCACTAACAAAAAAAAAGCCCAGTGTTTTTCCCAACAATGTTGGGGTCGGCTTCCAGTCTCTCCGGATGCAGCTGAATATCAGGACATAGAGCGACTGTCTATCTGATCGTCACAACCCAGTTACTCGGCAGTACGATACCCCTTGGTAAGACTGGTTGTCAGAATTTCGGAATTTCTGACGACCCGCAACGACTGACAAAGGTCCACGAATAACCAACCTTATTTTTTTGAGGTTGGGAAATCATCAAGTGACTCCTCCCGCTCTGGGTGGAGCGGAAGGGAGTGTCAGACATTTACTGATTAAAACCCATCCATGTTCCTTCCTTAGCCCTTTATGTTTCGGGGTAGCGGTAACCCTTTCGGACAATCCCGATTATGGGATCAACCACCTTTCCAAAGCACGGAGAGGAATCTATATGTACAGACAGTCACCCATCCACGAGCCAAACGCGTCAAGTGTAGCTTAACCTTATCGATCGACCGGTGCGGCTGTTAATACTTAGCCTTAACGGCGAGCTTGTCCCCTCGTAATAGTTATCACATGTCCTGCAATATCATAAAATTGAAAGTCAAGTTGAGGGTTAATGCTCAGACACATAATATAACTCATCGTTATCGCTTAAGTACCTACATAGTTAGGTACCTATTTTTCAAAGTCTTCTCGGTTTACCAAAAGGCAATTTATTAAAAATAACTGGCTGTCTGACCTGATTCCGGTGTTCTAGAAAATCTTTTCTCGTTTGATCCAATCTTCGAACAAGTACGCCTTTGTCCAAAATGTGCCTGAAGTTTTCGGCCCAGAGCCGAAACGTGCCCTGCATACGGAAGCAGGCACTAACGAAAATAGCAAACATAGTTTTCAGTGTGAATTGGCCTTAAGTTTAAGGCAATAGAGTTCAATTTATGATAACTGTACGGCAAATATATCCTGGTGAAGTAATAAAGGTGGGTTTCGAGGAATGAATGAACGAATGGGTTTCAGTGAATAGAAGCGTAATCCAGTACTAACCGATTGGACCTAAAATTACACACAGGATACCAATAGTAATATCTTAACCAGTTTTTTTATTAATAAGTAGCTGCCTAAGTGCTTAATCTTTGTATAAAGGCTCCCGCAGACGCGCGCGACGCGACAGCAAGAACAATTTCCATGAAGTTTTCATAGAAATAATTCTAGTAGAGTCGCATCACGCTGTCCCATCGCGCTCTCATATCGCGCCTGGCTGCGAAAGCCTCAAGTTACGAAAATCAAAGAACTTTGTGTACACACTTACGAGCCCGTCGTGTTTGAAAAGTGGTAATAAACTTGCAAACGTTGCTCGATAAAGAAGGATATTGTTTCCCCAGGCCAAGCAAAAAAGTTACAATTGGGTTTTTCTTCGAAAAAGGTTCCAATGTTACTCTGATTTCTGGAAATAAGAATATCTCGATTGTCTTTTCCGCAGAATATAAATATAAATAATAGTAAGTGTATTCCTTTATTCCTTATTCATTCGTTACTGACTGGGTTGTGGAGGCCAGATAGGCACTCGTACCATGTAAAATACTGGTATTTCGCTGCATCCGGTTAGACTGGATGTCGACCCAAACATAGTTGGGAAATCCTAGGCAGATTTTTTAGTTAGTGTATTCCTTCCTGTGTTTTTTATATAAATGTGCGTTGTAAATTATTTTAAGCCAGGTAAATTAATCGTTTATCGAATTGATTACCAATTTAAATTGTTCGAATATTCAAAGCGACAGTTGTCTGAAATGGCTTTTAGGTGGAAAATTTTGTCATCTTTTTGTCTTTCTAGTTTTTAATTTCTATTTACAGCGACCAGCACATCATATTACCCCAATCTGTCAAATTTCTTTGACATTTTTTTTCAACACTATTGCAAAAGTGTAAGGTTCCTTTTAAATTGGGAAAATTTTACAAGTATAGCTTGATGTGCGTCTGTGCCTTCTTATCATTAAGGTTCCACTGTAATTTTTGATTGTTTATTTAAGCTTGCCACGTTATTAGCTAACGGCTGTGAGAAGTATCTACATTAATATTGTTTTCTCTTGTAAGTAGGTAGGATGATGCAATTTATGGTCAACCGCAATATCTCATGGTTCTCATCTATGGTTATTATTTAGCTGTGTACTGTAGAGCTGAGCATTTTGTTAGTTCTTCAGCGATGGTGGTTACAAACACTTATCGTAATTTGTTCATACATCGGCGCATAGTTAAAGCTAGAGTTAAACATGTTTGTAATATTAAAAAGAAAAACCAACAAACAAATAAAATTTCCATGAACGGCTCTCTGACATATAAAATAATGTCAATCTTAGATTTAGACGTTTTCAAAATATGACTTTGTATGTCAGAAAAATTAAAAGGAAAAAGTTTGTTTCCAAAATTATGACCAAAAGAGGTCATAGGAAAACTCGTAAACCTTTTGAAAATAAATTTGCTTTTTTACAGTATGGGTTTACAAAATCAAATAAAAAGAGGTTTAGATACATTTTTAATAGATGGAAGTTTTTACTTTTTAGAATTATATAATTACGACTCCAAATAGTTTTCATATCATGTCGCTGCATAATTTTTGAGATAAGTAGTAGCGAACAAAAACTTTTTACAGCTAAATAGGTTAAAGACTTTTCTTTTTTATGTTGATAATTAATTGTCAGTTTTAGACATATTTGCCACTTGTTGACATGTCTGTCATGTCAAGCAGATGTTACAATAATGACCGGGGGGGGGGACTAATGATTATGCGCAGCGACGTAGTCAGCATAATGCTCTAATCAATTGTGCTATAAATAACATAAAAAAGGCGCAAGTTAAGCAGAAAGCGGCTTACGATAAGAGAGCAAAGATAAAAAACTTTGTGCCAAATCAGTTGGTTATGGTTTATACGCCGAGGCGAGTAACTGATAAGAGCCTAAAATTATGTAGGTTATATAAGGGCCCTTATCAAATAGTTCGGAGATTATCGAATGTAAATTATGTTATCAGATTGAATAGAAGGAGCAAAGACATTATACATGTAAATAGATTAAAACCCTTTTATGTTAGGATTTAATTGGCAATACTTAGATGTCATCTGTCGACATGTCAGTCATGACGATGTCACGTAGTTGTAAACATGCTGGATTCATTATTGTAGCTTGGATTTAAGATATAGTTTATTGATGCATATCTCTTTGTGTTTATTGCATATTATGGTGATCAAAAATGAATGAGACGCTGCCGGATGAGTGTGTGGGAGACACACCTCGCCGCGTCAAAGCGTCAGAGGGAGCGACACTTCGTCTTCATATTTCTCTAGTGCCTTATGAGATTAGCATGATCGTGCTCCAGAGCATTTTAACGTGTTCATCTTGAGAGAAGGGGTGACACTCGTCCTGAGTTGAGGCCTACTTTGCTAACGGGGCGTAGCCTTGCAAAGTGTGTCAGGTTGACACAATTGGTCTAACTGAGGATGGGGTACCCATATCTTGGTACCCATATTGTGGTTTCATATCTGGAGTAGGGGCATGAAACGTTTTTTCGAAATTCTTTACGTCTGGATCGTTCTCTCCCCCTGACTCAATAGCGTACGACGGGGTACAGGATGCTGATGTTCAGTCTTCTTTACAGTCAACCCCATCCGGGTCGATATGAACTTTCATATCATTGTTTGTTTTCGGAGGCTGGCTGCATCCTTTGGCTCGGGTTTTGATGCAGTGGGGTTCAAACTGGCCTAGCGTTAGTTTGTGCACAGTGGCACACTTTAATGCATTCATGGACTCTTGTGATGTCGTAAGATCCGCTTTGCCAGAGTTGAGCCTGCCTTTGCAAAGGCCAGACCTCACATGTAGATTCTCCTGAGGATAGGTAAAATCTTAATATTGGGCTAGGTAGGGGTAGGAATAGATAGATTCGAATGCCAAGAGTAAAAGGGCTTAGTTATTTTAAAACTAAGTGTTCCCTTTTACTCAAGGGGGGCGTAGCTGATGTAGAGCCTTAGAGTAAAACCTTATGTTGTACATGGCTGGTAAATATCTGACGGCATTCGAACCTTTCAAATAATTATAAGATAGTTAGGTTTTTAGATATTCTAGACTTGTCGTCCGGCGCCGAAGCTAAACAGATGTATTCGTTATAACAAAGTGAAAATATAATAACACACGTTTAAACTGGAAAAGTGTTTATCTTCATAGTATAGAAGCCCTATACCCACATTACACGCTCTACCACTGAGCCCCCTTAGTAGAGGATCTTCCATCCTCTACAGTACGCACCAGCACCTATGTTGTTCATGAGACTATGTTTACAAACAGCGTTTTTCGGACCTGGATGTGCTTTGGCATAAAGACAGTTTATAACATGGATTAACAGATAGGATACCTTTTATACCGGTTTTACGTTCCCGTGCGAAGCCTAGCAGAATCTAGTATCTTCATAAAATGTTGGTCCTCTGTTTCAAATATCAATTCACTTTTGCAACAACTCATGTTTATTGTAAAATATCTGCCATTTCATTACGAACTAGTGAGTAATTCGACTTACATTGTGTAATACAAAAGTAATTAGTCGTTATGGGGTCCATTGTGCGTTAGCTAATGTTTTCCATTTCAACACGACCTCGGGTTTCTGTGTGTTTGTGGGAATGGGGACGGCTATACATTTTATGCATGAATGTTCTGCAAGACATCCGTACTCCGTAGTTGTGAGTATTTAAAGCAGGGTCAAGGACATCTTCATAATCTGATGGTTATAGAGCTCAGTCTTTTGTTTTAATTGTTAGCGTCACGTCTGCTTTTAGTTTCAATGTACTTCTTACTGTATTGCTATTCTGTAAATAATCTTACCGTGAAAGCTTATGAGTGGAAGTAAGCTGTCAGTAGTGTTCCTAAATTCTAAATAACAGCTTACTTCACCTACGTTATCACTGTGAGATTTATATAGAATAGAGCGGCTGTTGTGTTATTCCTAAGAATTAGGTGGAATGACAGCTTACTTCTTGCTTCTTCTTCAACTCCACCTAAGTTATCTCCGTGATAATTCTACAGATAGGTAGGGTAAGCTGGGTACGGTTGTGACAATTTTGGTTTGATCGCCTATAATTTTGTAAATTTACCAGTTATCTGGGAGAAAATCACTTTAATACTTAATTTGAATATTTATCTACCTAAAATTGTTAAAATATTGCCTCTAACTACGCTGTATTAGGCATAAGATCAAATTTTAAAAAAAAGGGAAAGTGTCACAACCGGCCACACCCCAAGGGCGGTTGTGACAGTGGTTGGGGTCGGTAGTGACAGGCATACAAAATACATCCAAATAGTTTGTAATGACTTTTATTGTTAAAAATAATTAACTGAACACAACATAATCTTCTTCTAAACAAAGTTAACAATCACTTTATGGCAAAACATTTAACAGTCTTCTTTATAATCAGTCAAAATGTTAGCTTAACTACTACAAAATTTTAACAAAACTGAAACAACAAAGAAAAAAATTAAACATTTATAAATGTACCAATCAACATACTGAGTCAGATTTAACATGTGACAAATTTAATGGGGACTATCACCTGCGCACTCTACGCGAGACCAGAGCCTAAAACTAATATAGCACTGTACCATATAACAGTCTTCTTTAAAATCAGTCAAATTGTTAACTTAACTTAAAATTACTGTAGCTAACTGGAAAAAGTTTTACAAAATTTTAACAGAACTTTAACACAACAAAGAAAAATTAAACATTTATAATTGTATCAATCAACATATTGAGATCTAGTCAGATTCATCACATGATGGTGCTTTCCTCTTCTTTTTCTCGCCGGCATTGTCGCGTTTGCGTAGGTATCGCAAGAGCGACATGCAATTAACTTCATGTATTTCCGCAGCTCTCCGTAATGAAGTACCGCGTTTCATCTCTTCGTAAGCATTTTCATATTTACTAATATCAGACAGGCCTCTCCCGGTCTTCCGCACGCGTTTTCTAGACATCTAAAATAAAACAAAACAAAAAAAACAATGTCACAACCGTACCCACAAAATTTGTCACAACCGTACCCAACGCATACTTTTGAAAACAAAAAATGACCATGACTGAGCAAAAAGATCTGCATTAAAAGTAATTACTCGTAAGTAACTGCTAATGTTCAAGTTATAACAAAAAAATATAAAAGGCAATCTATCTGTGTACAAATAACCGTAATTACAAAAAGAAATCGAAAAAAAAAACTTACTTTTGACTGTCGAAAATCAATGTGGGCTCCTGCTTATGTTACCGTCGCACGCCGGCTGACGCAACACTGGGACACGCGTTTAGACTTGCATGCCGCTTGTCTTTCCCCTTGCACCCCTACCCGCGATCCGTATAGTTTCGCTGTTATAGCGACTGTCACTACCGTACCCTGGCACAATCGTACCCAGTTTACCCTACTGTCTTCAGAGAATAAAGTAATATCTCACCAACCTTTAGGTATACTTACTGACAAATAAAGATTCTTAGGTTAGATTGGTCCGGGTAAGCGGGATTGTTCGGAAGGGTTACCGCTACACAGAACAAAAAGGGCTAAGAAAGGAACATGGATGGGTTTTAGTCAGTAAGAGTCTGACACTCCCTTTCGCTCCATCCAGAGCGGCATTTCCCACCCTCAAGAAAAGAAACAAAAGTTAGATTGGTAATCAGACTTTTGGGCATCTGACTGCCATTAGTATATTATGAATCTTGGGAGCGTCTTCTCCTTGGTATCGCGATCGTATTTCAATGCAAAACAATAACGGTTGACTATCCTTGGGATGAACCTCGGTCTGAGTGGTTGCTGTGTAGCCAAGACCCTTCAAGGACATTTCATAATAAAAGTCCATTTGCTCAAAGAACGTGACAGGAATCGAAAAAAAAATCTGGGAATTAGAATCTGTAGGTACTTTATTGCTTTTACCGTTTCATGTTTCAATAAACTGCGAGTGACGCGCCATCGCTATCAACCAATTAACCCCTGTCAATAACTGAATTGGAAATGGAATATTTTACTCGGTATTGATAGAAAGCGACAGAGGTCCAACAATAAATATTTTTTAGTATCCTTTTGATTTAATTAGTATCTAAATGAACGCAAAAAGGTTCCACAGTGTTCGTTTATTTGCAAATGATCATGCAGAATGACTAAAAATTATGAGGTTATGAGAACACAGGTCTCACGATAGTTACATTGCGGGATATACTCATACACAACATAGCACTACTAATAATTTGTAATTTGTATTTCCTTAAGAGTTAGTCAGGGGTATCGACCTAGTACATCCATGCCAGGAACGTTTGACACCCATTCAATGCCTCAAATACCTTTAGAACATGATCTACAGTAACACGAGTTACAACGGTATAGGCTAAAATTAGGGTTTATGAGAACTTATTCTTACTTATAGAGTGACCATCCCTAAAAAATTTAACCTTTTTTCTATACAAATTAGTAGCGCCATCTAGTGCGTTTTTAGGAACAACTTAAGGTCAGTAGTAGCGCCATCTTGTTTCAACATGAAGAAATATCAATGCTCGGCAACAGCTATTGGTCAGCAATTGAATATTCTGTAGTTGGAAATAGTAAGTGAAAAGTAGTATTTCATAAGAATTATAGATGGCTCTATCTTAAAGATTTTATGTGGACTTAGTTTCCCAAGCAACACGGCCGTATTTCAAATAAACTTAAAGGAAATAATTATGAAATAGGTTGCTTGACAATACGTTGTATAAACACCATAACCGTTCTTTGCATTTGGATATAATGTAGTATGAATTAATGTGGTTATGGGTTATATTCATTTAAGGTGTAGCTGACTGAAAAGAAGGTATAAGGTACCGTCAGCATAAAAAAGGTGATCTAGAATGAATGATGAAAAAATTCTGTCGAATATACCTACTGTCTTCACCTTCTGATTAAATTATTTATTTAACGATGTATGAGAACCAACAGCTAAAACAGGTGGATAACAATATCAAAAACAAAGAGCCAATTACAGGTTCTCACGGTAATAATGCAAATAGAATACAATAAACTAATTGTGCTTCACTAACGTAACTACGTTTTATTAACTAGAATTAGTTTTTATTTATTTTTTGGGTTTAGTAGGCATGCATTAAAATTTCATGACACAGTATACAGACATGCACCTTGTAAAGACATTGTAAATATATATATTAAATTAATAAAATAATATTGACTTTAATTATGGGGTGCATGAAAGGAGCCTCCCCGAGTGACGTACCTTCCGACCTTTTGCTACGTCCGGCGCACCCTGGGCAATCGACTTCTGTCGATTGGCTAATCCTTTCACCACGATGGCAAATATAATAAATCACAATAATTATTTATTATCGAATCAATTTTTCCATTAATTTTAGTATTTTAGTCATGTAGATAAGCATAAGTATTATTAGTACTATTTCAAAAAGTTAGTTTAGGTAGGATAGGTTAGTTTTAAAATATTGGAATTTTTTCATCAATGTAGGTATGTATCATACGATGGTGTCTGTGCCATTTTTGTGGTCCGCCAGTTTTATACTCCCCTTAGTGGGTAGGAATTGGCGATATTCGCGAGCACACTCGGAGATAAAAGCTTTCTTGTGTCATAACTCAGTAACATCGGAAATACCGGAGTTGGAAGTTCCGCCTCGATACCGGTCGATACGGATTATACGGATATTCCGTAAACTTGCCAATTCTTAATCCTGTTAAACTGGAACTAATATGAACCGTGTTCGGTTATTGGAATTTTGGTCTGTTGGGGATTTTCGAGCATCTTAAAGGATTATTGCATAATCAGCCAGTAATGTTCCCACTGCTGGGACACATGCCTCTCTTTCTCTCTTTCAGGATGAGTGGACTGTTGTTCACCTTGTGCGGGTTGTTAGATGTCACATGACTTCTGCTTTTTTAGTTCTAGGACATGCCGGTTTCCTTACGATGTTGTCCTTCACCGTTTTAGGAGCTTGCTATCCAGCTTTCCAGAAAATTACCAAAAGCATGCAGTTTATGTGTAAAGCTAGAATTGAGAGTCATTATCATCGTCATTATTTCAACTGAAAGACGTCTACAGCTGGACAAAGGCCTCTTTAAACCGGTTCTGCGCCTTCCCACATCCAGCGGTTACGTGCTGCCTAGGTCAGTCCACCTTATGGAAGGCCTTCCAACGCTACGTCCTCCATACAACGGTTGCCACTTCTGAACCCTTCAGCCCCATCGGCCGTTTGTTTTGCGAGCAATGAAAGGCCCGAATTGGGAATAATCATGGCTTTATACGTATTTTGGACTGTCAGACCCACTGCCGCTTTGCTGTTCTACCTAATCTTTGATCACAGCAGAAGCAAATTCATAAAATAATAACATATTTAATAACCTAATTATATAAAAATGTTTTAAACACTAGGTGCAATATTAAATAGCTATAGTATTTATTATAACATTAGACAAATAACGGGTAAATGACGACAGTTTATTGTGTAATATTGTTGAATTTACTGCAATTTAGAGGTATTTTTTACACAAATGGTAAATAGATTATATTGCTTTGTATTTATTGAGAAATAACGGTGTTAATTATACGTTTAGATCGAAATAACGAATGGGTGATAACCGTTGTTTGTCTAATCTATACATATAATAAAACAGTAAAAAAACTGTGTCTGTACATTGAATATATTAAAAAAATAATAATTGAGGGGGGTTTAGAAACAGTAATAGAGCACGAATCCAAAAAAAAATTTTTGTCTGTATGTCTGTATGTCTGTTTGTCTGTTTGTCTGTTTGTTTGTACACGCTAATCTTCGGAACTACTGGACGGATTGGAATGTTTTTTTTTTGTTGTATAGGTATAAGGTCTGGGCAACATATAGGCTATAATTTATCTTGGAAACTTGAACACCTGATGCAGAACCACAACAGACCAGCTAAACTATAAGAGATACAAAAATGATACTTTAGCAAAAATTGTTCCACGTGATTAGCATTTTCTGCTGAGAGAATAAATTTGAAGATCTGGAACACCTGATGTGGAACTCCAAGAGCCCAGCTACACTGTAACATATATAGGAATGACGTCTTAGCAAAAGTTGTTCAACCTGATGAGCACTCTCTGTTGACGTATAAAAATTGAAGATCTGGAACACCTGTTGTGGAACTCCAAGAGCCTAGCTACACCATAACACATATAGGAATGACGTCTTAGCAAAAGTGGTTCGGTTTGATGGGCATTTCCTGTTGACTTATAAAAATCGAAGATCTGGAACACCTGTTGTGGAACTCCAAGAGCCTAGCTACACCATAACACATATAGGAATGACGTCTTAGCGAAAGTTGTTCAGCCTGGTGAGCACTCTCTGTTGACGTATAAAAATTGAAGATCTGGAACACCTGTTGTGGAACTCCAAGAGCCTAGCTACACCATAACACATATAGGAATAACGTCTTAGTACAAGTTGTTCAATCTGATGAGCACTCTCTGTTGACTTATAAAAATCGAAGATCTGGAACACCTGTTGTGGAACTCCAAGAGCCTAGCTACAACATGCACGTGGAGTACCTGCACGCGGTGAAGGCCGTAACAGTTTAGGACTGATTTTTGATGACGATGGTATAACATTGAAAATTTGACTCTACTGGCCAAAACTCCTATTTATTTTTTTATTTTATCGCATGAATATGCCTTCGGGCTTATGTTGTTTTTCCTTTTCCATTTATCTTCGTGACACGGTAGCCTATCCGGTAACGCAGGGGAGCAGTCATTTTAATTTAGATTTTTATTGATCAGGTATCTTCACAATAAAACTATGACCATACCTAGAAAGAGGTCAAATCTTTCCCAATGTTACAAGAGAGCTAAAAGATTGAGGATCATAAGATCCCAAGAATCTACCGAAGAGTGTCAGGAGAGACTTGATGCTGTTCGAGAACATTAGGCTGCAACTCGCTCCGTGGAAACCTCTTCGGGTCGCGAACCACGCCTGCGTTCTCAGCGTATTCATTAGGTCTCTAGATACCAGTGAAAAATATGATGCGCGACTGACCGCTGATCGTGAACGTCATGTATTGTCTCGCGAGTCAGAGACGTTCACGGAAAGAGAATTACGCTTGAGTTCCAAGCGTATCTATGCATCGACTTCTAGGTCTCTAGAGACAAGTGGGGCACGTGATGTGCGACTGACCGCTGATCGTGAACGTTATGTATTGTCTCGCGAGTCGGAGACGTTCACGGATAGAGAATTGTGCTTGAGTTCTAACCGTATCTACGCATTGACTTCTAGGTCTCTAGAGACAAGTGGGGAATATAATAATGCGGTTACCAAAATGAAAACGATGACAAATGGACTGTATGTTTTGGTGGTTGTTGGAATGAAATAAAACTAAAGCTCAGTGCGATAAAAGATTTAAATGGGAAAAATGATAAAAAATAACATAAATGGCGACCCCGTTGTTGCTGGCATAAGCAACAGGGTCCGCGTACGAAGTCGCGGGCAGAAGCTAGTGTTATAATAAATGGAGTATAGTGTCTACTCGATAGGAGAATAATTACTCAAGTAGGTACATGAATACTTAAAAGCAGCATGTTATGGCTCTATCATCGGCGAGTAATATTCGCTTTACCTCCCTCAGTATGCATTCGTTGAAGACAAAAACCCCCACGCGAATCCATCGTTACGAACCCTTTGTCTAGAGCTACCACCATCGTTTTAACTCGTTCAGTACAATCGGAAAATGTTTGCATTGCGTGCCCATAGGCCAAATGAAACGTGGTGTGGTAATGCCTTGTAATCTGGTTTTGATGAAGTTGCAAAACCATTGAATTACTAGAAACCGTTAACCGTTTTATTGTCATTTTCATTATTCTTTACTTTTTCTTCTTTTCGTGTGGTTAGTAACTAACCTGGTGTCAGAGTTTTAATGCTGCCCATGGGCCTCTGACTTACATACATACTGTTGAGAAATATCTCTCAGGCATGCCGGTTTCCTCACGATGGTTTCCTTCACCGATTTTTAAGCTAGTGAAAATTAAACAGTACGCACATGAATCTGAAAAGTCAGAGGTGCGTGCCTTGGGTTTGAACTCGAGACCTAAGACTTGACAGTCCGACAGTCACATCACTAGGCTATCACTGCTTTTCCTTTACTGATCAGTAAATCTAAAATCATGATTATCGGCCTATATTATAACATTATACTGCTGGACATAGACCTCTCCAGTTGCACGCCATTCAGCTCGATTCTCGGTAACTCTCATGCAGCTGCTACCAGCCACTTTGCGAACATCGTTGCTCCATAGGTTGATAATGATGATGATGATGACGACATGATGATCAGAAGGCACGAAGAACTCTCTACTAGTTTTGTAAATAACAAACCTACATAAACTAATTCACGTAGCATAATGTTCTGGGAAAAACCGGGTACCACCACCTTAATGTGCTCTCCAACTCAGGTTGCATAACACTAATATAAAATGGCGTAGACTTAGCAATATGGTTGATGGAAATAACAAAATTCCTTCCACGGAGCAGTAATTTTCGTGTAGTGTAATTGTGAATCGTTGTTTAAATTAATAAGGAGTTGTAATAGCTATGTGTTGGAACATAATTCAGACGTTTGTGGAAATGGATGTAGTGTTTCTTATCAGTTGTATCGTGTACCTACCTTGCACGTACCACTTCGGAGAGGAGACATATTATGAAATCTCCTTTCAGATTCAGAAGCTCGTGTTCTTGGTATTAATAGAAGTAGATAACCCGAGGCGGCACATATCCCCCCGACCTTTGCTCGAGCCAGCCCGCGTTGCCGCTGAGCCAGTAGCTTTAAATACCCCCGATCCAGCAATGTCAAAGGTTTTTGTATGAATAAAGATTTTTATTTATTTTTTATTTTTATCCAGCTTGCCCCTTGCTGGCCTCCCCCAGCGACGCCCTAAGCCGCGGTCCGCACCCCACAGAAGGTGCCCTTAGCGTGTAGTCGCTTAGTTTGTAAGTTTATTTTAAGCCCTGGCTGGAGGCTACAATTCTTCTGTGGCATCCACAGGCAAGTCGGGTTAAGAAGTGAAAAAACCCTTTGACAAAAAAAGAACGAGGCGGCACATAGCAATACATTGGATATCTGTCACGAAAATTCGGTAGCCCAAAAAGTGGAGAGCTTTAGTTTAGCTTTTAGTACTGCATGACAGACTACCTTTATCCGTACTGTGTTGCTTTCAAGATGTGGTAGTACAGATCAGGTTTTCTCTAAGCGCACTATTCAATATCTCACTACCAAGCGTGTTAGTAAAATACTGCTGATGCAACGAATCCTCTTCAAAAACCAAAATCCGGCCAAGTGCATGTGGACCACACACAAGGGGTCTATGGTGTTAACATTAAGTTGATATCTCAACGCGTTCCTGAGAAAAAGAGTCTTGACGGACTGACAAACGGACAACGAAGTGATCTATAAGGGTTCCAATTTTTCCTTTCGAGACATGGAACTTTAAAAACACCGAAAATTATTCCAACTCATACAATAACATTAGCCCCCATAATCTAATTACTCACAAATCATCCGAATGAGCAAATAATATGTTAAAGCCATGCAGCTTCGGTATAACGCCGACATTGAACCAGAGCCGATCGTAATCCTTTTTAAAACAGATCTCGTAGGCTGCGTGCAAATAGGCCGGGAGCCGTCGGAATTAATCCGATCATCGTGTGAAACGCAAACACGCTGTGTGTGGCTGTGGCCGATGTCTGACGTCACTGATATGTGTGGCGGTTGTGTCGGAGCTATGATAACCGTGTAATGTAGCTGTTGATTTTGCAGAGCTCCATTATTAATGCGTTATGTGTGTCCAGGGATTCGAGCAGACAAAGCCTTTATTTAGTGTTCCAAATTCGAGTTTAACATAATTTTGGTTGCTGGTTTGTCGCTTACCATCAGGTGTGATAATGGGCAAGCGCAAGATTATTGACAATAATAAAAACCTGTAAGGCAACACATATACAATACAGAATAAAATACAGAATACAGAAATATACAATACAGAACCTCAAGACTTAAGCATTACTTAAAACTAGTTTTAACCAATCAAATGGCTTTTATCGAGACTTAAGCAATGCTTGAGTATTGAGTGAGGTTCTGTAATCCGGGCATAAGAGTGCCATTCTGTAAAAATCTCACCCAAACCTCAAAACTTGGGTGAAGTGAGCTGTCATTCCTCGTGGCTATAGAATTATTACTATTGACACCTTACTTCAAGCTTTAAGATTTCACGGTAACATATTTGCAAAATAGACCGGATGCACCTATCTCGACTGTCAAGAACCTAATCATTTTTTTTATAAAGTAGGCTCTGGACTTATTCATCGCTAAGGTTTGAAACTTCATACACATACCTATCAATAGATTGGATAGCCCTCTGGTTTGGCATGGTTACTTTACTACTTAGCTGCAAGCAGTAAGTCTTTATTGCTACTGTTCGTACATATACGACAAAGTCAGCACCTGTAGTGCTATTCTGAAAACATCTCACCGTGAAAACATAGGTGAAGTGAGTTTAAAATGTCAAACACTAGCAATAGGTGGAACGACAGCTCACTTCAAACTCACTTTTTGACATTGAGATTTTTATAGAATACACCAGTTACAGTATGATGTCATCCGTGTGTGCGATGCTCCCCCTGTTAAACTATTACCCGCCTCGACGACTACTACGCTCGCTAACCTCACCGCTCACAACGCTAACTCTAAATAAATTCACATCATTATGCAAACACCAGTGATAAAAACAAACAACTAGCAGACTACCTCACAGATAGAGAGATCTGAGCACCGGTTCTATACAGCACTACAAGTAGTTAACACAATACAGAGCTTCAATTATGCAACAGCATTCGTAGTGTTGTTCCTGCATTTTACGGCTGCACTCCTATGGGAGGCGAGAGAGAAGTTTATGTAAATGTATCGAGGAAAATGTAAATGATCCGCCGGTCCTTCCAGCGAGTGGACGGGTGCCTCGACCTGCGGCTATACAGTTTTTAAGCTTCAATAAAAATGTAAAACGTTGTGGCGGTTTGTATGGATATTCTGTGGTGACACAACAAGATATTTATTCGCTTTCGATAGATTACGTGTGCGAGAATAAACTGTGGGTATTGAATGAAAGTTCTGTGAATGTGAAAATGGATTTAGTGTTCTATTTTTGGTTTTGGAAATGTTAGGATTTTGTTTTAGTTACTTTTCAGTATGAGTTTTAATTAAACTTTTTTTTTTCATCTTCTTTTTTATACTAGCCTTCTCTCTGTCCGTCGCTACTTTGTCAGTGGACCAGTCTTGCATCTATAAGTCTTTCAATGAGAACTTTTCTATTCATAACATTTTATTTATTTCGATATTCGCAGAATACGTCACCAGCTTATTCAGAGCTTCAATTTAATCCATCTCTTACCAAGTTCCATAAAAGAGTTCGGATATATTGTTCGCTTTAATCATTGAACGACAAATATAATTAAGGTAATCCTATTTACAACGCGCACTCATCAAACTACTCGTATTTCTATGAGAAGTAATCTGGCTCTTACGTCGTCTTACATAGGTATACACATACAATGAGTGAAGTAATTGGACGGCATTGTCAATCCGCAAGCCGGATCGTATTCATGAAATTATAAGAGCCCTAATAAGATTTCCTGTAATTGATTTTCAAAGGAAATCCCTTTTAAATTGGACTTAAACGTTAAATAAAAACGGATGGATATTAATTCAATATGGATGCTTCAGGGAAAGCTGGCGCAAAATTAATGCTGCGTACACATTGGCTCAACGAGCGCCAATGAATGGGTTTTCTTGGCTTTCGTTGGTGGTGTCTGTACGGTTTACCAAACGCTAACACTCGTTCGTTGGCGTGTGCCGACTATCTATAGCGTGGCAGTAACATCAATCGACAGTCGACCATTCGATGTATTTGGACGTACCTTCGAAGGCCATCGAAAGTGCATTAGCCAACGCCAAATATCCCTCGATGGCTCTCGTTGGTCCGGTGTGTACACAGCATAAAACAAACGAGGTATAAAATATGGTACGGTACGGTATGTATTACTGTGAATAAACACCTTTTATTTTTTTACTGAGGCTCATGAAGATGAATTTACATTGGAAGCTGTGAGACTCAAGTAGAGGTTGAGTATCAAAGATGTATGCCAACTACATAAGCTTGATTCCATTGCTTCATTCCCTCCCGGCAATTCCACGTCATAATTTAAACTCAAACTCCAAAGCATTTACAGCAATTGAATGTAAAACACCATTCACTTTACCTTCCCAAAATTAATCATTGAATCTTTCCACCTCTTGTGAAACAGACTCTTCAAATATGTAAACTCACTTACTGCACACTCTTGTCAGTTATTTATATTTCAGTCATCACACTGATATATCGTATTCTCATTTATACACTATTTCACATTTATATTCATATCTTTCATCTTATATATTTCATCCACCGCAGTCACAATGGACAGACATTCGACAAGCAGCTCATTCTTCTCCGAATCCGCACTCACCCCCTTTCGAATCTGTCAGACAACTGTCCATATAAACTTGAACAGCCGCAGTGACACTAAACAACCCTGTCTAACATCCCTCGAGATATACCCCATTTACCCTAACACAAGCACTGGAATTCTTGTATAAAGATTTCAGTATCCGTACCAGTCCACACCGTTCATGACACATGCAACACACTGACATATGCAGCTCTTCTTCAAGTCTTCTAAAGCAAAGACTTTAGTGTGCTATGCCAGATGTGTTCTGCTATGTACATAATTATGGGAGAAGATCTGATCCATACAGCCCATTCCCTCTCTCAACCCTGCCTGCACATCCCATATTTTCTCATCTATATTCATATCACTCTATTTTTAAACTCAAAACCAAAATGCCGCGATAATTTTACAGTCCTGATAGGAGTCTTTCCTTTATACAGTGGTACGAATACAACCTTGCACCAATCATCCCGTAAATGGTCATATATATCTACAACACATATTAAAGATCCGGCACAATAGGCTTACCAATCCATCACCGCTCTTCACATACAGACACTCTGTCGTACACTGCAGCTTTCCCAACTTTCATATCTTTCAATCATCTCTAAATCTATCTATCTATGAAGCGGTCAAAACATTTAAAAAATAATAAAATCTTCTGAATCCACATAATACAGACTTTAGTGTTGCTAAAGATTATCCCAGCCTTATCCAACCATTTACAGTTCTAGCTTATCGGGTATATCCCTGTTCTTAATGCAACCAAAGCATTTATAATTTAATATTAATTTCTAGTTTCCCGGAGCCCGGAGGAATTGTGAGAAGAAAGAAGTGAACGCAGTAAAAAGGCAGATTTTATTTTACTGGCGTTTTAGTCTAGACTGAGTTTCAATTGCAGTTTTTATACGTACCTATCAGTGTTCGTAAAATTTTCAGTTGAAGTGTTGACTAACTGTACTCTGTTTTGAATGTTTGCAAGAGAGCAAAACGTGCTATAGCTGGCCAAATTTCCGATTAATGGTGCGTCCACACGACACAGGCTTCGTACAGACTTACGTAGACTTTTATAGAATTTAGTCTGTGCGACATAGCAGTGCAGACAAAAGTCGGTGTATTGGAAAAGTCGGAGGTATACGTATGTTCATATATTTGGGTGAACTTTTTTACTCAGACTTTTAAGTCTGTACCTACAGATGTCTGAACGACAAAAGTCTGTGCCGTGTGGACGCTCCATAAGTATGGTGGGGCAATGCAAGGTTTGATGTGGCATCTCCGAGAAAAGCGTTTTTAAACCTAGACGCGCTTTCTACTGAGCATTAGTTTGACAGTGAGTTCAGCAAGTTCACGAAGTGTCTATAATGTACTGAAACCGCTTTAATTATATTGAAAATCTGTGGCGCTGTTCTATAAAAATCTCACGTGAAAACGTAAGTGAAGTGAGTTTCCAGCGTGCTGTCAATAGTGTCAATCCCTAGCATTAGGGTGGAACAGCTTACTTCATCTAAGTTATCAGGGTGAGATTTTTACCGAATCGAGTGACTGAACTGTACTGTGCTCGGCCAGTTGAAGGTCCAAGTGGCTATGTTATAGAACTACAAAAAAAAAGATTGGAAATTTAAATTGTATTAGCTAGCAGAATTCAATTCTATCATCCTCCACTCCACCCTACGACATCTAAGAACAAAATCCACAGATACAAAACATTAGGTAACAGCCACTATGTCCTGTGTCGCATTATGCGGGTCGCGCTGTTCGTGATAGCTCAGAATTGCCTTATATTAATGTCCTCGGCGGGTTAAGCGAGAAATTCCTTAAACCAAATAACGCGAACTGGAACACCAGTAATAAGCTTTCTTGCAAGGAATCCCGAGGATTCGATTAAATAAATTCAGATATACGCTTATAATGTAAATACGATGTTTTAAGGATGAGGGTTAAGAAGCAATTAATTGGTTACTCTTTTGGTTTTGAAACCTAATTTATGTGAGATACTTGTATTGGGAGCAAGGTTTCATTCAACTCCAGAATATTTTATTTTAGCTAGCAATATTACAGGGAGTTTTTTAATCTAAGCTTGAAATTGGAGTCATTCTACGGGTACATAAGAGTATTGTTAGGTACATCAAGAACGAGTTCAAATTGAACTTTGATGATATTATAGGCCAGATTGATTGTTCTTGGTGTGTAAGTGTTGTAAAACATGTTAAATCAATATAATCGGAAAAATTCGTCTTTTCGACAACGTAATGAATGTTGTTGAAGTGTCAAAATAAAAGGCATTGCGATAGTTATCCATAATACCTCGCTGATTCATAACATACAAGTCCTATTAAAATCGTTTTATAGAACAAAGAAAATAATACCCAAGAACGTATTATTTCTAGGAAAACAGCAGTTGGATCCGCCGTGTTTTGTCGCGAAAGTCCCGAGCGACGACGTTTTGACAAATATTAATGTTCCCGCTCCACTAGAGGAACGAAACATATTATCTTGACCATTACACTCACTTCCACACAAACGAATACTTGGTAAGAAAAACTACGACTGTGCACGATTGATAACACAAATAAACGATAGGAATAAAGATGATGTTTTTCTCAGATATAAGTACAAAGATTACAGGGAACCTTAATCTTCGAGAAAATTCCAAGGAATTGGACCGACACGAATTAATAGTGATCAACATGTTTCTACTTAGGATAGGTCACGTATAGGAAATTAACGGATTTTCTTCATAATTCTATTTGTGAAATCAATTATTACCTACTTAAGTTTTGTAATGAGTGGTGACAATTTTCCTGAAATTCTTAGTTTTTTCTTTTCTTTCTTAACACTACATATTAAGGATAGCTACTTATTCACAGCTATTTATTTGATAGCAGTGATAGCCTCGTGGTGTGACAGTCGGACTGCCAAGTCTCTAGTTCGAACCCAAGGCACGCACCTCTGATTTTACGGATTAATGTGCGTATTGTATAATTATCACTTGCTTTTAAGCAATTGGTGAAGGAAAACATCGTGAGGAAACCAGCATGTCTGAGAGATATTTTTCAGCAGCATGTGAATCTAAGTCAGAGGCCCATGGGCAGCATAAAAACTCTGACACCAGGTTAGTCACTACCCACACGAAAAGAAGAAGACTTATTCACAATGGATGCATAATAACCTCATCAATGAGACTCTTTTTCAAAATTACAAAGTGTGCCAAAACACATGTTAACACATTAATCCACCTCATAAGTGAAAATCCGACTACACTGAATCCATTTACAATAACATAAAACAGCTGTTCATTAGGCGACAATTATGAATCAAAATGTACAAAATAATACTTTTATGAAAATGTGTCGGAGGACAAATGAACGAAAATTAACGCCCCCGGAGAGGGCCTGTGAAAATTAAATTGTCGGTCAATGAAACATGCAAATGAGACTTGCAATCACGCCCGCTTTTGTGCCACTCACTCGTATTGTTTTGAGTCGAGCTCAACAGAGAATGAACGCTAAATATTCAGTTAAAAACTTTCATTCGTTTAAGTACCTCATTTCTGAAGTCGAAAATGAAGTGGTAATTGACCATAATAATTGTTAAGGCGCACTTTCGTTGACAGCCTTTAAATTCGCCGAAAAGTTTTTGTTCGCATTCTTCAATTAGGAGTGCTTTGCACAAACCTCTGAAAGGGAATCAAACAATGTTCTTGTGGATCAGTCTCGTTATTTCTTCAAGTACATACTTGTTCATTTATCATTGTTTTTGAGGAAGTTCAAACATTATCAATCTGTTTAGCCTTTTCCCAACTATTTCGGGGTCGGCTTCCAGTCTAACCGGATGCAGCTGAATACCAGTATTTTACATGGAGCGACTGCCTATCTGACCCTTGGTAAGACTGGCTGTCAGACTTTCGGGCTTCTGACGACCCTTAACGACTGTCAAAGATTCACGAATGACAGCCAGGACCAACGGCTTAACGTGCTTTCCGAGACACGTAGGAGTCTCGATATGTAAAGATCCATCCCATCCACGGACCAAGCGTAGCTTAACCTGTTAGATCGATCTGTGCGGCGGTTATTACTTCAAAAGTTCAAACATTATAATGTAACCAATAAATTATTACAGTATCACAAAGAAACAAGTGCCAGTTAGTACCAATTTCTCTATGGCCTCTTTATCCCCACATTATAAGAGTTTAGCCTTCCCTTCCATTAGGCAACCAGGAAATTACAGAGCGTAAATGGCGGCTATTATTTAGGATATCATCAAGCCTGCTGATAAATGTACACGATCGGACAATTAATTGTTAAGGATGAGAAGGCAGCTCGGTTGAGTATATACCTATAGTCTGTTTCAAAAGTACTGATGAAAGTGTAAACAGACAAAATCAAACAACAACAATAAATTCCTTCACAATCACTCACTAAACGGAACTAGTAACAATCCATATGTATTTGGAAGGTTTAAACTTTATAATTTACCAATTTTGCCACCAATTATTGTTTGAATAACACTATTAAATTGTAATGGAAAAATCATGGAGGACATTTGAGGTTATAAAAATTACTTCAATTCGTCAAGTGAAAAGCATATTTAGAGATTCGGGTTTAGGAATTTTAATAATCAAATCAAAGCTTTCAATTTGTGGTAACTATTACATATTGGTATCCACAGGGATGTTTTCAGGCTCGCGAAGGAGGTGGCGGGATGGGAGAGAGAAAGGTCCTCCCGGCCCAGCCGCCGCGGGAGACGCCCCGGGCGTCGGGAGCCACGTGACGACTCCCGGCCACCGTAGGCGCGGGCCTGCGGACGGTGAGTAATGGGTTGCTCACCGCCCGATCAGGACCAGGCCCGTGCCGGACGGCGCGTATATGTTCCACGCGCGCCTCAAAGAAAAGTCAGCATATGAAGGGGCACCTTAGGGCAAAGCCTGCCGGGTAAGCGGGATTGTCCGAAAGGGTTACCACTACCCCGGAACATAAATGGCTAAGGAAGAAACATGGATGGGTTTTAGTCAGTAAGAGTCTGATACTTCCTTTCGCTCCACCCAGAGCGGGAGAAGTCATTGGATGATTTCCCAGCCTTAAAAAAGGGATGTTTTCTAATCCATTTATTTACATTTTCATCAGATTCCTTTGGGACAGGCCATAGCTATTATCTGTCTTTGTGTTCTAAATTTCTTCAAGGTTAAGAACCAGAAGATGAAGCATTTTCAGTATTCAAAGTCTAGTAGTTAGAACTTCAGTCTTTGTGAGGAAATTTAGCCGCTAACTGGCTTGTGACGTAAGTGTACATTCATAAGATGAACGTAAAAGGCGACACAATGGCTGGAGCGTGCTCGGGAATGCGAAGCTGTGGAAGTGCCTTACTGTACTTAAAGCAGAAGGTGATGCAGAGGCACCAGCTTAGTATTGAGGCACTTCCAGTTTCTTTATATGGTACTACACAAGTAAATTAGGTACTATAGCATCTTCTGTCAGTTATAAGATGGATTTTTGGTCTAAAAACTCACTATGCTTGCAATTCTTTCTTTTTCGTGTGGTTAGTGACTAACCTGTTGTCAGAGTTTTTATGCTGCCCATGGTCCTCTGACTTAGCTTCACATACTGTTGAGATATATCTCTCAAGCCGGTTTCCACGCGATGTTTTCCTTCACCGGTTTTTAAGCAAGTGATAACTATACAATACGCCGTACCTAAATCTGAAAAATCAGAGGTGCGTGCCTTGGGTTCGAACTCGAGTTCTGTGACTTAGCAACCGATGGTCACTGTACTAGACTATCATTGCTTGCAATTTTTAGAAGCAAGAAATAATGCCGCCAAAATATCAGTTTCTTCTTACCCATACTTACAATGCTAACAGCGTCTGTTGCAAGTTGACTTGAGTGTCTCCATATAATATGTGTTCGCAATAGAGTTCTCCGCACACGCACGAGATGGCAGCACGTTGGCCACATTAATCTCCTCCGCCCTACTGGCCGAGATCGTGGCTATCCGAGACGCGATTTTAAATCCGACAGAATAACTCTTTTGTATAAAATTCAAATCGTATGCAATCACTGAGCCGTAGACAGGAATGTCGCATTTTCAGCGGAGCGAGGGGACTTGGTACATATGAGTGTATGTGATGAGAATGAGTAAGATATATTTTTGACTTCGTGCTACCATATTTTGTAATAGATGTGGGAGATCATTGAAGATATCTTTAAGGGAAGATATTGGCAAAATGTGGTTTTCACGACAGTTGGATTGGGACAGACAGATTTAATTTGTTTTGGGGGGTTATTCTGTTCAACAGCGCTGATACTGAAAGTTGTCAAGTCAAAGATAACCATAGTTCCTCACGAAAAAAAACTGCAATTCAGGCTTCCTCACCATTATTTCTAGTAGCGTAGCAATGTACACTAAGGTATGCATTACACTAGGTAAACGATCTCAACGGGAATGTACTGGAATTCCGTGGAAATTGGATTGGGACCTAAGCTGACTACGTCGCTTCCTGTGTTTAAATATGTGCATTGAGAATTTTACACTACGTTTAGATATGCATTTTTCGTAGAAACTTGAACATCGAAGTTTTTTACACAGCAATGTCTGAAGTATTTCAAAATCTACTACAAATACTGGATATATTTTGCAACTTAATGCAATAGTAAATAGTTTCTACTGTGATTGGTATAGCAGTGATAGCCTTGGTGTGAACGTCGGACTGCCGTAAGTGATAGGTCTCGAGTTTGAACCCAAGGCCAGCACCTCTGATTTTACAGATGCATGTGCGACGTGCGTATTGTACTATTATCACTTGTTTAAAAATCGGTGAAGACAAACATCGTGAGAAACCAGCATGTCTGAGAGATATTTCTGAATAGCATGTGAAGCTAAGTCAGAGGCCCATGGGCAGCATAAAACTCTGTCACCAGGTTAGTCCCTAACCACACGAAAAGAAGACGACTGTGATTGGGAATTTTTTACTTGACTACGGCAAATTCAAAGACAAAATTACTAAAATTATTTTTTAACTTGTTATGAATGTATGTTTATTCATCTATTACCAAAAAAAGAAATTCAAATTGATTATGTGTAAGTACCTAATTTAATATATTTCTTTCTTTTATTTAATTAATACACCTCGTTGATAAACTCCACCCAGTCTGTCGTAAAACAGTGCAAATGCACTTCCCTAACATAATACCCTATACTGGCTTTTGTTTTATAAGATGAGCTCTGCAAATACGTACAAAACTACCCACAAACGTTTGAAAACACATGGTTCTAAGCGGCATTACATGGAAGACTAAAGGCCAGCGTAGATAGAGCAGCAAGCAGCTCGAGCAGTGTGATTGTTGATAATGAACTGAACCACAACTAGAATAGAGTTTAAAATTACGTACGACAAATGTTTTTCTGTGGTCCGTATTCGAACATGCTCGCGTACATGTTCAATCAAAGAAACGCCGGTATGCTCGAACATTTTGTAGTTCATTGTGCGCCGTCCCTTATACGACACAAGATAAAATGTATCTAACCCCAGAGATGCAATGAGAGATTGGAAAAGTTCTGTTGTTTACTCTCATATTTTGTATCATGTGGCCTGATGCAACGTTGTCTCCAAAACGATTTATAAAATCAAATAATAGTGATCGAAAAAGTTGCTGCTTGTCCTTTGTTTTCTTTCTTCTTTAATTAGTATTTTTGTGACATGTTGTGTGGTAAGTTCTACAATTGAATCTCGTTTATAGAATGTGTATTATTTTCAGAAGAAAGTGTTACATACAATGTATATTGAATCTAACACTAAAACATAAAAAATATATAAATACTATGTACAAGTTTAAAACACTATAAACTAACTTAAATATGGCGTCGAAAAATTTGACAAAATTGTACTAGTACTCTCAATTAAAAATCAATAATACCTACTATTATTGATTTTTAATTGAGAGTCGGAACCTAATATTGTAGAATCGTAATGCCACGACCCAACTCGTTTATCGTATTAAAAAATTTAAGGAGAAATTTTTGGAGTTAAAATTAATTCCATTTATAGCAATGAGATATTGTTTTTTGTTGTGCAAATAACAGCGTACTAATAAAACAATTTTACGATAAAACAATGCAATCGGAAAATAACATAATAATTATGACTTCTTCAGCATAATATACAATTTGATTATTTTTCTCGCATTATTGATTCGTTTTACAAGTTTAGGTTTGCAGAACATTAATTTAACAACACCTAGGTATAATTAATTAATAAGTACTTACAAAAAAACGAAATAACATTCGATATTTCTCTCATTCAGCACCTGTTCGAGTGTTCAATCAACCAGTTCGGCCACAGAGATTTAGCATCACATCATCATTCATCGAGGCTCATCGGTTGCGTTCATATTATTTTGATTCATCTGCAGAAAACCAATTGGGCCTAATTGGGTGTTAGTTCTGCACTACCTTTTTACGTTGAATCCCTATTTAAAAAATGGTTTTTTTTGGTACCTATTTCAGTTTTTATTCATGCTATGCAAAATCTCCACAGTCAGCAATACTTAGCAATTGGTATATATTCTAAACACGTTAAATGCTAACGCGGTCTCACTAGTCAATAGTTTGTCTATTGTATCTGCTGCGTGGCAGTCAATGATTTAATAAATCGTTGAAACAAATCAAATTCATATAGAACTTTGTCTAATTGTTTAATAACAAACAGAAGAAAATAAATGGCTGACGACGGATGTGATCCTATGACGCGCGTTATAAAGACAAATCGATAAAGAAGCCATTTGTCAAAATCGGTCAAGGAAAGAAGCAGGATAGCTTAGAGAGTGCTATGTGGACTGATATTAGGATTTGATATTCTCTCTTCTGAAATTACCTGTTTACCAAAATCGATGGTTAAACTTATTTTATTTTATAAATTAGTAAAAGGTCTAGAGTAAAAGATACACTAGAACAGCTTCGCAATACAGCGAAGGCGGAAATAAAACTTCTGTCATAGACGGACAAAAAATGGTCTTGTGTAAAACATATACATAATTATGATTATCTTTAATAACACACCTTTCTTCTAATATTATATGTATCTTTATTAATGCTTATATTTTTAGATACATATAAACATCCATTCAAAATATCGCAAGTTAAGGTCATATTTTCGCAATTATCGGTCCCGACTTGCAAAACTATGACACGAAAAAGTAAAAGAAATGGGTTTGTGCCGGGTCTACACGTGCGGGTGCCGACTGGACGCGATAAGTCGATTTGATTGATGATAGTGATGTGTGTGCCGAAGCCGAGGCGTCAGCCCTGATGGACGTTCGAACACCTATTCCATTTCAAACGGAAGTCTGAGGAAACTTTGGCCTCTCTTTTTGAATAATTGTTCTTGAGAGCATCTATTGGATAAGATTCTATAAATACACAGGATCTTTTTGCTTTGTTTCGGTATTAATGAGAAAGGATATCTTTGCCAGTGCACTTTATAAGACCCATTGCAGCTATGTAACTAACTAAGTTTTATCGGCAGAATAAATAGGCCAGTATCTTTTACATAGAAAATATATCAATGTCACTTTTGTTCTTCAGACAAATATTACGATTATGAAATACGTTAAAATATCTAGTTATACCTGACAAAAACTCTTGTATATAAAAAACATAAGTTATTTTATATTATTATTATTACATTACATTCTGCTCACGTTATCGCTCACGCTGTATTAGCAATTACGCCAAACTTAATTTGTATGTTATTTATTGCGCAAAAAAAATACACGTATATATTTCGTAACCATTTTGTTAGCTACATAGAAACGATTGAAAAGCATTGTTTAATCAAATACTAATTGAAACAGATTGTTAGAAATATTTGTGATTCTGTGAACCACCTGTCAATGTTTGTAGGACAGAATTCACCAATGAAACTTAATGCAAAACACAAAACTACGTTTAAGACCTGTCAGTATCATTACTTTCCATGGAATATTGCTACAGACAGCTCATAAACGCATTTTAGATGTGGTGATCGCGTTCAGTTTCATTGGTGAAATTGGCACTTAGTTGTCTGCAATAGGGGTGAAAATTGTATGTATCTTTTTCATTTTGCCTGTTCAGAGAGGAAGGGATAGTGATAAAACGTTGCAACTAATTAGAACTTTACTCGCTTATCATCTAAACGGGTCTCCAGGGAGGAAGGGGAGCTTAATGTCATCGGTTGAGCGCTCTTGACGACTTTCTTATGTTTTGACTTCCGTACAGCACGAATTAATTTTGGGGTACTAACAGTTTTCGATTAAGCCTACCGTTTTTAATAGCTTGCACTTTATTATATTTTTTTTCTTCTAAAAACATGGTGTAAAGACGCATGTTTTATAAGTGACATCCTTCGTAGACGTCGATTATTTAAACCTCCCAGAGAAATCTACCTGATTGGTCCAACATATTCACTGTATTTTTTTTTTAAAAGGAATTAGCAAATCCACGTGTTAAACAGCTTATTACCTACAAATACTTTTAACAACTTGCATGCAATTTTTTTTTGTGTGCATACTCATTTTTAAACGAATAAAATTATATTATCTTATGCAGTTCTCTTGATAAGTGGTAATCTGTAATTATAACATTAATATTATAAAGCCGGATTAACATTATAAACGTTGTGAGTGTGTATGTTTGTATGTTTGTAACTACTTCACGATAGGATGTGGCACACATATAGTTACTAACCTGGATATAGCATACTTTTTATCCCGGTGGTACGTTTCAGTTCTCATGTAAGTGACTTTGTATCTTTTTTAAGAAAATCTTTAAACCTAATATCCGCAAATTTATAACCACCCTACTTTCCTTTACCTTTAACCCAAGATTCATTTGCAAATATTTACACTTCCATGTAGCATAGTGAATAAGTCATCCTTGAGTAGGTGCTCATTGCATAGAAAACTGCGGGCGCTCACAATTTTTCCGTCCACTAATTTATTCAGTGCATGATTCCAATTATGCTGTGGGAACGGAATAAACTTCGTTAGCATGTAATTAATGGGCTTGACAATTCGGTGCGGAGCTTTAATTTAGCATATTGTCTCTGGCTCCACGTCTACATAGAAATGAGAGTCGTAAAAAAGGTAAAACTCAGTGGAGGTCGGATGATCTTTTTACGAAAGAGGTTGGTTGGCACGTACCTACATACCTTTTTGGGTGAGCTTAGCACTTTGTTTAATTAACTAAATTGTGTTGTGGGAGCTAGTTTAGATTTTAGCGTGTACAAAGTAACAAAGTAATTATTTAAACGTGAATTTCAGTAAAGTACGTACTTTGATTATAAAGAGCGTGGGGCTGATGCCAAATATTCGTGTAAAATTATGCAAATACCTATATTCATAACATCCCACATGTATTCTCCAAAGGGTTAGGTAGAGATGTACAGACGCCAGCACATCAAGTTACCACAATCTGTCAAATTTCTTTGATAGTATTTTAACTTTATTGCAAAGACATTTTTTTTTTTTTTTTAAGGCTGGGAAATCATCCAATGACTGCTCCCGCTCTGGGTGGAGCGGAAGGGAGTGTCAGACTCTTACTGACTAAAACCCATCCATGTTCCTTCCGTAGCCCTTTATGTTCCGGTGTAGCGGTAACCCTTTCGGACAATCCCGCTTAATTGCAAAGACATAAGGTTCACTTTTAATTGAGAAAATTTGACAGTTAGGGATAGCTTGATGTGCTGGCGTCTGTACTCATAGAAAACACCCATATTTCATCAGTTTTGTTTAAATCCCTTGTAGGGGGCGAGCTTATTCCCATCTACCGGGTATAAATCCAGACCCAAAGCTGCGACTGAGAAATTTCAGATGGAAAAACCCAATAACAATTTGCCCGACTCGGGTATCAAACTCAGGACCTCATGCTCAGCAGGAGTGCCAGAAGACCAATGAGACAGCTTGTCTAGTCTTGTTAAAATAACTCCTTCTAAATCAGTTAATTCAGTAAGCCCGTCGCGTCAAACTTGACGGCTTCAGCTAAAACAATTGATTGCTTAACATAATATTTGTCCAATTATCGCAAACAAGACAAACATGATGTTGGGCCGACCGTCTCCCTTGACAGCGCGGAACTTCTGACAATTCTACTAAATTACAATTAAATATTATCCCTCCAGAGACGCACGGAATTATCGTATTACGTTGGCTTTTGGGAGACAGAAAAAATAACTTTCGGTCGTTTTTCCGGAAGTGCAAGTGAAGAATAATATTTTTTTTTTGGGAAAATATATTGGTCGTTATGAGGTTATTGCTGTCTTCTTGTTCTTCTTCGTGTGGTTAGTGACTAACCTGGTGTCAGAGTTTTATGCTGCCCATGGGCTTCTGACTTATCTCCGACTTCTATTGCTGCCTGATTGTTAAAAATACCAGTTTATTATAAACCCACTAGAGGGATAAGGCCTATCCTATTACAAAACATGAGCATTGATCACCAAGCTTGATTAGGGCCTGATTAAAAACATTTAAAAATCGTTATCATAAAAGCGAAAAGTTGGAAGGATGAATGTTTGTTACCCAATCGCACCAGAACGACTGGACGGATCTGTATAAAAATTGGCACAGAGATTGTTTATAACCTGGATTAACAAATATGATACTTTTTATCCTGGTATCCCTTTTTAGTACGTTCCAGTGGAACAATTTCTCACATCCAGCGGGCGAAGCCGCTAACAGAAGCTAATAAAACATATATGAATTAATTCGATTACAGAGCAAATGCTAAAACTAAATATGAAAGTTAATTAATATTCAAAAGCCGTTAACAAAGTTATTTAATTTTCAATTTGTGCGTCTATTTTCTGCTTTTAAAGTGTTGAACCCTTTTAGTGACTAGCCAAATCAAATAGTAACTATAGCTAACTTTAACTACGCCATTGGGGAACGTGTTTAATAGGGTGGTTATAGTTTAACAACTTCGGATGTTTCAGTATTATTTTAACTAATATTCTGATATGGAAGCGTTTATTTGGTTCATAACACAGGCTCTCTTGTTTGTAAGTAAGAAAGGGTAATGGTTAATTTGAATATGAGTCGTCATTTGTTTGGCTATTTCGCATGGAGAAGGAAATACAAGTAATTTTCGAGAATATTGTAGAGGGTTTACGAAAGCTACATGATAATAGGGTGTCTTTGTATTTACAGTTTCATTTTAGAACTATTTATGGACATGAGCAGTGCAGGTGGCCTAGAGGTAACAGTCGTGACTTACGAGTTTCGAATCCATAAGGCATGACCTAGAACTTCGAGGTCTAACTACATCTACTAAGTCGCGCTGGGCCCGCGCGGATTACGGCCCAATCCACACTCACCGAGAGGAGGTCTGTTTGGATAGTTATTGGAACATTATAGGTTGATTGTGCTAAGGTTATGCTACGTAGCAGGTGTCTATTAAACAACATCATTATTTAGCTGGAATTCTTACCTGAACCACCTGTCATGCTTTTAGGGTATTTAGGGGACATATTTTTTTTTTCTATGATCCTGTGTTGGTCGAAATAAATTATTTATTATTATTATTATATTTTGGTATCTGTTCTTTAGTATGCACAATACAACTCAATAACTTAAATATTAAATAATAACATTTTTAAATAAAGAAGGAATTAAAACAAATAACAGATACTAATTATTCAACTCACGCTCACATTTAAAATCACACCAGTAGTAGGTACAGTTAGAGCCTAACTCGCAACACGAGTACGAACCAACCGGATTGTCGAGGATTTGGGCTCGGATTGTGATCATTATCCCCAGATTCGATGGAAGCACCCTACTTTTATAAATCCCTGTAAGAGCCCTCCTAGACGCAAATACTTGCTCAACATGTTTCAAGATCTTGTTTCGATATCGGTGGGTTTTATTCACGGCTATTTGCATGTTTAGTTTGTTCTTTTTAGTGTGGTGCGTGGATATAGTTTTATGGAACTTGCGTGGGCGTTTCTTTGTTTTTCAACACTATCATTTGTTAGTCTATCAGGGTTTAAGGCTTTCCTCGTAAGTCAATAGACTAGCTAGAATATCTTTAAGTTTATCAGAATTTAGTTAGTTCGACTACGACCTAGACGTTCGAGGAATAATGTATGTATTGCGGGTCTGTATGTTGTTAACAGAGATACCTAGTATTTTCGTGGTGTTCTTTTCGCCATCATGGTGACGTATCTAATGTCGCTGCAGGCCGTAACCCCCCCACAAGCGGGATTGTCGGAAAGGGTTACCGCTACCCTGGAACATAAAGGGCTAAGGTGGGAATGTATGGGTTTTAGTCAGTAAAACGCCTCACTCCCTTCCGCTCCACCCAGAGCAGGCTCTTGACACCTTCATTTGATGTTTTCCCACCATCAAAAAATAAAACAGGCCGTAACCCCCAGCCCGCGGATTGGCAATTGTTTCTGCAACATTAATGCGGGGCCTATAATAGTTTAGCGGCATCAGAAAACAATGTTGGTTTAATAGTTCGTCTATCCATGTATTCATTGCCTGAATCGATGGCTGAATAAATTCAACTATAATAGATGAACTGAATAGCTCTTTGATCATCCAATGCAAATGAACATTCAACATTAGTTTCAAATCAAGCGTGTGAGGAATACTTACCATCACAAAGACACAAATCCAACATTTTTTATTCTGACGGACCCAACCTTAACTCTTCGGCTCTAGCGAGCACCCATAACTTAATGTCGGACTGCCTTAGCTATATATTCTTTTGTCTCGATAGATTTTCCTCCTCTGAATACAATATAGACAGGATGTTTATTGTAGAACCAGTCAGTTGAATAATGATTTCGTAGAACTACGCTTTTAGCGTTTTCAATGTAATGGAGTTTGTCTAAAATAATGTGCTAACGATGATGGACTATTGATATAATGAAAGCCTTGAGCGGAAAAAAAGCTTTAGAAATCTGCCTTTAAATCCATTCCAATCTTTACGAAGGATAAAGTAAATCGGCCACGTTTAAGATAAAGCAGGAGTTATTTAAGTCGATTGCCTACTTGTTTGGTAAATAAAAAATGCTGTTCTTTTTCAGGAATGCTTTTCGAATCTTACTGGGAGATGCATAATTCGCAATTCAAAATTTAAAACCACGACAAACATAAACACGTATTTTCTTCCTTCCTTTCTTCTTGTCTGCTTATAATTAAAAGTGTTCATAAATGATTAAATAGGAAATAAAATTTAATAAAGTCACAATAATAATATTGATACAAATAATTGCCTATAAATATAAACTTTATTTAATCAATAAATTATTGTGACCGCCTTTATTTGGACAGGCCAAACACAAAATTCATCCATATTAAACAACGGCTTCATTCTACCAAACAAGAGCATTAACTGAAAGTATATTTCAGGAATATTAATTCTCGGTGCGCATTAAGAGATCCCAATATAAGATACAGCTAAAAGCCCTAATCAATTACGAGATAACATCGACCCGTATTGCCCTCTATAATTTGGGATAAATGTGTCAAAGGGAGACCACTATCTGATAAAAATACGTTAATATATAGCCTGTAGGTAAAGGAATTTTCTTTTGTATATAGATACAGTTTAGATAAAATACCTAATTGGCTATTTGACACGGTCAAAAATAAAATATTAAATCACCTAGAAACTAGACCGCTCGTTTTAAAATCTTCCATCACCGTAAATACAATAAGATAGTGATTGTAAATAGGACTTAATGTTAGTAAGTATTCCATTTGGTTAAAACGTCGTGGTGACGTCACATTTTTATATTTCATACAAATCACGTGCAAATTCCGCGTTTTGACAATTCATTAAAAGTAACGTTATTGATTACTCTGTCAAATACCTAATTCTTGCACGGTAAAAAACATAGGCTAATTTTATGACAGAGGCCTTTTTTTTTTTTTTTTTTTAAGGCTGGGAAATCATCCAATGACTGCTCCCGCTCTGGGTGGAGCGGAAGGGAGTGTCAGACTCTTACTGACTAAAACCCATCCATGTTCCTTCCGTAGCCCTTTATGTTCCGGGGTAGCGGTAACCCTTTCGGACAATCCCGCTTACCCGGCAGGCTTGGCCCTGAGGGGCCCCTTCATATGCTGACATCTCTTTGAGGCGCGCGTGGAACATATACGCGCCGTACGGCATGGGTCTGGTGCTGATCGGACGGTGAGTCACCCATTACTCACCGTCCGCAGGCCCGCACCTACGGTGGCCGGGAGTCGTCACGTGGCTCCCGACGCCCGGGGCGTCTCCTGCGGCGGCTGGGACGGGAGGACCTTTCTCTCTCCCATCCCGCCACCTCCTTCACGACCATGACTTTTTCGCAGAAGGAGGTGACTGCCTCCCACTCTCTCTCGCCCCGGACCATGGCTTGCACCAGGGCCGGGCGCGAGAGGTCGCCGCCGCCGATCGCCTCTACGAGTACACGGCGGTGCTCCGCCCAAGCGGGGCAGGTTTGCACCGTGTGCTCTACCGTGTCCTCTGGGCGATCCTCGCAGTGGTGACACCCGGGCGTTTCCTCCCGCTTGATGATGTGCAGGAACCCCCCGAAACATCCATGTCCGGTGAGGACCTGCGTCAGGCGGTAGGTGAGGGCGCCGTGACGCCTCTCTAGCCACTCCTCAAAGAGGGGCCTTACCGCCACTATCGTGGCGTGCCCTATGACAGAGGCCTAGATAAGAGTGGAATGCAGTCGTAACCACTCACGTGCGTCACAAAAAAAGCGCAGCTAAAGTGCGTTATCGTTTATTTTTACGATGAAGGTTCTAACACTACATAACATAAACATCGCGCCTGCATCCTCCAATGGGTTAGGCAGAGGTGTACCTATAGCACACCCACTCATTTCACCAAGTACTCATACATTTCGCTAACACAAGTTATATGCAATTTATGCTTAGTGCTTATATAGAAACTGGCGACAGCCGAGTGTTTTGTGTTATATCAAATTATATGTTGATAGGCATAAGAAATATTGTTCCCAGTAAAATAGATTAGTAGGTGAGTACTGTAAAGATGTGTAGTAACTTACCAATGCTTGTCATTATTTGTATAATCAACTGCTGCCTTCTCTTGCAATTTTTTACGACTTGGGGTTAACATAAAGTGCTACGAAAGGAAAATGGATGGGTTTTAGTCAGTAAGAGTCTGACTCTCCCTTCCGCTCCACCCAGAGCGGGATAAGTCACTCACAAAAAGTGTCATTGTGTGTGAAATATTGACACTGACAGGTCTTAAACGTGCTTTAGATGGGCTGATCGCGTTCAGTTTCATTGGTAAAACTGGCACTTCCTGCTAGAATGACCAACATTAATAACAAAATGGCGGCCGTAATTATGGTACAAGTGTTATCGGTACCACCCAGCGAATGTTTCAACCTCCATCCACATGACATACTATCGTCCCCTACAATTACGAAACCTACCACTTAAACAAATATTCCTTCCGCATTTCGGTTCAGAATAAAACATTCGTTTTCATTTGCCACTTAAAATTCAACCTGAAAGCTGAAAAAAAATAGCGTTGGGACATCAAACAAACAGTAAATTATCCTAATTCAATAAAATCCTGTATAAGGACGTAACAGGGACCCCAAAAGGCCGGAGCCCGGACTAACTTAATAATAAAGGCTCCCTAATGTTTCCTCATTACCTACTTGTATAAAAATGACGCCTGCGATTTGGGCACCTGTAAACGTCACTGAATTTGTGATGTGTTTCTCATTTGAGTGACACACAAATCTTAGGGAGATTTAGGGAAAATTATGTTTGAGTTAATATTGTGAGGGTTGAGTGATTGCGAGCTTATGGAAAAGCACTCCTTTTGTCTTCTCAAATATATTTGGAAGTCGATTTGTCTATAATAACACGTGAATAACTAACATTTGTAAAATAATACCTACATAGTAGTGTAGTAGCGTCGTACTAAAAAAAATAGTTATTTGTTATGCAAGGCTGCAAAGTTGATTTTTGGCGCGAGTACTTCTATTGAAACCTGAGTAAGCGAAGGATTCTAGGGTTGAACCATGAGCGAAGCGAGTGGTTCAAATATAGAATCCTGAGCGTAACGAAGGTTTCAAAGGTACGAGACGCAGAAAAGCTTTGCTGCCGAGCGCAACACACAATTTTTCACCTCACTACAGCGAGGAAACTGCTAGGTGCAAGAAAACAGGTGTTGTTGAGTTTTATTTTGTTCGAGCGTCTCAGATACATTGACTCATGTGAAGAAAATAACAGATACTTGGCAATGTATCTTATGAGTTACATAGAATATCTCTTAAATTAAATACCCTGTATTTTGTTCTATATCCTACTTGTCCTCTAAGGAGAATGTAAGAAAAAAAATAATTTAATACAAATAACTAACTAATTTAATTTAATACATATTTATTTTTGCCAAGCAAAGGTTTAAATAACATATTATATTAGTATTTATTTTATTTAAAAAAATAAACTTAAATTACTACTCAATTGGGTATTTGACAGGGTAGTATTTTTATGGCATATTCAAATGTGACGTCACAGATTTTTTTAATCAAATGGAATACTTATTAACATTAATTCCAATTTTACAATTATATCCTCGCAAAATATTTAATTTTTGTACTGTGATGGAAGTTTTTAAGGTGAGCGGTATTATTTAATATTTTATTTTAGACCGTGTCATGCATTTTCAGTGGACTGGCAGTATAAAATATTATTAAATAGAAAGGTTCGAATTTTAAAAAGTCTTTCCACGCTAGAAAGCAAAAAGCGATTTTCGGCTCGGATTTCGAATGACAAACAGACTCTTTCCGAGCCTGTGAGGTGAAAAAAATGTTTTCATGCTGCTTCACGAGTATAATTCCACGCTAGCTCATTGCGTGGAATAATTAAAAAATAAAAATATCAGTTAGAAGTTTGACTTTCAGTCTATCAGAGGTTATAAGCATTAAAAATTTCAATCTTAAAATATGAGATTTATATTAATAATAGGTATATTGAAAAGAATTTTCAATAGATTTCTTTTTAATATATTTAACGGACTATATTTACATAATGTTAAATACCTAACAGTGATTAAAATAATAATACTATGTCTTATGATTACTTTTTCTACTTCTTTCTAAAGGTACTTGCATTACTTTTTGCCTTTTGACATGTCTCGGGACCCTGGGATCTCGTCCTTTCGAAGGCATACGAGGGGCGGAAGCCAATTCGCAGATTTTTTGTCTTTTGACATTTTTCGGGAGTCTGGGATACCGGAACTTTGGAAAGCGTACGAAGCGCCGAAAGCAACTCGTAGATGTCTTTTAACATTTCTCGGTACCCTAGGAGCCCGGACCTTTAGAACGCGAGGGGCCGAAATGCCGAATTCAACTCGCAGAGGCCCGTTAGACGTTTTTATGAAATGAAGTGTAGCACCAACAGACGATTGAACAATATAGCTATTTCTCAATTTAATAATCTTCTTATTTACGTGTAGTTAGTGACTAACCTGCTGTCAGAGTTTTTATGCTGCCCATGGGCCTTTGACTTAGCTTCACATGCCGTTGAGAAATATCTCTCAGACATGCTGGCTTCCTCACGATGTTTTCCTTCACCGATAATAATAATTTAATAATAACGCTGCGGTATTTGGTTTGTATCGCAATACCGTATGCATCACGCGGAAAACTTCCTGGCAGTTTCCTTATTCTGCTACTTCCAAAGATTTATTCGAGGTTTACTGCTGTCGGATATTTGTTTACGGCGTGTAGAATAGCAAAATGAATGTATATTATGAAATAATAAATCATAGATATGGAGCTAGTGGTGTAATGCGATGTGTTTCCGAGACATTAGTATTCTGTTTTCCTGTTTTACGTCACATAATATTAGCATTTCTTGTTTTTAGGACAGCCCTATGTAGTTTTTGTTGTTTATTACGTTTTGTTGGTAATATGTTAGAATTTCTTCCTTAATCGTACATTATTGTGAGTTATGATTATGAATATTTTAACCAGATTAAGAAGCCGTCTTGTTTTACTTATGAGAAAATTGGGTAAGTAAAGTTAAAGTCTCGGGCTCTCCGCTTTAAACTCAACGATTACAACATACAAGTAAAATATTATGAAAACGTACGGGAACAAGAAAATTCATTAAAGAATCTGTGTCAAAAATTGTAAAGAAATTAAGTTTAAAGTGAAACATACGCCTTACAAACGTACAAATATAATTTACAAAAAAGTAACAAACACGGAACGAAAAAATCCCTCTTCCATTTACATAGTATTTCACACTTAGTTAATTGACTTTGCTGCGACGCATCCAGACTGGCACGACGGACATCCGCGTTAACAGCCGTCCAAATTGCCTTAAACAGACCCACAAACCAACACCAACCTTAGCTACAAAAATTTAAGGTTGGAATTGGCTTGTAGGCCTACTGTACATCAGCACTTTTGTTTCAATTGCAATACGGGAAGCCAGGCTGTTTTTTCTGTCTCCAGTTACTGGCGGATTTGCATGCTATTTGTTCAGTTGCATGCAAAATCCTTTGATTCATTTCTAAGACTTTTTTTCACTGACTTCATTGTCATCGTATGGAGTGTAATGCCTGTTGAAATTGTGTCCTCGATGCTGCTTTTACGGAAATTGGATGTCAATACGATTGTTTCCCGAACGAGACGGCAAAATGGAAAATGTTCTGTTATTGTTTTAACAAAACCTGCGGTGAGCTAGTTGTTATGAAGTAATGAAAAGAATGCGAATGCATTTGAATTAACATCTTCTTATTTACGTGTAGTTAGTGACTAACCTGGTATCAGAGTTTTTAAGCTGCCCATGGGCCTCTGGCTTAGCTTCAAATGTTGTTGAGAAATATCTCTCAGACGTGCAGGTTTCCTCACGATGTTTTCCATCAACGATTTTAAGCAAGTTATAATTATATAATACGCACATGAATCCGTAAAATCAGAGGTGCATGCCTTGGGTTTGAACTCGAGACCTATGACTTGGCAGTCCGACAGTCACACCACTATGCACTCACTGCTGAGGTCATATGGTGTTAGACTTGATCTTTGCCAGGTTTGGGGAAGATCGAGATTTAAAATGCGTAGCAGGATAAATATTTTACTGAATGAATTTCTCGTTGAAGACGTTTCATTTTTGCCACTGTGACTTATTTCGTACAACAGTAAAAGAATGACATTTGATTACACGCACAATTTAAATTCGTACTACAATTTTTCTGAACAATTAATTTGTTGTTTCCATTGTCACTAAGGTAAATGTTTTGTCTGTTGTCATCCCTTAAATAGGAACATTCCAATACTCTTTCTTAAAATACCTTCCATAGATACATTTAGGCTTAACGTTTATCTTAATCACCGTTACCACAAAGTTTCACTTTCCATATAATACGTAGTTCTGGAATAGTCTTATGTAAGCGAAAGGCTTAATATCCTTACTTTAAGATAAACTTTTGAAGTTCCCCAGGGCGTTGGTTCAATTAGTTCAAACTTAACTTTGGTGCCCACTCAAGCAGTTTATTGGTTAAATGAGTTATGTGTAGAAAGTGATACTTTAAAGTGGTGGAAGACAATTTGTTTCTAAGTTAATGTAGACTCTTCCGTTATATATTTAACGCCCCACGCAAAAAAGAAGTGTTATAAGTTTGACCGCTATTTGTGTGTGTGTCTGTGTATGGCAGGTTTTAAACGGGTGAACCGATTTGGATGCGGTTTTTTTATTTGAAAGCAGGTTTTCTTTTTAATTTGTGTTTAACTTTTGTACCTACTTATGTATGACCTGATTAATTAACTTGTATTACTTGGTTGTTAGAATCATAAATCCATATAGAAGTGGAACTGGGCGTATCTTACGCCCGAAGCGAAAACGAACGGGTCCAGAGCGAATGGTACCTACTTTAAATCAGAATTATATCCGGGACACCTCTGTCTGGCTGGAAGTGTACATGAACATACGACACAAAGTGCTGTGCAATTATGAACACTTTCAGGAGTTTTGCTTTTTATATGGTACGGTATGGTAGCATTATAACGTACATGTGTCACACTGGGCCATTTCCTCTTTTATCCACGTATCTGCCTAAAAAGGCCCCACGATAAGTTGTTATGGTCATATAAAAATAAGAAAAAAAAAACAATATACCTTAACATACTGTATGCAAACTTATTTTAATTCGTCGACACATTGTTTACTAATTTGGTATAATTTTCGACGTGGCAGATTGTTTTTATTTGCCGAAGGTTAATTTTATTATCAGGCGGCTTGTTAAATTCATGGATCTGGAACTGCCTAACCCCATCCCAATTACGTTTGGGTCAGCTTCCTGTATAACCGAATTCGGATGAATATTGAATTTTGGACAAAGCAACTGCCATCTGACCTCAGCAATTACTGGAACTCCGATATTCCAAGTTTAGACAGTTGTTGTTTGAATTTTGGGGCCTTGCGTTAAAGTGCTTTGCTTTAAAGGTATTTTAATGACATTAATATCTACAAAAAAATAACGCTCTTAGGGATGTAAAAAATGGTCGCACAGCTACGGACGTCAATTCATGTAAAGAACATACATATATGGTTTTTTTTTCTGTTGCACGACTGTATTTTAGATCTTGTTGGTCTTTCATGATAGGTTAATTCAAATAGGTTCTTATAAAGAGTTTCAAATGAGGACACTGTCAGTAGGCGTGCTGAACGGATGTTTTCAAGTAATAAATGCATTAGCTGCTGCCCCCGTGATTTTACCTTGTAAGTGTATAATTTTTTTAAGTGGTCCAGCGCTAGTGTTTAGTATTTCTGTGGGCAACCCTTTGTGCCGCCGTCTTGTTATATACATGAGGTACGCATGAAATGTGTCTGGAAATAAACTGTAACTAATTATATCAGTGGTATTAATTAATTACCCATAAAAAGAGTTATAACAGTAGCTTTGGAAACCTTACACAAATATACACAGTTCACTACACAAGCTCTCCCCCTCTGAGAGCTCTAGATTGAAGATCCCTCTGGTCTTCACATTTTCAAACCTTTGCCACTTCCACGGCGTTGTCGGTGGCAGTGCAGATCACTATATCTGCACGTTTTGGGACACAGAGGGCTATTCTAAGGCTGTGAGCATAATTTGCAGCACCATACCCACACCCTGCTACCGTACTTTCGAAGTATCCCTACTTTACCAGGTCACAATAAATTGTTATCAAAACTAGATATTTTTAAAAGTTTTGTAAAAAAATATAATTGATAGAAGAATTTACCATTTTTTTCACATTTACAATCCTGAAGGGATTTCGCGGTTTGATTTATTTTACTTTAAGAATTGGTGTGCTGTAAAATTTGTTAAGTTTAAAACTATGTTTCATGCATAATGTATATATACTTCTCATTAATTTTAGACGTCCGTTATATTATATCTAAAACAATATATTCTGGAACTAGCTTCTGCCAGCGGCTTCGCCAGCATGCTTTTCGGAAATTATCCTAGGGGACGTACTACCATGATACAAAGTATTCTATGTATTAATCCAGGTCACACACCATCTCTGCGCCAAATTTCATCCAGATCCGTTCAGCCGTGAAGAATTAACAAATATACAAACACACTCATTCTTCTTCTTCTCATACTTTCGCCTTTTTGTAATATTAGTGTGATTTCAAGCCATCATTACGTAGTGATACGAAAGAACGCATGAGGTTGCAGTGAAGCTTTTGATCATAATATACTAGCTTCTATCTGCGGCGTCGATCGCAAAGAAGTTATAAGGTACAGAGGCCAGCACATCAAGTTACCACAATCTGTCAAATTTCTTTGATAGTATTTCAACTTTATTGCAAAGACATAAGGTTCATTTTTAATTGAGAAAATTTGACAGTTAGGGATAGCTTGATGTGCTGGCGTCTGTACATAATATGTATATTAAAGCAACAGTTATATTTCCATAAAGCTCCTTTCCTTCAAAAGACCCTCGTCTCACTGCATCGCATCGTGTCGCCCGCCCTTGCTCTTTCTTCATTTTCGCTTAGCATTCTCTTTGGTTTTTTTTATTTTAACTCAGTCCTTTAGGGTCGTAGCGTAATATTAAATAGCCTTCCTCAATTTTTTTTCAAAGTACCTGCAGATAGATTTACTGTGTACACAAATACAAATAATATTATTTATTTCATTTATAGGTAAACTGTATTAGAATTTGCAAGATAGTAATTATCATTTCGCAGTAACATAAATTGAAAATTTCGCAATCATAGATATTATTTGTCTAGACTAATTGATGTCTGTGACTAAATTAAAATTATGATTAGCATAGTTTAAATACAGTAAAACATTAATTTAACTTAAATTAATGGAAAATACCTAATTTCAATTAAAGATTAAAGTTCAAACTTCGAATAATTTCAATCGATTCGATAGTCTCTTGTTTTTGTTACAAATGGTGCTCTAAAAAGAAAAACATATTTTCCAGGTCTTTGTCATCCCGAGCACGTCCTCAAAGTCCACACAAGGAGGGTCATTGTCCGTCCCTACAGCCCCAACTAATAGCTACATGATATGCTGAAATTTAATTTATTACGTGATGTATGTGAAAATCAAATACCTACATAGGAGGCTTTATTTTTGACTGTAGCACTAATATACTGAAGATATTAACTTAATTTCAGATATCAACTTTATTTTGATTCGTTCAAAACACATCACACTAATATTATAAAGGCGTTTGTGAGTATGTGTGTGTGTTTGTATGTTTGTTACTTATTCACGCAAAAACAACTCAACGGATCTGGTTGAAATTTAGCACATTTTTTCATTATAACCTGGATAGGATAGACTTTTTACCCCTTTGGAACGTTTTCGTGGGAAAACTTCCGACATCCGTGCGAGCAGAAGATAATGATATATAAATGGAACTCGAATAAAATACTCATAATATAAAACAAGAAAAAGATCGACCAGCAACCAGCGTGACATCAATGAGATTTTAATACAAAGAGTCGCACTACTTTTCTCCGCACGATTCCTTAAGTTTTCAACGCGTTTTAGTATTCGCAATGGGCAATGTAAACTGAGCTTGTCGAAGACTGAACTAACTTTGACAATAATCAACCGTGGGGAAAATCACCCACAAGTCGGTGGAAACTACGTAGACAAGACGAATCGTCTTAATACTGTGTAAACATGTAAGCATTGAAGGGCTTTGTACTTACAAAGCGTATCAGTTGGTAGGTATAAGTTTTAGTTAAATAATACGTGAATTTCATAGCTTTACATTGAACGTTAATGGTGAGTAATCAAGTGAGTAGCGAGAGTTACAGCTGTATAGACAATCCAGCATTGCACATGTTAACGGGCACGCCCTTTACGCATGGAGGCTTTTATCTAGTTCTGTTTTACTTTATGTTTGAGTATAGTCTGTGCTCAATGTTATTGTTGGTTTATTGAAGAATGCTAGCTGATATATAGCAAATAATTTCATTTAACGTCTTGTTTTGTAATGTTTTATTATTATACTATTTATTGTATTAAATAAAGTTGTTCTAACTGAACTGACAGCTGTGCTGCTGGATAGTTATTTGCGCTACTTCCTCTTCCCAGTTAAAATACTAGAAAGTGGTGAAAGGCGGACGTTTTGGGGGACTGTCTTATGTAATAGTGACGTTCAAAAAGTGCTGATTTTTAGCCTAGTTTGAATAAATGACTTTTGATTTTGAATTCGCAATTTTAAGTTCTTGATACTTTTGCACGAGTTATGTTCGACATAATTGTGTTTTTAAAAATTTCTGCAATAAAAAGGTATGAAAACGTGGTAACCAGTCACTTACATATTAATGTACATTGGTCAACGAAACTTCTGGATACCGAAACTTTAGTTTTCTGTAAACTCGAAAATATATTGGTATCAGTTCACATAGCGTGTACTTTTTGACATTATTAAGATGCAGCTTATGTAAATACTTGGCTACAGACACGCTTTGTTTGTATTGAACCCTTAAAATGTGGCTACACTGCACTGACCATGCCGGCGATACACATTCGCGTGACCACACCACCTACAAATCATCGCATGTCAGAAGCGAATAGTGAGTAAATAATTGTATTATTTTCTTTGAACTTAAGTGACTTTGCTGAACTGAAATTGTATTTTAGATTGCCTTTCACAGTTCTGTAACAATCATGCATAAAATAAATTGCAATCAACAATTACCGGCTTCAGTTTGATTAAGTTTAATTCCTCCATATACATAGCACGACACGCTTTTTTGTTTTGAATAGGCTTCAACGTTTTGGTCTGTAATTCCCCACAAAGCATGACGGCGGCGCGGCATTTCTCCGCTTCGTGATTTCGCCCGATGTGAAGAGATGTTGATCAAAATTGGTTCAGCAATTTAGCCCGAAAACACAGAGAAAGAGTCACACACATACACTCAAGTACATACACATCTGTCTTTTACATTTAATTATGATGAATGATATTACTTTCAGAGGTCCGTTGAACTCCAACATTTCAATACAATGTACCGTGAGGAAATGTGCTCAATGGCTCAATATCAATAAATCCTGGGTGTTTAATGCTCTAAACCGGCGATTGGTAGTGCCACCCGTCATTAAGCGAGAATTATAGCGATGGGCCAGCATTCGCCACGGTGACTTGCATTCTAATTAGTCTGGCTGCTTTACCATTGAATAATTTATAACAAAACTTTTTGGTTAGGTAATTCGAAAAAGGTCGTCATTAAATTGAGCATAACGAAATGCTTCTTCTGGTTTATAACAATTTCCACGATCATTTTACTGATTATTATAAAATTAGGTAATCACATGATATTATTAAAGTTTTTACGCATATAAACTTAATACAACAATGTTCAATAATATCAAAGTTACGAAAATGTGCACTTAAAATTAAAAACAACTTCATTATCCCAAAAAAACTTTCAATAACAAAAATAAAAGCAGTTACACCCATAATGTTGGCGGGTAATTAAAAATTGACGCGTCAGTGGGAACTGCAAAGAGGTACCAGCAACTCAACCCCTAACTATTTAGATGGAGTTGTTTGAAACTACGTTGTCGCTAATTAGGCCGGTTCAGTGCCGTATTGCCGTACTACGGCGGTTTCACGGCTGGCAGACCCGTGTATATAGAACTATTTGCACTTAGAATAGTTTACGATTTCAATTATGGCACCGTGCGTATCTTTTTATGCCGCCGGATGGAATTAAGCGTTGGAAGTGGGTTGTTTAATTTGCAGTTTGGGGCTAACTAATGTTTTAGCATGGTAGTAGCGGTCTTTGACAGGCCGACATTTGCTAGCTATTGACAAAACGCGACAGCTATAGCCACTGTTTTATGCCGAAGATTTATTAAACTTAAACATGTTAGAAATAAGTGTCAGTTTTTAAAATATGTTATTAGCGAAAAATAAAGCGATTATATACTTCACACAAGAATGTCAGCCACATTATAACAGAGCTGAAAGTCATATCATATTACACAAACAGATAATACTTCTAATATACTTATTTTCGTTTAACCGTAAGAAACCACTAAAATTGAGCTGTGTATTCAGTACTTAATAATATTATAAAGAGAGTCAGCGAATTTTGGGAGTTTGTGTATTTGTGGAGGGTAGTTTTCGGAACTACAGCTCCTACTAGAAAAGATCTTTACGATTTAAAAGGTACAATATTCCAGATAATCATAGGTATAATGTACGCTATAATTGTGTAAATATATACAAAAAGAATTGCTACATAGTATAAAACAAAGCCACTTCCCGGTGTCCGTCCCTCTGAACGCTTAGATCTTTTAAATTTCGTAGCGGATTTCAATGCAGTTTTCATCAATAGATAGAGTTATTCCAGAGGAAGGTTAATACGTATAGTTTTAATAGATTTCTCCCGCAGCTTCGTCATTGACAGTATCATTGCATCAGTGCAAAGCTGGGGCTGGTCGCTAGTAACTTAGTAATACTAATTAAATACTATCTTGAATTCATGCAAGCCTATTAGGCACTTCTTTCTGTTAGGTTCCTTTCAAAACTTGTGCACAGCGTGTCGTGATATGTAAATTGCTCCCGCAGGAAGCCAGGACAGGTCGTTACCTTAAAAAAATCCTTGGCTAATATTATAAATGCGAAAGTAAGTTTGTCAGTTGGTTTGTTACATTTTCACGCTTAAACCACTGAACAGATCATTCTGAAATTATACGTATACCTTATCAGGTACAGACATAGGTTACAGAAACGGACATAGAGGTACCTTTCATCGTAAAAAAAAGTACTAATCCCGAGAAAAAAAAACAATAACGTTCTTACGATATTAGATGGCGCCACGTGTACGTTCTGAGCCCATGATTGAAATAGCCAAGCGATAAGCAGAGTATGACCCGAATTCATTATCAAGAAGCTATGGACAAAAGCTAGTATTATCTATACTAATATTATAAAGCTCAAGAGTTGTTGTTGTTGTTTGTTTGAACGCGCTAATCTCTGGAACTACTGGTACGAATTGAAAAATATGTATAATATTTTGTGTTGGTTAGTCCATTTATCGTGGACCAATAAGAGCCGTGCAGTGGGTAAAACCGTGCGGGAGCAGCTAGTACTAAAATAAGACCTTTTTCAATTCATATGTCACCAACCCGTCTCGAGTGAGCCTGGTGATCAATGCTCTTTAATGAGGAGAGTTCTTTGTATTGCAGTGGTACAATAATAGGCTGGTATTTATTATAAGAGTTGATTTAATATGAGCTTCTAGATTTAGACGCTGTCTAACGGTATGAGAAATCACACACTTTTGTTATTAAAGACGAAAAAATTAAATAAATATAGCAAACTCAGCGAGCTGTGAGCTTATTGTACGTTGCTGTTTTGTTTTAAGTACGTAATTAGTTACATAAATAAAAGTAATGTGAACAATATATTTCAAAATAGAATTTTATTTATGTTTATTGTTAAAACCTATTAGAACGAGTTTTTAGTACCTATGCCATAAATTTAATTGCGCATATCTATACATATAATAAAACAGTAAAAAAACTGTCTGTACATTGAATTTATTAAAAAGAAAATAATTGAGTGGGGTTTAGAAACAGTAATAGAGCACGAATCCAAAAAAAAAAATTGTCTGTTTGTCTGTATGTCTGTTTGTCTGTTTGTCTGCTGGTCTGTTTGTTTGTACACGCTAATCTTCGGAACTACTGGACGGATTGGAATTTTTTTTTTGTTGTATAGGTATTAAGTCTGGGCAACATATAGGCTATAATTTATCTTCGAAACTTGAACACCTGATGCAGAACCGCAACAGACCAGCTAAACTATAAGAGATACAAAAATGATACCGTAGCAAAAATTGTTCCACGTGATGAGCATTTTTTGCTGAGAGAATAAATTTGAAGATCTGGAACACCTGATGCGGAACTCCAAGAGCCCGGCTACACTATAAAATATATAGGAATGACGTCTTAGAGAAAGTTGTCCGGTCTGATGGGTATTTCCTGTTGACTTATAAAAATCGAAGATCTGGAACACCTGTTGTGAAACTCCAAGAGCCTAGCTACACCATAACACATATACGAATGACGTCTTAGCAAAAGTTGTGCGGTCTGATGGGTATTTCCTGTTGACTTATAAAAATCGAAGATCTGGAACACCTGTTGTGGAACTCCAAGAGCCTAGCTACACCATAACACATATAGGAATGACGTCTTTGCAAAAGTTGTTCGGTCTGATGGGAATTTCCTGTTGACTTATAAAAATCGAAGATCTGGAACACCTGTTGTGGAACTCCAAGAGCCTAGCTACACCATAACATATATAGGAATGACGTCTTAGAGAAAGTTGTGCGGTCTGATGGGTATTTCCTGTTGACTTATAAAATTCAAAGATCTGGAACACCTGTTGTGGAACTCCAAGAGCCTAGCTACACCATAACACATATAGGAATGACGTCTTTGCAAAAGTTGTTCGGTCTGATGGGCATTTCCTGTTGACTTATAAAAATCGAAGATCTGGAACACCTGTTGTGGAAGTCCAAGAGCCTAGCTACACCATAACACATATAGGAATGACGTCTTAGCAAAAGTTGTTCGGTCTGATGGGCTTTTCCTGTTGACTTATAATAATCGAAGATCTGGAACACCTGTTGTGGAACTCCAAGAGCCTAGCTACACCATAACACATATAGGAATGACGTCTTAGCAAAAGTTGTGCGGTCTGATGGGTATTTCCTGTTGACTTATAAAAATCGAAGATCTGGAACACCTGTTGTGGAACTCCAAGAGCCTAGCTACACCATAACACATATAGGAATGACGTCTTTGCAAAAGTTGTTCGGTCTGATGGGCATTTCCTGTTGACTTATAAAAATCGAAGATCTGGAACAACTGTTGTGGAACTCCAAGAGCCTAGCTACACCATAACACATATACGAATGACGTCTTAGCAAAAGTTGCTCGGTCTGATGGGCATTTCCTGTTGACTTATAAAAATCGAAGATCTGGAACACCTGTTGTGGAACTCCAAGAGCCTAGCTACACCATAACACATATAGGAGTGACGTCTTAGCGAAAGTTGTTTAGCCTGATCAGCACTCTCTTTTGACGTGTAAAAATTGAAGATCTGGAACACCTGTTGTGGAACTCCAAGAGCCTAGCTACACCATAACACATATAGGAATGACGTCTTTGCAAAAGTTGTTCGGTCTGATGGGTATTTCCTGTTGACTTATAAAAATCGAAGATCTGGAAGACCTGTTGTGGAACTCCAAGAGCCTAGCTACACCATAACACATATAGGAATGACGTCTTTGCAAAAGTTGTTCGGTCTGATGGGCATTTCCTGTTGACTTATAAAAATCGAAGATCTGGAACACCTGTTGTGGAACTCCAAGAGCCTAGCTACACCATAACACATATAGGAATGACGTCTTACCAAAAGTTGTTCGGTCTGATGGGCATTTCCTTTTGACTTATAAAAATCAAAGATCTGGAACACCTGTTGTGGAAATCAAAGCTATCACTAATTTTACGGTGTAATTAAAAAATAACATAAACTGGGAGTACCTGCACGCGGTGAAGGCGGTAACAGTTTAGGACCGATTTTCGATGACGATGGTATATCATTGAAAATTTGAATCTACTGGCCAAAAGTCCTATTTATTTTTTTATTTTATCGTATGAATATGCCTTCGGGCTTTTGTTGTTTGAGTGTTTAATTTCCTTTTCCATTTATCTTCTACCGGGTCTTCGTGACACGGTAGCCACCGTGTCACGAAGACCCGGTAACGCAGAGGAGCAGTCATTTTAATTTAGATTTTTATTGATCAGGTATCTTCACAATAAAACTATGACCATGCCTAAAAAGAGGTCAAATCTTTCTCAATGTTCCAAAAGAGCTAAAAGATTGAGGATCATAAGATCCCAAGAATTACCAAAGAGCGTCAGGAGAGACTTGATGCTGTTTGCGAACATTAGGATGCAACTCGCTCCGTGGAAACCTCTTCGGGTCGCGAAGCACGCCTGCGTTCTCAGCGTATTCATTAGGTCTCAAGAGACCAGTAAAGAATATGATGCGCAACTGACTGATCGTGAACGTCATGAATTGTCTCGCGAGTCAGAGACGTTCACGGAAAGAGAATTACGCTTGAGTTCCAAGCGTATCTACGCATCGACTTCTAGGTCTCTAGAGACAAGTGGGGCACGTGATGTGCGACTGACCGCTGATCGTGAACGTCATGTATTGTCTCGCGAGTCGGAGACGTTCACGGATAGAGACTTGTGCTTGAATTCCAACCGTATCTACTCATTGACTTCTAGGTCTCTAGAGACAAGTGGGGAATATAATAATGCGGTTACCAAAATGAAAACGATGACAAATGGACTGTATGTTTTGGTGGTTGTTGGAATGATATAAAACTTTTCAGTGTGATAAAAGATTTAAATGTGAAAAATGATAAAAAATAACATAAATGGCGACCCCGTTGTCGCTGGCATAAGCAACAGGGTCCGCGTACGAAGTCGCGGGCAGAAGCTAGTTATAAATACTACTAAGAATAACGGCTTTTTTTTTTAAGGCTGGGAAATCATCCAATGACTTCTCCCGCTCTGGGTGGAGCGGAAGGGAGTGTCAGACTCTTACTGACTAAAACCCATCCATGTTGCTTCCTTAGCCCTTTATGTTCCGGGGTAGCGGTATTCCTTTCGGACAATCCTACTTACCCGGCAAAGAATAACGGCTTACGGTAACCTAACATTAAATATTGCCAAAGAGAAATAAAATTATTTTTGTCTTATATCCTTGTCAAACTCCAGCGGAATTCAGAATTTTCAATATTAATTAATTAGTCTTTATTTTATTTAGACTACGATGAGGTCCATAATGTTGGTAACTAAATTGCTTAGCCTATATTTGCACAAGTTGACTAAAAGGCTCATCCTGCCAAATTATGAATAGGGGGGAAAAGTGGAATAATCAAAATGAAAAGGGAGATTTCTGGGTAATTTTTACATTACGTTCCAGTTTTGCTCCCGGAGGGGAATCCTCACAGGGGGAAAAGTGGATTAAGCCGACTAAAGCAGATCGGGCGTATAGCCATTCAGTTGAAAACTGTATAAAAATACAGACATATTACTATTAAAAAGGTGCCTTCCTATTTCTCATCGGCCCATTACATGTCACAGGAAGGATCATACCCGTGTAGAATGTCGTATATGTAGTGAGAAATCACAAATATCCAAGACTGCAATAACAATTAAGCAAGTTGCAGCAGTTTGTGGTGATTTGGGCCCAGCGCAGTGGAAAATGTGCGCACAATTATTACCGCCATTGTTCCTGGGTTGTTACGTTTGTCACATTAGAGGTAGAACAGTAGATATTCTAGCTAAAAGTTCGTATGTAAGTATAAGTACAGGGCATAATGGATGGGAGGCAATCACCTCCTTCTGCGAAGCAGTCATGCTCGCGCCCTGACGGAGGACTGGAGACGCCCTGGGCGTCGGGAGCCGTGTGACGATTCCCGGCCACCGTAGGCGCGGGCTTGCAGGCGGTGAGTAATGGGTAGCTCACCGTCCGATCAGGACCAGGCCCGTGCTGGACGGCGCGTACATGTTCCACGCGCGCCTCAAAGAGATGTCAGCATATGAAGGGGCCCGTTATGGCCGAGCCTGCCGGATAAGTAGGATTGTCCGAAAGGGTTACCGCTACCCCGGAACATAAAGGGCTAAGGAAGGAACATCGATGGGTATTAGTCAGTAAGAGTCAGACACTCCCTTCCGCTCCACCCAGAGCGGGAGAAGTTATTGGATGATTTCTCATCCTCAAAAAAAAAGGCCATAATGGAAATTAATCACTGGAATAATTATAGTTAACCGGAAAAGGACGAGAACAACGAGAAGAACGAGAAATTACCACCATGTTGGTGGTAAGGGTCGCGACTTACGAGTTGCAGGTCATAGATTCAAACAGTGAGAGGCGCTTTACATTCATGGGTATATTATTTCATCACCACTGCTCTCAAAGCGGTGAAGGAAAACATCGTGAGGAAACCGGTATGTCTTAGAACAAACAAAGACATGTGATATGTACCAACCCGCACTAGGCCCACGTGGTCCTTTCGTTGAGGGCAGGCCTGTGTTCCAGCTGTGGGAACGTCATAAGCTGATTTTGTATGTATGTAATGTAAGTATTTTAGTGAGTCCAAAAATAAAACTCATTTCTGTGACATTGAACATACCTAGTATAATTTTTAATATCCATGATGGAAACAGAATTACTGACATCAATCACATTGACGTCATTATTACCCAAAAGTATTATTTTGACCCACGATAATTCTAGTAATTTCACGTGACCTTGGATTTATGACCTACACGTTAAAATTAGGCACTTATGTTAATGGCGATATTGTGATTTACGACATAATTACTCAATGAATACGACTTTTTATTATATCATTGACCTTGAAGCGAGTCTAGGTATTTTTAAACAATTTCCTGCATCAATAAAACCAAGTCGAAATATATTACATAAATACAAACTAGTATCATTAACGTAACACGAATTTCATTTCAGAATACTACAATAGTAATGTTCCTACCTTGCGTAAATAATTTATTACAAATTAAATATGTATAATTGGTATTGACTTCTGTCGTGCCTGCTTATTGGTCGTATATGAAACGAGCGAGACGGCGTTTCATGCACATGACTGCGTCTCTTTTAGTTCTGGAACATTCGGTAGCTCAGTGGGACATAAGACAGACAATGAGCAATTGTAAGCGGAAGCATTTACCAAACCGCGACTAAGGGTGTCTGTTCCGTCAAATCCTATGTTGAATGTATGAATAATTTGACGGTAATTAAACAGGCGTGCTCTGTTCTAATGACCTGTTCTATGTTGGCACTTCCTTTAAGATAAAGTTAAGTTTTTGTATGCCCGGAACTTTTCAGGAGAAAACAGGATATAATAACAGAAACTATAATATTCTTTTTTAATTTATCACTACCATAATTTTTGCGAAGTTATTTACTTTGATTGGACTGTTGGTCTAGTGGTCGCAGGCGCTACTGCTGACCGTGAGGTCCTGGATTTGATTCCCAGGACTGGAGAGTGATGGGTTTTTTCTTTTAGGAATTTCTTAGTAACCCGGAGTCTGGATTTTGCCCGGTTGATGGCATTCGGTTGGCAATTACAATAACTGACAAAATGTTGGAGTACTATTGGTACACCTCTGCCTAACCGTTCAGGGATAGCATCCGAGACGATATAATAATAATATCGGTGGACATTTCACACAACGCCATATAGTCCCAAGCTAAGCAACCTAATGCTTGTGTTATGGTAACGAGATGGCTGATAAACTACTTATATGTATACTTTTTTTTTTTAAATACATACATATTTTAGAATACATATGTAATTTACTTTTCTTTATAAAGTAGAAAGTCCTTATCAGAGTCCTTGTTCCTAGTATAAGTAACAAAGTTTCCGTAAAGCGTCAATTGAATGTGATTGAAAGGCCTAAATTACGAAGGTCATTTCATAATATAACATGACGCCTGTAACCCGTGAAGGGTTAGGTCAGTAATGTTTAAGTCCGATGTAATAGATGTCATTAGGTTTTATTAATGAAAACCTATGTTAAGCTATCAAAATTATCAAGGGGTTTAAATTTAACACAACGTGCAACGTTGATCCGTAAGTTGAAATAAACATATTTCAACTTACATTACTTACATCCAAAAATAATGCTATTCGACTTTATGTGTTTTCAATAGGTACTATATTAGATAAAAATAAAATATCAGACGTCAATTTTTCGAAATAAATATCGTAGAGTTAGAGTTAAAACGTTATAACCCTAAACCCATCGGGCGTCGACGAGACTCATAACCGTAAATTACTTGGAACTTTTGTTTCAAAAAATGCTCCGCTCCCAGCTCATATAGTTTAAGTTTTATTCTCGAATAAAAAACATTATTCCCAATAGTTTTTTTAGAAACTTAAAGTGCTTGCGTACGTAGCTTGAGCTCACCAATTACCATAACGTTACGCCTTGTTTTTCTGAAGGGTTAGGCAGCGGTGATAAAAAAAAACAAAACTGGTCAAATGTCTACTATAAGGTGTAGGTATAGTACATCCACATTTCTCTAGGTTTGTTTTTCAGTACCATCTAATAGGGGGCGAGCCTATTGCCATCAACCGAGCACAGATAGACTCCGGGCTGCTATTGACAAATTCCATACAGAAAAACCCAATATCCCCTTTCCTGATCATGACCTCAAGCTCAGCAGTAACGCTCAAGACAACTAGATCATCGAGGCTGTTTAATTATAAAAAAATGTTCCACTCCCAGCTCAAATAATTAATGGTCTATTTTCGAATAAAGAACATTATACTGGCAGTTGTTAGAAAACTTAAAAATTACGTAATATACGCAGCAAAAGAATTAAAAAGAAGAAAAAAGTAATTTTTACTTAAAACGAAACGCTTCCTCTGGATTTGAGAAAATGGAAATTCATATATGGATATCGACAAAGTTCGCCCTCTGAAGGCAGTCAGATTAAAAGTAAGACCGCTCTCATGAAATTATAATTTAATTTTTCCCGGCGGTATTCATTCTCTTTCGAATCCAATTGTGAATGCATGATGCAGGTTGATACCTACGAGGGATATTATTTATACATACGTACAAATTACGTCACCAATCATCTTACGCTCTCGTCAGAAAATTGGTTTTGTATTTCGTTGTCATGAAGCGATTGATATATTGGCAGTTTGATATTATTTAATTAATATTTAGCCCACAAATGTATAGAGATATATGATTTTGATAGCCAGCTTAGATAATTATGTATTTTTTTTATAATTTATATATTTGCACCTATTTTTAATCTTCTTCTTATCGTATAGTTAGTGACTAACCTGGTGTCAGATTTTTGGGTTTGATTTAACTTCACATGTTTTTCAGAAATATCTCTCAGACATGCTGGTTTCCTCAAGATGTTTTCAGCAAGTGATAATTATACAATACGCACATGAAACCGTAAAATCAGAGTTGCGTGCCTTGGGTTGATTCGAGACCTATGAGAGTCCGACGGTAACACCACTAGGCTATCACTGATAAAACCAATTTTTAATGAAACACTTTATAAGTATGTTAAAAAATGTGGTGAGGAGTGACTACCAAAATGACAACTAATAGAGTATCGAAGAAAAATCATGTTGCGTTGACAGAATGATGGTGATGTTGTAAAGAAACGTCTCACACGAAACTTTTTTATAATGTTAAATATTTTAATCTATATATATAAAAGAAAGACGGGTTTGTTCCCTTCGTTATAACTCGAGATCTGCTGGACCAATTTTCATGGTTTTTGTTTCGTTAGATTTGTCTCCGCCCTGAATAGCAGAATACATTTAAAATTTTTTTTTTTTTTTTTGGTATGTAGCGTAGGTAGGTAGGTAGGTAGGTAGGGTAGGTAGGTAGGTACGGTAGGTAGGTACGGTAGGTAGGTAGGTAGGGTAGGTAGGTAGGGTAGGTAGGGTAGGTAGGGTAGGTAGGTAGGGTAGGTAGGGTGGGTAGGTAGGGTAGGTAGGTAGGGTAGGTAGGTAGGGTAGGTAGGGTGGGTAGGTAGGGTAAGGTAGGTAGGGTAGGTAGGGTAGGTAGGGTAGGTAGGGTAGGTAGGGTAGGTAGGGTAGGTAGGGTAGGTAGGGTAGGTAGGGTAGGTAGGGTAGGTAGGGTAGGTAGGGTAGGTAGGGTAGGTAGGGTAGGTAGGGTAGGTAGGGTAGGTAGGGTAGGTAGGGTAGGTAGGGTAGGTAGGGTAGGTAGGGTAGGTAGGGTAGGTAGGGTAGGTAGGGTAGGTAGGGTAGGTAGGGTAGGTAGGGTAGGTAGGGTAGGTAGGGTAGGTAGGGTAGGTAGGGTAGGTAGGGTAGGTAGGGTAGGTAGGGTAGGTAGGGTAGGTAGGGTAGGTAGGGTAGGTAGGGTAGGTAGGGTAGGTAGGGTAGGTAGGGTAGGTAGGGTAGGTAGGGTAGGTAGGGTAGGTAGGGTAGGTAGGGTAGGTAGGGTAGGTAGGGTAGGTAGGGTAGGTAGGGTAGGTAGGGTAGGTAGGGTAGGTAGGGTAGGTAGGGTAGGTAGGGTAGGTAGGGTAGGTAGGGTAGGTAGGGTAGGTAGGGTAGGTAGGGTAGGTAGGGTAGGTAGGGTAGGTAGGGTAGGTAGGGTAGGTAGGGTAGGTAGGGTAGGTAGGGTAGGTAGGGTAGGTAGGGTAGGTAGGGTAGGTAGGGTAGGTAGGGTAGGTAGGGTAGGTAGGGTAGGTAGGGTAGGTAGGGTAGGTAGGGTAGGTAGGGTAGGTAGGGTAGGTAGGGTAGGTAGGGTAGGTAGGGTAGGTAGGGTAGGTAGGTAGGGTAGGTAGGTAGGGTAGGTAGGTAGGGTAGGTAGGGTGTAGGGTGGGTAGGTAGGGTAGCTAGGGTAGGTAGGGTAGTTAGGTAGGGTAGGTAGGCAGGTAGGTAGGTAGGTAGGTAGGTAGGGTAGGTATCACAGTTAAGACAGGACAACGTCTGTTGGGTCAGCTAGTTACAAATAATAAAATTAAATTAAATTCCACAATACTGTACAAAATAACATTTTAAAGCAAACTTTTGTTTCAGGCACTTTAAGATATTATAATTTTGAATTTAGAATAAACCGTAACATTTTTATTGTATTACAAAATTATACATAAGTAATACAGTGCCGTATTGTTCAATGTAACGGTATATATTAGAATTTTGTCCACAGGTAAATTTGAATTCGCTTGGCTTATTAAATTTTTAATATAAAAGCATGGATCGTGGTATCGTGATACTTTCCTAAATAAAACTGCATATCGCTGTTGTACCTATTTTTAAATATTAAGTATTTTATTTCGAACTATACTTGACCGCTAAATATAATAACATTAACATGTGTACGTGAGGCCGAGGTTAAAAACACTGTCATAGTTTTTCAAAAACATAATAGCATCCCTGGAATGTTTAACTTTCTGTACAGATTTAAAGAATTTAGTTTATTCATTTTTTATTTTTATTTCATCTGTGTGAATTTAATGATGTGTGATGAAACATGACGTAGGTACGAGTGTTTGTCATATTGTCATAAATATGAAACCATCTAATTTTGGTGGTAAAAATTAGTTCGCCGAGCTGCGGTGTAAACTGTTTCACAAATGAGCTCGCTTTTGAGTTCTGTCAACAATTTGCAACTTTGCCTATTAAGTTCTGAGAATTATAATTTTCTTCTGTCCTTCACTTTGTGTTTTGATATTAACTTAGAGAAGGAGCAGCTACTACCTACTTATTTAATCAAGACATGACTTTTCATAGTTAAAAGAAATAATATATAATATAAGTGTTAGCGCTTTGTTACTCAGACGGTGACTTATTTCATGAGTTTTTTATTTATTTATTTATTATTTCTGGCCAACCAACAATTGTATATACTAATACATTTTAAAATAAAGAATCTTATAGGTATCTAAGGTTAGTATTACAATTTCTTATAAGTTAGCACCGCATGCCCCATAAAAATAATTACAAATTATGTTTTACGAATTGATGTCACAGTTTAAAAATAATAATTGAATTAAAATTGAATACAAAAAAAAATTATAATCAAAATTACATACAAAAAATTAAATAAACATTGAAATACAAAAAAAAAAGTTAAAAAGTAATAAAAGCAAATTAACCGTAAAAATATGACAAGAGAAAACGTTAAATCTTAGAGCATAATAAAATAGAATTTAAACAAAAAAAAAAGAGGAGTTGCAATATTACACACTATTAAGTGTTATTCTGTGGAACTTGCCAAACGAGTCAAAATGCACGTCAATGCGATCGCTGTATCCGTTTAGCTGTTTACAGAGCCGTGGAACAATAGAACTTGTGCCGAGGACTGTTCTACGCGGAGGAGGGTACAACAAGGGAGTAATAGGAGTACGAAGGAGTCTAGCAGGAGCACGAAATCGGAACTTGCTTAGTAGTTGGGGACAATCAATTTTATTCCGGAGAACTTTGTAGAGAAAAATGGAATCTGCGACACTTCTGCGCTTCTCCAATGAGACCATCTTAAAATGTGCGAGTCTAGTTTCATACGACCGTTTTCTCTTGGCGATTCCGCTGGCATAAGCTAGGTGCCACAGAAACCTTTTCTGAATTCGTTCCAGTCTCAAATTGTGCGTTGCGTAGTGAGGTCTCCAGATGGTGCTACAGTATTCTAAGATACTTCGTACAAAACTGTTGTACAGCAAAATCTTGGTACCACTACGCTTGAATCCGGCAACGTTCCTAACAACGAATCCCAACATTCCAGAAGCCTTTTTGATTATATGTTCTACATGAGGCACGAAAGTCAGCGCATTGTCAAAAATAACACCCAAGTCCCGTATTTGGTTCACTTCTTGAATGGCATTACTGCCCAAACGGTATACACTCACTGTTATTTTCTTTTTCCGGGTGTACTTCACGTAGTAACATTAAGTTGATATTTAGTAGCATTTCGTTATCGTTACACCTTTTTAAGTCTACATAATAGGCATAATTACTAATTTCAAGGCAAACATTTGATGTTATTAAAAGCAATATGTAGAATAGTTTACTGCCAATAATTACGATATTCAGAAATACTGTAGCGCGTAGCCATGACCCGTAGATTCGTAGCACCTACGTAGCCGTAGCGCTACGAAACTGATATCTAAGTTTATGTTGGTTTTTCATGTAATCATTTCTCGCACAGCTGTGTTCATATATATGTACTACTAAAGTATTGTAATTAAATAATCAGAATGGTGTACAAATGTACACATTTTCATTTAAAATGTTAATGTTGAAACTGCAGAAATGTTTTGCTGAATTATGCGGGTTGTTCGAGTGCGGTCGCCACTGTTTCGAAAATAAATTATTTTATGCGTTTGCTAATTTATTCAACTCATTTGTTGCACAGTTGAAATTAATGAAATGAAAATTAATAAAATCATTTGCCAACGTATGTCCTGAATACAGTAGTTTTCATTTACGTAACATGGAACGTAAGCTTTAATTGGCTTATAATTGAATGTTTTAAATTATGGAACATTGTGAAAACTGCAACTGTGGAAATAATACGTACATAGGCGCCTTTTTTGAGGGTGGCAAATCATCCAATGACTTCTTCCACTCTGGGTGTAGCGGAAGGGAGTGTCAGACTCTTACTGACTAAAACCCATCCATGTTCCTTCCTTAGCCCTTATGTTCCAGGGTAGCGGTAACCCTTTCGGACATTCCCACTTACCCGGCAAAGCAGGCGCTGGCGCTTGAATACAAATGATTGAACGACTTATCCAGGTGTGTCTGCAAACACAAAGAATAGATAATTACACAAAGGTCTTAATCTTCACAACTCAACTTCAATGTTGAATGGTATTAAACCTTTTCAGACTTTTCTATATATCTATATATCTCTTTTCTATATATCTGGAGACATACTGCCTGTCTCGTTGGTCTTGTCGTCGCAAGCGCTACTGCTGGGCATGAGATTCTGGGTTCGATTCCCGGGTTGAGTACAGTGTTATTGGGTTTTTCCGTGCGGAATTTCTCAATAGCAGCCCAGAGTTCAGATTTATTTGCTTGGTACATTGGCCTCGTATTACATGGTACTCAAATATAACTGGCGAAATGTGGATACTGTACTATACACCTCTGCCTAAAACTTCAGGGATCACAGGAGTGATGTTATGATTTATCTAGAAACATAAAATAAAAAAAGATAAATTCTTTTTTTATTCAGTATTTCTATAAAATAACCTAAACAACATTGCCCGAGTGCCGGTCGGACTTGGACTCTTAAATATTTATTTTATTCTGTTTTTTATTATTTGTTGTTATAGCGGCAACATAAATACATCATATTCTGTGAAATTTTTAACTGTCTAACTATCACGGTTCATAAGATACAGCCTAGTGACAGACGGACAGACAGAGTCTTAGTAATAGGGTTCCGTTTCACCCTTAGGTACGGAATCCTAAAAAAAGGCAAAAGACATTCTCAGCGATTCGCCGAAAAACATATTACTTAATACAAATTCTTATCGCTGACGCTGTTGTATCGTAACTTTTTGCTCAAAACTCTAATGTCCCGCTGATTTTAATAAACGAACGATTTGCATGCAGCCAGGACGATTTACATTCAGATAAGGGTGAACACAGAACATGCTCTAAGAAAAAATTTGACTTCTGTTGTAAGTAATACTTACTAAGTTATGGTAAACGGTGGCAGGAACAAATTATGGGGGAGCACTGCGCAATAATAAGGTGGTATGGTGTCTCTCAAATATTTTAGTATGAAAACAATTTCGTTTGGTTTTTGTCAGTGTTCCCGGAAAAGAAAGATTATGTACGTTTGTTTTATTCAAACGTTGTCTTCGTACATATGGAGCTTGTGGCTAAGTACTAACAGCCGCACAGGTCGATCCATAAGGTTAAGCTACGCTTACCGGGGTTGGCCGTGGATGGGTGACCATCTTTACATCACGAGACTCCTCCGTGCCTCGGAAAGCACATTAAGCCGTTGGTCCCGGCTGTCATTTGTGCATCTTTGACAGTCGTTACGGGTCGTCAGAAGCCCGAAAATTTGACAGCCAGTCTTACCAAGGGGTATCGTATTGCCCAGTTACTGGGTTGTGGAGGTCAAATAGGCAGTCGCTCCATGTAAAATATTGGTATTCAGCTGCATCCGGTCAGACTGGAAGCCGACCTGGAAGTTGGGAAAAAGGCTAGGCAGATGATGATGTTGTCTTGGTACATATTTGTAAATATAGTGGTTTTGTTTGAATTTGAAACATTGATTATTTATATTACAATATTTATCGTTATTATCACACATTACTATCACTTGCTAAAAAACTGGTAAAGGAAAACATCGTGAGGTTACCGGCATGCTTGAGAGATATATCTCAACAGTATGTGACGCTAAGTCAGAGACCCATGGGAAGCATAAAAACTCTGTCACCAGGTTAGATACTAACCACAAGAAAAAGGAAAAAAGATCACACATATTGACTAGCCTAATTTTACCTAAAGCACAAGAGCATTCGAGTTTTACCGTAAAATCAACTTATTAAAGTAAAAAAATACTAATTACCATCATCACACGTCAAATGCATCATCAGTGATCACATTTACTTGTTAAAATCCACAGAAATCCACAAAATATCAAAAAAAAATAGTAAACTACTGTTTAAGTCAAAATTCTTAAAGTCAATAAAGAAACACTGTTGTTGACTAAGCAACTAAGTTTATCAGCAACAAACTTACAAACGTGTACTATCACAGATTACCTACTTAAAAATTACTTTGCCTCTTACTTACTTCGCCTATACCTATGTTCGATCATTTAAACCCTGACTAATGCTACTGATTGCAGTTTATCGAAAGGCATTATGTGAATACTAAGCACTTGTTGTGATTATGTTACTTTCAATTTTATGCTGGAGTTGGCTATGCATGCATCGTAGCAGATGGCTGTAGTTTCTGCCTACCCTTATGGGAACGCCTTTCAAGAATCGCATGCTTAGTAAGAGTGGAACTAATGTATAATATGGAGACCACATGTATGAAAAAAATGAAACCACAAGTAAAACAATTCCATAGAAGTGTGGTAAATTAAAAATTCAATTAAAAACTGTAAATAAAAAAATTAAAGGCAATTGATTCATAAACAAATAGAGTAATAGTAAACACTGTTTTAACAACGTGCTTTGACCCCAGAAGAACGGCAACGATGCACGCAGACGCCAAGTTCATTGAATCATTGCCCTAAAGTGGTGCAATTCTACAGTGTTCAAATAGATGACAATTAAAACAGCTCTGCTTTTTGTCTTAACTACTGGACCGATCCCGTTTTTTTTTAACTGTCCGAAATGGCGATGACCAGTATGTGGGTTCATTTATTGCCCTTATGTGGTCTCTATGTTGTATATCCTTCTTTCCATTTTAAAGAAAGAAAAATGGTTATTCTCACAAACGAAATGTTTACTATCACAAAAATACACACATACAAATCAGCTAAAAAGCCTCTTATTCAATAAATAACTATCGACTGATGTCTAGGGCAGCGATGGACCATAATAGACAAATGACATTAAGCAATACCTGCATTACTAAGTAATAAAATATTCTGTTTATGTTTAGAAATTACAACAAACACAAAACTATAACATATAAAAACAAAAATGCTGATTGCAGGGTAACCTAACTAATATTTTTAACAAATAACAACATGTTTATCAATAACATTGAAGCCGTGTGCCACAAAAACATTATTAAAACATATGAAACATTTCTCTACTCATTAGATTTTTACTGTACTCAGTGTAATTACCGATGGTTTAATAATTCTGTACAATTTTTTACCTCCATTATATTTGAATGGAATCTAATATCCATCTAAGTTAGAACTTTGTGAAGTCGATCTAAATTTGAGCGATCCTGAAGTTTTGATGAAAATTGGCCTTCGCTGAAACTTAGTCATTGTGCCCAACACACCGGTTGGGTTATAATGTAATTATGGTAAGTGTGTGATATAAGTTTTACGTCTTTTAAGATGGGTTTTGTTACTTCCCGCGTAACGAATTAGTTTGACGTGGCTTAAGGCATTGTATGGTAGATACAAGCGTGCTACTCTCAGTAATTTCCAAGTTCAGAGAACACAACATAAAAAGAAGAAAGGTATTGAAAACTGTTTTTAAAGTAAAAGATACATTGATGAGAAAATGATAGTAAAATTATCTTCATATTCTTCTTCTTCTTCTTAGCGTATCGATGGCAATCTAAATGGACTCGGCCCAAAATTTGGCTACGTGTTTGACGCCATCACTAGCGTCCTTCAGTTCCTGTAACGATATTAAGTGTACCATCGTAACGAGCAGGAGTGGAATGTGGTTCTGCCACTGCCCACTCTCAAAAACTAAAAAGGCGGAGTGGTTGGTCTATGAATCCCCTCCTGAGTAGGTTTTCAATATTAGTGCGCTTTTGTGATGTATGTATTTCGGCAGAGGCTTATATCTAGCAGTGGACTGTGTCAGGTTTCATTGGATCGTTATTTTTTACTAAGTTCATGCTTACGATGATATTTGATCCAATGTTAATCATTGCATATTCAATATCATCGTAAGGATGTAATTATTTGAGAGAAGTAGGTACTCACCCGACACTGATAACATAGCAAACATAGCGAGGCCACCAGATGAAAACAAAAGTCTTGTATTTACAACCGCAAAAATATATCCATTCTGTATGCAGTGACATTTTCCAGTAATCTGCTGTATACGCGGCGCTGAGCGGCTTGCACAGGTCACAGGTGAGGTAAGCTGATTTTCTGCTTATGCGCATAATACGAGGTTTTAGTTCTTCGTTCTGTGGTCGTTGAGTGGTTTAGGATAGTTCTGTAGCTGTCAATTGTAACCTCATGCAAAGGTTCTTTAGTGGCAGTATGAATTGCAAGAATTTAATTCACACAACTTTTGTATATATGTATTTTATAGTTGATCTATTTAATGTTATTTTTTTCTTTTTAATGCCCTCGTAATTGGCAACCTAAGGATTAATATCACTTGCTCATCATAAACTGATAAGGTCTATTTGTCTGTGTGATAGTCAGATAGCTTTACCCTTAGTGCTAATTTCACCAATTAAAATAATACGATCAGCACATTTAATCTTCGTTCAAGATCTGTCGTTATCAATATTCCACAGAAAATAATCAGACATCTCTTAAACGTAGTTTATGTGCCGACCGCGTTCAGTTTCATGGCTGAAGTTTGCCCTTAGTGAAGTTGTCAAAGGTGGTAAAGAAATTACGATGACTGACTGAATTACTATACTATTAACAAAAAAGAACACGCGTTTCGCGGTAGTGCCTATTCATATCTTAAAAATAGAGGTAACATGTGGCAAAAATTGAGCAATAATGCTTAAATAGTGTTGAATTCTTCGTGTCCTATAAAAGTGAAATTAGAAAAAACAACCTTTACCTACTTAAATTAAATGACTATCTAACTAACTAAATACAAATAAATACAAAAACAAAAAGGACACTTAGGCGTCGAAGTACTCATCCGCATCGCTGTCGTCCGGAAACGTACCCAGAAGACTGGCAGCATTGTCACGTTGAATGGCAATGCTAATTCTTTCGCCAAAGAACAGTCCAGCCCTCTGGTCACGTGACGTGTCGACCAATCGGCGAGAAATTTCCTTAAACAGGAGTTACGAACTCGGCCCTATGACCCTAGAGTTTGAGGCAAAAGTTTTAGTATATCTATTTGGTCCTTACGTCTATCAAATCAACGACTGCAACGGTGTTACCTAGTTTAAATGTTACCCAACACATCACGATTATTAGAACTGCTAACATAAGGCTAGATTCATATTATATTTGGGAAGCGGATATAAAAGCAGGTTGTTAGCTTGATCCGAATGTCAATACGTTCGCTCCTTATTAAGGGGACTACAAGAGCTAAATGCGAGTTTTATAATGCTTTAAAGTATTATGATTCACTGCAGTTAACACAATCACAAAAATATATGATATTCTTCAGGATATAATCTAGTTAAGTAGTGTGTTGAAAACATAATACAACTAATTTTAATCGATAGAAAAAAATCACAAAGATACCTCTAAAAAAAACTTAAAACGAATAAAAACCATATTAAAATACATACGATCATTCTGATTTTTTGACAAATTATTCAACAAGTAAAATACTAACGTAATACTGTTTTATTTTTTTAATCCAATAAATACTTTTTCTGTAAATCGCGTATACTTGTTTCGCAATTTATTACGTACGCATGTGTGCGTAAGCGCCCGTGCACAGACAGTGCCGGCCAACGCCTGTTGCTATACGGACGTGTCGCTCTTCTCACCGATTTATTTCGTCTCACATTTGTTTGTATTTATTGTTAAGTTTCGTCTGTAAATTCATTATTTTATTTGTAAATTCATTGTTTTATATCATCTTTCAATAAATAATCTTCTTTCTTGTAAATATAAAATACTTTAGGTTAAAATAGCGTCTATGGAACTTTCATTTCAATTTTATGTTATAAATATGGGAAATAAAGTGAAACCAGGTTTTTACCTGGTTTCACTTTATAAAAAAAGCTGGAGCTGGAGTGGAGCTGGGCGGAGCGGAGTACATATAAATGTTTTACACATAAAAAACATAGTTATTTAAAATTATTTTAAGTTAAAACAATGTTTTATGGTATAAAAATATTTCTTTATTTTTACAGGCTGAAAACTATACTCCTAAAAAGAACATCCAGATTGGACGAAGGATTATTAATGTTTCTTAATTTTTTTTTAAAGTTGTTCGATATCTCAAATGTTAGACTGATTTTTCTTAAGATAATTGTCCCCGATGATATCCCCGAATTTCAAGAAATATGAAAATTCATGAACCAAACATAAAAAATAGAAAGGAAAATACAGACAAAGACAAAAGTGACAAAAAATATAAAAGCGAAATGGAAAATGAAGACAATTGCGAAAGCATAGATGAAATTAACGACGAAGAAAAACTTACAGATTTCAACGAAAGTAATTCACAACAAATGCGTCTACACATTACTTAGATTTTAATAGCTTTTAGTAAAAAATTAAACTGAAACTGAATTTAACATATTGTATTGTACTATACATATATAAACGTACACCGGAAAAAGCAAATCTGCTATAATGTAAACCTGAAAAAGAGCTTAATACTAAACGTGATACAACGAAACCTGAAAAATAGCTTAAAACTAATTTGTATAACGTACACCTGAAAAAGAGCTTAAAACTAAATGTGGTATAATTAAACCTGAAAAAGAGCTTAAAACTAAATGTGGTATAATAATTAAACCTAAAAAAGAGCTTAAAACTAAATGTGGCATAATTAAACCTGAATAATAGCTGAAAACTAATTTGGTATAATATACAGACGCCAGCACATCAAGCTATCCCTAACTGTCAAATTTTCTCAATTAAAAATGAACCTTATGTATTTGACATAAAGTTGAAATACTATCAAAGAAATTTGACAGATTGTGGTAACTTGACCTCTGACCTCTGTACACCTGAAAAAGAGCTTAAAACTAAATGTGGTATAATTGATCCCTGGATTGTTTTTCATTTAGGATTCTTTTAATTAGCTGCCACGGAGGCTGGTCTTTTGCCCGGTTGAAGGCAATAAATAGACTTAGCTAATTACATGGGACTTAACATTATTAGCGAAATGTGAGTTTATAAATTTATAAGGTACTCTTCTGCCTAATACTCAGGAGTTACAGGCGTGAAGTCATGAATAAAAATGTATAAAACTCCATTGAATTAGTTTTATTTTAAATAACCAATATCCTAAATTTTACAAATAACACAAAAGACAAATAAAAATAAATTAATTGTTCCCTCTAGTTGCTTGTTAGATCTATAATTTACTTACTCGCTGTTGTGGCGCCATCTATTAGAATACTCGAACGTAATCTCGTTAATCCGTTAGTACTATGAGCGTCCGTCTTAGATGGCGTACACTTCGATTGCGTTAATGTGTGCGTGCATCATGCAAAATCATTTGGCTCTTGTAGTCCTCTTAAATGGAACGTAAATATGACGAAATATGGGTGGACTATGGATGCACCTCTGTCCAACCCTTCAAGGAAACAAGGCGTGATGGGTGCCGATTTAACAGCCTTTCGCCTAGCTAAGCAACAATGCTATGGCCTTATTTGTGCCTACGCGAACAGCACATAATTAAATCCTGTTTACTAAATGTCAGTGTCATTATTTTCTTAACTCTGACAGGCCTTGAACTTGGTTTAGACGTGCTGATAGCGCTCAGTTTCATTGGTGAAATCCGCCCTTATTAGTTTAATAAGTTCTAGCATTTAGTGTTTATGACGGGCTTTATAATATTATTGGTCAATTATTTATATTATTATAGGTGAAATTGGCATTAAATAAAAATATCATACGGTTTGCTGTAGTATTTTATTTACCCATATAAAGCATAGATAAATCTTTTCATATCAAAACTAGGAACAACAAGAAACTGTAGGCTTACCACAGACAACACAGCGTCGTGTGACAGTTGTTCCATTATAACAACTAACAGCGGTGTGGCCGGGCCGTATCCCGCGATGCACGCCTGCCTCTATGAAGCGTGTCGTACATATCAAAGGAAAATGGCGGAGCGGCCTCAGCTCGTGTTTGTCAGGCTAACTTGGAACGAGTTGTAGACAGCTATTGCTTGTGATGTTGCGCACACAGATTTTTTTGTTTCAAATATTTTCTAATATTGGGTGGAGATTTAGTACCTGCATCCTGAGTTGAGCTACAAGTCGTTCCTCAGAAGTCCGAAAATCTGACAGCCAGTCTTACCAGATAAGCAGTCGCTCCATGTAAAATACTGGTATTCAGCTGCATCCGGTTAGACTGGAAGCCGACCCAAATATAGTTGAGAAAAGGCTAGGCAGAATGAATGATGATCCTGTGCCGAGCTACACGATTACTGACAAATGCTTGCACTGACTGATAGGTCCACTCAAGCACGTTCTTTCCTCAAAATACCATTTCAAACATGAATCTATATAGTCCTCATATGATCTGACCAAGATTATATTTGGACTTAAAAAGATTCGGTGACTTATGTGTTTGTTTTCGGCGTTTCCTCTCAGAGTTGTCAAACGCCGACTCCAACCAGCTTACAAAAAAATAAACATTAAAAACAACATTGTAGTACATGATAACAATTAACAGAAATGTATAGTGTAGAAAGACTGCAATAAAATGATGGGTCTATGGAACTAATCAACTTTTACAATGGGACCAACTTCAGGATCGTGAAAAAAAGAACAGCTGTTCCCTCCCATTCGACATTTCGACGAGCCACGTGACCAAAAATGTATACAACAACTATTTTGCGATTTCGGAGTTGGTCCCATAGTAAAATTGTTCAGTTTGGTGGTCTGTAGCATATACTTTTGTATGTATATACCCTTTCGGTTACACCCTGTATAAACTAAAAGTAAATCATGTATGTAGCTAGCTAAAATGTGACGTGTAAAAGTGATTCCGATTCACAACAACAATTTCTTATCATTATCCACCAATACGGCATGGCATACATGCACTGGAATAGTTTGCCTACTAGTGTGTTTGTTTGTTTTCTATTGTGTCGGAGTTTTTTTTTCGCAATGTCTTTCCTTCACCTATGCATCCAAGATAAAGTTATTTGTTTTTATACAAGCTTTTGTTGAACTTGCAATGTACTTGTTAGGATTTCAACTGAATTTTAAAGCAGTTTTCTTTAACCGATTGGGCTAAACTTTTGCATATAACGTAAAACGGGGCGAATAGGGGTGCAGGGGTGAATCGTGATGAAACTTTAAAAGCGATTTAAGCATTAAATAATATAGTTTGTGGCCAAAAAGGACTCGTAATGTGTTTAGTGTATTATAATTCATGATCAATTGTTCTGGTTGGCAACAAACTATATTATTTCAATGTTAAAATCCATTTATAAGTTTCTTTTCAATTCACCCCTGCATCTTTATTCACCCCGTAAGTTTGGATTACAATGACGTCATAACGTCATTCTAAATCCATCATGGGGAATCGCCTAAGATGGTGGACCAGTTATTTTATAATATGTGTTCAAATGATATGGGTATTAAATGAAAGGGTTTGCTTACCAAAATACGAAACAGTACAAAAACATTTTTTATAAACCAGCTTACATTGAACTAAACATCATCATAATATTTATGGTGAGAGCGAGCAAGGACTTTAATACTATTCGTAAAGAGAGTTTTTGAGTTGTTGTTGTTGACCCATTTATTACCAAATTAGTCAGTTGAATGCGAGCTTTTTCAAAGGGCCATCATCTTTTATTTACCGTAGTTAAACTTATTTTTATAATTCACGTGCTTGTTAGATCCTAAGTTCTCTATTATTTAACCTATTTTTATCCGCGGGAACCTGTTATTGGCTCTGTGTTGCATGTTACCACTGCAGTTATCCATTTGGTATAGCTGTTGGTTCTCCTTTAATAAATAAATATGCCTAACCTTTTCCCAATTATGTTGAGGTTGGCTGCCAGTGTAACCGGATGCTGCTAAATACCAGTATTTTACACGGAGTGACTGCCTATGTCATCTTAGAATTATCTTTAAGTGCAAGGACATTTACGCTTCAAGCTTTTAAGAAAACATTAAAGATCTATGTTCAACGTTTTATTTAGTTCAATAAAAGATTGATTAATTTTTTTTTGTACCTAAATATGAAGGTTACAAGGAATGTAAAATAAAAAAAAATGTAGGTGTCTATAGGTATTCTATTTCCCCCGCTAAACGCTACGTTTTCTGTATGACCTGTATAAAATCGCAACTCAGCTACACGTAAAACCAGTTAAAAGTTACATTCGTAGCGATAGTTTCGTTTGAAGTCAGCACACACTGCGTACCAACACAAGGCGAAATACTGACCTTAATTTTATTCAATTTGTAACTCTCGAACCCAAAACTTTCGTGATGCATGACTCGAACAGTAATTCGACTTTTATTGCTTTTACTTTGCCGGATATTTCGTAAAAGGTTCGTTTCTATGGGGAAATGGAAAAATAGCCAAGAATAATAATTTTCAATAGGACGATTTGTAAATGGATTTTTATCAGACGCGGTTTATTTAATATGTTTCTGTCACGGTTTTTACGCTTGAGGATAAATTCAATTGCTTTTACATAACACATTAAAATGGTATATCTAAACATAATGCTTGACCAATCCATTTGAGATTATGTAAATAGTGAATATAATAAGCAGACTTCCTAAACTTGTTATTATAAATAATTTGTAAGTCATTCAATAGTCATCATTTAATATTTGTAAGGGTATGTATTCATTAATTATTTAGTCACGCTTGCTTTTACCTCATACCTAATCATAAAGATTATTTCTCCGAAAATTAAGACTTTCTCTGAAGATAATATTTCTTATAATCACATTCCAGCTGAAACTAAAAATCTCTCAAAGCTAAAATATCTGCAAAACTTTCAGAAAAATATAGTTCCGCTTTCCGCGTTCTATATCGAGTTAACGAACTAGCACATAGTAGAAAAGCCAATTTCCTTTCATATAAATTAGAAGCTGGTAGCTGATATTTCAAACTGCGGGGTAGCCTTCATCAGAGCGGTGTCACAAGGTACGTGGTTCTTGGCTGCGGACCAACCCTCGCCTGTCGCGCATTGCTTCCTCCCTGGCTCTCTAATTTTTCAAAACAACATGGCAGCGGTCCAAGATGAATAACACGTTATTCTGATAGTGCATACACTTTATGGATTTATAGCCGGAAGCTTGTTAGTTGTGGGTTGAGTTTGGAGCGAAGTGATGCCTCATGACTAAGATTGGAAAGTAAAGGAGTGAGTGCGGGTTTTCTTTTTTAAGGTCGGGAAATAATCAAATGACTTCTCCCGCTCTGGGTGGAGCGGAAGGGAATGTCAGACTCTTACTGACTAAAACCCATCCATGTTCCTTCCTTAGCCCTTTATGTTCCGGGGTATCGGTAACCCTTTCGGACAAGCCCGCTTACCTGAAAAGAATCAGTCGAGGCAAATTAATTCTTTAAGCCGACTTCCTATTTATGTCTGTAAGTCGGAAGTCGGCTTAAGTGTTTTCTACAAGTAGTTATACACTTTAAGCAACATGTATTTAATTCTGAAATCGACTAGTAGTCTCACAATAGGCAGTAGAGACTGAAATCTATGAGTACTAGCTTTAACTCACGGCTTCGCCCGTGTGGAGGTCAGTAATTATCCCACACGGATGACTTCCCGAGATAAAAGGCAAACTATGTCTTAACCCATGTCATGGTTTACCTGTGTGCCAAATTTCTTTGACATAGGAGACAAGACAGACATACAGAGAGAGTTATAATGCATTATAATATTAGTATGGTTGTTTGCGTTGTGAGGCAGCAGAATTTCTTTTAGTACACACTTATTCTCCCTTTTATTTTTTGAGGGTGGGAATCTCTGCTAACTGATCCCTCCCGCTCTGGGTGATGCGGAAGGAAGTGTTAGAATCTTACTGACTAAAAACCCATCGAATTATTCCACTTTGCCCCACCAAGCACCCACTGGTGAGGCAAAGTGGAATGCCTAAAACATGTTCCTTCCTTAGCCCTTTATGTGCCGGGGTAGCGGTAACCCTTTCGGAGAATTCCGCTGAACAATAATATTATTCCCTTGACGGATCTTCTTATATTTGCGATGTTTATTGAAGATATTTCAAACGCCAGGTCTTAAAAATATCTTTCGTAAACGTCAACAAATGCAAACAAATAAACATTTCATAAGTACAGTTCAGTTGCAATAAAAGACACGATATCTAAGCCGTTCTTACTCAGGGCTACGTTTAAAATGGTTTCCTGTCTGTAGCAGGCACTTCTATTTCAATACTTACTAACTGAATCTTTTTACTAGGAACTATTTCAATGGAAGTTTTCGTTGCAGCATTTCATTGAATGTTTAATGTTGCTTTCGAAATATGAAGTGAATTCCGACTATCGAGGTTCGAATGTTCCAAATAACTTTGTAAGTTTAAAGTTTTCGTGAAATTGGTTACGAGTCATTATTGAATATTTTGTGTTCTATTGATTTCTATATTACTGCAGAAATCTTTTGAATTAATAAATATATTTCGTTGGTAGTGAATTCTAAATAAATGACTGTTCCGTCTTATACACGGTGGTTTTTAATTCACTGTTAACATTTCAGGAGTTAGTAGAGTAGTCATGATTATAAACTAATTTCGCTATGGGGCCAATTACGAAATAACAAAAAAAAATATAATTATACAAATGTTTTATACATTTTCAACGATTGCAATTTTGGAATTGAAATTCGATTTTTTTTCGATATTTCAGGGCGGGTCTCAAAGAGAAAGTTGCTCGTAATTAGGTACTTTCACGCCCTGAAAGGTGAAAGGTTAAACTGAATTAGAAATCATCGTGTAGATGTTATGTTATTCAAAATAAAAATAATTTCATACAAAATCCTTAATCTAGACTACTTTTGTATTTTTAATTTAGTTGAGAATAAACAATTCTCAAAGCATTCACTTGAGACTGCAAATGTTTTAAACAAGCTTTAAATTCAAGAATTCCGCACATAGATGTAGTCTAGATCCTCATTAAGTAGTTTAAGTTGCTCAAGTTGCGGCATTATACCAGTTAGCACACTTTGTAATGCGTCTGAGACAATCTTTATAAGCATAAACTATATTTTGAGAGCTTAAGTAAACTTCCCAGTGTCGTACAATGTTCATGTATACGTACCCAGATAAATCTACCTTGAAACACTTTATTTCACTTATAAAGTTCATAGCGCGGAGTTTTAACAGTTTTATGTAAACACAAAGTTCTGAACTCGTCTCAGTTACAAGTTTACGTGTGCTAAACAAGTCTGCTCGTGTGTTAGAATGCGATGCGAACTTTCGAGCCGCGTGCGCTGTCACTATTAGCGCTTTGAGTCGCTTCCCCCCAACCAACTTCAAACAAGGGGAAGTTCTTCAATTTAAGATTGTTGTTATTGAGCGGTATTACATGTGTTAACCAAAGCCGTGTAATTTTACTTAAGTTTGATAAACTGCTTGGTGCTGTGTCCTTGTAATGATAACAGATGGTTGCAGGTTTGCGTGGATTTAGTACGTAGATGTAATGTTTTTTCTCATTCGCGAACTGAGTTGGAAATGTTTATTTGGAAAACTGTTTATTGCAAAACAAAAGAAAGACGGATATGTTGTTTATTAAAACGGCGTGAGAGTAGTGAATTGAAATGGTAGCAAAACTGGCAAGTAAGAAAAGATTATTTGAATTAAAAGAATGTAATTCCAACAATTAGGTACAGTCGAACAAACTATTTGGTATACAGGCATCTAACTTGCAACTACTATTAAACAATGTGCTGAGGAGTCAAATTGTTTACGCCATCCTCCCATGTTTTCCATAGTGTTAAAAAATTATAACACTCTCAATAAAAATGAATACTGGCAGAGTATAGGAAAGATATATATTTTTGTCTGGATACCGAATAGCTTGTTCGTCTGTACTTACGTACGTTTAAGACTGACAAAGTAACTTTAGCATTCATAAATGACATTAGCAATATCAACACATGTCATGAAAACTTTGTCTCTAATCTCTGCTAAATTGTTCAACTGTTTGCCGCCAACCCTTTTGTTCCACGTAGGTACACGTGTACCGAGCAATCAATTCACGACTTTTTGCCTGTATTCCATAGGGTATAACGAGGGCCGTGCTGTGAGTTACCAAACTAATTGCCTGAGGCATTGTTTGCATACATACGCCAACCTCTGCATACATTTGCGCATTCATACCTATTGATCCAATCCGACTTTTATATTAAGCCCCTTTCTACTTTACGTATATAGCCATACGCTGTATAAACTCGTTCCACGTAAAGGCTTTTAGGGAGAGTAAACATCATTGACGCATCGCGGGCGTAGGTTAAAAATGCCCGACCGTTTTTGTCCCGGGTCTTTCATAACCTACCCGTTTTATGCGCGCCGGATACGGCTTTATGTAGTGTGTTGCAGTTAAAGTGTAGTCAAACAAGCGTCAGTATAATGTGATGTGGTACTGATAGTTGAAGCGGGACGGTAGGTTTCGAAAAAAGTACTGAATACCTTCTTAATTATCCTAAATGACTGAAAACAATGACGTCTAGTAAAACGACTTTTGATTATGGTGGGTTAACTTGCTTTACCTTTCTCCCCTTTTTTTTGAGGGTGAATATCATCAAATGACTCCTCCCACTCTGGGTGGAGCGGAAGGTAGTGTCAGACTTTTACTGACTAAAGCCCATCCATTTCCTTCCTCAGCCCTTTATGTTCCGGGGTAGCGGTAACCCTTTCGGACAATCCCGCTTACCCGATATACCTTAGACGGAGGATTTTTTTTAAAACAATATTGTTTGTTTGTGATACTCGTAAATGAAACAGCTGTCCGGCAGAATAAACTTAATGACTTTCTTCGTTAACTTTACAGATACAATATAAACATATCAGAATACTGTTGTATAATAAATGTACTCAGTAATGGCCTTATTACAGACCATCAGACCCAGGAGACACTACATATTTTGTTTTTTTTATCATCATTTTCCCAGTTATATTCAACCCTGAGAATATTGAAAGGATTTACTACCCATTTATAAAGTTAACTAGAGACTAACAAAACCGCTGACACGGCCAGAGCTGCGAAACTTGTGGAGCGCTGACCAGCAGCACTTATGTGCAGGACAGACACCCAACTTGGTGTGCTTGATAACTTCTACTAGTTATGTGGTCTTGGTACTTGGTTTATGCAAAGTATTCAAGGACGGATAACAAGTAGAGGGTAGTTCAACTTTAGAGCAAGATAATTATTAATGACGTGTCGATTTTTAAATAAGCGCGAGAAGTTGAGTAGATATTAAATAAGAATATTTGTAGTATATTAATATGGTAATTAATATTGAGGATGCAAAATATTTTTTTTTAAATCTACAAGTGACCCCTCCTTCTCTGGGTGGAGTTGGAGGGAGTGTCAGACTCTTACTAACTAAAACCCATCCATGTTTCTTCCTTAGCCCTTATTTCAGGGTAGCGGTAACTCTTAAGGACAATCCTTCTGATCCGGCAGGCTTCGGCCCTAACGGGCCCCTTCCCTAATGCTGACTTATCTTCGAGGCCGAACATCAATGCGCCGTCCGGCACTGGCCTGGTCCTGATCGGACGGTGAGCTATCCATTACCGTCCGCAGGCCTGCGTCTACGGTGGCCGGGCGTCGTCGCGCGGTCCCGACGCGGCGACGCCTTAACCTGTGGTGCTTAAGTCCGAGAATGAGAATTAACGGTAAATCCATCTGCATATATTAACAACATTCATAATTAAATTCGTGTACTAACATAATTTTATAAATATGTATACACTAATCGTCATAAATAAGTTAACAACTTTACAAATTAGTATTTCATTTACAATGTACAGCCTTTGGTAACTGTTGTAACCGTTCACCTGAAATTGTTACGGAATTTGAAATAAATGTTTTATGTAGGTACGGAATAATTTGCATTAATTAAATTTGTAATAAGATAATAAATAATTTAATAATATATGATAGTTATGATGGCAAAATGAAGAACCTTTTTGTTAGAGTACAATGAAGCTGTGATTAGCGATAAAACAAAAATAAGGAATTCGATGTTTGTTAATGACTAATCCCCTTACTAATAAATGTATAGCGTCTGTATAGTGACAGAACGCTTTGACTTCTTCTTTCAAAAGTCAAGTTCTTACGACTGAAAGAGCGGAATCAGGGTGTAATTATTCACCTGATGTGTTAGTCGTCATCTCGGTAGTCACTCCCTTCTAGCCATAACATCTTTCACAAAATCCATCCATCGTTTTTTTAAATCTTGCTCTACTTGTATAGCCATCCACATTCTTACTCAAAACTTTCCTGACAGCATTTTTCTCACTCCTCCGCATAAAATACCATCACAACCAACTTTCAGTCACCGGTGTCACTTTCAGACTTCCTCTTATGTACTCATTCCTTATTTATCCATTCGCGGAACACCTCACATCCCTCTTAGCATTCTCATATCAGCTGCATGCAATTGCCTTTCATTAATTCCTTTTGTGGCCCAACTTTGTGGCTAAACGTTATACCTTTATTAGTAGGGGCGTAGAAATATAAATGCGATTACAAAATTCTTTCACTGATCCCAAGAAATAATATTTCTAAGGTGTAAATAAACTGTGGGAAATTCAAATATTTGAAAAGCGGATGCTATTGATCAAAGCGAACGTGACGTATAAACATCAATTTGTTTTGTAGGAATGTTTGCAAATCAGTAAGTTTTTGTTCTGACATAGACTGGGACGGCCCGAGGTGTCCGTGTCGGTTATTTTAAAGTAATTTCAATTGTTTTTTCAGCGTTGTTGTTTTTTTTACTTTTATAAGGCGACGTCAATCCCATATTGTGCTATTTACGTTCTACATTGTAAATGAGAAAATGGGGGGGGGGGGGGGGGTTCAATACTTTTTTCTAAGACTCGTATTTAACAACGCAGATCGTCAATTCTTATCGCCATTCATTCATGTAATTCATTTTTAATGTATTATTTTTATTAATCGCTAAGATAAAATATTTGAGAGACCAACAAGGATTCAATAAAATCCAGATGTAACTAAATGATCGTACAAAGTAGGCCACCAAATATTGACTCCTGATTTTTTTTATGCCCTTACATTAATCTAGTGTTTTTAAGTCGTCAAAATCTTTTATCTCTTCTAGTAGAAAACCGCAGTCGAATTCCTATGTTTGTAATACATTTATTTTAACGTATTTCCAAAATTGTTTCATGGAAAACATTTGTCTAATCGGTTCCTATTACTTGTAAATTAAGTAATCATTTGCTTGGCAAACCGTGACAAAAGCCGATTTAGTTCTAGCGTTGAAATCCGCTATAATGCTGCCTTTAAAGTCGATCAGTCTTGGTCTCTCACACCATACGAGCGAGCATTGAAGCTCGGCACGATGGTGGAACAAGCGAGAAAGAAAGTTTCGCTGGTAAGTGAAGTGTGCATTAAAAAAATATCCTTATATCTTGTACAATACAGCGTATCTTTCTGTATCTGTCTATTCAACGCGACGATGCGTTGATAGATTTCTAGTGCCATCTAATATCTGACTGCTTCGTTTGTTACTGCACTGCTAGCAAGCGTTACTGCTGAGCATGACGTCCTGGGTTCGACTCCCTGGTTGGGCAGTGTTGGGTTTTTCCATCTAGTTTCTGTGTAGCAGCCGATTTTATTTGAGGGTGGGAAACCATGCAATTATCCCTCCTGCTCTGGGTGAAGCGGAGTGTATGACTCTTACTGACTAAACCCCATCCATGTTTCTTCCTTAGCCCTTTATGTTCCGGGGTAGCGGTACCTTTGGGAAAATCCCGCTTATTAGTAGAAACCTGGAGTTTGAATTTGTGCCCGATGGATAGCAATAGGTTCACCCCTGTAGGTACACCTCTGCCTAGCCCTTCGGGGACTACAGGCGTGATATTATCATCGTTTATCTGTTTAAAACACACACTGCGCCCAAAAATGGTTGAAGTTTGAACCTACACTAGCGTGACAACTGATTGGTTAAGGTAGTTTTCTTTTCTGTAATTCAACGATGTTTCTTTGGTTAGAAGTATAAATATAATAGTCAACGTCAGTTAGGTTTTAAATAAAAATCAATTGGTCACGTCTTGTAGTACCAAATAATGTAAGATTATTATATTACATTACATGCTAAAATGTTTAACCATGAAATGTTTTTATTAAGGTTCCGTATCCAAAGAAAGTTTGAATAATTGTCTTTCGGGTCTTCAATCGCAGCTAATGTGGGCATTTGAAATATCAATTTAAAACAAATGTTTTTTTTATGTATACGTCTCAGACAAGATGAGTATGGGTACGGGAGATTCTCTGAACTCACACTTCAAGAAACAACGACAATCGACGGCAAAAAAAAATCCTCGTTTTTTACGTCGTGTTTAGATAACGATAACAATCACGCCTGCGGCGTTTTGCTAGCTAATTTATTTTAACTCTGTATTTCCTAAACACAATAAAAAATTCCATCATTATAAAATAATGATCAATCCACAATTGCGTATACACTTGTAATAATAAGGATATTCAAATGATAATACTTTACCTATTTCAAAAATTCGTCTGTTAAGCAACACAGATTGCAATAGTTTTTTTTTGTGTGTGGTGTGAGTTCCGCCTACGAGGTGCCGCTCACAAAACAACGCATCGCCTAGGAGGTTGTCAGCTGCTTAGCCAGACTTGTCTGTGGATGCCTCAAAACTAACTACATCCCCTGTGGGTTAAGGACCTCGGCTAAGGGCGTCAATAGGGAGGGCAGCAAAGGACAGACTGGATTGGATGATGATAAACTGTCCAATTGTAGTTTAATTCAAAGCGGGTTTTTGACCAGTTCTAGAGTCTTATTAATAACTGAACTATATTTCTACTTCTACTTTCTATATACGGGATTTATTAGTGCCGTATTTAATGAAAGAAGAAATGTGTGGGTGGACCTTTTGCAAAAAACCTTCATCACTGCCATATTGAATGAGTTACCTATATATTACACAGTATAGCTGTCACCAAACAAACATAAATAAAGTTTATAAAAATCTTTTCAGTTGTTCGTGTTCGCTATAGTCATCACATGTCGAGCTGATGACGTATCACTGAGTAGACGACTATCTTCAAGCAACAGTTTAAGCGACAACCTCGGCTTAGAAGCCTACGAGGATCCTAGCTTAGCCAAATCAAGTAACAGCCAGCTTGACAAAAATGCATTGCGATACGGTTACCGAGGCAGCAGTGGCGCTGCTGCAAGCGCTGCAGCAGCAGCTGGAGCTGGTGTGGGAGGTGGCCTGGGCGGAGGTTTCGGTGGTGGGATTGAAGCTGGCATCGAAGGAGGCATTGAAGCTGGCATTGAAGGAGAATTTGGCGGTGGCATCGAAGCTGGCTTTGATGGTGGCGTAGAAGCTAGCGCTGATGCTGGTGCTAGCGGTGGTATAGGTAGTATCATCTCCAGTGCCATCGGTGGTCTCTTTGAAAGTGGCCTCAGTGGTGGCCTAGAAGCTGAAATTGAAGGAGGCATAGAAGCTGACATCGAAGCCGGTGGTGGTGCGGGTTCATATGCCATAGGGGGCGGCAATAGTTATGCAGGAGCTGGTGCTAATGCATACACCGCCGGTGGTGCTGGTTATGCAGATAGTAGCGCTAGTGCTACTGCCAATGCTATTAATAGAGGATCTCATGGCTTGTATGGAGGAAGTGCTGCTGGGGCTGCTGCTAATGCCTATGGTGGTGCATCTGGTGGATATGGCGGTTATGGAGGAAGCGCCGCTAATGCTAATGCCCATGCTGGTGGTGCATCTGGTGGATATGGTGGATATGGAGAAAGTGCCGCTAATGCTAATGCCTATGCTGGTGGTGCATCTGGCGGATATGGAGGTTATGGAGGAAGCGCCGCTAATGCTAATGCCCATGCTGGTGGTGCATCTGGTGGATATGGTGGATATGGAGAAAGTGCCGCTAATGCTAATGCCTATGCTGGTGGTGCATCTGGCGGATATGGAGGTTATGGAGGAAGCGCCGCTAATGCTAATGCCCATGCTGGTGGTGCATCTGGTGGATATGGTGGATATGGAGAAAGTGCCGCTAATGCTAATGCCTATGCTGGTGGTGCATCTGGTGGATATGGCGGTTATGGAGAAAGCGCCGCTAACGCTAATGCCCATGCTGGTGGTGCATCTGGTGGATATGGCGGTTATGGAGGAAGCGCCGCTAACGCTAATGCTAATGCCCAAGCTGGTGCTGCATCTGGTGGATATGGCGGTTATGGAGAAAGTGCCGCTAATGCTAATGCCTATGCTGGTGGTGCATCTGGTGGATATGGCGGTTATGGAGGAAGCGCCGTTAACGCTAATGCTAATGCCCAAGCTGGTGGTGCATCTGGTGGATATGGCGGTTATGGAGAAAGTGCCGCTAACGCTAATGCCAATGCATATGCTGGCGGTGCATCTGGCGGATATGGTGGATATGGACAAAGCGCCGCTAATGCTAATGCTAATGCCTATAGTGGCGGAGTAGGTGGTGGATATGGTGGAGGTGGAAGTGGTGCAGCCGCAGCTGCAGCCGCAGCTGGGGCGGGTGGATATTCTGGTGGTGGTGGCGGTGCATACGGTGGTGCTGCAGCTGCGGCTGCGGCAGAGGCTGGTGGTTATGTAGCTGGTGACATAGGTGGTTACGTAGGTGGTGGTATAGGTGGTTATGGTGCTGGTAGTGCTGCAGCCGCAGCAGCTGCGGCTGGGGCTGGCGGTTACATAGGTGGTGGAGCTGGAGCATACGGTGGTGCTGCAGCTGCGGCAGGTGCTGGTGGTTATAGTGGTGGTGACGTAGGTGGTTATGGTGTTGGTGGTGCTGCCGCTGCGGCTGCGGCAGGTGCTGGTGGTTATAGTGGTGGTGACGTAGGTGGTTATGGTGTTGGTGGTGCTGCCGCTGCGGCTGCGGCAGGTGCTGGTGGTTATAGTGGTGGCGACGTAGGTGGTTACGGAGCTGGTGGTGCTGCCGCTGCAGCTGCGGCAGGTGCTGGTGGTTATATTGGTGGTGACGTAGGTGGTTATGGAACTGGTAGTGCTGCAGCAGCGGCAGGAGCTGGTGGTTACAGTGGTGGTGGCGCTGGTGGTTACGGAGCTGGTGGTGCTGCCGCTGCGGCTGCGGCGGGTGCTGGTGGTTATATTGGTGGTGACGTAGGTGGTTATGGAGCAGGAGGTGCCGCTGCTTCAGCTGCGGCTGCAGCTGGGGCTGGTGGATATGTAGGTGGTGGTGGTGGTGTATACGGTGGTGCTGGGGCTGCAGCTGGGGCTGGTGGATATATTGGCGGCGATGTAGGTGGATATATAGGCGGTGATGTAGGTGGCTACTTAGTTGGCGGTGCAGATGTATATGGTAGTTCTGCAGCTGCAGCTGGGGCAGGTGGATATATTGGTGGTGATGCTGGTGGTTACTTGGGTGGTAGTGGCGGTGCATACGGTGGAGCTGCAGCAGCTGCTGGAGCAGGGGGATATGTAGGCGGTGATGGTGGTTACTTGGGTGGTGGTGCCGGTGCGTACGGTGGAGCTGCAGCAGCTGCAGGGGCAGGAGGATATATCGGCGGTAACGGTGGTAGTTACTTGGGTGGTGGAGGAGGTGCCTACGGTGGTGCTGCAGCTGCAGCTGGGGCGAGTGGATATGCAGGTGGAGCCGGCATTGCTAGTGGAATCGGTAGTGGTCTTGTCGGCGGCGGTGTCGGAGGTTATGTTGGTGCTGGCTCTGGAGCTAGCGCTGCGGGTGGGGCTGGTGGTTATACCTACACTACTACGTATGGCTTCAAATAACTTGATCATCTCAAATAGTCTTAAATTAAATAACCTGTCGGATAACATTTAGTTGTTTAACTAGAATATCTGTTCTTAAATGTTACCATTACATTAAAACTTAAATGCAACAAAACAATAAATTGTAATGGAATGTAAAAATGTAATCACTTGACGATTAAACAACTTATTATGCGATTTTATATCCCTGTGACATAATATTCTGACAGAATTGCAAAACACAGACTGATGAACATACGTGGAACGCCCAATAATCTGCCTCTCGGCCTGTGCAATTCATCAAAGTTGTTAGGGGGTGCCAAAATGAATTTATGTACTATTAAGGTAATGGGCATGTTTCACTTAATTGTTATAATTTATCTATTATTGTTTAAATCCGTATAATATCAAGGGATCGGCTTAGTTATTCCGCTTGTCAGACCTAATCACTGTAAAAAAAAAACAGTAACTAATTAATGAAAACATTTGACAAAATATTATTTAATTTTATAATTGCAAATATATCATAAATTGCACTTGGTGCTCCATGAATTTGTAACTTTGTGTACATTTACTAAAATAATAAAAGTGATAATAAGACGATTTGTATAGATTAAGATCTCAAACAACCTGTTTAATAATAAATATATTCATGGAATTGAAGTGGTACTTTTATTTATGGCATGAAAATTTTACTAACGATATCGACGGGTTTAGTCTTAAAAACTTATAATGCTGGGTCCAGGTTACATTCACAAGAGTCAAGTACATGACTGTGCCTGACGTGGCTGCTAATAGATCATTATAGACGGTGTTTATTGTAGATAGATAATTTATAAATTCATCAAGGTCAAGAAGAAAACTTTTGATACATGCATTCTTCCTTGCATCACATACGGCTGTAAAACCTTGGTTTTGACAAAAAACCAAAGGGAAAAGGCTTGCAAAATGTCGACGAGCCATTGAAAGGAGCATAGTGGGGCTAAAGTTAAAGGATAGAGTCAGGAATGTGGATATTAGACACAAAACTAAATTCACAGACATCCTTACACGTATTGACCAATTAAAATGGAGATGGACATATGCTTCGTTGTAAGCATGAAAAATGGAGTAAGCAAGTAACAGTCTGGTATTCAAGAGACAGGTCAAGAAGCCGAGGTCGCAAAGTGAGAATTTCAAATTTTATTTATTTATATATAATCTGTCTTACAATAAAACCTAGGGCGGTGACCCCCAAAATAGTGCCTGTATCTTGGGGATCGGAACATTATCATTTTAGTATTAACATTTAGGAGGGATTACAAAGTTGGTAAACATGTACTTAAATTAAACTAACTAAGAGTAATATTAAAAACCTATAAAAAGAAAGAAAAAACACTTAAAATATACACTGTCATTAGCTTGAGATCAGGTAGGTCAGTTAGATAACTAAGTAAAATTATTATATTACTGTTATAGTAACTAGATAATTATAAAATCTAATAATCAATAGGAACAAATTAATTAAAGAAAAAAATAAAAATAATAATAATAGTAACAAAAAAAAATGTAGAGTGTAAGTGTAAGTATGTGTTAGAGAGTGTGTGTGGTTGGGTATTTGTCTGTAGTGAACGTGAGTGTTAGGTGTGTGTTTGTGTGATTGTGATATTATGAGTAAATAATGTTTTCTGTGTCATCGTAGGAGAGAGTAAATAGCCATTTCTTTATTATCTTTTTGCAAAGGGACATTTTGAGGTCTTTTATGTTGCAGCACTTAATGGCTTTGTTGTAAGTGCGTGGGAATAAGTAGTCTGGGGAGCGTCTGGCCAGTGAAATTCCATGAGTTTTTATTGTAAATAACGACACCAAAATTTTTATTTGATGGTGAGAATGTCCTGGAACCTGTGTAACCTGGTAATAATTCGAGTAACGAACCTTCGCTCAGCCAACACTCTGTTAAAAAAATCGTTTTAGTGCACAGTGAAAGTTATCAATATGTTGGTGGTAACTTCTTATATTAAAAGTAATAATTTTGAAGTTGTAATCAGTTAGTAGTAGCTGATCCCTGCAGTTTTCTAGTACATCGTAAGAGTGACATTCAATTTGTATATTTTCGTCAATATCCTGTATAATGAGAGAAGCTGAGAGAAGATGGGAAGATGATTTTAAGTTGACTCTAGGTCCCTTTTGGCTAAGAATTGCAACAGATAGGAAACAGTGGAAGACGTTGGACGAGGCCTATGCCGTAAGGCACACTGATATTAGAGACTTATTGTGATGAATGCACTAGAGATTATTTAAATAACGAAATTTTTTAAAATGTCGGGACAAAAGGCTTATTTAATTAATTAATAAATAATAAGATAATTTATTTAATTAATAAATTATCACATGCCTTGCCGGGGTTGGTCTGGTGGATGGGTAACCATCTTTACATACCGAGACTCCTCCGTACCTCGTAGCCATTGGTCCCGGTTTTCATTTGTGCATCTTTGACAATCGTAATGGGTCGTCAAAAGTCCAAAAATCTGCTTGCCAGTCTTACTATAGGTTATTGTACCCAGTTACTGGGTTCTGGAGGTCAGTTAGGCAGTCGCTCCATGTTAAATACTATTGTTCAGCTGCAACCGGTTAGACTGGAAGCCGACCATAAGATAGTTGGGAAAAGTCTAAGCAGATAGATTCAATGAATGCGAGAATCATTTGTTGACACAATCAGTACTATCAAACTTTAAAGGTAGAGGCGACGCGTGAGCAGCAGAACCAATGATGAAATTTTGCGACGTGTAATTCCTGTCTTGAAAGTGAAAAGCTGAGCATCAGCAGTCAGAATATCTCACATTCTACTCCTAAAAGCTTTTTAGATCCAAGGACAAGATAAAACTTATAATATGAAGGTATTTACAATAAAATAGGTCTTGCTGTGACATTCGTCTTAATTACGTATTTCAAAAACTAAAATTAGGTACTTTTTTTTTTAAGCCTGGGAAATCATCCAATGACTGCTCCCGCTCTGGGTGGAGCGCAAGGCAGTGTCAGACTCTTACTGACTAAAACCCATCCATGTTCCTTCCGTAGCCCCTCATTTTCCGGGGTAGCGGTTACCCTTTCGGACAATCCCGCTTACCCGGCAGGCTTGGCCCTGAGGGGCCCCTTCATATGCTTACATCTCTTTGAGGCGCGCGTGGAACATATACGCGCCGTATGGCACGACCCTGGTGCTGATCGGACGGTGAGTAAAAGAAATTGTAAACAAGGGACAAAATTATATACAGGGTGGCCCAGAGACAAGTGCTCTTTTGAAAATTCAAGGGACAAAAAACTGTATAATTTTGTAGAACTTTATTTATTACAATTTAAAGAAAATTAAATGAAATTTACTTTCAAGTTTACTTTTTAAAAATGACATCGTCCATGTGAGATCCTTTACGGTTACAGCATTCTTCCAATCTGGCATCAAAATCTTGGGAAACTTTCGTTACAGTTATTCTCAAAATGGATTCCATTTTTTGCCGAATGTTCAGCTTCAGTTGCTGCAGAGTTATTGGATTATTAGAGTATACTCTGCTCTTAAAGGTAATCCCATAAAAAAAAGTCTGCTGGAGTGAGATCGGGGCTTTTTGGTGGCCAGGATATGTCACCCCTGCGTGAAATTAGTTTTTGTGGGAACATGTCTTACCACCTCAATTTGAAGTCTTCTGCTTTTAATTCCTGTACTAACTGGAGCTTGGAGCTTATAAGGGTGAAATTCCAAATCAAGCTATAAAATTCGCTGCAATGTCGATCTAGACACTCCCAAAGTTGATGAACGTTTGCACTCTGACATTCGTGGATTTGCGCGTACAGATTCTCGAACTCGCTGAATGTCGTGTCGTCGGTGTTTCGTTGGTCCGTCATACTCTTTGGCGACCATAAGGCCGCATTTTTTGCGACGATCCCATCCTTTCGAACTTTTGAAACCATTGCTTAATTAAATTAGAGCTTGAACACTCACTGATGCGCCGCAATTCGAATTAAGTACGGTAAAGTCTTCGAACAGTCACATAAGATCGAGCAATCTCATAAAATGCGCAGACGAAAAACGCGCACTGCTCTCTCGTGTTACGACTCATGGTGACTAAAACTACAAAGCCCACGCTACGCACTGGTACCACTACCGCGCCCCGCCATTTTGTCGTTAAGAAATGCGCGCGAAATCAAAAGTGCATTTCTCTCTGGGCCACCCTTTATCAAGACCAGTAATCTAACAGAAACCAAATTGGTATATTAAAGCTTTACCTGAAAGAAGATGACTGATTCTCAGAGGAATTCCTAGGGGATCATTCTAGGACCCATTTTCACTCGAAATCATTTTGTCACAAATCCCAATAAGTAATTGTGCACTAATAATTCAGTTGTAATTTTGTTGTTATTTCAATTCAGTTACGAGAAAGTAAAAAATAAGGTAAGCTTAAAGTGAGATTCGCGAGCGAATCTTTAGACAGAATAAATTAAGAAAAGTAGCCATCATGTTGTGTAATTTCTTGATTGATGATCTGAATTTGACTTTCAAGAATATATTTTTCATTAATAATTAGGTGAGGGCACAACAGGTTGGCAGTAAACAAACACCAAGAGTGTTTACTAACATAAACAAAATGAAGATAATTATCAAGGAATTTGCTTTTAAAGGAAAAAAGAACAAAGTGGTGGCGTTTTCAAATTTATTGTAAGCAGTATCGTGTTTGAAATTCGCGCGGATACTCGTGAATTGATCTAGTAGCGCATGGAGTGTTAGAAACTATGCAATAGTTAAGTGTTACAAACTGCAATTGTACAAACAGTTCGATTGGCTACCCTAAATCGCTCGTTCGATTTCACAAAAATCTGATGCCCCTACTGTTCCATAAATCTATAAAAATGAACGTGATGCCCTCAACACCTGGCAGCGTGACAAAAAACATGGAGGGTGAGCTAGTGTCAACACAGGAAGACAAGATCTTCGATGATGATGATGATGATTCGATGATGTTGAATTCAAGGTTTCATAGTTTTTCAGGGATAAGCGATCCAACCAAAACTATCGCTTGCAACAGTCAATCTCCGTTCTCGAAGGTCGCTACGTGTGCGTCGCAACAGCAGACCCTGTTTACAATGGGCTCGTGAACACGGATTTTGTCCCCAAGAAGAATGGCGTTTTGTGTGTTTATCAGACTAATCTCGCTTTGTATTATGCACTACAACAATACTGATACGAAAAACAAGTGGTTACTTTAATTTTACGCTTATTGCTTATAAAAGACCTGCAAAATTTAAATAAAAGTAAATGAAGCGTTAAGCCGTCGGTCCCGGCTGTCACTGGTGCATCTTTGACAGTCGTTACGGGTCGTCGGAAACCTAGAAATATGACAGCCAGTCTTACCAAGGGTATCGTATAACCAAGGGGTATAACCCAGTTACTGGGTTGTGGACGTCAGATAGGCAGCCGCTCTATGTGAAATACTGGTATTCAGCTGCATCCGGTTAGACTGGAAACCGACCCCAACATAGTTGGGAAAAGGCTAGCCAGATTGATTTAATCATTAAAAACAAATAAAAGTATCAATAAACGAATCGATAATAGAAAAGTTACGCAATCACTTGTTCTATATTTCGAAAAGTGAATAACCTAGTGGACAGTTTAGTATTACGGCGAACTGTCCCGCCATTGCTTTAATTTGTTAAAGAATGACAGTAGTTATTGAATAATTAGGGCAAATACGATCAATTAAAGTTGGTAGTAACCTGGCTCTACTTTACATGTAGTAGTAAGTGGTTTTAAATATTTTCTAATTGATTTAAAAATGTATTGTTTTTAAATGAGTGCCAAGTAAAGATAATATAAAGATCGATATTAAATTACAGGTTGTTTTATTTCCATACAAATTTGATCACTTTGGCATGTGTGCTAGCTGGTAATTATAGTATTGTATTTTCAGTATTGTTCAAGTGAAACACAAAATTAATCAAAACTAATCAGCTCTTATCACTTGTAAATTAAGTAATAATTTTCTCGGAAGACCGTGACAAATAGCCATTTATTTCTGGCTTTTATATTTACTACTGTCGCCTTAAAGCCAGGCAGTCTCGTTTGCCCTCACCGTTGGCATTGTAGCTTGAAAAATACCCACAAACAACAATGAAAATTCGCGTCCTGGTAAGTCAGGAGCCGTTTTTCTGTAAACATAGTATAAATACTGGATATTGAAGTGGTGTACTAGATAATAGTGCAGGAAATGTCTTAGGCTCAATTTACACCGCCGCGAAATGGTATGGAAGCGACTTTTAGTGCATAGAAAAATGAACTTTATGTCATTTGTGTAACGTATAAACTAGAAACGAGCTTGAAACTTCGGAAATTTCCGAGAATGCGCGAGAAGTCTCCAGCAAACGCTCGATTTGTTATTTGGCTCTATACCTTATACTATTGACATAAAGTTACGTTTCGGACAAAAAAACGCTTCCGTTCTGTTTCAGTTCTGTGGCAGTATAAATTAAGCCTTAAGAGCGGGTTATCCCATACCTTTATTTTGTAAGCATTAAGTGCGAGTGTTAATGATAGCTATTGAAAAAAATGTTTACCTTTTAGCACATGCAATTTTAGTAAATATATTATGCTGTAGTTAAAATATGAAACGGTTTCTTTCGATCGAGAAAATCCATACATCGTGTTTTGAACTATTAAAATCGGTGACCTAATTTTATTCTGGATACATTAATTTGGCTTTTTAAAGAGGCAAATGGGATAAACCTAGTGTAGAATGCACAATACCTAGTGTTATTTGAATATATTCGAACATTATCCGAGTGATAAGATTTGTTGGCGGTGATCTGTAGACTTGCATAGCTTATACGGCTTTGCCATAGTTTCTTAGATGGGAAAATATCGAATTCAACTGAAAGGTGTTTGCAAAAAAAATGCCTGTTTACAACATTATTTCCCAATTTAGGAAGCACTGAAAAATAATAATTAGTTTAAAAATAAATAAATGATAAAACCTATAAATAATAGCCCACCGTATTTTGTGTCATTCATTTGTTTCTTAGTTTTGTGGAAACATGAAATATTTAATTTATGTACTAAAACAGTATATCGTCCAGCAGTGCACTATTATATATATATATTTTCTTATTTTCAGTTGTTGCTCTTCGCCCTTGCCGTTACATACCAAGATGGCGTCGCGTCACCTAGTAGTCGGCGCTTAGATGTGGAAAATACCGAACCATTGGGTGCGACAAGATCCAGCGGTCACAAAAATGGCGACGCTGGCAACGATGTCAGCAGTGAACCAGCACATCCCCCAAGTGACACGGGTGGCTGGGAAAAATATCTAGGCACTGCTTCAAGATCAGGCGGTTTCTTAAATGGAGAGGCTGGTGGTTATGCTGGCGGTGAAGCTAGTGGTTATGCCGGAGGGGCCGTTGGAGGTTACATAAATGGAGGTGCGTCAGCTGGAGCCTTGGCAACGGCAGGAGCCACAGCAACAGCTGGTGGTTATGCTGGCGGTCAAGCTATGGGTTATGCAGGTGGAGAAGCTAGTGGATTTGCTAGCGGCCAAGCTGGTGGTTATGCTGGAGGTGAAGCTGGTGGTTTTGCTGGAGGTGAAGCTGGTGGTTATGCCGGTGGCCAGGCTATGGGTTATGCTGGTGGAGAAGCTGGAGGTTATGCCGGCGGCCAAGCTATGGGTTATGCCGGTGGTCAAGCCGGTGCTTTTGCCGGCGGTCAAGCTATGGGCTATGCTGGTGGAGAAGCTGGAGGATATGCTGGTGGCCAAGCTGGTGGTTTTGCTGGAGGCCAGGCTATGGGTTATGCTGGTGGAGAAGCCGGAGGTTACGCCGGCGGCCAAGCTATGGGTTATGCTGGTGGAGAAGCTGGAGGCTATGCCGGCGGCCAAGCTATGGGTTATGCCGGTAGTCAAGCCGGTGCTTTTGTCGGCGGTCAAGCTATGGGTTATGCTGGGGGAGAAGCCGGAGGTTATGCCGGCGGCCAAGCCATGGGTTATGCTGGTGGAGAAGCTGGAGGTTATGCCGGCGGCCAAGCTATGGGTTATGCCGGTGGTCAAGCCGGTGCTTTTGCCGGCGGTCAAGCTATGGGTTATGCTGGTGGAGAAGCTGGAGGATATGCTGGTGGCCAAGCTAGTGGTTTCGCAGGTGGCCAGGCTCTTGGTTATGCTGGTGGTCAAGCCATGGGTTATGCTGGTGGAGAAGCTGGAGGCTACGCCGGTGGCCAATCTATGGGTTATGTCGGCGGCCAAGCTGGTGCTTATGCCGGCGGTCAAGCTATGGGTTATGCTGGTGGAGAAGCTGGAGGTTACGCTGGTGGTCAAGCTGGTGGTGAAGCTGGAGGTTATGCTGGCGGCCAAGCTACGGGTTATGCCGGTGGCCAAGCAGGTGCTTATGCTGGCGGCCAAGCTGGTGCTTATGCTGGCGGCCAAGCTATGGGTTATGCTGGTGGTGAAGCTGGAGGATATGCTGGCGGCCAAGCTGGTGGATATGCCGGTGGCCAAGCTGGTGGATATGCCGGTGGCCAAGCCATGGGTTATGCTGGTGGAGAAGCTGGAGGTTATGCCGGCGGCCAAGCTATGGGTTATGCCAGTGGTCAAGCTGGTGCTTTTGCCGGCGGTCAAGCTATGGGTTATGCTGGCGGAGAGGCTGGAGGTTATGCCAGCGGCCAAGCCAAAGGTTATGCTGGTGGTCAAGCCGGTTCTTTTGCCGGCGGTCAAGCTATGGGTTATGCTGGGGGAGAAGCTGGAGGTTATGCTGGTGGCCAAGCCGTGGGTTATGCCGGTGGTCAAGCCGGTGCTTTTGCCGGCATTCAAGCTATGGGCTATGCTGGTGGAGAAGCTGGAGGATATGCTGGTGGCCAAGCTGGTGGTTTTGCTGGAGGTGAAGCCGGTGGTTTTTCGGGAGGATCTGCTGGAGGTTACGCCGGTGGACTTGCAACCGCTGGTGTTAATGCAGCTGCTGCTGGTTATGCCAATGCTGGTGGTAGTGGCCAATCAACAGGTTATGGCAATAATGCCGCTGGTGGTGTCATTGCAGGAGGCGCTACAGGTTATGGTGGTGGCGCTGCTGGAGCTTACGGTGGTGGTGCCGCCGGTGGATACGCGAATGGTGGTGCAGCAGCTAACGTCAATGCTGCCGCGGGTGGTTACATTGGCGGTAGTGCTAGCGGTAGCGCCGGCGGCAGCTTCGGAGGAGCTGGTGCTGGGCACTTTGGAGGCACCGCTAACGCAGCTGCTGGTGGATTCATAGCAGGAGAAGCCAGTGGATACGCTAATGGATATGCCGGCGGTGAGGCTGGTAGTTATGCTATATCAGCATGACAGCTCAAACATCTGCTAAACAACAACTTGCTATGAGATTGCTTAATTTTATCCTGGATATATACAAAACAAACTACTTAATATGGATTGGATCTAAATTATTAAGCCGCATAACTTTACGAATTTTGTAAAAAATTAATAAACGGCGGAAAACAGTGGTATTGTAGTTTTGGACTCATCGCATTCGGTCTTGATAGTTACAGTCGGTTTGTCGACTTCAGAATAGTTTAATTACTAGCCATTTAAATAACTTAACCAACTCTCAACAAAAATGGTTCTATATTTATTCTGATAAATTGGAAATCATGATGAGTAAAATGCATTTCTATCATATTATTTGTTTTCATTTTTACCTAGTTTTGAAATAGGTACCTGACAACCGAGAAATAAGTATCGTTTTTGAGTACCGACATTTACAAGCTTTATAACTTTAATTTTACAAATTCACGACAGAGTTTACAATTTTTCATAATTGGCAGAGTATTTCTTAGCCTACAACAAACAAATATTGCTTATGCAACAAAGAGAAAAGTGACGAAGGGTGGTTGTAATTTTGGAACAAAACACCCAATAGACTATTAAAAATGCCTTTTGGTTCTAGCTGTACAGACAGCTGTGTTGCTATGGAGTTTGTTTAGCCACTTCTTCACAGCTAATGGACTAGGAAGTGGTAAATTCGGGCGTTTTTGGAGGACTGTCGACGTTGGAAAAGCGCTGATTGTCAGCCTAGTTTGAATTTGTTTTTGATTTATGCTAACCAATTGAGTTCTGTCTTCTGTCTGTTCGTCTGCTTAACAACTAAATATTGCAATGAACGTGAGTGAACTGTCAAAATTAAAATCATTGCGGACAATAGTCATTTTATGTGTACGCTGGATACCCCGCGCGTTCTTTCAGCTCAATTTTTTCAACAATTCTGTCACTAAATATGATTGTATATAATAAAAGCTAAGCAAAAAAACTGACTTAGGTTCAGGGAGACTAAAGTAAAGTTGGCAACAACATGCCACAGCGCCAATCGTGACGAAATAAAGAAATTTAAATTAGGCTACTTGCTGTTTTTTCTAAATGGTTTTAGCATCTAAAAGCTGCAGCACCCTATAGCGCAGATAAACTTTAAAGTGGAAGGGGTTGGAACTATTACATAACATACAAGGCATTTGCAGTATATAGATTCGATTGATGAAAGAAAGAATGAAAAAGAAAGAAAAGTAGGTTTATATCGTGTAAACGTGTATGCCACAAGATTTTATAATTCGAATTAAAAAAAGATTTTTTTACAAGTATTCTGATCGTGTTTTATTTTACGTACGATCGTGTTTAGATCTATTTTTTTTTTCGGTGATTTATAAAAAATCTATACACGAGCAGAAAACAAAAACAGTCAGCAGCTGCACGGTGTGACTATGAAAAGAATGCATGGTGCTGTGCTTTGAAGGATATTATGCTCAGAAAGTTATTTCTTACTTTGCAAATCACACGGCTTTTTAATGTCAATTCCAGCATTGTTGAAGACGTGGCGTTTTGAGTTAGCGTTCCGTTCCACTTTAAAATAATAAACACAGAAAGTAACATAAAATAATAAATTGTAAAATATGTAGCCAATGCTTAAAAATAAATAACTGTCAGGTTCGTGACTCCTATGCAGTTTATCTATATCAAAAAAGATTTAAGTTAATTATTTATAACCTCCCTATATTTAAACCGAACATTTTTTTGTTTCAAAATTGCTTAATTCTAAATAACAGCCGCACAGGTGGATCGAAGGTTAAGCTACCTTGCCCCGGTCGACCCATCCACGACATATCGACACCCATCTCTGGCTAGCAAGCAGGTTAAGCCGTTGGTCTCAGCTATATTCAGAGATCTTTAACAGTCGTTACAGGTAGTCGGAAGCCCAAATGTCTGACAAATAGTCTTACCTAGTGGTATCGTGTCACCTAGAAAGAGGTTTTCGTAGGTCAGTTAGTAGTTATTATTGACTAAAAGCGAAATAATTTTCATTTTATAAGAATTTTTACGTACATTTTGTTTTTTTAACTATTTGCTAAAATTATAAAACCTATTCGTTTCAATAATTCACTTACCTGCTTTGCGGTACTCCAGTGCGCGTTCAGCTTGCTTGGGTCCCGTTCGGTTGTCGTAATAATAGTTTTTACTTACCTTTTGTTTCAAAATTCTCGTTTGTTAAATTTTGATCGCCCACCCACCCTTATAATACTGGCGTTCAACTGCATCCGGTCGTCCATCGTCACGATTTAATAGTCTGGCTTGTCAATCATTCGACTAGCTATATTGACTTAGAGGATATCATGTATTTCATAGAATTTTTGTTTGTAGGCTGAGAACATCATTAGTTAGATGTACAAATTTTAATGTAATAACTGGTTTACCTTACTGTATTAGTAGATTACTTTCTGAAGACGACGGTGCTCTAGAAGAGTAATCGAGCTACCTCCTAATCCTTTTTCCTGTATAACAAAGTTTTAACTACACAACGTTTAATTGATTAATCGGGTTCTTTATGTTCTTTGTTCATTCGGTAAATCTTTCAGTGATTGTATCGTTTTGTTGAGGAATGGCATCTCGCAGGTCAACCTTGGGGGTTGTGGGCTGCATAACTAGGCTTGCCTGTGGATGCCTCAATAAGTTAAGACCCTCCAGGCAGGGCTTAAAAGCCATAAAACTTGCAATTTGACGCTAAGGCACCCTCTGTGGTGTACGGACCACGGTTTAGAGCGGCTTTTAGCAGCGACTCGGCTCGGATTAAAACTGTACCACCACCTTAAAGACAAGTATTAGTTTAATACTACTTCAGTGTGAGAAAGAGATGAAGAATTTACAGGAGATGTAGCTCCATCTCTTTCTCAATGTGAAACAATTTTGCTAAAGGGTAGCTCTGGACAGAAAAAAGGGTAGTGTTGAGTTATCATCTGGAATATAAACTGAAGTATCCAAATAAAATCAATTAGACATGGGTTAGCGAATAAAAATCGATTACACGATCTGATCCACAGTGCGTGCAGAGATGCCATGCTAAATGATACTCTTTTGTTACATAGCTAAGGTTCATTTCACATGTGATTCCGTCAAAGGAGGGGGTAAAAACCAGCAATAATACCATTTATTCTATAGTATGATATTTATTGTAATGTTCATAAATAGTTTTAAATGAAAACATATGGATAATCAGCGCTCAACAACTTATAGATTAGGTAATAACTTGTTTGGGGTGACCGTAGCCAATAGCAATTTATTTCTAGAGTTTATATCGGCTATAAGGCCACCTAAACGGAACCAGTTCGTTTTGGTCGACTACCGTGCGTAGCAATGCTGAAGCCTAAGATATCGGAACCAATAAATATGAAAATATATTCTCTGGTAAGTACTTAAGGTGCAATATTGTTAAGCATAGCAAATTAGCCGTAAATCGATGACTAGACGAGGTGTTTATAAGTGGAGAAAGAGTGACGATCTTCACATAGTGACTAGTAATGGTGAAATTATAATGATTTGATTTTAATAAATGGTTGAATAACTGTAAATCGATATTATTATTTGTTACTGGTCACTGGTGTAATGAAAACAAATGGTCGGTCTCTGTTACTGTCAAAACCGTTACTCAATTAAATTACGTACGAGTAATATGATAGTTAAACTAGTAATCCTCAATTAGTTATGGGGCTTGTACACGGTATGTAAATAAAAACTATCATTCCAATCAAACATATCATATTGAAATGGCTAATACGCGACAAATTGATGGAATATGTCAATTTGCTGGACAATCAAATGCAAGATAAAAGTACTACAAGAAAATTACCGTGTTGGTAATAATAAGAGCGTGAACCTAGCACTATCTATGACCAAGACACCAGAAATTACTTGAAATAAGCAAATACCTGGGAATTTGTGTGAAGAATTTAAACACATATCATGCAGTTTTGATCCCTATCTTGCAAGCTCATCTAATAATTCGTATTATAACATGTATTTTAACAGAAATAGAGTATTCACACCATGCTCAAGTTACTAGTAATGTGTGAAAGGCTGCTAGCTCAGTTTGAAGTTTGTAAGCATTTTCCAAACGATTTTTTTTGCAGGTTCATACAGAGTGATTCAATATTCTAGTTAATAGGTAGGAAAATTAAAAAAAAAACATTATTTCTTTGTTTTTGAATATTTGTAACCTAAAATTATAAAAAGCAACTTAATTTTGTAAATGGTTTTAGACTCATTAATATTTTTGAGAAATAATTGCGTTCTTCTCGCAACCAGCGTTCGTGTATTACCAGACGTACACGTAAACGAGGCAAAGAGAGTTTGTAAAGATCGTGGCAGATGACTTTCTGTAGTTCACATTATTGTAGAGTCACGGACTTTTACTGATGAGCCACTTACAAACTTCTTAATTTTGCAGTTTTATAAAGGGTGTAACCGAAAGGGTATATAATTATAATACAAAAGCATATGCTACCTGAACATACCTAGTTGTTCAGGTAGCATATGCTTTTGTATTAGCAGTAGCATACCTACTGAACAACTTTTACTAAGGGAGCAAATTCGAGATCGCAAAAAAAAATCAGCCTTCTATACATTTTTGGTCACGTGACTCGTCAAAATGTAGGGAACATGGCAGCTGATTTTTTTTTTTCACGATTTCGGTGTTGGTTCCATAGTAATAGTGGTACAGTTTGGTGGTCTGTAGCATACCCTTTGTATGTACATATATATATATTCTTTCGGTTACACCCAGTAGATTCACGAGATTACACGACTTTACACGATTAAACACGAACTGAAACCGCATGCTTGCAAATTACTAAAATCGGAAATATTCTTATCCATAGAGGTTTATAGTTGTAGAAATTATAAAGTAGGTTGAATACCTATCCAATCCATTTTGCTACTGACCTCTTTTGAATTAGAGCTATCAGCTATCCGTGACAATTGAAATGTCGATGTCAAAAAACAATCTTATTAACACCGTATGCTAACGTTACCATGGTTACGCTAAAACAATTGTTGCTAGGTTGCGGTTACTAGACCCGCAAATTAAAATTCAAGACAACTATGGCTTTCCATGTCTGGATGTACGAGTATAACCGATTAGACCCGATTTTCGTTAAACGGCTAAAATACGAACAGTGGCAAGTAGCTCATCAATTAACGTCCGTAACTGTACTTAATAGCGTAAAAATAAAGCCATTGGTCACGTGACATATACTTCGAATCACAGCACATCACTACTAATCCAGACGAAGTATATAATCAAAGTCCAGACGACAGCTTCAAATAGTAAATACAAAAAAAAAACACTTTAAGCGACAAACATAAAGTTTCTTCTGCATTACCAATGGACTATCGTAAGGAATGGTCTTGAAAGATACAACAAAACAAAAATAAAGTGTTTGACTTCGGCAACTGAGTCCTTGACCCATGTTCAAATTTTGATCAACATACAACTTGATACTAACCTGCAAATTGCAATAACATATGGACATTTCAATTTCATTGGCTGCGTAAGCGCACCCGCCATATGCTGCTCAAGCTGCTATGACTAAATGCCCCATTTTAATAATAAGAATAAAATTGCTAATGATTTGTTACTATTTTGCTGTAGTTTTCGTTAATATATTGAACGAAATATACCCAAGGAGCATTATTAATCGGTTTCACAAAAACGTTCAAGTAATTTTCGTCGTAGCTAGCAGAGTTCGGTTCATGTAAAATAATTTTGGTAATTATCATAATTTTGATTCAAAATATTTTCGGTCTTCTATATACGCACCTTTTTTTATTTATATATTATATGTAATCAATCCTTGTCGATCGACTGTATTACAGGAAAAAAAACTCGCGTTCAATAATTAGATAAGTTTGGTTATGGTAATAAGCTCTTTAATCTTTATTCTTGAAAGAATTATTCTTTGTTATTTTATTTGACGTACGCCACAAGTTTTTATGTCATTGTATTTAGGATTTTTGTAATTAATTATTTAGTACGTTTATCCCATGCTGCCCACCCATCCCGGTCCCGGGACAGCATGGGACAGAATACATCGGATTAAAACGACGATTTGAGTCAGATTAGTTGTATACCTCAGCTCTCTCTAAAGGTCTAAAAATCTGCAAAAAGCAATAATTAAATTACCTAAAACCAATTTTTTTTACAGGTGTTCCTCTTCGGCATAGTTCTTACATGTCAAGCCACTGCCTTGCCAGGAAGGCGCGGCACCAGAAACGCTCCGCTCGAAGGTGAAGTCAGTGGTAACACTGCCGTCAATGCCGCTATTAGCGGGGGTGAGGGTGCACTTGTTTCCGGAGGTGGAGCTCTAAGTGGTCTCATCAACAGTGGTGCTAGCCTGGAAGTTGATGGAGAAGCTCTCCTAAACAAGCAGCAGCACAGTGAAAGCAGTAATTCTAACCGTGATGCCTCTGGATACATCTTTGCCCAAAGTGGTAATGGACTACCAATTGGTGGTACTGTCACGTACATCCAACAAGGTGGAGATGGTGTTGGAGGATTTGCTCAAAGCAGCAGTAGTGTTAGTAGCAATGCCCTAGGTAATGGCAATTCTGTCACTTTTGTTAACGGAAATGGCAATGCAGGCGGCAATGCTCAAAGCGGTTCTATCAGTTTTGTAAACAATGGAGACCATGGTCGAGGCTATGTTCAAACTGGTGGAAATACTGTAGGATTTCAGGGTGGTGCTACCGGTTTTGTTCAAAATGGTGGTTTAGTCAACTTGTTACAACTGCCAATCAGATCAAATTTTCGTGGTCGTGGTTATGCCAACAGCCTTTCAAACGCTGGCAGCATTCTTAACGGTTGGGGCCATGGCTACAGTCATGCCAATGCTGGCGCCGATGTCAATGGTTGGGGCCGTGGTCACAGTCATGCAAATGCAGACGCAAATGTCAACGGTTGGGGACATGGAAGCAGTCATGCAAATGCTGACGCCCTTGTAAATGGTTGGGGATATGGAAACAGTCATGCAAATGCGGATAGCATTATAAATGGATGGGGACACGGCAGCAGTCATGCAAATGCCGCCACCGATATAAGTAATTTGGGATACGGTAGCACTTACTTAAGTAATCGATTCGACGACACTGAGGCAGGTGCTGATATTTCCGTTAAGGGTGATGAAAATGCTGACAGTCATACTAAAATTGACACTTATGTTGTTGGAAGAGGTAAAAGTCATGCTAATGCAGATACCTTAGTTATCGGCGGTGGTCATTCTCAAAGTCTTGCAAATGCTAACACCTATGTTAGCGGTGGTGGTCATGCTCAAACTCTTGCAAATGCTAACACTTATGTGAACGGCGGTAGTCATGCTCAAGGTCATGCCAATGCAGATACTTACGTCAATGGTGGCGGTACTGCTGAAAGTCTTGCCAATGCAAATACTTTAGTTATTGGCGGTGGTCATGCTCAAAGTCTTGCAAATGCTAACACCTATGTTAGCGGTGGTGGTCATGCTCAAACTCTTGCAAATGCTAACACTTATGTGAACGGCGGTAGTCATGCTCAAGGTCATGCCAATGCAAATACTTACGTCAATGGTGGCGGTACTGCAGAAAGTCTTGCCAATGCAAATACTTTAGTTATTGGCGGTGGTCATGCTCAAAGTCTTGCAAATTCTATCACTTACGTGAACGGCGGTAGTCATGCTCAAGGTCAAGCCAATGCAGATGCTTACGTCAATGGTGGAGGTTATGCTCAGGGTCATGCAAATGCTGACGCCGATGTCAATGGTTGGGGCCATGGTAATAGTCAAGCAAATGCCGACGCAAATGTTAACGGTTGGGGCAGCGGTCACAGTCATGCAAATGCTGACGCAAATGTTAACGGTTGGGGCCATGGTCATAGTCATGCAAATGCTGACGCCGATGTGAACGGTTGGGGCCATGGTCATAGTAATGCAAATGCTGACGCCGATGTCAATGGTTGGGGTCATGGTCAAAGTCATGCAAATGTTGACGCAAATGTTAACGGTTGGGGCAGCGGTCACAGTCATGTAAATGCTGACGCAGATGTGAACGGTTGGGGCCATGGTTATAGTCATGCAAATGCTGACGCCGATATCAATGGTTGGGGTCATGGTCATAGTCATGCAAATGCTGACGCCGATGTCAATGGTTGGGGTCATGGTCAACGTCATGCAAATGCTGACGCAAATGTTAACGGTTGGGGCAGCGGTCACAGTCATGCAAATGCTGACGCAGATGTGAACGGTTGGGGCCATGGTCATAGTCATGCAAATGCTGACGCAGATGTGAACGGTTGGGGCCATGGTCATAGTCATGCAAATGCTGACGCCGATGTCAATGGTTGGGGTCATGGTCAAAGTCATGCAAATGCTGACGCAAATGTTAACGATTGGGGCAGCGGTCACAGTCATGCAAATGCTGACGCAGATGTGAACGGTTGGGGCCATGGTCATAGTGATGCAAACGCTGACGTCGATGTCAATGGTTGGGGTCATGGTCAAAGTCATGCAAATGTTGACGCAAATGCTAACGGTTGGGGCAGCGGTCACAGTCATGCAAATGCTGACGCAGATGTGAACGGTTGGGGCCATGGTCATAGTCATGCAAATGCTGACGCCGATGTCAATGGTTGGGGTCATGGTCAAAGTCATGCAAATGCTGACGCAAATGTTAACGGTTGGGGCAGCAGTCACAGTCATGCAAATGCTGACGCAGATATGAACGGTTGGGGCCATGGTCATAGTCATGCAAATGCTGACGCCGATGTCAATGGTTGGGGTCATGGTCATAATCACGCAAATGCTGACGCAAATGTTAACGGTTGGGGCCATGGTCATAGTCATGCAAATGCTGACGCTGATGTGAGTGGTTGGGGCCGTGGTCACAGTCATGCAAATGCTGACGCCAATGTCAATGGTTGGGGTCATGGTCATAATCATGCAAATGCTGACGCAAATGTTAACGGTTGGGGCAGTGGTTACAGTCATGCAAATGCTGACGCTGATGTGAGTGGTTGGGGCCGTGGTCACAGTCATGCAAATGCTGACGCTGATGTGAGTGGTTGGGGCCGTGGTCACAGTCATGCAAATGCTGACGTCGATGTCGATTCTAGGTGCTTTGATTTTCTTTGGGGCCATGGTCATCATGGTCATAGTCATGCAAAAACTAAAAAAGATGCCAAAGGTTCGGGTCATGGTCATAGTCATGCAAAGGCTGACGCCGATGTCAATGGTTGGGGTCATGGTCAAAGTCATGCAAATGCTGACGCTAATGTCAATGGTTGGGGCCATGGGAATAGTCATGCAAATGCTGACGCCGATGTTAACGGTTGGGGCCATGGCCACAGTCATGCAAATGCTGACGCCGATGTTAACGGTTGGGGCCATGGCCACAGTTATGCAAACGCTGACGCCGATGTTAACGGTTGGGGCCATGGCCACAGTCATGCAAATGCTGACGCCGATGTTTATGGCGGTGGTTATGCTCAAGGACATGCAAATGCTGGTGGTGACCTCAATGGCGGTACTCACTCAAACGCTGCTGGGTATGCCAACGCTGAAGGATACGTGGACGCTGATGCTTATGCTAATGCTGTTAGTTACGCTAATGGGGGTAGCACCGCCAACGGGTACGCTAATGCCAATACTTATGCTAACGGTGGTGGATTTGGTAACGCCAACGCTGATGCCATCAGCAGTGTTCTAGGCTAACTCACTAAAAGTGCATTATTATCCATATAAAATCAGTAGAGTAAGTGACACTGTGGAATCTGATTGCAGAATACGGCAATTATATAGTATAAACCATTTTTTTCTCACATCTCTTAGTATTTCAAGCTTAGAAAATTAAGAATTGTTGTCTTACTGGTCCATCGTCTCACAGTATCACTTATGCTCTTGTGTAGTAGTCATTTTAATTACAGGAATGTTTAAAATATCTATTATAAAATAAAAGGAATATAATAATTGTTAAAGTTATCACGATCTCTCTTTATAGTGCCTGCATATTATGTAATTATGGAATTAGACTGAATAAGAAAGTGATATAATTAATTCTATGTATTTACCTATATACCATATCTAATTAAGACTTTCCGGCGTGGAGCATATTTCGTCCCAAATTCATAAAATACCGTAAACGAGTGCTGTCAATCGGAATTTAGTAGTTACACTTGCCGCACGGTCCACCCTTACTACAACAACATAAAGGTGATATTACTGTCCAATGATTACCACTGGTATGCAGTTGTCTATACGGTTAAAATTAAATAAAAAGTGTGCATAACCGACTGCTGAGCCATAACCGTCCTAATGTCGTATAAATAATGGAATTTAAGTATATACTATATTTTTAACATAATTATAATGTGTATGTTAGTATTTTTGAGTCTTTTGACATTTCTCGGAACCCTGAGGTCCCGGTCCTTTGGAAGGTATACTAAGGGCCGAAACCAACTCACAGAAGCCCGTTGGACGTATGTAATGAAATGTATAATAAATATTATTATTTGAGATAGGTCATTTTGCTCAAATAAATTACCCTTAATATGAAATACTCTATGTTTATGCTGTGTTACAATGTTGGTGCATAATGAAGTATGTTATTCTACATATTTATCTATCTATGACTATTTTCACGGTGCCAATTGAGACGCCCACATGTTATAGATTTTACAATGCCTTAATAATATAATGTGCACCGTTTTAATTAAGAGCACAATTATTTATGTAACAAATATATATAATTTATGTAAAAATAAAGTATTTTGAGTAAAACTGACTTAAACAAATGCAAGCATTTATTTACCCACACATAGGTAATTACCACATAATCTTATGAGATTTTTAATAACTCCACCTTTAACGGACTTAAAAAAAAGAAAAGGTTCAATTTCTGTGTCTGTGTTCATCGACATTTTCATTAATTTACTGTGGATCGATTTTGAAAATTCGTTTTTTCTGTGACTACAAAAGCATTCGATTATGATCATAATAATGCTGCATGTAGATCAAACAGCTGGTCATTTTTCAATCAATAAAAGAATTTAAAGAAAAAGAAGTGGTAAAATAGAGTCATTCCTTCTCTAACACTTCAATGGCTTTTAAAACACAACAAATATTTGCGGTTTAATCAAATTAATGATCTTTTGTACATTAAGCTAAAATGTGCCTCAGTCTGGCTGCGTATATTTGCTAGAACCTGGAGGGTCTCTACAAGCTGGAGGGTACAGGTTTCCCTTTTTTTTGCAGCAATCCTCTCGTAGACTCCGACCTCCGCCAGACTATAGCAGTAGTATTACTGCTCCGTTGAGCTTGTAAGCGCGACTGGTTAGCATGGTGTCTTCGGCTCGATTGCCGGGTCGTGCAAAGTGTTATTGGGTTTTCTATTTTCCATTAAGATTTTTTTAGTAACAGCCCGGACACCACGCTACCCAGTCGCGCAATTTGAAAGTTGGCGGAGCGATACCACCGTGTCTTAGAAAGGAAGTCGAACCGAACTGTGCCTGATATCTCTCCAGTCGTGTGGGATTGCCGTCCCGGACTATAAGAAAGAGGGTAGAAAGGGTGCAGCTGTTCTGCGCACGCACTTTAATACCCCACGCCAAAGGCTGGTCGTCGAAGCTAAAATTTGCTCTGAAAGACAGTAGTATATTATTATACAGAAGAAGTAAATTACCTTGCAAAGGAGAATTTTGCAACAAAGCAGCTTTGTGGGGTTCCAATTTGGAGTGTGTAAACCTCTTACAATGACATTTAAAAACAATTCAGCCGCATTGGCATGAAATGAAAATGTATGTATCTACCTACATACATTTTAGACACATTACATTACATTTACACTACGTTACAAGAATTATTCGGCGTGTGCCCAAATTATACGGAACAAGATAATGGCGTACGTTCCGATTTATTATACAATTTCAGTGATAATTTCACAAACGTTTAGCAACAACGCCCTCATGCCAATGTTATTTAGGCGACTAACGATCCTAGTAGTACTCTCGAGGCGGATAGGGCCTCCGGCTTGCTTGTCAGCCAGTACCTATCAAAAAAACAGCGTTACTTCAAAATTGAAAAAGTTTATGTGCATCCCATAACCATTGTCAGTGTGCTAGAATTTGACAGTTTCTCACTGAACTAGATTAACGTTAATCTGGGTCTCATTGAATGCAAAACTGGTTCATTCTTTTCATCGACACACATTACTGAGTTGCAATTGAATAATTTATAGGCGTAAACCAAAAAATAGGTGATATTTAATGAAAAAACTCGGTACTCAAATACAAAATTTTTACTGAAACATCATTATTAAAAAAAAAAAATTGAGTTACCAAGCTATATCGCATTAGAACATTTGCTCATGATTAACTTAAAATTACGGTGTCAATTCGTTTTGATATTTTTTCACTCAACACTGAGCAAGAAGGTATGTCGAGACTAGTTGATATGAATATTTCTGCAGGCAACATAATGTATCGTATTCAATGGGCAATGATTTCTTGCATAAAAACCTTAGAAAAATATTTAGCACATGTAACGTGTCCTCATCACTATTTTACACGCTATATGCGTATACCTACTGAAAAATGAAAGGTTCAGTAACCATTATGTCTACAGGGGGTATGTCTATGTATACAGGGGGTCAGCGGGATTGTCCGAAAGGATTACCGCTACCCCGAAACATAAAGGACTAAGGAAGGAACATGGATGGGTTTTAGTAAGTTAGAGTCTGACACGTCCATCTACTCTACCCAGAGCAGGAGGAGTCATTTGATGATAACCCACCCTCAGAAAAAAAAAAGTATACAGCATGTATGAGAAAGTTATGTCTTGTCTTGTACTTATTAATCTGTGGTTATGTTCCTATTTAAAACTGAACAACTTTCTCAATGGAACTGGCATCGTAATAGCGAAAAAAAATTAATTATCCCAAACAAAACTTCAATACCTACTTGATCTAAATGTATGACGACTGATCACTTTCACGATTTTCTTTCTGTTACACTCTGTTTGTTATAGAATTTTTAACTCTTATAATAATTTCTTCAGCCTTATTTTTAAATATATTTCGAATATTCAAACTTTTCAAACAGGAATCTGAATGAGCATTTGTCTTATTAGCCGTTATTTTTTATAGACTCCTTGATATTATCTTGTGCTACTTTAATTTACATTGTAAATTGTTTATAATCTGTAAATGAACATTGCCAATTATTATATTGGTGACATACCTTTTGCTAGTTATCTAATAGTACTGTTTTATGCTTGTATACTGCCTTTTTTTTTCGGGGTAGTGGCAATCCCTTCGGACAATCCCGCTTACCCTAAAATAGGCTTGGCCCTAAAATGCATCAAATGCTTTTTTTTGAGGTTGGGAAATTATCCAATGACTTCTCCCGCTCTGGGTGGAGCGGAAGGGAGTGTCAGACTTTTACTGACTTAAACCCATCCATGTTCCTTCCGTAGCCCTTTATGCTCCGGGGTAGCGGTAATCCTTTCGGACAATCTCGCTTAACCATCAAATGCTGACAGCTCTTTGAGGCGCGCGTGGAACATGTACGCGCCGTCCGGCACGGGCCTAGTCCTGATCGAATGGTGAGCGGCCCATTACACACAGTCTGCAGGCCCTGCTGTATATGCCTAATGCTACTTTTTTGTAGAAGGTGCTTTATATGGATTCATCTGGAGATGAGGCATCGTTCTCTTAACTCCTGGGTTGAATTCCACCTCTCAAAGAATCGTATCATACCGTAAATTTTTCTTCTGTCTACTACTATCCTAATTAATAATATACATGCGAAGGTGATTTTGTTTGTAACGCTTTCACATTCAAACCGATGAAGGGATTTGAGAAAAAAAATGGAACATGGCTAGACCATGACCTGAGTTAGGTCATAGAATACATACTTTTTATCCCGGTTGATAATTCTCGTAGGATACTCGTAATTTCTGACATCCACGCCGGCGAAGCAGCTGGCAAAAGCTATGCCTAGTTCACTAGACACGACATTGAAATGTACTTTCATAGACATTCATATGTAGTCTAAAGCTACAAATGAACGAATGCATGAATGGAGTGCATCATCTTATGAATTCATAATAAAGACATTTCTATGAATTTAGTTATTTGGTCTTGATAGACGTTTAGGACTCACTTGGCCCATGGGCCCACTTTGACACCAGGTTAGACACTAACCGCACGAAAAAGAGAAGAAGAAGGGCTCATCTAGGGCCATATAGAGATCTGCTCCTTTTCGTGTGGTTAGTGATTAACCTGGTGTCAGAGCTTTTATGCTGCTGCCACGTGGCCTGTGACTTAGCTTCACATCTTGTTGAGAAATATCTCTGAGACATGCTAGCAGCAGTGATAGCCTAGTAGTGTGACCGTTGGACTGCCAAGTCATAGGTCTCGAGTTCGAACCCAGGGCACGCACCTCTGATTTTACGGAATCATGTGCGTATTGTTTAATTATCACTTGCTTAAAATCGGTGAAGGAAAACATCGTGAGGAAACCAGCATGTCTCATATAGTGATGATAGATAATATACTCTCTGAATAAGCCTTCCGAATCTCGTTAGAACCAGTCATGTTTGAAAGGTCCTCAGTACTCTCTGCTGAGGAAAGCTGGGGGGGCATCACACGCTACACTTGCCAATTCTCGATTTTCACTCCAAGGGGCCGACCATCACCTCTTATAGCTTATAGCTTTAATAGCACTTTCAAGAGCGATGGTGGTCGGTGACCACATACCCCAAAATCATATTCTATCATTAATACCATTCAATTATCCGTCAAATCAAGCCAATATAATGGATTAAAAAAAAAACAATATTTGATTTCAATTTTGAGTTTTCCGCCTCAAAAATAAACACTTTACTAACTGGTACATATACATACATGTGGTCAAAGGAAAACTAAAAAACATTTAAATATTAAAATACGTTAAAATATTGAATCAAAAATTATTATTATATAATGAGGTTATAAACAAGCATGTACCACGATATTATAATAATTATGATATGTTATGCAATTCCTACACTTCTTACATTTGTTAACTTGTTAATAACACTTACATAATACTAGTAATATTGTAAAAATATAGTTCACTGATAAACTAAAATAGCATTATACAAAATATAACATGAATGCTCGGTATTTTTTTACTACTACAACAAATGCATAAAATAAATCGTATGTGTGTATGTGTAGCTTAGATTTCATAATATTTTTTTTGGATGGCCTCTTAATGTTAATATTTTGTTCTCTTTGAGATTTTATTTAGTTTAGTAGTTGGGTCTTACAGAGTTTTGGACCTCACAATAAAAAGAGCGTTAGTAATTGTGTAACCCTGGGTTCTATCTTAGGCTCTTTTGGGTGAGCTGAATGGTGCTAATCCATGCGTCATGTTTGTGGAAGGGCGCCGTCAGTAGGGACTGGTCATCTCTTAGCTGCCACGGATCTTTTAAAATTTAATTACGGCCGCTTTTTACGTTCTGCATAGTTATCACATGTATAATTTCAACATGAATGATGTAACCCATATTTTCCATTTTTCCGTGGAGTTCCTTGCCCGTTCTTCTCCATAGGTACCTACTGCTTTGGAATGGGCAACTAGCTTCATCTTTCTAGCTGACCGATCCCTTGACAATTCAAAGTGCCTGTAATTGGTTTATTTGAAATTAATGCTTTGAGTTTGAGTTTGTGTTGAAGACACGTCATAATTTTCTTATCTAGAATTTTTTCTCAATATAGGTTTCTAATTTTTATTTTCAGGTTCCATCTATAACTTTAACAATTACCTTTGTTTTCACCGCCTTTTTGCATTTCTAAGAGTCTGACACTCCCTTCCGCTCCACCCAGAGCGGGAGCAGTCATTTGATGATTTCCCAGCCTTAAAAAAAAAAAAGCCATTTTTCAAAACTGTTTAAATACTCGGGTACAATATAGTCTACCTCCGAATTCTCTTGTTCGATTACATGTTTAGGTAGTTCTAACTAAGCTAAGCTATTATTACCGGTTGGGTAATGTTAAAAATCTAATTTCATGTTTTACCTTACAACCGCGTACCATACGAACTTGTAATTGCCCGTGAAATAGGTATTACAATTAGGTTTTGCTGTAGTAGTGACGTGTATGTGTAATTTTGTGACTAAGAAGGATTGTTGTTTGTACCTAAGCTTTACTAATTCGTTTTGATTAATCTGACACTTCGAATCACTAATCTCTAATGACTTAGTACCTAATTAACTATGACATTTCACTCTCTTATTGAAGAATATCAAGAAAGCCCGCTCAATCACTTTTTGCTTGTAGGGTGAGTTCTACATCCTTTGATTAGGTTTTTTTGTGTATTTTCGAAAAATTCAAACAAGACAAGTGGTTCTTTAAATTTGCTGATTCTTGGTGACTGTAGGTCGGCCGAGAAGAGATACAAGGTAGTCACTGCGTTGTCGAGAATATCGCGCCGCACCGGGCGACTGCGACTTTTTTTACATAATTTTATAATACAGTTCATAATATTTACATACAGTATTTATGAACGTTGCTTAAAGTAAAGTGACGTTTAACCCTCAATTAACTAGGTGAAACATACTAACGTAAACACCTTCTATGAGTCCCAGGGACTCACGTTTATTTTTTATGGGATGAAAAAAATATTATTAGAATATCTTTTGATATTATTTTCTTTATTACTTAATTAACGACACGAAAAAAATTACAAAATGGAATAACAATTGAGATCCTCTTACAAATTAAGAAAATTTTACTAATCAGATCAATTATAAAAATCATAACACAAATAACTAGTATGAGTCCGCGGGACTCACTAGGCTAAATTACTTACCAAATACGAGTCGATCACGCACGTCCGACCGTCTCCGCATCACCCGCGCACCTTTAGGAAGGTACTGAGGAGGGGAGGTAACAAACCGCTAAATCGTATGAAATATGTAGGTTCAAAGTTTAGATGTGAGTCCCTGGGACTCAGGTAGTGAATTAAGGGTTAAACGTCTTAAATGTATGGTTGATGAGTCGGTAATCATTACTTAACTTTAGGTAACGTTTATAAATAAACTTCTTTATACCGTGTTTTCGTACCACCTGGAGGATATACCTATTCATTCCTATCTATCAGCTCAAAAATTCTTTTGTTTTCTGGCGGGTCTCATGTCGCTTAGTCGTGTCGGCGCAAAATGAATGGATTTCTCATCCATTCTCCCATGATAGCTTTCGCCTTATCATTCACTTTGCATTCATAGGCAATTTTATTGAGACTAACATGTCACACCTTTTTTACTATGTTCGTGATTACTTATTAAATCTTGAAAACTAGCAAAGTTTGTTATACCAAAAGTAAAGAACCGAAGATTTAATAGGTTTATCAAAAGTCCAGAATCAAGAGAAGTTGCGGGCTAAGACCAGTAAATACCATACATTTATCGCATTGTTTATCCAGTATGGTTTAACCAAAAACACTTCGCTAATCAGTATTTAACAAACTAATCACTTGTAAACGAAGTAATAATTTGTTTAGGAGACCGAGACAAATGGCAATTATGCTGTAGCGTTAAAACCAGCTATATGTAATGCTGGCTTATTAAAGGCGATCAGTCTTTCTCATCCACACCAGCCGTACGTGGAAGCTTAGGATCCCGCCAAAATATCGAACCAACAATGATGAAAACATGCGCTTTGGTAAGTTATACAGTTTTTTAATCCATGTTAGACCTTTTACATACTAAATTATGATTGTAATTCTTAACTAAAACTTTTTTAACATTACATATTTGGTTAGCTCAGGGAAACTAATAAATTTGAACAGAACAAAAAACAACTTGTGTATTCAAATCACAAGAGTATTTTTTTTAATTTTGTATGAAATAGCTCTAACACGGCAAACTGTCGTTGACTTGGTTTACTGTCTGGAGTGCGTGATCAAGCGTGGTTAATGGAGAAACTAAAGATGCCAATAAAGCAGTTTTACCAAAAAATCAGGATTTACTGGGCTCAAAATTTATTTCAGCTCAATACGAAACAAATGAACACTACTGGGTGCCAAATGCATGTCACGGTTCGAATCTTCCGGGTTTAAAAAGATTTCAGATAGCAGGAACAGCGTTTGATCTCTCGTTACCACTGGACACCTACGAGCGATCAGGATTTGATAATTTCTTTAACTATTCTGTGTTATGTTGCAGCTTTTCTTCTTCGCGTTTATCACCATTAGTCAAGCCAACTTATTGAACAGACAGCCATCTACAAGAAAGAGCGCAGAGGATGAGTATCCGCTATACCAACAACAACAACATACACAAAGTTGGCAAGTACTTAACCAACCTACCGCAGTACCCGTAGCTGACACTGAAAAGCGCTTCGGCGCTTACGGGGGTGCTGCTGCTGCTGCTGCTGCGGCTCATGCTGGCGCCGCCGGCGGAGGCTATCTCGGCGGTCATGTTGGGGGTCATGTTGGCGGTCACGTCGGTGGTCATGTTGGTGGACACGTCGGGGGTCATGTTGGCGGACACGTAGGTGCAGCCGCTGCCGCTGCTGCGGCCGCTGGCGCTGGTGCTGGTGGTTATGGCGGCTATGGATCCCGCTATTCCAACGCCAATGCCCACGCCAACGCCAACGCCAACTCATATTCTGGATATGGCCGTTAAATTGGTTAAAGTTTTTGCTACTAACAAATTATAAAGAAAACTATATATGTATAGTCTAAAATTAAATTAATTAGGCAAAATTGGTTTATGTAATTGCCTGGACCTTAATTACTTTTATATTTTGGCTGACATACAATTTTTATTTGGTACCTATTTTTAGTTAATAAATGTATTTATGAAATTCATGTGGTATTTCATTTATCAATAGACACATATATTGTGTACTCCGTTTATTACAATATTAGATCAATAACGGTTTTCAATTTTCGTTATTTAGATAATATGTATATATACAAAGAAATTTATTCTATTTAAAAGAAAGACAAATATTTTTAATTTTTTACATATAGGACGCGCACAGGAAATACAGCAAAAAAAGTAATTACACCAAACAAAATTTACAAAAAAAAGCAAAATAAAAAGATTTAAAAAATAACTCTTATGCGCAGTAGGTACTTTCTTGTTAGCCGTTATTTGTCGAATGCTATTTAAAAAACGGAGTATAGTAAAATTTTGAAAATAAGTGAAGTCATGCTAAGATGACAGTCGCTCTAGTCTCGTAAAAATCTCGGACAAACAAAGACACATTCATTCCTATTTATATATAGATACTACTAGCGATCTGTCTTTTCCTTCGAAAGGTTTCGTGTGCCCCCTCCACGTCCGTAATATGGACCTTCACGTAGACTTCAAACTCCCCACCGTCCAGCAGTTCATGAAACGCCTCTCAAAGCGTTTCTTTGACACTGCTATAAAGCACCGCAATGCCCTGATTGCGACTGCCTCCCGTTACACCCCGTCCCGCATTTGTAAGGATCGCCGTCCAAGGCATAGCCCCCGACGATGCCATTACTCTCCTTCAAGAGAGTTACCCGGCTACTAGCACTGTTAGGAAACCCTACAGGCACTGATTGACGTCCTTCCGTCCTCGCCGTCGAGGCCCGTCGCGACATCACTGTCCATCCCCGCCCGTGATCGAGCCAGCCTGCATTGCCAATGAACCTGTAAATTTAGATGCGCCCGATCCGGCTTGTCACTTCCGGTCCTCCCCCAGCGAAGTAGTTGCTTAGTTTGTAAGTGTTACTAAGCCCTGGCTAAAGGCTACAATTTTATTGTCATATTCATATTCATATATTTATTTGCATTCCATAATGTGTGAAGATCTTATAATAGGCTTAAAGCTAAGGAACAATTACGGACCCTGTAGGGCACAGCAAAAAGTATAAAATTTAAATGTTTGAAATGAAATAAATACATAATAAATTAACAATTTTAAACATGTTCTTAATATTACTTGACTTAATTATAATTATTATATTTAATTTGAGATCAATTATTTGAGATCAGTAATAACATAACATTCTTTTGTAACATTGTGGCAACCACATAAACAGTAGACTACCCTATGGTTGTACGGCGGGATGCCATTACCAATATAAAAAGTCCAGTTGGCTTTTTTTTCCCTGTTTCGCTCAATTGTTGTGACTTGAAAATTTCTTTATTGTAAGTTAGTTTAATGTCTCCAAACGGTTGACTGACACTTTCTGTGACCCAAGGGCTGATTTTTACCTTAGCTAGAGGCATTGCTATACAACGCGGTAATGCCGCTAGTCTGTGAACATTTTATGCTAGTTCTCAGTTTCGTTCGCGTAGATCCATGTACAGAGGCCAGCACATCAAGTTACCACAATCTGTCAAATTTCTTTGATAGTATTTCAACTTTCCAGTCGATAGTGATGCGGAGGAAAGTTTCGATGCCATATTTTGGTTTAACAGCTCTAGTTAGGTTAGGATTTTATATACTTCAGCCGGGGGTTGCTGAAGGATCGTATATTCCCGTGAACTCCGGCGCTGGTGTGAGAAGGACCACCGGGTGGTTTTTAGTTAGTAAGAGTCTGAAAAACCCTTTTGTCCCCCACCACAAATAAAAAAGGAGGTACATATTTGCTTGTACGAGTACATTTAATTTAATTTGTGAATGAACTACTTCTTAATTTTAAAAATATATATTATAATGTGTGCACTGTATAAACCTTCCGGAATACATTTTTTTAATTACAGTGAAAACCGTATTAAAATCTTTGGCGTAGTTTAAAAGAACAACGCGATCACACAAACAGACACGAGAGACAGATGAGACCTAATTTTTGGTGTTTTTCGTGGTAGCAAAATTGTTCAAGGTAGGGGATTGTTCCTAGTATCCTGTTATTAAGGGGGCCATCCACCACTTCATAGCAGTATTATTAAAGAAGAAGAGAGAAGTAATATTAAAATATTACTTCCAGTGGGAAAGAGATGGAACCATACGTCCTGTATAGCTCCATCTCATTCTCACACTGAAGTAATATTAAATTAATACCGATATAAGAAGTGGTGGTTCAGGTCCTGGCCGGCATTTATAATTTAAGGGCATAGTATGACCATTAACGAAGCTTCAAATTGCTTCCAATTAACGATGTCAAGTAGGTACTTATACGAGTTCTAAAGCCATGCTCATTAATGAAGACAAATTAAAATGCGAGTATACCTGGATGAACAATAGAACTCTAACTATTTGATTTTCGTCAATGAAGTTGAAAATTGAAATCTGAAATCAATCAATGTCATGTATTTTTGTTGATTAGCAGTAAGAACCGACATCAACAGAGATTAGTTTCGGCTTAAAGATTTGACAATTCAATTCCAAGATTTGAATGTGTTTGCTGATAATTGGCAGATCATGAACACCATACATGTATTAATTTCGGATTATAATGGCTAAAACATTTTCCACAAAAAGCTTCTTTTCCCTCGTGTCGACACAAATGAGATTGAACTCATTCTTTGGTAAATATATATAAGCATGTTAGCGGGGCTATTTTTTTGAGGTTGGAAATCATCAAATGACTCCTTCCGCTTTGAGTGGAGCGGAAGGGAGTGTCAGACTCTTACTGACTAAAACCGATTCATGTGCGTTCCTTAGCCCTTTATGTTCCGGGGTAGCGGTAACCCTTTCGGACAATCCCGCTGACCTGCCAGGCTTCGGCCCTGACGGGCCCCTTATTTATGCTGACATCTCTTTGAGGCGTGCGTAGAACAAGAACCGGCCGGCACGGGCTACGGGACTGACTAGCATAGATGTGCCGGAGTTAAGAGTATAGCAAAGAAAATAGTTTTCAAACAAAACTGAAACTTTATTCGCGATTACGATGGTGGTAATGAAGAAAATTATTCAGCTTGACGGTCTTTACCTTTAAACTTGATCACACATTTCTAATACATGCTGTTTACTCTCTCTATATAGTTTAAAACAAAGTCTCCGACTGCTTAGATCTTTTGGTCTACATAACGGATTTTAATGCGATTTTCATCTGTATATAGTAATTCTAGAGTTTACGTATGGTTTAACTGAGTTTTCACCCGCTGCTGCGCCCGCGCGACAGTATTTACATTGCACCCGTACAAACCCGGAGAGGACGCTAGTTTAGTATATTTTTGTTAGGTCGGAACTGCGTTGTAATTTTCTTGGCATCAACATAATATATATATTTCCATAGGTAGCACTTCGAATGCCGGTGGTATTTTGATGTATAATAACTAAATATTCCATTATTTTTTTAATTTTCAATAAAATTCATCTGTGGACAGTCCCAGTGGATAACTAACTGTTTACTTTGACTAAAATGTAGTTAAATACAGCGGCTCAATGCAGTGGACAATGTGTATATTTTAACAAACGCGAACAAAACCGCACGCTTAAACTAGTTACCATCAAACATTTATTGGTTTGTACTTGAAAACCTGTTTTCACGGGAACTTTCGAATAATAATTTCTTATCACTCTTGTAAACTGCGTAATCATTTGTTCAGGAAACCGTTACTAATGGCTATATAATCCTTTGATTGAAACTTGTTATAATGCCGCCTATAACATATTGTACCTGAGTTGACCGCACGCATCATACGTAGAAGTTGAACAAACATGAAACTTTTTATTCTGGTAAGTTAGGAACTTGTATCACAGAAATATTGTGAGCAATGCAGAATGATTTCTAAATTTAAATTAGAAAATGTTATTGAAATAAGTGAAGTGTATATTTGTAAATGAGGTAGATTGCTTTAAGAATCCGCTGTACCTAAGTTTGTTTATGAAAAAATCGGCCCAAAGAAAGTGAGGTTTAGTATAAACGCTATTATTTAAATAAGTTCTTTTGTCATTGACACAATGCCCACCGCTTTATGTTTTAGGTTAGTATCACTTTATTTGACGTTACTATAAAGATTTTATTTTCACGAATTATTTTATTTCTTATTTCAGTTGTTCCTTTTTATCGCAGTTACGTGTCAAGATTATCAGTTGCCACTCAATAGGCGACTGATTGCAAGACAAGGGGACCCGGGGTCTAACGAACCTTTTGGTGATCAAGTTCACGAAAAACTTAAAATATTGGCGAAAAAGTATATTCTCGATGGTGCAGTAGACCCAGATCCTCAAACACTTTTAGTTCCATATATTTACAAGCCTGTCCATGTACGGTCGCGAGTGAATGGTCGTGGTGTTAATCTCCATCAGCAAAATTCGAATCCCGCTTCTTCTCGTTTTACCAATCCTGGGATTCATACTAGATTTCTTATAAATGAATCGGCTCACCTCCGACAGGTTGCCCAAGCTGACCACGATGCTCTGCTTCTGCAAAAAGCTAACGCTGAACGAGCAATCCGTCTTGCTCAAGCTGACAAGGAAGCACTCAGCAAACTATCTGATGAAGACAGGCAGTTCATAGAAAGCAAACTAACACCAACTGAACGAGAAGCGTTACTTGTCCAACTAGAAAATGGCCAACTCGATGATCTTCTTCCTCGAGAAGAAAATCGATTTGGTGGCTTCGGTTCTTCAGTAGGTGGATTCTCTGGAGCTGCTGCTCAGATCGGCGCTAGTGCAGGCGGTTATATTGGCGGCAAGCTCGCCGGTAGCCTGGGGGCTAAACTTGGAGCTGCCGCAGGAGCTTACCTCGGTGCTGCCGCGGCTAGTCGTTTTGTAAAAAAGACAAGTGCGGTATCGGAAATGGTATCTAATATTATATCTGACGATGCTCCTAAAAAAAAAGGGCTTAATTATGGTGCCACGATAGGTGGTTTTGGTGCTCTTACGGTGAATAATAATTGAATTTTATAATCGACTTTTACGATAAGGTCAGAATATTTAGTTTTTATAATAAAAATGTAGTTGTTACAAATAGCCTTTAATAGTTTATAAGCCCGATTTTTACATTCGAAGTTCAGGTACTGTGTCAACTTGATGATTCAGTCAGTGATAGTTGTACAGAGTTCTTAAGCGAGTTAACATGAAGTTGCATTTGACATCAAATCTCCCAGGAAAGCTGGATTGAGAAATGCGGCAATAGCTCAATATTTGAAGCAATACTATTGGAGAGATTCGAAATTAGACAACTCAATGTTACAATTAAATACAGTCTACTAATTTCAACTTATTTGTAATTCAGAATGCTTTTAGATAATTGTTCGATCTCATAATAATATATGGACACTGGTGTTATCTTCAAATAGAAATAAAATAAGAAACCAGTCTGTGCGATGAGACCGCACATATTTTAAGAATAAATGTTTATCTTAGTGTGGATTTAGAGGTGTACAATAAAGTATTTAAAAATATATAAATAAATAAAATAATTATTAAAATGTTCATTGTATGTCCATCTTTTTATTCCTATTTTGAAGTTATTTTGAAGATGCAACAAAGATTGAATTGAATTGGTAAAAAGGCTATCTCTTGAAGTTCCAGTTGTTGTTTCAGGGGACAAGTTTATTGGCATCTAGCAGGGACAAACTCAGACCCTATGCTGCTCGTGAGGTATTCCTAATGGGAGTTTCCCAAACCTAATAACATTGCAAGACCTGGGATAGAGAAATATTATTTATCAGTCGCGCTTGCGATTACTAGACCAAAGAGGTAGCCATATTCAGCAAGAACGACGTAAGATATACCAAAAAAAGGATGGCGCTGCTTATGTGAAGGGACGACATTTTATGCTAGTTCTCAGTTTCGTTCGCGTAGATCCATGTACAGAGGCCAGCACATCAAGTTACCACAATCTGTCAAATTTCTTTGATAGTATTTCAACTTTATTGCAAAGACATAAGGTTCATTTTTAATTGAGAAAATTTGACAGTTAGGGATAGCTTGATGTGCTGGCGTCTGTACTACGTGAGATTGTACAACTGACCCTTTTAAATCTTTCTGAAGCAGTTTAGCATTCCTAATTCTTATTTGAAACTAGCTGATCCGACAGACGTTGTCCTGTCTTAATTATGATACCTACCTTACATACCTACCTTACTTACCTACCCTACCCACCTACACTACATACCTATCTTACCTCCCTACCTACACTACCTACCCTAACTACTCCACCTACCTAACTTTTCTCACCTTTTAAACCTTCCCTGGAATTCCACAAATAATTCAAGACCAAAATTAGCCGAATCGGTTTAGCCGTTCTCGAGTTTTAGCGAGACTAACGAACAGCAATTAATTTTTATTTATATAGATAGATTTAGATGAAATGCTGGCATCGGAAGAAAAGGATGGAATGCTTGAACTTGAAACAACGAACCACGACGTTGATTATAAAGGTCTTGCGGTCTTAAACAACGCTCGGTGTACTCTAGGCATTCATTCCCACTTAATAATATTTTAAAGGCATGAGTTTTAATATACATACACCGTGCAATTTAGTCGTCTTACAACGGCAGCCCAATTCATGTTGACCACTAATCATTCACTAAAAAAGAACTATGTATACTCGTATGAACATTTGGATAATTAAAAAACAATAAAATATCGTAAATGCACAACGATCTTTAAAACAGCCTGTAGAGGACTATTGGACGTGGACTAATTTAGATTGACTTAAGAAATGTTGTCTCATCATAGAAAAGGGCGATGGAATTATCTACCGTTCGATGCGTAAACATTATTAACAGGATGTTGCTTATTGTAAGGCATTATTTAGTTTTCGTTGTACCTATTATCTTAATTAAAGGTAACAACTTTTTAATCACACCTATAGATTTTTATGTCGGATACATCAAGTGGGCCACATTTGTAAGACGACTAAAATTGCACGGTGTATATCTCTTGAAATTTGATATCTGGCTTAACATGTGAACGGCATACGGACAGTACCCCGTTAAAAGCGTGCTTAGGAATACTTTTTCAGGTTGCTGATTTATTTAATACTTCAAGCAACAAAAATGTACAGAGGTAGACTTATAAATATTTTCTACCAGTCAACCTTAAATCGCCACTCACCTGTTTTTTTGCTGTGGGTGTGGATTTCCTCAAGGATTTAACAGTTCGACATCCTTGATTATTGCAGTGTTGATTCAATGAAACAAATGTTATTTCATGTAATTGTTATCAGTTAATCGGTAATCAGTATTCTACTTCCTACTTTAAATATAATAATATTATAAATGTGAAAGTTTGTGAAGATGTTTGGATGTTTGTTATTTAATCACGCCAGAACGGCTAACGTATAGAATGAAATTTGGCACAGACAGATTATGATCTGAAACAGCACATAGTATACACCTCTCGCCGATATCCACGCAGGCGTATCCGCTGGCAGGAGCTAGTATAATTATAAAAGCCTGGACTATCGCATTAGGTAATGAATACATGGTCGTTATAAGGGATATTCATTATTTATTTATTTAAACTTTTCGCAAACAATAAAGGTACAAAGGTGGACTTAATGCCTTAGGCATATATACATCCATACATAACTTCGATATTTCAAAGTTATAGCAGAACTCCTTTGATATGCAAAAGAAACGGCAAAAACATACACTTAGCTTCATTATACGATTTCAGCAAAGTCCGAAACGTCTCCTGCGGCGGCTGGGACTCCCTCAACCATCCCGCCATCTCCTTCGCTAGCATGACTGCTTCGCAGAAGGAGCTGACTGCCTCCCACTTCCTCTCGCTCTCTTCTCTCTAGCCACTCCTCAAAGAGGGGTCTTATCGCCACTGTCGTGGCGTGCCATGCGCTGTGGCTGGGTTGCGACAGTTGCTCTTTCTATGCCACCATTAGATCGAATAGGAGGTCCACCCGCTCTGCCGCGATTTGCCACGCAATGGGAGCTTCTCCTCGGCGTAGTGTCTCCGTGCGCCACACATACAGGCGCGTGAGGACTAACGCTTCCAGATCCCATGGTGGCAGTCTGGCATGGAGGCTTGCCGCCTCACCCAAGATCGTCCGTTACCTCTGGGTTAGCCTTACGGCTACCATCTTTGGGTCGCATTCATATAGTGAGCCACCGCAGTGAACGCGCCCTCACCGGGGCCCCACATAGGGCCATGGACCGCACGACCCTCTCGTAAAGCCTCTGGCAAGAGGCGATTGAACCCCACAGGTTGGGCAAGAGCCGCTTTAAGACGGCCCTGCCCCGTTGCAGTTTTGGGGTCAAACGTCGGAAATGCTCGACGAAATTCCACCGGCTGTCGAGGACGAGACCCAAGTCATCGTTGTCTCAACGCTGATGTGAACCCCTCTTACCGTTAGTTGGGATCCCGATGGTAGCCTGTTCCGGGGCCCATGAAAAGAGGTCGACCCACAGCACCTAGTCGTAACCTATGTCCCTCAGGAACGGCCCCAGAACCAATACCTGAGACACACCGCACGACATCTCTTGCCGGTTTCACTATCCGTCGCGACGCTGGTAGGTGACGACTCTATCGTCAGATATGCCTCGACCACTCGACGGAGGTAGGTTGGTACCCGATGATACCAAAGTGCCTCCCCAATTCAGCTCCAGGGTAGGGTGTTAAGCGATGTCGAACGACACCGCCATGACAACCTTGGGGTTGTCATGGCGGGGCCAAGGATACCGCCGCCTCCCGTCATGACGGTTCTAACGCGCATGATGGCGTCCACCGTCAAGCGCCCCTTGTGGAAGCCAAACTGGCTAAGCCAACCGCCTGCAATCAACCTCTCAAAGAGCTTGATGGGCTGGTAAGCGGACGGAGAGTTCGCAGGCCGCCCTGGCTTCCGAATGAGGACCAGCTTCCTCGTCTTCCAACGGTGGGGACACTGGCCTCTCTCCATGCATGCGCCTAAGAGCGCCTAAGAGGCGGGGGAAGGGAACAGAGCGCTCACCACCTCCTCCCCCAGCCGGGGGTGGAGACTCTGCGTCAGCGGGGGGGGGGGGGGCATGTGCGGAGTTTATTTCGCACCATTTAGTAAGGGCGCCCCCATGGATCTCTGTTTAGAGTCTCCATCATCTCCTCGCGGGCTCTCTTGGAGGGTGGTCTTCGACGCTCGGTACCCCTCGTACAGCTCCGCTTCGGTGCCTGGTGTTCAGGTATCGCACTTCGACGCACGCCTTGCGTAGCGACTCCACCTCCTGCGACCAGCAGTACACCTGACGTCAGGCGCATGCTGACCTGCTTGGGGGCGTGCCACGTCACATATCTCGGTGAAATACTCACAGAAATTAATATTTTGAAAAACAAGATCTTGGCGACCGATAGCACCGACTTTGGCTACGCTTCATCGAAGATCCATGTACCATTGCACTACTTATCGAATAATGTGGCTATTCGTGTTTCTATTAAATATTTACTTTGTTCTTCAGTGATATAAAATTATATTGTCGTGTTGATATTTATTGCTTTTTGATGGGGTATGTTCCAGTACTTTATAATATTTTATAACAATCTTTATGAACATGTATTGTTTTACCGTTATGTTTGTCTAACTACCGGTGTATGTGTCTGTAGATATGTTTGTTGAAATAGAATATTATATTTTTTTTACATTTCTACAATCATTATAATCTTGCATACATTGATAAGCTACTGTCAATGACTGTTGTTATTTCTGCAAGAGATCGAAACGTTTCAAGTCAATCATTGCAGTATTTATGCAGGTTGCGCACAAAAAATACAATGTTGCCACCGAAACCGGGGCACAAAAAAGGTAAATAAAACATTTACCTTTTTTTCTAAAATGTTTTATTAAATATATCATGTATTCGGCTTGTGTTACAAGCAAATAATATATGAATATAATAATAAATATTGATTGAAGTAACCATGACGAATAGCGATTTATTTCTAGCATTGGATACTGTTATAATACCACCCTTTTACCCCAATCAGTCTTGGTACCGCTCAGAGTCGAAATTAAGCTGGACACATTACCACCGGAACAAAAACTACAATGAAAGCATACTGCCTGGTAAGTGCGAAGGAAGTTTTTCCGTCTTTATTTTCTTCGCATTGAACCTTTACCAACTTCAACCTCATTTTGATTTCAAAAGATATTGTTGATTATTTTTTTCGTTTTTTATAATGGCCGGTTTTCACACATAAGGCGAGGTTGATAGGTTTGTTTGGTTCAGTGAATCATGCTGCTGTCTGACGTTAACACATCCAGCCATTACTGAACTGTCTTCAAATGTTAAGAAAAGGCCAGTGATTGACTATTAACTAAATTGACTCAGAGACTGGGTTTGGAGGCCCCTATGTCTTCTTTTCTAGTTGTGAAATATTATGTATGGGAGAGATATCTTTTTAAAGTAGGGTAAGATAATAAAAAATCGGGTGATTTGAAAATGAGCTTGACTTTCTTTTCTAGCCTATAACATCTCTAAGCTGGGCAAAGTCATCTACTTTTGAAATTGCGGTATTCGACCAAATAAGTCATTCATAGTTTATTATGTCCGTTTCACCATGACCACGAATTTTCAATAACATCAATTTGAACTAATATTTCCTTTTTTGTTTAAGGTTCTCCTTTGGGCTATAGTCAGCGGATGCAAAGCGCAATTATGGCCACCATTTCATCGACAACTGCTGTTTGAAGATGCCCTTGCCAGACAAGCCAATTATTTTAACTCATATGGATATGCATATGGCCCGTATGCTTCATATGCCAACCATGTCCCGTACATCCACTATGGCTCCCCATTTTTCATTGGTAGTAGGCTAGGCATTCACGGTGGTGTTGGTGGTGGTATAGGCGGAAGTATTGGTGGTGGTATAGGAGGAGGTATTGGTGGTGGCATGGGAGGAGGTGTAGGAGGTGGTGTGGGTGGTGGCGCTTACGGAGGTCTCGGTGGAGGCGCCTATGGCGGTCTCGGTGGTGGTATTGGCGGTGGTATTGGCGGTGGTATTGGCGGCGGCGCTTACGGCGGTGTTAACGGTGGTGCTTACGGTGGTATTGGCGGCGGTGCTTACGGTGGTGCTAACGGTGGTGCTTACGGTGGCGTTGGCGGCGGTGCTTATGGTGGCGCTAACGGTGGTGCTTACGGTGGTATTGGCGGTGGAATTGGTGGTGGTATTGGTGGTGGTATTGGAGGTGGTGCTTACGGTGGCGCTAACGGTGGTGCTTACGGTGGTATTGGCGGTGGTGCTTACGGTGGTGCTAACGGTGGCGCTTACGGTGGTATTGGCGGCGGTGCCTATGGTGGTTTAAGTGGAGGTATTGGGGGTGGCATCGGGGCTGGTATTTACCGTCGCTCAAATTCTCTGTACAATTCTGAGCTAGATACCAAACCAGAGTTGGAAAACAGATTCGGCCTTGGCGGTCACATCGGCGGTCATATCGCTGGACACATCGGTGCTAATGCCGGATTGGGTCTAGGTCTTGTTCCCTATGGTTACGGAAGAAAATAAAAGAAGAAAACAGTAAACTAAATATACAGACACCTTTTTTTGAGATTGTTTCAAAATGACAAATAGATTTTTGATTATAATAAATAAATTGTTGACTGAACGAAAATGTGATATAGTGCCAATTTGTGAAAAAGAAAACTAGGATCTGAAAATAAATCAGCTGAAGAAATTGTAGTAGTTATTATTTAATTTTGACCTACATAGTTTTATATTTTATGTAAGTTTAGGTATTATTCACACAATAATATTTTTTTACACTACTGTCACGTGAGCCCCTTATATTATTTTTATCGTCTACACACATTCCAAACTTAATGCATTAGAAATCAATTAGGAATGATAAATATTTAATATTATAATAACATATTATTGATTTATTTAACCATTTAAGCATACCCATATAAACAAACAAGAAGAAAAGAACGGAAAATACGTAAGTCCAATAATAATGTAATGCTGTCAGTTAGCCTGATTTTGAAATTGAGATTAAAATCAAAGGGCCCAGAATTGAACCTTGGATAACACCTACGTCGTACACGTAGGTGTTATCCAAGGTTCAATTCTGTGTGTCAAATGCTCACAATTTCTCTGATCATGAACTCTCATTATCACACGAAACAATTTCCTACGTTATTATCACCAGATTTACTGTACCTATCATATATTTTTATGATCGTAAATAGCACATTCACGATTATAAAAATCACAGATTATTAAAAAATAATTAACCATTAAAAATTAAAAAAAATGTTGAAGTAAATGGTGTCGAAGTATGAAAGCAGTAGCATACATAAAGCGGTTTATTAAAGCGATTATCACACAATTTTCAAATATTCAATTTTAACAATTTGACAAAAATATCTTTGCTAGAATGATCGAAGGTTTCACCTCTATATATTTTTATAATGAGTGGTAATGAAATGAAGATATTTTCCCTATATTTCGCAGTGCACACCTGGCATTGCATTTTTTTTTAAAATCAATTTTAGTTACATGATGTCATAAAAATCAAATCACAAAAAACGTTGAAATCCCGAATTAATTTTAAACTCGTCTTTGTATTAGCAATTAAAGTTATAATACATAATAATACCTCGGCAACATACAAAAAGAAAAAAAATCCTTTCAATTTCATGAACCATTAAATTCATCTTAGAATTGAATTGTGTTCTTAAGAATGATTGATTGGATTAAACGATTTTATAACCTGTTAACTGGGGATTAATTTGTTAGGAAAGGCGTGACAAATGATGATGATAAGGTCTTTAAGTCTACTATATTAACAGCTTAATGAAGTCATGGATTAGTAGAAGCCCTACTCTGCGTGGCACCGCAAGAAACAAAATGAAAGGTTATCTTTTGGTAAGTGAAGTATTCCACTTTAACTATAAATTATAAATTCAATCATTTCATTCTTTTAATTTTATTATTTGCATTTACCAACATTTGTTAGTTAATTTAAGCGTGAATTAGAACAGACATGTATGTTCCTTGAGGCTTCCATTTTCATTCATAGTCCACTTGATTCAAGATTAATTAAATTAAACTACAGATTTTTATATTACAGTTATGTTTCTTCGCTATTGTCACCACATGTTCAGCAGAGTCAACCAGCTCGGAGTATGAAAATGGACTAAATCTATCAAGCAACTTATACACTGATTATCCAAGCCTCGGCACAGATGGCAACTCAAACAATTTAAATGATCTAAATTTCGAAAACTACTATCTCAGAGATGGTCATACCAATCTTGGGTCAAGAAGTTCCAATAATTTACGAAATAACTTGCTTAACATTGGCAGAGAAGGAAACTCGAACAATGATCTCTTGAATTCTGAAAATAATAATCTTTTACGAAATAATTTACTTAGGCAAGGGAACTCTGAAAATAATAATCTTTTACGGAATAATTTAGTTAACATTGGCAGAGAAGGAAACTCAAATAATGATCTTTCGAATTCTGAAAATTATAATCTTTTACAAAATAATTTACTTAGGCAAGGGAACTCTGAAAATAATAATCTTTTACGAAATAATTTACTTAGGGAAAGAAACTCAAACAATTTAAATTCTTTGTACTCAGTGAATAATAACCTTTTACCAAATAATTTACTAAATATTGACAGAGAAGGAAACCCAAACAATTTGTATCTTTTGCCAAGTGACGTGTTAAATGCTGGTAGGGAAGGAAATCCAAGCTATTTAAAACCAAAACTTATAAACTCAGCAAATACCTATCTTCAAACAGCAGATAGTCTAAATCCGAGCTTCCCAGTAAACCCACCCCTCGTGATTCCAGGAAATTACAATACTTTACCTAGTGTCAATCCAAATGATAATTTAAATCATGTACCAGCTATTGTTTTACAACCTGCAGGCGTAAATGCAACTCCTTCGGCTGAGACCAGGTTTGGTCATCACAGGGGTTGTAATCATTATGGATGTGGAGGTGGGTATGGAGGTGGGCCCCCTATGGGACCCCCAATGGGACCCCCCATGGGTGGAGGGCCCTATGGAGGATTCGGTGGTGGGGCCGGTGGTGGAGCCGGAGCTGGAGTCGGTGGTGGTATTGGTGCTGGTATCAGTGGTGGCATTGGAATTAGTGCTGGCATCGGTGGCTCTATAGGAGCAGGCGCAGGAGGCCATGGATATGGTTATGGTGGGGGTGGTTATGGTGGCTTTGGTTAGTAAATTAAACAAGTTTATAAAATCACTTTGATTATTCAGGAAAGTTTCGTTAGCAAATAAAATAAATAAAATCAGTAGTGGTCAAAATTTTTAAAAGTAAGAACTTATATGTTTCTGATCTTTTGTATGGAAACCCTTAAATAAAAAATACCCATATGGTTTTTTAATAAGTGATTATTAATAAACTGTTTTTTGGAAATATATGGTGCTTTTATTTATTATTTTCATCGTGTTTATGAATGCGGTATTAAGCAAACAAATTGTTGATTGAATGATACTAGATTCGTTCTACTAGTTTCGTTTTCTTTATATTATTTATTACTCTCTCTTTTTAATATGCTTGCGTGTTTATATTAATTTGGATAATCCAAACCGATGAATATTTAAAATTAGCCAGAATGTTTTAATAATAATATAATAAGATCCTTGCATTTCCAAGTCTAGAAGAGGTAGGATCAACATTTAACGTCTGACATTCCGTTATTGCACTTACAATTATTTTTATTGCGTAATTTATTAATCCATGTACAAATTGTAATTTAATAGTATTTAAATCGAGTCGTGGTTTTGACAATGACAAAATACGAGTTTTCATGAATTGTGATTAATCTCCCAAAGGTTATAAGGTAACCATTTCTGTCCTTTGTACTCTACCCTATCTTTAAGGGATGTTGGGCTAAATCTCGTCGGAAGAGATCATGCCTTGATCTGAGGCGCCTTGTCTGTTAAACGTTACGGGGTTGTTTCGAATGCCCAGAGTTCCATGGCCTTTTCTGCCGACTATTTGTACTCGACAACGCCGCCACAATCTGTTTACGCGATCGTCATCCAAAACTGTCGCCAGAACGGGATCCCCAGTGTGTCGTATTTTAAAGAAGGGATTCTGACTGCCAACCATAAATGTCATGTGTTTGTGGGTGAATGGAGTTTAATTATGCGTATAAATGTCTTGTGTGTACATTGAGAGGAAATATACAAGGGGATCCACTGTTCCATAATTCGTCCGTTTTAATTAACTATACAAAGAAAGAAAAATAGATCAACATTAATCACGAGTACAAAACAGAAATAGTCTGCTACTGCACGTCATGACAAGAAGGCTTTCACTCAGCATGATGCTGAGCTGTATTGTACGCACAGCATAACGCTAATTTTCAGTGGTCACCCAATCAAATAAAAAAAATATGATTCTATGCCTTTTGCGGGGCAGTTCAACTATGGCTTACAATTCACTCAATGACGTGAACCATGCCTATAGTGCTATTCTGTAAAAAGCTCACCGTGATAACGTAGGTGAAGTGAGTTTCAAGTGAGCTGTCAATAATGGCAATCCCTAGACATGCCCTGCGCTTAATCTTCCCAGCTAATGATTATGAACGGGCCCCAGTACAGGTCAACTTGACATTTGTAACGCCGTTATTTACTTTTGATATGAGCTATCTGGCGAAAATAGTCCGGTGATCGTAGATTCGACAATCCCTGAGTCTTAGCAGTGCTGCTGGTGGTAGCGCCTCAGCTATAGCAGCCTGGGTTTGGATTTGTGCCCGGCTGATAGCAATAGGCTCGCCTATTACCACAGGAGACTTAACATAACTGTCGAAATTTGGGTGTAGTCAGCCAAAACCTTCAGAGATCAAAAAACGTGATATTATGTTATGTAAAATACACCCTAAAATTCTTCTTCTCTTTCTGACGACGGTACTTTGCTTTCATATTGTTTGAGCTCAATTAATTGTCAACTTTAACATTATTAACTACAAGTATTCTAATGCATTAGCCACTTTTCGTATCAATTTCACAAACAAACACTTATCATCTTAAAATTGCATTGTGTTGAATTAATAATTTGATTTGATTAATGGATTTTTATCACCTGTTAACTGCGGCATAATTTGTTTGCCAAGCCGTGACCAATGGCGTTGTTGTTTTAGTGTTTAAGTCTGCTATATTACGTCTTTTATTAAAGTCTTGGATGTCCTCGCCATTAGTAGAAGACTCTGCGTGGCATAGTGAGAGACTAAAATGAAAGGTTTTCTTTTGGTAAGTGAATGTTTAATCATTTATATATACTACTTTAAGAAGAATTATCAGTATTAAATAAAAATTAGACAGGTGCAAGTAGAACTTGCATACCGTACAATATTGAACACCACATGGTACTTTTTTTTAACTACTTCATCTAAAAAACCGTCGTTTCTTTTGTACCCCCTTTAATTAATTTTTATTATTTGTTGTTAAGCGGCAAATACACAATCATTTTTTGAACATTTAAATTTTTTATGTATAGTGAAGTGTTTGTTCAACGATTGTGTCTGCTCCGCTGACGGTTAATGATAACAATGTTCAAACTAATATCGATTTAATCTCAAAGGTCTGCTAAAATGAGAGCTTTTTATTTAATACTAGCTTCTGCCCGCGACTTCGTACGCGGATCCTGTTGCTTATGCCAGCGACAACGGGGTATTCAAAATCGAAGAGTTGAATCACGATCAGCGGTCAGTCGCGCATCACGTTCCGCACTTGTCTCTAGAGACCTCGAAATCGATGTGTATATACGCTGAGAACTTAAGCGTAATTCTCTTTCCGTGAACGTCTCAGACTCGCGAGACAATGCATGACTTTCATGATCAGCGGTCAGAGGCGCATCATATTCTTCACTGGTCTCTAGAGACCTGGATGTATATGCGTAAATACGCTGAGAACGCAGGTGGTGGTAGATTCTTCGGATCTTATGATCTTTAATCTTTTAGCTCCTTTGGACCATTGGGAAAGATTTGACTTCTTTCTAGGCATTGTAATAGTTTTATGATAAAGACACCTGATCAATTAAAATCAAAGTGACTGCTCCCCAGTGTTATCGGGTAGGCTACCGTGTAACGAAGATAAATGGAAAAGGAAATTAAACACTCAAATAACATAAGCCCGAAGGCATATTTATTCGGTAAAATAAAAAGAGTTTTGGCCAGTAGAGTCAAATTTTCAATGATATACCATCGTCATCGAAAATCAGTCCTAAACTGTTTCCGCCTTCACCGCGTGGAAGTACGCCCAGCTTATGTTATTTTATAATTATACAGTGAAATTATTGATGGCTTTGATTTCCACATCAGATGTTTCTGATCTTCGATTTTTTAAGTCAATAGCAAATTACTATCAGACTGAACAACATTTCCTAAGACGTCATTCCTGTATATGTTATAGTGTAGCTGGGCTCTTGGAATTCCACAACAGGTGTTCCAGATCTTCAAGTTTTATACGTCAACAGAGCGTGCTCATCAGGCTGAACAACTTTTGCTAAAACGTCATTCCTATATAATGTGTTATAGTGTAGCTGGGCTCTTGGAGTTCCACATCAGGTGTTCCAGATCTCCAAATTTATTCTCTCAGCAGAAAATGGTCATCACGTGGAACAATTTTTGATATAGTACCATTTTTGTATCTCTTATAGTTTAACTGGTCTTTTGCGGTTCTGCACCGGTGTTCAAGTTTCCTATATAAATTATAGCCTATTTGTTGCCCAGACTTAAAACCTACACAACCAAAAAAAATATCATTCAAATCCGTCCAGTAGTTTCGAAGATTAGCGTGTACAAACAAACAGACATACAGACAAACAGTCAGATTTTTTTTTGTATTCGTGCTCTATTACTGTGTCTAAACCCCCTCAATTATTTTTTTTAATATATTCAATGTACAGACACAGTTTTTTTACTGTTTTACTATTATGTACAGATTTACAAATTTAAAAAAAAAATTGAAAAAGAACCTAACCTATGAACCGTACAACATAAATAAATGAAATATACAAACAGTCAGTATTCAAGTGAATCGCAATAATCTAATGCAAATATTCGCACAGGATACGTGCGTTCGCTACGAATAACTGAATCCTTATGGCAGCGGCGCGTTTTTTGTTTTTTTTGATAAGTGCATCTCGCAGTTCAACCATAGGGTTGTCTACTGCTTAACCGGACTTGCCTGTGGATGCCACAAAAGAATTATACCCTCCAGCCAGGGCTTAAAATAAACTATCAAACTAAGCGACTACACGCTAAGGGCAACCCCTGTGGGGTACGGACCTCGGCTTAGGGCGTCGCTGGGGGAGGACAGCAAGGGACAGCTGGATCGGGGGTATTTTTAAACTACTGGCTCAGCGGCAACGCGGGCTGGCTCGAGCACGGGTCGGGGGGATGGGGATGAACAGGGTCGTCGCGACGGGCCTCGACGCCGACGGCGAAGATGGAACGACGGAAATCTGTGTCTATAGGGTTTCCTAACAGTGCTGGTGGCCGGGTTACTCTCCTGGAAAAGAGTGGTAGCATCGTCGGGGAAATGAGGGTCGTGCCGATGCCGTGGACGGCGAACTTTACTGATGCGGGACGGGGTGTATCGGGAGGCGGCCGCAATCAGGGGATTGCGGTGCTTTATAGCAGTGTCAAAGAAACGCTTCGAGAGGCGTTTCATGAGCTGCTGAACTGTGGGGACTTTAAAATCGACATGGAGGTCCATGTTACGGACATAGAAGGGAGCACCTGAAACCCTACGGAGGAAACGGTTCTGATGGCAGCGGCGCGGCTCTCAGCGCGCTTTATTTAGCCACGGATGCGCAGGCGCGAGGCGTGTACGTACTCTGATACAACCTAAACAAATGTTCGCCGTGATTCTTTAAATTGACATAACTTTTTTATTTATGAACCGATTGATATGAAATAAAAACTAAATGTTAAGTGAAGCTTACTACAATATATTAGTGAAAACCGCAACTAAATCGAATAAGCCGTTTCTGATATTAGCGTGCACAAACACACAGACAAACCGACAAACAGACAAACAGACAAAAAAAAAATTAATTACAATTTCGGGTTCGGCATCGATATAATAACAACCCCTGCTACTTTTTTTTAATTTATTTCCATTGTACAGACACCACTTTTCTACAATTTTATTATATGTATATAGAATAGATGAATAAACGAAAAGCTCAGTGGAGCTCATGGCTAAGTACAAACAGCCGCACAGGTTAAGCTACGCTTGCCGGGGTTGGCCGTGGATGGGTGAACATCTTTACATAACGAGACTCCTCCGTGTCTCGGAAAGCGCGTTTAGCGACAGCTCCCGGCTGTCAATTGTGCATCTTTGACAATCGTTTCGGGTTGTCAGAAGCCCGAAAACCTGACAGGCAGTATTACCAAGGGCTATCGTATTGCCCAGTAACTGGGTTGTGGAGGTCAGATAGACAGTCGTTTCATGTAAAATACTGGTATTCAGCTGCATCTGGTTAGACTGGAAACCGAACCCAACTTAGTTGGGAAAAGGCTAGGCAGATGATGAAAGGAAAAGCTCTTCAAGTAGTATCCAGAATCCAGCACGCCAATATTAAGCGGTAGAAGTGTATATTTATTACGTTTATAGGTATTTATAACTAACGCCAATGAGTTACTTGAATTATAATGCCATTATTTTATATTACAGTTATGTTTCTTCACTATTGTCATCACGAGATCAGCAGAGTCAAGCAATTTGGAGTATCAATATGGACAAAACCTACAAAACAACTTGTACAATAACTTAGGAAACATTCGAAGAGAAGGGTCCTCCAGAAACGCTGAAAATAAAAATCTATTGCCAAATGGATTAGTATACGTAGGCAGAAGAGGAAATTCAAATCTTCTGAACTCAAGAAGATCCAATCTTTTATCAAATGACGTACTAAACGTTGGCAGACAGGGAAACTCGAACAATTTAAATCTTTTGAACTCAGAAAATAGTAACTTGCTACTAAATAATAATAACCTCCTACCAAATACTTTACTCAAAATTGGTAGGGAAGGAAATTTGCACAATAATCTTCGGAACTCAGAAGATAACCTGTTGACGAATAATCACAACCTCTTACCTAATTATTTACTCAACATTGGCAGAGAAGGAAAATTGCACAATCATCTTCTAAACTTAGAAGATAACAACCTTTTGTCGAATAATAACAACCTCTTATCGAATAATTTACTCAACATTGGCAGAGAAGGAAATTCAGAAAATAATCTTCTTAACTCTGAAAGTAATAATCTGTTACGGAATAATTTACTCAGGGAAGGGAATTCCAACAACTTAAACCTTTTGAATTCAGAAGATAACAACCTACTACCGAATAATGACAACCTCTTACCTAATAATTTTCTCTACATTGACAGAGAAGGAAATTCAAACAATAATCTTCTGAACACCGAATATAATAATCTTTTAAGGAATAATTTACTCAGGGAAGGGAATTCCAACAATTTAAATATTATGAACTCAGAAAATAACAATCTGCTATCGAATAATAACAACCTCTTACCAAATAAATTACTCAACATTGGCAGAGAGAGAAATTCAAATCTTCTGAACCCAAGAAGATCGAATCTTTTATCAAGTAACCTACTAACAATTGGCAGAGAGGGAAACTCGAACAATTTAAATCTTTTGGACTCAGAAAGTAACAACCTGCTACCAAATAATAATCACCTCCTGACAAATAATTTACTCAACATTGGAAGAGAAGGAAATTCAAACGATAATCTTCTGAACTCAGAAAATAGCAACCTACTGTCGAATTATGACAACCTCTTACCAAATAATTTACTCAACATTGGCAGAGAAGGAAATTCAGAAAATAATCTTCTGAACTCTGAAAGTAATAATCTGTTACGGAATAATTTACTCAGGGGAGGAAATTCCAACAACCTCAATCTTTTGAATTCAGAAGATAACCTACAACCGAATTATAACAACCTCTTATCTAATAATTTACTCAACATTGGCAGAGAAGGAAATTCAAACAATAATCTTCTGAACTCCGAATATAATAATCTTTTAAGGAATAATTTACTCAGGGAAGGGAATTCCAACAATTTAAATCTTATAAACTCAGAAAATAACAATCTGCTATCGAATAATAACAACCTCTTACCAAATAAGTTACTCAACATTGGCAGAGAGAGAAATTCAAATCTTCTGAACCCAAGAAGATCGAATCTTTTATCAAGTAACCTACTAACAATTGGCAGAGAGGGAAACTCGAACAATTTAAACCTTTTGGACTTAGAAAGTACCAACCTGCTACCAAATAATAATCACCACCTGACGAATAATTTACTCAACATTGGTAGAGAAGGAAATTTAAACGATAATCATCTGAACTCAGAAAATAGCAACCTACTGTTGAATTATGACAACCTCTTACCAAATAATTTACTCAACATTGGCAGAGAAGGAAATTCAGACAGTAATCTTATTAACTCCGAAAGTAATAATCTTCTACGGAATAATTTACTCAGGGGAGGGAATTCCAACAACTTAGATCTTTTGAATTCAGAAGATAACCTACTACCGAATAATAACAACCTCTTATCTAATAATTTACTCAACATTGGCAGAGAAGGAAATTCAAACAATAATCTCCTGAACTCTGAAGATAGCAACCTACTACCAAATGATAACAACCTATTATCACGTGATTTAGTTAACATTGGTAGAGAAGGAAATTCAAACGACAACCTTCTTAACTCCGAATATAATTATCTTTTACAGAACAATTTACTGAGGGAAAGAAATTCCAACAATTTAAATCTTCTAGACTTAGAAGATAATAACCTAGTACCGAATAACAACAACCTCTTACCAAATCAGTTACTAAACATCGGTAGAGAAAGGAACTCAAACAGTTTAAATCTATTGGACTTAGAAAGTGAAAACCATTTGTCAAATAATTTACTGAATATTGGCCGAGAAAGAAATTCTAACAACAATCTTCTTAACTCTGTAAACAATAATCTTTTACGGAATAATTTACTCAACATTGGCAGCGAAGGAAAATTAGAAAATAGTCTTCTTAACTCTGAAAATAGTTATCTTAATAATTTACGCAGAAAAGGGAATCCCAACAATTTAAATCTTTTAAATTCAGAAGATAATAACCTACTATCGAACAATAATAACCTCTTACCAAATAATTTACTCAACATTGGTAGAGAAAGAAGTTCAAACAATAACCTTTTACCAAATAATTTACTGAATGTTGGTAGAGAAGGAAACTCCAAAAATTTGCTACCCTTGACCTCTAAAAATTCTAATCTATTGCCTAGTGACAAAGTAAACGTTGGTAGACAAGGAACCCTCAGCCCTGTTTACGCACAAACCACCGATCCCCAACCAGCCTACGTTCCAAATCCAGGAAATCTAGGTTACCCAGGAAACCTAGACCTTATCAACCCAGAATATACCGATGCCTTACCGAGTAACGATCTAAATGCTGCCATGGTCAAATATTTAGGAAGTTCAGACTTCGAACTAAATGATCCGTCACAATCTTTGGATACCGTTTCACTACCTCAGACTGAGAGCAGGTTCGGTTATCCACCTTATGGTGGTTATGGCGGTGGAGGGTTTGGAGGAGGCGGTGGAGTCGGTGGTGGTATTGGTGGTGGTATTAGTGCTGGCATTGGTATTAGCGCTGGTATCGGCGGTTATATAGGGGCAGGGGCCCATGGCTACGGGCATGGCTATGGACATGGCTATGGTGGCTATGGTGGAGGCTACCCAGGTTATGGTTAGCAAATTAAACAATCTTTACAACAAAATTTCAATGTTCTACTTATAATGTTTTTCTTGTTACCATACAAGTTAAATTCGACATGCACTCTCCAGATTGTATCAAAGTAATGAATATCAAGTGGTGAACCACCATCTTTTCAACCAGCATTATGTAAATAATACTATACTGGTTTAATAGATGGTGGTCGCCCCCAGAGTATATAAGATCATTTAAATAATTATGTTGTAAAAGAAAATCCTTAACTTAAAAATGTGCTTAAAATTATAAAGAAAATTAAACAGTATTTTTTATAAAATGTGGTGTTTTTATTTCTTGTTTTCCAGTAACGGGTTGGCTTTCGGCTTTTCTGTTGATTTGTCGTAGTAAGGACAAGTAGTGGTGGTCCAGCGGGAATGGCGGCGACTTACGAATTGACTTACAATTCGTAAGTCGCCGCCATTCCCGTAGGTTCAAACCCAGACAGTAAATTATTTCATCACCACTGCTTTCAAAACGTTCAAATATAATACCACTCATGAGGAAACCGGAATGTCTCTGGGCTCAAGTTGTCATCGAGAGGAGATCTGAGCCCCAGCAGTGAGAACATAATAGGGCGATTATGAAGTAGTAGGTCAGGCAGAAATTGGTCTTTAAAGTCTTTTTAAAATTATTTTCTTATTACAGGAATAGAATAAGTTTAGGGAAGTGTCGTAACTGCAACTATACTCAACAGGACGCCTGTAATCCCCGAAGGGTTAGGCCGAGATGCACCTGATAGTATACCCACATTTCAATAGTTATGTTAGAGTCCAATGAAATAGGGGCGTATCTATTACCATATATTCAGATTCCGGGCTGCTACTGAGAAATTCTTAATTTAAAAACCCAATATCTCTTTGCGTGACCTGAAAATCGACCAGGACGTCATGCTCAACAGTAGCACTTGCGACCACTAGACCAACGAGACAGTCACTGTCATTATCTTCTTCGTATGGTTAGGGACTAACCAGTTGTCAGAGTTTTTTTGCTGCCCCTATCAGCCTCTGACTTAGCTTCACATGCTGATGAGATATATCTCTCCGGTTTCCTCACGATGTTTTCCTCCGCCGATTTTTATTATAATAAACACAAATAAAGGTGATCGATAAAAACACATATTATTACTTTTTAAGTGCTCTTTAATTCAGTAAAACAATTGTGAATCATTTTTCCTAATCATAAACTGAAGTGATTTAATTTTGGAAGAGTTAATTTATTTTCGAAATGTTTGAGAACAGCCGGGTCCTGTTTGTCGTGTTACATTGTAAATAGGGTTCTGATAGTTAGCCAAGGCCAAAATCATAAGGGCGGGTATGCACACTTGGATTGTCACTGTTCTCCAAACTATTCAAAAGAGGGTTACTATTCAGCTGTTGCAATAGGTTGACCAGTTGGTGTTTGCTTTGCACTAGACTCTGCAGACTGCTAAGATCGCGTCTGCTGAGCAGGCTATTTAATTGGTGTTGGTCGTCCAGACCGCTTAAGCTGCGCCTATTCGATAGGTTTTCGAGACTGCTTAGGCTGTTATGGTGTAGGTTAAGTGGCGTCGCATGACCCACGAGTGCCAAGGCCAAAAAACAGATCTGAAAAATAAATAATTCAATATTAGTATTGAAATAAATAATTAAAGTCCAGCTGAAAATTAAAAAAGAGTGAGATTACTCATTGTTGTGTTGTTGAGTGAAATCATTTCGCTCCCCAATGCTCATATTTATGCTGGCATATAATATTGTTTATTAATCAGATATACATACCTAGAGTTTGTACACGGTCGCCAGTGCATCAAGTTATACCAAACTGTCGAAATTTATCCAAATGATTTTAAACCCTGAATCGTTGACTATTAAGTTCAAAGTTGTGAAAATTTGACAGTTTCCGGTAACTTCGTGTGCTGGACACTGTACAATCATCACATTATGAACGTCATCTGCTGTCAGATATCATGTGACAGTTGACGTGTGGTAACGTTATATTTCAACAATATTTTAAACGTAAACATGAACGTAAACTAAGGTTTTGTGAATAGAAAGGTTATCATTTAAAATATATGTTGTTTGTATTTCAATATACATGTTATTTATTATACTGAGTAAAATTTCAATATAAAATCGTGAGAAACATATCTCACAATCTTATATTGAAATTTCAATATATTTATGATTTAAATTTTTAAATTGTTACAAAGCTTGTATTTCTCCTTTTACTTCTTTGCTCGACCCGGGACTCAAAACCACCCATCGATCAATCGATCAGGATGCTGAGCAGGTAGCATTTACGACCATAATAATAATGATGGGCAGTCAATATTTATATTAAATTAGAAAAATGTTTTGAGGTGTAATGCAAAATAAAATAGATCCACTTACCAAAAACAAAGCTTTCATGTTGACGACTGGTGAGAGTGCCCTGAAGAATCGTTTATTTCAGGCCGTTTTATATGTAGCGGATTCAATGGTAGAACTAACTGTAAATTCGTCAAGGTAACAAACAATGAAATGTCACCAACAGCGACACAATAAAAACCATGTAATTATTTTTTTTATAAATCTGAAACATGCAGCTTTTATTATGAACTACTTAGTGATACGCAAGTCAAAAAATAGTCTACACTACGCCTACTTACTCAATTATTACTTTAATGAAGTGAAATAAATTGAAACAAATGCAAGGTAATATAAAAATCTTGTTGTTGTGTAAATAAATAGCTCTAAACTAATATTAAGCAGCGAACAGACTTAATTTTTTATCTATTTGTATTCTTTCTTCTGTGGAAAGCTTCAATATAAGCGAGTTACATAGACCGTATTTTATCTAAATAATGGCAGATTCCTCCAAAAATTGTAATCATGTGTGGCTTAAAAAAGTCATTATTGGCATACGCTGCGAAAACTGTCGATGATAATTACGTAAAATAATGTACTACTTGTATATAGAAGTTGTCATTACCCACAAGAAAGTCAGCGAGGATGTATAATTGTATTATACTAGCTAATACCAGCAACTTCGCGCACGTGGCTGTCGGCAATTACCCCAAGGAAACGAATTAACGAGAAAAAAAGTACCTTTTGTGTTATTTCAGGTCATAAACTACCTGTGTCAAATGTCATCCAGATTCGTTCAACCGTTTGAGCGTGAAGGACGGACAAGCATACTAATTCACTCACAAACTTTTGCCTTCATAATATTAGTGTGATTATGTCAAACTACCTATTAAAGTTAGGCCACAAAAACCGTTTTTTGTTCAAATCCGAACAATTTTAAAACTCTTTTGGACCCAGAAAATACTACCCTGCTACCAAATAATAAAAACGTCTCAAATAATTTAGTACTCAATATTTGGCAGAGAAGGAAATTCAGATCTTCTTAACTTTCAAAACCCCCTCACCCATAAAAGTAAGAGGTTGTTATTGTTCGATAGCAGGTTGCTATCTTCCTTCCTAAACTAAATCTTCTAAACTCTTACCCCCTTACTAATAAACGTATTATATCAGGTGAATTTGAGATGAACACAACGCTTTGTCTTCTTCTTTCAAATGTCAAATTTGTGACGACTGAACGAGAGAAATCAGTGTGTAACCTAGTAACAATCTAAATGAAACAATGGTCAGATATTTAGGAAGTTTAGACCTCGAACTAAATGATCCGTCACAATCTTTGGATATCATTTCATTACCTCAGACTGAGAGCAGGTTCGGTTATCCGCCTTAAGGATGTTATGGCAGTGGTGGGTTTTGTTGGAGTTGGTGGTGGTATAAGAGCTTTTTTTTTGAGTTTTGGAATTCATCAAATGACTCCTCCCTCTCGGGTGGAGCGGAAGGGAGTGTTAGACTTTTACTGAGTAAAACCCATCCATGTTCCTTCCTTAGCCCTTTATGTTCCGAGGTAGCGGTAACCCTTTCGGACAATCCCGCTTAAGTGGTATTAGTGCTGGCAGTGGTAATAGCGCCGGTATCGGCGGTTATAAAGGGGCTGGGGCTATGGGCATGGCTGTGGTGGCTATAGGTAGAGGAGTCTAAGATTACAGGTTTTGGTTAGCAAATAAAACAACCTTTTTTACACAAATTCATTGTTCTGGATATTTTCACGGTATCATACAAGTTTAATTCGACATGCACTCTCCAGATTGTGTTAATGTAATGAATATGAGGACCTGAACCACCATTACGTAAAACAATATTATTTTCACCTCACAGGCTCGGAAAGAGTCTGTTTGTCATTCGAAATCAGAGCCCAAAATCGCTTTTTGCTCTCTAGCGTGGAAAGAGTTTTTAAAATTCGAACCTTTCTATTTAATAATTTTCTATACTGCCAGTCCACTGAAAATGCAAGACACGGTCTAAAATAAAATATTAAATAATACCGCTCACCTTAAAAACTTCCATCACAGTACAGAAATTAAATATTTTGCGAGGATATAATTGTAAAATTGGAATTAATGTTAATAAGTATTCCATTTGATTTAAAAAATCTGTGACGTCACATTTAAATATGCCATAAAAATACTACCCTGTCAAATACCCAATTGTGGAGTAATTTAAGTTTAATTTTTTAAATAAAATGAATACTAACATAATAATATGTTATTAATCCTTTGCTTGGCAAAAATAAATATGTATTAAATTAAATTAATTAGTTATTTGTATTAAATTATTTTTTTTCTTTCATTCTCCTTCGAGGACAAGTAGGATATAGAACAAAATACAGGGTATTTAATTTTTGAGATATTCTATGAAACTCATAAGATACATTGCCAAGTATCTGTTATTTTCTTCACATGAGTCAATGTACCTGAGATGCTGGAACAAAATAAAACTCAACATATAACACCTGTTTTCTTGCACCTAGCAGTTTCCTCGCTGTAGTGAGGTGAAAAATTGTGTGTTGCGCTCGGCAGCAAAGCTTTTCTGCATCTCGTACCTTTGAAACCTTCGTTACGCTCAGGATTCTATATTTGAACCAAGAATCCTTCGCTTACTCAGGTTTCAATAGAAGTACTCGCGCCAAAAATCAACTTTCCAGCCTTGCATAACAAATAACTATTATATATTACTTCAGTGTGAAAATAGGATAGAGCTTTACAAGACTTAATAATATATCTCCATCTCTTTCTTATTTTGTAGTAAATATTCAAAAATACTTCTTTTATAGATGGTGCTCGCCCCCCAGAGGAAATTAGATCTTTTAAATATATTGTAAAAGAAAATCCTAAACTTAAAAATATGATAAAAATTATTAAAAAAATTAAATGACTGATTTATTTATTTATTAAATCACAAAATCCACAGCTCTTAAACAATTTTAACTAAAATAATTATTCTTAACCTACAGCCAATAACGGATTTACAATTTATTATTTACACTTATTATAAGCATCAGAAAACAAAACATGATGACATTTATAAGTCTTCACTCAGTTCTTTATAAAATATTATGATGTTTATATTTATTGTTTTCTTTGTCACAAGCTACTATTACATTAATTATTCCTACTTCTATTATATACCTTACTATATTATGCAATCAATACAATAATAGCAATTTTGTAATGCAAGTGGAGATCTCGGCCAGTACAAGGTCGGCTAGATCTGATCAGACTGACAAACAACGTCGTTACGTGCTTTTCTAAACACAGTTAAGGACTTAGATAAGTCTTATAACTTAGGTACCTGAGCCCTTCAAATCGAGCACTGCAAGGGCTACTTCACGGCATAAATGGTTACAGTAGTGAAGAAACCGGCATATCCAGGGAACCAAAAATTCGTGGATATTAGACATCAGATGTCTAATATCCACGATGGGAGAGATGGCAGATTCTGCCAACACGCACTGGGCCACACATGATATATTGCGGTCCAATTGGGCCTACCACAGGTACAAACTTTACCACAGTTCTACCTGCGCATGTTTCTATTATATAATTATAATTATTATAAAATTACAAGGTGTAACCGAAAGGGTATATACATACAAAAGCATATGCAACAGACCACCAAACTGAACAACTTTTACTACGGGACCAACTCCGAAATCGCAAAAAAAACAGCTGTTCTAAACAGTTTTGGTCACGTGACGCATCGAAATCTAGGAAACAGCTGATTTTTTTTGCGACTTCGGATTTGCTACCATAGTGAAAGTTGTTCAGATTGGTGGTCTGTAGCATATCCTTTTGTATGTATAAACCGGTTACATCCAGTATACAGTTTACCAACTACACGCACGGTGTTCGGTGTACAAACCGGCTTGCGCAGGTAGAACTATGATGAAGCTTGTGCGTGTGGTAGATCCATTACTGAGAGGAGCGGCCAGTGCCCAGCAGTGGTAATATTATAGGCTAATTATTATGAAGTTCAAGCAGAATCGGGTTCTAAAAGTCTGGTTTTATTTTCCTAGCACAGGAACTGGGTAAATGTGGGGAAGGGTCGTAACTGCAAATTATAATCCATATAATATCACACCTTGTTTCCCCGAAGTGTTAAGCAGAGGTGTAGCCATAGTACATACACCTATATTTCGCTAGTTATGTCCCAGTCCCATGTTTCCGGCAAATTCAGATTCCGGGCTACAACTGATAAATCTGACCCGGGAATCGACCCCAGGGCTTAATGCTGCGACCACTATACCATCGAGGCAGTCACTACAATTATTTTCAACAAATAAAGGTATCAGATCTAACTTACATTAAAAAACATGATATGTTTAAGGGCTCTTTAATTCAGAAAACCAATTTTGAATCACATTTCCTAATAATTAATTTAATTGTATTCCGGAAGAGTTAATTTATTTTCATAGTATTTGAGAACAGCCAGGTCCAGTTTATCTTGCTATTGTACTTAAGGTTCTAATAGTTAGCCAAGGCCAAAATCATAAGGCCGGGTATGCACTTGTGGGGGATTTGGAGGATAAACCTCCAAATTGCTTAAAAGAGGGTTACTATTCAGCTCTTGCAACACGTTGTGCAGTTGGCGTCTACTTTGCAGTAGGCTGTGCAGACTGCTAAGATCGCGTCTGCTGAGCTGGCTATTTAGTTGGTGTTGGTCTTCCAGACCGCTTAAGCTGCGCCTATTCGATAGGCTTTCGAGGCTGCTTAGGCTGTTGTGGTGAAGGTTAAGTGGCGTCGCATGACCCACGAGCGCCAAAGCCAAAAAACAGATCTGAAAAATAAATAATTCAATATTAGTATTGACAAAAATAAAGGTCCAGCTGAAAATTAAAAGCGTTTGAGATTACTCATTGTTGTGGAGTGAAATCATTTCGCTCTATTTCAACAATGTTTTATTGAAAGTAAATTAATATTTTGTGAATTGATTGTAATTTCAAATACCTACATATTGTTATTTGTATTTCTTTTATTGATATTTGCAGACAGATTCATCTATGCTAATATTATAAAGAGGTATCATTTGTAAGTATGTATGTAGGGGGTATCTTCGGAACTACTGATCCGATTCCGAAAATTCTTTCACTAATAGGAAGCTTCATTGTCCCTGAGTTTGTACTTATCATCCCGGAAAATTGTACGGTTCCCGTGGGATAATTTCCTACATACACGGGGCGAAGCCGCTGGCGAAGCTAGTTATTGATAATATATTTAAAATGATTTTGTGGTGAAATGTAAATAAATACTTTTAGTAACACAAAAATTTATCCACGTACCGAAACCAAAGTTTTCATGTTGACGACTGGTGAGAGCGCCCTGAAGAGTCGTTTATTTCAGGCCGTTTTATATGTAGCGGATTTAATGGTAGAACTAACTGTACATTCGTCAAGGTAACACAAACAATGGAATGTCACCAACAGCGAGACAGTAAAAACCATGTAATTGGTCTTTTGAAAATGGTATACATGCAAAATTTAACATTTTTATTTCGACCTACCCGGTAATGACATAGAAGTCAAAAAATACCTCACATTATACCTATATACCCAACTTACTTAGTACATTATGGTGTCTTTATCATTAATTCTCGAAATAATATTTAGTATACAGAACTATACTACAGCGCATCAAGCTTCCACAAACTGTCAAATTATCAAACGATTTTGAACTTAACCGTCAACGTTTTAAGGATTCAAATCATTTGGAAAACTTTGACAGTTTTGTATAAATTGATGTGCTGACAACCGTACATACCTTACTTTGAGCCCCTCCCCCAGCTTATAAGTTCAGTCAAACGAAAAAACAATTTAAGAGACTCCTGGTAAAAAATTATGTAACATTTCCAGTGACTTTGGACCTTCATTTTGCGTTGATTGGAGTCATTCGCAATCTGTGGTTGAGTGCGTTCGCGGCTTCGAATCACAATATGGAAGGGTGCAACCACACTGGTTTCGAATATAAGTTTAATTTAATTTTAGCTGGTGAAGGTAGGGATGATGACAATCTTTTTAGTCTAAAAAATATTGTTAACAAATATTGTAAAAGCAAAAACTGCGAAGTTATAAACGTTTTAAAATTGCTGCTACACAAAGATGGCACCACGACGGATGTGACGCTGACGTCGCGGCTATTTACAGCGCCAAGCAATGTCTGTACTTCTGTAGGTACCTAACGGGAGCAATTCCTTTCTAGAAACTTTTAAAGCGTGTAGCATATTTCCATCGATAATAGAGATTCTATGTTTTATTTTATCATAATTAAGTATGCCTTCTTTAAATTATTTATTAGTTCGAACCCTTCTAATAATAAATCATCATCTCAAACGTGGTCAATGGCTTAGTTTTGCAGTTTTTTTTGAGGTTGCGAAATCATCAAATGACCCTTCCCGCTCTGGGTGGAGCGGAGATTGGCAGACTCTTACTGACTAAACCCATCCATGTTCCTTCCTTAGCCCTTTATATTCCGGGGTTTCAGATACTTAATAGTCATATATTCATAAATAGTGATATAAGTAGAGATACAGTATCTGCTTAGCTAAATTGAGTAGATCTAAATGAAGACTATAGAAATTTGAATGTTTTTAAATTACTACCGGCATAGTACACGGTGTAAGGTAGGTCAGTTCACCGCAAAAAGATAGTTCTAAGAAAATAAAAATATATCATAAATAATAAAATTAATTAATGTTGTAGATATTATATTTCAAGCTTACTCTCAATTTTCGCAGTAAGATGCAGTGGGGTTAAATTAATTTGGCGAACTCTCCGGTGACTCATTATTAGGCGGGGTTCGCATCGAAGTAAGTTTACTGAAAGGCTTCGTTTAATAAACTGGTACGGAAGATAGTCTTTCGCGAGAATTGGGAGCAGTTTCGCTAGACGGATTGCTAATTTAATTTTAATTACGCAACGTATTCAACAGTGTGTGAAATAATTAGAAAACACGTGCGAGCTAACACGCTGAAATGAGCAGTTTAATAACATGCAAAACTGATTAAAACGATAGCATTGCTTTTGTAATTTAATTTTTAAGAATTAATTAGTTTAAAAAATCCAGTTTGTTTCGTTCGCACACAGTTGTCTGATCAATTATCTATATATTATGATAAAAGTATAAACTGAAAAGCAAAAAGTGCGTCCAACTGTAGTTCACTTGTTCTAACTAGATGGCGTTGGCGTCGAATTAGAAGTCGCTATGGTTTCGTTACCGCGGAAACTATAAGTACCCAGCGCGACTATTCAACGTCCTACCTACCTATCGGCTACCTACCAAAGCTGAACATAATAGGCCTCTCCTATTAAAATATTTTTGACATAGCGATTCGCAGAGATGCGCTTCTGCTATTATAATCCCAATTGTAACTAGATTAGTGCTAGCTATGCTATAGTAATTTTTAGTTCACCGGCGCTGTTACCGCTACGTGAACGGGGGGCGCTGCTGTCTTTTTTATTCAGTGTTATTAATTTTGACGTTGGCTGCGGTGCGGAGGAGACGTTTATGGAAATACATAACGATTGATATCTTCACGCCTGTATTTAATAAAAGGGTAGGCATAGAGTAATATAAACATAATTTCATCATTTTTTTTGTATTTTAATACATAATTAGTTTACACCATATACATAGTTTCGCATATTCATTGCTTTGTGAAGGATAAGCTACTTTAAGGCTAAGATTTGACCATCCATAAACACATAAAGACCCCTTCGATGTTGAAATAAGGTTATGCCTTCAATACGGGTAGTCAAAATTCGGAAGCCCAAACATCTGCTGCCAGTCTTACCAAGGTGTGTGTTGCTCAATAACTGGGTCGTGGAAATCAGATAGACAATCGATCCATGTAATGGTATTCAGGTGCATCCGGTTAAACTAGAAACCGACCACACATAGCTGAAAGCAACATAGATCGTTGGTTTCGCATTATTATTAATTTAACAATTTAATAGTAGTGTGGAAATTAGTCTCTCGTTGTTAAACTAAGTTCAGTCTTGCAACAGTTATGTAGCGCTAACTACTTCCGACAGTCTGGGAGGAAAATTGTTAGCTAATCATACTGAATATTAGGTAGGTAAGGGGAACGATAATAATATCTAATGTGTATATACGAGGGTACGTACACATAAGATATGATTATATAAGTCACATTATGTTGACTCTTTTCTATTTAGTTTTGGACACCTATACTCTCTCTCATACCTATGAATAGTGTAATTAGTGGGATCCTGCCGTTTTGCCGAAAAGATTTTGCCAAATTTTCATTACCCAAACAAATTTTAGCAACCTTTTTTTATACCAATGTAATATTTGGAATAATTTTAGTACGCACATTTTCATTTGGTCAAATGTTTACTTGGCAAATTATTACCAAGTATAATGTCATTAAGGCTTTAGGTCTTTAATCAAATGATTTATTACAGCACAAAATATTTAGACAATAAACGTTTAGTCAAATGATTTGTTATGACAAAAATATAAAGGCAAAAATAAACATTTTACTTGTTTGTTAAATTTGATGTCATTTGCGTATTTCTTTGTAAGCTTATGTGCTTGAATTTGTCTGAAACAAGTCAAATTTATGGTTACTAGACATTAGGTTATTTATGGAACTAGTTACAGTAGGTTATTAATTTAAAAAAATGGTTAGGTTAGGTTAGGTTAGGTTAAAACTGTGACCACCTACGCATGAGCCGAGCGAGCGAAGCGAGCGGTGCCGCGGCAGCGGCCGGCGAGTGCCAGAAACGACTAGATTATTAATATAGAAAAAAATATGGAAAAAAGAGATTATTTTTAGGATGCTATCGAGAGAAATAATATAATTATAATAACATTATTATTACCTGTTTAGAATTTGTCCCAAGTGGAAAAAGCACCCTTGTAATAAAACGTCTTCAACGTTAGATCTTATTAAGTTTAAAATTGACGACACCAAATATTTGGCTTATTTAATTTTGCGTAAAATATGTTATACCAACTGAAATATTTGACTAGATAAAAAATGGTAAAAGTACTAGTTGGTGAACAAGTTATTGTTCAAACGTTCACTTGCCAAACATAGGTTTTCGTAACAATTATTTGTAAAGAGATTTTTTGGTAACTAATAATTTGGCATATGAAATTATGCGAAAATTTGTTTGGGAAGTGATAATTTGGCAATTTCTTTTCGGTAAAACAAGGGAGACCCGTAATTAGTAAACATTTTTAAAGTCAATAAAAAAAAATGGCAATGCTGCCAGGCTTCTGGGCACGTTTCCGGACCACAGCGATGCGGATGAGTACTTCGACGCCAACTGTCCTTTTTTTAAATATTTGTATATAGTTAGTTAGATAGTCATTAAAGAAAACTAAACGTGGAGTATCTTGCCGACTCTTCTCTTTAAGAAAGAATTAACCAATTGAAGCCTAGCTAACATTTTATAAATACCTATATAGGTTAGGTAACAGGTAATACGGGCTGGTGTGATACTCCACGTAAATGCGCGTATTTTGCGTATGGTTAGGTAAAATTGGTTATTCGATCCACCCTAGCTCATCAAAATTTTAACAAAATACTATGAATTGAATTAAAATTAATAATGTTTTTAATAAAAGTACTTAAAGAGGAGAGTATTTATATCTCGCTATGTGACGCTTACATTCCCGCGCGCGACTAAATCTGTTAGTCTTATGTCCAATGTAGTATACGCTTATTGACTCCAACCTGCTACAAGAAAGATATCCTTTCTTTAGGCTTTAGAATATACTTGCCCCGGTTATCGAATGAAAGTGCTTAATGAATACACGCTAACGTAAATGTTTGATGTTATTATGTAAATGCTGATTTGTTTAGACCAACAGTTTATCGTACTGACGACTAACTCTTGTTAGCGGCTTCGCTCGCGTGGATGAAATCATTCTCGGGAATGTACACCGGGGCAGAAAGTATACTATGTGTTATTCCAGGTTATGGACTCCTAGCACTTCGTCCGCGTGGATTTCTCGGCTAATACACATGATAATAAATATACTTTATAGCTTATAGCACTAACGAATATTGCAGATGTCTACCAGAGAAAAAAAATTGGATCATTAGTTCCAGAGATTACCCCCTACATTCAAACTTACATTTTACCGCTATACAATATTAGGATAGATGAAACTTGCGTAAGTGTAAAGTAAGTATTTATGCTTTTGATCACCTAAATGTTCCACAACATTTATTTATCAGTCTTTGTTAACAATTTTTTATTTCGCTTATTCTTATTTCATTTCAGGATTTAAAAATGTGCCCGTAGTACAACTAATACGTCATAGAAAGCCTTCCCCATTTCAACAAGGCTTCAATAGTTACCGGTTTATCTGGTGATGCTGAACATAAACTTCTCTCATCACATTCATCTCAACTTGAAACCAGCCATTTTCATAAAGATTGTCGCTTCAGCTAAAACTTATTTTCTTCTGATTAACAAGTCCTTATTTAAATAGCTCACGGAATTAGCATACAGATAGGCTATAAACATGCAATCTAAACGTCTTGTCACCTCTGTCTAATCATTAAACCCTGCTAATTATCTAATAGCCCAGGACTCGTGATCCGGGAGTCTATAAATCCCGGATTTAATAACCATCAAGGGACCCATTTCTATCGAACCGAGCCTACCTCTGTTTTTTATCCTACCCTTAAAAAGAGGTACTTAATTCGTCTATTTTTTAGTCATGTAAACGCTTCCATGGGATATCATCATCATCATCGTCAGCCAAGCAGTCCACGGCTTGATAAAAGTCTCAAATTGCAAATCATTGAGCTCGATTCTAGGCAACTCTCATCCAGCTGCTATCAACCACTTTGCGAAGATCGTCACTCCACCTAGCCTAATGACGTCCTTTTTTGAGTGTGGGAAATCATCCAATGACTCCTTCCGCTTTGAGTGGAGCGGAAGGGAGTGTCAGACTCTTACTGACTAAAACCCATCCATGTTCCTTCATTAGCCCTTTATGTTCTGGGGTAGCGGTAACCCTTTCGGACAATCCCGCTTACCCGGCCTGGTCCTGATCGGACGGTGAGCTAGCCATTACTCACCGTCCGCAGGCCCACTCCTACGGTGGCCGGGAGGCGTAAAACCAATCCCTGTATATGACCCAACACTGGATGGTGCTGAATAGTACACAGACATTGTCTGCACAATTTTGAAAACAAGCATACAAACCTGTTTCGAGCCAGCACCTTTAGTTGATTGTTTTTTACCGCACAGAGTTTGGCCCTCATGTTTGCAACAGATAAGAGAACAATCATGTTCGCTCTCAACACTTTTCTATACCTACGCGTTTTACCGCAACATGATTGTAAAGGCGTCTAGCGAATATCGAGTAAGTTAGAGTGAGACAAGTATATATTGCATTCGTTTGCCATTATTTCGGTCAGTTGAACTATGACATTGACCTCGGCACTTGTTATTTGGTTACTTTGTGATATACTTTCTTAATATCAGTGTTTGGTTCGGTTATTACGTGAAGAATAAATGAAATTGACAGAGGAAAATTACTTTAAAACCTTATTAATGTGGTGTGTGATTAATATTGTATTATAAACTACGAATAAAAGAACGCAACTACCAACCCAGAACCCCACCAACCAATGCAGAAAAACCCTTCCTAATAATAAACGAGGTCATTGTTTATCTGCAAGTGTAAAATTCAATAGCTAAAAATCAAATTAAAACCAAATGCGAAAAAGCACTAAAAAATACCTCCTGAGTTCTACTAAATAATTACTTTTTCTTACTTTATGTACATACTTACTTTATTTTTAACTTTAGTTTCTTTTTGTGTCTGTTATAATATACCAATGTATACCTATCAGAAAGGGAATGCAACTAACATGCGCCGAAATTCTTTAAATAATATAATCAGTTACCATGAGTTAATTCGGAACAGAGATTGTCCATTAGAAAATTCATAACATCCTTAATAACGGGTACGCATAGTGTTGCGGCTCAACGCCTAGAGCGCTGGTTCATACACAGATATTGGTTTTACGCGGCCGGGAGTTGTCTGATGACGTCCGTAAGTTTGCTAATTCGCGGTCTCCTCTGAAGAAATTTCTACCGTCCAAACATAGATATCTGTCACAAGGTGATAATTATTTATTTATTTATTTGGGACAAACAAACAGTTACACATTATATGCGCACAAACAATATAAACAAAGATATGATATAAATGTGAAACCCACACCGTTAATTATGCCTTGTAGTTGAAAATGTATCGAAACCCCTAGGCTCCACTGCCACACCACCCGCTTCTACTATATATGCAGTTCAGTAGGAGCAATAGATACGCAATCGCACACACACATAAATCCAAACACAATCAATAATAAACCTTATTCCATTAGGCACAGCGTGCACTTACCAAGCACTGTACAACTAACTCACACAAAAAAAAAAACGGTCGTTTACATAAGTTCGTTTTTTTATATAAGTTTTTTACATATATTTCTATGGTTATACGGTGAACAGGTCGGCCAAAAAAATAATGTAACGATTTTGACATGTTTATTTATTCTATTATTATAAAGCTGAAGAGTTTGTTTGTTTGATCGCGCTAATCTCTGGAACTACTGGTTCGAATTGAAAAATTCTTTTTGTGTTGGATAGTCCATTTATTGAGGAATAGGCTATAGGTTATGTGACATCACGCTATAACCAATAGGAGCCGAGTAGCGGGTGAAACCGCGCGGTAGCAATAACCACTCAAAATGGAACAATGAGGTAAACTAAACGCAACTAATAATTTATTGACTTCAAAAAAATACCGGGCGTAACCAAGTTTGTCTGAAAATTCGTTTTAACGCTGACTCCCGGTTTTTTTTTTCATTCGTGAATCAAAGGCCTCACCACCTCTATTGTGCCTCACGGCTTTTTTTCTAATTCCCACTTGCTTTATACTAAAGTTGTGACTGTTATTGTACTTTTGCTATTCTGAGCACGATCAGACCTCTTTATTAACTCTGTTGGGTAACTCAATTTGGCGTTGAAGGGATGACGAGAACCCCTGTACGTGTTATGGCTACTGGTATATTACTGCGATATATCCGTGAACAAAATCGAACAGTAGTGGTGACTTTGTTATTGGTATACTAGTGACCCGCCCTTGCTTCTTGCGAGCAATCTATTAATGTGACAAATATCAAAACATCGATTTCTGCCGGTCGATTCTGTATTAATGCGTTTTTGGGGGACTGTCTTATGTATATTTGACCTTCAAAAAGTGCTGATTTTCAGCCTAATTTGAATAAATGACTTTTGATTTTGATAAAAAAAAATATCTCACCGCGAGTACTTAGGTGACGTGAGCGTGAAGTGAGCTGCCGTTTCACCTAATGCTAGGGATTGACACTATCGACAGTTCAGTCTAAACTCAATTCGCCTACATTTCCACGGTGAGATTTTCACAGAATAGCACTACTGTACTGTATTTAGATAACTTAGGTTAAACACTAATAGAGAAGTGTGGCTGAGAATGACAAACATTAGTGTAAAAGATGATGTAATTTAAATACTAATGATTCCTAAAGTTTTGAAAATAAGCACTTACACAGCAGTATGTGTGACCGATAAGGCGATTAACACACGGCACCGCTCGACCGCGCAGTAGGAGCAGTTTGCGGTAGAAACGAGCACCGCTCGACCGCGCGGTCGGGCGGTGTCCGTGTGTTAGGCATCAACGGATTTCTTAGAGACCAATGCGACATGAGATCCGCTTCACCGCCTACCGCGGCGGAGCGCGGTGCCGTGTGTTAATCGCCTTAGACATTCTAAACTAAACAATGATTTTTATTGCTATTTTTACAATATTTTTTATTTTTTATTTTCGTATCTATACACGAAGAGCGACTCAGTTATATTACTTTGTATTGATAGAGATGTACTATATATGTATACAGATGTGAGGAACCTATACCTAAATAAAATTCGCCTGCAAAAGTTCTCCGTCTTATTGAATACTCTCGTGCATGCTGATAAAATGATCTGATATTTATTTTCCAGAACTATGTTGTGTGTTACCCGAGCTCGTGGCTAAATAATAACAGCCGCACGGATCGATCCATCAGGTTAAGTTACGCTTGCCGGGATTGGTCCGTGGATGGGTGACCATCTTTATATATCGAGACTCGTCCGTGTATCGGAAACCACGTTAAGCCGTTGGTCCCGGCTGTCATTCGTGGATCTTTGACAGTCGTTACAGGTCGTCAGAAGCCCGAAAGTCTGACAGCCAGTCGTACCAATGGGGTATCGTATGACCCAGTTACTGATTGGGCTGTGCAGGTCAGATAGGCAGTGGCCCATGTAAAATACTGGTATTCAGCTGCATCCGGTTAGACTGGAAGCCGACCCCAACATAGTTGGAAAAAGGCTAGGCAGTTTGTTTGATCCCGTTACTGTGGTGTGGAAGTCGGATAGACAATAGCTTCATGTAAAATATTGGTATTCATCTGCATTCCAGTTAGGCTGGAAGCCGAGCCCAACATAATAATATGTTCTTAGGAATAGGATAGGTAGATGATGATCATACTGTTTTGTTTAGCGTAGTGATGTGTATTTTTCTGGTTAGTAGGTACCGTATCAAATTGTTTATTTATTATTTTATTGCCTTTTTCATAAGTACAACCTTTAAGTGTTGTCCAAAACGATTTCTTGTTGAATTTATCAAAACACGACATTGTAAATTGGCGTGTTTAGTTATTTTATTATAGCTATTATACTATAATAATATACCCACTTAGTAATATAACGCATCAATATTATTATTTAATATTCTGTAATATAATATACTTACTGTAATAATGACAAAAGAAACAATGATAATAATAATCATAGCTACCTAGATATGCAGAGAACACCACATCAAACTACCTCAAACTATGTTTCTTTGATAGATTTTCATCCTTATCACAAGAATATAAAGTTCATTTTCAATTGGGAACATTTGACAGGGATAGCTTGATGTGCTGGCGTCTGTTCGTTCTTCAAAAACGAGCTGTTCGAGCAATTTACCAGCTAGGTGCCAGAGTATCTCTGAGAGATTTTTTTAAAGAAATTGGTATTCTTACGGTAGCGTCACAATTTATTTTCGCCAACATTTTATATATCAGACAAAATTTACACTTATATACTAAAAACAGTGATATTCACAACATCAATACTAGAAATAAGGATAAACTACGTGCTCCCTTTCATCGGCTTCATAAGGTTCATAACTCATTTGTGGGGCTTGGTATAACCTTTTATAACAAGCTGCCCTCTTCTTTGCTAGAATTGCCTTTTAATACGTGTAGAAAGTTTGGGCTTGATGCTATGGTGACCCAGCTCAACTTTCTCGTGTTGGTAGGATATGTATGGTAAAGTTAAAGTCAGTAATAATGGATATAGCTATATTAAATCACGTTAAACTTGGTTACAACAATGATAAACTATATAACTAAATGGTAAAATGGTACAGGTAATAGTTTAAATGGTTAACTTATTGCCTAAAAATGGTAGTGGTACTGGTTTAGGGAGTACGTGGTGTCTCTGACGAGATCTAAACGCGAACTGCCCCACAAACTGGAGAACGAGCGAATATGCATATTTGCGTTCGATGCAATTGTGCATTTTCGCTGAGTGTTCGATTAAAACTCGAACATATTCCCAAGCGCGAGAAGAATGCGAGATAATCTAAAACTAAACTATGCTAATTATGGTTAGTACAACAACATTAAAATACATTAAACAAATACATTAAACTACACTATTGAGTCTTCCACAGTAAAAGCAACATTCTGTTTCTCTGTGTTCGTCTTTCTGCCCCGTTTAACCGCACTATAGTTCGCACTGGGCCAGCGTTTGGCGAAATTGTATAAATCTATTTCACTTTTGTACTTAAGATCCCTAGCACTGAGCACTTCACTATATGGTTCGGGTCTTTCGGTTGGTTTCGGTGTCATCGGAGTCGCTGCCAACTCCTGATCATATCGGCTCTCGCTGCGGCTTCGAGGTCTCGGAGGTGACGGGGCCACCGCGGTCTGCTGGCGGTTGGATACCTCGTCACGTCGGCCAGAGGCAGTCTTTCGGCACAGGCGACATCGCTCGGTCTGCCACATCCAGGCTGCCGTTACGCATAGAACGATCGACACCAACACGTAGCAAATTACGTATTGGTGGATGTCGTGGTTTGATATATCGTCTATTTCCGTATTGCTTCCTTTCAGTTTGTCTATGGCCTCCCCCAGACTGGTCATTGATGCTGTTAGGTTTCCGTCATCAGTCAGCCTGTCATCAGGGATCTTGATATTGATCAAGTGGTTAATCTGATCAAATTCAGGCATGTAGATAGTTGGTGAAATGGTCACTTGGTTGGACTGATGACGTATTGAATATAACGAGAAGTCATTCCCTTTGATAACGCACTCTTGACTTATGCCAATGACCCCGGCTCTGCTCAGCTGACGAACTGTTACATGATCGCCGCATATTACTTTTATTGTGTATGTTTCACAACAAAAATAAAAATGCTGAGAAGTCAAATGTAATCCAAGCCATACGTTGGTGCAGTTGGATCTTTTTACTTTGCATTTGTTGGTTGCTACGTTCTTGTCGCAAAAACTTTCGTCATCTTTTAGGTTTGTTATTGGTTTTAACAGCTGACATAATATGTAGTTTGCTCCATGGTGTAGGCATGCCGTTAGTTCCTGTGTGGTCATGCTAAAGAAGGAATCTCTTTTTAGGTTGACTGCCACATATTCGGAAACTGGAATTATCGTTGTCATAATGGTATTTGTTTGGTGCGGTACGGGTATTATTTTGTACAGTTTGAAATTATCTCTGGATATTAATGGAAAAGTGATTTCAATAATAACAAATTTTTGCGTTGCTCTGGCTTTGACCTTCAGTAGTTTGTAAAGATACTGAAGATCAGTGTCTAAATTAGTTATTGGTAATGTGAGTTCGCTAGGCATTTGGCCATAAATGATTTGGAGCTCACGTTTAAGTTGCAATGGTGGCAATAAATGTATGCTAATTTGACCGTGGTAGATGTCTGTTAATGCATCGAGCAACGTGTCTTGAAGCCGTCTTAATCCATGCAGCAAGCTATTTCCAGACATCGCTGATAATGTGAAATCATTGACATATGAAATATTTTGTATGGCATGCTGGAGAGTGCTCGCGTTTTCTTGCAAGTCCATAAGCTTCTTGTTTATAAAGGAGATTGTTCTACGCCCATACATAGTTCGCCCTGGAGCCAACAGCATAGAAAAAATCATTTTCTATTTGTAAATTGCCCTTAGTAGCCTTTAAGAACAAAGTTTCTTTACGGACACTTTAGAGAACAGATTTATTTAGAAAAAAGGAACAGATTTTGAGGTTATTTTATAAAAGAAAACTTGAGTAATTTCTTCTAAAATCGCTATTTCTGGTTTCTACAAAGCATTAAACTTCAAATACAGTAAAATATTACTGTAAATACAGTTGTATTATGCATTTTAGGTACAGTAACTATTTATTGGTTGAAGTTTACTTTAGGCTAGGGTGATTAATTATAATTAAACCAAGTCAGCCGTACAAGAAGCATTGTTTAGGTAGGTATAGTTTCTTACATACCTATTTCCCACTCTATGCAAACCATCAGTTGAGAAAAAGTAAACATTTGTATAAATCCCTTTTCATTTTATGTATTGATTGGTACCTAATAGATTTTAGAATATGATTTGAAGCACCTTAATTTTGCAGTTGATATGAATCCTGCCGTCAGTCGTATACTCCGACCAGACCAACATCAGATCAACTTAAACTATCGCCAAATAGGTAGTCACAACAACACAACCACAGCCAGCGCGTGGGACTCGGTGAGACGAACCGACTGACGCGTGACGTAGTGACCTAGAGATGCTCTCTCGAAGATTTTTTTCTTTGTATATCGATTATCAATGACCACCTATTGAATATTTGGTTTTAATTTAGTACACCAAAATGTCAGATCAATATGTCAAATGTAAATTAATTTGTTCCGTTTCAAACATAAACACGTTGTTGCTATGATTCTACATCAATTAAATTAATGCTAAAATAAAATATTGTGTTCCCAACGAACAATGTGAAACGTTTTAGTTTGCGACATTTAAAAATAGAGTTTAAGTACTTAAAAAGTAAAAATATGGCTATTGAAGTCGTGGAATCGTTATGAGAACAATTCACTAGAGTTGCGTTGTAAATGACATTTCCATCGTTCAATGAGAGATTTTCTGACAAGTGAAAAAACATAGTTCAATAGATGGTGTGGGTAAAAAATACGTCTTTGTTTTACAGGCAACTGATAACAAAAATAAGATCCGTTAATAAGAAAGCTTATTTGATGTCAAAAACCACAGCCAGAGACGTTTTTTTAACAACGCCTCTTTTGAACTAATATTTTCTCACTTGTCAGAAAATCCCTCATTCGACTAGTAAGTACATTTTGTGAGTTTATTTTGTTCATTATATTTTCATCATAATCGTGCAAGGCCATATTCATCATAAGTTCCATTAAAATATTCATGGAACTAATTCCATGAAAAAAATATGCATGAAAATCTTTTATGTTGCACATTTTCAATGTTTTGGCAGTGATAAATATCGAACATCCATTAATTATCACTAGATATTATGGACATCGTCGTCGATATCGATATTTATGTAATATGAGCGAGAGCGACACTGTCAATTCTTTTGTGACATTCACATTGACAATTCCATGAAAGATGGCGAGTTTAGTTGGTAATAAAATCAATGGGGTCACTTATAAAAACCTATTAAGAATTAAACAGTGTCCGCTTGAATTTATTATTTTAAAAAAGCATATTAATATATAATTAAAATTAACGTACACGCCAAATGTTTGTTGGTTATAGGGCGGTCTAGAACAATCTCCTTTGTGCTGTTTATTTACAGTGTTCTCCATTCTTTTCATAAGGTTGAATTCTGCTTCAATTATGGAAGTTTGGTTTTTCCATAAATTCGAAAGGTGTTTCTCATTGTGATGAATGATTTCAATGTCCTTTTCATACTGGTCTGCGAAACGGGAGTCCAACACTCCGAATAAGTCATTCGCTAGATACCCGATACCGTTGATTAAGCCTCGTCGGTGCCGACCCGTCTTCCCTGCGGCGCGTCGCTGTCTAGCGTAGACATCAAAATGCTGTGTTAGCAAAAGTTCATTGTAGTATTCGAGTTCCTGGTAATCGTGCCGGGCTTGTTGCACGATCGAGTTACAATGGCTTTGTATTTCAATAGTAGCGCATAATTGTTCTTGATAATTTTGTATTTTCTTATAGGTGCTTATGCCTGCCCAATAGGGTCCCATGTCGTAATACATGACTAAGGTCCATTTATCCCTGATTAATTGTACTTTTGATACTGGGTCAAAGTAAAGCGTCTGGTTGTTTGGAATTGGTTTGATGTCATCTAAACCGTAAGATGGAAAAATCAGCATCAATAAACTGAGTAAAACTGTTGCTACAGTTGTGATTTTTGATTTCGGTTTTCTTTTTCTTTCTGGCAATTTGGCGGCTGGTTTTATGTTATCTGGTATTGGTATCGTCGCGTTGTTGTGGTTTAGAGGCAAAACTGAGAGTTTCACAATAGGGCGCTTCATGACACCATTTTTTGTTTTTAATGAAACGGCTCTGGTTAGACTATCTTTTCCTGGATGTGTGTTAACTACACGTCCAAGAGCCCATTTTCCTGGAGGTAGATTCTCATCGTGAATTACCACTAGATCTCCAATTCCGATGTTTTTTTGTGGTTCCATCCATTTACTTCTAGATGAGAGTTGTACTAAGTATTCAGCCTTCCATCGTTTCCAAAGATCTTGAAAAAGTTTGTTGGTTAGATGCCATCTGGTTCTAGCATCTTGCTCTGTTTCTATTACAGTCGTCCCTGGTCTTCCTGATAAGAAATGAGCTGGTGTAAGGAAATTTACATCATCAGGATCCTCAGATATCGCGCATAGGGGTCGTGAGTTGAGGCACGCTTCTAGCTTAGCTAACAATGTGGTGTACTCCTCGAAGGTTAGTCTTTGTTGACCGATGACCCTCTTGAGGTGATGTTTTAGACTGCGTACTGCCCGCTCCCATAGACCGCCGGCATTGGGCCAACTAGGTACGTTGAAGTGCCATTCTATGCCCAATTCCGTTATCTCAGTTACGAAACTTTCGCTGAATACTTCTTGAAGTTGGTTAAATTCTTCCTGTATCATCCTGTTTGCTCCCACGAAGTTAGTGCCATTGTCACTGTACATATGTCGTGGTGCCCCTTTTCTGGCTGCCATTCTGGTTAGAGCTGCCAAAAATGCGGAGCTGCTTTGGTCTGACACGAGTTCTAGGTGAACCGCTTTCGTGACCATACATACAAAAACTGCTATGTACCCCTTTGTAGTTTTGACTCCCCGGCCTTTATTAGCTTTGACCTCTACGAATCCTGTGTAGTCTACGCCGCAGTGATAAAATGCATGTTCTGGATTCACCCTTGGTTCTGGTAAATCTCCCATAAGCTGGTGTTGCCGCACGGGATTTTGTTTTCTGCATATGACACATTTTCTTATAAACTTTCTTGTTGCCATATACCCGCCGATAATCCAAAACTGTTGTCGAAGGTTTGCTAATGTTAGGCGCGCCCCGCCATGAAAGGTCAATTTGTGAGCTTGATTGATAAGTAATGTGGTTAGCAGATGATCGTGCGGTAAGATGATGGGATGTTTCATCTCAAAACTCATGTGCGCATTTTCGAATCTTCCACCCACTCGTAAAATTCCACGCTCATCTATGGTTGGATTCAAACTCAAAATCTTGCTTTTGGAGTGCACTCTTCCGTGTTTGTTTAGAGAATCTAAGTCGTCCGCAAATTCTGCCTGCTGAACGTTTCTAATTATCAGATGTTTAGCGTGACGAAGCTCGTGTAATTCGAGGTAGGGTCGGTGAGCATGTTTGTGTAAGTTAGGCAATCGCAGTATCCACGCAAAAATACGTATGATTTTTGTGAAGGAGCTATATTTGTTTATTAAATGCTTGATAATTTTGGTAGTCAGCGATTCTGTTGGTTGCCCAATGATTACTGCGTTGGTTTGTTTTAAAATAGACGGTTTTACTTCTAAATTCGTTTCATATATGGTTTGGTGGTTTTCCTGGTTTGTATATGATGACAGCCATGACGGCCCTTGCCACCATAGCCTGTGGTCTTTGAGTTGTCCAACAGTTAAACCACGACTCGCGCAGTCAGCTGGATTGTCGGTAGTCCTCACATATTGCCAATGTTTTGATGGTATGATATTGGTGATTGTTTTTACCCGATTGGTTACGAATGGTTTCCATCGGGCTGGATCTCCTTGTATCCATCCTAATACTGCAGTTGAATCAGTCCAACAGTATACATTCGAGGGGTAATCGGATAAGCAATTTTGGACTTTCTGCATTAGCTGAGCCAACAGGTGAGCGCCCATTAACTCCAGTCTTGGTGTAGATACGACTTTGCTTATGGGTGCCAACCTGGCTTTCCCCGCGACTAATGTAATGGTTGTCCCTTCCTTCTTGACTACCTTGCAGTAGATCACACACGCGTATGCCTTATTTGAGGCGTCGCTAAATCCGAACAGTTCAATGGTCTGGTTTTCTCCCATTCCTAGCCATCTGTTGATTTCCATACTTTTTATTTCTGAATATTCTTGCTTTAATTTGGTCCATTCGGAGTTCATTTCCTCTGGTAAGCGGTCGTCCCATTTTATGTTAGACAACCAGACATTTTGAAACAGGAGCTTCATGGTAGTGCTTAAGGGGGTTAACCACCCTAATGGATCGAACAGCTTGGAAATGTCGGAAAGTAGAAGTCTTTTGGTAATAATTGCAGGTGATTCAGGTTCTATTTTCGAGTTGAAGGTGAAATTATCTTTCTGTGGGTTCCAACAAAGACCCAATGTCTTGGTAGAATCGTTCTGCTTGAACTCGTACGTCGACTGGTCACATTGTTCTCTCTCTAAATCAGTTAAGAGCTCTGGTTTGTTTGAGGTCCATTTTCTAAGATTAAATCCTCCCAATCGGCATAATTCGATGAGATCGGATTTCAGTTTATTTGCTGCTTCTATTGAATGACGCCCTCCGCAAAAATCGTCCATATAGAAACTGTCTTCCAATTCCTTTGCTGCGTCAGGAAATTTCTGTCTTTCGTCAGATGCCAATTGTTTCAAGCACATCATCGCTAAGAATCCTGCTGGTTTGGTACCGTATGTAAGCGTGACGAGTTGAAATGCTTGAATAGGTTGGTTATTGGATTCTCGCCATAATACCTTTTGGTAAGCTTGATCTTTTTGGTGCACTCGTATCATTCTGTACATCTTCTCGATGTCAGAGGTGTACACAAATTGAAATTGTCTCCATTTCAGGATAAGTTCTTGAAGATCTTTCTGTATATTTGGGCCCCTGTACATGACGTCATTAAGACTGTACCCAGATGATGACTTTGCTGAGGCGTTAAAAACTACTCTCAGTTTGGTAGTGGTGGATTCAGCCCGTATGACCGCATGGTGTGGTAAGTAACATTCGGGCGTCTGGTTAATACTGCATGGTATCATGTGGTTTAATTCAAGATATTCATCCATGAATTTTTGGTATTCTGCTTTTAATTCACTGTCCTTGTCTAATTTCTTCTCTAGGTTTCTGAATTGAGCTAATGCTTGTGGTTTGGTTACACCCAACTTTTCTTTGTGCTCCGGCTTAAGTGGTAGTCGGACTTCGTATCTTCCGCCCTCAAGCCTTTTAGTGGTTTTAATAAAAAACTGTAGACACTCGTGGTCTTCGTTGGACATCTCTACCTTTTGGATTATGTCTTCGCTTTCCCAATATTTCAATAGTTCTTCTGTGTTGTTGATAACCACGTTGCATTGGTAGTGTGGTTTCATGGATCCGCAGAGTAGCCATCCGAGTTGCGTCTGTTGAGCGATTGGTTGCTCGTCTTTGTCTCCTCTCAAGATTCCTCCTAACATTATTTTGCTGTAAACATCTGCCCCTAGAAGCAGCTCTACGGGTCTACTTATGTGAAATTCTGGATCAGCCAATTGTAACCCTTGGATATGGCTCCATGTTGTTGGTTTGATAAATGTGTTATTTGGTAGTCGTTTGATCAAATTATTCATGACAATGACGTTAGTGTCACAAGTAAACTCGTTATTCGCCGACTGTAGTGTTACCTGTAACATCCCCTTTGCATTGCTTTCTTTTTCACCGACTCCGAAAACTTGACCCTTAAAATGAGCCCTTTTTAATCCCAAAGTCTGGGCTGCGTTCTCAGTGATTAACGACAGTTGAGAACCCTGGTCGACTAAAGCTCTCATCTTGTGTTGAGTTCCATCTGATCCCTTTATTTTTATAATAGCGGTGGCTAACAGAATCTCAGACATGTCATCCCAAGAGGCGTGAGATGACCTAGATGCGCTCTTTTTGGTTGCGACACTGTTGGCGGTCTCTGCTGACGCACTTGGACTTTGTTTTGTTAATGCCTCGTGCAGTAACGTGTTATGTGCAGCTAGGCATTTCCGACATCGTTTATCCGATTGACACGGTTTATTATTATGACTGCATAGACAGTTTTGGCAGTAATTCAATTGCTCAATTTTGCGTACTTTTTGCTCGTGCGTCATTTGTAAAAAATCAGGGCAACGCCACAACCCGTGGTCAGAATTGCACAATGCACAGGTCATCGATCGCGACACGTGCAACGCACTCATATTAAGTTTTGAATTATCTTTGTTGCCTGACTGATGATTGTTTTGGTAAAATCTTTTCTTCTGGTTTTGATTGTTGTTATATGGTTTTTGCTGCGTGGTTTTCTGGTTATCTGGTTCCTGTTTGCGACGAGACGCTTCTAGTGCTGTAAATTTCGTCTCTAAAAATTCGAGGAACTCTTGCAGATCGGGTAGCTCTCTCGGATTCTTGACCGATTCTATGTAGTCGGTGAAGGTATTGTTGTCAAGTTTTTGCGCTAGTAGGTGCACTAGAAGTGGATCCCAAGTTGTTGTATCTACTCCCAGATTCTGAATGGCGTGTAATGTCTCCTTGGTTATGTCGTGCAGTTTCTTAATTGTGGCCACCGATTGCTGTTGTATGTTGGGAAGTCCAAGTAGAATGTTAATATGAGTGGTAAAAATCAATTTCTTGTTACCGTATCTGTGGTTTAAAATCTCCCAGCATACTTGATAATTGTCAGAGCTAATCTGTAAATGATGAATTAGACGCTCTGCTTCTCCAGTCACCTTACTCTTCAAAAACTGCATTTTTTGCGCATTAGACATTGACGGGTTTTTATCGATCGCCTCGCTAAACAAGTCTTTGAACGGAACCCACTGGTTGTAAGCCCCATTGAACACGGGGACGTCCATCTTTGGAGCCGACTTCTCTTGGTGCTTCACTGCCCACATCTTTTTATTGATGTGGTTTGTCAACTCGTTGTACTTTTTCTCGTGCTTGCAGAATTCCATTTGGTATGTAGTATCGTCACCTCCATCCTCACCTTCAATTTCCCAATGAAGTTTGTCAATCTCACCCCATCGGCTGTCTAGTGATTTTAGAGCGTTTTCAAATTGCCATTGATTCTCGAACTGATCTACTTGCATATTACCCACGGTTCTCATGAACGCCTTGAAATTAATATTCTGCTTCTTTACTAACCCGTTCAGTTTGTTGCACCCCCTCTCTGTATAGAGAAAATTTTCTCGCTGCGAGGACACCTCATAGCGAGACGACGTACCTGGTTGTGGCTGCGGCGTCTCATCTTCCTGCCGATGATGGTCAGCGCTTAGCGGTTGCCTAGCCCGGAGACCTGGTAGTGGTTGTACCTCTTCTGCTTTTGTTTTACGGGGGCTTTCATCCTGCTGCAGCGTTGCTCCTAACTCCGCTAGGGTTTTTTCAATGATCGCCTTTGCTTTTAAATATACTTCCTGGACTGTATCGAAACAACCCTTCTTAAAGTAAACGTGGTCAAAATTCGCTAGCTGACACATTTTGCTATGATTATCTTGGTAATCCCGCCAGTATGCTTCTAACATACTAGCTTTGCGCTTGTAATTATCGATGGTCTTCCTCTCGGATCCATCCTTCTTTAAATTGGTCAAAAACTTATTCAGAATTTCATACAGCTCCGTTTGGTTTATGAAAAGACTATCAGAATCCATGTTTGCAGTTGGATTATGAATTGTTGGTAATGGTTAGTTTAAAAATATTGGTTCAATCTGACCTTATTGCTCCAACTGACCGTCTCAGCAACCCAAGGATCTCCAAATACAGCTACAGCAGTCGGCTGGTAAGCGTGGCACTATATCACTTGGTAGGCACTGGTTATTGAATGCTCGAAGGACCATGTAGAAAGTTTGGGCTTGATGCTATGGTGACCCAGCTCAACTTTCTCGTGTTGGTAGGATATGTATGGTAAAGTTAAAGTCAGTAATAATGGATATAGCTATATTAAATCACGTTAAACTTGGTTACAACAATGATAAACTATATAACTAAATGGTAAAATGGTACAGGTAATAGTTTAAATGGTTAACTTATTGCCTAAAAATGGTAGTGGTACTGGTTTAGGGAGTACGTGGTGTCTCTGACGAGATCTAAACGCGAACTGCCCCACAAACTGGAGAACGAGCGAATATGCATATTTGCGTTCGATGCAATTGTGCATTTTCGCTGAGTGTTCGATTAAAACTCGAACAATACGTTTAAATCTAAAGTAAAATCTATCCTTTGTTCAAAGGCTTACTATACTACCAACGACTACTTAAATGACAAGAATAGTTGGTCGCTGTGATTAACACAAGACAATGTTTATGTTCTTTCTCCAGAATTAGCTTCATAAAATTATTTTTATTATGTATTCAATTCATTGTTTTTTTTTTTATTTTTTTTTATTAGCCATTTATTGTTGACATAATCTACTCATTACAATGTTTTTTTTTAATGAGTTGTATTGCAAAATGTGGTTAGCTAGAGACCTCGACAGTTGATCATATTTATTTATCTTGATCCTAGTTAGTAATCATTAGCAATTAATTGATTGATTTTACTTCGATGGTCCAAGTTTATCATTTGTAACTTCGAGTTACGGCTGTATGGACATAGTACAGCATTGCACATGTAAGCGGGCACGCACTTTTACCTGGAGGCTCTTTTTTTTTTCTTTTTAAATTTACGCTTGAGTACAGTCAGTTTTAATGTTTTAATTGGTATATTGACGTGTGCTAGCTGACATGTGGCAAATGATTGATTTTAATGTGATGTGTTTCGTAATGTTAATTACTTCTCATGCGATAAATGTGTGTAGAGTCAAGTTCTTCCAACTAAACAGACAGCTGTGCTGCTGGGGAGTTTGTTGCGCCACTTCTTCTTCCCAGCTAAAGCACTAGGAAGTGGTGAAGGGTGGGCGTTTTTGGGGGACTGTCTTATGTAACTTTGACCTTCAAAAAGTGCTGATCTTCAGCCTAATTTGAATAAATGACTTTTGATTTTGATTTGATTTGTACCTATTTGTACACTTCGATAATCGATTCTCGATCTTCGATCATCGATTTTAAAATCATAGAAACTTGTTTTTTGACGCATGTATCTCTCGAAAAGTAAGTATGTCATTAGTATCGTATTTCACCATTTTAATATTATTTGGAAGACATTTTCCTTTTCAGATTTTTTGAATCATTGTTTTTAATAGGTGATTTTAAATAAGAAAATTTACACAATGTAGTTTAGGAAAATTCAATTCAAATTCATAATTATGGTAATTGATTTAAACAGAGTTCTGAAATTAAATATTCAAATAGCATGGTACGAAATTTTCAAAAAAAGACTGAGCAAATTTCACCTATGAATCTGGACGCGATCAGCGCATAAACTACATTTGAGAGCTGTCAAGTGTCATTTTTTGTTATAAAATATTGACAATGACAGCTCTTGAACGCTAGATGTACTGGTTCAGTTGCATTGGCGAAATTCGTATTTTAAACAGTTGACCCAAAACTAGGCACCGGCTTTATGTGCATATCTTGGTGTCCCAAACACTACTACAAGAAAACACAAAGATTAAGCGGGATCGTCCGAAAGGGTTACCGCTACCCCGGAACATAAATGGCTATGGAAGGAACATGGATGGGTTTTAGTACGTAAAAGTCTGACACTCCCTTCCGCTCCACCCAGAGCGGGAGGTGTCATTTGATGATTTCCCATCCTCAAAAAAAAATAAAGAATACACAAAGATAGTAATAATAATTTAATCTGTTCTGGTAGTGCAAGATTTTTATACATATTTCAGTAAATTGAGAAAATTCACATTAATATTTTTGAACTTACTTTACATTTTATTTAGTGCTTCAGATACTGCAAACTACGCAATATAATTCTCCTAGAGATGTTAAGAATTCAAATAACAGAGATGCTGTTATGTTATTAAACATTTTCTTTAAAGTCTTGACATGACTCTTTCGCTTAATACAGTAACAAACAAAATAGAAATAGTTACAGTACCGTTGGTCTTTGTTGTAATTATTTGTGATGTTGCGTTGACCGACTATTAAGTTCCCGAGAAATATTAAATTCGGGCAATTTGGAAGTTTTTGATACTCTTTGATTATTATACATAAATTATTATGAATATTTCGCTTTTAAATGTAAATATGATTAAATTAACATTTTATTAATTTAGCTGCAATAAATTTTGAATATTGTCATTAAATATAAAGCAAAAAAATATAAATCAAGAAAAATCTAATTCATTATCATTAAATCAATCAAATTAATAGTTGAGTGTAAGAGTGAGTATTTCTCACTCATTGACTGCAAAATATTTTATTTCTTCATAATACTTTGTTTCTTCGTGGCTATATAATAACTACTGCATGGGTCGATCCATGAGGTTAAGCTACGCTTGCCAGGGTCGGTCCGTGGATGGGTGAACATCTTTCCATATCGAGACTTCTCCGTGCCTCGGAAAGCACGTTAAACTGTTGGTCCCGAGTGTCATTCGTCGATCTTTGACAGTGATTACGGGTCGTCAATAGCCCGAAAGTCTGACAGCCAGTCTTACCAAGAGTTAGCGTATTACCCAGTTACTGGGTTGTGGTCAGATAGGCAGTCGCTCCAAGTGATTGCATCCGGTTAGACTGGAAGCCGACCCCAACATAGTTGGGAAAAGGCTAGGCAGATTGTTTATTTTGTTTCCTTTCACCACTTTATCGTGTGTAGAATGATATGGGTAGATAATTTTGTTGACACTGGTTTGGCCTTAATGTGTTCAGTGTGAAGTCGCCGGATGACGTTTCTGTAATGTTTGCTCGCACTAAAAGCTGGATCGTGCTCTCTCTACTACTATTTATAGATTCGTATGTTTGTGTGCTTAGGTTTAGTTACTTTAGGGGTACATAAATAAAATTAGGGGTAAATAAATTCCCGCAGGGATCGGTTCTGGGGCCGTTCCTGTGGGACATCGGTTACGACTGGGTGCTGCGGGCCGACCTCCCTGACGGCGTCAGCGTAGTTTGCTACGCTGACGACACGCTGGTCCTGGCACAGGGGAGGTCGCATCAGGCGGCGGCCGACGCGATGACACGCGGGGTTGCGACAGTCGTTGAGAGGATCCGGCAGTTGGGTCTCGAGGTGGCTTTGCACAAATCCGAGGCCATGTCCTTTCATGGGCCTCGGAATAGGCCACCATCGGGATCCCAACTTACGGTAGGAGGGGTTCACATCGGCGTCGAGACCACGATGAAATACCTGGGTCTGGTCCTCGACAGCCGATGGAATTTCGTGGAGCATTTCCGACGTTTGGCCCCCAAGCTGGAACGGACTGGGGCCGCCCTCAAGCGGCTCTTGCCCAATTTGAGGGGGCCAAACGCCTCCTGCCGGAGGCTTTACGCGGGAGTCGTGCGGTCCATGGCCCTTTACGGGGCCCCGGTGTGGGCGCGTTCACTGCGGCGGCGAGCCGCCCATTATCTGAACGCGCCCCAAAAGGTGGTAGCCATACGGCTTATCCGGGGGTACCGCATGATCTCGGGCGAGGCGGCAAGCCTCCTTGCCGGACTGCCGCCGTGGGATCTGGAGGCGATAGTCCTCGCGCGCCTGTTCGAGTGGCGCGCGGAGGTACTAAGCCGGGGGGAATCTCCGTTTCCGCAGCAAATTGCGGCGGAGCGGACGGACCTCCGGCGCGATCTCATGGCGGCCTGGAATCAGCGACTGTCGCAACCCAGCGCAGGGCACGCCACGATAGTGGCGGTAAGGCCCCTCTTTGAGGAGTGGCTAGAGAGGCGTCACGGCGCCCTCACCTACCGGCTGACGCAGGTCCTCACCGGACATGGATGTTTCGGGAGGTTCCTGCACATCATCAGGCGGGAGGAAACGCCCGGGTGTCACCACTGCGAGGATCGCCCAGAGGACACGGTAGAGCACACGGTGCAAACCTGCCCCGCATGGGCAGAGCACCGCCGTGTCCTCGTAGAGGCGATCGGCGGCGGCGACCTCTCGCGCCCGGCCCTGGTGCAAGCCATGGTCCGGGGCGAGAGGGAGTGGGAGGCAGTCACCTCCTTCTGCGAAAAAGTTATGCTCGCGAAGGAGGTGGCGGGATGGGAGAGAGAAAGGTCCTCCCGTCCCAGCCGCCGCAGGAGACGCCCCGGGCGTCGGGAGCCACGTGACGACTCCCGGCCACCGTAGGCGCGGGCCTGCGGACGGTGAGTAATGGGTGACTCACCGTCCGATCAGCACCAGACCCGTGCCGTACGGCGCGTATATGTTCCACGCGCGCCTCAAAGAGATGTCAGCATATGAAGGGGCCCCTCAGGGCCAAGCCTGCCGGGTAAGCGGGATTGTCCGAAAGGGTTACCGCTACCCCGGAACATAAAGGGCTACGGAAGGAACATGGATGGGTTTTAGTCAGTAAGAGTCTGACACTCCCTTCCGCTCCACCCAGAGCGGGAGCAGTCATTGGATGATTTCCCAGCCTTAAAAAAAAAAAAAAAAAAAGGGGTACATAAATATCACGAACACATTGACTATTGTTTAGTGTGAATAGTTTTTTTATTGAGGGTGGAAAATCATCAAATGTCTCCTCCCGCTCTGGGTGGAGCGGAAGAGAGTGTCGGAATTTTACTGACTAAAACCCATCCATGTTCCTTCCTTAGCGCTTTATCCCGCTTACCCGGCAGACTTCGGCCTTGACTCGCTGGGCGAACTCTTTGAGTCGCGCGTGGAACACGTACGCGAGTCTAAAGAGCCTGGTTCCACTAAGATATGTTAATCGGTTGCAGGACACTGAAGACACAATACAAGTTTTAGCGTTATTACCTCTGGGGCGTTTTGTGTCCCGCAAAGCGTTTATTTTGTAATTTTAAAAGAGTGTGAATGACTGGAAAAGTTTTATGCTTAACACATTTATTTTATTTCAACGTGATTAAAATAAAAGAATTTAAAGAAGTTATGAAAGTACCTAGTTATGTATGTCGACAGACGATTATTATTGTAAGTCCTGAATTTTCAGTAGTCAGATAACTTTTATTTGAAGAATAAAAATTGCGGTTTGACTGTTTTCTATGCAAAAGCTGCCATTTTTATTCCTCCAATAAAACTTATCTGACTATTGAAAAATCAGCCCTTACAAGTGTAATTATTGCTGTCTTCAGATTAGGTTATCAGTGACTGCCAAAGTGCCAGGGTCGAGGGTTTACACAAAAGAGGGCCACCGCAATCCCCTGGCACAGGCAACTGAAGGAATACGGGTAGGTTTTAGTCAGTAAGGGTCAGCAACGACCTCCTGCACCAACCTAGAGCGGGGGAAGTTATTTAATGATTTTGCACCAAAAAAAAAGTTATACACAGGTATTGTATATCTATTTGGTATACATAGCCAATTCTTTTGCTGATAGCAGTTTTTGTACCCGCGGCGAAGTTCAAAACGACGATAACTCTTTATAACTGGTAGCTATATTCCCAACTGTTTACATGCATGTATTCAGATATTATCCTTTTAAAATATTTTATAAATACTCCATGTACATACCTTTTTTAAAAAAAACTGGGAAATAATCAACCTTTTTTCACGTCAATATATTTTATACTTTTTACATCTGTTCAGCGTCCATTTACAAGAAGAAACAGCAAGCTCGTATTTATCTAATGGAAAGAAGAGCGAAGTATATTTTGGTTTAATAAATATATATTTTTGTAAGTACGGGAAAGCTATAAATCGATTAGGCAGGCTGGCTTTCGTCGGAAGATGTACTCTGAATTATTAGTCTCTGGCGCAAGTTATTGGGTTTAGCGTTCTGTATTCGCGATTGCAGGTAGGTCCTAGGTGATTATTTTTAAGACATCAATATGAGATTGACTGTTTTACGTTTTAGTCGTACTTCAATATACTTTTATTAATGACAAAGGTGACACCCATCTTAATAATGAACACAAAACTATTGTATAAACTAAAATCAAACACGAGTAAATGTTGAATGTCAAGTGCCAAGTGTGTTGTTACTTGACTTCGTAATAAAACTTTTTGACAAATAAGGTAGTTTTTGGGACGTGCTGACTGAATTTTTTTTGTGTCAACCCATGAGACGGGGAAGACCGCGACCGCAGTGTGTTATGTAGCTCGATGTAACGTCAGAATCACCTACTGTTTTTTTGGGTGTCAGATTACTGATTGAAATGAATACTTTTTACTGTCCAAGCACACGGATGATTGGGTGGCTCTCTGTGCGTCTGCCTCACATTATAAAACAGCTTAGCGCAAACGATCCGCTGTTTTTTCTCTATGACCGCGGCTCTCCCAAGCGGTTTGCCGTTTGACCGCAGCTGATGAGTGTTGGCGAGCGGTCTGTCCATTTCCGTTACCAAAGAGCGGGTACGGCTTAGTGAAGCACTGTTAATGGAGTGTTTAAATGTTATTATATACTCTTAAACTATTTAGCTTTTGCCAGCGCTCTTGCGCGTGTATGTAAGAAATACCTTAATTTTTACCGGGTTCAGAAAAAGTAGCCTATGTGTTAATCTAGGTTAGAACCTAACTGTGTCATCATGATCCGTTCAGCTGTTTTGGCGTGAACAAACATCCATCTATACAGCATTTAGCATTTATACTGGTACGAGATTCATACATTCGTTTCATCAGATAAAGATTTGAAGTTTTGGATAATATTTTACGATTCTTTGGTTAGCCCCTGTAATTTGGAGGCGGTAGATACGGCCCTGAGGCCCAATTCTGTAACTTTGAGTTAAGTATCACGACATTGACACTCTATCGACACACTACAGGCATTACAACTGTTGCAAAGGTATTCTGCAAAAACTTGAAGAACCTTTCAGTGGTGGCTCAGTAATGTGTCGATAAAATGGCAGTACAATAGTTTTCAGTGTTAAAATATTTACAGACTACCTTAATTCTGGCCATCACGATGACATTGTCACATTACAGTGGGGCAGACTACTAATTATTACAATAGTCTCATTATGGCGTTTCAATGGCACTACAGTGGTAAGTCAATGACCATAAATAATTTGTAGAATACCAAACGTCAATGATTATTCTATTGAGACACTGAATTCACATTACCGACACACTATTGACAAGTTGGTTATTTTACATAATGGGGCCCTGGTAAATACAAACATACTTGTATAGTCTATAACCATAACTCGTTATCCACTCATTACTTAAACAGACATTTTGATTTCTCGCGTTTCGACTCCTATGAAGCAAATTGAGCATAAAGGGTTGTAAGAAATACGTAAAGTGAAAAGCCCTTCCATCGATATTCCTTTCAACTCTCGTCTGGCGGCCAATTCCTTGATGGAAAGTGGATTATTTTTTTAAATGGAACTTTTGAATCGTAATGCAAATAAAGTCAAAAGTTTCTCGTAGAAAAGGAAGTACTTATGTTGGTTTATTTCAAGAAAATTGGAAGGCATTGCTTTGAAAAAGCAAAATGGTGACTTATTTATTTTAGGTAGGTACCTAATAATGAGAAACAACGTGGCAATGCAGTCTCTTGGGTGCATTACCAGTCGACAGCGATGCGGAGGAATTTTTCGACACCATATTTTAGTTAGTTATTAGTTTTAAATACTTGTACAGAGGCCAGCACATCAAGTTACCACAATCTGTCAAATTTCTTTGATAGTATTTCAACTTTATTGCAAAGACATAAGGTTCATTTTTAATTGAGAAAATTTGACAGTTAGGGATAGCTTGATGTGCTGGCGTCTGTACATAGTACCTATATTCTTTTTAGTTTCAGTGTTGAATTATATATTGTATGTATCATTTTAATGAATTAATTACAATAAACTAGTACAGAAGTAAAAAAAAATGAAAATGCTTCAAGATTAAATTGAAAATACAACTTTTTATTCACATTCTAATCAGTTTGTATAGGAAACTAAAATTAAAATAACATATGTACAAGAACACTATGTTAATTCCACAATTACATTACCGTAGCAAACACACATTTCAGACAAAAGAAATTAATATAGTCAGCAAACAGAGCACAAAGGGCTGCAAAGAAAACGTTACAACGCTTATATAACACGCCTTTATAACAATCTCTACGACCTACTACTTAACATAATTCTGCTACATTCAACGAGAAGAAATTAAAGTACCCCGGGGATAATCCTGGGTAGACTCCGGACCTGCACTAAGTACATTCATTAGTATTAATTAATTTTGTGGAGCTTATAAACTGTGTGTTATACGTTGTGGGTCCCAGTCAGGGTTACTTTGTGTAATTTATTCCGTCACCATTGCTCTCAAAACGGTGTAGGAAAACCTCGTGAGGAAACTGACATGTCCTAGAACCAAAAATTCGGAGTATTCCATGAAGCACACCCAAACGAAGCACACCCAGACGAAGCACACCTAAAGTATTCCACTTAGCACACCCGTAGGTGGGCTTCAAATAAAAATTTAAAATAATTAACTTCCTATTCCACGAAGCACACCTACGAATATCACTCGCATCGTGCGGAGACTAAGAAATAAAAATGTCAATAGTAACAAAACAACTCCCCTGTATTCTTTCTTGGTTTCCTCATTGGCGGAGGGAAAGGTGCCAAGCATATTTGGATCAGCACAATTGTTCCATGGTACCTACAGCTTTCTTGTAGTCTTTTAAGTAGCACCTTAGTTGAAATCTGGGGGCCTAAACAGTCACTTTTTCATTACATACATGTCTGATGAAAGAGAGTAGAACTATGTCCCAGGAGAGGGAATATTAAAGCCTGATTATTTAAGTGTCCTATAAACACTGATCCACACGAATAAACATTCACGGATTATTTATGAACTGTGAGTGAAAGTTGATGTTATCATTAAAAACGCTGACGTTTAAAAACAAGGGTTGGACGGCTTTCACTATTAAGGACGCAATTTTGGGAAAACCTATCAAGGTGAATAAGGAAGTTGTTTTAATGTTAAGTGGGGGCATTGTACTCTCTTCAGTGATGAGCGCAGAGATGGAATCGTGCTCCAGCCGATCTCTTCTGGAAAATCTCGACGGTTAGGTGAAGTGTGTAATGTAGTGTTTGATACTATAGACACTTCAAGCTGTTTATGCTGAGATTTTTTACCTACCATACTTTCGTTTTCCCTTTAAGATACGAACGCCACAATATAGCTCCCAGTTTGCGAGAGTTATTAAATAAAATCGTTATGTATACCTAGATAAACTACGATAACATGGCCCGCTCCTCCAAAACTGAAAACGTTTAAAAGTATTTGTGAAAGTAATTATTACAAAGCGCCACCAAAACTGACAACGCATGCTGCTGCCGGGTTTTTTTTTTTAAGGCTGGGAAATCATCCAATTACTTCTCCCGCTCTGGGTGGAGCGGAAGGGAGTGTCAGACTCTTACTGACTAAAACCCATCCATGTTCCTTCCGTAGCCTTTTATGTTCCGGGGTAGCGGTAACCCTTTCGGACAATCCCGCTTACCCGGCAGGCTTGGCCCTGAGGGGCCCCTTCATATGCTGACATCTCTTTGAGGCGCGCGTGGAACATATACGCGCCGTACGGACGGTGAGTCACCCATTACTCACCGTCCACAGGCCCGCGCCTACGGTGGCCGGGAGTCGTCACGTGGCTCCGGACGCCCGGGGCGTCTCCCGCGGCGGCTGGGACAGGAGGACCTTTCTCTCTCCCATCCCGCCACCTCCTTCGCGAGCATGACTTTTTCATGCTGCTGCCGGCTGCTACTAAAACAGTAGTTTAGTCAATACAGACATTGAAAAAGTAATTTGAAGGGGCGCGCCATGTTATTGTAGTGTACCTCTACATTGCAATCCTTTTTGGAGCATCAAAAAGTTTTATCTTTGCTTCTCTCATATTATCTCTGTTTCTGGCGCAGCTTATTGATTCTCCAATAACCCGCAGTCTTTCGTCCACGGTTTTTTAACTTCATGTCGAACAATATCCTCGCTTCCCATTTTGTTTCGCGAAAACAAAGCATTTAAAACAAACGTGTAAACCGGATCGGCAAACAGAAAGCGTTAGAACAAAATCCTTAATGTAATTTAAAGTTTGCTCGCTACGTTTCACCAGCTGAGTATTGTTCTCATTTCAATTGCCAACTTTGTTGGGGGAAAAAACGTTATTGTTTACCTTTGAGGTACCTTTGAGACGAGCCTAAAGTCCGCCATTGTCAAAACTGTCAGGAAGGAAACAAACTGCGGTTAGATCTGGAAAGTGAACAATTCCCAGTGTACATTAGCTAAGCATGAGACGCCGGCGCTGTTCTCACGGAAAGTGGTTTATTTTCTTTTTAAAGTAGGTACGTACAGTTAGCTTAAAAAATATGGCTGTTTAAATAAATAAATAAATAAATAAATAAATAAATAAATAAATAAATAAATAAATAAATAAATAAATAAATAAATAAATAAATAAATAAATAAATAAATAAATAAATAAAGAAATAAAATAATGTCTGCTCTAGAATATTGTATTAAAGTGTAGTTACACATCACATTACACTTTAGCCGCTGCTCGCGGCTTCGCCCGTGTGGATCATTCTTTTTATAAAAATAATAGTTAGAATATTGCCACAGTTACTTCTTGAAACATCAGCTATCTTCGGTCGTTGCAAGTTCCGTCAAAATCGGTACGGGTTTTTGAAATCTCTCAGACCCCTGGACAATACATAATAAATATTCTTTTTGCTATAGCGACCGTATTTTATCTATCTACTTTCCAATATATTTTGTAAAAAACTTTTATTTTTTCATAACAAAAAGACACTTCAATTTTAGTTATTTTATATAGAGTGATACAGAATTGTGGAAAACAAATTGTAGACAATCAAATAAAGATTGTCGATGAGAACTTCTTTTTGAGGCTGATTGTACCCCTACATATTCTGTGGCTGATAAAAAATTATTTCCTTAAGTTAGTCTCTAATATTTGTTTGTTTATTTTAAAGCTTGGACATGATGCATGCAGTTATGATTTGTGAGTTCTTCAATTTGAGATAGACGGTAACTCATGGTGTTGTAAAGCAGTTAGAAAAGAAAAGAAATACATTTTACTTAATAGAACAGAGAAGCGTCTCTGTGAACTAGCGAGTTGCCCACATAAATACCGAATCAAACTAGACGCAACTAAAATCAATTCACAAATTATTTACGTGGTGAAAAATTGTGCTGATGACGTAGTAATATTTTCGAATTAATTGAATCTGTATTGAAATCGAAAATCCAAACCCGAAATCAAAGCATTTATTTCAATCTTCGATGTACTTTATTTGAGACATTATTTGGTATTTTCTAAAAATAAAAATAACATATTATGTACAACTTAATATATTCGGTGTAAAATTATGTAAAAGGAAACCGTGACTGACTGATCAATCAACAGATAACTCAAACCGCTGAACGGATTGGACTAAAAATAGCTCTTTATTTACGTTACATGAGTTACATGAAAAATTAATTACTATTTACAACCTAAAACTAAAAAATATATACATTATGTACAAGTGGTAAAAAAGGGGGAAAACCTCATAGGGCGTCAAAAAATTCATCCCCATCGCTGTCAGTGGGTAAAAAAAAACTAAAAATTGGTACAGTTATTAAATCAAATTCAATTCCTAAAGTGGTGTAAAGGGTGCTCAACATTTGTATGGCGAAATCATCTTATTCTTTTCACGCTAACGTCGCGGGCAAAAGGTAGTTAAACCATACACAGGCACTTTCGACATATCAAAAAATTGGTCAGTCAGAAACATTAAGCTGATTTCGTATACTAAGTGCCTATTAACAAAAATATATATAGATTTTTAACAGTCGTACGGGTCGTCAGAAGCCCGATAAACTGACAGCCAGTCTTACCAAGGGCTATCGTATTGCCCAGTTACTGGGTTGAGGAGGTCAGATTGGCAGTTGCTTCATGTAAAATACTGGTATTCGGCTGCATCCGGTTAGGCTGGAAGCCGACCCTAAAATAGTAGGGTAAAGGCGAGGCAGGTGATAATGGTAGATGTTAAGAAGATATCATTCCTTACAATTTTCTTTTTCTTTACAAGTTTGGTTTTCCGGCATTTTCCTTAAGCCTGCCTTGATTACGTAATAACAAAAATATTGAAGGCTATTTATTTATCGGCTGAAAACGAAATTAGTTTTCAAGTTTACAGACCCATTAAAATTAATAAGCGGGCCTTATCAAAACATAAGTTAATTAATTTTTTGATTGAATATTTTGAATATTTCGTGTTGGAATAATTTGATGAACCTTTCCGGAATGTTCATTATGTTTATTAGAAGAAGGCCGACGAGGCCGAAAGGTTCCGTAGAGTTGGAAAACCTCCCACAAGCTGAAGCGATGACGTGGTAAAAGCCGCAAGAATCCGCTGGTGCGAAAGGTTGTGTGAACCGGATGAAGTGGCAGTACTTAGGGAGGCCTTTTTCCAGCAGGGGACGTCTGACAGCTGAAATGATGATAATGAGTAATAACCCAACTACAAATTTGTTATATTTGGCGAACATGGTCAACACTATAAATAATTTTGAAAATAGAGCTATTTTCAAAATTATTTAATATAAATAGATTTTAGACATTATATTAGAATTTTGGAGCCAAAATTCTAATAATATAATGTCTTTTTTTTAAGGCTGGGAAATCATCCACTGACTTCTCCCGCTCTGGGTGGAGCGGAAGAGAGTGTCAGACTCTTACTGACTAAAACCCATCCATGTTCCTTCCTTAGCCCTTTGTGTTCCGGGGTAGCGGTAACCCTTTCGGACAATCCCGCTAATAATATAATGTCTAAAATCTATTTTGGGGACTCCCAAAATAGATTTTGCATGATACACAATTTTGAAGTACTGTAGAGCCCAGGTTTCACTACCTTATGTTGAACATGGCTGGTAATAATCTGACAGCATTTGAACCTTCAAATTATGAATAGATTAGTTTGATAGGTTTTTGTAAAAGTGACAGGACTCTGTCTTGAGCCGTGGGGCTTGCCAGAGGTATTCGGTCATTAATACTTACTATACTCTTTGTATTCGGTGCAAAGTAAATAATTAATTATTCATATAAACTCAAACTCAAAGCATTTATTTCAAATAAACCAATTACAGGCACTTTTGAATTGTCAAGAATTGAAAGTCAGAAAGCTGTGTATAACTGTGTGTTTGCTTTGATAGCGTTGCAAATTCCTATAAACATACTGAGCCCCCTCAGTGAAGGTGACCCTGACTTTCACAGTACCAATTAAAAGATCAATTAATTGTCCAAAACATGGCCATACACACACTTGGCAAGCAAGATGTAGCATTGAATAATATACGCACAAAATATAACGCTTTGGTTACCCTTTAATATTGTTTGACACATATTCAAGTTCATCGAACTCCTCTTTCTTACATAACTTTCTTGTATTGCAATTATAGTCTAGGCAATAAACTTAACATAATGCGGTAGTAAGTCATTTATTAACATCCTTTATGATTATCTGGCGCCACAGTAATAACGGTACATCCCTAATAAGCACTTCAAATGTCTATGTGCGTGACTGTTTCACATAAGTACAGTCGAACAAGCAATTTGTTGAACAGGCAAAATCATTAAATAAAATCGGTGTTCTGTTTTAATTCCGTCAAAAATTTACATAAATATAGACATTGTCTTAAAAATTTACTGTCCATAACGTCTCAAGTCATTTGTCTACTTTACTAACATTTTTTTTTTATTGTGTGCATGATAAAAAAGATTCAATATGGCATACCTACTAATGACAGCGTGATGTAAAAGAATTAACTTCTCAGCACACTGACATAAAAAATGCTAGTGATGCCGCGATCGATGTTCCTACTAGGCTTATTCAATATAATAACATCGGGAAAGAGTTCTTATCTACACGAAAAGAAGAAGAAAATGTAAATTACATGTTGTTTCAAAATGTTTGTAAGTTAGCTGCCACACAGTGTAACCCATACACTCACTGCCACGAACACGTATGTTTGTTGAAGGCACTGAGCTTAGAATAGCACAAAAAATTGTGTCAGTGTTTGTGGTAGCCTGTGTAGTGCTAAGGATCTTTTGGCTTCTTACTGACATTGATAAAGGGGTCTGATGAGAAAACATTAGTGTAATTGTCATAGAGATTGTATTTAAAAACAAGATGGCGATTCCAATTTCGATTACGCGCCAAAAGAACCTTGTACTGTTGTATCAAATAGGTTGTTTGACTATACTCGCCTGCTACCTCATTCAAGTTCGTCCCATTGATTATAGAGTTGATGTGTTTACTTCGTGACTGCACACAGTTGATTCTAACTTTCAAGATTAAGTTTCGACTATGCGAGTTATCAGTTAGTTGGGCACAGACTTTCAAGGGAGCGAGATGAGAGTTGGATTGGCGTTGTTGTGGCCTGTAGATATCCATTGACTAGGATAGAAAAACCTGTACATAAAAAAACCACAAAAAAATATAAAAACTAGAAACCCACAGGTGTCGGTATCACGTATCTTAAGATAAGCTTTTATAATAAACTTCCAAGCCCCGTTCAAGATCTAAGCCTTAATAAATTCAAATCTTTCGTTAAACGCAAGTTGTGCCAGAATGCTTATTATACTGTCAAAGACTTTATTGAAGACAAAAAGGCTTGGGATTGAGCTGTTCCAATTGTTTACATATTGAATGTTCTTCCTTTTTTTTATATCCTAAACTACTTGATTAGCATCTGAGATTACTCCTGGAGCTGCTGAAGATTCACAATTTTTTTTGCATTATATAACTTCAATCTCTTAGCATTGTATAATTCCATAGCACGTTTGTGAGTACTATGTACCTACTATAAAGATACCATTTACTGAGTACGTCTTACATTGACTTGAATGTGCCCTGGCGGCTGAGAGCATGTCATGCTCCCTGTAATGTCTCACTGATGGTGCGTATGTTGGATCATTTAGCTCCCATCAAAATGGTTGAGCTGAATGGTGCTAATCCATGCGTCATGTTCATGAACGGGCGCCGTCAGTATGGACACCTCTTAGCTGCCACGGCTGTTTTAAAACGTAACTTAATTTTGAATTATTTTTTAAATCTTGTTATTATGGACGCTTTTATTAAGTTCTGCATCGTTCTCACGTGTATAATTCAACATGAATGATGTAACCTAGATTTGTAAACATATTTTGATTTAAAAGAATGTCTATGGAGTTTCTTGCCCGTTCTTTTCCATAGGTACCTACTGCTTTTTGGAATGGGCAACTAGTTTCATCTTTCTGACTGACCGACCCCTTGACAATTCAAAAGTGCCTGTAATTGGTTTATTTGAAAAAAATGCTTTGGGTTTGAGTTTAAGAGAGGAATCTCATGGATCTTTACATATATTAATAATAGATATTTATAGGTTATAACAATGTAACGTAATTTCTCTAGTTTAGATAGACATAATAAATTTTCATTCTAAACAGACTAGTTAATTAACAACCCTTTGTTAGAACTACTGGTACTCAGTAGGATTTAGTTATTTGAAATTCAAATGCTGACAAATTTGAAGGAATACAGCATTTAATTGTTTCTTCAAGTAAGGCTTCTTATATAACCTACCTAAACCTAAATTAAATTATTTAACTGAAAGAACAATGCATTTGTTAAAAATGGCATTTCATGGCTTTCCCTTCTCGGTTAGTAACAAGAACGTGTGCGGGCGCATGTGTATGTGAGTGTGTTATGATCTCTTCGCTTTGACATAGTGTTAATTACTGTGATCTTCAAAAAAAGGATGATGAGCTCTTTTCCTACCATCCTAGATTTATTTAATACGCCAACAACCTTCGGTATCGAATCGGTTATATTCCGATAACCAAAACATGAGTCTTTCAGTTTTCTTCAACTCTTTTTACGCACGCAGCTGAATAAGGAAATACTACGTCTCCAAGAAACCTAAATACTCCTTTACGAAACCCTCAAACGAACCTGAGGAACTGTTACGGGCAAGTTGAAAAATAAATTTAATGCTTACGCCGCCGGCATCGCAAAACGTTCCAAATAAATAACTGAAAACTTTTTCAATTTCATCCCACGATCCACAAATTGTGTTTTGCGTCTGAGTAAATCGAAAAATGAATAACAAATTCTGCCTTCTATAATAATCAAGGTAGCGAAGTTAATTGCGTTTAGAACACATTTCGCGCTGTGTTTGACTTCCATTTTGTTATTATTGAAGTTACATTCAACGTAGAAAATAATTTGATTCGATTGGAAACAACAATTGGTTCGACGTCGAAACCAATTTGAGTCAAACTCGATCTGATAAGGAAGTTCTCTTGTGGGGGCTACAATAGGTCATCGAAGCTACAATTTGTAATATTGCACAATTATCAGGGATGGAAAACAATGTGGGCTCAATCGAACAAACAGTACAGCGGGAACAATGTCCAGTTATACATATTCATCGGTTATTAATTCAATTTTCATTGGTGGTCTTCACTCAGAGAGTTGATTTTGTTTCATTTGTCACTTTCCACATGAATAATTTTCGAATCTTTGTTTAAGCAGTGTGGGCTTGTATGTGTTGTTTGTGTGTTTTATGTTATATAAACACATTGTGTTTAATGATACGATTTACTCGTAGTAGGGTAGTGCGAATGAAGTTGATATGTTTGAAGCAAATTATTTTAGTTCAATTACCTGGTAAATGATAGATCTACACGCGTTTGCTTTTAATTCATTTATTTCTAAATTTCATACACTTTTTTATTAATGCTTCATCATGAAGGTTTATTATGTAATGCTGTTGAAAATGATACAAGTCCATTATTAGCTACGTCCATTTGACAAATTGTTGTTTTTCAATTTGACCGTTCATAACGACGTGGAATGAAATACTTGGAAAGATAATTTAGCCCGTTCCTCAAATTAATAAACATACCTAATATTTCACGACCGCCGCCGACCTACGACATATTTTATACAAATATAAAATATGTCCAGACACAGAGTGACTGGAATAACGTGGGACATAATAAAAAACAGTCAGTTACGATTTTCATTTTTCAAGTGAAATAAATGGGACCTTAGTAATTGACCTATTATTTGAAATCATGCACAAGGTGCCTTAATTTGTTTTGTGAATCTCACATTTTACCTTAAAGTTTCGGAATAGAGTAGCTTTTTTCATCTCCAAAGATTACTCATAAGAACCTCTTTATAATCACTACATAGTATAAAACAAAGTCGCTTTCTCTGACCCTATACATTCAGTCAAAAAAGTATCGGGAATGGATGATTTGTTTATGGTTCCAAGTTCAAATTTTTGTTTTTTTTGTAGTTGTTAGATTGGCACAACTGTTTTCCATTTTGGCGCGGAGTTTGAGTTGCATCTGTTATTTATATTAAATACAGTGCTGGTTTTAGTAATATCATATATAGTGTGTATTGCGAATTTCATAATGGACAAAAATATCGAACAAAGAGTTTGTCTTAAATTTTGCATCGCCAATGGAATTTCGTGTTCGGAGTCACTGAAAATGTTACAGAAGGCTTACGGTGAATCGACTTTATCAAAAACTCGTGCTTATGAGTGGTTCAAAGCGTTCAAAAGCGGTCGAGATGTGATGGAAGATTTGCCTCGCTCTGGTAGGCCGTCAACGTCTGCAACTGAAGTTAACATCGCAAAAGTGAAGAAAATAGTGACTGAAAATCCCCATTCAACTCTGAGAGAGATAGCCGCCGAACTTTCTGTATCTCACGAGTCGATCCGTACCATTTTAACTAATCATTTGGGTATGAAACATGTTGCTGCTCGGCTAGTCCCAAAAGATCTGAATTTTCTCCAAAAACTCAATCGCATGAAAGTCGCTGAGGATATGCTAGAACGAGTCAGTTCGGACCCAACATTCATGAAACGCATTGTTACTGGTGACGAGACGTGGGTTTACGAGTTTGACATGCAAACTAGTCAACAAGCTTCGGAGTGGCGCCTTCCAACTGAACCGAAACCGAAAAAACCACGCCAAAGTCGATCAAAAGTCAAAGTCATGTTGACTGTTTTCTTCGACTATCGCGGTGTTGTGCTCTCTGAATTCTTACTGGAAGGTCTAACGGTAAATAAAGAATATTATTTGAGCGTTATGCGGCGTTTAAGAGAGCAAATTCGACGAAAAAGGCCAGATTTGTGGAAAGAAAATTCTTGGATTTTGCACCACGACCTTGCCTTCGCACAAGGCTATCATTGTGAACGAATTTTTGACCAAACACTCAACAAATACCATGCAGCAACCACCATCTTCACCAGATATGGCTCCTGCTGACTTTTTTCTTTTTCCTAAACTCAAATTACCACTTCGTGGCACCCGTTTTCAATCGATAGAAGACATAAAGGAGAATTCGCGGCGAGAACTGAACTCAATTCCGGAAGCAGCGTTTAAAAAATGTTTTGATGAATGGATTATTCGTTGGCGCAAGTGTATCGTTTCTAAAGGAGCATACTTTGAAGGTGATAAAATAAATTTGGATGAATAACGGACATTTTGTGTATTATTGATCTTTTCCCGGTACTTTCTTGACAGAGTAGTATCTCTATGTATGCTTAAATATTTAAAACTACGCAACGGATTTTGATGCGGTTTTTTTAATAGATAGAGTGATTGAAGAGGAAGGTTTATATGTTTAATTTGTCGACATATTATGCGGGCGAAGCCGCGGGCGGAAGCTAGTAAAATATAAAATTGTTGGGTTGTATTTTATCATTCATTACCTATTTAAAATCCTGTACAGAAAACATTTGTACTTTGCTAAGTAAAAAGATGTTAATGGAAGTCTGAATGTTCTCCTTTGTGCAAAGGCTTATGTGAATAGGCGCGCCGTGAGCAATTCGCCGCTACGCTATACCAGATTTTTTTTATTTATCCATTTAATTCAGGCATCAAGGCCCATATAAACATATACAATACTATATTAACAATAAAACTTAAAAATACTATAAATATATAATAAATAATAACTAAAACTAGTGTACACGAAGTGTCGGCGTCGTGTTTCGCTGACTGGTGTCATGTAGGCGGCCACGAAACCGGCGGTACACAACACCTTTCGGCCAGAACTCTTCCTTGAGGACCTCCTCGAGATACTGTGTCGGAACTCGCACCACGAACGACTTGAAGTTCGTGTTGTGACGCGGCTCCAACCTCTCGACCCTCAAAGTCCAGCTGGTCTTCACGCGCACGTACTCCACGATCTCCTCAACCTTCGTAGAGTGGTGCAATCTGGACACGTAGAGCAGCGTTGTCGGTACTGCTGGACGTAGCAGCATGTTGGGTCCTGCCAGCGCAGTACCGCACTGGTTCATACAAGGAGGCTTCTTCTTCTTCTTCTTCTCAACCTTGATGAAACCATCCTTGTCGCTCATGTCCTTCTCTGGACCCTGCCTATTTAGAGCCCGTTTTGGTTTTGGCAGACTCCGTTTACCCCCTTTCGCTTTGTCCGCTATTTTAACCTGCGAGTTTTGTGGCTCTACAGGCTTATTAGCGGCAGCTACTATTGCAGCGTAGGCTCGTTTGGGGGTCACCGAACCTACACAAGTCGTCGTCTCCGCCGGTGTCGAGGCAGGGACGGCCGCGGCACACGTTGCAACGCGTGCATTCTCGGCAGCTGGTGACGCATTCGAGCCAGCCGACTCGAAACTGCAGATGGAGGCGTTTTGTGCCCCGCGACGCGTGTTCACATTCGCTGCGTCGGTAGGTGACCTACTTGCAGAACTTGCATTGCGCAATAACGCTACCTCTGCCCGTAGTTCACCGATGATGTTGTTGGACACCTCCAGCTGATGCTGCATCTCAACCTGGCTTTGCTTCAGGAGTGTTATGTCCTTCAGCAGCCTGGTGACATCTACGTGGTCGAACGTGACGGGAGGCAGCTTGTGCAGATCCTTCGCCACAAATTCAGGCACGTCGTCCGGGTCGGTCTCCTTCAACAGCGTTATGATGTCCTGAATACTCTTCTCTGTGCCATCCCTTCGCCGAGACGGCATCTGGCTGAGTTTGCCGAGCGTCGTGAACAGCCGCAACTTGGCACTGCTGATGTCATCCTCCTTAAAAGATGACTTGCAGATCTGCAGGATGCTGACCTCGTCCATGTAATCTATGGCATGTTTGATGAATGCCAGAACTTCATTGGCTATGAGAGTTTGAGTACTCATAGCGGAATCCGGGCAGCGGCTAAAGCCGCGCAGTTCGCGAATATAACTCACTCAGAGCAGCGCAAACGCGACCGCACTCGACCGCGCATCGCAACCGACTGGTTAAAACCTTTTCCTCTTGCGAGGACCTCATGGCTAAGTACTAACAGCCGCACAGTTCGATCCATCAGGTTAAGCTACGCTTGCCGGGGTTGGCCGTGGATGGGTGACCATCTTTACATAACGAGACTCCTCCGTGCCTCGGAAAGCACGTTAAGCCGTTGGTCCCGGTTGTCATTTGTGCATCTTTGACAGTCGTTACGGGTCGTCAGAAGGTCAGATAGGCAGTCGTTCCATGTAAAATACTGGTAGTCAGGTGCATCCGGTTAGACTGGAAGCCGACCCCAGCATAGTTGGCAAAAGGCTAAGCGGATGATGGGTCCTATCGACTGATTGAGTCCAACCTTTCGGCAAAGGTCGACAATGAACGTGAAGGCAGCTACTATAAACCATAGACTTAATGTGTAAAAACAAATAATTGCCTTTCTTTGCCGAGGGCGGCAAAGTGGTCATATTGCCAACTCTTAGGTTAAGTCCAGTTTGAAATATGAAGGGAAATCCTACTAGGTACCTAATACTACTGATCATTTGGACTAATTGCGAAAGTGTATTGATTTATGCCTCTATCACGCGGGGCTTAACTAGTAGTAAGCCAAAATTTCCAACGTAATCTATTATTACTGTTTGTCTTAGTCCGCCGGACAATTAGTCTGTGGTACCACGGTTCACTTTCTTACAGGCCAGATCACGTCAGGCCAGGCCGTCAGGATGTAGAAACCGTTGCATCCGATGAGGTGTGCGGAGGCCGGTCAGAATGTTCAGCACAAGCTATGGTACCGCGGTTTTATGCTGTGGCTTTTTGCCTACATGTAATATATGGTTTTTATCCTGTATTTTTATTTTTTGTTAAATCTTAAAATAGTTTATAATAATATCCCTAAAAATGTCCCTCGTTTAACCAGTCACACTACATAATTAGGTAGGTCTATCGCTATAATTATGAGACAGTAAAGTTAAATGAATTTCTAACACGCGACGCTATCGATCACAGAAGATTACAATAATTAAAAGTTCATTACCGACTTTTAAGCCTAGGACACAATGGACCGCTATTAAAAAGGCAAGTTTTTTGTTTTATAAAAGATCGGTGTCATAATTTTATGTACCCAGTCTCTAATGGCAGGTATTTGGTCATGTGAAGGTGAACAGAAATGTGTAATTAATCAAAAATAATGGGAACTGAAACTATTTCGATATTTTTAATTGGTTAGGCAGAGGTGCATCTATTTATAGTAGACCCACATTTTGCCAATTATGTTTAAGTCGTAATAGGGAGCGAACCAACCCGCACCTACGTGGTGGATTACGGCCCACTGCCACTCGAAGAGAGGAAGCTTCTGTTCCAGCAGTAGGACACACACACAAGGCTGATGCACATTATAGGCTGATTATGAGGGGGCGACGCTATTGCCATCAACCGGGTACAACCCCCACTAGAATTTTTAGATGAAACTTTAAAAAAATTACAAAGACAACATCTAGAGTTCTCGGCTGACTTAATAGATACTTATAGATTTATTGTGTTCGATAAGTTCATTCTTTTGGCAAAGTGAAGCAAATAGCATCATCACCGTCTTCGTTTGATCCGATAGACGTCCACTTTTGAATGTAGGCCTCCTGTTAACGCCGCCACTTTGACCATTTCTGTGCTTCTCGCATCTAGCCGATATCATCGGCCTTCACACGGTCATCAGTCCACCTTGTAGGGAGGCTTTCAACTACGTCTTCAGTTACGCGGTCACTCCTCCAGAACCTTTCGGCCCTATCGGCCATCAGTTCTGCGAGCATAAAATAGAGGTATTGTGTAAAGTTGGCAATATTCGGTAGTCACAAGCAGCAACTTATTACGATGTAGCTTGCAGAGCAAAAAAACTGAAGTGGCAGTCGGCGGTCATGTTTGCCGAAAGGACCGATAGCCGGTGGAGCAGTTGAGTCCTGGAGTGAAGACCGCGTATGGGCCAGCGTAGTGCGAAAGGCGGAGGACAGGGTGTTGTGGCCCACGCGCGCCTCAAAGAGATGTCAGCATATGAAGGGGCCCCTCAGGGCCAAGCCTGCCGGGTAAGCGGGATTGTCCGAAAGGGTTACCGCTACCCCGGAACATAAAGGGCTACGGAAGGAACATGGATGGGTTTGCAAAGGGTCGAAGCATAATGCTGAGCGATGACCGTTTCGCACGGATGTGACGCATATTTGCCTACAACTTGTTTTTGTTGTTGTTTGTTTTATTTCTAGAGTGTCATATTTCCCGCAAATTAACGTATTTTCTGTCTTTTTTTTTCTTACTGTTGCGTATATAAATTCTGCTTAACCCTTTTACTGACATAACCTCAGAAAAATCCTTGATCGCGGCCAGATCCTCGTTTAAAATGACCTTTAAGCAAAAAAGGATTTCGTTGGGACCACAGCGCTCTTAATAAGAGAATAGAACTTCCATTCTTCCGTTGAGCTGGTCATCGCCCATTGGACACGTCTTTATAGGAGTCTGAGGACATTTAAAAACGTTTTTTTGGGATTCTACTGGGTCATATTGGGTATTTGACAATACTTTTTATGAATTGTCAAAACACGGAATTTGTAGTTACGTTATTTATATGAAACATAAAATTGTGTGTGAAATGTGTCAAAATAATAGCCAATTAGATATTGAAATATCACAGATGTGAAATCTAATGAAAATGAAATAAAAAGAAGATTTTCTACACTCATGATAACGCCTAATTACACTCTTAGAGGTCAATGGCCCCGTTGTCAGCTGTAGTTACTTGAAATTATGAGATTAGAATTTTTGTACCTATGATTTGTAAATCTTACCCTGAATAAAATAAAGCGAATCACTGTTTGCAAGGTTCTGGTAAAAAAAATAACATAGCCTAGTCTTTTTCCAAACATGTTAGGGTCGGCCATCAATCTTATCGGATGAAGCTTAATACTAGTCCTCATACGGAGCAACTGCCTGTCTGAGTTAACTATTAAAAACAATATACAGGCTGAATTTGAATTCATGGGCAATATTTTAAGGAGTCATTGTACTCCTCATTATGAACAACTTTTACTATGGGAACAAATCTGAAATAGCGAAAAAAGAATTAGCTGTCCCATACATTATGCTCGCGTAGCAGATTCTTTTTCGAGATTTTAGGTGTGTTTTCATTGTTCAAAAGTTGTTGAGTACAGAGGCCAGCACATCAAGTTACCACAATCTGTCAAATTTCTTTGATAGTATTTCAACTTTATTGCAAAGACATAAGGTTAATTTTTAATTGAGAAAATTTGATAGTTAAGGATAGCTTGATGTGCTGGCGTCTGTACAATGACACCTTAAAAAATTGCCCTTTTATTCAATTTCACCCTGTATATTTCTTCAAAAAATCCCTTCTATAACTTTATTTAGATTTCTGTGGCAAGCTCACACCGTTGTTATATGACAAATGGTTGGAATAAGTTAGAAAGACGTGATGCGGGTCTTTCTTTATTTACGTCTGCACAAAGTAGGTCGACGCATGAAGCCGACGTAAATTGTTATAAAATACCTTTTAAGTTTCATATTCATTTTCCTTGTTTATATTATTTTCTTGCAAAATTAAAGATGAAATTGGTGGAATTTTACAGAGGAGGTGGTACTTAAACAGTACAGTGTATGGCGTTAAATGAAGGACATACTTTCAGGGTGTACTCATGGAAATGAACAACTTTGTCCATGGGTCAAACTCTGAAATCATGAAAAAAAAATCTGCTGTGACATACATTTTGACGAATTTTGCGAACATAAATGTACTGAACAGCAGATTTTTTTTTAATGATTTCAGGTATAGTTCCGTAGTCAAAGTTGTTAGTTTTCATGAGTACCCCCTGAAAGTATGTCCCTCGTTTAACCTAACACACTATAATGATAGGAATACCTAATGAACATAAAACAAAAATAGACCCAAAACTAATAATAGTAAAAGAAGCGATGGAGCGGTCGTTGACCCCATAATCTGTAATCAAGTAAAGTTATGAGCTAAGAGCAGTCTCTTAGAAAAATCAGTATTCTCTCTTCTTGATGTTTTGGGCGCTATGTGAAAAGGCAACGAAGCATATTTCTGTGTTCAGAACATCGTAGATAAATATTGTTGACAAGAGGGCAATAAAAGTATATTTTCCTCCCAATATGACCACTGAAAGATATAATCTAAAGTTAAATACCAGTTAAAATATTCCTTCATTTGTTTTAAATCCAGTGCAAAAGCTATTTCCTGTCGCAACTCTGGCATAACTTTTTCCAGGCAGTCTAAACTATTCCACTGTGCAAAACGGGCACCTTTTTATTTTAAAAGTTTGGTCACAGTATATACATGTACAGTTTCAAATGAATACGGAACTGGGAGAGTTTAAAGAATTACCGATTTAAAACTTAGCTTTTATATTGGAACTTTTTGGTACAACCTACTTTTCAAGAACTTTTTTACTTATCTATTCTAATATTATAAAGAGGTTTGATTGTTTGCATTGAATAGGCTCCGAAACTACCGAACCGATTTGAAAAATTCTTACACTGTTGGAAAGCTACACTATCCCGGATGACATAGACTATATTACATTTAAAAAAAAATTAGGGATGCTTACTAAAACTCCAATAATATAACAATTTGCGACATCCACCCGGGCGAAGCCGCGGGCAGAAGCTAGTATTCTGTTATTGTGAAAACAGAATCACATCGGTGTCTGTTTGCTTGTCTGTAATATATATAACGGATATGTCTAGTGTGTGTTATATGTTGACTGGCTGGGATACCTCACTACCTAATATCACAGTAAAGCTCCATTTGGTTACGGTATACCTCCATTACGGTAAAAGTTTATTGCCTGTGGCATTCCATAAAATTGAAGTAACAATTGATTGGTACCGTCTCTAAAACTCGTGGTGCAATTCTTGCACGTGTTGTTTAGACGGGCAAGTTAGTTGCTGGGTACGCGGGATTGTCCGAAAGGGTTACTGTTACCCCGAAACAGAAAGGACTAAGGCAGGAACATGGATTGGTTTTAGTCGGCAAGAGTCTGAGACTCCCTTCCGCTCCACCCAGAGCAGGAGAGGTCATTTGATGATTTCCCACCCTCAAAAAAATAATGTTAGTTGCCGGTCAAAACTGGTAAACGTGTAAACAGCACATACAATAAAAGTCATTCAATTCTGGCATGAACATTTTCTATCATTCTGAAATGAATGTAGAAACGAACAAACAAAAGAAAAAAAGAAATGTGAGAATCGTGAGATAGTTATCCCTGCTCATTTTAACGTGTTAGCTTGTATGTGCTCTCTCATTGTTTCGCAAACAGTTGCAAACGTAGCCGTAATTAAAATAAAATAAGCTATTCGTCTAGTGCAACCGAAAGGTCGTACCGTTCGGTACGACCTTTCGGTTGCACTCGTAACGAAACCTCTCAATAAAATCAGCCTAGCCTCTTCCCAACTATATTATATGATGAAACGCCGGAGATTTCTCTAGATTAATTTAAAGCTTCTAATTTTTAGCGAAAGACTTTACTAGTTTCTCCGTACCAGTTTATTAAATAAAGCCTTTCAGTAAACTCACTTCGATGCAAACTTCGCCTAATTATGAGACACCGGAGAGTTCGCTGAATTAATTTAAACCCTAAATCTTACTGCGAAAACTGAGAGCAAGTAACATTTCATTAATTTTCTGATACGCACCCGATATTATCTACGAGTTACTTTTGTATTGGTTTTTTAATTTTTGGCGCTGTTAATAATTTCCATAGCATTAGGTATAGTAGGTAACAATGATTATTATTGGGTGCCTGACAATTAAGCAGCCGGTTTGCATGTGTTAAGGGTTATTATCTCACTAGGACACCATGGTGCCGCAACCATGGTCGTCCTTATTTTTTTTTAGTGGGATGATGGGAAATCATCAAATGACGTCTCCCACTCTGGGTGGACCGGAAGGGGTCATTTTGGGCCACCATGGTGGTTAGATAATAAGACATAAAACATGCAAACCGTTTGCTTAATTCTCAGGCCTGGAGTGTCAGAATCTTACTGACTAAAACCCATCCATGTTCCTTCCTTAGTCCTTTATGTTCCGTAGTAGCGGTAACCCTTTCGGACAATCCCGCTGACCCGGTAGGCTTCGGCCCTAACGGGCCCCTTCCCCAGTGCTTATATCTCTTTGAGCCGGGCGTGGAACATGTTCGCGCCGTCCGGCACGGGCCTGATCCTGATCAGACGATGAGCTACAAAATATACATAGCTTTATGGTGATTATGCCACCAGGTATCCAATCGGTTGCGCAACCATACCAACCATAGGTACATTTTTTAGCAGTGCGAAAATGATTGCGCCGCGTTGGCGTCCTAGTAAGATTGGGTCCTAAGTGGTCACTGCCGCCAATGGGCATCTGAACTATCAAAGGCATCGTAAGGTTGTGCGCTGCCATAATCTTTGAGGCAAATCTGGTATGCAAAATGCCTGTACATCGGCACTTGAAGCGGAACGCAGCATCGATGATTGGGTTGACGAATTTAGAACCCTAATTACAGTGGAAATATGGGGATCCTGCCGTTTTGCCGAAAAGATTTTGCCAAATTTTCATTACCGAAACAAATTTTAGCAATCTTTTTTTATACCAATGTAATATTTGGAATAATTTTAGTACGCACATTTTCATTTGGTCAAATGTTTACTTGGCAGATTATTACCAAGGATAATGTCATTATGGCTTTTGGTCTTTAATCAAATGATTTATTACAGCAAACAATATTTAGACAATAAACGTTTAGTCAAATGATTTGTTATGACAAATAATATAAAGGCAAAAATAAGTTTTTTTTGGGAATTGAATTTTTTTTTGGGAACATTTTACTTGTTTGTTAAATTTGATGTCTTGCGTATTTCTTTGTAAGATTATGTGCTTGAATTTGTCTGTGTTCACGCCATCTACACGAACACAGATGAAACAACATCCAATCGAACACGGTGCAGGCGCCACCTATCATTGAAAAGTTGAAACTCACCATCGATTGCAGATCCATTCGTTCCTACGGTTCAATCATTCACATTCGGTCTCATTCACTCGCGCCTCAGTTCATCAAAAATTTATATCGTTCTTCTTTTGCGAACTGCCAACCGCCATACCACATTTTGTAAAAACCGAACTTATAATACAGCTTATGAAACTCCACAAGTCGCTTCATTTATTGGACGAGCAAACCTGATCCTGCACATAATTTGGTCCTTCGAGACGGATGCTGGATTCGAGACTACGGAGAAACGAATAACGACGCCGATACGAGACGGTGACGCCGTAGTTGGACCAGCAGCCATATTATACGAGTACCTACGAGACAGAAACGCAACGGTCAGGTCTTTGTTCCCGTCTTTCCCTAAACGTTTAGATTTGTTTTAACGCTGTGTTTATACGATTACAGTTCGGTTGTATGCGACGCGAGAGTTGCAGCCACGAGGCTCCGTTGATGCTTGCACGTGAGTACCTACCTTGTACCTAACGTTTATTCGTAGCCCGCCAAAATGTCTGTTAAGTCGGTAGAGGAAATTCTTTCTGAGCTTAAGAAACGTAGGGGTGTTGTAAAGGGCCGGTTAACCCTATTTAAAAATTATGTTGATACCTTTATGGGGGTCACCTTGACTGCCTTACAAGTAGCCGAACTTAAGTTGCGAGTTCAGGCCGCCATTGATATATTTTCTAAATTTAATAGCATTGAAGGTGAAATAGAATTACTTTTATCGGAATCGGAATTAACCTTAAATTCAGAATATGTTGAAGCGTTCGAATCATTATATTTTACGGCTTTGGCAAGTGCAAATTCTCTTATTGACCATGCGGAGGCTTACAATGGGTTCCCTGTTGCATCAGCTCGGGATAGTATCCGAAAACCTGTTAATATTAAATTACCGGATATAAAACTACCCGCCTTTGAAGGTTCGTACGATCACTGGCTAGAGTTCAAACATTCATACGTCACTATGATCCATAACCGTTCTGATTTAGATGAAATACAAAAATTCCATTATTTACGGTCGGCTCTGAGTGGGAGTGCGTTACAAGTCATAAGTGCCTTAGAGTTCAGTCCTGCCAATTACAATCACGCCTGGGAGCTATTAGAAAACCGCTATCACAATGATAGGTTGTTAGTTAATAATCACGTCAAAGCGTTGTATAGTATTCCGTCGTTAAAACAGGAATCACCATCACAAATTCGGAAGTTAATTGATACCGTTCTGCGTAATTTACGCGCTCTGACGTCACTGGATGATCCCACAGTCAATTGGGACACCTTAGTTATATACTTAGTCGTAAACAAGCTTGATCCCTCCACGGAACGGGAGTTGGAAAACCACATAGGTGTCATGTCTTTAGGGTCACACAATAAGGTCAAATTAAACGATTTAATATCATTCCTCAGAAACCGCGCAGATACATTAGAAATGATTAGTGCAAACCACGTAAAATCAAAAGAATTGCCTCAAAGTGATAAGCATCAAAATACGAGTGACAAACAAAGTTCAAACCGCGTCCATAGTTATTCATCTATCAAAACTACCCGTAACAACTATCGTAATAATAATAAAAAGGATTTACCTGATTGTGTTTTGTGCAATCAAGGTCATGCGTTAAACACGTGCATACTATTCCTCAACATGTCCATTAGGGATAGAATGAAAGTTGTTACTGATAAGAAGTTATGTGGGAATTGCCTGCGAGCGGGTCATACGTTAGACGACTGTATTTTCGGACCATGCAAGCAATGCCATCGCAAACATAACAGTTTGTTACACTTAGAGAATTCCAATAATCAAATCATTAGTAATAGTAACAGTGCGTGTGTGCGTAGTGAGTCGCGCGGAGAGGTGAACGCTACACACACTACGTCAACTGCGTTGCATTCCTTACCTAACAATTCGCAAAACACTGTTGTATGTGATAAAACAACTAGTGATTTTAAATTAATAAATACGGTCTTACTTTCTACAGCGTTAGTGGAAGTAGCGGATAATAACAATGTTTATCATACAGCTCGTGTGCTTTTAGATAGCGGAAGCCAGAACTGTTTTATTACGGAAGAATTATCTAAACGAATAAATGCGTTTTATTTACAGTCCACAGTTCGAATATCGGGTGTGGGACAATCTGTCGCACAGTCGTACCATTCATGCGATATTTCCATTCGATCAAAGCTAAACGATTATTATACCAAACTTAGATGTATTGTCTTGCCATGCATAACGTCCAGTTTGCCTACGATAAACATAGAAGTTGGTCATATACGTATTCCTGAATCCCTACAATTAGCGGATCCGACGTTTAACGTTAGTTCAGATATTGATTTGCTGATAGGTGCAGATAGATTTTGGGATCTTTTAGAATCCGATAAAATACGTTTACCCAGTGGACCATTCTTACAAAATTCGAAATTAGGATGGTTGTTGTCCGGTCCTGTGTTCGTTAGGGACTCGAAACCTACTCACGTTCATTGTCACTTCAGTCAGGACATTGACAAGCAGCTCCGGGCATTCTGGGAAATTGAGAATATTCCTTCATCACCATGTGTAATTCTTACAGATGATGAACGTATGTGTGAGGAATTATTTAATAATACGACTAAACACGAAGAAAATGGTAGATTTTCGGTTCGTATACCGCTAAGAGCATCACCAGACGCACTGGGTGATTCTTATACGTTAGCGAAGAAACGATTTCTATCATTAGAACGTAAACTTGAACGTTTACCAGAATTTAAACGTATGTACACTAACTTTATGCGAGAATACATTGACTTAGGTCACATGTCGAAGTTAGCTACTTGTAGTCTACCTAACTATTATCTTCCACATCACGGAGTCGTTAGAGAGAGTAGTACGACTACAAAATTACGCGTAGTGTTCGACGCTAGTGCTGTCACTAGCTCGAATAAATCATTAAACGACATTCAGTTTCCGGGACCTGCGTTACAAAATGATGTTTTTTCTATTTTGTTGCGATTCAGACAGTATAAATATGTAGCTTGTGCAGACGTGGAGAAAATGTTTCGTCAGGTTCTTCTCCAGTCTGATCAAAGGTCATTACAGTTAATATTGTGGCGCGATAATCCCTCGGATCCATTAGATACCTACCAACTTAATACGGTTACTTATGGAACTGCGTCAGCTCCATATTTGAGTATGCGATGTATCAGACAGTTAGCGTTAGAGTGTGATGATGACGTCATCACTCGAGTCATTACTCAAGACATTTTCGTAGACGATCTAATCACTGGTGATGATGATTTAGATCATTTAATTCAAGTTTGCCAGAAAACTTCAGAAGTACTACAGTCAGGGTGTTTTCTTTTGCGTAAATGGACATTTAATTTAGACGTATCCCAAAATAAGTTCACAGAATATTTTATAGGCGAACATGCGCAAACTAAAACACTCGGATTAGGTTGGCACAACACTAGTGATGAGCTACATTTTGTTACGAATATTGATAACAATGTTATCGAATCGAATTTAACTAAACGGGTAATGTTATCAGTTATATCCATCGATCACTAATAAAGAACGTTATATCACAAATATACGACCCATTGGGCCTTCTTTCTCCTTCAGTCATAATTTCAAAAATAATTTTACAAAAATTATGGCTAAGTAAAATTGACTGGGATACTCCGGTTTCTAGGGATATTGCTAGCACTTGGAAACATTTCACTTTTACTTTAAGAATTTTAAAGGACATTCACATTCCTCGTCACGTCAAGGGTGATCACACTCAATATACAGAACTTCATATATTTACCGACGCGTCCCAAGACGCATACGGTGCTTGCGCTTATTTACGTACTTATAGTGATAGCTCTGACGTAACCGTTCGTTTGTTGTGTGCCAAAAGTAAGGTTGCGCCTTTAAAGGCTTTAAGTATTCCTCGTTTGGAACTTTGTGGTGCCTTAATAGGAGCTAGATTATACAAGAAAATCGTTGAGTCACTTAGGTTACAGTTTACTAAAATATATTTCTGGACGGATTCCACAATAGTCATGGGTTGGATTAAAATGTCACCACATTTACTTAAAACGTTTGTACAAAATCGAGTGACTGAGATCAATGACCTCACGGGCGACTCGGTGTGGTTACACGTAAGTAGCAAAGACAACCCAGCTGATCTATTGTCAAGAGGTTATAGTTTAGATTTATTAAAAGATTGTGATTTATGGTGGTACGGTCCGTCTTATTTACGTAACAATTTACATTATTTCGATCAGATTAATTGCGATAATTCAGATGTCTGTAATTTACCAGATTTAAAATGTAAACAAACATGTTTGCCTTCTATACAATGCGAAGACTTAATAGACTTTGAAAAATATGCTTCATTTTCGAAACTTAAACGAATAGGTGCGTACATACTTAGATTTATAGATAACACGCGCATCAAGTCAACTACGAAAGACGGCTGTCCGTGTCCGCGTCGAACCGGTTCCTTATCAGTAAGCGAATTGAATGCCGCGCAAAGAATGCTCATTAGGTTGGTGCAAATAAAATCATTTCCAGATGTTTACAATAATTTGGTTAGCAATGTTTCTATTAAACGAACTTGTAAACAATATAATAAGGTTTCTAGTCTTAATGTTTTTATGGATGAACATAAAATAATTCGAGTTGGTGGAAGATTATTTAACTCGTCTAGTTTTACTTACGATAAAAAACATCCGGTTTTATTGTGCAGTAAACATCCTTTCACTATTATTTTATTTAGGTATGAACATATACGATTATTACATGCGGGTCCTCAACTTCTATTAGCTACGGTGCGTGAATGTTGGTGGCCATTAAATGGTAGAAACTTAGCACGGAAAATAGTGCATGAGTGCGTGAAGTGTACACGTATTCGAGGTAAAACGTTAGCGCCTATCATGGGTAACTTACCACTTGAACGCTTGGAGCCTGGCTTCCCATTTATGCGAACGGGTGTTGATTATGCGGGGCCAGTGTTTATATTAAATCGAAAAGGCAGAGGTTCAAGATTAACTAAAGCTTACATTTGTTTATTTATTTGCTTCACGACGCGAGCTATGCATTTGGAACTTGTTACAAGTCTCTCTTCAAATAATTATATTCTTGCATTAAAGCGTTTTATTAGCAGGTGAGGTAAACCTTGCGTCATTTTCTCGGATAATGGCAAGAATTTTGTAGGTGCAGAGAAAGAATTTCCTTTATTTTTAAGCAAAAATTCAGAAACTATTATAAATTACGCTTCAGAAAATACCATTGAATTTCGATTCATTCCTCCTTATTCTCCACATTTTGGCGGTCTATGGGAGAGTGGGGTACGCTCGTGCAAGCATCACCTGAGGCGTATAGTAGGTAACGCGCGATTAACTTACGAGGAATTTTACACAGCTTTGACACAAATCGAAGCCGTCTTAAATTCCCGCCCAATTTCACCTATTTCCTCAGATCCTTCCGACCTTACTCCTCTTACCCCCTCCCATTTCCTCATTGGCCGACCGTTGACAGCTCCACTTCCTGAAGACATCACAGACAAGCCGACTTCGAGGTTGACACGCTACGAACGAGTCGAGCAACTTCGGCAGCACTTCTGGCGACGCTGGTCCACAGAATACGTTTCGGAGCTGCAACTGCGAACTAAGTGGAAGACTAAGCAGGGCGACATCACACTGGGCAGCCTTGTCCTCATTAAGGATGACAACCTACCGCCGTTAAAGTGGAGGTTAGGTCGTATTAAACGTATATTTCCTGGAAAAGACGGAGTGGCTCGAGGAGCGGACATCCACACAAGTACTGGAACCATTCGACGAGCCTTCTCCAAGATTTGTCCGCTGCCACTGCAAGCGGAAAGCGATGACGCTTGACTTCATTTTGAAAGCTGGAGCTTCCAAGGCCGGGGGGATGTTCACGCCATCTACACGAACACAGATGAAACAACATCCAATCGAACACGGTGCAGGCGCCACCTATCATTGAAAAGTTGAAACTCACCATCGATTGCAGATCCATTCATTCCTACGGTTCAATCATTCACATTCGGTCTCATTCACTCGCGCCTCAGTTCATCAAAAATTTATATCGTTCTTCTTTTGCGAACTGCCAACCGCCATACCACATTTTGTAAAAACCGAACTTATAATACAGCTTATGAAACTCCACAAGTCGCTTCATTTATTGGACGAGCAAACCTGATCCTGCACAGTCTGAAATAAGTCAAATTTATGGTTACTAGACATTAGGTTATTTATGGAACTAGTTACAGTAGGTTATTAATTTAAAAGAAATGGTTAGGTTAGGTTAGGTTAAAACTTTGACCACCTACGGCCAGAAACGACTAAATTATATAGAAAAAAATATGGAAAAAAGAGATTACTACGATTGTGAAAATATATATTATCGTAACAATCTCAATAAACTTCCGCTACAAAACACAGTGATAGTGTTTTGCATGACTTACCCACATCGCGCGACATTTATGATTTACCATCTACCCACTTATTTATACATTGTAATTTAATTTGTATAATCTGTGCAACTAACATATAGATGCAAAATTTTTGTCATTGGCTACGCAATCAACTAAACAGAAATGGTAAGTAAAAAATTGACGACACCAAATATTTGGCTTATTTAATTTTGCGTAAAATATGTTATACGAACTGAAATATTTGACTAGATAAAAAATGGTAAAAGTACTAGTTGGTGAACAAGTTATTGTTCAAACGTTCACTTGCCAAACATGGGTTTTCGTAACAATTATTTGTAAAGAGTTTTTTTGGTAAGTAATAATTTGGCAAATGAAATTATGCGAAAATTTGTTTGGGAAGTGATAATTTGGCAATTTCTTTTCGGTAAAACAAGGGAGACCCGGAAATATGATTCGATTTGAACAAAATACGAAGATCGAAACAAACATAATTACCATGACGTAGCTACAAGAATATTAGTGCTAAAGACCTTATGTAATGTTAAGTGAGTAATATTAACCGGAAAATGAGGTAGTTGTTCATTTCAATCCATAACAAGACACACTGAGAAATATATTTTATTATCAATATCAATAAATTGTTACCTTGTTTCGTTTAATAGCTAAATAAATTGTTTACATGTTTGACCGCTGCTGTTAAATTGTAATAAAATACAATTTTCATATTTACGAAAAAATTACACCAACGTATTATTAGGCTTTACGTAGTGAGCTAGCTTGTTTCCGGACACTCTTCCAAGCTCCCGACCGTTCCTCAGAAATCCCTAATAGAAAATTTAGTCAAGTGAGAGTAGATTTCTCCGTAAAGTCATTTTTATTACATCCTAATACTACTTTACTTTAATACTTATTTGATATGAGTTTGACACAAAAGAACAGAGACCTCGTACAAACGTTATACGAACGATTTTGAATCGAAAATACTACTATCCTTTAGCTTTTTGATATTCATTTTTGCGATGAAACACGATCTCATCTATAGAATTGAATCGGGACTCAATGTAAATAATATTTTGTTTTAAAATCGTTCGATTTTTATTACGTTACGTATACATTAAAGTTTTTTGTTGGGGGTCGAAAAATATAAATGATACTACGTCAAAGTCAAATCATTTATTTCAAATAGGCACAAGAAAGGCAAAATTTAAACGTCAAAATGAACAAAAAATTGAATTGATTCTAGTCGCCCCTTCCAAAAGGTAGTTTCGTATTTTGAAGAATGGGCAAGATACTCCACCGTTACTCTTTTAAAATGTTTTGTATAGGTACATGAATTACAAAATGATATGTGAAGACGATGCACCCAGAATAAAAATACTACAACACAAAAGGTGAAAAGAAAAACAAATATAACAATGGCAGGTAAAATGAATTCTGTCATAAATACATGGTGCTTACATATTTACAACGCATATTTACGCTCTCATAATCATCCATATACGGTAACGTAATATTAGTAGTAATATTTTTATACTGTCAACGAAGTGTAGTAATATGTGTACACTGTAAAGAAGACTGTTATGACAATAGGCCATATTTTCATAATAGTATTTTAATAAAAATGTAGCCAGACGTTTTAAGGCGATTTACACACAGCACCGCGCTCCGCCGCGGTAGGCGGTGAAGCGGACCTCATGTCGCATTGCTCTCTATGAAATCCGTTGATGCCTAACCATGTGCCTAACACACGTATACCGCCCGACCGCGCGGTCGAGCGGTGCTCGTTTCTACCGCAAACTGCTCCTACCGCGCGGTCGAGTGGTGCCGTGTGTTAATCGCCAAGGACGTGATTGTCACTTGAAGTGAAAATCACGGCTTAACAGCCCCGACTTACGAATTGTAGCTCTTCTGTGAAGGAAAACATCGTGGGGTAACCGGCATGTCCTAGAAACAAAAATTCGAAGACATGTGACATCTACCATCCTTCCTCTTGAAGAGAGGAGGCCTGTGTCCCGGCAGTGGGTACAATATAGGATTATTATAAGTGAGATTCACTTAGTACAGACGCCAGCACATCAAGCTAGCCCTAACTGTCAAATTTTCTCAATTAAAAATTAACCTTATGTCTTTGTAATAAAGTTGAAATTCTATCAAAGAAATTCGACAGATTGTGGTAACTTGTGACACATGTGCTGGCCTCTGTACAAGGGCAGTAAAGAAATTACAAGGTTGACCATAGCACTGTTAATCAAAACTGCACCACTCACACAAGTGTTGCCATTATGTGGTGGTGGAATGTTTGCTCGCCTATTGGCAAAATAGCTATAAAGCCATTTGACAAACTTGCGACCAATTACATATAAAATATGATGTCTGTGTCGAATTGCGATTTAGTTTTATCGTAATAATCAGCGATAATAGCCTACAAATAGTCAGTAACCTTATAAAACAGCACCAATCGTAGCTCAGCCCACCGGCGGACAACAAGGAAAATAAACAAAGATGAAATTCTACCTTTTGGTAAGTGGATTTGTTTTACCCGACTGCGACGAAGCCAAAAAAGAGGGTTATGTGTTTAATCTGTAAATATTTATGTATGTCCGTCCCTATATTTCCGCATAACTGCACTTTCACTATTACATTCTTCTACTAAGTATTGTATTTGGGAATGGGTCCCGCCTGCTAGCCAAAGAATCATGCCCACTTTCCAAACATATATAACCTGATTATGAAAATGTATGTATAGATATAAGGTATAGCAGAAAGACTACCTGTAAGTTTAGAAAATAATGTCATAAAGTATTTTTTACTAGCTAGGATTTGACATTTACCAAATATAAAATAAAGAAATAAACACGAAGTAAAAAGTTCGACCGCTTGCCCCCCTGTGTAGTCGTCTCAACGTGACACTGGCAGAACAGTCGAAACTGGCTCAATTACCTTATAAACAAAACAAAAAAAAAATGTGCTAGAACCTATCATTAACGCTCGAAGTTTGGATAGGAATACTTACTTAGCTATGGTCTAAAACGTCATTTTTACTTTTTGACAACAACGAAGGACTGCGCCGATGACAATCGCAGTAATGTCTAATGTCAAAAAAAATCGTTTCACTTGTGCGCACTTAATAGATAATAGACACACACAATTAATAGACATACTGCATGATTGATGTATTTATTATTTTTTCTTTTTAATTAATCTGTTCTTTAAAAAGACTTATAAGAATAGAAATACTTACTGATTAAATAAAACGTAAAATAATGTATAAAACTCAAAAACAGAGTTTAATAAAGTCAAGTAGCAGTATGTAAAATGGAACGTCCTAGAAAACGTATAGTTGAGATCACAGACTACATAGAGATAGTGTTGAGATGCGTTCAAAATATGTTAAATACACCTTTGACGAAGAGAAATATCAAAATATATTTTTTTCCTGCGTTTCTTTTAACATTGTGCTAAGCGTAATTAATTTACAATTCAATAAGCTGAATTTTAAGATTTATATCATTTCTATACATAGTCAGGTGAAAAATGGGCATTCTTCAGAGATTGTATAGTTTCTTGCTTTTTGGTGTAAGTATTTTAAATGTATTTTGATCTTTTTTCGTGGCGCAGTCGGGTTTATATTATATATTTTTTTTATTCCATTTCATCCAGCTAAAAAACATTTCCCTTGAGCCAAAAATATATATCTTAATATAAATCAAATCAAATCACCTGTAAAATATATCAGAAGTTCCATAAGTTTCTAACCTAACTTACCAGGTGTGCAAATGTCTATTTTCAACCTTATGTATATTTGAATTACAACCTAAACTTCCACTTTACAGGTGTGTCTCTCCATGATGGTCATAATGATGTGTCAAGCACAAAACTCACATAACCATCTAAACAGCAGACGACTTCATAGTAACTTGCACTCGCAAAATTTGCACCAAAACCGACGGTTTTTCCCGGGATATGGTTACGGAGGGCTGGGTGGTGGCGTCGGTGGTGGTATTGGGGGTGGTATCCACGCTGGTTTAAGCGCTGGTATCGATGCCGGTGCGTCTGCTGGCGGTTATGGCTATGGTGGGGTCGGTGGTGGAGCTTATGGTGGCTATCCTTATTATGGTTAGGCTAACTATCGCCAATACAGTAGTCTCGAAACAAAAATAGAAGATTACAAGGTGGGTAAATTTTATTCGCGCAAGTGTATTAGTTAGCAAAATTAAATTATTCAAAGATCGAACTGTAATTTTAACCGTTTGCAATCAAGTTATTGTCTAATAATTCTGAAACTTCTTTTAAATTAAAAGTGTTGAAATTACACAAGACAATATTATTTTAGTAAAAACTGACTAATAAATTAACTTCTGACAATCATAATTTTGGTGTTTTAATTTTCAATGAGTTACCGACTCAAAGTAACGCGCAAAGTTGATTGTATGTACATGTGCAGAGGAATGTAGACATTTTCGTGATGAATCTGGATGGCTAGCCGAGTAAGAAGAGTCCAGAAAAACGATGCATGGAATGTGTGAAACATGAGAGGGTGCTAAACGCTGTGTCTACAAAGATGACGAATAACAGAGAAGTTGGAAGAAAATACATGTTGCGCCGCTGCATGCGCGCATGTGTAGTACCTGAAGAGTATACTGTAAACAACAGCCATAAAAAATATTTATTAAAAATAAATAAATAATATATTTTAAACTTATTATTACTATCCGATTTTAATATACCGAATTTTTGCCCCAATCTTAGTTAAACTAGAAAATATATTTAAAATTTTAAAGTTTTCCATTGAACCACTTACCTATCTGAAAATTTTCGGAGAAACTCCTCCCGGCGGATATCCGAAACGTTCCGATAGCGGCCGTCGTTTTAAATCGACCCACTTCTGTTGCTGGCGTAAGTGATACTGGCCTTTGATAGTTTTCTCTGGGCTTTTACTCATTTAAAAATAGTTTAATGGTTGGAACCTCAACCTGTTTTCTCGGAAGGGTTAGATCCGGGTGAGTCCTCACATTTCGCCAGTTATTTTTAAGTCCCATGTAACGTTATGCATCGTTCTCACATGTCTTGTAATAACAAAAATGATGTAATAATATAAATGTATTTTGTAGCCATATTTTGTTTAAAAGAGTGTTCGTGGAGTTTCTAACCCGTTATTCTCCATAGGCACTTACTGGAATGGGCAGTTAGCATTTTTTTGACTGACCCTTATACAATTCAAAAGTGCCTGTATTGGTTTATTTGAAATAAATGCTTTCAGTTTGAGTTTGTCCTAAATCTTGCCTATTTATCGGACTTTTACGAGTGAGAGGAAGAGAGAGTGCTCCTGTGTTTGCGCACACGCTTATGCGCTTTAATACCTCGTGAGGTAATAGCAGGTGTCTAAGATTTTTTGAGGTTGGAGAATCATCAAATGACACCTCCCGCTCTGGGTGGAGCGGAAGGAGTGTCACACTCTTACTGACTAAAACCCATCCATGTTCCTTTCGTAGCCCTTTATGTTCCGGGGTAGCGGTAACCCTTTCGGACAATCCCGCTTACCCGGCAGGCTTGGCCCTGAGAGGCACCTTCATATGCTGACATCTCTTTGAGGCGCGCGTGGAACATATACGCGCCGTCCGGCACGGGTCTGGTGCTGATTGGACGGTGAGTCACCCATTACTCACCGCCCGCAGGCCCGCGCCTACGGTGGCCGGGAGTCGTCACGTGGCTCCCGACGCCCGGAGCGTCTCCCGCGGCGGCTGGGACGGGAGGACCATTCTCTCTCCCATCCCGCCACCTCCTTCGCGAGCATAAGTTTTTCGCAGAAGGAGGTGACTGCCTCCCACTCCCTCTCGCCCCGGACCATGGCTTGCACCAGGGCCGGGCGCGAGAGGTCGCCGCCGCCGATCGCCTCTACGAGGACACGGTGGTGCTCCGCCCAAGCGGGGCAGGTTTGCACCGTGTGCTCTACCGTGTCCTCTGGGCGATCCTCGCAGTGGTGACACCCGGGCGTTTCCTCCCGCCTGATGATGTGCAGGAACCTCCCGAAACATCCATGTCCGGTGAGGACCTGCGTCAGGCGGTAGGTGAGGGCTTTGCCGCAAAAAACCTATTTTTTTTTCTTTCTTTATCTAGTTGTACAGAACGTAAATCAATAAAAAAACGTTACTATATACGTAAATGTATTTTCGATCGAACATCACAAAGTGCCTTCAAAAAACTCTGTCTAAAATTCAAATATTTTTAGCGCTTCATAATCTATTTTCCCCGTTTTTAAACCTGCCAGTTCGCTTATCCCACTTTTTTTCCCCCCGGAAGATAGCTACTTACATATCGGTCGTGTAGAGGCCATCAAATGAATAAAATAAAATTCGGTGGATAGTTGGGTCAGACGTATAGGTCCAGTCCACTAGGGCTTGAATATTTAATAAGCTGGCATTCGGCCTCGTATCCGCTACGAGACACATTGACAGCAGTTATCTCGGCTAATACACATTTGAACGGCATTTGCAAGTTAAATTTAAATAGGTCAGACGGACGTGTATATTAAATGTAACGACATCTGCCTATTTATCGGGTCAGAGTGGTTAATACGCGATTTGGTGACGAGAACTGGAATTGAGTTAGTATTTTGTGCTGAATTTAATGCTGCACCTGTACTAAATGATGGAACAACTGAAATTAGTTTCAAGTTTTTTGTTGTTGGCGAGGTATAGAGTTACTTCTAGGGTTCCGCTGTATTTATTCTATCTAGTAAAAATGATTTAAATGTTGGTTTGAACACTAACTTGTTGAAAGTGAAGGATAGAATGGAATAGAATACTCTGTAATATGTACCATATGAATAACTGATATCATTCATCTGCCTAGCCTTTTACCAACTGTGTTGGGGTAGGGTTGCAGTCTTACCAAATGCAGCTGAATGCCAGTATTTTACATGGAGTGACTGCATATGTGACCTCCACAACCCAGTAGAAATCGTATCGCATTACCCAGTAGGTAATGCGATACGATTGCCAAAGACCAACGAAAAAGAACGAATGACAAAGATCCAAAAATGATATGCTTTCCAAGTCACGGAAGGGTCTTGGTTGGTCACCAATCCACGGACTAACCACGGCAAGCATAGCTTAACCTGATCGATCGACCCGTACGGCTGTTCGTAATTAGCCACCGCCCAATAACTAACAAAATATATGTATGAAATTAGTATTATGTAGAAGGATCTTAGTCTACGGAACCTAACGCCAATGGCCAACGCTATAAAAAACTTGACCATTTCTTATTTTTGTTTTATTTATTTAATGCTCTGCTAGTGTAACGCCAGGTGTTACAGGTGCGGGTAACTGCGGTAGTTCTCTAAGTGTAGTACGTTTTTTGTTGAAAAATATTTTTATTTGTATTACGGGAAGGTCCAGTTTTCAGTAAATTTACAATAATTATGTAGATAAAGTAATCACATCCGTCGACTTAAAAAAATCTACATCGAAATAGTTTGTCTTCTTTTGTATAGGAATTTTATTACTTCTGAAAGAATCCAATTTGGTTGTCACTTGTCTGCCTCGTTGGTCTTGTGGTCGCAAGCGCTGTTGTTGAGCATGACGTCCTCGGTTTGATTCCCGTGTCAGGCAAAGTGTTATATACACGGTACGGTGTGTGTGTTAGTGTGGTGTCGTGTGTTTAGTGTGTGGTAATTTAACCTACTTATCGCAACCAGTGCGGGACGGTGAAAGGCTGAATGGCCGAAAGGAGTGCTGTATCGGCGTTTCCGCGGCCGGCTACGCGACACCTCGCAGCGTAACTTGACGCCGTTACAACGAGTGCAGTAGTTTTTAAATTTATTTTAAAATTATGTATTAGTTTATGGTTATTATTTTTATACATTAACTCTGTTTTATGGGCCTTCGTTGCCTGAAATAAAGGATAAATAAATAAATAATAACATAATAATATAGTTATTCCATCTGGTATTTCTGTAGTTGCCTTTTTTTTTTAAGGCTGGAAATCATCCAATGAGTTCTCCCGCTCTGGGTGGAGCGGAAGGGAGTGGCAGACTCTTACTAACTAAAACCCATCCATGTTCCTTCCTTAGCCCTTTATGTTCCGGAGTAACCCTATCGGACAATCCCGCTTACCCGGCAGGCTTGGCCGTAAGGCCCCCTTCATATGCTGACATCTCTTTGAGGCGTGGAACATATAATATGCACCGTCCGGGCCTGGTCCTGATCGGACGGTGAGTCACCCATTACTCACCGTCCGCAGACTCGCACCTCGCTCGGTGGCCGGGAGTCGTTACGTGGCTTGCGACGCCCGGGGCGTCTCCCGCGGCGGCTGGGACGGGAGGACCTTTCTCTCTCCCATCCCGCCATGAGTAGGTGCCTGAAGTCCGAATTTGTGACTACTTGATGGCAATACGCTCGCCGCCTATTTCATGGTACTTAAACATACGAAATATTGCTGTACCTACTATGGGTACACCTCTGCCTAGCCCTTCGGGCAATGCGTGATGATGAATTTGGGTTTCATAGCAAAATTAGTTTATTATGACGAGTAGAATCACCCCTTGACTATATTCAAACTCAAACTCAAATTATTTATTTCAAATAAACCAATTACAGGCACTTTTGAATTGTCAATTTTTATTTTTCAACACCTTGTAATATTCGATGATTTTTCACACCCTCAGTTGTTCGTTGATCCGTTTTTGGTAAAACCATTTTCTTAAAGCGTTGAAAGACCTTATACCTACACTATTTTCATTTTCAACTTTCAGCGAAGATTTTTTCTCATAGAACGAGTTTTTATGATAGTGTCCCATTCCTATTAAGATAGGGATGAGACATCGTCACTGTTCACTTTTATGTTTTTACACAATACGATACGATAACGTAACGAGACAAGGTAGGTGTTCGCCACTAGTTACCTATATCTACTACTGTGATGTTATCGATACATAAAAAGCATCTTTAAATCAGCAGCTAGTACGACTTCCTTTTTATTTTTTTAATTTGTTACAAGTATGGATGTAAAAATATTCTTGTCTGACCCGAAACCGGGTCGTTCAGTCGTATACAAACTCACATTAGTTAGGCTAAACTTAAACATTTTGATCCCCACACAAAATATTGTAGTCACGTGGCAGAACATTTTGGAAATTGAAATAAAAAATCAACTATCCGATTTTCTTTTTAACCTACCAATGTGTCCCGACACTGAACAACCCCCTTTTGGGTCGGACACTTTTTTTCATCCTGTAAAGATATAGATGAAAAACAAAACACAGACACCCCTTGGTAAGACTGGCTGTAAGACTTTCGGGCTTCTCGCCGCGGGGGACGCCCCGGGCGTCGGTAGCCACGTGGCCTGCGGGCGGTGAGTAATGGGTAGCTCACCGCCCGATCAGGACCAGGCCCTGACCTGCACTGACCTGCGGGTAAGCAGGATTGTCCGAAAGGGTTACCTCTACCCCGGCACATGAAAGGCTAAGGATCGATGGGTTTTATTAGTCAGTAAAAGTCTGACACTCCCTTCCGCTCCACCCAGAGCTAAGAGGAGTCATTGGAAAAAATTCCATCCTCAAAAAAAAAGTCCTCGTATCGCAACCAAATCGTCCGGTATAAAATTACAAAAGCGTCCTTCCTATCGATGCTAGTAATGGTTCAACGACCATAATACTAGTATTATGAAGACTTTATATCTATTTTGCCTCTATCTACTCTGTTAAGTAGTCCTCTTCCTATTACCCCATTTTTACCGTCACAGATTACCCCCTAGACAGTCAGATTATAGAAAAGGCGAGCTATGAATAGGGGGTCTCGGTCTAAATATATAGATAATGAGGTAGTGGTTTTAACATGATAAGAAACTGCTTGTGATAATGGCTCTCAAAAGTGTAAGATTTTTGGAACAGAATATAATGGATTAGAATTGTCTTTATTTGCGTAAAATGTAGGTACATAAAAAGTTCGTGAGGGAGTTTTATAGTTTCATTGCTTTTTATGTTTTTTTTCAACTCATAATCGTTTGTCAACATTATCTGTAAGAAAAAAAGATTTATATCCAATATTTATTACTATCTCGCGTGTCTTTAGTTTTCTTTTACAATATTTAGGGTTCATTTTCGATTGGGAAAATTTGACAAGTTGGGATAGCTGGATGTGCTGGCGTCTGTACCTTTTTTAATATGAGATTTATATTTTTCAACGATATCTCATTTATCGAATAAAAACTATTTGTGATAAATGATTGTTTCCTACCGGAATTTAATCCACATTCCGATGCATTAACCGTAAATCAATCACTTTGGAAAGTATGTATATTAATTACTCAGTTTATTAAATCCTCTAAGCCAATTCCTATTCCTTCGGTACCTAGATTAACGTACTTCAACTACAACAACTAAGTTCAAACTCCAAACCTGTCTTCTACCACGACTGTCAAATACAACGTGATAGAGTTCCAAAGCATACACTGCCGAGTTCGTATCACGCACCTTAGTTTACATCACTGTCCCAACGTTGGCTCCAATGACACTCGACCAAATAGCAATGGCCCTAACGCTGGTCGATGGTATAACGATACACACTTTGGACGGATATCGTAGGGGCCAACATTGCGACCAATATGAAGAGCTGGCAACACGCCCCATGTTTGAACGATCGGTTAGTGCAAACTCTTGTTGCACGAACAGGCAAATATAATCACTACTGGAGGCCTTATAGGTCATTAGAGACCAACAGAGGTTGCTAGGAACTGCTCCATTGCGGCGAAATCACAGTTATATTATAAAGGTGAAAGTTTGTGGCGTGTGTGCAAGTTTGTATGTTTGTTACTTCTTCACGCAAAAACTACTAGACTGTACTGAATGAAATTTGGCGCAGAGATTGATAATAACCTGGATTAGCATTTAAGGTACTTTTTATCCCGTTATTACGTTCCTGTGAGATAAATTCTGACATCCACGCGAGCGACGCCGCGAGCAGAAGCCAGTAAGTGAATAATTTGTGGTACAATTTAATTCTCCGAATAGGTTAGCAGAGGTATAATTTTGTATGCCTTTTGTATTTAGCTGTTTACCCAATAACTCATAGAATCGCTGGAACTGGAAATCCAGCACACGCTTTGCTTGCAATCGTTAAATAATTGCAGGTATCTATAGGCTGGAATTGAATTCGTGGGGAATATTTCAAAGGGTCATTGTACTCCAACTTTTTAAATAAAATCACATGTTCTTAATAATTTGACGAGTTATGCGAGCATAATGATTAGAACAGCATTTTTTTCGCGTTTTCAGATTTGTTCCCATAATCAAAGTTGTTATATTGCACATGAATTCTATTTCAACTTGAAATCTGTCAAATTTCTTTGATAGTATTTCAACTTTAATGCAAAGACATAAGGTTCATTTTTAATTGAGAAAATTTTACAGTTAGGGATAGCTTGATGTGCTGGCGTCTGTACAAACATGCATAATTGAATAATCAGCCGAGTTTGCGTATTTACGTAGGTATATTGACTGCTAGCCATTAATAGTCCAGGAATAGTTGCAGCTATTGCTGGCGTAGCCTACTACGGAATGTTAATAGAATAAAAGGCCAGCTTAAACAAGTTTTGCTGCCGTTCCTATACCTATAACTTATAAGCCGTCCACGGACACACTGTCTCCATGGGATTATGGTGCTAGGCGTAAGCATAATCAGCATTTAATTTTCCCACTGCTGAGACTCTGGCCTCCTCTCGGAGAGGGAGTGCGGGTTGGTAGATGACACATGTCTACGAATTTCTGGTTCTTGGGCGTGCCGGTTTCCTTTACGGTTTCAAGAGCAAATCGAACTTACGACCTACCACTCATAAATCGAACTTACGACCTACCACTCATAAATCGAACTTACGACCTACCACTCATAAATCGAACTTACGACCTACCACTCATAAATCGTGACCACTGGGCCACCACTGCTCTTAATACAAACATAATGTCGCAATATTCGAATTAGATAGGTAAAATGTTGACCACGCAACCGAGATAATTGATTCGAACGAATTAAATTATCTACGCTAAATGTAATCAACGAATACGCAAAATATTTACAGTAATTAATACGTCAAAGTTAATTGAAAGAGTGATAGCCAGCTAAACCTAATTCAATCATCGAAAATTATCATTTATTTACGGATTTTCGAACATTTATCAAGCACGCAATTGCTTTAAATTCAATTAGTGGTTATTTTATCCTGATAATTATAACATATCATCACGCCTATTTTCCCAACGGGTTAGGCAGCTATGTACAGACATCGGCACAATAAGCTACCCCAATCTATATTTTTTTTTATTGATTTTCAACTTTATTACAAAAGTATAGAGTTCATGTTCAATTGAAAATATTTGACAGTTTTGGATAGTTTGATATGCTGGCGTCTGTACCTACTACATCCATATTTCACCAGTTTCGTTTAAGTTTCATGTTACAGGGGGCCCGACTATTGCGTAACTTAACAGGTACACTTATAACAGGAGAGGAACATAATTATCTTATTAACAGATTGCAGCACTACGGAACTTAATACAAGTAAGAACTAAAATACTTTTATGAAATTGGATACATTGCAATGCTCTAAGCAAACATACAATCATTGATCAAGCTAATAAGCGACGTTCGTCTAGCATTTAAAATGGGTATTGGCAGTAAATAAAAGATTAAATTTGTCGTGGCAGACCGCTTAGATGTTGGCATGACGAGCAAGAAAAAACTAATACCTAAACAACTACTAACTCTAGATATAGAACTCAGATATAGTAGCAAGCTTTCTTCGCCCAGCATTTGGGTGTGACAGGCTGAGATTAAATAACTAACGTTAAAAAATGTTGCAATTTTTCCCTCAATATTCTAAAAAGTTCGTCGTGCAATATTTTTCCAGTCCCCTTTACCTAATGAAATTACGTCGTAATTTTCTACCAATTAAAACGAGCCACTCAACAGCGTATAAACAGCTCTAAACTTGCAAGGATAAACTTGCAAAAATAAATTCAGCCTTGTTGAATAAATAAAGGCTCAACACAGGTCAAGTTCCGCGTTCATTACACGAAGGAAATTCAAAAATCCTATCCTACTACCTACTACATAGAATTTATAAAACGTGAAAGTCTGTCTGTTTTTTTTTTTTAATTTTGTGTGTTTTAAACAATGACGACTCAATGGCTGACGTTTAACCGATTTATTTAGGTATAACTATGATTAATTTTATTGATATATGAATATGATTTATCTTGACTGAAATACTCCAGAATGACTTTATTGTTGACTTGTTGACGTTCAAAAGTGCCATTCTTGTGCCTATTTGGAATAAATGTTTTGACTTTGACTTTATTTTAATTATTATTATTTTTTGTTAGACATTACTAAACTGACTTCCTATTATGTTTTTGAACAAAGTTTTTTGTACTTTTTTATTTTCATGTAGTATTTTTGTTTCTTAGTGTATTAACAACTTTGCATACCTATCTGACGGTGAAATATGGAGAAGCTACCATTTATAACAAAAACATCTATATCCTGTACCTACCCATGTTGTAAAGAAATAAATGATTTATGATTAGCATACTAGTTCTGGTGGCTCAGTGGTAATGGCTGCGATTTACGAGTTGTAGGTCGTAGGTTTGAAGCCAGACAGGCGCTTTAGTCTCTGAAAATTTTTCGTCACCATTCACGAAACGGTAAAGGAAAACATCGTAAAGAAACTGGCTTATACCAGAACCAAAAATTCGTAGACATGTGACATCTACCAACCTGCACTCCCTCTCACAGAGAAGAGACCTGTGAACATTATGCTGATTATGCACCATAACCCCATGGAGACAGTGTGTTTGCAGACAGCTTATATTGGTTTTAGGTATAAGAACGGTAGCAAAACCAGTTTAAGCTGGCTTTTTATTCTATTGAAATGCCGTAGGCTACGCCAGCTCAAGGTTAACCTTTTGAACGCCACTGTCACATATACGTGACAAGCAAGCGCATGCCCTGTACGCCAACGACTCAAATATGTGATAATGGCCTGCGGGTTTGCCCGCGTTGAGGTCGGAAAACGGCAAAAAGAACGTTGAAATAAGCGAGTTACAATATAACACGAAATAAACAATCAAATCATTACTTTTGTGAGTGTTTATATAGATATCTTAAAAATTTAAGCTCTCGTGCGTATTTAATGACATGAAACAAATTAAAGTCACCATGGATATTGGGAAAGTCATGATAACGAGAACAAATAAATTTGTAGCTTGGCGTGGAGGGCACGGGCAGGGAGAGGCACGTGCGTGCGTTTATGCTATGGCGTTCAAAAGTTTAAAGCGTTACCGCTGACGAGCTGCTTACTGTACGTTCCTCGCTTATTTCAAGGTTCTTTTTGCCGTTTTTCGAACTTAACGCGAGCGAAGCCGCGGGGAAAAACTAGTATTACTATATTTTTAAATGGAACGCTACTGTGGTAAGTACTAAAAGTACGGATGGTATGAAATTACGCGGTTTCCAGCTCCAAAGAGTAATGTCGTATTTATTTTTCTCTGACATTGTAATTTTCGAGTTCTTTACGTACATTTTTAATGGGTTTGTTGTATGGTTTAGTGGGGTTTTGTGTATGGAGAGGAATTTTAATATGAATCTAGACTGTAACATACTAGGTAGTCTAGAGAAATTGAAATAAAAATATCTAACACTGTTTGTCCATTGTTCACACAACGTCGAATTTATTCGAACCGAACGTGACATCTCTGTGATGGAGTGCGGTGGACACGCAGCCTTAGTAAATGTATGTAGCGCTATTTCGGCACCGTGAGGTCGTTCTCGCTGACGTCCCGTAAATATACAATGTGGAGAAAACCATACGACCATCAATGAAAACACTGACAATACTAACGAATAGGACTATTTTGGAACTATCAAATAAATCCTAACACTGAGATTTAAAAAGTGTTTTTTTTTTAAACAAATTATCTAATAGTGGTGGACCGACTATGGGTTTTGATAATCTGTGACTAGCTATAGTGACTAAACTATTGGATATATTTAATTGTATTTTCGTATGCAGGCTGGGGACAGCATTAAATATACGCAGTTGAATTGCATTTCATACAAAAGCGGCATTATACAGAGTTGATACGACAGAGGGGCTTTCCTTTAAACGGCTAATACTAGGGGCCATTTTCAAGCTCTGTACCAAAAATCAATTAAATGGGAGCAGTAGTTTAGTCGCAAATGATTTTTTAAGTTTTTGCCCATTTTTAACACGATGTATCTTTCCTAACAGCGCTCCGGCGCGCGCGCGTCGGTGCCGCTTTGTTACAAGGTCAGTTTTTATTTACAAAGGATGGTTGCGTTTTATTCTGATTTGTAAGCTATTTAGTTTGTTTGAAAAAAGACAAACCTCATTTTTAGTGCTTTTTATTTTTATACCGTACCGAGTTAATACTAAACACGTATAGTATACATAGTGTAATTTAATGCCCCTCTGTCATATCAACTCTGTATATACTATGTTACTTAGATGTAGGTTACGATTTAGGATATAGTATGTTATATAGGATGTAGATTAAGGATTTAGCATGAAAGGCCACGCTATCGCATTTGATCGCGGTTCTGTAATCGTAGTTGTAGGTTAGATGTACGCAAATAAATAAATATAAAATGTGGCCGTGAAGGAACAGCCTTAAAGCACCGCCGCGATCGGCTGTCATGAAAATGATGAAACGGAATTTGACTTTTGAATTACTTTCTTAAATAACGTTTCTGTCGTCATTCGCCGGTTAATTACAGACGCTATGTGGAGGCTAACGTTCTTCTAGGGAACCGTAGGTTTACGACAAAATTAGACGGTTCATACTACATTACAAAATAAGCTTATAATGAGCCTATAATGTTCCCACTGCTGGGACACAGGCTTCCTCTCTATAAGAGGGAGTGGGCTATAATCCGCCACGTGGGCCCAGTGCGGGTTGGTGGATGTCACACGTTTCATTGTGAATTTTGGTTTCAGTTTCAATGCCGGTTTCAAAGAAATTAAATACACAAAATGTTCAAAAAATCAGTTGCTCCATTTTGACGAGTTATGCAAACATGAATGTAGGGAGCAGCTGTCTTTTTGCCTCGATTTTTTTAATGGCAATTATTTTTCAAAAAAAAAAGAAAGACTCGTTAACCCGCAATCTGTATGCGTTGTTAAGTCAACGAATAGTAAGTTAAGGAATAATAAAATTCAGTCATATTTCTGTTGCTGGATTTATTCTGCACATATTGGCGCGAACTTTCTATATGATAAAAGCAAATGTCGTGGTTAAAAGATTAGCTGTTATGCAAGGCTGGTCAGTGGCGCTGACGGTCTGGGGAACGTAGGCGGTTGCTACAATAAGTGAAACAACAACAAATATCCATAAAATGTTTGGTCCTAGGACATGCCGGTATCCTCACGATGTTCTCCTTTACCGTTTTGAGAGCAGTGGTGATGAAATTAAAGACACAGTAGTGCCTGTCGGGTTCGAACTGACGCCCTGCGATTTGTAAATAGGGGCCGTTACGACTGGGTCACCACTGCTCCGAAAATGAGTTTATTAATAACAAATTGAAAATTCCATTTCAGAAATGGAGTCTCTTAACTTTAATTGCTCTACAAAGACATTTTCCATGGACAGTTAACGATCTATCTTCGGGGAATAGTGCGAGCCACCGCATTTGACGTACTGATAAATGATTAGATATTATCTGTGTGTTCATAACAATAGTGCAGCTGATAAGAAAGGCTTATGTTAGGTGAAGTGGGCCGTCATTCCACCTGATACTAGGTTAGACACTATTGACAATTTACTTAACCTAAAACTAAGGTTTTTACAGAATAGATCTGGTGCTATACTATGTGTCAAAATCGTATCTCATGTATGTATAATGTTGGTAGATTTATTGTTCATCTTCTAATGCTTCATTATGCAATTAACCGACCAGCATAATATGTAGCATTACCACTGTTGACACTGTTGAAAGACAGATTTTCTACCGTGCGAATTCAATTACTTACTTTTAAAGAAAAGAAATACTATTGTCTCTTTGTAGAATAAATTTAGATTAAGTTCTACGAAGGCTTCGTTCATAATGCGTCAAAAGCCGTAATCAAAACGTACCTAATTTTCAACAAAATGTCCACGCGCCGTATATCATTTCACAATAATTGATCCACAAAATTGTACCTGAATACGATATTAACCTCGAATGCGTATTTACTCAGTAATTTTGTATAAGTATAGATTTTGGACATAAAAGGCCGCCCGATAATTGCAATGGCGACGAGATCGTTATCGTTGACGCCTTCCCACCCAAATTACTGAATTAAGCTTCGAAACTCCGACCTACATACTTCTTTTATCATAAAAACCCCACGTTTAACTTTCAAATTAAAAAATAAACACCGTATTTATTCATGTTTCAAAGAGTTTTATAAGTATTCAGTTTTATAAAATGCTGCGAGCAATTATGGCTACATCGTAGTTACGAATTTAAAAATTCCAGTACAATGACTGCACAAAAGTGCAAAGAAAGCTCGCACAAAGAGATTTGAAAGCATCTGCAGCTTGGGTACAGCTTTGGACTTCAAATTACAGCTGAGATAAACAGTGGCTATGCGCCGAGCCGCGACGCCGCTCCGTCTACGCGGTCTACGCCAGTTCGTAGCGGCAGCACGTAGCGAGCGGTCGCCCGTAGCCCGTCGTAGCGAGCGACTACGCCGGCGCGGTATGTACGAGCCAGCACAGTGCGTCCGCAAACATAAACAAATAGTGATATGAGTTGTGCGTCCCCGAGCCTAGTATTCCGACTAACTCTCCTCATATTAACTTTCATAGTGTCGTGTACATTCGTCGCCAGTGTGGTGTGGTTATTGCGAACGAGTGGCTCCTCTAGCCAATATGAGAATTATTACTTGTCGAGAATTAATATAAGCGCCGTTAAAAGCGACGGTAGCAATATTTCGACGACGCCGCCTGTATCGGACCATTATAAAGACTTGATTAAAATAGAGATAGCCATGCGGCGGGTGGAGGAAAATAGTCGAAGATTAAAAGAGTATACGAAGTCGTTATTGTGGGATAACAAGGACAAGTCTTTGTGGTGTGTGTTGTTTAAAGAGAATGGGAGGATGGAGAAGCCGTTACGAGGCGGGAAGCATAGACATACGATTGACGAAGAATATATTCGAACATTGAGGGAACAAAAAATGCGAGAAGCTTTGATACATTTGAGGCACCACGGCGCTCACCACCGGCGGAGACCCGACATTCTTCCAAACCTACCCTACATAAAATAAATAACCGTTTATTGAGTAACGTTTTGTTCGGCAATTGCTTCGGATTCTCTATGGGACTGCTTCCAGATCGAAATATGATATTTTCACTGACCGCGCTACGCAGGAAAATGATTCCAATTATTGCAACAATTCGTATAAAGTCCGATACAATTTCGGTCGTGTTAAGTGGAAAGATTTTAATGATAGAATGTTGTAAATATTTTGTACGTCAGTTTAATGTAAATGACTGTATTCAATGTGTAAATATACAATGTTGACATAAGTGTAAATATCATAATCATGGCACAGTTAATGTTTGTTGACTTCTGACAATATTGAAAGTTATGTTCGAAATGTTTTGGAATTCGCTTGTTTTTCTGGTTTTATTTTTGGATTTGCGTGTTGTTTTGTTACTGTTTGAGTTATGTTGTTCTACAAATATCCGGGAATTAAATAAAAAGTATGATAAATATAGGAAATATTTTGCTAAGGTTAACATTAACCGTTTCAACATTAACACGATGTTATATCATCATACGAGTACATTTAAAAACCATTGTTTCGTGTGATTATATTTATCACTATTTGCTGTTTGAAAAAATAGATTTTATCAATAGAAACAAATCTCTTATAAAAAATGTGTAACTCTAATCGTACAATATTGCCACAAACAATCGGTAATTTTGTTAATTATGGCCTAATTTACTTATAAAAAGTATTTGTCGTTTGTTTTAAATATTTTAACTTAAAAAATTTGTACCATTGTCGTCGAAATAGTATTTATTCAATTTATGTTTTACGTTCTATATTTGAATTATTTTGGTGACAAATTGATGCGATGTAGATAGATTCATTTATGTGGTCAACGCGGATTGTGTGCTTATGTTTAACAAACACTCAGTGACTGCCACAGTATGTGTCAAAAAAAAATTTGACCTTGCTTATTTAACCACGGCATTACTGTTCTCATGTAGTTCGTACAGATTCTAAAGAACAAAAGTGGCGATGTATCCTTGAGATAAATAAAGTCAAACAAATTAATGTATTCTCTAGCTCGCGCACCAAAGAAAGCGTGAATTATGATGAATCTGTCTATATCGGTTTAAACATATGCAGCCTAAAATGTCGGTGCTTTATATTCAAAAAGTTTTGGTTTCAATAAGACCTCATTTTCAAAAGTTAATTGTATGAGTCCATTTAATTTGTAAAACGATGCGATTCAACGTTTAATTGCTCAGTATTTCACCGTAACGTTTCATCGTGTTAAAAGTAAGAATAAAATGGTTTTTGTATGAAACTTTTGTTTTATTTGTGATAAGTTAAATTAATTAAAGGGTGACAGAAGATTAGGGGTAAATGAAAGGGGTGACAAAAGTAATTAAGAACACAATATCTCGTATTTTTGTTTTAATTCGATACATCTAAAAATAGAATTGTCTGCTAAAGTCTACTAAAGCTTCAAGAAGATTTATGAAGTATCGGGTCACTAACTTTGGTAACTTTTTATAGATAATAATATAAAAGTTATTTTCAAAGACTTATTAAAGAACGACTGACGGACCTACAATACGTCAGAAGGTTCTTTCTTATTTATAATAGAACTATTTTTTTTTCGATTAGCTAAGATATAAAGACAAGACAAGACATGTGATATCCACCAACACGCACTGGGTCCGCGTGGTGGATTATGGCCAGCTCCCTCTTTTAGAAAGAAGGTCTGTCCCAGCAGTGGGAACATGATAGGCTGATTAAGTATGTATGTTATGTAGCTAAGATCTAGGTACTCAAACCGTGTGTAATTTGTTTAAAATTCGAAATACATTTTCAAATTCTCACACGACATTTAAATTTCATACGTTCTATTCTCAAACCTTGAACGCTGTCACTTTTTTTTTTTTTTTAAGTCTGGGGAATCATCCAATGACTGCTCCCGCTCTGGGTGGAGCGGAAGGGAGTGTCAGACTCTTACTGACTAAAACCCCTCCATGTTCCTTCCGTAGCCCTTTATGTTCCGGGGTAGCGGTAACCCTTTCGGACAATGTCACTGAGCATGCGTTGGAGTACATTTAGGCTTTTAGTATCCACTCCTAGAAAACATTCCTTCCGTATAGCCTGATTTGCACGGTGCGATTTCAATGTATGTTTTCAATGCCTGCAATTAAACACCATAATTAAAAGTAACAATGACAGCTGCACCGTCTAAAAAGCGTTTAGACGATGCTAGTCAATTTTATGGTATTTATTTATTAAAACTTTTCGTACACAATAAAGACACAAAGATAGACTTAATGTCTTAGACATTCTCTACCAGTCAACCAAGGGAAGGTTGACGAGATTAGATGGCAGGCGCTTTAAATAGCAGGAAAATACACAAGATTGAGAATTATGAATAAAATAGGCAAATAAATAGGTTAAGACCTTATAATATCTGTGTATGCTATAATAGATAACAAACATATTTACTATAATATATATACGTACATACATTATATAAATAATTAAATTCAAGAAAGAGACGTGATGAAATCACTCTACGCTATTTAAGTAATATATAAGTAATTTCATGGTATGCCATTGATAAGAAGCTTGCATCGTGCAAATGGTTCTTAAATGTCTTTTATTATGAATAAAAGTAGTATGAACGTGTAAGGTTCAGCTGTTTCTTTCCACAATTATGGCCGTATGTCACGGACAGCTCGGCTCAAAGAAAAATACTGGACTTGGACTTGAAGAAATTACTCAAATTAATGGGTGAATGTCTAAGTTCCACGTAGTTTTTAATTTAATGGTAATAAAACTTTGACATTAACTATTACATCGATGGTTGGTACAATCAATTGCTTAGTTAGTAGGTATTTGCAATCGTGAATCAATTGCTCGGTTGCATACTAAAATATTTTAAAATAAAAGTGAAAGAAATGTTTTTCTGGACATAAAAGACGTACATTGAAAAATACACACGTATTCAATAACTAAAAATGTTATGTTTTACAATTTTGTAATTTTTTTTATTTTAGAGCAGAATTCTTGAACGTAATAAATAAATCTATAAAAAATGTTGTTTCACATTTATTGTCCGTAAATATTAACTTAAAGCGATTTCAACTAATACTAAAAGTATTTAATTACTTAAATAAGTACTCCCAGAAGATTTAGGCGGAATACACCTTCATTTTGCTAGTTATACTTGAGAACACATCCAGACTTTGGGCTGCTGATGAGCAATTCCCGATGGAATGGAATAAAAACACAATAATACTTCGCTCGACCCGGGAATGGAACCCAGGACCTCGGTGACCTCGCGCCTGAGCGTGAGGTCAGCGCTACTGCTGACAGTAGCGCTTACGACCACTAGGCCAACGAGGTAGATATACAGAGATACTTTATCCATTGAAGAACACTGCAGGAGACAAAAAAGAAACGTATTATTGCTATAACACCTATAATAGGCGTTTAGTGTCCCTCAGAGTTATGAAAAACCGGCCAAAATAGATACTATTAACATTTATGTACGTACCTATACAAGGTATGAGTATATACATCCTGTATATTTTTATGGCACTATACAGGGTGACTACCGACATTCTTACCCGTGCCTATATCGGTGAGAGCATTAACCCCTAAAATAGATTATACTAAGGAAATGGTGATATCCACGCAGGCTGCGACCGAATTTCCCGGAAGATTGTTATGGCTATAAGCTTTCTGAAGGAAATATAAGATTCATATCACCCTGCGGAAGTATATACATAGTGCTTTTACGTAAGAGTGCAAATATTTTTGATAGTAGCCTAAGTAAAGCTGAAGACAAGATTACCTTGTGTACGTTAAATATAGATCACACTGCGTGGGTTTTATAATAAAGTGGGGAGTAAAAATAGAAGTATATGGACGCGGAAATTGAATTACTGAGCTTATTTTTAGTCTGTGGCATAATTTTAGAGAGATAAATAATGTTCGAAACATTTTCATCCTTAGAATCTTTGCGTGGGTAAATTGAATGTGGGAGAACTATTTGTATGGAAAATCAGCCAATAATAATATGTTTCGGGTTTGAATGTTAGTGCATGGTTAGAAACACCCACGAATACCCACGACATAAGAGATAAAACTAAGCGATAGGAAGTGATACACAATACTCGCAGAAGAGTGGTTAGTTGTAGAGTAAAATAATAGGTAATGGTATTGAGAAAGAAATAAAGAAAATATATTTATTCTGCACAAAGAAAACGCACATTTTAGAAAGAAACTAAAAAGTCATTAAATACGTGACAAGCAGCTTAAAAACCTCGTATTCAGAAACATTAAAACCATTGACAATTTGTATCTCGGCCATAGACAATGGATGGAAGACAGAAAAAAACTGACAGCTTAATCAACTTTTTGCATAAGAATTTGACTAAAAACACTAGAATAACAAATCTATATAGTTATTTTTTAAATATATTATTTAATATATTTCCTCCTCTATTGCCTAAACCGGTAGGCAAAGTTACCCACATTTGACTGTAATTTAAATTGTCCCATGTATTAGAAGGCGGGGCCGACCTATTACCATTATCCGAGCCATTAATTAATACTGGGCCTCTTATTCATTATACAATACTCAGTCTGTAAAAATAGCCACAGAAACATACTAATGTCGGTTTCTGCTGACTCACTTTAGGCTGCGTCCACATCTAGCGATTAGTCTACCGTTGACTGTGAAAATGTATGAAAAACAAACGACAGTTGACGAAGTGGTTTTTCCTTATGGATATTTTGAACTGTTTTAGGTAGGCGGCGATTTTCAACTCTGGACGATTCATATTCCATTAGGTATATAATTATCACTTTTAAGTCACAAGTTAAATTTATTCATTATTTAAGGTTTTATAATTTCGACATTAATTCACTACAAACCGTATGAATAGAACTCACTTGCAAACATAACCCACCGCTTTGATTAGATTAATCCGTTTCAAAAGAGGTCGAATTAAAATTCAGAGCGCATATTTTGCTTTGCATTCACCACATATTCGCAAACTGACCGGGTTTAAAGGCCTAACTAATGCTTCACAATTCGGTTGATAAGCTTTACTCGTGGTTCGATAATCCTATGCAAATATTGAATTAAAGTGGCCTTAATACTCAAACTGGAAGTTTACACTCAGCTGGGTTCTGCTTAATAGTGATGAATCGATACTTGGTTGTAGGTGTAGGTACTTATTTTTGTAATAGAGTAATTTTGTTGTGGGTATAGTTAATGCCCGTCCATTTTAAAAATGGGTTGTGGACGGGGTGGGTCAGTTTACTAAAAAGGCTTCCATTGAAGGTTTTATATTTTCAATTAAATATTTTACAACATGACAGGCCCTGGACGAGACGTGTCGGCAAACTCATGTCAGATCTCTTGACAGCCCGCCACAGAGGTCTATTAAGACGAAGGAGTTCGTATACCTCACTAAGCTACCTACATTAATAGTAGTATAATAAACAAAACTGATTAAACAAAAGCAAAGCGCATTTAATCTACTAATATGGTAATGAAGATATACACACCAGTGATTCACAAACTAGACATTCAAACGAATACCTATAAAATTATGAAAGCGTGACAATTACGGAAGAATAAACATATTTTTTTCACAACCAGTTCTGAAAGTGGGCGAAGTAGATTTTTTTCACGACATCCTTTACGAGCTGATAAGTGCGCCATGGACAGCCCCACGCTAGAAAACATTTGCGTTGCCATTGTGTGCTTTAAAAGGTCTAACGTTACGATATTACCGTGGATGTCCACATCGAGATTACGACGATCACGTCACGTTATAACGTTGCGTTGAGGACGTAAATTTAAAAGCGTCTTCATTTTTTTCGATACATCTTACTTCCCATCTTACTTACCTACCGAAATTAGATAAATCCTTAATGTATGAATTGGCATAAGATTTGGAAATGTCACGTGTTCAATAGTTTTCCATTGCTAAGTGCTAGACAATTTCAAATTGTGTAACGAAACTCGACCAATATTTCCATACAAGTGCGTTGACAAGTGACGTTCTTGACAATCCGAATCGCTGAGATAACGAATTGTTCGATCAACAATTTTCGAAATCGAATCGACACGGAGCGATTGACACTTGTCTAGGCTTCCTGTACTGTCGTGATGCCATTGGCGGTCCACGATAATGTCGTCACGTTAGAAAATAAAAAAGCGCATATTGTTATTTCGATACGACGGTAACTCTTTTGAAACTACTGCCTATCGCTTCCATTCCATACAGTCCCACAGTACTAGTAACAGTAACATATTGGATTTATACTCGATAGTGGAGCATGAATAGTGGCAGCCTGCCAGCTAACTGCGATCACAATATCCATTTCGCGCAGTTGACTAGTATGACTGGCGGCACTGGCGTGGCAAATGTGGCAACTCGAGTAGAGTCATATAAGTATTCAAACGAGGCATGACTCACATAAACTCATCTAGTTTTTGATACTTAATCAGTTGTATCGGATTTCTGGCTTGGCCAAATATTAAACTTAGCGCTTATTCTTTACGGAGAATTATCGTCTTTGAAGCGTTGTAAGATGCGTTTAGTACGCTCACCAAGACCGTACAAGTTTGTACTGCCACGGTACTTTAGAAGTTACTGGCAAGATTTCAGCAAGCAAATGTTGTGGCACCGAATAGTTGGCTACTGGTTGAGTGTTTAAGGCTTACATTTGACAATCATCAACAGCACATTACCAAATATGAAAAAAATATTAACTAATGAAGGCGTTGTCATTGGCAACGTTAAATAAAAGTGAGTGTCTAAGGACTAATTTCACCATTGTTGCATTGAAACTGAACTCAATCAGTGTTTAAACCACGTTCAAGAACTGTCAATGTCATTATTTTTTTAGATGAATTGATCGAGTTCAGTTTCATTGGTGTAATTTGCACTTAATGTGAATTCAATAAGTCAGATGGGAAAGAATCCTTAAGTTGTGAACCACTCATGGTTTATGCATTATATAATATTGAACATATTTAATTACAATAAATTCAACTTGTCCTTGGCATTTTAATATCTTTAAAGTGAGGGGCCAATACACTATGGAACCATTAAGATTTTATGTTGAGACTCAGCGAACCATTAGCCCAATTGTTATCATAAATTATTCTCTCGCAAACGTTCAAGGGGCAGTCACACGTAGCGTTCATATTATAACAACTGCTATGACACGAGTTAGACACGATTCGTTTGCGCTGTTAAGTTTTTTAACGAGCTGTTACTCGTAGCTTTCACGTTGTTGATAAAATATTTCAATGCAAAACTCTTTCGTGTAACTGCATCAAACTTTTTCTTCATAAAGTTTCATTTTTGAAAATAAAACGCACCAAGCGTTTTTTTTTGAGCGGTAGTCATACCACTCAGCCTTTTGGTTGAGGACGTATTCCAAATCGGGATGCAGCTGAATATCTATATTTTTCACGAAGTGACTGCCTATCTGACCTCTACAACCCAGTTATTAAGTAACACATTAACCCTTGGTAAGACTGGTTGTCAGACTTTCGTGCGACCCGTAACGACTGTAAGAATCAATAGCTTAATGTGTTTTCCGAAGCAAAGACGAGTCTCATTAAGTAACGAATGGTCACCCATCCTCAAACCGACCGCGGGAAATAGAAATTAACCGCCGATCGACCCGTGTGGCAATTATTATTTAGGCATGCGTCCCATCACTTGAAGCGTATAGGGTAGACTCGGTAAAATAAAATCACTGTGACACTTACGCTGTTAAAAGGTGAAAAGAGTAGGCTCAGGTATGGCATACACTTTTTATGATGTAATCCTCTTTATGGTAGGAAATCTCTCGACCCTAAGGACGTGAAAACGGCCTACCTAAACACATTTTCATGGTCAATCCTGCGGGTCTGTATGAAGCTAATAATATGACACCGAGGTCGTATAGTGCGGGACTATTTTATGTGTTTTAATATTCATAAAAGTAAGGAACAGATACACTCACGTACTTTAGTAGACGCGACCTACTTACTTAGAATGTGTGGTTCATGAAATCTCGTAAAGTTGCCTTTTTTCGAATAAACTCGATTTTATGTAAAAGGTTTTTAGGAATAAACAAATCCCAACTTTTATTGAGTTTTACGAAACGAATAGAATTCTAAGATTTATGGACGAAACTGTTATAATCCTCTGTTTTATTGTAAAACTATTTCTTTTTGTTTTCACTTAGAAAACATTGTTCTAGAATAGGTTTTAAAATCTTATTATTATTTAGTAGTGGGTCTTTTTTTTGGGGTGGGAAATCATCAATTGACACCTCCCGGTGGTTTCTCCTGTGGGTGGAGCGAAAGGGAGTGTCAGACTCTTACTGACTAAAACCCATCCATGTTCCTTCCTTAGCCCTTTGTGTTCCGGGGTAGCGGTAAACCTTTCGGACAATCTCGCTGACCCGGCAGGCTTTCGACAGGCCCCTTCCCAGTTGCAGATATCTGTTTAAGGCGCGCGTGGAACACGTACGCACCGTCCGGCACGGACCTGGTCCTGATTGGACAGTACATTACTCACCGTCCTTAGGCCCGTAGTAGTAGTACCTCCAAGTACGTGTATACGGTTGCAGAAAACTTTATCAGCCCTATTATTTATTTATATAAACTTTTCGCATACAGTAAAGGTACGAAGGCGGACTTAATGCCTTAGGCATTCTCTACCAGTCAACCAAGGGTGGTGAAGAGATTAGATGGTAGGTGCTTTAAACATACAAAGCATTGAGACTTTTGAATAAAATGGGTTCATTATGTGTTTTGACTTGACTTTATATTCATGCTTCCACGAGTGACAATCCTCAAGTTGGAAACTACGGCAACAATCAGATAGGGTACCTATAAACTATATGAACCTTGCTGAAATATTTACAGGTATTCTCAATTTTTTCCAAAGTCAAATCATCTATTTCAAATAGTTACAAGAAAGGCACTTTAGAACGTCAAAATGAACAAGAACATGAATGATTCTAGTCGCCTCTTCCAAAAGGTAGTTTCGTATGGAGAAGAATGGGCAAGAAACTCCACCGGTACTATTTTAAAATGTGCTGTTTTTATTCGTCGACTTCAATTTTTTTATCCTTTTAACAACACGTAATCGAATATTTTTGTCTCAATATTCAATGTTGATATACATAACACTGTTAGTACAGGTACATAACGAGACAGTTGCGTGTGGCGGGCGTCGGGACAGGAGCAACAAAAACAATTGAATATATACATAATTGATTAATAGCCATTACAACGTGACAGATATTGATTGTTATCGATGCGGTGGTAAATGGTGTGTGCTGTTGACTCTTCCATAATGTTGTGGCCCTAGTACATGTTTACATTTCTATGATGGCTTTTTCAGTATCTTTTGTTAAATTATGTTTTCAATTCTAGATATTATCTATTATACACATAATATTTATATAACTAAAAATGCTTAAAGTATTTAATGACAACTATGTATAAGTTTATAAAACGGGGGAAAAAAATCATAGGGCATCGAAAAATTCGTCCGTATCGCTGTCAACGGGAAAAGTTCCCAAAAGGCTTGCAGCAATTCCACGTTGTATGGCAATGCTGATTCTATGACCAAAAAATAGGTCAGCCCTCTGGTCACCTGAAGATATAAAAATAAATACAAATAAGCACTTAGGTGGTATTTGACTTTCATGATAAAACTAGCGGCCCGCCCTCCGAGTAAATACAGAGGTGAGCACATCACCCCCAATCTGTCTAATTTCTTTGGAAGTTTTTCAGTTTTATAACAAAAGTAAAGGTTAATTTTCAATAGTAAAAATTTGACAGTTTGGGATAGCTTACTTTGCTGGCGCTTGTACAGAGGTGACCTGTCTAGACATCATGATTTCTCCGCCGTAGGTATCTAAGTTTAATATGAATAAATTATACGCATAAGCTTTTCGGATCAAATAATGTAAATTATAGGGAAAACGGTTTCTATATCCTTTGTGTAGTTTAGAAGATCTAAGCGATCACAGACACAGAAGCTATAATGGTTTCATAAACTTGATCGAAAAAAATCTCGACTAAAAATAATATCTTCAAATTGAAGATTTGACCGTTTAGTGGGTTTTTCAGATTGAAACGTGGTGATTGGAAAGTCGAAAATAAGTTTATCTTCAATATTAAGACAAAAATGATGTCAGCAAAATATTTAGGTACCGAAGTGTTGGGACTAAGTAAATTGTCTTCAAAACATCTTTTCACTCTGTAAATAGTATCTCTGAGACATATTTCTCAACAGCATGTGAAGCTATGTCACCATGGCCAGCTTAAAAACTCAGGTCAGTCACCAGGTTAGTCACTACCCACACGAAAAGAAGAGAGATTCCGTAAATATTTCTTGAACATTCAACAGAATATCACGATGTACATATTATTTTTGTAATAAATATCTATCTACGCTTTTGTACGCATTTATTTTTCTATATTCATATTTTTATTTCAAATGCGGAAGTACATATCTACTGTGAATACCATATCCGACACAGCGTATATTTTAAAATAATTTGTTTCTATTACCACTGCCGCGAGTGCCAAAATATAAAAATGACGGTGTCATAACAATCAATCCTCAGCTTTTAGTCAACGCACGTATGTACAAACTACAAAAATATTAAAAAAAACGCGTGGTTTTTATATTTTGATTGCGGCTATTCTGACACATTTTGTTTTTATTTTATAGACTAGCTTCTGCCCGCGACTTCGTACGCGGACCCTGTTGCTTATGCCAGCGACAACGGGGTCGCCATTTATGTTATTTTTTATCATTTTTCCCATTTAAATCTTTTATCACACTGAGCTTTAGTTTTATTTCATTCCAACAACCACCAAAACATACAGTCCATTTGTCATCGTTTTCATTTTGGTAACCGCATTATTATATTCCTCCTCTAGAGACCTAGAAGTCGATGCGTAGATACGCTTGGAACTCAAGCGTAATCCTCTTTCCGTGAACGTCTCTGACTCGCGAGACAATACATGACGTTCACGATCAGCGGTCAGTCGCGCATCATATTCTTCATTGGTCTCTAGAGACCTAATGAATACGCTGAGAACGCAGGCGTGCTTCGCGACCCGAAGAGGTTTCCACGGAGCGAGTTGCAGCCTAATGTTCTCGAACAACATCAAGTCTCTCCTGACGCTCTTCGGTAGATTCTTGGGATCTTATGATCCTCAATCTTTTAGCTCTCTTGGAACATTGGGAAAGATTTGACCTCTTTCTAGGCATGGTCATAGTTTTATTGTGAAGATACCTGATCAATAAAAATCTAAATTAAAATGACTGCTCCCCTGCGTTACCGGGTAGGCTACAGTGTCACGAAGATAAATGGAAAAGGAAATTAAACACTCAAACAACATAAGCCCGAAGGCATATTCATACGATAAAATAAAAAAATAAATAGGAGTTTTGGCCAGTAGAGTCAAATTATCAATGATATACCATCGTCATCGAAAATCAGTCCTAAACTGTTACCGCCTTCACCGCGTGCAGGTACTCCCAGTTTATGTTATTTTATAATTACACAGTAAAATTAGTGATAGCTTTGATTTCCACATCAGATGTTTCTGATCTTCGATTTTTATAAGTCAACAGGAAATGCCCATCATATTGAACAACAAAGACGTCAAAGACGTCATTCCTATATGTGTTATGTTGTAGCTAGGTTCTTGGAGTTCCACAACAGGTGTTCCAGATCTTCGATTTTTATAAGTCAACAGAGAGTGCTCATCTGATTGAACAACTTGTGCTAAGACGTTATTCCTATATGTGTTATGGTGTAGCTAGGCTCTTGGAGTTCCACAACAGGTGTTCCAGATCTTCAATTTTTATACATCAACAGAGAGTGCTCATCAGGCTGAACAACTTTCGCTAAGACGTCATTCTTATATGTGTTATGGTGTAGCTAGGCTCTTGGAGTTCCACAACAGGTGTTCCAGATCTTCGATTTTAATAAGTCAACAGGAAATGCCCATCAGACCGAAACACTTTTGCTAAGACGTCATTCCTATATAATGCTATAGTGTAGCTAGGCTCTTGGAGTTCCACAACAGGTGTTCCAGATCTTCGATTTTTATAAGTCATCAGGAAATGCCCATCAGACCGAACAACTTTTGCTAAGACGTCATTCCTATATATGTTACAGTGTAGCTGGGCTCTTGGAGTTCCACATCAGGTGTTCCAGGTCTTCAAATTTATTCTCTCAGCAGAAAATGCTAATCACGTGGAACAATTTTTGCTAAGGTATCATTTTTGTATCTCTTATAGTTTAGTTGGTCTGTTGCGGTTCTGCATCAGGTGTTCAAGTTTCCAAGATAAATTATAGCCTATATGTTGCCCAGACTTAATACCTATACAACAAAAAAAAATCATTCCAATCCGTCCAGTAGTTCCGAAGATTAGCGTGTACAAACAAACAGACAAACAGACAAACAGACATACAGACAAAATTTTTTTTTTGGATTCATGCTCTATTACCGTTTCTAAACCCCCCTCAATTATTATTTTTTTAATATATTCAATGTACAGACACAGTTTTTTTACTGTTTTATTATATGTATAGATATTCATCGTTGTTTCACTTATTGTACGTCTATCCCCAGACCATTTCCACCCTTGCAGCACAGCTAATCTTTTAACCAAAACATTTGCTTTTATCGTAAAGAAAGTCCGCGCCAACATGTGAAAAATAAATCCAACAACAGAATAAGTGAATTTTGTCATTGCCATAATAGCCGACCCGACAGACGTTGTCCTGCCTTAACTGTGATACCTACCTACCTTACTTTACTTTGTGTTTCATTTTGTATTTCATTTCACTACCGGCGCTGTCAAAAGTGACGGAAAACATCGTGAAGAAACCGGTATGTCCTAGAAGCAAAATTCGAAGACGTGTGACATTCACTAACCCGCACTGCCAGCGTGGTGGATTATGGCCCACTCCCACTCATAGAGAAGAGGCCTGTGACCCAGATGTTGGAAAATTAAAGGCTGATTATGCTAAGCTTCTAGACCCTGCAGTTCAGGTTGATTTTTATGAAGTGGTTTATTTTATTCATAAAAAGAAAAATATTTAATTCTGGACATACACGGGAAATACAATAAAAAAAGCAATTAAAAATTAAGGCAGAAGCAATAAGATTTAAAAAAAGAAAGACAAAAATGAAAAAAAGAATGTTAAGAAAGATTAAGAAAAAATAAAGAAAGAATTTAGCTTACAACAAATAAAATAATCACCACCCAACCACCACTAAAAGCATATTTAAATAGAAACCACGTGTCACACATTATCTTTTCAGTTAATGCGCAAAGCATTAAATATTTCTCAGCACATTGTACCTCTTTGTCCTTTGTGTTGACAGCCGGTAAATGAAAATGTGCATGTTTAAAGTTTGTACTGGAGCTCTTTAATCTACAGCTTGAGAATAGTTTATTGTTATCAACTTGGTGGTTAAGTATGTACGAGTGTTATTCAGAGGACCTAAACTTTAAAACAAAACCTAAACCTTAAAAACCTGTAAACCTGTGTGTAAACCTTAGAAGTGTGGTATTGAAAGCATTTGTTAAAAGTGTTATGGTTTGTGAACACATAATAAAACATCACGCCTTGTTTCCTCGAAGTGGTAGGCAGAAGTGTACCCCTTGTAGGTACACCCACGTTTCGACAGTTACGTTTAAGTCTCATGTAATAAGGGCCATTAATATGGCTTAAAATTACTTTAATACCACTGAAAAATTCCTAATGAGAAACCCAAGAAACACTTTGCCTGACCTGGGATTCGAACCCAGGACCTCGTGCTCAGTAGTTGAGCTTGCGACCACTAGACCAACAAGGCAGTCTGATCAACTATTTTTGTGAACTTTATGTTGTGGTCGTCAGAGAGCCGAAAGTTTGACAACAAGTCTTACGAAGGGGTATCGTGTTACCTAGTAACTGTGTTGTGAAGGCCAACCAGGCAGTCGCTCTATTTAAAATACTGGTGTTCAGCTACACCCGGTTAGATAGAAACTGACCAAAACATAGTTGTGGAAAGACTAGGCAGATAATGATGGGACCGGCTGGTCTGTGTGAGTCTCATCCAGCGCGGATCATACCGTACAATAATAAGAGGTCCTAATTAAAATTATTTTTGGGTATTACCATACCCATACAGGGTACAACCCAATAATGGAAACCGACCGAATATCAGAGCTCATATACCTACAAACATACTCGAATAATTACATATTACATACAAAACAAATTTATGAACCCTACAAACGCGACACCGACAATAATTCGGCAATGATTCATCAATTTCCATTTTCTTTATCTTAAAAAAAATCTATGAGCGTATAAAAATAGCGCGTTGACTCGCGATATCGACATTCCATTCAGTTGGGCACCTGTCATGGCGGTGATTGATTGCTTGCTATATTAAAAAGTAAATGAAGTGCCTTTTAAACGCGCCACCTATATTCGACGAGGATAAAGTGGATTTACAGCGTGACTTGATGGAAATGTCAAAAGAAATTGTCGTAAGTTAGTTTGGATTTTTTGGGTCTTTGCTTTATAGAAATTGAGAAATTACTGTGTGGTTTTTGTATAACAATATACCCTTAGGTGTGGTAAGATATGTCTAATGAATTCATATAATATAGAAAACGAGCTTATCAAAAAAACCTATTTTACATAAATATATGTATAATAGTATTTTTATCGGGTATTATTGGGTATCGTATTACCCAGTTACTGGGTTGTGGACGTCAGATAGGCAGTCGCTTCATGTAAAATACTGCTATTCAACTGTATCCGGTTAGACTGGAAGACGACCCCAACACAATTGGGAAAAAGGTCGGCAGACATGTATAATGGTATTTTTAGCAGAAAGGAAGGCAATAATAAGATCTAGTCTATATAGACAACCTTTAATATTTATTATTAAAGATATTTTAAATACATATAAATGATTAAACAATAATATACTCAAATAAAGTAGTTGTTTCGAAGAAAAGCAGACAGGAATATAGTAGTATAAAAGAAATCCTCGCCTCTGTTACATACTAGGGACATAGCAGAAAGCTTTCCCATACAATATCTACAGTGTAAGTGAATCCCTGATTGTAATGAGATTGCATCAGTATAATACCGGACGCTTGTGCTTGCTCACTAGACCATAAACATTTTTATAGAAATAGAGATAGTATTTCTCAATACACGCTGCAGACATTCTTTCTTTATTTATTTGTTCTGTCTGCAATACAAAATACACAGCCCTTAAAACTATTTACTCATAACTTTGTCTGTCTGTCTGCCTAGCCTTTTCCCAACTATATTGGGGTCATCTTCCAGTCTAACCGGATGCAGCTGAATACCAGTATTTTACATCTAGCGACCTCCACAACCCACTCAGTAACTGGGTAATACGATACCCCTACGATATCCCTTGGTAAGACTGGCTGTCAGTCTTTCGGGCTTCTGATTACCCGTAACGATAGTCAAAGATCCACGAATGACAGCCGGGAACAACGACTTAACGTGTTTTCCGAGGCACGGAGGAGTCTCGATATGTAAAGATGGTCACCTATCCGCGGACTAACCCCGGCAAGCGTAGCTTAACCTGATGAATCGATCCGTGTGGCTGATATTACTTAGCCACGAACTCCTCGCTCGTAACTATGTCTATACCTATATAGTATAAATTAAAGTCCCTCTTCTTGTCTGTCTGTCCGTGTGACTGTGTGGGTTCTTCTAAACTACTAAATGATGGTGAAACCCTCAATAAAATCAATTTTTGATGAGGTTTTTACCAGCTAGTAGAGAAGTTATTGCAAAAAGGTTGTATGCAATAATACATTAATATTAACCTTAGTGCACAAGCACCAATGTGTATACATTTACTAACATTCAAAAGCGATTTTCTCGTGGAATAACGATAACTTTGTGATAACAGAACCTATTTCATATTAGTATGGGTTCCCAAATACTATGTCCGTAACAATATAAAATTACACCAGCAGCTGTGCTGCTGGGGAGTTTGTTGCGCCACTTCTTCTTCCCAGCTAAAGCACTAGGAAGTGGTGAAGGGTGGGCGTTTTTGGGGGACTGTCTTATGTAACTTTGACCTTCAAAAAGTGCTGATCTTCAGCCTAATTTGAATAAATGACTTTTGATTTTGATTTTACAACAAATGCAGAAGGAGAAAATCACTTTTTAATGTACTGAGCAACATTAATAGTATATATATTGGTGCTTGTGACTGTACGTATAATATATGAGCAGTGACAACAGAGATAACAGTCGCAACTCACGAGTACATAGCTCCCAGGTTCAAACCCAGACTTACTGTGAGTAAATATCATCACAACTGTTCTCAAAAACTGTGAAGGAACATCGTAAGGAAATCAGAACCAAAAATACGAAGAAATGTGATATCTACCAACAGGCACTGAGCACGTGTAGTAGATAACGGCCCACTCCCTCACAGCAAGAGGGGGCCTGTTTCCCATTTACCATTATGCTTAAATTAGTAAAGTCATTCCAATGTTTTGTCAAGTAATAAAAACAGTGTGAAGCCGGGGCGGATCGGTAGTTTATAATAAAAGTACATGTAAAAGATTGCCTTGGAGATAACAGCTAATGTTAAAAACATTTATATTTTGGCAACCCTAAGCTCATTACAAAACCTTTGATGCTAATATTCATATTATTATACTTACTTTTATGCTCATTGTTTCAAGTGGATACTTGAATATTTAATATTTCATGACTTACGTTTATTTACACTACAATTTTGGACCCAGACAAAAGGTAATAATGTTTCATAACATGTGTAAACACTGCTTTATATTTTTAAAGACTTGATACAAATTATTAATATAAATAAATTCATGAGTAATGTTATTGTTTTACTGAATAACATGTTCAAAACAAAACCTCGAAATTGGTTAATGAATGAGACTTAAACTTTTTCAGAGAGAGAAAATAAAGGGTAGATAAATAATTCGAATTACGAATTATTTCTCCGCCCTTTATTTTTTATTTTAAAATTTCAGATAAAAACTCGTCGAGATGCATGACGCATTGTTGAAAATGAAACGATAAAAGTTATACTTTTGCGTTTAAGGCTTTAATTTTATTCAAGATAACGAAATATTATTTATCTGAATTTAACGCCATTAAACACAGCTTTTTTCACCTTAATTTAAACTTTTAAATATATTCTAATATTATTACTTCTTTTATTAATAGGCATACTTAATTCATCAGCGATCTCTTTCATATTGGTTAATGTTAGAACAATTAAATCAACATCTTCTGTATAGTTTGCTAAACAAGATACTACGTAGTTAACAAAAGAGAGTGTCTTTGTTAACAAATAAATAACGCCTTCAAACGGTACGGAACAGACGGGCGTAAGATCCTTTTACGTCCAACGGAAGATATTCTGTTTTATCCAGAAATCGAACAGATCCTACGGGAATTCTACCCACACGTAGTGGCAGGTATAAGCCAGAGGAATTTAAAACGAAAGAAGAAAACACCACGATAGAACCTACCGTAGTACCAACCAAAACCCGACTCATTATCTGCCAAGATCCTTTTCAAAGTTAACAAAGATTACGCCTAATCCAAAAGTTTGAATTGTAAAGTTTGTTTCAGTTAGGCGAAAATCTTTTTTGTTTAAAAATTCAATAGACACGGAAAGGATTTTCAAAATGAAGGCGTGAAGCTCTGCATTTTTAAATGTAATAGAATATTTTACTTTTTTTGCGACGACAAAAATGATAACCATGAAATGACATAGTACAGAAACTTGATAACGGAAAATGATTTTAGTTAAAACTAAAATTATGTGTTACAATTATTAAAAGCGACAAAGGTTCGGGTGAGAATTAAAGTTATAATAAATTAATCTAACGCCCCTGTCGCTCAACGTGTAAGTAAATTAACTAAGTTATAAAATAATCACTACATAATATAAAACAAAGTTGCTCGTCGCCGTCTGTCTCTATCCTTCTCTGTACGCTTAGATCGTTTTAACTACGCAACGGATTTTAATGCGGTTTTCATTAATAGATCTAAATAGAGTGAACTAGCTTTCGTCCGCGGCTTCTAGTTCTTTCGTCTAGGTTCGTGGTAGTATCAACAATGCATCGTTGCAAAGCTGGGGCGGGTCGGCAGTACCTATTATCACTACATAGTATAAAACAAAGTCGCTTTTTCTGTCCCTATATCCCTATGTATGCTTAAATCTTTTAAACTACGCAACGGATTTTGATGCGTTTTTTTTTAATAGATAGAGTGATTCCAGAGGAAGGTTTATGTGTATAATTTGTCGACATATTTTGCGGGCGAAGCCGCGGGCGGAAGCTAGTATTATAATAAAATGTATGCCGTTTTCTAGTTCGACAATTCGGTTTTCCGTACCTACCTAGTTCAGAACACATATAAATTCCAAGGTTGAATGATTCGCAATTATGTCCCCCCGACCCTTGCTCGAGCCAGCCCGCGTTATCACTGAGCCTGTAGTTTTAAATACGCCAAATCCAGCTTGTCTCTTGCTGTCCGTACCCCATCGACGCCCTAAGCCGAGGTCCGTACCCCTCAGGAGGTGCCCTTAGCGCGTAGTCGCTTAGTTTGTAAGTTTTTATAAGCCCTGGCTGGAGGCTACAATTCTTTTGTGGCATCCACAGGCAAGTCCGGTTGAGCAGTAAACAACCCTATGCTTAAACCGCGAGATGCCACTAACAAAAAAAAATCGCAATTATATATTTTTTTGTAGCTTCTATTTTGTGACACTGGACTAAATACTCGTGAATGATGGGCATATTGCTCGCAGAGCTGATAGTCAGTAATTGTAGCCGATGGTTCTACTGACGCAGCGTTGATAAACCATCAACACGGTAAACCGATGACCTCGTGAATGTAACGGGAATCCAGTACACGTAAAAAGAAGTCCCGTCGATGTGGCGAGGCTTTGGGGAGGGCTATATCCAGCAGTCAACCTCATTCAACTGTATGATGACGATTGCCAGGCCTTTTTTTTTTGAGGGTGGGAAATCATCCAATGACATCTCCCGCTCTGGGTGGAGTGGAAGGGAGTGTCAGACTCTTACTGACTAAAACCCATCCATGTTCCTTCCTTAGAACTTTATGTTCCGGGGTAGCGGTAACCCTTTCGGACAATCCCGCTTACCCGGCAGGCTCGGCCCTGACGGACCCCTTCAAATGCTGACATCTATTTGCGGCGCGCGTGGAACATGTACACGCCGTCCGGCACGGGCCTGGTCCTGGACGGTGAGCTACGATTGCTAGGTCTAAGTAACAAATAAACAGGATCTGTGACTATTAACACAATCTAGAATCAAGAACATTCTAAAGATACTGTGAAAACAAATACCACGCTTTTTAAAAGTTACTTGTAAATCCATTACATTCATTTGATGTTTCATTGAACATTTTGTTAAAATATTTCTGCTCGTATTCAACACGTTAATGTTCGGTTGTGAAAACTCCTCATGTAAAAGTTATGAACACGAACAAATTAATGATTAATTAGGAGCGATTGTTTGTTTGTTTACTTGTTGTTATTAAAGCCGAGAGATGAGATGTAATTCGTGAATTAGCTGCGTAATTATTTGGGTTTATTTCGAGAAGAGATATTTTGATACCTGTTTAGAAATGTTTTGTAATGGCAAACATATGACTGGAATTCGTTGGATGCGAGAAGTACAGGACCGCTCGTAGTCAGTCTTTTCTATACGAATCGCAGCGTGAACTAAGATGGAGTGAGCGCAAAGTGAGCTGTCAATCTATCCGCCGCCGCCGGTCAATTCCGTAGAAATCTTACCGTGACAACTTAGATAAAGTTAGCGTAAAGAAAGCTGTGATTCCTCCTAATAGGTACTATTATTCACGCTCACTTTAAACTCACTTCACTTGCACTTAGGCGGTGAGATTTTTACAGAATAGTAAGGGATTAACAGCTCACTACACTTAAGTTTGGATAGCTTGGTATGCTTGGGGGATGTCTACATGTCCGGCAGTGGATGTTTTTCGGCTGAAATGATGATGATGAAAAATTATGATCTCCGCATTATTATTATGATTGTCTGTGGTAAGTAACACTTTGACCTTGATTGATTGCGAGGCCATTGCAAACTAGTTTTGTCACCTCTGAAATGCGGGCTGTACATTATATGGTGGTGGCAATATTAGCACAGCCATCATGCATCTTCTTTTTCTCTACTGTACACTGTACTGTGTACTGTACACGCTGTAGTGAATGAATCTCGGCGGTGGGTAATGGGTAGCTTTCCGATCAGGATCAGGCCCGTGCCGTACGGCGCGTTCGTGTTCTACGCGCGCCTCAAAGAGATTTCAACATAGGTGAAGAGGCTCATTAGGGCCGATGCCAGCCTGGTCAGCAGGATCGTCCAAAAGGGGAACCGCTGCCCCGGAGCACAAAGGGCTAGGGCTAAGGGAAGGAACATGGATGGGTTTAAGTCAGTAAGAGTCTGACACTCCCTTCTGCTCCACCCAGAGTGGGAGGGGTCATTAGACGATTTCCCACCCTCAAAACAAAAAGGGTTTATTGAATAAATTGCCAGTCAGCAAAATTGGGCAACGGCCCTGGGAATACCGGTAGTAGCAACAGTAGAGTTGCTTAAACCTTTTCCAATTTTCGAATTCTCTCTTTTATCAAGTCAGGACACATAATACCATTTGAAGCTACCGTTGAGCTATTGCATTATTTAAAAACAAAGGTCAAAATAGCATCCACAATATGTTTTATAGAGCGGCTAATTTAGGACAGTTTTTATCACATTTTCAATTTTCAACGTAGTGCCATTCTGTGAATTGGTCATTATGACAATATTAAGTCGGTAAAGCTAATTTTATCGTGCATAAAGCAGACAAAAATAAACTTTAAGGTGACGAACGTCTTTTACTATGACTGTACTTAATGTGAACTCGCGGCCGACTGCAAATTACAAAAAACGTAAGAAAATTTGAAATTCACGGGCTACCCTGGTGCTTCCCCTTTAACTACTTATCACCCAGAGGCTTCTTTAGTGAAACTTAGGAACATGAATGCATGTGGTTTATTAGGAGGTCAATATATAACTTTGGAGTTAATAATACCGACCACCTAGTTGGAATAAACTTCACCTACAGTTAAACGATTTTACGATTAATCATTTCTTTGAACACAATTGCAAATTCAAATGAACTATACCTTTGTATGTTTCGCAGAAGCTTTATTCCGACATTTTCTTTTTCCTACCTTAAGTTAATCGGGGAAAATAAAGGTTTCACACTGTTTTACTTTCAAGGAAAAAAATCTTCTCACGTCCCTTTCATTCCGTTTCGTTGGACAAAGGTGAGGTAGAATATAAAATCCTGAGGATTTATTTATTGACTTTAATAATGCCCAACATTTTAAGGGGAATCTGGGGATAATAGGGTGATGGATAGTATAGGTAGATGTAGTATACAGCGTGTAGCAGAAGGATGTTGTCATAGTAACCTTTTGAACGCCAGAGCATAAAAGCACGCGCGTGCTCTCCATGCCAAGCTACAAAATTATATCTTCTTGTTATCATGAATTTCCCAATATCCATGGTGTCTTTTAATTTATTTCATGTCATTAAATACGTACACACAAACTTAGTAATAGTTTAATTGTTTATTTCGTGTTGATAGTGTACCGCATTGTCACATATTTGTATCGTTGGCATACAGGGCATGCGCATGCTTGTCATGTATATGTGACAATGGCGTTCAAAAGGTTAAAGGATGTGTGGTACAGACCATGAAACTGAATAAGTTTCCCCATGTTAGCTACATTGTTACCGCGAAAAAATTGACAGCTGTCCCATACATAATCAGCCTATAGTGTTCTCACTCCTGGGTCTCACACAGGTCTCCTCTCTAAGAGAGAGAGTGGGTCATGATCCATTACGCGGGCCCAGTGCGAGTTGGCGGATGTCATATTTCTTAGATTTTTTTGTTCTAGTACAAGGTTTCCTCAAGATGTTTCCCTTTACCGTTTTGAGAGCAATGGTGATAAAATTTAATACACAAAGTAAAGCGCCTACTTGGGTTCGAACTCACCGACTTACAATTACCTTTTTACCATATAAAGCTTCAATATTTACTGGATCCCAATATATTTGACGATCCTACTCTACTCTACACACACACATACACTCACACTCACTCACACTCTACACACACACACACTCACACTCTACACTCTTTCGCGATTACGGACGTCCCGTTGAGAAAGTTGTTCAGCTTGATGATCTGAACCACACTCTAAAATATCACCACACATTTCCTATACATGCTGTATAGAGATTGGATGACGTAATAAGAATTAGGGATGCACCTCACCCTACAACGGTATTAGGAGATTAGTTGCCTCACTAGGGTGGTACCAAAAAGAGCCAGCTAAGAACATTAATGACATCACAGTGCATTACAATTTACAACGTTGACTGTCACAATTCGTTGCAAGTTTCATGTTGTGTCTGTAACAGGATTTGTTAACTTTTTAATCCGTCACGATACTCTAAAATAATTTCCAGAGAGGCATCGAATAATTGAATTTGTAGTTCTTTTTTTTTGGCTGTGAAGTTACCTACTGATAAATTCTGTATTGAAAGCTGAGGCTCTAAGTCAATGTTTTGTAGTCAACGTGTAGGGACAGATACTAGCACATCAAGCTATCCCAAACTGTCAAATATTTCCAATTGAACATGAACCTTACATTTTTGTAATAAAGTTGAAAATCTATCAAAGCAATTTGAAAAATAGCACATACTGTTTTCTAGCAATACTCATACCGATGGTACAGACGCCAGCGCATAAAACTATCTCAAATTATCAAATATTCTCAATTGAACATGAACCTTATACTTTTGTAATAAAGTTGAAAATCTAACAAAAATTGGCGTAGCTTGTTGAAAAAAAAACAGGAAATGATAATCTGAAGAAATTTTTCCCTGAACAATAACAATAGTAACTGAATTCAATATTCGTTAACCCTCCACCCCGTTAACCCTTCAAGTCATTCTCTAAAACAACATTCAACACGGTCTATAATTTTAGTGGGTACCTACTACCAATGTTTATGTTATCACTACGTCAGGTGCACCTTCCCAAATTGCTAGTGAGCCTGCCTTCCTGCCCCAAATACGACTGTCAGACCCTTATCAAGCTCTAATTATACATTACCGTCGTTTTCATTTGGACACTCCGATATTCTGGTGGATTTCTTTTGTGACAATTTACTGTGTGACGTCATTTCTTAGGTAGGAAAGGATTTTGCATGTTTGTTTTTGAAAATGGAATGGTTAGAATGTAGGTTTTTTTGTGGGATGAATTTTCTTGTTTTTGTATCAAAGAGGTTTTGTAACGAGATTATTAGGTACTCATAGGTCATTAACCATTACTTATGACATATAATATCATCATGCCTATCTATATTTGCCGACGGGTTTCGCAGAGGTGCACCTACCGACCAGCCTCGTTGGTCTAGAGGTTGCAAGCACTATTGCTGAGTATGAGGTCCTGGGTTCGATTTCCGGGTTGGCCAAGTGTTATTGGGTTTTTGCATCTGGAATTTTAAGTTGGAGTCCAGACTCTGGATTCGGGCCTGGTTGATGGCAATAGACTCGCCCCTGTCACATGGAACTAAAACATAACTTTTTAAACTATTAGATATTGGTATACATTGCCGTATTTTATTGTGAAAATAATCCTTGAAACAATATCCAGCAGTACGTAAATCTATAATACAATACTAGAATTAATAAAAAATTAAGTGCCTGTTTGTAATGTCATAATAACATGTTTTTACTAAATGCATATTATGAAAGTATAAACGCTATAACTCTTTTTTTTATTTTCTGCCAAACGGCTGGATCGATTTTGACGGGACTTTCACTGGCAGATGACTGATGTTATAAGGAGTAATTTAGGTTACTTATACTTTAGGAAAACTGTCTGAAGGAGTAACTGCTGCCCCGGAACACTTAGGGCAAAGGAAGGAACTCAAACTCAAACTCAAAGTATTTATTTCAAATAAACCAATTACAGGCACTTTTGAATTGTTAAGGTGCCCATTCCAAAGCAGTAGGTACCTATGGAGGAGAACGGGCAAGAAACTCCATAGACACTCTTTTAAACAAAATATGGTTACAAAATATTGGTTACATAGTATATATTAATATTATGCATGTGAGAACGATGCAGAACGTTAAAAGCATGGATGGGTTTTCGTCAATAAAAGTCTGACACTCCTTGCCGCTCCCACTCCCATAGCAGGAGGGTATTAGGTAGAGGGTGGGTGGTATTTAATCTCATCCCTTAAAAACAAAAAAGAGGCAACTTAAATATTTCAGAAAAAGTTCTAAGGTCCACCACGCATGCAAAGCCGTGGCCAGCTCTTGTAACATAAAAACAATGGCTAAGTACTAATTACCATAAAACTCAGTTTTAATAGTCATGAATTTATGAAATATCTCTTTACATCATAAAAAGTTATTAGATGTCGCAATTTTTATGGACAACAGACTTTTTCGTTCGAAAGTCGTACAACAAAAGCTGTTGCTTTTTACGATGACCATAGTCTTAAAACAGGAGTTATGACGTCATTAGTGTTCTATTATATCCTTGGAAATGAAATAATACCGCGAAAATAATTTTATTTTGCGCTGAGAAAATTTTAATTTCGGAATATAATTAGGTATTGAATTAATTAATGTCTAGACTGAGAATTCGGATAATTACATTGCTGTATCGTTCAAATCGTCGAGTTTAATCGTATTTTTTTTAAAGTAACAAATAAATAGGTACTTCCTTGTTTAAAAAAAAGTTTGTCAGTTACATCTCATATTCTGCATTAACTTTCTATAACATACATTGATACATTTAATAAAAGGTTCATATGAAAACCCTACTGCGACACAAGACCGCGACTGCACTTTCAAAATAAATAGAATTCCCCCCATCTCGTCTGAAATGAATTTATAATTCCCTAAAGGTAAAATTAAACCCCCTATACCGACTACCGCTTGTTCTCAGAAAATAGTCACTTGGTTATCACTCCTCTATTATCTAGTATTTGTGGGCGGTCTCCTAGAAACTGACTGAATGCGTCAAGGTATAAAGAGCAACCATGCGATTTCGTAGAAATGATATTAATTTATCTTTAAGCAGAAAATGTCGCTAAGTTGATTGTGTATTTTCCTTTTGCTTTTAAAGAAGCTTCTTGTGTTTTACTCCGAATAAATCCTTGGTAATCAAAGCTAATGAAATCATTATTCTTTCTAGGTATAAGTAAAAGAACGTGTACGGCCGAAGTAACCGCGTTAAGAACGAAGTTCCCGCAGAGAATGCTCGTCTGCTCAAATCTCGATACTCGCACGGACGAACACATTCATTTATCTATAAACCAGCATACCCAAAAACCAAAAATTCGAAGACATAAATGACATCTACTATCTCACGGTGAGCCCGCGTGGTAGCTTCTAGCCCACGGAGTCTGTGTCTAGGTTGATTATACTAACCCAAAACTCATTCGAGAACCAATAGTACCAAACTCCAGCATTCTCATGGGAAATTCGTGAGACGCGCAGTTGTCGGTGCGTCGCCCGAGATTGCAGCTATTACTTCTAACACCCTCTGTTTGCCGCCAAATAGTTATGCCCTCCCCTAAATTATTAGCCCCAGGTACACACCTGAATGTATGTGGGCTACGCAGAGGGAATCGGAAAAATAGGGGACGGAAATTGGAGTTTACTAGACTGATATGTCTTCTACGCACTTATTACGCTCACTTTGTATTGATATAGCGTTTTAAGGAAATGATTGTTGGTTTTTCGGGGGAGCTTTAAGTGCTCGTATTTTTTTTGTATTCTTTATTGGTAAAGGCCTGTTATGGTAGGTGAAAGGAATTTTACCAACCATGACAACTGTCAATAATTATGGATTACAAGTAAGAAGGCCACTAGGCACCTTCTTATTTGCAGAAGAGCGTGATATGATAATAGTACGTTGGGTACACAATGCAACGTCTGTTGAATGTGCTAAATATGTCAGTCAACCGTCTAGAGGTGCATTAATAAGGGGTTCCGCGAGTGCTTATATTTATTATAATGTAGGCACCTATAGTTGGAGAAATTAATTTTTATGCAAATTGACAATGCCAATTTGCCTGGTTATAGCCATGTCATTACGATTTTAATATTATTAAACTTAAGTTGGTAGTTAATGAACTTAATTTCCCCAAAATTAAGACTCTCGCTACTTTCTTAGGTTTGGTAACGGCCGCTAAAAGTCATCAGTTACATGACGGCATCGCTTTCTTACGGAACCCTAGCTTAAGTAGCCAAAATTTTTCCTAAACATCGGCTATTCTAATAATTTGTTAGTGCCGATACTGAAGAAGATAATTAAACCTTTATAAATGATCTAAACAGTATTATCCGAACAAAAATGTCCGCTTACAAACAAGCTAAATACTCCACAACGAGTATTGCCTCCAACCAGCTTACGTAAAGTCTAAAAGGAAAAAAACTAGTCTCAACTACAGTCTGCCGCATAACTTCTGTCATTGATAACAAAAATAGGAAATGAGAACGATGCTTTTGCTTTGATATTTATATTTGAAATAAACGGTCGCTCGTTTGAAGTAACTGGATGCTAACAAGGCGACTTTGTAATGGGCCACCAAGATAAACACTGTACCTAGTTTGTGTATTGTATTCTTAATTTGTGTTTTTTTTTCTGTTTATCCACCTCGTGTGTGTAATAATAGAACAAAGTTGAAAATGTTTCCTTAATGTGATATTATTGGGGAATCTTTAAGGGCTAGACGCACGTAAGTGGTATCAGAAGACGCGTCTCGGCGCGCGCTAGCGATCTACGGTGGAATTTGAATTTAGCCAAAAGAAAGTCTCAGTTGGCTGTCTTACCTTTAACTTTAATTTTTTTTTGTGTTTTACCACCCAATCGGTTATTGTGTATATATACACATAGAAAAAACAAATGCTCCTAAACTATACCTCGAACTGTTCCATTTCTATTTTTGCTCCAATAACCTAACAGGAGCCCCAGATTATTCACTGTGCCTCGGAGTCGAACTGTCGTTCGAACCTAGTCACCTGTCCCTCGCACACTCTTTGCGCTCAACGCTCTCTTGGATGCTAAGCCTAACTGTGATCAGTTTGCGGATGAATTGAATTGGCCTTGGCCGTGTTTTGTTAACAATAGTTAATAAATACTGTATATAAATCTCGATATTTTGTTAGGTCGTGAAAACCGCGCGGAGCAGGACCGGGTTGCCATACATAACAGCGATTCACTGCGATTCACGCATTCCACATAACTGCATCGTATACGTCGAAAATTCAGAAAATATACGGAATATTGCCTTTCATGCCCACATCTCTATGAAACAGCTTTTATTTGTTGGTCACTAAAGATTCAATGGATTGTAAAGAGTGCAATAGCGGTAAAACACTGCGATAGTCTCAAAGCAGTACAATATTTACAGCGGCCATTTTGAAATGCATTTTCGACGAGACTCGACGTAAAGTCTCTTTGTAATGTTATTTGGTTTTTTGTTACTGACCGTCTGATAAAACTGGTTTGAGCCGTCATGTTTTTTTATGTTTTTGAATTGACGTAAGCTGGTTGCAGGTAATGCTCGTTATGAAGTATTAACCAAGTTTTATTAGCAGCCATATTTGTTACCACATTGATATACTGTTTCGAATATGCCACAGATCATAAAAGCGCCTCCAGCTGTCTCTAGGATACGGCTGTATACAAAATTCGTGGTTCGGAAAGTGCGTATAGCACGAAACTTTTGTCATCTTCGCCATATCAAGAGGCCAGTTTCTATGCGTCATTTGTGTTGTGTGAGTAAACGTTGAAACACTTATATTTCTTATTCACTAAAGATTCAATGGATTGTAATGGATGCTGGAGCGGTAAAAAACTGAAGCAGTCTCAATGCAGTACTATATTTATGGCAGCCATTTTTTTTTTACGTAGTGCTATGGGTGCCAAATGGCCACTATAACCGCTGTCCGACCGTCCGCGCGTCCGTGTGACACAGGGCAAAGGCAAATCTCGATCAATTCTTTTAAACCATATTAGTTACACACTTGAATCATCCAAATCCATTCTCACAGAATCCGAATAATACTATGACCAATGTAACAACGAATAATAAAAGTATGTAGTATTAAAATATACTATGGTACGGAACCCTTTGGGTGCGATTCTGGCTTGCATTTGCTCGTTTTATTATGTTAGTACTAATCGTTTCATAAAGCTGGTTTTCAGCCATCTGTCTATGTAATTTATACGTAGGTTTTCACTTAAACGAATGATAGATTTTTTGACACAACTCTGTCCATTGTGTATTTATAAAGTTTGTTAAATCTGTGAAAGAAAAGACAGCTCAGTATAAGAATTTCTTATTGTGTTTTTGTATAAACATGGTGAGAGTGTTTTCAGGAGAAAAATATAATACCGTTGAGCCGGAAAATCTCCTAATAAAACGTGTTTTCTTTTTTCTAAGGTGAATTCTGTTTTCCTTTCAATACCAATTGAGTAGGTACATTCAGTCAAAAAAGTATCGGGAATGGATGATTTGTTTATGGTTCCAAATTCAAATTTTAGTTTTTTTGTAGTTGTTAGATTGGCACAACTGTTTTCCATTTTGGCGCGGAGTTTGAGTTGCATCTGTTATTTATATTTAATACAGTGCTGGTTTTAGTAATATCATATATAGTGTGTATCGCGAATTTCATAATGGACAAAAATATCGAACAAAGAGTTTGTCTTAAATTTTGCATCGCCAATGGAATTTCGTGTTCGGAGTCACTGGAAATGTTATAGAAGGCTTACGGTGAATCGACTTTATCAAAAACTCGTGCTTATGAGTGGTTCAAAGCGTTCAAAAGCGGTCGAGATGTGATGGAAGATTTGCCTCGCTCTGGTAGGCCGTCAACGTCTGCAACTGAAGTTAACATCGCAAAAGTGAAGAAAATAGTGACTGAAAATCCCCATTCAACTCTGAGAGAGATAGCCGCCGAACTTTCTGTATCTCACGAGTCGATCCGTACCATTTTAACTAATCATTTGGGTATGAAACATGTTGCTGCTCGGCTAGTCCCAAAAGATCTGAATTTTCTCCAAAAACTCAATCGCATGAAATTCGCTGAGGACATGCTAGAACGAGTCAGTTCGGACCCAACATTCATGAAACGCATTGTTACTGGTGACGAGACGTGGGTTTACGAGTTTGACATGCAAACTAGTCAACAAGCTTCGGAGTGGCGCCTTCCAACTGAACTGAAACCGAAAAAACCACGCCAAAGTCGATCAAAAGTCAAAGTCATGTTGACTGTTTTCTTTGACTATCGCGGTGTTGTGCACTCTGAATTCTTACCGGAAGGTCTAACGGTAAATAAAGAATATTATTTGAGCGTTATGCGGCGTTTAAGAGAGCAAATTCGACGAAAAAGGCCAGATTTGTGGAAAGAAAATTCTTGGATTTTGCACCACGACAATGCGCCTTCGCACAAGGCTATCATTGTGAACGAATTTTTGACCAAACACTCAACAAATACCATCCAGCAACCACCATATTCACCAGATATGGCTTCTGCTGACTTTTTTCTTTTTCCTAAACTCAAATTACCACTTCGTGGCACCCGTTTTCAATCGATAGAAGACATAAAGGAGAATTTGCGGCGAGAACTGAACTCAATTCCGGAAGCAGCGTTTAAAAAATGTTTTGATGAATGGATTATTCGTTGGCGCAAGTGTATCGTTTCTAAAGGAGCATACTTTGAAGGTGATAAAATAAATTTGGATGAATAACAGACATTTTGTGTATTATTGATCTTTTCCCGGTACTTTCTTGACAGAGTAGTATATCTACCAAACAATTAGAAATATTATGCGGTTTCGCCTACATTATTTTGTGTTCTCTTTTAATCTTACACACGTTGTTTACATCTGTTTATCTACTTTTCTATGGCAGGTATACTGAAAGAGTCTTTAGAAATAAGCATCACCCTTGTACGTATTTTCTGTTCTTTTCTTCTCGTCTGTTCTTTATGTGTCAACTTAAATAAAATAGAAATTATATTGGCAAACAAAACATTACTTCATATTATTATCTGTTTTCTTCTCGGTAAGATTTACCTACTGCCAATTTACACGATTGGTTTGAAGCGCGAACGAGTAGCTAATTATGTAATTTTTATGGTTTTTATAATATACAGTTTATTAATATATATATTTTTGTTTAACTGATTACGGCGACGCCGAAAGAATGGGCATATCCCATTCTTTCGGCTTTTCTTTTTACCAGTCTGTGTGTTTGTTTTTACGTGTTCCAACGTAGCGCCTACATCACTCATCTGATTTTGATGGGTGTCAATCGGTTCATTATTATAGTCCGGGTGACTTAGGTTACAATTTGTATGAACAGACTAAATTGTAACGGGTTTTCCGTCCAAAAATGTAGGGGCCTTAGATTTTTTTTGGTGTCCTTTTAAGTGGGATGTTAAATGATAAGTCTTCTATGCGATATACAACCCTTAATTATGACTTAGTAATGACTTGTGCCTTAATAACCGAAAAAAATACGATATCAGCGTCTTGTTTAGTTTAAGTTTTTATCACAACATTAATAATAAAACAAAATCTTCCACCGCGTCTGTTTGCGATAAACTAAAAAACTCTTCTCGAGGAAAGTTTTAGAATATATATATATGTGACGTCGCGGGCATCAGTTTTAATAATATTTTGCCAATTTATCACTATCGTCCGTGTGAAGTTTTTGGTCGTGAGATGGTTAAAAATATCTCAAAATCTGTTTACTTTTCAAGTTGACCATCACAATAACTAGAATCGAATTTATTTAATCCTTAATAACTCCATTTGTTTAACCCCACCACATACCTATTGTTCGTGATAAGCCTTGAAATAGTTACGTGTAAGCCAACAATTTATGGGCTCATTAACGTGATGTACGCACAATAATAACCCATTTCTTTTAGCTTAGTATTTTAGTACTAATTATTATATCGTAAGGCTTACTAATTTTATTCCCACTGGATAGATAGAGCTCACGAATCCATACTAACTATATCCATGTGTTGTTATTAACTACCTTCTGCCTGCAACTTCTTTCGCGTGGAAGTCGGAAGATACACAATAATTTTCTCTCTCAAACTCTCTCTTGGCTAACAACGTTGCATCACATCGCCCAACCATGCTTTTACTTCGTTTTCGCTTAGCGTTCTTTCTATCAAGCTCACTCTCGCTTTTTTCATTTTCTTATAGACATTTTTTTTGTTTTTGTTTGACTCCTAAGACTCTTACTATCAAACTATCTCTGTCTCTTTTCTCTTTCTCGTTTTCTTGCTGAATTTTTTTTTCTTTTTGCTCGGCTTCTTAGACTCTTTTTATCAAACCACTCTCTCTTTTCTCTTTGCTCGCCTCCTAAAACACTTTCTACCAAACTCTCTCTCTCTGTTTTTTTTTTTAATTCGGACTTTTTTCTTTTTGCTCGTCTTGTAAGACTCCTTCTACCAAACTCACTCTCTTTTTTTTTCTTTTTGTTGGGCTCCTAAGACTCTTAAACTATTAAACTCTCTCTCTCTCTCTCTCTTTGCTCTTTCTCCCTTTTTTGTGACTTTTTGCTTGGGTCCTGAGGGTGATGATGGCATGTAGCCGTCAAGAATTGAACTATTAAATGCAAAAATATTTTTTCAATACCGACTGGTAGCTATACAAATTAGTTTTTCCGCACAAACATACTCTTCTGCTTTATTATCTTAGTATAGATAGGTATTTTAAATGCGAAAGTAATTCTGAATGTCTGTCTGTCTATTTGCTTAAAGCTATTTAACAGACATGCCTAAATTATAAGCGGATTTGTTTTAAACTTGGCACATGAATAGACCATAGCCTGGTTTTGGACATAGGATTTAAGGCACCTTTTAATCCCGGGCGGTGGTACGTTTCAGTGGGATTACTTGCAACCTCCAAGCGGGCGAAACCGCGGGAGAAGATCTATCAAGAGAACAAATCACCGGATAAACTTTGTCAGTATTAAAAATCGTATCTTAAATTTTTAGTAAGATGTGTATGTGTATGCGTTTCGTTTTCATATTTAAGTATATTATATTTAGCTCAGTTCTGCAAGCAAGGAAAATGTAACGGAAAGCTCATGTATATCGTGCCAAAGCGAGAAATAATACCGGTATACTTACAGATGCATTTGAGGTGGATTTTCTATTTTGTATGAATAAGACTTAATGTTGTAGTATTTTATTATCTAGTCGTTTTAGTTTGTCTCCAAAACAGAAAATGATATACTTTTTTTTCAACTATGGGAAATCATCAAATTATGGAGTGGAAGGGAGTGCCAGACTTTTACTAGTTAAATCCCATCCATGTTCCTTCCGTCCAGCCTTCTTTATGTGTTTGACTGTTTCGCGTCACCGCCACGCCAAGGTTGACATTTCACGTGGCCTATTTTTAGGCCAAATAATTTGCCAGCCGATTGTAGTGTGCAGCTCGCCTAACCTTATATATGTAACTGCACACACTAATTATTGACATTATTATACGAATCGTGGAACTAAACAGTTCTCTTTTATTTCGACAACATCATTATAATACATGGCGACCCTTAGCCAGCAATTAAAATTTTGCAATCTACGCGTTATGGAAGACTACGAACGAGTCAAATAAATTATAATGAAGATTATACCGATAGAAGTTGAAGTTTGTGAAGACGGAAATTAGAAAAAAGGAAGCAAAGAAGATTTTAAAAATTTATAGAAGAATCAGAATCCCAATAGAAGAATTTGTTTGAAGAGGTGAAATCATTAAATAAGAAGACAGAAAAGGAACGTTGCTGCCGGGTGCTGGGAGAATGCTCAAGCCTTATGATGAGAGGATATGCAGGGTGCCGGGAGTTGAAATGTACGGGTCCGATGTGGAGCAGCTGGGAGTCAGTTCCAGACCAGTGCTGAGGAGTTCATTCGTCCAAGCCACGTGAGACGTCGTGACCTACATAATCGTTGTCAGTAAAATAAGTAACTACTGCAATGTAAGTTTTGCAACTCTAGCATTTTTTTTATTATATTCTACTATATTTAATGTTTTTGTAACTGGATCATGCATTTTTGTATATTTTGTTCTGGAGATTAGGAATGTCCCAACAATTACAAGATTTGCACGCTAGATTAAAATATCTAAGAGAATATTTAGTAAAACTAGGTCCAGATAGGCGTAGAAAAGATTTAGCTTTAAAGAAACTAGAAGAAGCAGAAAAAGAATATAGTAAATTGGATTGTATTTTGACTCAGTTGAACCAAGAAGTTATAGATCGCAAGTTAGATAAAGGTGCTTGTGAGGTTTTCCAATCATTAATTAATGAAATTCAGTCGAATTATCAGAAAATAAAAAGTTTACTTTCTTTAGTAGATAGTAGTTGTCAAACTAGTTATAAAGATTTTATAGAATACGAGTATATTGATTGTCTTACAAAAATGGCTGACGCATTTGATATTAAAACTGCAATTTCCCTGTTGCCAGTGTTGAATGGCCAGGAACAGGTGACAAATCAGCTTATAGATGGTATCTTACTTTATAGTTCGCTTATTAATGAAGCCAGTAAGAGTCAATTAATACAGTTTGTGTTAAAAACGCGTCTCTCGCCTAGTGCAAAATTGCGTCTTAAAACTAACTACACAGATATAGAAAGTTTGGTAGAAGATATTCGCGTATATTTGTTACCGAAGAAATCGTATGTGGCTTTACAAAGTCAATTGTTTACGGCGACTCAAGGCCGTAAGAGTATAGAAAAATTCGGTACGGAGATCGAAGAGTTATTTGTCAATCTCACGATTGCGCAGGCTGACGATAAGCGTGATGCATATGAGGTTTTGCGTCCACTCAATGAGAAGACTGCAATTAAACGGTTTAGTGATGGGTTGGCTGATAAGCGGCTCAGCACCATCATTGCCTCACGTCAGTTTGCATCATTGCCTGAAGCTATAACGGCTGCGGTAGATGAAGAAACCTTGTCAGTCCCGCCACAAGATCAGGTTCTGCAATTTAGGACTAACCAAAATTATAGAAGAGGTAGCTTTAGAGGCAATCGAGGCCGAGGAAATAGACAATTTTATAACAGAAATAAAACGTATAACCATAATTATGTTAAAAATAATGAAAATAGCACAGGTCAAAGAACTTTAAGCAGCGTTAATCGAGGTAAAAACTCAGGTGAACAACGTCAGCAGTTCCGCGGACGTCCGGTGCGTTGTCAGCGTGTTCAACATAACGCGCAGCAGTCCAATGTCCAGGACAACTTGCGCAATGATCGCACAAGCCAAGCAAATGAAAGCCTAGAATTTTTTCGTACCTAAATCGTACACACATTCTATTTTTAGTTTTTGTAATTTTTGTATTATTAATTGTCAGTTAACAAATAGTGATGTTGATCTTAATTTACTGATAGATAGTGGAGCTAGCTTATGTGTGTTAAAGTATGAATGGTTGTCGCGACATAGGAATTTATTGAATTTAGTAAAACACGATAAAATAGTCATTAAAGGAATAAGTGGTAATTTAGAGTCTATGGGATACATTTATTTAGAAATTATAATTAATAATGTAACTTTTCAACAAAAGTTTTACATATTTGAACACTTATCTTGTGCTGCAGAAGGTATACTCGGGCAAGATTTTTTTGAGCGGTATAACGCTGTATTAAACTATAAAGATGGTACTCTGAGTTTGGAAACCCGAGACCAGTCAGTTAGTGTTCATGTAAATAGGAATTTATTTACAATTCCGCCTCGTTGTGAAGTAATTAAACACATCCCGACGTCACACAACAGTGATTGTGTCGTTTTGTCAAAGGAAATTTATGAAGGTGTGTTTACAGCAGGTGTAGTATCGAAGCCACATAATGGACTTATTCCTGTTAGGATATTAAATACAACTGATAGTTCAGTTGACATAAATACTTCAAATATAAGTATTAGTTGTTTAAATAATTTTTACGTTTGCAAGTTTGACGACGATAACATTTCTGTGGATAGAGTAAAAACTTTACTTACTACGTTACAACTAAATACCTATTTAAATAAAGAGGAACAAAGAGGTATTGAAAACGTATGTGCCAAATATGCCGATGTTTTCCATTTGCCAGGAGATACGCTCACAACAACTAATTTAATAGAGCACTCAATTAAACTAAAAGAAAATACTTCACCAGCATACGTTAAGCCTTATCGATTGCCTAAAGCATTGAAAGGCGAGGTACAAAGACAAATAGATGAAATGGTTAAAAATGATATTATTGAAGAGACTATTTCAGAATGGTCAAGTCCAGTTCTCCTACCACTTTTCCTACTGGCAATGTGCGCAATGTGCAAAAATGCGGACGCATTTTTTTATGACCAATGAGCTCTTTCGTTTTTTTAGGGTAGTATAAAATAAATATTTAAGAGCTCCCGTAAAACAGACGCGTTTTTTTAGATAATGTTACGGAACCCAACGTGCGCAGGTCCGACTCACACTTGCCGGGTTTTTTATTTTTGTACTTAACATAATTATTATTTATATTGTATAATGTATTTAAGATTTAATAATAAAATAGTAATATATCATAAATTGCATTATAATGATGTCAATTTATCTATTACTAAAATAAGCAGTTAAGCTAAATAATTATGACTTAATGCCGCTTCATTGTGTCAAACTGATTTCATTTAACTCCATAAAATGAACGTATTAAATCAGTAATATCTCTGAATACGGGAGCATTAAAACCGCCATGAATGGCATTATGAATGAGCGCATCCCATAATGCATTGGTACGTTCATATCTTTATCGAATATACGCAGTTCATCACCCCACAAATCCGTTTTACTCTATTGGCGCGTTAAGCCACGCTAATTTCGCCAATCGCTGGGAAATTTCGTTGGTACGCGATTTTACATTCAACGGGGTATAAATTCATTTGGCTTTGCATATTCATAATAATATTTGGGAATATCTGGTTTTAATAGTTTTTTGGGGACGTTTAAAAATAGCTCGGTGGTTTGAATAATATTTTTTGGAGAATTATTGCAGTTTTTAATTGAATTGTAAAGAGTTGGGCTACAACCTGCTGTTTGTTAAAATCCTTACGCAAACTATTACAACCTTATTGATACTAAAAGGCTTTGAGGAGCTTGTGGCTAAGTAATAACAGCCGCACGGATCGATTGAGGTTAAGCTACGCTTACCGGGGTTGGTCCGTGGATGGGTGACCATCTTTACATATCGAGACTCCTCCATGCCTCGGAAATCACGTTAAACCGTTGGTCCCTGCTGTCATTCCTGGATCTTTGGCAGTCGTTACGGGTAGTCAGAAGCCTGATAGACTGACAGCCAGTCTTACCAATGGGTATCGTATTACCCAGATACTGACTGGGTTGTGGAGGTCAGATAGGCAGTCGCTCCATGTAAAATACTGGTATTCAGCTGCATCCGGTAAGACTGGAAGACGACCCCAACATAGTTGGGAAAAGACTAGGCAGATTTGATTTGATACTGAAAGGCTTTCAGGAAATAGGTCTAACGGGTATAAAAATCCTTAAAGTGGAAGCTATAGTATAACCAGTAAAATTCAAATTTTCTTTCGTTTTTTGCAATTTTCAGGTCAGAATTAGTTTGTTGTAAAAATGATTCTTATGATTATATTTTTGTAAAATAAATACATACTTGTTACGGTCTTGGCTCATATTTTGTGATGATCAAAATACAACCTTACACTGTACTGCAAATTCTAAAAAATTCAAAAATATTTGAATTTCGCGGGCTACTCTGACGCTTCCCCTTTAACGGAGCCAAGAGTCACTGGTTCTGCCTTTTTTCAAATTTTGTGTCGGACCATACCGTGGGAAATCATCAAATATCAAATGACCCCTTTCAGTCTGGGTGGAGCGGAAGGGAGTGTCATGAGTCTCTTACTGACTAAAACTCATCCATGTTCCTTCCTTAGCCCTTTATGTTCAGGGGTAGCGGTAACCCTTTCGAACAATCCCGATTATGTGGCATGACATCATGCGTATGTAGATTTTATACATACTTGTTACATACGGAGACCCCACTCGTCAACTTCTATGTATTTTATCTAAATAATTTCTTATTATTATGACAATACGACGTGTCTAATACTTTTTTATTATGTGACTGACGGACTAAATAATAATATATTTATATTACCCAGGCATCATTCCTATTATTTTTAATTATAAATTATTGCTTTTCATAAACCACTTACATACAAAAAAATTGTTTACGCTTCAGTGAAAATAGTCTGCGCAAAGCTTTAACACAGAAAATAGACAAAGACTTTCGATGAATCATCAAGTAAAAACTCAAAACAAACATCTAGAAAAAAAAAATAAAAAAAAATCAGCAAAGTATTTAACAGTTTTTCATCAAGTTCCCGCCTAACCGTTCTCTAAAGTGCTAGCAAACATCAATCTTTGTGTCATTTTCTGGCAGTGGCCTTAGGAAAAATGGCTTCATCGACTTTACATCCTCAGAGAAGTTCCGAAGTCATTAATCTTCAGAATACCAGGCCGATAATTTATACTTACTGCAAGACTGTTCATTTTTCAAAACCCCATATGAAAAGCCGTCGACTTCAGAATGACGTTAAATATAGCTCAATAACCAATGGAGATATAATGTAGATGATTGATTGGGTTCCGCCATTGTTGAATTATGTACAAAAGAGATACTGTGAATGTATTCCTGGTATAAAATTGAATTATTATTATGACTGGCTGCCTTGTTGGTCTAGTTGTCGCTAGCGTTACTGCTGAGCTTGAAATTCTGGGTTCGATTTTCACGACCCCTGTTTTTTTTGAGGGTGACAAATCATCAAATGACCGTTCCCGCTCTGGGTGGAGCGAAAGGGAGTGTCAGACTCTTACTGACTAATACCCATCCATGTTCTGTCCTTCCATGTCTATGTGTCCTTAGCCCTCTATGTCCCGCGGTAGCGGTAACCCTTTCTGACAATCCCGCTGATCCCATGACACCTGCTATGATCCTCACATACTTTATTTTATTTTCTTCGAAAAGCAAAAAATCCTTTTTTTTGTGCAACAATACGGAATAGATAATATAGGAATATAAATATAAAGTTCACAAACTTCGTTGACCAGACTGCTTCGTTGGTCTAGTGGTCGCTAGCGCTATAGATGTGCATGAGGTCCTGGATTCGATTCCCAAGTCGAGAAAAGTGATATTTAATAAAAGGAAGAAAAAAAACAATCTGCACGAACAAAACGCACATTAACAAAAAAAACTTAGTCACTAAATACAACCGTACAAAGCAGCTAAAAAACCTCGTCTTCAGAGCCAAGAGAGATATTGGGTTTGTCTATTAGGAATTTCTCCGTAGTAGCCCGAAGTCTGGATTTGTGCCCGGTCGATGACAATAGAGTCACCCTCATAGCACTTAATAATTGGAGAAATGTGGGTCTACCAGCCATAGCTATACCCCTGCCCAACCTTTCGAGAAAACAAGGCGTGATTTTATATAATTCTTTACTAGATATATATTTTCGCAGAAAAGATCTTATTTTCTAAGGCTATTAAAGTGTAGTTCGTTTCTAAAGTGCCAGTAATAGCTCAGTTAATATAAAACGCTTAAATTCCAAATAACCTTTCAGTTCTACAAGTTCATTAATTTTTAACTCAGTTAAGTGCTTGGTCATGTTTTTAAAACGTCTACATTTTTAATTATTTTTATTTACTGTTGAATCTTAAAGCCTATTTTATTATTAAAGCAATAATTGTGGTTTTAAGCATAATTTCGTGCTTAGTAATTGTTAATTGTTGCCATCGTGGACTCTCGATTGATGAGAGGCATTTATATAATTTGGAGAAGTGTTGAATAAATTAAGGCGTAACGAACTATAAATTAGCTGCTCAAAAAATTTACTTAATAAAAAAATGTTATTCATTCATTCATTGACAGATAGCCCACGGTTCAAACCATTAATTCATACATAGCATGAGCACAATAGCCTCTATATCGAAAGTACTAGGAAGCATTTTTGAATATTAGACCGCTTAAATCAGGAATGAAATAACCGCAGTTAGCAATATTTTATAGCTTGCAGAGTAACCAAACTGAAGTGGTAGTGGACTAGCAAAATTTTTGTCTGTCTGTTTGTTTGTTCCGGCTTGTGAGAGATTTCCCAAACAGCTGGATTGATTTTGACGAGACCCTTACTGACCGTTAGCTAATATTGTAAGGAGTAACTAAGGCGGCTTTAATTTAAAAAAAATTAGGGGCCACACAGCTGAAGCCGTGGGCAGCATCTTGTACTTCATATAAAAGTGACTTTATTGAAAACTAGCTGACCCGGCGAACTTCGTTCCGCCTAACAGTTATTTTTAAAGTTTTTTTCTAAAATAAACGTAGCCTTAGTTACTCCTTATTACATCAGCTACCTGCTAATAAAAGTCCCGTTTAAATCGGTCCAGCCATTTCAGAGATTAGCGGAACAAACAGACAGACAGACAGACAAAAATTGTAAAAAATGTTATTTTGGTTATTTTGGTGTATGTACCGTATTATATTCATATACATGTAGTAAAACGGTTATTTCAATATTACAAACAGACACTTCAATTTTATTTATATGTAGGTATAGATATAGATGTATAGATAAAACCTTATTACTGAGACGCTGCTTTTATAAGTGGCACTGTTTCACAAATTGCTCCAATCTCTTCACTTCGTAAATAAATAAGTGCCTATAATAATTTTTCTTTACTTGCTTCAAGTGTACTCAGTTCATTATATACCGTTATTATAATAACGCTGTATAATGAAAATAAAAATGCTGACGCATTTGATATTAAAACTGCAATTTCCCTGTTGCCAGTGTTGAATGGCCAGGAACAGGTGACAAATCAGCTTATAGATGGTATCTTACTTTATAGTTCGCTTATTAATGAAGCCAGTAAGAGTCAATTAATACAGTTTGTGTTAAAAACGCGTCTCTCGCCTAGTGCAAAATTGCGTCTTAAAACTAACTACACAGATATAGAAAGTTTGGTAGAAGATATTCGCGTATATTTGTTACCGAAGAAATCGTATGTGGCTTTACAAAGTCAATTGTTTACGGCGACTCAAGGCCGTAAGAGTATAGAAAAATTCGGTACGGAGATCGAAGAGTTATTTGTCAATCTCACGATTGCGCAGGCTGACGATAAGCGTGATGCATATGAGGTTTTGCGTCCACTCAATGAGAAGACTGCAATTAAACGGTTTAGTGATGGGTTGGCTGATAAGCGGCTCAGCACCATCATTGCCTCACGTCAGTTTGCATCATTGCCTGAAGCTATAACGGCTGCGGTAGATGAAGAAACCTTGTCAGTCCCGCCACAAGATCAGGTTCTGCAATTTAGGACTAACCAAAATTATAGAAGAGGTAGCTTTAGAGGCAATCGAGGCCGAGGAAATAGACAATTTTATAACAGAAATAAAACGTATAACCATAATTATGTTAAAAATAATGAAAATAGCACAGGTCAAAGAACTTTAAGCAGCGTTAATCGAGGTAAAAACTCAGGTGAACAACGTCAGCAGTTCCGCGGACGTCCGGTGCGTTGTCAGCGTGTTCAACATAACGCGCAGCAGTCCAATGTCCAGGACAACTTGCGCAATGATCGCACAAGCCAAGCAAATGAAAGCCTAGAATTTTTTCGTACCTAAATCGTACACACATTCTATTTTTAGTTTTTGTAATTTTTGTATTATTAATTGTCAGTTAACAAATAGTGATGTTGATCTTAATTTACTGATAGATAGTGGAGCTAGCTTATGTGTGTTAAAGTATGAATGGTTGTCGCGACATAGGAATTTATTGAATTTAGTAAAACACGATAAAATAGTCATTAAAGGAATAAGTGGTAATTTAGAGTCTATGGGATACATTTATTTAGAAATTATAATTAATAATGTAACTTTTCAACAAAAGTTTTACATATTTGAACACTTATCTTTTTTTTTTTTTTTTAAGGCTGGGAAATCATCCAATGACTGCTCCCGCTCTGGGTGGAGCGGAAGGGAGTGTCAGACTCTTACTGACTAAAACCCATCCATGTTCCTTCCGTAGCCCTTTATGTACCGGGGTAGCGGTAACCCTTTCGGACAATCCCGCTTACCCGGCAGGCTTAGCCCTGAGGGGCCCCTTCATATGCTGACATCTCTTTGAGGCGCGCGTGGAACATATACGCGCCGTACGGCACGGGTCTGGTGCTGATCGGACGGTGAGTCACCCATTACTCACCGTCCGCAGGCCCGCGCCTACGGTGGCCGGGAGTCGTCACGTGGCTCCCGACGCCCGGAGCGTCTCCCGCGGCGGCTGGGACGGGAGGACCTTTCTCTCTCCCATCCCGCCACCTCCTTTGCGAGCATAACTTTTTCGCAGAAGGAGGTGACTGCCTCCCACTCCCTCTCGCCCCGGACCATGGCTTGCACCAGGGCCGGGCGCGAGAGGTCGCCGCCGCCGATCGCCTCTACGAGGACACGGCGGTGCTCCGCCCAAGCGGGGCAGGTTTGCACCGTGTGCTCTACCGTGTCCTCTGGGCGATCCTCGCAGTGGTGACACCCGGGCGTTTCCTCCCGCCTGATGATGTGCAGGAACCTCCCGAAACATCCATGTCCGGTGAGGACCTGCGTCAGGCGGAAGGTGAGGGCGCCGTGACGCCTCTCTAGCCACTCCTCAAAGAGGGGCCTTACCGCCACTATCGTGGCGTGCCCTGCGCTGGGTTGCGACAGTCGCTGATTCCAGGCCGCCATGAGATCGCGCCGGAGGTCCGTCCGCTCCGCCGCAATTTGCTGCGGAAACGGAGTTTCCCCCCGGCTTAGTACCTCCGCGCGCCACTCGTACAGGCGCGCGAGGACTATCGCCTCCAGATCCCACGGCGGCAGTCCGGCAAGGAGGCTTGCCGCCTCGCCCGAGATCGTGCGGTACCCCCGGATTAGCCGAATGGCTACCACCTTTTGGGGCGCGTTCAGGTAGTGGGCGGCTCGCCGCCGCAATGAACGCGCCCACACCGGGGCCCCGTAAAGGGCCATGGACCGCACGACTCCCGCGTAAAGCCTCCGGCAGGAGGCGTTTGGCCCCCTCAAATTGGGCAAGAGCCGCTTGAAGGCGGCCCCAGTCCGTTCCAGCTTGGGGGCCAAACGTCGGAAATGCTCCACGAAATTCCATCGGCTGTCGAGGACCAGACCTAGGTATTTCATCGTGGTCTCGACGCCGATGTGAACCCCTCCTACCGTAAGTTGGGATCCCGATGGTGGCCTATTCCGAGGCCCATGAAAGGACATGGCCTCGGATTTGTGCAATGCCACCTCGAGACCCAACTGCCGGATCCTCTCAACGACTATCGCAACCCCGCGTGTCATCGCGTCGGCCGCCGCCTGATGCGACCTTCCCTGCGCCAAGACCAGCGTGTCGTCAGCGTAACAAATTACGCTGACGCCGTCAGGGAGGTCGGCCCGCAGCACCCAGTCGTAGCCGATGTCCCACAGGTGCGGCCCCAGAACCGATCCCTGTGGGACACCGCACGACATCTCTCGCCGGTTCCATTCCCCATCGCGACCGGGGTAGATGACGGCTCTGTCCGTCAGGTACGCCCCGACTATTCGACGGAGGTAGGTCGGCACCCGGTGATACCGGAGTGCTTCCCCAATGCAACTCCAGGGCAGGGTGTTGAAAGCGTTGGCGATGTCGAGTGACACCGCCACGACGACCCTACCCTGGGACACCGCGTCCCCCGTCGTGAGGGCTCTAACGCGCATGATGGCGTCCACCGTCGAGCGCCCCTTGCGGAAGCCAAACTGGCAGTCCGCAAGGTCCGGCCCCGTCCTTCCAAGGTGCCCGACGAGGCGGCCCGCAATAATTCTCTCGAAGAGTTTGCCGACCTCGTCGAGCAGCACTATGGGCCGGAATGCGGACGGAGAGTCCGCAGGGCGCCCTGGCTTCTGTATAAGGACCAGCTTCCCCGTCTTCCAACGGAGCGGAAACTGGCCTCTTTCCATGCATGCGCTAAAGAGCGCCTCCAGTCGGGGCCCGAGAGCCCCTGAGGCCAGGACCCAGGCTTTACCAGGCAAGCCGTCGGGTCCTGGGGCGGTATTCTTGGCCTTGAGCCTTCCCACCGCCGCTCTCAGATCTACCTCGGTCACTTCGGGGATGTCGTCGTCGTCCTCGTGGTCCACTTCGGGCGGAGCCATAGGCGGGGGAGTATGCTCCCCCCGTGAGGGGAACAGAGCGCTCACCACCTCCTCCACCAGCTGGGGGCGGAGACTCTGCGTCAGAGGGGGGGCCCAGGTGCGGAGCTTGTTCCGCACCATTTTATATGGGCGCCCCCATGGATCTCTATCCAGAGTCCCCACCATCTCCTCGCGGGCCGAGTCCTTGGCCCGCTGGACAGCTTCTTGGAGGGCGGTCTTCGCCGCTCTGTACCCCTCGTACAGCTCCGCCTCCGTGGCTGCCGCATCCGGAGGGCGGATGCGGAGCCTGCGGTGCCTGGTGTACAGGTGGCGCACCTCGACGCACGCCTTGCGCAGTGTTTCCACCTCTTGCGACCACCAGTACACCTGACGTCGGGCGCATCCTGGCCGGACTCGGGGCATTGCCACGTCGCAAATCTCGGACATGGCCTCCCGGAACCACTCTGCCTCGTCGTTGATGTCGGCAGGCCTGACCGGTGATGAAACCCAGGCCTGCACGATCGAGGCTTCCAGGAGGAGCTCCCGGTCCAGCTGCTTCAGCGCCCACCGCGGACCACTCGGGGCCTGTCGGACCGGCGCGCTTGAGGTCTGGGTGGAGACGTCGAACCGGATATACCGGTGATCGGAGTAGGTCTCCACCTCCTCTACTACGCGCCAGTCAAAGACGTACTGTGACAGAGCGGGGCTGGCGAAGGAGATGTCCACAACGGACTCACCCCGCATCCGCACGCACGTGGGAACAGAACCCCGATTGAGGACGGCTAGGCCTGCTTCCAGAGCCCAGTCCTCCACCATCCTACCCCGCACATCCGTGTAGCGGGAACCCCAGGCCAGACTTTTGGCGTTGAAGTCCCCGAGCACTAGCACGGGGAAGGGATGGCTTCTGGAGACGACGACACTCAACTCTGTGAGAGAGTTGTGGAACTCGGCGAGAGTTCGGTTCGGAGAGTAGTACACTCCCACTACCACAATCTCTCCGAACCGTGCTGCGACGCACCCCTGTCCCTTCGAGACACCCTCGAGGGACGGGGTGCCGGCGGCGGCCGACGAAGTTATGGCCACCGAGCCGCTCAGGTCCTCCACCCAGTTATCCCTGGGCGGGACAAAGTACGGCTCAGCGACCACGGCGATATTAATCGACCACTGCGCCATGCTCTGGAGCAAGAGGTCCTGAGCACAGGCGCAGTGGTTGATGTTCGCCTGGAGGAGGCGGAGTGGGGCCATCACTCCTCCATATTAACCCCCCCCTGGGTCCCCTGCGAGGGGCCCTCGGCAGTGGCGGCAACGGCGGCGGCGGCGGCAACAGTAGTGGCAGCGGCGGCGACGGCGGCGACGGCGGCGACGGTGGGGGTGGCGGCGGAGGGCCTGCCTCTTCTTCTGGTCCCGGCAGGCGGGGCGCAGGACTTGCTCCCCGCCCGGTGATCGGCCGGCTTGCCAGCAGCCGCACATGCGGCGCAGTGCGGCGCGGCGTTGCAGGAGCCGGCCTTGTGACCGGGCTGACCGCAACGGAAGCACAGAGTGCTGCGGTCCACCTCCGAGGTGCACTGGACGCCAACGTGGTGTCCCACGTGGCAACGGAAGCACCTCAGAGGTCGGGGTTCCAGGAGTTTTACCTGCGCTGAAACCCAGCCCACCAAGAGTCTTCGGCCCTCCACTATTTTACTGGCCGCCGTCACGGGGCAGCTTACCGTCAGGGTTCGCATGCCCGTGAAGTCAGGGCGTATGGTGCCTGCCTTTACTTGTTCGGCCAGACACCCGCCCGTCCTGACGACGGCGGTTGAACACTTATCTTGTGCTGCAGAAGGTATACTCGGGCAAGATTTTTTTGAGCGGTATAACGCTGTATTAAACTATATAGATGGTACTCTGAGTTTGGAAACCCGAGACCAGTCAGTTAGTGTTCATGTAAATAGGAATTTATTTACAATTCCGCCTCGTTGTGAAGTAATTAAACACATCCCGACGTCACACAACAGTGATTGTGTCGTTTTGTCAAAGGAAATTTATGAAGGTGTGTTTACAGCAGGTGTAGTATCGAAGCCACATAATGGACTTATTCCTGTTAGGATATTAAATACAACTGATAGTTCAGTTGACATAAATACTACAAATATAAGTATTAGTTGTTTAAATAATTTTTACGTTTGCAAGTTTGACGACGATAACATTTCTGTGGATAGAGTAAAAACTTTACTTACTACGTTACAACTAAATACCTATTTAAATAAAGAGGAACAAAGAGGTATTGAAAACGTATGTGCCAAATATGCCGATGTTTTCCATTTGCCAGGAGATACGCTCACAACAACTAATTTAATAGAGCACTCAATTAAACTAAAAGAAAATACTTCACCAGCATACGTTAAGCCTTATCGATTGCCTAAAGCATTGAAAGGCGAGGTACAAAGACAAATAGATGAAATGGTTAAAAATGATATTATTGAAGAGACTATTTCAGAATGGTCAAGTCCAGTTCTCCTACCACTTTTCCTACTGGCAATGTGCGCAATGTGCAAAAATGCGGACGCATTTTTTTATGACCAATGAGCTCTTTCGTTTTTTTAGGGTAGTATAAAATAAATATTTAAGAGCTCCCGTAAAACAGACACGTTTTTTTAGATAATGTTACGGAACCCAACGTGCGCAGGTCCGACTCACACTTGCCGGGTTTTTTATTTTTGTACTTAACATAATTATTATTTACTAGCTTCTGCCCGCGGCTTCGCTCGCGTGGAGGTCGGAAATTATCCCACAGGAATGTTCTACCGGGATAAAAAATATCCTATGTGTTAATCCAGGATATAAACCATCTCTGTGTCAAATTTCATCCAAATCTATACAGTAGTTTTTACGTGAAAGAGTAACAAACATCCATACATCCATACTTACAAACTTTCGCCTTTATAATAGTAGTAGGATATTGTATAATGTATTTAAGATTTAATAATAAAATAGTAATATATCATAAATTGCATTATAATGATGTCAATTTATCTATTACTAAAATAAGCAGTTAAGCTAAATAATTATGACTTAATGCCGCTTCATTGTGTCAAACTGATTTCATTTAACTCCATAAAATGAACGTATTAAATCAGTAATTTCTCTGAATACGGGAGCATTAAAACCGCCATGAATGGCATTATGAATGAGCGCATCCCATAATGCATTGGTACGTTCATATCTTTATCGAATATACGCAGTTCATCACCCCACAAATCCGTTTTACTCTATTGGCGCGTTAAGCCACGCTAATTTCGCCAATCGCTGGGAAATTTCGTTGGTACGCGATTTTACATTCAACGGGGTATAAATTCATTTGGCTTTGCATATTCATAATAATATTTGGGAATATCTGGTTTTAATAGTTTTTTGGGGACGTTTAAAAATAGCTCGGTGGTTTGAATAATATTTTTTGGAGAATTATTGCAGTTTTTAATTGAATTGTAAAGAGTTGGGCTACAACCTGCTGTTTGTTAAAATCCTTACGCAAACTATTACAACCTTATTGATACTAAAAGGCTTTGAGGAGCTTGTGGCTAAGTAATAACAGCCGCACGGATCGATTGAGGTTAAGCTACGCTTACCGGGGTTGGTCCGTGGATGGGTGACCATCTTTACATATCGAGACTCCTCCATGCCTCGGAAATCACGTTAAACCGTTGGTCCCTGCTGTCATTCCTGGATCTTTGGCAGTCGTTACGGGTAGTCAGAAGCCTGATAGACTGACAGCCAGTCTTACCAATGGGTATCGTATTACCCAGATACTGACTGGGTTGTGGAGGTCAGATAGGCAGTCGCTCCATGTAAAATACTGGTATTCAGCTGCATCCGGTAAGACTGGAAGACGACCCCAACATAGTTGGGAAAAGACTAGGCAGATTTGATTTGATACTGAAAGGCTTTCAGGAAATAGGTCTAACGGGTATAAAAACCCTTAAAGTGGAAGCTATAGTATAACCAGTAAAATTCAAATTTTCTTTCGTTTTTTGCAATTTTCAGGTCAGAATTAGTTTGTTGTAAAAATGATTCTTATGATTATATTTTTGTAAAATAAATACATACTTGTTACGGTCTTGGCTCATATTTTGATGATCAAAATACAACCTTACACTGTACTGCAAATTCTAAAAAATTCAAAAATATTTGAATTTCGCGGGCTACTCTGACGCTTCCCCTTTAACGGAGCCAAGAGTCACTGGTTCTGCCTTTTTTCAAATTTTGTGTCGGACCATACCGTGGGAAATCATCAAATATCAAATGACCCCTTTCAGTCTGGGTGGAGCGGAAGGGAGTGTCATGAGTCTCTTACTGACTAAAACTCATCCATGTTCCTTCCTTAGCCCTTTATGTTCAGGGGTAGCGGTAACCCTTTCGAACAATCCCGATTATGTGGCATGACATCATGCGTATGTAGATTTTATACATACTTGTTACATACGGAGACCCCACTCGTCAACTTCTATGTATTTTATCTAAATAATTTCTTATTATTATGACAATACGACGTGTCTAATACTTTTTTATTATGTGACTGACGGACTAAATAATAATATATTTATATTACCCAGGCATCATTCCTATTATTTTTAATTATAAATTATTGCTTTTCATAAACCACTTACATACAAAAAAATTGTTTACGCTTCAGTGAAAATAGTCTGCGCAAAGCTTTAACACAGAAAATAGACAAAGACTTTCGATGAATCATCAAGTAAAAACTCAAAACAAACATCTAGAAAAAAAAAATAAAAAAAAATCAGCAAAGTATTTAACAGTTTTTCATCAAGTTCCCGCCTAACCGTTCTCTAAAGTGCTAGCAAACATCAATCTTTGTGTCATTTTCTGGCAGTGGCCTTAGGAAAAATGGCTTCATCGACTTTACATCCTCAGAGAAGTTCCGAAGTCATTAATCTTCAGAATACCAGGCCGATAATTTATACTTACTGCAAGACTGTTCATTTTTCAAAACCCCATATGAAAAGCCGTCGACTTCAGAATGACGTTAAATATAGCTCAATAACCAATGGAGATATAATGTAGATGATTGATTGGGTTCCGCCATTGTTGAATTATGTACAAAAGAGATACTGTGAATGTATTCCTGGTATAAAATTGAATTATTATTATGACTGGCTGCCTTGTTGGTCTAGTTGTCGCTAGCGTTACTGCTGAGCTTGAAATTCTGGGTTCGATTTTCACGACCCCTGTTTTTTTTGAGGGTGACAAATCATCAAATGACCGTTCCCGCTCTGGGTGGAGCGAAAGGGAGTGTCAGACTCTTACTGACTAATACCCATCCATGTTCTGTCCTTCCATGTCTATGTGTCCTTAGCCCTCTATGTCCCGCGGTAGCGGTAACCCTTTCTGACAATCCCGCTGATCCCATGACACCTGCTATGATCCTCACATACTTTATTTTATTTTCTTCGAAAAGCAAAAAATCCTTTTTTTTGTGCAACAATACGGAATAGATAATATAGGAATATAAATATAAAGTTCACAAACTTCGTTGACCAGACTGCTTCGTTGGTCTAGTGGTCGCTAGCGCTATAGATGTGCATGAGGTCCTGGATTCGATTCCCAAGTCGAGAAAAGTGATATTTAATAAAAGGAAGAAAAAAAACAATCTGCACGAACAAAACGCACATTAACAAAAAAAACTTAGTCACTAAATACAACCGTACAAAGCAGCTAAAAAACCTCGTCTTCAGAGCCAAGAGAGATATTGGGTTTGTCTATTAGGAATTTCTCCGTAGTAGCCCGAAGTCTGGATTTGTGCCCGGTCGATGACAATAGAGTCACCCTCATAGCACTTAATAATTGGAGAAATGTGGGTCTACCAGCCATAGCTATACCCCTGCCCAACCTTTCGAGAAAACAAGGCGTGATTTTATATAATTCTTTACTAGATATATATTTTCGCAGAAAAGATCTTATTTTCTAAGGCTATTAAAGTGTAGTTCGTTTCTAAAGTGCCAGTAATAGCTCAGTTAATATAAAACGCTTAAATTCCAAATAACCTTTCAGTTCTACAAGTTCATTAATTTTTAACTCAGTTAAGTGCTTGGTCATGTTTTTAAAACGTCTACATTTTTAATTATTTTTATTTACTGTTGAATCTTAAAGCCTATTTTATTATTAAAGCAATAACTGTGGTTTTAAGTATAATTTCGTGTTTAGTAATTGTTAATTGTTGCCATCGTGGACTCTCGATTGATGAGAGGCATTTATATAATTTGGAGAAGTGTTGAATAAATTAAGGCGTAACGAACTATAAATTAGCTGCTCAAAAAATTTACTTAATAAAAAAATGTTATTCATTCATTCATTGACAGATAGCCCACGGTTCAAACCATTAATTCATACATAGCCTGAGCACAATAGCCTCTATATCGAAAGTACTAGGAAGCATTTTTGAATATTAGACCGCTTAAATCAGGAATGAAATAACCGCAGTTAGCAATATTTTATAGCTTGCAGAGTAACCAAACTCAAGTGGTAGTGGACTAGCAAAATTTTTGTCTGTCTGTTTGTTTGTTCCGGCTTGTGAGAGATTTCCCAAACAGCTGGATTGATTTTGACGAGACCCTTACTGACCGTTAGCTAATATTGTAAGGAGTAACTAAGGCGGCTTTAATTTAAAAAAAATTAGGGGCCACACAGCTGAAGCCGTGGGCAGCATCTTGTACTTCATATAAAAGTGACTTTATTGAAAACTAGCTGACCCGGCGAACTTCGTTCCGCCTAACAGTTATTTTTAAAGTTTTTTTCTAAAATAAACGTAGCCTTAGTTACTCCTTATTACATCAGCTACCTGCTAATAAAAGTCCCGTTTAAATCGGTCCAGCCATTTCAGAGATTAGCGGAACAAACAGACAGACAGACAGACAAAAATTGTAAAAAATGTTATTTTGGTGTATGTACCGTATTATATTCATATACATGTAGTAAAACGGTTATTTCAATATTACAAACAGACACTTCAATTTTATTTATATGTAGTTATAGATATAGATGTATAGATAAAACCTTATTACTGAGACGCTGCTTTTATAAGTGGCACTGTTTCACAAATTGCTCCAATCTCTTCACTTCGTAAATAAATAAGTGCCTATAATAATTTTTCTTTACTTGCTTCAAGTGTACTCAGTTCATTATATACCGTTATTATAATAACGCTGTATAATGAAAATAAAAATATTGAATTTTTTTTTGGTAAAAAAATTGTGATTGAATCGACGTCGTGAAATCAATTTACCTTCTATCGAGGGTTCCGCGAAATCTTTTGATAAGATTGCCTTTATTACGTTATCTTAAGGCGCAATTATATCGGGTTTGTTCGATGTCTCTGTGAAATAGGATTGGGTAGCTTGTATATAATCTTTGCATATCAGTGATGATTTGTTTGTACTTCATTATGCAATAGTTGTGCCATTTATAGGTGGGAATACCCTTTTTAAGGATGGGAAATCATCAATTGACCCCTCGCGCTGTGGGTGGAGCGGAATGGAATGTCAGACTTTTACTGACTAAAACCGATCTGTTCCTTCCTTAGCCATGGAGCTATGGGCAGATGGGTGTCGGGCAGTGTTTATGCTTTCGAATAGTCCCGTTGTTCCGGCAAAATTTATGGAAGAAAAAATGTAAATATGGGAAATCGTCAAATTACGTCTCCAGCTCTGGGCGGAGCTGGAAGGGCCTATCAGACTTTTATTCACTAAAACCCATCCGTTCCTTCAGTTGCCTATGCCAGGGGCCGCTCTTTCAAACATACCCGCGACCAGAATTTATAGATCCTTAGATACTTTTACTTGAGAATTTTGAATACTAAAGTCTATGTGATTCTATTTTATCAAACACAATGTTTCATATGATGAAGGTGGCTGGGACTGATTGGATGCGGAAAACGGAGGACGGGGTGTGGTGGCGCAGCCTGGGAGAGGTCTATGTCCACCAGTGGACTGTGATACACTGAGTTGAATGTTTCATATTGCATAATAATTATTATAACTTATATGTAATTACGCCTGTAATTCCCGAAGGGTTAGACAGAGGTGTACCAAAAGTACACCTACATTTCGTCAGTTATTTTAGAGTCCCATGTGATAAAGAGTAAGCCTATTGCGGCTACTGAGAGGTTCCAGATGGAAAACCAAATAACACTTAGCCCTTCCCGGGAATCGCATCCAGGACCTCATTTTCAGCAGTAGCGCTTGCGACCAACGAGACAGTCTTATATTAATTTTAATTTACCCATCTAAACTGCGCGATAAAATATTTAATATTTCTTAGAAGGTTCTCCAAGGCCTTTGAATAAGATTTCACCACTAATTCATCAGCTACTTATAGGTATTGTAACGAATTCGCTAAACTTTAAAACACTCCCGAAGATTGGCTACCCCGAAAAAACATTTCAACGCAAATAAATAAAGTAATTCCACGAAAATGTTTACGACACCGCCGCTTACGTCTGAAACGACGGACTATCATCACGATGTAGATAAGTACAGTAGGTCGGTTTCATTCAACGAGCAAAAACAGGCGCATGCACAAATATACACACAAATACGGCATTCCCTAAGTGGTACTGTCCGAAAGGGCTACCGCTACCCCGGAACATAAAGGGCTAAGGAAGGAACATGGATGTGTTTTAGTCAGTAAGAGTCTGACACTCTCTTCCGATCCACCCAGAGCGGGAGGGGTAACTTGATGATTTCCAACACTTAAAAAAAAAAGTACGGCGATCTTCCAATCTATTAAATTAACTATCTCAAATGAGTGCCCGTCGCGATATGCGCATACGAGGTTTTTGGCTACTTCATTTATTTCATGTTTGTTGTGTTATTTGTGCAGAATAAACCAATTTTCATTCTTCTGTTTTTCCTTTCTTGCAATCTCTATGTGAATCATGTCTACGTGTGCGTGCATTTACCCTCTTTGTATAAGGCTTCTTTTTTAGGGGGGGGAAATCATCAAATGACTCCTCCCGCCCTGGGTGGAGCGGAAGGCAGTGTCAAACTCTTACTGACTAAAACCCATCCATGTTCCTTCCTTAGCCCTTTATGTTCCGGGGTAGCGGTAACCCTTTCGGACATGTATAAAGCTGGCCTTCTGTAAGTTTTTATTTAATGCCATCATGGCGGATCGCTCCATATTCAATCAACCCCTTCGATGGTGATAAATGGAAAGCGTCACTCCGCTGATCGATGTGGCCTTTCATAAACCGATGTCGACTTAATCCTTCGGTAATATTCTCAGTATAAACTCGTCATTACCAGCTCGTGAAGGATGAAGATTATCGGTGTTATGTAGTTAAATGGTTACGGAATATTGATATGGCAGAATAATGTTTCTTTATTTGTTTGGGTGAGAGTTGCCGAGAATCGAGCTTAATGGCGTGTAGGGCTATGTCAAGCTGTGGGTTACTATAGGCTGATGATGATGAATATTTGTTCATTTATCATACCTAAATAATAAATGAGTAATTTTACTTTTGCTTATTTTTTTCCGAAAGATGCTTAAAGAAACGATACATGTTAAATCAGAATAAGACTTACTGCCCTGAAGAGCAGTGCTGGTGCAGCTGTGACAGCCGTGACTTACGAGTAGTAGGTCGTGGATTCGAACTCAAGCAGGCACTCAAATCAGTGAAGCAAAACATCCTGCAAAAACCGGGATTTCCTAGACCTGTAATTCAAAGCATGTTACAAATTCTCATATAAGGTCCAAAATGTTTTTTTTTTCATTTTAAGAGCAAGGTATGGTTTCAATCATTAATCTGCCTAGCCTTTTCCCAACTATATTGGAGTTGACTTCCAGTCTAACCGGATGCAGTTGAATAGCAGTATTTTACATGGGGCGCATACTTGACCTCCACAACCTGGGTAATATGTAATACTGGCTGTTAGACTTACGAACTTCTGACGATCCAACGACTGTCACAGTCAAAGATCCACAAATAACAGCTGGGACCAACGGCTTGACGTGCTTTCTGAGGCACGGAGGAGTCTCGGCATGTAAAGATGTTAACCCACGGACCAACCCCGGCAATTGTAGCTTAACCTGATGGGTCGATCCGTGCGGTTGTTATTACTAAGCCACGAGCAAAATGTCTTTTTTGTTATTACATTAGCAGAATTGATTTATTTTAAGTTAACAATTTATTTTTCACCTCACAGGCTCGGAAAGAGTCTGTTTGTCATTCGAAATCTGAGCCGAAAATCGATTTTTGCTCTCTAGCGTGGAAAGAGTTTTTAAAATTCGAACCTTTCTATTTAATAATTGTCTATACTGCCAGTCCACTGAAAATGCATGACACGGTCTAAAATAAAATATTAAATAATACAGCTCACCTTAAAAACTTCCATCACAGTACAGAAATTAAATATTTTGCGAGGATATAATTGTAAAATTGGAATTAATGTTAATAAGTATTCCATTTGATTAAAAAATCTGTGACGTCACATTTGAATATGCCATAAAAATACTACCCTGTCAAATACCCAATTGTGTAGTAATTTAAGTTAAATTTTTTTAATCAAATAATTACTAATATAATATGTTATTTAATCCTTTGCTTGGCAAAAATAAATATGTATTAAATTAAATTAGTTAGTTATTTGTATTAAATTAGTTTTTTTTCTTTCATTCTTCTTAGAGGACAAGTAGGATATAGAACAAAATACAGGGTATTTAATTTTAGAGATATTCTATGTAACTCATAAGATACATTGCCAAGTATCTGTTATTTTCTTCACATGAGTCAATGTATCTGAGACGCTCGAACAAAATAAAACTCAACAACACCTGTTTTCTTGCACCTAGCAGTTTCCTCGCTGTAGTGAGGTGAAAAATTGTGTGTTGCGCTCGGCAGCAAAGCTTTTCTGCGTCTCGTACCTTTGAAACCTTCGTTACGCTCAGGATTCTATAATAGAAGTACTCGCGCCAAAAATCAACTTTCCAGCCTTGCATAACAAATAACTATATTTCATTATTGGTCGTGGTCAGAGCTGAATTGGCATAAGGCTGGCCATGTTTGTCGCAGGACCGATGGCTAGTGGAGCAGGCAGAACTGGAGAGAAAGCCGTGTCTCGACAAGCGTTGTGCGGGACGCTAACGACGTTCAAAAGGAGGCTAGGCCAGACTGGACGTGGAAGGTGAAAGACAGGGAGAGAGGCCTATGTGCAGCACTGCACCGCGATATATTGAGTTGATTTGTGATGTTCAGAGTACTCACGTCGTTTACTTCAGTATACCCGTAGCGATGCCTGTGAGCACGTGACGTTTGACCTATTTTGTGCTTTGACTGTAAGGACGATGTCAGTATCCAGTATCCACTGTTTCTGTTTAAAGGCAATTTGTTTGTTTATTGAATGTTGATGGTTTTATGGTAGGTGTAATATTTATTGGAGGACAAAGTCTTAGATACTTCACGAAGCCGGATCAGGACAAGTTTTCACGATTGAAAAGGTTCTCGCAAAATAAGTTTTACACTTAATTCTTAGTGCAAATTTCACCAATGAAATTGAACGTGATCAGCACACCTAAACCGCGTTCAAGCTCTGTTAGTGTCAGTGTATTCCATAGAAAATAATGACATCAACGGAGTTTATGTATTGATAGTGTTCAGCTACATTGGTGAAATCCGCCCTTAAACTTGTAATTTTATGTTATACCTACCATGTCATTTGAAAAAGCAAAAAATGCTCTTTTATATTAACATTGTTATTGTAGACATAGCTAGTGTTGCTACCAAACAGTCAGTCCTGTTCATTCCCCAAGGCAAAACAACTATGAAAATAAATTACGTTGGAAACGAGTTTTTACCCGAACAACCGCGGTAAAGTTTTTGAAATTATCACGAACTTTATTGTGGGAAATCCAATTTAATTACTTGTGTAATGTTATGTTATGAAAATTACTTGTTAATGTCGTTTATAAGGCTTGAAAGTGACTGCCGAGAAGACGACTGAAATAGATAAATGTTGCGGTGACAAGGGCAGGAGAATGAAGGTGATGACGATTATGACTTGGTAATGTATATAGACAGTTAGAATATTTTACAGTATACATAATATTATGCCATGTAAGTTTAAGTGTGCGCTATTTAATAGGGAGCGAGCCAACAACCGGACACAACTCCAGGCTTCGGGTTAATAAACCCAAAAATACTTTGCCTCATCTGGAAAACGAACCCAAGTCCTTATGCTCAGCAGTACCGCTTGCGACCACGATACCAACGAGGCAGTCAGATGTAGGTAATTGTTGATAATTTTGAACACTGTTTAAAATGTGCTGAAGAGATTTATGAATAAAATTCACATAACCTAATAGGTTTCATAAATATCTCACCTTACAAATGTGACGGTGCGGATAGTGCCTCCAGAAATAGTTAAGGCACTCTTTATTACGAGCCAAGCTATAATTCTTAGTTGCATGTTGGCACAACGTTAGACTTCCAGACTAACACAATATTGGAGGAGCAGTTTTTTGTTATCTCCAACATACATCATGCTTTGGTAAGTACCAAATCTTTAACACTTGCGTAGATGTGTGATACAAAATGTGATCTACTTTATGACAATAACATAAGGTTCATATTAAATTGGGAACATTTTATGTACCTATGTAAATGAACCACCAGGAAATGAGCGAAATTGTAATTTACGCAAAATATACTAATTTTAATACAGCTGTTAATGAGAAAATGTTATTTCCACACAACCCGAAATAATTTCATTTAAATATGTAAACATTATAACCATACAGGAAGCGTCATATGAGAGTAATTGCGGCGTTCGTAATCGTTCGCGCTTAATAAAGACGGCTACATTTTTAATTAATACAAATGTTTAAAATAACAACGTAACAAAATACCCATTAAAATTGCTCCCAGTTAACGTTACCCCACCAGCACGGAATCGTACAATAAATATCTTTTAAGGCGTCTTTAACTTGGTAATTACACTCTTTTCTGAAAACAAGAGAATGCAATTTCCAGGGCAACGTTATGCATATAATTACGTTTTTTGTAGCAGTTTTTCCGTGTGAAAAAACGTACTTAGAGAGAAGATTTAATAAGTCACGGGCTAACATTAAAAATATTTCAACGTTAGTTCCAGCCTTCTACGCTCGGGTTAAATGATAATTGTTTGAAAATGTGACAAGATTTTTTGCTTTAATTTCAAAAGGGTGGAAGTTAATTAGCCGGTGGCCATTTTTTTTAATACGTAGGTAGTCTAGTTGAGTGTGGTTGGTTGCATTTTGAAGTTAAATTTTTCGTTGACGGTACAGAAGATGAGAAGAGATAAACAAACCAGCTAGTTACCAACACTGCTAAACATTGGTCTGGGTTGACAGCTCCAAAATAATGACAATATCGACATAATCAGTAAGTAAAGTACTGAACAGTCGATTGTTGAATTCAAAACTGGTTTTTGAAGCCTTTAATAAGTAGGTATAACCAAATACAAGCCAGCTAAACCATTAGTAAAATAAACACAACATATATGTTACATCCACCACCAAACCAAAACACCAACATCCTAGCAACAACAAACACATATAAAAGTCTCAACACGTATTCCAAAGGAAAAAACAATCAGTAAAGAGCAAATTAAGCTCACACTCATCAACCGCATTCCTATCAGCGTTCATAGCGAGCTGACGTTGATTTGTTTCTGTGTTGTCCAATCGAGGTGGTAAATCGTAATTACGGCTTGACGCAGGTCTGACGTGCCAGAAACTAACTGACGTACTGGAATTACGTGCTACTTTTACTTGCTTATACAGGGTGAAATTGAATTTATGGGTAATATCTTAAGGGGTACGTGACGACTCCCGGCCACCGTAGGCGCGGGCCTGCGGAGGGTGAGTAATGGGTGACTCACCGTCCGATCAGCACCAGACCCGTGCCGTACGGCGCGTATATGTTCCACGCGCGCCTCAAAGAGATGTCAGCATATGAAGGGGCCCCTCAGGGCCAAGCCTGCCGGGTAAGCGGGATTGTCCGAAAGGGTTACCGCTACCCCCGAACATAAAGGGCTACGGAAGGCACATGGATGGGTTTTAGTCAGTAAGAGTCTGACACTCCCTTCCGCTCCACCCAGAGCGGGAGCAGTCATTGGATGATTTCCCAGCCTTAAAAAAAAAAAAAAGGGGGTAATTGTACTCATCGTTATGAACAACTTTTACTAAACAAACAACTAAAAAAAAACGCTGTGTCATACATTACGCTTGTATAACTCGTCAAAATGTAGGGAACAGCTGATTTTTTTCGCGATTTCAGGTGTGATCCCATAGTAAAAGTTGTTCATAATGATGAGTACAATGGTCCCTTAAAATATTGCCCATGAATTCAAATTCACCCTGTATAGACTGTTAGTCTGTGTGTTTACTTGTTTGTGTTTGTATGAGCAAAAAGGTGGAGTGAAGAAAGAAGTTTTTTTTACGCGGGATTGAAAGGTGCAAAGCGTGTGGTGGATTACAAAGAGCCTGATGCTTGCCTAGGGAAAATGAAAATGCTTCGCCTGAGGCTAGTGACAAAGATTGTCTATTACTAAGACATTATTGTGTAGAAAGATTACTTGTCTAGACAGCTAGTAGATACATATTTTGCCGAAATACAAATATTATTGAGAATCTACCGGATAAAAACAGAAATCCTTGAAGCGGTTGTTGTCTTTGATTTTTTAAAGAGATATCACTCCATTAAAAATGTCTTCAATTTTTTTTTTCAAGTTTTAAAGTTTTTTCTGGGTGACATAAGGAATTTATTTCCAGAAACAATTTTATGCTCTCCTTGCTACAAGGTAGGTCAACTAGCAAACTAACCATAACACGGAAAATGCGCAATAAACCTAATCATAAGTAGACGGCTTGCGGCTTGGAGGAAGTGTGAACATTATAGCCACAGACACTTCACAGATTGTCTTGATGTTTCCCATTTGTCTAATTAACTAGGCTGAAGTTTGACCGCAATACTAGCTTTCAAATCAAGAACCATCATAGTTGGTGAAGGATGAACCGTTGTGTTTAACTATTTACGAGTATCACTTGAAAGTTTTGTTCACAAGATATTGTTGGAAGTTTCTAGGTCGTTTCGAAGCTAGGTTTTGCCTGGTTCTTGAGACAAGTTTTGGTTGTTAAAATTAATTGGTCCTTTATTAATATAGAAATTTTAGTGACGCAGAAAACTTTTTGAAAATGAAGTGATGAAAATTATTCGCAAATTACGATTATGTTTTTGATTGTGAATTCGAGATGAATTTATACAAGGTTAAACTATAGAAATAAAGAAGTACCAATGAATTGTCGGTTGGTGATTTGAGTTGTATATCCGCAGGATGAGAATAGCGTACAATTTTCGTTTAACATTGACTTTTATACGAAAGTGGTTTAACAAAACTATGTCTGATTCGTATTAAAGTGATTCTGCGTATGTTTTGTAACATTCATTTTATGTTTATTCGTACCAAGTTATCAAGGCACTTAAAACGTTTCCTAAAACTTCTAACAAACTCCCAGAGTGTCGAGCTTTAAGGGAAAACTAAATTATTCAACAAAAAGCAATCTACTCGGTATGTTTAAACGTTCCTTGATAATAACTGTTGACATGGTCCACATTGACAGTTTCAAAGAATCGTTCGACACCTTTATCATGGAGAAGTACAGAAGGTCTATTCTCCGTACTTACAGCCATATCAGCCGGCCTAATGCTAGTCACTAGTGCGCTAGCACTGACTGTACGAGAAGCGTGTCTAAGTTGTATCTGTTTTTCGCTTGATGTACGGAGCCGCCTTCCGTGACATGCTGTACGTCGAAGACTCTGTGCTCGTCGCAAATATTTTGGCATTTGGGTAAGACGTTCGTTGATATAAAGGATATTGTTATCTGTTGTTCGCTTACTGCCTATGTTTGTAGTGTTTACAGTGTTTTTAAGCGTACTTGCAAATAAGCACGTACAGCCAACGTACAACGATCTTAATGTATCAGCCGCATGTCAGTCGGGAGTGCGTTTGTGCTCGCTGTACGTGAAGCGTTTCTATGTTGTATGCGTTTTCGCTTGATGTACGGAGCCGACTTTCTGCATTATGCTGTACGCCTGAGGCTCTGTGCTCGTCGCAACCTTTTTGTAGGATGTTCGTTGAAATAAAGGATATAGTTATCTGTTATTCGCTTAGTGCCTATATTTGTAGTGTTTACCGTGTTTCTTAGCGTATTTACAAATAGACATGCACAGCCAACGTACAGCGATCTTAATCAATCAGCCGAAAGGCAGTTGGAAGTGCATTTACCGAGTGCAAATGCACTCCCTACTGCCAACTGCTGCTTAAAACGCATACAACATAGACACGCTTGACGTACACCGGTAGGTACGTCAAGCGTGTCTATGTTGTATGCGTTTTCGCTTGATGTACAGAGCCGACCTTCTGAATTATTCTGTACGTCGAAACTTCTGTGCTCGTCGCAAACCTTTTGTGTAAGATGTTCGTTGATATAAAAGATATTGTTATCTCTTGTTCGCTTAGTGCCTACCTTTGTAGTGTTTACCGTGTTTCTAAGCGTTCAGTTTTCATTCCAGTAAAGTGTGTGCTCAATGGATTCTATCTATATAGGTCAATGGAAAATTGGAGGCCGCTTCCAGTCGAAATGAAGATTGTATTTCTTATTTGCGTCAGATATTTTTTTAGAAAATATTTTCTGATATTGCTGGATCATTTAGAATTCATAACTATTGTGTCTATATTGAAAACTGGTTACTTGGAAAACATTTTAGTGAGCGTCTTTCTTCGTCTCTCGTTTCGGAGTTGTTTAGAGAAAATGAGTGACCATTAACGATAAGGATTTGATTAAAATTTATTGAAATATGTTAGAATATCTTTATGAAGTATTAAGGAATAAATCGATTGGAGGTAGGTATCAGATTGTCGTATGTCGTAATACAATTTTATAAATTGCTTGATTAAGTCATAAAATAAATAAGCAATTTCAAATCAATTTATGATCTATCCCTGAATTCACCTTATTAAGTTTATGGTACAAAAAATAACTTCGAAAACAAGTACCTAAAACATCCAAATACTTAATAGATATGCCAGTTTCAGGGATGCTCTCGGTCCAGTAAAGTCTGGGAATGCCGATGTTTGAGGATTCTCCCATTAGAAAGGGGTTGCGTCCAAACTTTCATACCACGAAATGAACTAGTTTATAACTTGGGCTTATACTACGTTGCGTATTATTTACATAGGACCTGGTAATTCAAAAGTAGGTTTAATATACAGACTTGAGTAGGTATTTTGGGTTACGTAAAGGAAGAATTGGGCTCAAAAGTTTCACAAATAAAGGGCCAGAAATATTGTGGCAAAGTTTTAAAAGTTCGTCGTTCAGTGGCAGACGCACCGAGGTCAAGTTTAATGATTGATTGTTTTATGTAGGAAAAGGATGACTGTAAGTATGTCTGCAATAAGAACCTATATTGAATTGAGGAGCTCGTGGCTTAGTGACAAAAGCCGCACGGGTCGATCCATTAGGTTAAGCTACGCTTGCCGGGGTTGGTCCGTGGATGGGTGACCATCTTTACGTATCGAGACTCCTCCGTGCCTCGGAAAGCACGTTAAGCCGTTGGTCCCGACTGTTATTCGTGGATCTTTAACAGTCGTTACGGGTAGTCAGAAGCCTGAAAGTCTGACAGCTAGTCTTACCAAGGTGTATCGTATTACCCAGTATACTCACTGAGTTGTGGCGGTGTTGTGTTTGTTGTGTGTTGTGATAGGCAGTCGTTCCATGTAAAATACTGGTATTGAACTGCATCTGGTTAGACTGGAAGCCAGATGGCAGATTGAACGAATACATAAAATATCAAAACAATGTCTTTGATTTCTTTAAATAGGATGACGCCCTCCCGATAAATGTCAAGGGTAGGTAAGATACCTAATAAAGCTAAATCAATAATCAATATTTTTGATAAAGTAGGTACTGTATGGTACGCCTTGAACAAAGCAAATCAATCAATCTGCCTAGCCATTGTCACCTAATTATGTTAAGGTCAGCTTCTAGTCTTAATGCAGCTGAATATATAAAAACTTTACGTGGAGCGACTGTACTACGATACCCCTGGGTAAGACTGGCTATCAGATTTTCGGGCGTCTGACGACCCGTAACGCTAAACGTCAAAGATCTACTAATGACCGATCCGATTCACGGAGGGGTCTCTGTATGTAAAGATGGTCACCCATCCTTTTACCCACCCCGGTGAGCGTAGCTTAATCTGAAAGATCGACCCGTACGGCTGCTATATATATACTTGCTATTACTTGGCCACAAGCTTTTCGCCTCTCCACTTTCGGCTTGAACTAAACATGAATCAAAATAGAATAGAGTATAATTATAGGAGCTGTGTTCGATAAATCAATTAATAATACTAAAGCTTCTATTGGAACTTTATTCAGTGCCACACAATATATTTCATTAAGGATTTAAATGTAGCCTGAACAAGCCCTTACATAATTGAGGGCCTGTACTGTAATTTTGGATCATTTTCATCGAATTGATTCTCTTGGGAGCGGTTGAAACCTCAGAACAGATATTCAGTCCGTTTAATTACAAGTTTTGGTTATAAATGTTTCATATAGTTTGGGTCTGGGTTGTGGAGATAGGCAGTCACTCCATGTAAAATACTGGTATTTAGTTGCATCTGGTTACACTGGAAGCCGACCCCAACATAGTTGAGAAAAGGCAGATGATGAACTAAATATGCAGAAGAAATGTAAATAACGTTTTAAATTTAAAATTCTACACAAATAATGTTAAATCTAAATAATTTCACGCAAATAATCTGTAGGTAAACCTTAGTCCAAAGCTATAAGCCACTCAAACATAAAACAAGATTCTATCCAGCCTCAATATCGTCTATATACCTTCCTAATGGGATACTTCAAAAATCTAATCCCATCTCCCAGATTTTCGATAATGGCACAACAAGCCATTACGGTGTAACGACTAAATAGCAATACGAATAAATACTCATTTAGAGTACCAACGAGAGGTATTTACTCCTATTGGGAGTTGGGCATTGTGGCTAGAATAGGCTCTTTTATTGGCCCATCGGGGCTTTTCGGCATCTATCGGAAGCTCTCGGAGACTGTCGGAGCTCTTCGGGTATAAACAATGTTCCTTTGTTTCTGTACTGTTAAGCAAGTTATTTATGTGATGAACGCGACAGGGGAGAAATTTGGGGTGCTGGCCGAGCAGATTTGTGATGTATGGTCTCGCAGGAGATTGGTTTCCAATTGTATGGGAATTTTGACCGTATAAGCTGTGATATTGGTTGAAGTCTCTCAAGTTAGCTTCTTACGATTTTCATTGTAATTTGTAGTTATTAATTAGTAAGATATTAATGAATCTTGTTGAATTTTCTCCGATATTATAAATAATTACTGGTGTGTCAGGTTTCTTTTTTGGGGACTGCTGGGAAAAAACAATAAATGATTATGCTTGGAAATTCGAAGATTCTAGGTTTAAATCATTTAAAAGCGGACAAATTGTTGTACCAAACAAAAATGTCAGCCGGAGAACCGCAAAACCCATAACACTGCAAAATATATCATATTTTATTCCATACATTATTACTCTTCAACTGCTACGTCACATTCGACGAATCCGCCATAACCTAGTAATAATTTAATACATACATAATGGGCTTGCATAAGCAATACACGCTTGTCATTTTTATCGGAAATCTCATTTCTGTCTCAATTTTATTTAGCATCAATATTTTTATAAACATGAGCAATTTACTAATTTCCTTTCTTGCGATTTAAAAAGCAGTAAACTTGTAAGGGCTTAATTAATACTGACTTTAAAAGTATGAAAGCTATAGCTAAACAGCATAAATGACAAAAATCTAGCTCAGTTTTATTTTAATAAACTCTAGTAGCCTGTAATGTCCCCACTGCTGGGTGACAGTTCTCGTCTCTACGAGAGGGAGTAGGCTGTAATCTATCACACCGATTGGTAAATGTCATACGTTTTCGATTTTTTGGTTCTAGTGTATATTGGTTTCCTTACTATGTTTTCCTTCACCGTTTCAGCAGTGGCTTGTACTATTTATTCTGTGGCAGTAATTTTGTGTGTAAATTCTATGGTAATGAAATTATTTACACAAAGTGAAACGCTTGCCTGAATTGGAACCCACGACCTACAACTGGTAAGTCAGGGACGTTAACTCTGGCCAACCACTGCTCCTAATAATTATCTATACTAATATTATAAAGAGGAAAGATTTGATTGTTTGTTTGCATGCATTGAATAGGCTCCGAAACTTCTGAAACGATTTGAAAAATTCGTTCACTGTTGGGAAGCTACACTATTGCCGGATGAGGCGAGGAGAGAGAGAGAGAGAGAGAGGAGAATAGGCTATATTATATTTTCAAAAAAAGAAGGGATCCTAACTAATACTCCAACAATGTAACAATGTCCAACATCCACGTGGGTGAAGCCAGGGGCAAAAGTTAGTTATTTTTTAGACTAGTGTCAATTGAACAGTACATGATAATGTTGATTTAGGCAATCATAATCACCAAGGAAACTATGTAAGTTCAATTCTTCGGGCTATGTAAGCACGAAGAATTGAGGCAGTGGGTAGGATCTTCCTCGAAGAACAGCGAGCAAATAAGCCCGAAAAGTGCCGACCGAATACTGGGAGACGTAGCGTTGGTAGGCATCCCACAAGGTGGGCCCATGATCTGGTGAAGGTCAAAGGAATCTGCTGGATGAGAGAAGCCCAACATCGGTTGTAGTTGCAGCAGTTGAGCAGTTATGAATCATCAACATTGATCATGACTGCCGCAGAACCGACAAGAAGTGGAGTAAAAGGTTCTTGAATGGAGACCGCACGTAGGTACACGTAGTGTGGGACACCTCTCGGCAAGATGGATCGATGACCTGAAAAAGATATCTGGCAGAGGCTGGATGACAAAGGCGGGAGATTGCGAAGGCGCTCCTTGAGGGAGACCCATGTCCAACAGTGGACTGCAATAAGTGCAAATGATGATGAACATTGGAAACCATGTTAGGCCTACAGTTGAGTATTGTCCTTCCTTTTGTGCCAAGCTACTCTTTGGTCTGTGTGTTCAGGTTGTGCTGGGCAGTAGAGCACTCTAATATTTAGACTTCTCACAACGTTTCCATCGACAAACAACATTATTTATTACGTGTATCTTGTCACCAGTCTTCATTCCCATAAAGACCTAATCATATTTGCATCAACTTCATAAGGTTAACAAACAATGCTTGCTTCCTTTGTCCGTGTGTCTGTGATTGTCTGGGGACATAGATCATGGAAACAAAAGAGATACGACATGAGAGAAAACGGCTTGTGATAAATGACTTGATTTTATTCGTTGTTTGCAGCTTGTTTATTGTCTTTTCGTAACTGGTGCAACCAGTAATAGAGTCGTGTATATAACCAAAGAGAATAAGAAATCTGTATAGACTTTATACTCAATAGTCTTACCTGCATTTCGAAAAAAAGTACTGTTTCCGAGGAAAACAACAATAACGTTCTTATGATAATAGATGGCGCCACGTGCACGTTCCGTTCTGAGCCCATGATTGCAACGGACAAACAACAAGCAAAGTAAATTAACGCGAGCGAATCCAAGGGCAATAGCTTGTATTCTTTAAATAGGATAAATTTTAATTTACGCGGGCGAATTCAACGGCAAAAGCTAGTATTTTTTTCAATAGGATATCGAATTACTTTTGCACCACACATGCATGTATATTTTTTTTTAATAATCTACATGGAGTCGGCGTTTCCTGACTAATCTCAGAAGAAAGGCCGAATCAAACGCAGAGGTGACAGTGTCTTTTACAGTGCACTAAATTTTCATAGTGATGCCATATCCTCAATTCTTCTATGATCTTAGTATGGAACTGCACGTTTCGGTACCAGGAAGAGCTCTTCGTAGACCACATGCATACGAAAGTAGTCGCAGTAAGCCTGGCTATTTGCGTTATGTTACGAAAATGGGACGGAAAATTACGTTAACGTTAATTACGTAATGAAACAATGACCTGAATAAATATTTACCTTATCTACTTCAATCTGTAATTTTATTATAATACCTAATATGAATGGAGGTACAGTCATCTAATTGACTGTAGAGTCTACTTGTTGTCGGCAAATAGAAACGCTTTTTTTTGAGAGTGGGCAATCATCTAATGACTCCTCCCGCTCTGGTGGAGCGGAAGGGAGTGTCAGACTCTTACTGATTATAGTCTGGCATAGCATATCTTCATCTGCCTAGCCTTTTCCCAACTATTTTGGGGTCGGCTTCCAGTCTAACCGGATGCAGCTGAATACCAGTATTTTACATGGAGTGACTGCCTGTCTGACCTCCACAACCCAGCCCATAATTATGATACAATTATCGCGGTGGTACGTTCCCATGGGATAATTTCCAACATCCACGCAAAACCGCTGGCAGAAGCTAGTATAAAATATTGACAAGCATGCGTACCTTTGACCAGATGACAATACATACACATTCATATACATACATCCTTCGATATTTACCCTTTTTTTTTTTTTAAGGCTGGGAAATCATCCAATGACTGCTCCCGCTCTGGGTGGAGCGGAAGGTAGTAAAGATAATACTAGGTTTTTTCAGCAATTCCACGAAATGGTTCTGTAGGTACAAATATGTATATGTTCCTCGAGACACAAAGACAAATAGTAGTGCAAGCATTAAATCCGATCCTCTACTCTCAGATTGTTTTATTTACAAAATATCAAGACATTTTCGTGAAGAAAATATCTTTGTCAAATAAATCTGAGCTCAGTTTCAAGGTTATTGTTGTTATTTTTGTTTAAGAAGTTAGTGAAACATAAATCTTATGATCAGTCAAACAAGCTATTTGGTATACACGCACAAATTTTTTTTTTAGGGTTCCCTACCTCAAAAGGAAAAATTGGAACCCTTATACGATCACTTCCTTGTCCGTTTGTCTCATTTTTCATGAATAGAAATTTTTCACGAGGAATTAATCAACTTGGAATGAATATCAAATTTTATAGGTCTAGGGATCCTCAGGGATGTGCCCTAACAGCCGTTGCACAGAAGGGGTCCCGGAGTAGTCTTTTAACAGGTAATAGGGCCCCTTCCACTTGCGGATCCCATCGGAGTGGTTTTAGTGACGTAAGAACCCCACACTGCCTGGTCTTTTCCCCCAAAGTCGAGGCGCCTTTTGAAGGTTTCCCCCCAGCAACAAAAAAAAAAGGTCTAGGTGCCCGTGCCCGTCTAGTTCTAAAAAAAACAGTTTATTTTATGCAATAAAATATACAGCCATTTAAATGAGTCTTTTTTTATACTTGCTAATAAATCAACCTATGTGGGAATTCCTGTTAACCTAGAATCCGGAAATTTGGCAAGAAGCAAGGTCTCACGGCACAAGTTAACAACACATAATAAAATAGTTTTTGCGATTACCACTTAGATTTATAGTTGAAGAATTGAACGTGACTTATACCTATCAATGTAATGGAGAACATGTTTTTCAACTACAACGTTGAGTTGGATTTTGGGGAAAAATCAGACACGCATACGGTTTTAACTAAACTGTCAGGTCAACAATTTTTTAAGCTTAGAATAGAGTTACATAAGTATAGATCCTAGTGGTGTAACAGAATTAGCTACGCAGCCCACTTACAAGTTCATTTGAAAGTACTGCCTATATACCAATTAACTCGTTCGACTGTAGTTACATTGTGTATAGTAGTTGATGTTTCACGTCCACTGGGAGCTATAAACCACGGAGATACGTTTCGCGGCGACGGACTGTGTTATCGAAATTTTACATTCGTAATAAAATACCAGCGGATTCTTAGTTTTCGTTCGTACGAAATAATTTGAGGTTTATAATAATGTTGTGTTGTGGGTGGTAGTAGATTGTACTTACTTATTATGTATATAAACGATTTTGTTGGGGAATCAGATTGGTTTATTCGTTTCCTCCAGCCTGTGTCAGCTGAAAGTTTTTTTTTTTTTTCTAATATAATTTTTTACATATTATGCATGCTAGATTCACATCTCGATTAGACATATTGTATTGTAACTTTTTTATTGCATTTGTGATTGTGCATCAGTTTTGTGAATAAAAAAAAAACAAATCCATTATTTGCATACAATTTCGATGCTTATGAGTATTATGGCTCTTATGGCCCAGTGGTATGAGATATAAGGGGTGGGTTCGAGTGATCGTGGTTCATGTGAAATCCGAGCACCCGCACTTGGCGCCCACTGCCTCTCATAGAGAGGAGCTCTGTGCCCCAGCATTAGGAACATAATATGTAGGTTGATTATCAGTGGCGAAATCACCATATAAACCGATTCACTTATCTATACTAATATTATAAAGAGGTAAAATTTGTAAGTTTGTATGTAGGGGGTAATCTCCGGAACTAATGATCCAATTTTAAAAAAAATTTCACTAATTCAAAGCTACATTATTCCTGAGTGCTATAGGCTATACAAATTATATTTATATCATACATATTAGCCGAGCTATCGCAATTTTCGTCAAGCAAGTCGGAAAGAAATACCTCCGAAAACAGAATTATTTGCATGCGCTGCCTAAACAGTTACAGTATATCGCAATTTTCCGCGGACGAAGTCGCGGGCAGAAGCTAGTTTATAATAATTATGATGTAAAATTCAGTAAAGGAAAGACTTTTATTTTTAAGATATTATTTTTTTTACTTTACATTATAACCCCTTATGTATGAAAATTATCTGTACCTACACATAATATTTACATAACTAAAAAGACTATATTAGAAAACAAAAATACTTTATTGATAAGTATAATATAATAATATAATATAATAATATCCTTGGACATTTCACACAACGCCATATTGTCCCAAGCTAAGCAACCTAATGCTTGTGTTATGGTAACAAGATGGCTGATAAACTACTTATATACATGTTTTTTTTTGTAAATACATACATATTATAGATAGAAAAGTATGTTATTTAATAAGAGAAGAAGAGAGAGAAAAAGAGTTATTTGCGGCTTCGCTTCGGCTTCTTTTTTACAAAAATACACCACCCCTGCTGATTGCCTGCCGGGTCAGCGGGATTGTCCGTAAAGGGTTACCTTACCGCTACCCCGAAACATGAAGGGCATGGATGGGTTTTAGTCAGTAAGAGTCTGACACTCCCTTCTGCTCTACCCAGAGCGGGAGGGGTCATTTGATGATTTCCCACACTCAATAAAAAAAAACTCTAAGGAATAAGGTTCATTAAACTCTAGATAGTCGATTTTGATTATATTTGGGATATTAATTATTCATGACTATTGTTATCAACTAATTTTATAAAGAGGATAGATTTGTATGTAAGTATGTTTGTAACGAATAAACTCAAAAACTACTAAACGAATCTGGATGAAACTTGGCACAAAGATAGATTATAGTCTGGAATAGCATATACTTAAGCTTTTCATCCCGGAAAAATGTAAGGCTCTCGTGGGATAATTTCCTACATACACGCGGCCGTAGCTGCTTGCAAAAGCTAGTCTCAAATAAATAAATCCATACATCGTTACGTAGTAATTTGTACCTACTATATTGTGTGTGGAGGAGTCATTTGATGACTTTCCTCCCTCAAAAAAACAACCCTACTGATTATGCTATTTAAAACTTACAACTATCTTTACACTCGTGGTTCGGCGTCAATTTAATATACATAGAACTAATATAAACTTCATACTAGAAGCTGAAACAAACATTTTACCATCTCAACAAAGACGGGCTACAAACAGTCCCACATTTATTGTTCAAGAACAAATACAAAGTGAACATATTGAGCGATATTTTGTCTCGCTGGATACAGATGGATGTATGAGGACATTAGCAGAGCCTCGGGGAAGCAGCATCAATTTATAGTCGCATAAATATATCGGACAGAATGCGATGGATGTGTTCCCAACAAAGCACTAGTTGAAGTCTATTGCGCTAGGATGTGCAGTGATCTGTTAGCTCGAACAGTAATGAGGTATTTTGAATGGAATTACTGGAGTTTTATTGTGATGTACCGTACAAATGCAATATCAGATATGTATTTGTCACACTGTAAGGTAAAGGCCTCATAATCATCTCATATAGAGAAAGCATGAGCTTTGATCACCACGCTTGCTTAAGATGGGTTGCTGATTTTAGTTTTCTTTTCCTCTATATTTAAAAACATCACGTGAAGAATCGACCAACCTCTTGGCGATGTCTAGAAAAACATAGTGGGCACTCGGACCCCACGGTTCTAGTGTTTCCGACTTAAGTATATTGACTAGTCCAAGTTTCCTAACGATGTTTTTTCCGTCACCGATGTCAGTAATGTTCAAAATAAACTCAGAAGGTACATAAAAGAATGTAAAAATTTACGTTGGTACTTACTTGGATTTCAATACCAACATTTTTACACCAGCCAAAGAACTTTCTGTCTGATTTTAATTACAATAGCTTCTACAATGCCATGCGTTGTAGGGAACCCTCTGACAAATACCCTAGTAGTACGTTCCCGCAGGATAATATCCGATATGTCCACGAGGGCAAAACCGGTGGCAAAAGCTACGCTTTTAATAAATATAGAAAATATTATAGTTCTAAACCCAAAAACCTATAAAGTTTTTAATAGTACCTCAAAACTTACAAAGGCCAATCAAAATGAAGATTGAGAACCAGCAGGACACTTAGAAACTCGAAGCACGCTAACATAAAGGGGTGATCTCACGAAGAAAACAACCCCAAAGCGGTCATTAATAAAATTAGCTGTGTATAATAAATCCATACTAAGTCGTAAACTAAGTTATTCAGATTCGCACTAAACTCGTGGGGATTCGGTCCGGTAAACTAGGTACTGGAGATGTTTCTGAGAGTAACAAACGATAAGCTTTATGGATCCATACACATTGTGCTCGAAAGTTAACTTGTTGCATTGTAGAAGATAGTCAATTGCTCTTATTCACCTGGGGATCTTATTCATAACCACTGCTCTCAAAACGGTGAAATAAAACATCATAGAACCAAAAAATCGAAGACATGACTGTGACATTTACCACCCCACAGGGAGTGGGCCACAATCTACCACGCAAGTCCAGACTCACGTGGTAGATTATGGCCACTCCCTCTCACTGAGAAGAGGCCCATGTCCTAGCAGTGGGAACATAAATAATTATGTTTAATAACACGATATGGATATTCGAAGTCCGAAGTAAAGATTCTATTATATTATAGGCTGATTATGAACTTGGGGCCGACCTCCACCTATTAAAGCATATTATTTTAATATTACTTCACAGTGGGAAAGACCTCTCCCCGTTAGGTGCGAAAAGGACAAAGGCAACTGCAGCTCGGGCTGATTTTACCTACAAAAACCTTGTCAAAAACGTTTTGTATTCCGCTGTTTTCTTCTTCAAAACTGGATTGATCTAAAAAATTCTTATTTTAAAATTAAGAGGAAATGTATATAGTTATACTTCTATTATTTTCCTTTTGTTAAAAACTTATTAAAGCCTGATAGTCGTCTGAACATGACGGTAAAAATGGGCTATTTTTCGGGATTTTAGATGTTTACAATTCTTTTGATTATGGTTTGGAAAAAAAGGAAATGCGGGCACGTACTAATTAGGCCTAGATTTTTTGGAAAAATATCATTGCTCTAGAGGCATTATCAGCGGAATCTGTTTGTATGGAGAAAGGCCCAATAGAATTCCCTCTTAAAAATTCTCCATGCGATTATTATTAATAAAAACTAATCACAACAAAAACTGAAGCTAGTTTGACTACCGAGTTACCTTGTCTACCGTAATATTTCAAATTGTTACGGTAGCAAAAGCTTGGCTTTGACATGCTCGTCACAAACAAGACAAAGGAATAGTTAACGAATATTTGCTATGCCCGCGTACTCGCGTACTGGCGTAGTGTCGTAAGGACTCCCTACAATTTCGCTCGCTTAGCTCGCATAGTCGCGTGTAATTATGTGAAATCGTATGAGGTGTCGGCAATCATTTGAAATGTTATTAGCTTATGTATATTGTTAAACCACACTAAACACTGTGTGGTTTTAGTATGTATTCGCTCATGTAGATATTATGGTATTTTGGACTGAAATTGTTTATTTATGATGTTTGGTGAGGGGTCGGTTTGTGGTAAGCATAAATGTTTGATAAGATTTATACATCACGGGGCCAACCACTAGAGTTATTTTAATATTGCTTCAGATTGGGAAAGAGATAAAGCTATACATCTTGTATAGCTTCATCTCTTTCTCACACTGAAGTAATATGAAAATTTTACTACTTTTTGAGGTAAAATAGTACAGTCACTGGTTATCGTCAGTTTAGGCCTCGTCAACATACACGGTACATACTCGTAACATTCACAATATTTTATTCTGAACTTCATAACAAACTTGTCAAAAGTCACTTTGAATCGTAATATACATATGTATTTATGTATGTGAGTAAAATTAAAACTACCCAATTACAGTCACAATATCTGTAATTAACCAATTGACAGTTGTAATTTTCCCGACTATTTTGTTCACATGAATAGATATATTTATAAATTTATAATTTTAATAACAGGTGGAAGTCGATACTTGTCGAAGGTTTTTCATTAGAGTTTTATCACTACATATTATGAAACGAAATCCACCGCCGCGTCTGCATGTTTGTCTGCCTGTCTGACTGAACGAAACAACCCCAAAACTACTGAACAGTTTTTCATGCGGTTTCACAATGGACGTTGTGATTTGTGAAGAAGGTTTAAGTGTATTATTCATTAAGATAAAGAGAGAAACAGATAATATATAGATAGATATTTTATTTTGTTCGAATATTTTACTAAGGTGTGTAAATTGAATGATATATTTTATCGATGATTGTTGCAGATCTAAGAAAAATTATACCGACTGGGAGCTTTACTGGTGTGAGTCGCGTAAACCGTAAGAGATACTTAAAATTAATGTACTAAATGATCTTTAATTTCCGTGAAAGCATGTGTCTACCTTCTAAGATAGCAACCATTTTTTTTCCTTTAGAAGTTGATAAATATGTAACATAATATATGTATTTGGTGGATCTAATAAAATAATTGATTGAAATAGGACATTTAATTTGAATACTATATTGGATATACTTTAACCTCAAAATATCATTTAAATGAATACTTATTTTTTTAAATATCACAGGTGCTAGGACGGGAGTCAATGACCTTGTTTTCGGATATTACAACGACGGATAATAATAGAGTCATATTTGCTCTGCTCTACGTACGAAGCCGGGGCACGTTGCTAGTTATTTCTAAGTAGATATTTATTCGTCAAAAAGGGCCACTTGTGCTATTAAAATTAAACTTATCATTATCTTACTTACTGTACTCAGTAGTTTGTAAGATAATAATAAGTTTAAGGGGCTTTTTTTTTGAGGGTGGGAAATCATCAACTTGACCCTTCCTGCTCTGGGTGCAGCGGAAGGGAGTGCCAGACTCTTACTGACTAAAACCCATCCATATTCCTTCCTAATTCCTTTATTTTCCAAGGTAGCGGTAACCCTTTCGGACCGCTGAATACACATTAAGATTCTTGGCAGTAGAAATGTATTAAACATAATAACTCTACCACGAATGATGTCTTTGAGAAGCTGACTAAGTACCAAAATCTCAACATGCTCATAATATTCGAACAGAACAAATTGAATACTTTCGGAAACATCCCTGCGTCAGATTCCATTTTTAAAATTCAACACGCGTGTACTCCTTGTAACATGCACCTCCTGACTTCCCAGGGTTACGGTTCGCAGATTTGTTTTGCACTATATCGTTACGTACGACATTCGCATGAGGATTATCTTGTTTGTACTGGATCTCTTAAAGGAGTATGTAAAGCCTTATTTCGGGAAAGGCGTCTCTATTGTAAGTAATCCTTACTTCAGAGAGATTGTGCTTTTTATTGTCATCTGGCCTTTTTCGGTTTGCTTTGTGTGAAATTCAATAAGGTTTCGTACGGTTACCAGGGAGCGAAGGGGATTTATGTCTACAAAATAAAAATAGTATTCTGATTGTTTGAGAACAATGATACGTTTTTTTTTAGGGATTTTAGGCATGGTATGATTTATGTAAAATAAATGAAAAAGGTTGATGATCTAAACATCAATTATCAAAGGAATACAACAGCCTTCTATTTTTTTTGAGGGTGGGCAATCATTAAATGACTCCTCCCGCTCTGGGTGGAGCGGAAGGGAGTGTCAGACTATTACTGACTAAAACCCATCCATGTTCCTTCCTTAGCCCTTTATGTTCCGGTTTAGCGGTAACCCTTTCGGACAATCCCACTTACCCGGCAGGCTTCGGAATACAATAGTCTACTATACCGAAAGGAATAGAACCAAGTAAAAACCAATCCTTATAGAAAAACCAAACGTTAAGCTAAAAGTACAGACGCCAACACATCCAGTTACCACAAACTGTAAAATTTTCTAAACTCAACGTTTTAAGGTTTAAAATCATTTGGAGAAATTGGACAGTTTGATATAACTTGATGCGTTGCGACCGTACAAAGGGTACCCTATAGATTGTTTGCTGGAAACCGAATCAGATGTCAATCGACTCAACTGAGCTATTCTACGTCCAATCGAATTGTTTGGTAGCGTCAAAGTGATAGTTCGGAACAGGTTGTGTACTTGTGTAGTATCTACTTACTCCCTCATACATGACATGTGCGTTACATGCCCGGTGTGTAGCGGACATTTAACTAGTTGTTTGTGTATGTTCGAAATTTGAATGTGCCAATGATGCTATGGATCATATAGAAAACCAAGTCACAATAACGCGGCGGCGTTTACGTCGCATTTGCACATCGTCATCTACGCTCCTAGGGAATGCTAACATAAGACAGAAGTCTGCCTGTTTTTTCCTAGATTTATCAACCCACTAGCTGACCCGGCGAACTTCATTCCGCCTAACAGTATTTTTTCTAAAAGTTACTCCTTATTACATCAGCTACCTGCCAATAAAAGTCCCGTCAAAATCGGTCCAGCCATTTCAGAGATTAGCCGGAACAAACAGACAGACAGAGAAAAATTGTAAAAAATGATATTTTGGTGTATGTACCGTTTTATATTTATATACATGTAGTAAAAAACGGTTCTTTCTATATTACAAAGAGACACTCCAATTTTATTTATATGTATATTGTATAGATGTATAGATTAGATGTTCGCCTATTACAAGCCGTTTGAGCTTAACGATTTATACGGTTATTTATTGTGGTTTCAAGAGATTTTTTCTTATGAATCTAAACTACCTATGGGGTTCATACAACATTTGAGGAGTTAACTGGTTAAGTCAGGTTTAATTCGATTATGCGTGTAATTATATTATGATAATTTATATTTGCATAGGTTAGTGAAGATTCCACAGAGCACCTCACCCCCACACTTGAAAAAAATTTGCATGCATAGCCCATTGCTAGGACACAGAGCTGCTATCGGTGAGAGGAAGTAGGCCATAACGCACACGCGGGCCAGTACGGGTTGGTAGATGTCCAATGTTTTTGAATTTTCGGTTCTCATGATGTTTTCTTTCATCATTTTGAGAGCAAAAGTACTAATTCTCACAGAGCATAATGCCTGTGGTTTGACCCTAGCTAGAACGTCGTGTGTCGCAGTAGTTTCTATCTATAATTAAATGACGTGGTGAAAGCTGTTGTGCTTTTGTGTTGTGTGTGTGTTGTCCTGTACTCATTGAACTGTAAACCTGCTTTAATACCAACTAGAAAATTGCCATAGAACGTGGCAATGTCACCGGTGTCTTGGGTACATTACCAGCCGACAGCGATGCGGAGGAATTAATGACGCTATATTTTAATTAGTTATTAGTTTTAAATACTTGTACATAATGTATTATTTTTAGTTTAAGTGTTATATTATATAATGTAGTAGTTAGTAAGTTTGTAAATAAATCTATAACCAAACTAGAAAATTCACATGGTTTACAATTTTATAAATAGGATTATTTTTTAAGGAAACAAATATAATTCTAAACACCCGGCTGTCTTTTCTACGTATCTAATAGACAATTTTTCTTTAGAATTCCCGCACGAACAGAAACAGGCAGTTAGAAGAACAAATCTAAGAAAAGCGGAGAGACTTTATATTGTTCAGAGAATTTTATATTGTGACATTTCTGCCAATGTATGTTGAAAACGTAGGCGATGTACTGCACGCTCTAATAAATATGTCAGTATTCCTTTAAAATGTGTCGTATGTTGTGATATTTACGGTTGATAGTCAAAGGTAACTTAGAGTTTATATTTGTTGCATTTTCACTGGTTTTGCATTGAACTGTACGTGTACAGTTATACAAAGAAGTGTTTTACGAATTCTGTGAACATTTTATGTAATGTGGCATACTTTGATGTTTTTCGCTGTTTGCGGTAGTAGTCACATATTTTTTTCAGGATTGCTTGTCAAACATCAACAGGGGGCTTTATTCGTATTCAATGCTTTACGAAGTACCGACCTATAATCTCGGTTCGGAGGATTAATTGATCAATAACAGACTGATATCGAACCAATGGTAAGTCTTTATGCTATTCAATACATCGAGCCAAAATATGAAGTTCAGTAAAATATGCTGATCCATTCCACTATTTTACTCTGCGAATTTCACATATTTTTTATTCAAAATAATTTTCTCTGAACTTCAATCGACCAAAAGCTGGTGACACAATGGAATGACTGCCTATCTGAACTCCACAACCCAGTAACTGGGCAATACCTGTGCGTCTGTTAGTACTTTAGCCACGAGCTCCTCATTTTACGCAAGTATAAACCTTATTAATAGTCAAAAAGTGGAAATATGTACATTTTTCTGTGAGCCTTGATTAGTCAGCGCTGCTTTATTTTTATATACGATAGTTTCCTTAAATTGAGAGGTGCTAATTCTTAACTACAATTGCTTTGGTTGGCCGCCTACGCGTTTGCAAATGCACCTTGCTATCAAAGCGGGGCCGTTGTCATGGCAACGGTTTAGACCTCCGTAATGACCGTCGTCTGGGCTGGTGTAGCCTTGTGATTGTGACAATGTCTGTATCTGAACTACAAGATAGCGCATGAATAGATACCAGGTAGAATAAATAGGTAGGGACTCTTTTTTGTACTTTCAAAGCAGACATCAGAGCCTTCGCTTTTTGTTCATTCGGCATCTTTCACTCGGAGTGAAACACCAAATGATTAAAAAGTATAAAATAAAATTTACGTACATAATATACACAGAAAATATTGTAACTAATGCTAAAAATAAAAATCAGCACACTAATAAGCCAACCCTGGTAACTTACTAATCTGTAGTTAGTATAACAAGTCTTGGATAAATTACGTGTTTTTTTTCTTGGCAACAATAAAAGTAAGACAAATAACCAAAGAAAACCGAATCTCGAATGTAATCTAATTATATCGAGTAGCCAACTGTAATAAGCTGAACATGAGAACGCTGAGTTTTGTTCGGTAACCACCGTTGACCCCTTAAACGAGTTTCTTTAAGTTAGGGCCTATACCTTTTTTGCGACATAGATCGTACTGTTTTTGGATTCTCATACACCGAGCGGGCGGTCGTTGCGCATTTGTTTTGTTTTGCTTTGCTGTAGTACTATGTATTCAAAACCGGAATTAAGTACGGTACTACAAATCAAAACAAAAGCAAGCCGACTGCACAGAACCGAACCGCACTGCGTCGTGTTGAGCTCCTTCATTTTGGAAAACTTGGTGGAATTATCAAATATTTATATTGTCAGATTTGCCCGCGTCAAAAAATCGTGGCAATGACTTTAGGATAGTATGGTCTCGCTCAATCGTATGTGTCGTTCTATGCGGTATGTGAGAACTTACTCTTCCAGCGTGAGCACGGCCTACAGTGACATGACTTGGTTCACACATTTTATCACATTTTGGACGATAAATCGATAATTTCTTGACGTGTGACAGCACCTCTTGACGTTTAGTTGGGACTAATTATTCTCTATGTCTTATTTGCTTATAAGTGCGCATCCATTCTATTACATTTCGACATATTTTAACTAAGAAAAATGGATCACGTTCGTTCAATTTTTTTTAAATAATATTTTCGTGCTAATTACTGCACCAAATGGCAATAAATCATTATAATTACATTCTTGCTCGAAGGCCGAAGAGGTCTAAATAAGGAAAATATTTCGGAGAAATATTCGGGACTCTTATAACCCGTTCACGTTGCCAGACGGGGAGTTCCAACGGATTTTCAGCGCTTCACAAAGCCGTAGTAGTTTATTTGTGCGTTGAACTGCGCGTGGATGCAACCTCTAAATGATGATGGATGATGTAGAACGTGAGTCTGTTTAATATTGATCATTCGTGCTTCGTGAAGAGAATGTTTTTATCAGTATGTAAATGATTTTATCAGTAAACTGACAAGAGTAAAAAATTGTCTGGCGCGTCATTATGTAAAAATATTTCAAACAAACAATATGAAATGAAACCCGTGCGTGTGTCAAAATTAAATAGTTGTTTAGCTGTTTTCACTACACTATTTTCTACTTATTTGTTTATTTGGTCGCATATTCAGGTGGTCCTAGACATATTTTTTTTTTTGTTTTATTATATCACACTATGAAGTCAGCAAGGAGAACGGCATGTCGCGGCTCTACATTATGTCACATGTCACACGTACTAGCATTTAAGACAAATTGTAACACATGACATAATTTATCTTGTCTTGTCACAAGCGTTTTAGGTACGCCTGTGCGCGCTCCGTAGAATGAACGTTGACGACACGGTTGGCGCAGTGGTTGAGCGATTGACTGCTGCGCAGCATGTTGCGGGTTCGATTCCCACACGGAACAGATAACGGGTGATTTTTTAAGAGGTATTTTTTTGATTTTCAAAAAAAACAAAAAATTTGAAAAATTTTATGAAATCTTTATTGGAATCGATAGAACGATCAATATAATTTAATGTTTGAAGATGACTTCATGCAAATGCTGGCCGCGACTCCGGTTTAGATGGCCCATTCGCAAGGCCCAATTTCGGCACACTCTCTCCAACATATCAGCCGGTATATCACGAATAAATGCTTCAATATTGGCTCCCAGTGCGTCAATCGTTGCTGGTTTATCCCTGTAGACATGAGCCTTAGCATGGCCCCACAAGAAATAGTCCAAAGGCGTTAGATCACACGATCTAGGCGGCCAATTGACGGGCCCAAAACGTGAGATAAACTGTTCACCGAAGGCGGCTCTCAATTGGGCCATTGTTTCGCGTGCCGTGTGGCATGTGGCACCGTCTTGTTGAAACCACATGTCAGGCATGTCCAATTCTTCCATTTTGGGCAAAAAAAAATCGCCAATCATCACACGGTAGGGCTCGCCATTCACAGTAACGTTTCGGCCATTGTCGTCCTTGAAAAAGTACGGCCCGATGATGCCACCGGCCCATAATCCACACCAAACAGTACATTTTTCGGGATGCAGTGGTAGCTCTTGAAAGTTTCTGGCTGGTCTTCACTCCAGATGCGGCAATTATGCTTATTGACATATCCATTCCACCAGAAATGAGCTTCGTCGCTGAACACAATTTTCGATAAAAAAGTGGATCTTCCTCCATCTTTGCCAATGCCCATTCATCAAATGTTAGACGTGAAAAGAAGAAGAAGAAGAAAAGAAGAAGAAGCACGAAGAACGAAGAAGCACTTCTTCGTTGGAAGAAGTGCGCGATGCACTCTCTTAACCGAGCATGCATTTTGATAGTAAAATTCAATAATTTGCAAGCGTTGTTCGTTCGTAAGTCGATTCATGGTTAAATTATAGACCAAACTGAACAAGTTTGACAATGACACAAGACACGATTCACGCGTGATCTTTCAAAAACAGTGTTGCCAAAAAGATACCAGTAAAAAAATCACCCTTTATTTGTGCGATCTAGAAGTATTTTTTCCGGGTCTGGGTGTTTTTATATGTTTGTATGTACAAAAAATGCATGCTTAGCTTGGGACTATATGGCGTTGTGTGAAGTGTGATATTATTTATTATTATTATTGCATACTTTTTCGTGCGACTTAAGTACGGTGAGGGCAAATCTAACGATTTAAATCTTTGGGAATAAGTTTACTTTGTAAATCGAAATCAGCCAACATCATTCCACTACTGAAGAAGAATGATTAGCTGAATTATAATTTCGTGTAGAAAAATCCTGAATAAACTTCTCATTTTCAAGTTCATTTTGAACTAGCTTCTGCCCGCGGCTTCGCTCGCGTGGAGGTCGGAAATTATCCCACAGGAATGTTCTACCGGGATAAAAAATATCCTATGTGTTAATCCAGGATATAAACCATCTCTGTGTCAAATTTCATCCAAATTTATACAGTAGTTTTTACGTGAAAGAGTAACAAACATCCATACATCCATACTTACAAACTTTCGCCTTTATAATAGTAGTAGGATTTTTAAATGTTTTAAAAATAATCTAATCATATTTACATTTAAAAGCTAAATATTCATAATAATATGTACAGAAATAATATAAATCAAAGGGCATCAAAAAATTCGTCCACATCGCTGTCAACAGGAAAAGTTCCCAAAAGGCTGGCAGTATTGCCACGCTGTATGGCAATGCTGATTCTTTGACCGAAAAATAGGCCAGCCCTCTGGTCACGTGAAGAGTCGACCAATCGCTTGGCGATGTCTCGATAAACATAGTGGGTACTCGGACCCCATGGCCCTAGTGTTTCAACCCCAAACAGCTCGAATATATAACTTCCAATAAGGTTGTTATACTTGCGCCGTTTGAGGTTTTCTGCACCTGCAGCAGCTGCCCCAGCACAACCCGCCGTGCAAGGAAGATGGGATGGCGCAAGGGTGTTGACACACGTTGCATCCCACACCAACGGCCTACCTACCTTCCAAGACATTAGTGTCATTCCATCTGGTCTCTTCCCATCGTCGCGTGCCAAGCCTTTGGATTCTAAAACAGCTGGCACCCTGGCGGTGACAAGAGCACGACGGATTCTGTCATTAATGCTGGCGTGCCGTGCTAACCGACCTGCGCTTTTACTGCAGGATGAGCTTGATTATTTTTTAAAGATCTTATTTGGTAACACAGTAATTAGACGTTGTTTTGCTATCTTAAAAAGCATGTAAAAGTAATTAAATTAAAATCCAGAACTTCTGATATGAAATACTGAATCTTAATTAAATAACTTTTACATAATTTATTATTGTGTAGGTATTCATCATCTTTGTTACCAACAAACAAGTTTTATAGAGAATTCTAATTGAATGGAATTCTAGAACGGTTTCGATTAAATAAACGTTTCCATGAATTTTTGCTTAATTCGTAACCTTCGTCAGAATTCCTGAGGAACGAGGCATTTTTATTCCTAACAGTGGAATGAGAATGCTTTATAAATATATTATGTTCCATATAGGTAGGCACCTAGTACATTATTGGCATTCCTTTTTAGCAAAAAACGGCCTTCAAACCTAAACCCGTCTTATGCTAAGGGTAGATTATTAGCAGGCTCGACAGGATGGTGTCGCAGGTTCGACTTATGTTTGGGATTAATGATTATTGTGGGTCTGAGTGATTGAGTCCAATTAGATAAACATCCACAATAAGCTTCAATACACTTGCGTGCAAAAAACTGGTCCACCTCGTTCTCTTCGATTGTGTAATGTTGGAATTTACTGCTCTCACAATCTTTCAATTTCTTGCTAAGATTACAAATTATGAGAATTCGTCCTTAAGGAAAACATCGTAAGGAAACCGGCATGCCTGAGAGATATTTATAAACAGCATGTGAAACTAAGTCAGAGGCCCATGGGCAGCATAAAAACTCTGACACTAGGTTAGTCACTAACCACACGCAGAAGAAGAAGATTCTTTATCAAACCAAAAATAGATAACTCTAAATACAGACGAGTATCTAAAGTAAACTCGAATATAACAACGTACCGTTGTTACATAAATTTGAGTTGTCATGGTAACGTTTCAGTGAAGTTCAACTATATGTCCGGACAAAGGAATAGCTAACGAATGTTTGCCATTCTGCAATGACAACGGAACCTATCGACCTATATTTCTAAGAATGGCACTAACAAGACAAGAAAAAGCGTTCTTTTTCATCCAATAAATACTGAAACTCGTTAGGATAACATGTTCATTAGACAGAATATTCGTCTTAATTGTTTTTTTTTTGTTTTATGACGACAACGCCAGTGTTTTGTTTGAAAATTAGGGCAAGGTACGATCGCCAGCACATTAAATTTGTCCAAATGAATTTAAACCTTAAAACGTTGATAGTAAAGTTCAAAACCGATTGCGAAAATTTGACAGTTTGTGGTAACTTGATGTGCTGCTGGCTGGCTGTACAGAATCATCGCTTCACCTTATTGGTTTTTGAAAGTCGAACGTCAATTTTCCGAGCGGTAATACATGGCTTTAAATTAGATGTTATCTTTGACATATCTGACATGGTCATTACGTTGTGGTAATTTGTTAATTGCAGTTAAGCCTGATTGCACGCTAGCATTAGTATGCATGGTTGGATCCTGGCCAGAGCCTTATCTTGGATCTAGAGTTGGCCAAACAATCGAATCGAACTTGAAAGACGAGTCAATGGTATCGACTAAAATCGATTACCTACTCAATTACAAATCGAAACTTTACTAATTGCGATAAAACTTTCATGATTGGATAGTAGTCATTATTGTACCTGAAACTCAAATTGCTCGAACATTACTCATTTAATGACCGAATGGTTAAAGTAAAGTTCAAAACAGGGATCGCTCGAAGTACGGTGGTAACGAGTCATTTGAAGTAATAATTAGTGTAATCGATATAGCAATTTCAAGTACAGATAAACTAAATTACTGTTTCAATGGTTGTAGTCACATATCCTTACAAAAAAGTATTTATGTAGTTGTAAGTATTCGTCTTTAGTAGCAACATATGTATTTATGTGTTGTGAGTCTTGGTGACGCTTTGTAATTATTACTTTCAAACGTTTTGAATTTTGGAGGCGCGGGCCATGTTATCGTTGTTTATCTCTACCTGCTAACTTGCTAAAAGTGTTTATGAATTATAGTCCTTAATGCCTTAAATACGCTTTTATTTTTCTTTTTTTTTTTTGATCCAGTATCTATGTAAAAACAGACGCGAATGAAGGGCGACCTACCGATTTCCTTGAAGCGAAAACTTATCATATCCTGCCTAACTTATGGCGTTCAGACCTGGTCGCTCACCGAATCGCAAAAGTTCCGCCTTGAGCCTTTTCAAAGAGCAATAGAGCGCAGCATTTCGGGCGTTAAACGACCTGACAGAATACGAAATACCACTGCGCTCCATAACTGGGATCCTAGACGTGGCTGCTGACGAGACGACTAGACAAGAACCGCAAGGGTTAGGTCGAGGTGGCTCTAGAAAAAGATGTCTGAAAGGATTTCGGGAAAGACTTTGCCCAGCAGTGGGACTAATTAAGTGAATAAATAAACAATGCAATAGTTCCCATCTTGTGCTCAAGTTCTGATAAAGGCAGTTGTATCCTTGTCTATTGTTTGACAAACTATTGTGATTGCTTAACAGTAGTAATATTATTATTGGAGTTACACTCAGTGGCTATTTTAGCATTCTATTTTGACCAACTAAATCTTGATGGTAAAGCATCATAAAAAAAATAGTATTTTTGAGATTTTCGTAAGTTTAATGTGTGCCGAGTTCCTATCCTCCTATGACTTCTGTGTGAAGTAAAACAAGGATTGGTGAATTTTGGGCCAAAATAATGCAAAAAATAATAAATCAATATTTTTTTCGTATTGTTTTTGCCTTCGACACGCTAAGAAGGTGAAAACTCTTTTAAAGTCCAAATAAATAAATACTGTATAAAGTTCATAACATAAACTCCGTTATTTGACCGTTTGGATTCAAAAATAAACTAAAGGGTCAGAGCGTACGGATGTCGGAAGTTTGGAACAATATCCGGAACGGACGAAAACAATTTGATTTCATTACTTTTCAACTATTGCTTGGGATATCAAAAACTGTTATGGCTATCGGTGCATTATTTACCAGAGTTTGGAAATAACTGTGCGGGAATTTTAGGAAATGGGCTGTTCCATTTACTAAAAGTAAAAAAATCTCTTCTTTTATATAAAAGAGAAGATTTTTACATATTTATACTCCCAAAAAAAGTTAATAATCCCAGTGCTATTCTTGGTAAGTTAACTTTGAATCTCAATGGAGTGAGCTAGTTCAGTTTACAGTCTCTGCAGTCTGTGCCGGCATCCTGTATACATGACAGTAGGTACACTTCAAAACCTTGTTGATTACAGGTCGCGTGCTCCACAGCTGTTCATGAGGTCCTGAGTTCGATTCCCGGGACGGACTAAGTGTTATTAGGTTATGTTATGTTCCTTAATGTTTACTGAATCTCATGAATACACACTACGACCCTGCACTGTTCACGTCTTCGTCAACGAAGCCAAATTAATTTAGAGCATCACAAAGGAATTATCAGTCACAAACAAAATGGATCTAAGATATAGAAAGAAAGAAAGAAAAATATTTTATTCAGGATTCAGGACACAGGAAATACACAGAAAAAAATCATTAAACAAACAAAACGGAATATAAAAAAAATAAACAATTAAAAATAAGGTTTTTTTTTAAAGTAAGGGCAAAAAGATATAAACTGAACACACTGCGGTATTGGTTTTCAATGGTTTTCATTTAAAACCTGCCGTCACCAGGCCTTAGATCTCTAGGTTTAATTCCTATGTAAAGGAAATGGGTTAGTAGGTCACCTTTATATAGCATTGGCGACTAGCCAAAGATTTTGAAAGCGTATAGTGAATAAATCAAATCCTCTACTGTAATCTGGTGAGTGATGACGAAAACTGGCACTAAAGATAAACTAACAGGCCAACGGAACATCCGAATGGGCTGTTAGAAGTGTTTCATAACGGACATGACATTTTAAAATTACGAGCAGAGTCCATGCAATTAATTTCATTTATAGCCAGCTGTGATAGCCTAGTGGTGTGTCTGTCGGACTGCCAAGTCATAGGTCTCGAGTTTGAACCCAAGGCACGCACCTCTGATTTTACGGATTCATGTGCGTATTGTTTAATTTTCACTTGCTTAAAAATTGGTAAAGGAAAACATCGTGAGGAAACCAGAATGTCTTAGATATATTTATCAACAACATGTGAAGCTAAGTCAGAGGCCCATGGGCAGCATAAAAACTCTGACACCAGGTTAGTCACTAATCACACTAAAGAAAGAAGATATCATTTATGATCAAGCAAGGAGGGAACCGTAGAGTCATTCTGGAAAATGTGACCGTGAAACATAGATGAAGTGAGCTGTCAGTAGTATTAATCCCTAGCATCAGGTGTGGCAACTAAACTAACTAACTTAATTAAGTTATCATAGTGTGATTTTTACAGAATAGGCCTTCTGAATCGCTTCGATCGATCGTTCTCTTCAATGACTAGTCAGTAAGAGTCTGACACTCGCCCTCGTTCCACCCAGAGCGGGAGGAGTCATTTGATGATTTGCCATCTTTAAAAAAAAGGGTCGTGAAGGTAACTTAATTTTATGTAGACTACTTAATATAAAAATGGCCGCGAGAATGTTACAGTAAGATTGTGTACACTCATGTATGAATGAAAAATGTTAAAAATGTAAGTTTACAGTCTGCAGAAACTTGCTCTGCATCCTAGCATCATAAGTCAAGAGGATAGTACGAGTATACGCATACATAATTTTGAATAATGTTGCAACATTTCACAAAGAGAAACTGTAGTACCGAACTGGAGTTGGGCCCAGGTTTTGAATGACCGCGTACATTTCACATACGAGCCTCCTTTAGTGGCCAGTCTCATTTTGAAAAAGAGTTTGTAATACGTATTGTAATTTTGGAAGTGTACTTTTTCTATCTTTTTGTCTATGACATGATATTTAAACATGGCTGCCGAATGTGTGTGTTGCTATGGGTATACCTCTATCTAACCATTTGGGGATTATACAATCGTGATATTATGTAATTAAGTCTTATCTTATGTTATGAAGATTATACAACGTTCTTGAAAAATAATCTACTATCAGAAATACAGTCGAACGCCAATATTGGCTTACCTATACCACTATTCCCCCCTGAGAGAATAACCCTCAGGGCTCAAAACTTAACCGTAATGTAAAATTTATCCTGAAATCCCCCCCTTGATTTTTGATTATGCCACTTATCCACTTATTTGTAATATAAATTTCTACACTCTTAAAGTAAAAAAATAAGTATATTTAGTGTAGCCACAAGGATTTTCTCAACAAATCGCATTGCAATATAGGAATCACAAGCACCACTAATGTGTAATAATGTAATACGCAAACTGCCAACGGAATACAAATTGCTAGCATGTGCGCCGATGCCTGCATTAGTTCCTCATACGTACTTTGAGAAATGTAGCTCTCGCTGAAACTACAATTACTGAGAAATTGAAAGGATTTAGTGTTATAGAGAAGTGTTACGTATGTATGAAAACACTCGGTGCTTAAGAAATTTTACTTCTTTGCAAATCAAGTGCAGGTACCGTATTAAATTTAACTTCCATAAATATCAAATTAGCTATTTCCTGCGACTTCTTCTGCTATATTTTTTTTTCAGTTCCAGAATGAAACCTTTGACCTAAACCTTATCCAGGTCCCAGTCATTGGATGATTTCCCAGACGAAAAAAAGGCTACCTATCTAGAAAACGATTGGTCCATTGGTTTAAGAGTTCTCATAAATAATACTGATGCTGCCTTCGGCTCCGACCGCGTCAATGTTGTTTTTTTTTCAAACCATCTTCCACCCCTATTTCACCCCTTTACGAAGAGAGTTTCCTAAAATACTTTAGGAAACTTAAATCTTAACTGACGTCTCTTACTCATAATCTACCTCTGTGCCTTTCATCTTCGTAGGTCCAATGATTTTTGAGATTCGTGATTAATGAGAGAGCGAACGTAAAGATGGATTTAAGACCAAAGAAGCGATGCGTGTAATGTGTCAAAGGTGATATTAAGGCTAGACAGGATGTGACTACTGAGATGACGACTAATAGACATGTATGACATGTTGCGCCAACCCCATACACATTGGTATAAGAGCAGGATAATGATGGCATAATATTTGTATGGATTAATGCTTGTTTCATTAAGTTCCTATTTCGATCGCGGTATCAGTGGCGTTCTTCAGTTCGTCAAAAATATACAAGATAAAAACCCAGCTAAAAGAAGTTAATCATTATAACACATTCTGTTTTTTTCCCTATTTTATTGGCTTTAAGCCAAGTTTCTGTCCAACGCCAATCCGAACTGGTTTTGTTGAAAATGGTGCCGGAACCATGCTGGGATTTTTATCGTACCGCTTAAACACTGCCAAAAACTACCCCTATCCCGCCAATGCTTGGCTTTTGTTTGCTGCAAGCGTATTGAACCTATTTATTTAAAATACCTATTTTTATTTGACTGCCTTGTTGGTTTAGTGGTCGCATGGGCTATAGCTGAGCATGATGTCTTGGGTTCGATTCCCGGGTCGACTTATGACCAGACCATGCTCCACCTGCTGGAGTGTCCTAAGTGCCTATTCACCTGCACCTCGGATGACCTAAAGAATGCCACTGATGCCGCGATCAATGTGGCAACGTACTGGACGCATTCATTTTAATAATATCTAAAACGTACAATCGACACGAAAAGAAGAAGACATATAAGTCATAGCTTTCAATGAGTTCAAACCCAGACAGGCACTTTCTATTGTGTATTTAGTTTCGTCAGCACTGCTATAGAAACGGCGAAAGAAAATATTTTGAGGAAACATGTCCTAGAACCAAATATTTGAAGACTTGTGACGTCTACCAACACGCGCGGGGCTCGCATGGTGGATAATGACCTACTTCCTCTTGAAAAGAGGAGGCACGTGCCCAGCAATGGGAAATATATTGGGCAAAAAAATAATTTATTATGCATAATAATATCACACATTAAAAATAATTTTAATGTGTGATATTATTATGCACCAATAGATATAACAACAGCGTGTAAAAGCTTCCTTTTAACACGCTTTATATTAGCTTCACCTGTATGTTTGTTTGTTTGTAACCGACTCCTTTCGGCGCGATTTTACCCACTTTAAACGGCCAGATTTCGTTCAAAATTTGTAGATTTATCGAGGACCGATGACAATACATTAATTTGAACTAAAAAGTAGGAAATAAATAATAGTTTAAAAAAAACAAAAAACACGCTTTTTGTAGAAAACCGGACTAAAAAATAGAAAACAAATTTTATTTTTCAAAAAGCGTGTGGTGCATGGTGATGGAGAAAAATATTATTTAAAAAAACCCCGCCATAAATCAAAGATATCCCTTAGAAGACGCAAAACTCTCCCCTTCAGAGCCTTTTCTCGTACATTGCAACATTGTATACACATACCACATCTCTTTGTTAGCCATAAAGGTTACAATCAATATTTCCATTATCCTTCAGAAACCCAATAATTCCTTACAATATACCGTAACACGAGCACTCGAAGCCTTCAGATCAAGCCTTTGTTTAATAATGGAAACTATATCTATATTATGCTAGCTATACGTCAGTTGCCATAGGCTACATCAAGGGCCGGAATGTCAGAGGGACGTGGGATGAGGGTCGTCACGACAACCTGATAATAACAGACGCAATTCGTGATTAGATATTAATAGAGTATTTTTAGAGAGTCTGTTTTTGATGTTTTACCGATAAAGATGATTAACACACGGTTTTTGAATTTAGAATACAAAGTGATGTTTTGAATTTTGGGGATAAGATTGAAGGAATCACCTTAACGCATGTGAAGGGCTTGATCATGCAGTAATAAAACCTAAAGGCCTAAGTGATAACGATTGTTATTGCGAATCTCTATTCAATTAATTGAACCAAAACAGACTTTAAAGTCTTGAGTGAGTCTTGTTTATCAGTTAAATAATATTTGTTTCACGCGTTTAATGATATGATCAACTTTACACTACTACAATCACGTAATTTTATACAACATTTAAAAATATAATATTCGATATTTAAAGAACACACTTTAATGACAGGGTTACGTCGGCATTTGTTGTAGTAAGCCATCCTAACAAATTAATTATGTAAGAAGCCCGCGAAATACAAATTTTCGTGCGTTTTTAAAAGCACATGAAAATTTGACACTGATGTCCGGTTGTATCTTGTTTATAGTATGATTGGCTATTATCCTACTACTATTATAAAGGCGAAAGTTTGTAAGTATGGATGTATGGATGTTTGTTACTCTTTCACGTAAAAACTACTGTATAGATTTGGATGAAATTTGACACAGAGATGGTTTATATCCTGGATTAACACATAGGATATTTTTTATCCCGGTAGAACATTCCTGTGGGATAATTTCCGACCTCCACGCGAGCGAAGCCGCGGGCAGAAGCTAGTAACAAATAATTATGATATTCATGTAATTATAACCATAAGAAGAATAATCATTACATCTTTCTAACTTGGATTTGTATCATCAAACAAATCACATGAGAATAGAGTACAAGTCCAAATCACGATATTTCATAACACTGTTGATAAATGTCACATTAAATTGATATTTATGACTCCGCTACTGAATGTCGAAGATTGAAATGTCGACGCATGTTAGTTCTAAAGTACAGGATCTCGATGTACGCCAGTTCGAAAGTTCACTGGAGCGAAGTATGCAAGGCCGACGTATTGTTAGTTAGAAAGCATACGAGTGCGATGTACGCCAGTTCGAAATTACTCTGTTACGAAGTATGAATGAATGCCTCCGTACTGTTAGTTAGAAAGCATAAGAGTGCGATGTACGCCAGTTCGAAATTACTCTGTTACGAAGCATGAATTAATGCCTCCGTACTGTTACTGGTACTCCTACAACATTTAGCAAATTTGTGTAAAAATAAATTAAACAAGCCAAATTAGCCAGCCGTTTTTTGTTTAACTCGATCGAATTTTTGAAAAAAATAAAGGATCACGTTTATTGCTCTGAAAAGCTCATATTTTTTTAGAAATGAGAAAAAAAATCAGAGCTTTTTCCACATTTTTGTTGCAAAGACAGTGCTTACATTTTCAAAAAAGCAAAGGCACACCAACCTTTTACTTTCTGTGCGATCAATGGTTGCTGAGATATGATCAAATACAATAAGAGGAGTTTTCAAATAATTCGAGTGTCTACTTTCATTTCCCAGACTCTATAAATTTTTACTAAAAGTGCCAAAATTGTAATTCACAAATAATGGATGAATTGTATTTCTTGAATTATCAATTAAATAGAAAATTATTAATTAATTAATTAATTTCATTTATATTGAGCAATCTTGATAAGACCTGTTATGTTACCGAAAGTTTATTTATGTAATACTAGCTTCTGCCCGCAACTTCGTCTGCAGAAAATTGCGATATACTGTAACTAAAAAAATAAAAAGCAGCGCATGAAAATAATTCTGTTTTCGGTATTTCTTTCCGACTTGCTAGACGAAAATTGCGATAGCTCGGCTAATATGTATGATATAAATATAATTTATAGCCTATAGCACTCAGAAATAATGTAGCTTTCTATCAGTAAAAAAAATTTTGGAATTGGATCATTAGTTCCGGAGATTACCCCCTACATACAAACTTACAAATTTTACCTCTTTATAATATTAGTATAGATTAACTTTCGGTGACATAACACCTATTGGAATCTTGCCTTTTTTGTCATGCAAATACGCGTTTATTACAACTGGACATAATATGACAATTGTCAAAATAATCGTCAAAATAATGTCAAAAAATTATCAATTAATAGAATTATTTAATTTATGTTGAGGTATCTTAATAAGACTAAAACAATTTTAACTCATTCGTAAAAATGGAGAACAGTAAATGTGAGTTTGTTATGTCGCATAAAAATAATAAACTTTTGTTTCTTGATGGGTTTCTATATATGATTAATAAAAAGTGTGATAATGTGTTCTACTGGAATTGCGTGAGAAAAAAGTCGTCGAGTTGTGGCGCCACGGTAACTACAAGAAAGAATGGTGATGATCATTATGTACACTTTAACAATATATTTCATCTTCATGAACCAGATTCGAATACTGCTGAAGCAAATACCGTGAGGCACTCATTAAAAAAAAAAGCTGCCGACAGTTTTGATAGGCCTGGGCAAATTATTCAAAAAAGTATACAGGACGTGCCTAGTACGTCATCTCCTTTTATGCCGTCAAAAGAAGCTATGCGTTTGATCATTCATAGAGAAAGGATGAGAAATGAACCAAAACTACCGAAAACATTGAATGATATTGTCATACCCGACGAGTATACCAAATTTGAAGGTGAACAATTTTTAATTGGCCATTACGTTGATGAGACCGATACAATTCTTGTGTTTAGTACAAAAACAAATCTTCGCCTTTTGGATAAATCTCAATTTTGGATTATGGATGGCACGTTCCAGTGTTGTCCAAGTCTGTTTTACCAATTGTATTCGATACATGGGCAAGTGGGCCAGAATGACGATACGAAGCAGGTACTACCACTTGTTTATGGTTTTTTGTCGAGTAAATCTGAAAGAATTTATGGCATATTTTTACAAATTGTACTGCGTTACACATTCAATCAATTAAATATTAATCTCGAACCGGAATTCATTATCACAGATTTTGAGTTAGCCGCGATAAGAGCTAGTGAAAGTGCTTTCCCAAATGCAAAACACAAATGTTGTTATTTTCATTTGTCCCGAAATATTTGGAAGCATATCCAAAAGGAAGGATTAACAAAAAAGTATGTTAGCGACAGTAATTTTGCGCATCAAATGCGCCATCTAGCGGCCCTTGCTTTTTTAGATCCGGCTGAGATACCATCCGCATTTGAAATTATTCGCGACCAAATTATACCCGAAGAAGCAAAAAAAGTGACTGATTGGTTTTCTGAATATTATGTTCATGGAGTTTATAAACGTGTAACTAATCTAAAGAAGGTGTCAACACTGAAATTACAGCTGAAGAAGTCGGCCCCAAGATTTCCGCCTCAGATATGGTCCGTATTAGATTGTGTGAACGCTGATATCCCAACTACCCAAAACAATATTGAAAATTGGCATAATCGTTGGAATAACTTGCTGAACAGGAAAAAATTCAATATCTATAAATCGATGAAAGAATTGCAAAAAGAACAAAAAAATACAATTTTGGAGATTGAGAGAATTAATGCTAATATAAAGAAACGTAAATACAAAAAATCATGCCATATCCTAAAAATCAGAGAACAGTTATTAAAGAAGGATAACGTAGAAATAATAGAATACATAAGTGGTCTTGCGTACATAGCGTATATGAAGATTTAATTTTATATACAAACCTAAAATAAAAAAATTACTGATACTATAATACCTATTTAATCTAAATGGTGTTTTTAATAACATTATGTTATGTAATGCTCGAAGCGCATTTTTTTTTGTTTGGTTCTGGTTTAATTTGTTTTTTTTTATTTTTATTAATTTAAAGATATATCTATATAATAATGTGGTTTGTTTATTACCCATTACAATTGTTCCAATAGCGATAGTGTCGATATCGAACTTAGAAAGCATACGAGTGCAAATAGTCCTATTGCACTCGTATGCTTTCTAACTAACAGTACGGAGGCATTCATTCATACTTCGTAACAGAGTAATTTCGAACTGGCGTACATCGCACTCGTATGCTTTCTAACTAACAATACGTCGGCCTTGCATACTTCGCTCCAGTGAACTTTCGAACTGGCGTACATCGAGATCCTGTACTTTAGAACTAACATGCGTCGACATTTCAATCTTCGACATTCAGTAGCGGAGTCGATATTTATATTTCGCTTAGAATAATAATTCAAATATCAAATAGTACAAAGAGCTTAAATCATTATTTATTCGCTTTATATATGAGGTTTAGTGTTTTCAGACATTATATAAAATATAAATATTTCATACAAAATATTGTGGCGACATTAAGAGTATCATATTTTTATCGTATTTCATCTAATATGACAGGTATCTGGTAAGTATTTTATTTATATTGTTCAAAAGGCTTACTGCCACCTCTTATAGCAGTACTATTTATATATTACTTAACAGTGGGAAAGAGATGGAGAAGAAGTCCTGTAAAGCTCCGTCTCTTGTTCGCACTGAAGCGGCACCAGGTAGCAACTAGCTTCATCTTTCTAACTGACCGACCGGCGACCCCTTGACAATTCAAAGTCAATTCACTTTGAGTTTGAGTTTGAGGTAAAAATCAGCACGTAGTCGTCGGCACATCAAGTTAAAAACAATCAAAATTAAATAAAAAATTCTATCAAAATTTTATAGATTTTGAACTTTATTAGAAATTTAGGAGAATATTATTTAAAATAGCTTTAATGTAATAGGAGGAGCTCATGGCTAAGCAATAACAGTCGCATGGATTATCCATCAGGTTAAGCTCCGTTTGTCGGAGCTGATCCGTGGATGGAAGACTATCTTTACATAACGAGACTCTTCCGTGCCTTGGAAAGCACGTTAAGCCGTTGTGCCGTGTAGTCAAAAGCCCGAAAGTCTGGCAGTCTTACCAAGGGGTATCGTATTAACCAGTTACTGACTGGGTTGTGGCGGTCAGATAGGCAGTCGCTCCATGTAAAATACTGCTATTCAGATGCATCCAGTTAGACTGGAAGCTGACCCCAACAAAATTGGGAAAAGGCTAGGCAGATTGATTGATAATTAAAATAGCCACATGAACAATATCATCATTTGTATAGGTTAACTGGTGTTATTTCAGGAGGGTTACATTTGAATAATCAATTCTTGCTCTGTCGGGAAAATGAATCTCCCTGGCCTGCCTTAACAAAGGGCATTAGCGAACCAAAGCACATTCATTTAATTGTTATGTGCTACTACTAATACAATTTTGTTTTCTGTTTTATTGGTATATTCAGCCAGTGATTTTCGTTTATTTAAGCTATTATAATAGGCTGAAACGGTTATGGCGCCATCTACATCGTCACATGCAAACTACGCATCACCCTGACGTCTTGCAAAATCCTGCATCGCGCAAGCAGAGTTTACTGCGCGACTAGCATTTATGACAATAAATTGTCGGTGTAATCCGATCCAGCCTGTACTGCTGCCCTCCCCCAGCGACGCTCTAGGCCGAGGTCCGAACCCCACCAAAGGTGCTCTTAGCGTGTAGTCGCCGTGTTAAGTTTTAGCGGCTGACAATCACTTAGGTAGAATTAAAAGCAGCAGTTCACAAAAAAAAAACGGGCTGTAGAACCCACCAGCTATAACACCAGCCGGTCGATTCCGTAAAAATCTCACCGCAAAAACCTAAATAATTTAATAATACATATAATATCCTTGGACATTTCACACAACGCCTTATCGTCCCAAGCTAAGCAACCTAATGCTTGTGTTATGGTAACGAGATGGCTGATAAACTACTTATATACATATTTTTTTTGTAAATACATACATATTATAGATAGAAAAACACCCAGACCCGTAACAAATACTTGCAGGTCGTACAAATATTTGGTCCGTGCGGGAATCGAACCCGCGACATGCTGCGCAGCAGTCAATCGCTCTACCGCTGCGCCAACCGTGTCGTCAAAATGAAGTAAGCATGAATTGAGCTGTCATTCAGCCTAACGCTAGGGATTGACAATATTGACAGGTCACTTTAAACCCACTTCATCTACGTTTTCACGGTGTCATTTTTATAAAATAGCACCACTAGTCTTCTTGGTTAAGCGGGATTGTCCGAAAGGGTTACCGCTACCCCGGAACATAAAGGGCTACGGAAGGAACATGGATGGGTTTTAGTCAGTAAGAGTCTGACACTCCCTTCCGCTCCACTCAGAGCGGGAGCAGTCATTCGATGATTTCCCAGCCTTAAAAAAAAAAAAAAAAAAAAATAAGTCTTCTTGGTGGGAGGATGCTTGTGATGGCTAAATATTTTCACTAACAGTGCCTACCTAGCTACCTGTATAGAACAAAGTGAGAGACCTCCTATGAGAAACCGCCACGTATCAACTCTGTATTTGAATATTAATCACACGGTTAATTAATAATCCATTGTCGAAGCGAGCAGGTGGTTAAGTGATATCAGTTACAGGTAGGTATATTGTGTAAACATAATATTGTAGGTACCTCTCAACTTTTTTAAATAACAAAGAATGAGAGGATTTTTATTAAACTACAACATCTATTTTTTTAATTCTGATATATTATGTAGTCATAAGATAAGCAAGTCTTTAGCAACGATTCACGCCATTAAATACATATCTAATAATAAGGGTATAAAAATTATCTAAATGCCACTTTTGCCATGATTTTTTCGAAGAAATAAAAATAAAATAGAAATTGTAATAACAAAAAATAAAATTATGAAGTCCAAATTTCTAGACCCGCATTAAATATCTAAGAAATTTAAACTAAAGACCTGTCAGTCACACACAACCCACAAGCGCCCTAGATAAGAAAATTAAGATAAATTACAAATAAATCCTACCATTTGAAGAAGTCTATTTCATAAAAGCTTAACGTGACGCAGCTTGATCCGTGCTCACAACAGCACAACTCAACAGACCTCCACTGTACTCCAAGCTGAGGACATTGTAGAGTACATACGGGTGAAGGCCAACTAGACCTTGAGGGTGGAGAGGTTGGAGACGCGCTATAACACTAATTTCAAGTCGTTTGTGGTGCGCGTTCCGACTCACCATTTGGTGACCTTCCTCAAGAAAGCGTTTTGGCCGAAAGGTGTGCTGTATCGGCGTATCCGCGGCCTGTTACGCGATACCTCACATTGTTTGTTTAAATTATGTAGTTTATAGTTATCATTTTTATACGTATATAAATATAAATGTACTGTGTTTTACGGGTCTTCGTTGTCTGGAATATCGCCAGTATACCTTGATGGGTTAGGTAGGAGGTCTACCTTTAGCTGCGGTGGCCGAGTGGTATCGGCCTACCACCATAACCCAGATTCCGGGTTGTTACTGAGCAATTCCAGATGTATAAACCCAATAAGACTTTGCCCGACCCGGGAATCGAATCCAAGAGCTCATGCTCAGCAGTAGCACTTGCGACCATTGGACAAATGAGGCAGTAATATGAAATTCCTAATTATGTCAAAAATTGCCTTTGCTCTAAACTTAGAACTAAACACGTTCATATTCACGTAATGTCAGTTGTCAAGAAACTTTTAAATTACCCCTGATAAGTGTAATATACACTCCTACATAATTACTTTTCTTTATGACTTACCAAACTAATTAACACAGTTTTTCAAAGGTTCGCTATATCTCATGAGATTCTACTTTATTAAGACTTTCGTCCGTCAAAAGGTCACATGGTCATTCATAATTCATAAGTCTGCTGAACAGATTAGACTTAAGTAATGGTCCCAACGAGCTAAGTATTAAGAAAACTCGTATCGTAAAAGAAGTATTTTTCCTAATATTTTTATGTGCCTTAACTAAATTCTTTGGGTCGAGAATCATTTAGCGTGAGAGTTAGAACTTTGCCAAAGTACGTTTGACATTAGGTTTTAACCTTTTGAACGCCATTGTCACATATACGTGACAAGCAAGCGTATGCCTTGTACGCCAACGACACTTATATGTGACAGGGCGCGTACACCATAACACGAAATAAATAATTAAATCATTACTTTTGTGTGTGTTTTTACAGATATCTTAAAATTGAAGCTATCGTACGTATTTAATGACATAAAACAAATTAAAAAAACCATGGATATTGGGAAATTCATAATAACAAGAAGAAAAATAAATGTAGCTTGGCGTGGAGGGCACGCGCGTGCATTTATGCTGCTACGTTCAAAAGGTTAAACCTAAACAAGAGTCAGACCATTACCTATAAACTATTACCTAAACAAGAGTCAGACCATTACCTATAAACTATTACCTAAACAAGAGTCAGACCATTACCTATAAACTATTACCTAAACAAGAGTCAGACCATTACCTATAAACTATTACCTAAACAAGAGTCAGACCATTACCTATAAACTATTACCTAAACAAGAGTCAGACCATTACCTATAAACTATTACCTAAACAAGAGTCAGACCATTACCTATAAACTATTACCTAAACAAGAGTCAGACCATTACCTATAAACTATTACCTAAACAAGAGTCAGACCATTACCTATAAACTATTACCTAAACAAGAGTCAGACCATTACCTATAAACTATTACCTAAACAAGAGTCAGACCATTACCTATAAACTATTACCTAAACAAGAGTCAGACCATTACCTATAAACTATTACCTAAACAAGAGTCAGACCATTACCTATAAACTATTACCTAAACAAGAGTCAGACCATTACCTATAAACTATTACCTAAACAAGAGTCAGACCATTACCTATAAACTATTACCTAAACAAGAGTCAGACCATTACCTATAAACTATTACCTAAACAAGAGTCAGACCATTACCTATAAACTATTACCTAAACAAGAGTCAGACCATTACCTATAAACTATTACCTAAACAAGAGTCAGACCATTACCTATAAACTATTATCTAAAAACATTTGAAGAACGATTATAAAAAAAGACATTACTCATGCAAATAAATAAGGCAGAGAAACATTTTTGAAAATCATAAGTTACAAAAGATATTATCCGAAATGCAGACTTCACCTCTTTCTACAGTTAAAGCCAAACTTTAATCTAAACTGAACAAGATAAGAAATTTTAAAATACCTATCTAAAATTTAAAAGTCGAAGGCTAACCAAACCTCTATTTTAATTTTGAACAGATGAATAGCCACGCCACGACCAAAGCTGTTCACAATCTTGTACAGTTTCCAATTTCCTTGTAGACAAAATGAGCATCCACTTTATGTATTCCATGTAATCCCGACATTGTCGTCGTAGATATAATGCGATGTGTGCCAATGTCGTGATACATAATAAACCGTTTGTTTAGCTTCCGATCAATATTGTCGACGGAATTACGGGAACATCGCATGTATAACACTATGTTTATATATGTATGTAAGTATGTTATTGTTATCTCGTTTGCAGATATTTCCGGGATCCATTCAGATGAGCATTCTTGAAATTTTGCTTAATTTGGTCCATATATGGTAAGATGGAGTCTTTGTTTCCCGATAGCTATAATCGATTTCTTCTCGGCAAGCGTGCTTCACCGATGACCTCATCATCGCGTACTATCAGGTGAGAGAGTGGTCTAGCGCGAGCCTATTCATCCCGGCCTAGCCTTTTCCCAACTATGTTGGGGTCGGCTTCCAGTCTAACCGGATGCAGCTGAATACCAGTATTTTACATGGAGCGACTGCCCATCTGACCTCCACAACCCAGTAACTGGGCAATACGAAACCCCTTGGTAAGACTGGCTGTCAGATTTTCGGGCTTCTGATGACCCGTAACGACTGTCAAATATGCACAAATGACAGCCGGGACCAACGGCTTCACGGTGCTTTCCGAAACACAGTCACGGAGGAGTCTCGGTATGTAAAAATTGGCACCCATCCACGGCCAACCCCGGCAGGCAGAATGTATGTGAGATGTGGCGAGATGAAAAAAACACTTCTTGAGAGTACTTCCTGTATTTTGGCACGTTAAACACAAATTACAGATTTTTTACTTCGTAATCCACTATTAATTCTCTATCTCTCTTACGCACAATACTCTCCCATTTATTCATCGCTGAACCATATTAAAAAAAATATATAATGTGTTCTGAATTCATATCCTACATGTACAGAGGCCAGCACTTCAAGTTACCCCAATCTGTCAAATTTCTTTGATAATTTTTGAACTTTACTACAAAAGCATAAGGTTCATTTTCAATAGGGAAAATTTGACGGTTAAGGATAGCTTGATGTGCTGTACATAATGTGTTTTTCCGAAGTGGTCTTTATGATAAGACTGTTAAAAAGGTGTTCGTTCTATTTACTGAAACCAAGTCCCAGGATAACTCAATAAACGTTTTTTCCAACAATCACTTTCCTTTATCACAAAAAAATAGTGGCATTTTTTGTGTTATACTTAAGCCACTATTCCACCAGAGTGTAGCACTGTCCGACACTGTACTGCACAGTGTACGGCACAAATGTTTCTTTCGGTGGACCCCACTCAAGTAAACGTTTACAAATGTACTGCACTTTACGCTTACAAAAAATACGTACAGTTTTGCCGGTGGAAACGGATCTAAAGCTCAGTACGTGAACAGTTGGACTTCAGCACAAAATGTTCGTGAACAAATGTGCTGAACACAATTTTGGTGGAATCGCACCTTAAGCTTTGCCTTCAACACACATCCCTGTTCATGGCAGTGGATGGGTTATAATCAAACATTAAAATTAATATGACGCTTTGAATCAAGTACAGAGGCCAGCACATCAAGTTACCACAATCTGTCAAATTTCTTTGATAGTATTTCAACTTTATTGCAAAGTCATAAGGTTCATTTTTAATTGAGAAAAATTGACAGTTAGGGATAGCTTGATGTGCTGGCGTCTGTACATTTAACGCTGATTATGACATCCTCTCACCAAAAACATTCATAACCCGACATAACATGAAAGCCTACTTAACATTCTATACACATATAACGTTCCAATCCTGAATAATCTCGAGTGCAAAGCAGAACGGAAGAAACACAATCAGGGCCACCTAATTTAACGTGTTCTAATGCGATGAATATTCTACCCAAGTGTAAGTAGGAGAGCATACGAAAATATTCAAATACATGGGGCTGAAATCACAGGAATTTTTATTAGGTAGAGTTGAGGTGAAAGGATTTTAAATTTAGAAGTGCAGTTTGTCTGATTTTCTTGAAATATCAGTTATTGTTAGCCATTGGCTGGCCTCGTTGGTCTAGTTGACGCAAGCGCTACTGCTGAGTATGAAGTCCTGGGTTTAATTCTCAAGCCGGGTAATGTGTTTTTCTATCTAGATTATATCTCGTCTCTCGATAATATTGTCGACTGCGCTTTACTCTCTTGAAAATAATTCCTAAGCAATTGACACTTCATGAAGGTCGGTAATTTATATATACATAATAATATATACATAATAATATAACTGTCAAAAACCAACTGCTGTAACAAATAGAGCTTTATGACGAGTAAGTGAGATTTTGTACGTATTTATATTTTTAATGATGTTAACTATGTCCGTATCTATTTATACAACTGTTTATTGAAAATTGTGCATACATTTTATACCTGGATTTCATTTCATTTAACCTCAAGGCTAGGCGCAGGTTGTCGCCGAAAATCAGCGCTGTGGCTCTGTGTCGCATGGGGTCGTAGCATTCTGCTGAGCGATGACCGTTTTGCGCAGATGACGCTTATTTTTTCACAACTTGTTTTTTTTTACTGCGTCATGCCGCGAGTAAACGTATTTCCTTTCTTTTTCTTCTTTCAAACGAGCCGCCGACAAATACCTCCGGTGGCTGTCGTGATTTGCTGCGATGTTAAGTACTGATGTAACGGGTGGCCGCCACTATTCAGACGTATTCAACGAATCCAAGCAAAGGTACTGCTGGTTGCTGGACTACCGGTGGTTGACGTCAGTGGCTCGTTTGCGCCGAGACTTAGGCAAAACAAATATGAGGTGGACTATACCAGCAGTTTCAAAACGCATCCATGAATCTAGCGTATCAATACAGCAACGTTCGATGGTTCCTTTGGGAAACATATCGACGTCAGGCTTTGTTTATGTGGCTTCTATTTACTTATTTAGATTTCTGTGGTCTGAACGCACAAAAGCCTATATCTACGGACTCAAAGTCAACATTCGTTAGAGAGCCGCGTGTGTCATCTTTGATAAACGTGACCAGACTGAATGATGTGAATGACAGTATGACAGAAACGAGGAAAGCTCTTTATATGGGACTTAGGTTAAAATACCTGGTGAAATCTGGGTATCTCTGCCAAGCCCTTCGAGGAATACATGCATGATGTTATGATATGTATCAATATTTGTAGAATATAAACGCATTTGTATGGGAATTCATCGAGTTTGTCACACAGTTTGACATTGTCTAGCACTTAGCGATCGAAAACGAAATGACATTTCGAAAGCTTATGCCAATTCCATACATTTCGGATTTATTTAATTTCGTTATTGTTAATGAAAATGTGACTTGTCTAGGCCCCTTGTATTATTTGAAGAGGTAGGCAGAAGTAATAGTAGGTACACCCAAATTTAGCGAACTACATTTTTGACGAGTTTATTGCCACCAGCTGGATCCAAATTGAGGATCCGGGAATTTTCTTGGCAACTGAGAAGTTCTTAGAAAACCTGGAAAAACCTACTAGCTCTTTTCAAGATATTGAGTTGGATTTAACCAAAGAGGCGATCATAGCTCTTGATGATAGTTAAACCGGCAAAATAAATACCTGCCACTGTGCACATAAAACTTTTCGACTTTGTCTCTGGGCGTGACGCCACGTCTAAGATTACGTGACCAAGGAGGTATTGCAATTTTAAATGTCAGAGGTTGCTGCTGTATGTTACGTGGGTCATGAGATATTTATTTTTATAAAAGTTGAGGGATACCACATTCATTATTTTCCAAAGCATTCATGAACTAATGAACGGAGAAATCTAGGTTCTAAAACACACTTTTAATAACTTGCTTCTCTGTATTATTCAACACCCAAAACGTAAGTTTGCTGAGAACATAAGTGTTACTCATACCTACAGTTCCAGGTCACATATAAAGTAGGTCACATAATTTAAAGCGCCCCAGTATAACAACAAACAGTGCACCCAAAACAAAACATTTTTAAGGTCCCGTACCCGAGGGAAGCCAACGGGACTGGGGTATTTATAAGGCTCCGCCGTCCGTCCATCTGTCTGTCATAGGGCTGTATCTGTTGAACCGTAGTAGGTGGACTATAGATATAAGAGACATCATTGAAATTTTCACATAGTATGCACTAGTATAGTGACAATAACAAAAAATAATAACGCAATTTTTTTTTTAAATCTTAAGGCGTTTTTTAAATCTTTATAATGGCAATACAACTCTTTGTGTGCAAGACCGATTCGCACTTGGCTGCTTTTTGAACTTAGAACCAGAAATAAAAGACAGTTATGGCCATTGTAGCATACAAAGTCGCAAGCTGTGTGAGGACTTGTTGCATGAAGTAGGAACCAAGTCACGATGCGAAATGTAGGTCTAAACTGCACAGGTAACTGGTTTCTACGTACGGAATAATTCAAAAGATGCATCTCACTTCGTCGAAGTACCTAAGTTTATTCCAGCATTCGATATTGAAATATTGTATCTTCTATTGGAAGTACGGCCAATTTAAAGTTTTGAATAAGTAGCTAGTAGTTTGGTGAATAATTTGTATGGTCGAAGCGCGCTCTTACATATTGCTTAAATTGCATGTTTTGATGACGGAACTTTGTCGGAAATAGTCTTGTTGCGACTGAATTATGTTTTATTTTATGGTGTATGTTTGGTGGAAGTTAATGGTATTAGTGCCACGAAACTTTTCTCTTTTTTGTAAAGTATTATTAGATACTTCACAACCGCTATTTACTTGTAATACTGCCATACCTACCTACTAACAGACAGACATACAAACACGGAAAGATATAAGCTATAAAAACTAGGGTGTTGAAGTTCGTATGCGTGTAAGTCATTCTTGGTTTTAATACGCAGTTCCAAAAATGTCACCATTTGTTTTAAGTGTACCTCCAAATGTAATATAACACAAGTATTTGTTATCTAACACGTCTACATTAATTAACATTGTAAACCTCTTCATAGGCATGTAATATAACTGTGTTTTATAAAATGTTGTGTTATATAATGTGGAGACACCTTTAGACAACATAACACATAAGGTCGGGATACCACTGCTCCAGTCAAGGCCGATACCACTGGGCCACCACAGCTCTTGTCGGGGCCGATACCACAGGGCCACCACTGCTCTAGTCGGAGCCAAAACCACTGTGATACCATTTTCTCCAGTCAGGGCCGATACCACTGGGTCACCACTGCTCTTGTCGGGGCCGAAACCACTGTGCTACTATTTTCTCTAGTCAGGGCCGATACCACTGGGCCACCACTGCTCTTGTCGGGGCCGAAACCACTGTGCTACCATTTTCTCTATTCATGGCCGATACCACTGGGCCACCACTGCTCTTGTCGGGGCCGAAACCACTGTGCTACCATTTTCTCTATTCAGGGCCGATACCACTGGGCCACCACTGCTCTAGTCGAAGCCGATACCACAGGGCCACCACTGCTCTAGTCGGAGCCGAAACCACTGTGATACCATTTTCTCTAGTCGGGGCCGAAACCACTGTGCTACCATTTTCTCTATTCAGGGCCGATACCACTGGGCCACCACTGCTCTAGTCGAAAACGATACCACAGGGCCACCACTGCTCTAGTCGGAGCCGAAACCACTGTGATACCATTTTCTCTAGTCGGGGCCGAAACCACTGTGCTACCATTTTCTCTATTCAGGGCCGATACCACTGGGCCACCACTGCTCTAGTCGAAGACGATACCACAGGGCCACCACTGCTCTAGTCGGAGCCGAAACCACTGTGATACCATTTTCTCTAGTCAGGGCCGATACCACTGGGCCACCACTGCTCTAGTCGGGGCTGAAACCACTGTGCTACCATTTTCTATAGTCGGAGCCGAAACCACTGTGCTACCATTTTCTCTAGTCGGGGCCGATACCACTGGGCCACCACAGCTCTAGTCGGGGCCGAAACCACTGTGCTACCATTTTCTATAGTCGGAGCCGAAACCACTGTGCTACCATTTTCTCTAGTCAGGGCCGATACCACAGGGCCACCACTGCTCTAGTCGGAGCCGAAACCACTGTGATACCATTTTCTCTAGTCAGGGCCGATACCACTGGGCCACCACTGCTCTAGTCGGGGCTGAAACCATTGTGCTACCATTTTCTATAGTCGGAGCCGAAACCACTGTGCTACCATTTTCTCTAGTCGGGGCCGATACCACTGGGCCACCACAGCTCTAGTCGGGGCCGAAACCACTGTGCTACCATTTTCTATAGTCGGAGCCGAAACCACTGTGCTACCATTTTCTCTAGTCGGGGCCGATACCACTGGGCCACCACAGCTCTAGTCGGGGCCGAAACCACTGTGCTACCATTTTCTATAGTCGGAGCCGAAACCACTGTGCTACCATTTTCTCTAGTCAGGGCCGATACCACAGGGCCACCACTGCTCTAGTCGGAGCCGAAACCACTGTGATACCATTTTCTCTAGTCAGGGCCGATACCACTGGGCCACCACTGCTCTAGTCGGGGCTGAAACCACTGTGCTACCATTTTCTATAGTCGGAGCCGAAACCACTGTGCTACCATTTTCTATAGTCGGAGCCGAAACCACTGTGCTACCATTTTCTCCAGTCAGGGCCGATACCACTGGGTCACCACTGCTCTTGTCGGGGCCGAAACCACTGTGCTACTATTTTCTCTAGTCAGGGCCGATACCACTGGGCCACCACTGCTCTAGTCGAAGCCGATACCACAGGGCCACCACTGCTCTAGTCGGGGCCGAAACCACTATGCTACCATTTTCTCTATTCAGGGCCGATACCACTGGGCCACCACTGCTCTAGTCGGGGCTGAAACCACTGTGCTACTATTTTCTCTAGTCATGGCCGATACCACTGGGCCACCACTGCTCTAGTCGAAGCCGATACCACAGGGCCACCACTGCTCTAGTCGGGGCCGAAACCACTGTGCTACCATTTTCTCTATTCAGGGCCGATACCACTGGGCCACCACTGCTCTAGTCGGAGCCGAAACCACTGTGCTACCATTTTCTCTATTCAGGGCCGATACCACAGGGCCACCACTGCTCTAGTCGGGGCCGAAACCACTGTGCTACCATTTTCTCTATTCAGGGCCGATACCACTGGGCCACCACTGCTCTAGTCGGAGCCGAAACCACTGTGCTACCATTTTCTCCAGTCAGGGCCGATACCACTGGGCCACCACTGCTCTAGTCAGGGCCGAAGCCACTCGACTACTACTGTTTTTAACAACCCTTATAACATTAATACTTATTGTTTTATATTATTAAAAATCAATTCTGTAGTTTTCACGACTAAGGAACAATGTCTCAAACTTTGCCTCTTCATGGTATCAGGTTTTCTTCGTTTGGTGTCTCCTCAACTAACTGCTGACAGTTTCCGAACTTCAACGAGAAAGTTCCTTAATTTCTCGTCTTTAGTTTGTCTTACTTATTGCATTGTACAAAATTCTGAATTTCGGAGCTATACATTTTGGCGTGATTTTAATTTTATGATAAATGTTAGAAAGTCTAGAATTTTGGTGAGGTTGGGATGGATCGAGCTGTGGTTTGCACTTAACAAATCAATTGATGACAAATGACGTAGCAGATTTGTCAGGGTAATGGCAGTGCCATTTCAAGGTGAAGGTTTATTAGATATGGTTTGGTCTAGTTGTAGCAAGGTTTTTTTTTACTATTTGCTTTTTTGTGTTTAAATAAACTTGTTAGTTGACTTGTTAACACGGGCGTGGTTTTAGACAGTAAGAGAGTGACAGACCCCTCTGTCCACCTGAGGACAGAGGAGATTATAAGGATTTCCACCCCGACCAAAAAGAGAAGGTTTCTTTCCCTCTCTTTCTCAGTCTAATAAATTTGATAAAGCTATGAAATGTTTATGCCTTATCCTGAAGTATGTTGAGCCTAGGGCGAATTTTAACTAGAAACGGAACGCGATCAATTTATGAAACCCGTTATCAGTGTTATTATTTTCTGTAAACATTGACAATGACAGGTCTTAAACGCGGTTTAGTGAAGTTTGCACAAAGTGATCCCTTCCTAAAGGTTGTCCCAGTTAAACATTACAGATATTGTCGTGAATCTCGACGTAAGTTTAATTTAACTAAGATCTATGATAAACAGAAATTGTACTCGCATATAACTTAAACCCCTTCAACTTTAGGCTGCATCAACCATTTACAACAAACTACAACCAAGCGTTACTATGATTCTCAATTTCCTTTATCAATCATCTGGGGTTGACGTGACAAATATACCTCCTCTCGAGGGCTGATGGCTGATGTATGTGAACGTGTGTCAGAGATATGCCAATGTCACGTGCAAGCTTGTAACATGGGTTTATACGTCATATAGAATAATGATATATAGAAGCGGAACTTCTGATCTGAACACATGAAAAGATCAGTTGAGTAATATACTTGCGCTATATTGATGAAACGGGATGTTTGCTCACGAAACGCTCACAATCATAAGCAGTCGCTAGGGTCTTCGAAGATTTGGGGTCGTAGCTACCACAATCGGTACAGATCTCGATAAGGTCAGACGGACCATTGACCATGTAGGCCGGCAGCGTACGTTGTGTTGGCGTTAGATACGATCAACACAGCCGGGGTCGTTTTGTCACGTAAACCGCTCTTTGCTTGATCTTCGTCTACTAAAATTGACAGATTGTCAATTTTGGTTCGTTTTGGATTTGGCCAACACGGATCGAACCAGTGTATAGTTTTTTTATCTCACAAAGTGACGCGCGCTTTATTTTTGGTAATCAAGTATATAAACACGTTGTGAATGTGTGTGCAAGTGCACAAACAATGGGACGCTTAATATTTTGTCCTGCCTGTCCTGTTGTTTGCACGTTAGAGGGTACCTTTACGCCATGCATGTTTGGCGCCAAACACGTAGCCATATTCTAGGCCGAGTCCATTTAGATTGCCATCGACACGCTAAGAAGAAGTCCAGGAACTCTGGGTACCGTCCGAGACATTGGCAAAGTCAAAAATGTGTATGTATATGCTGATGCCACTCGTCTTCACGCACTCATTCACAGCGTGTTTGTACACTTGGTTACCATAAGTAATGCACGCGTCACTTCGTGACATAAAAAAACTGCAATAAGGGCTGGTTTTTGCCAGCATCGTCGGTCGCACAAAGGACAATATTTTGTTTCGCTTCTATTCACTATTGTTACTCTATGGCTTAGATCTCTATGACTAATGATTATTGTTGTTCTATGTATAGGGGTTGAATTAGAGCAATTGTAGTTGCGGTCGACAGCTGGATTGATGTTCGATTTGGGCGGTGTATGGTTTGTATTGACTGCAATAATTATTGAGTCGGTATATTATTAAGAGGCGTTGGTAGGGATTGAGACTTTAAAACATTAAAAGAAATGAAAATTTTAGCGATGTTTCTGATTATACATACACACACATTTATACATTAACAAGCACGAATGTCTATGTAGGGTCTTGATCTCTTCATTTTTCTTTTCGTGTGGTTAGTGACTAACCCGGTTTCAGAGTTTTTATGCTGCCCATGGGCCTCTGACTTAGCTTCACATACTGTTGAGAAATATCTCTCACGCAAGCCAGTTTCCTGTAAGCAAGTGATAACTCAAACTTATTTTCATCGTTACTCAAAAATTGACCAGATCACCAGTCGAGCTAAAATCATCCATCAATTTTGATCGCGCGTATTAGGAATGTTGTTATTTTTTTTTATCCGCAAGTACAGGATCAAGGAAACTAAAAAAAAAACAGCCAAGTTTGACGTTAGTAAAATTTGTAGCTGACAGTGGGATTTTAAATTGGAGTTTCATGTTTGATACCTCATGCATGCCAAATTCATGTGCCCTTTCCTTAAGAAAGGGCACATGAACTTGGAAAAACCAAGGTGCGTGCCGTGGGTTTGAACTCGAGACCTAAGACTTGACAGTCTGACGGTCATACCACTAGGCTATCACTACTATTTAAGGGTCTTGATTATTGGGAAATATTACAGACAGAAACAAATTAATCTCGGTATAGAAATGGTGAGACGTGGTCATTAGATCCTACCTAATTCTCATCAACGAAGAACAACGAAAAATCGCAACAATATCTTATCCAATTCAATTTATTCTTAAAATTCACAAAACTATTTCAATATTTACTATCGGAGTATAAACGATACGAGCGTTCTGGTCGTAACTGAAACAATGTTAGTGTTTATCTGCAACCGTTGTTTTCAACAACAGAATGTACCAGCATTTGTCGAAATTCATTTAACATTCGTTCGAAATATTACAATGTGAAGTAACATGGAGATTGCTCCTGCAGATAACGTAAACCATAACCACATACAGTAACTTAACGTTTACGTTTATGTTATAGTACAAAGGCAGGTAAAATATTAACACCGTTAATTTATTCTAGGGCATTGTGTATGGGGTTTATGAATCGTAAAATAGAAAGTTACATTTTAGAGGTTCAACAACCGCGGTTTAGGAAAAATTGTTACGCGGAGGGGTTTTTCAGTACTTACACGTGTTTTTTTTATGAGTGGGTATAAAAAGTTATTTTTACGTGAAAAACATTAATTAGAAATTTATTCATTGCTGGATTTACTGTTCAAATTCCTATGAAAGGGTAGCTTTCTATTTTTTTTTAGTTTTATGATGTGGCAACTTTCAACTGTTTCCAAAACCCTGTAACCCTACGACACATTCCCTCATCAAAAATTAAACATTCATTCTTATCCTGTCAAAAAAACTCGTTCATATTCATTCATTCCTTCAGTTCGTTCGCAACTATCTTTACAAAACTGTTCGTTACGTGCTAAAATATTAACTAATTAAAACATATAAAACCAAAACTAACCTATTTACACAATCAATAAAAATTTGTTTAATTACTTATAAACAACTATTGTATTAACATGTATGATAATCTGTGGTCAAATACACGAGGTAAATAAGTATAGAATGGCATAAACATGACTAGTGATGGTGACCTATGATTGTACTACAGGTACACCTCTCCTTAAACCTTTGCTTTATAATCCCTATAGGCGTGATGTTATGTTAAAATTCTAATGTTCAGTGTGGCATTTACCACGATTTAAAAAAAATTTTATTATTAATATTATTTTATAACTGTTTTACGCGATGACCGAACTAAACTGACTATACCCAAATCGTTTTAACGTGGCAATAGCGCTCCCGAATTGCCCTTTCCCTAATATTTCTCTGTCTAAACAAAAGAGGATGGGGCTTAGACAAGTGTCAATCCATCCGTGTCGATTTGATTTCGAAAATTGTCGATCGAACTTATCAACGCTTTTTTATATTGATCGAATTTCGTTACACATTTCGAAAGCTTATGCCAATTCCATATATATATTTCGAATTTATCTAATTTCACTATCGTTAATGAAAATGTGACTTCGTCTCGGCCCCCATGCATGGTTTTCGTAATTGGAACATGTTGAAGATCACAAGAGATATTCATTTATTCACAAGAGTGAGAGGGGAAGCACCAGGGTAGCCCGTGAAATTCAACATCATTAAAATCACCAATACAATCGTTCCATTATAAATAATAATAATAATATATATATATATACTTGTCACGGTTGCGAATCATAATTTCATCAGCGTAAAATCTGACACTGCCCTGCAAATAGCGAAAAAGTAAAAAAAAAAAAATTGAGGGCTACACTGACGCTTCCCACTTAACAAACTTTATTTCAGTATTTTAAATAAAGAATGCTATAAAATATAGGCAGGTCAATGTCCACTTTTGTGTCGCTAAAACGTTTCGAGTATACTAGGTAATTTTCCCTAACCAAAATTATTGAAATTGAATATCAGCAAGACAGGATCATTTTAAGACAAGTAAATGCGATTCAGATTCAGTGTTAATCAATAAATCCACTTAGTTGATAAAATATGCAGACCATTTGAATTGGAAATAGCTCTCGTTTGATTAATACTTTAGCTAATACTTTAAGTGGACTGAAAGAATCCCATTTACACGAAGAGAGTTTCTTGACAGTTTTATTGCGAGAAATTGTATGGACTATATTACATAATTATAAAAACTTCACGCCTGTTACCCCCGAAAGGTTAGGCAAACCGGGAAAAAACCGGGTATTGGGGAAAACCCGGACAATGAAGTTTAGTCTGTTACAAGTTTCAAAGGAGAACATTCAGGCACTATAAATTTTCGTGCCTCTTCTGAAAACCGGCCAATGAAAAAGAATGGTACGTGTGGATTGCTCTCAGCCAAATTATATAACTAATGAAATGTAATTTTCATACATTTATTTATTAAACCATTCATGTACACACATTAAAACAGAAAATAAAATAGGAACAGAAAATACGTACAGTCAACAGCAAAAGTAGATGATCTCAGAAATTCAATACTAAAGAACGGAGTTCGCGTCAGACCTGTGTGGTGTCAGAGTGATTCAAAAGTTTGTGAATAGAAATTATACCACACATTTACTACTAGTACAGCTGCCATATATTCGGGAACACCGTTCATTAGTATTGAATTTCTGATTTTGATCATCTACATTTGCTGTTGACTGTACAAAGGTGATGCTTATTTCTAAAGAAATCTCTTCCAGCATACCCGCGATAGGAAAGTTGATGAAACAGATGTAGACAAAGTGAAAGATAAAAGAGTTATAGACATTTATTGATTTCTGAACTGAAAGGCCTAAAATAAATGATCTCTTTTGCGTGCGCTTTTGCCTACTACAGCTGGCAGTTTTCAAAGGCGATGGTGCAAACTCCACAAAAAATATTAAAAAAAAATATTTTATTATTCTTGCCTCGTAAGCGACAGAAGTTCTCTTGCTTCATCAGGCGAGAAATTATCCCCGTGGAAATGAGCCTTCTATTAAGCTTTAGTGTTTAGTAATTAGAACAATCCATTTCTATTTAAGAGACATTTTCACCCGATTATTTATTCATGCGAAAGATGGTTCGTTGTTCTGTTTTACTGCCCTTGGGTTTAACAATACATCTATAGTTCGATGTTATGTTTGACCTAGAGTCTGACCAATGCGCCTTCCACTTCTTCGCCATGGCCGATGGGTACAATTCTAACATTGAACAAATATTTAAACGGCCTATCTAAATAACTAAACCCATGACAGCATATCAAACCAGATGCCTTTCTTTTTTGAGGGTGGGAAATCATCAAATGATCCCTCCAGCTCTGGGTGTAGTGGAAAGGCGAGATTGACCAAAAGGGTTACCGCTACCCTGGAACATACAGGGCTAAGGAAGGAAGATGGATGGGTTTTAGTCAGTAAAAGTCTGACACTCCCTTCCGCTCCACTCAGAGCGGTTCCCGGCTTCATTTGATGATTTCCCAAAATAAAAAAAAGACTCTTACTGACTAAAACCTATCCATGTTCCTTCCTTAGCCATAGGTATGTGTTCCGGGGCACCAGTAACCCTTTCGTACAATCCCGCTGACATCACGTGCCCTACTTCAATGATTTAAAATATATGAAAACGTACAACTAATTCTGAGAACAATAATATTTTACCTATCAACTTCAAGCAAATAAGTACACTGTGCAATGGACTCCATTCTGCAAATAATCGGCCATGCGAATATCTAATTGTATGCCACGAATGTAGTTTAATTTGCAGTAACTGTCACAAGATGGGGCTCGTGTAATGCAAACCTGGTATCTGTGATTTATCTGGAGAACGTGGGTATATAATTGTGTTCCTCTGTGTAAAATAAAGGTAAACTGGATCTGAAAGACCACCTCCTATAACAGTAGGTATTATTTTAATATTACTTTAGTGTGAGAATGAGACGGAGGTATACAGATCGTATAGGTCTATCTCTTTCCCATTGTGAAATAATATTTGAATAATACTGCTTTAAGAGGTAGTACCTAGTCGGCTCCCTGAAATTGTTAAAAGAGGCCGTTTATTTGACAACCAGCGACCCGCCCCTGCTTTACCTACACGATTTTTAAGAATTTGCAAATTATCGAGATAGTTCCAAAATACTGTAATGTATTAGTATTTGCAGTCATTTATTGGCGTATTATCTTCTCCACGTTCTACAGCATTCTGCTGATTGAGGGCTTCTTAAATTGCACGCCATTGACCTCGATCCTGAGCCAGCCTATCATCAATCTAAGACCATGTTAGTGTCAAGCACATCAAGCTACCCCAGTCTGTCAAATTTCTTTGATAGTTTGTCAACTTTATTACAAAATCATAAGTTTCATTTTCAACTGTGGAATTTTGACAGTTTAGGATAACTTGATGTGCTGGCGTCTGTACATAATAGTGGGTTATTCTGTGTACACAAATTAACTATTGATTAAGTGACTGCGTATACCAAGTACACGTAAGCATGTGTTATATTAATTTGATTAAATAATCAAATTCAATTATTGAGGCGAACGTTTGGCATTCGATTAAGAGACATCACGAATAATTCCTATTATCTAATATAAGTCATAACTATATTATGTTGTTGATGATAGCATGAGTAAAACCTTACAGCCTGGATGGTGAAAGAAAGAAGGATAGAAAATACGATAATTTGCGGCAAATATGACGCAGTAAAAAAAACAAACAACAATAAAAGCAAGTTTTGGGTACATATGCATTACAGAAGAATGGTGAAATGGTGAAGCTTTTTTTGTTACAAGAAGAAAAGCATACTACATAGCAGTACGATGCGACAAGCAAGAAACTTAGGCTTAAATGCAGACGACAAAAAAGTCGCATTTCATCATCATCTGCCTAGCCTTTTCCCAACTATGTTGGGGTCGGCTTCCAGTCTAACCGAATGCAGCTGAATACCAGTATTTTACATGGAGCGACTGCCTATCTGACCTTCACAACCCAGAAAAAAAAAGTAATACGCAAAAAAGTCGTATTTAAGTGCGTCAAATTCATTCATTCATTTCAGACAAACAAAGTTGTCGTAGCTGCTTTGTGCTGGATTAAGGCTGCTCCACCATCCACCAGAGATGTCGAGGAAATAAACCAATAGGATCACTTCATTCTCTTCTTTCAAATATTTTTACGAAATGACTACTTCACCACATCATAATATTTGAGCACAATACGAACTTAGACAGTTGTAATGATAATTCTAAGGATTATAAGTCTGAAAATGAATATGTACATATGGTCACGAATCTTATTTTGATTGAACATGACACTGCCCTGCAATTTGAAAAAAAAAACCTTCGTTTCAATTTTGCGGCATGCCCTGGCGCATCCGCCTTTATTGATAAAAATGTAAAATAATTAATTTTTTGCGATCCTGACATTTAATTTCATCTTTTTTGAAAATTTAGATTACTATTCATACAGGTATTTTAATTTATTATTAATTTTGAATAAAAGTGAATTAAATGTAATTTCCGTTTTAATTCAATTTTAAAGTTGGGACTGTTGAAATATTATAATAATTGTTTTTAGTTTAAATTTCACTACTAACATTACTTTTTCATAAGTATTTGTGTTACCAACAATTTTATGGATCTTGGAAATCTGAAATATATTAAAATATATATAATTACACATTATCGTGACCTAATTCAATCCAAATACCTTCCTAATTCCAATTAATGAGATACACCAACTTGCTGTAGACCTAAGTACCTACTGTTGGAAATACGTGCCCCAATCACGGTAATTGAAATACAAATTAGTTAATACGCTCTCGGCATTAAGTATGAATTAGTGAACAAGACTGTTTACATAATGTAGCACTATAATTATTGTTATGAGCTGATTGATAAGAGGCCACCATGAATACAGAATATGATGAATAATATTAGTCAGTGATTACAGGGCAAAGGTCTCTTCGCATGCAAAGAAAAAGCGGGCTTTGCCAACACGTGATACCGGCTGGAAAAAACAACCGCTTTCCAAAAAAACAGTACAAAGGCTGGCTAAATTACGTAAGTCGGTGGCAAAAACAGAAAATACAAAACCAGAAAAATCGACTGCCGAACTTTTTTTGGAAGTCGGTTGTTTTGTATTGAAAAAAGTAAGTAAGTAAGTAAATCATTTATTTGCGTAAAACATGGTATACATTGTTGTTAATAGTATTACAGCAGATCAACATGCTTCGCTAACATAAAACATAGCATGCAAAAAAAAATATTTTGACAAAATGAGTAAGGAATCAACATCTCACATCCATAAAATCATGTAAACTGTAAGTTTTTTTATTTTTCAATTTTAAGTTTTGGTACCTACCTGGGGTACAGTCACCACACCAATCGTATCCACTACTTAACTTGCTATGTAAACAACCAAGTGACCTGAAGTACTAAAATATCATCAAGATAAAAGTACCTAATGGAAGCTAACTCAAAAACTATTCAAACGAAGTTCATAAAATTTATGTGGAACCACTTCTAAAATATTACCAACAAAGAAAGAATTATCAAAATCAATTCATAATAATTAGCAGAGTAATGGCGTAGAAAACAAAAAAAAACAGTCCAATTGAGATCCCTTTTTTTAAAGGCAATTAAAACTACTAATTAGCCAAGCAACTGCGAACAACTCGGACGTAGCGTGGTTGCTCGCAGTTCTAACCTAACCTATCCATTTTGCCGGGATGCCCTAACTTAATTACTGTGACCATTTCGGCTCTCGTGTCACAATTTCAACCTTTTTTTTTGTCCAGGGTGGAAAATCCTCATGGATGTTCCCCGCCCTGGGAGGGGGGGGGGAGGGGCCAGTCATACTACCATACGATACGACCACGCTGATGCATTCTATTGTCCCCAAGCCAAATGGAAAAAACGAAAGCCTTATAACTTAGTCATGTCTGTCCAGACATGAATGGCCAGCCATTCGTTCGTCAGAAAGTCAATCAGCTATTTTATTCAGAGACTATTGGCACTTTTTTGATGCTATTAATTAGAAGGCACATAATAGGTACACCTTTTCGGTGCATTGCTAGAAAATGGTGTACAGAAATAGCGAAAAGACTATTAGGGGTGGCACTGACACACACACATACATGTAGTTAGCCGATGGATAAAAAAAATCAAATGTTTATAAGTGTATATTTTTGGATTCCATAATTAAAAAGAACATGACTTAGTATTTATAAGTGCTGTTTTTATGTTATTATTAAGAATTAAAATGAAATGTACCAATTGACAATTTTAACCTATTTCCTGAATGCAAAAATTTTATAAGTTCCTAACCTAACCAAAACTATTAACAAAAAAAAAATGGCATCGAAAAATTCCTGGAACGTGGAAATACTAGACTCTGAACTAGGTGACAGCGAGCCCTGGGGTCACGGGACGTGTCAACCAGCCGTTGATAGATCTCGTTCAATAAACCTTGAGCACTTGGAGCCTACAGCCCAAAAATTCAACCTTTAACGGCTTGAAAACATAATTATCGATAAGGTTATTATACTTTCGCCGCTCAAGGTTTTCCACAGCAGCAGTGACAGCAAAGCCCACCGTGCCAGAAGATGGGATGGTGACACAAGTCTTGTCCCATCCAACTTCCATGGACATAAAGACATGGCCTGCGAGATATAGGATATTTTAGATTGTTTTTTGTTGTAGATGGGCAATATTTTAAGCGGTCATTGTACTCATCATTATGAACAACTTTTACCGTGGGAACACACCAGTAATCGTGAAAAAAAAATCAGCTGTTCCCTACATTTTGACGACTTATGCGAGCATTATGTATGGAACAGCTGACTTTTTTCTTCATAAAGTCACTATTTGTCCTTCTTGCCATCGTTTCCACTCACATTAGCCGTGTTTTGTTAATCCCCCTAAAGTAGAATAAGATCATAATTATAAATAGGTAGGTAGGTACAGAAGCCTACACACATTCACCGGTAATGGTAGCTTTCCACAAAATAATAATATTACTATGAATGGTCCGCCTACGCTTCATTCTGTGCTAAATGTTAGCAACAAATGACATTAACTGTGACGTATTGATGCCGTAAATGACTCCTACGCACCGAGTTGTTTCGCTTTGTAATAATAATGTAGTTGTTTGGTAGTCAACAATACTACTTAAAGGGTGCTTACAGGCTATTAGTAGGTTGTATAGTTACCTAAAACAGTAACACCCGTATCCACTAATACTGTTTTTTTTGAGGGTTGGAAATCATCAAATGACTCCTCCCGCGCTGGGTGGGAGCGGAAGGGAGTGTCAGACTCTTACTGACTAAAACCTATCCATGTTCCTTCCTTAGCCCTTTATGTTCCGGGGTAGCGGTAACCCTTTCGGAAAATCCCGCTGACCCGGCAGGTCCACTAACCCTAGTTAGTAGGACTATAATAGATAACTATAATATATATAGGGTGTTTTTCTATGCAAAATATGTATGTATTTACAAAAAAAAAAAAAGTATATAAGTAGTTTATCAGCCATCTCGTTACCATAACACAAGCATTAGGTTGCTTAGCTTGGGACTATATGGCGTTGTGTGGAATGTCCAAGGATATTATATTATTATTATTATAATGCAATATAATTATATCATATAGGTATACATAAATATATATAAATACAAGGAAGACAGGTGGTGAGATAACTCTACGCTATTTGTAATGAAAATAACTAAACAATAAAACAAAACAATTAAACAATTTATTTTAATAAGACTGTATGCCTGGGATCAACACAAATTATGAGACTGCGTTAGGCATAAAGTGATTAATACCAAATAATGATATTTATTTACCCATTCATTCCAATCCATTCTTGTGCCAGATTTAAGAAATAAAACTAGTTGCGTTTAACTATGTTATTCATTGATAGTTATAAGTGTAAATACATTATTTAATGACACGTGAAATTATCAAGCTGGATGCCAACCCCAACATAGTTGGGAAAAGGCTAAGCTAGATGATGACGTGAAATTATCAATAACTAAGATTGAGCTACTAGTTTATTTTTTTTATTTAAAATTTGCGCACACAATTATATTTGTACAAAGGTGTAATTAATTCCTTAGGTATTATCTACCAGTCAAGTAAGGGCGCTGAAGAGATTGTTTGATACTCCACCAAAAGTTTGTAATGAGGTTACCTACTTTTTTATATGCCAGCCATTATTATGTAAAGGTAGCTTACTCAATCAAAATTCGAAGCTCATAAATCATCTACAGAAAAAAGGTGACATATTTTTAAATTGTTACACTTTATATTCGCGTCACACCAACCGAATTGCCTTAGAATTTAGATGAGGCTGTCGCCAGAACGTTTTTCATTTCGTCAGAAATACATTTCCCAAGATGTATCGATTATTATCTTCATAGTAGATATCGATTTAACAGCCTACTTAACAGGAATTAAAAAGGTCTGTATGTCAAACCTAGATAAATGTGCAAAATGACTATTTTCCCTCCCATTTAATATACTTGAAGCGGTATCGGATTGCACATAATAAGCAAACACAACAGCTTACGGAAGGCCATAATATTGTCCAAAGGCTTGTACAGACGCCAGCACATCAAGCTATCCCTAACTGTGAAATTTTCTCAATTAAAAATGAACCTTATGTCTTTGCAATAAGGTTGAAATACTATCAAAGAAATTTGACAGCTTGTGGTAACTTGATGTGCTGGCCTCTGTACATATAACACATAGAAAAGTAGAAGGCGAAATGAAGACAACAAAATGAAAGCGGTTGCACAATTAATAGTCGATGCTACTTACTGGTCGCAAGCGCATGTCGCTCTCCTCGCTTACATTAGGATTATTAATATTTTAGTGCAAAACGTTTTTTTTTTCAAGAAACAAACTAGCTTGTAAACAATAAAAATAAAATCTTTTAGGAAGGAGCAAACAGGATGTCAAACTTAGCAAGAAGCAACAAAGGCTCATACGCGAAACCTTGATGAAAACACAATTACAACAATATTTCATATAGGTAACTAGGAAGAAAAAGGTTATAAACTACATCTTTAAAAAAGGATCAACGAGGCTCTTGCATGTCGAACTCAGATAAAAATACAAAAATGGAAACAAAACACTTTTGGCAAGAAGCAAAAAGACTGTTTCATGCAACCTAGATAAAAACAACAATAAAATTTAATCCTTTTAATTTTCACGAAAACAAACAAAAATAAAATTTCGACACACATTGAGCAAATTACATATTTTAAAAAGCTGTTGAAATAATAGTTATCACCTCGTTAAGGAAAAATATGTTTCGTTGAACTGCAATTAAGCGCAATTGCAAGCGCTCCCTGAGCTCCAATTGCTTTACACTTTACGTTCATGTATTAACAAGTAGGCGTGACAAATTTTATTGGAGCCTATAAACATACAGCCATGGCTTTATCGTACTTACGCACAACACTATAGGTTCTGCTTCTGCTAGATAACTAAGTTTAAAACTAACTGCATTCCCATACATTTGTGTCGAATAGGTTTTCTCATTTTGTATGGGATAATACATAATATCCTTGGACATTTGACACAACGCCATATACTCCCAAGCTAAGCAACCTAATGCGTGTGTTATGGTAACGAGATGGCTGATAAACTACTTATATTTTTTTTTTGTAAATACATTCATATTATAGATAGAAAAACACCCAGATCCGGAATAAATACTTGCAGGTCGTACAAAATTAAATATTTCTTCCGTGCGGGAATCGAATCCGCGACATGCTGCGCAGCAGTCAATAGCTCAACCACTGCGCCAACCGTGTCAAACCGTGTCCGGGATAGCTGATATTCTTTTGATGATAACGGGATTATGATGTAGGTCCCATTGAGAAAGTGGTTCAGTTTTACGGTCTGTACCACAATTTTAAATATGACTAAACATTTCCATAAAACCATAGACATTTGTACGGTCCAGCGCATCAAGTTATCTACCACAAACTGTAAAATTTTCTCAATCGATTTTGAACTTAACAACAACGTTTTAATGTTTAAAATCATTTGGAGAAATTAGACAGTTTGGTATAACTTGATGCACTGGCCGTACCTACAGTTGTACAATGATGATGAGAAAATGTGCCTTAAGGTCTTGAAAACTGTTATGTCTCCCTTGAAATTTCAACATGATTTTCGCCCTGGACAATGCATTGTCTGCTCCGTTATACATCAAGTAATTTAGCTCAACGTCAGTTATACAAAGTTACGGCGTCCATTTAACGGCGCCACCTGCGGATGGCATAGCGGCTTGACGTTGCCTACTCATTCGCCTAGAATTAATTCCACCAGAATTAATTCCGAGTACCTCCACCACTTTATAGGTAACAGTTTGTTCTTATTACGTACCCACAATGGCTATAAGAGCGTCTGAGATGGAATTAAACCGGCCCCTATTGTTGTGAATTTCTATTTTGTCTGGATGTCTCAGGCGAAAAGTTGAGCAGAAAAATAATCTCTACTTAAAAACCAGACTTATTAGCCTGCTGTTTCGTGGAACTAGATCTAGAATCAGACGATCCAGAATACGGATGATAACTAGATTTTTTTTAGTCAGAAGGTAAGCTAGATTTATAAAAATATGGGACCGTATTTTTTCTATTTTTACGTAATCCAAAGATTACGCTGATAACTCAATAGTTAAAATGTGGTATGACGTCACGAGTAGGTATGTAGTTTTTATACTTACTTGTGACGTAGCGAACCCCCACTCCCCAACTTTAATACGTATTATCTCAGTAATATTTTGTTAATAATTATAATAAAGCAAAAATACGTGATTAATATTTTTTTATAATCTGAATGACGAACTTAATATAATTTCTTTTTTTTTACCCAGGCATCATCCCCATTGACGCTTCTAGGACCATAAAAGACGATGATAATGCCTGAAATGTCTGTCTGGGTTCGGTTTATGGTATACCGTATGGCATATAATGTGTAAAAGCGAGAAAAAGGATCAATAAAATATTATTTGTATACAGTTTCCTATAACATAAAATGATGTTGGCACTTAAGGGAGGAAGCATTATAACCAAGATACTTTTCAGTAAAATCTCACACATTTCTTTTAAAATAAAACCTGGTTATACATTCTCACATCTCTATACATTTAGGTAGCATAAAGTACTTGAGTGTCAAATTCAAAGCTAAATTAAAAAGGAAAAAAAAAAAAAAAGAGATGACAAGTAATGATGAAAATAAAATACCTGCTCTTTGAACACGATTAATTCTCTGCAGATTGAAATCTCATTATAATCCTTAAGAAATAAACAAGGTCATTTTCTTAACGCCAAAAGAAAAATATTATTTATTTTGAAATCATATTTTTACATCTTCTTTTGTTCACGTAAGCACAACAATTAAATAAATATTTTATAATATCGAAAACATTTTGTTTGCTGTTTTGTCTTAGAAATTTTTTATTAAGGTTTTTTTGTAACTGCGATTCACGCCTGAATAAAGCACAAATAATATTTAAATAATTGAGACTGTAAAAGACTTGTAAACTATGCGGTATCGTGCTTGTTGGCGTCACAATATCATGGCCGCAACAGTAGCGCTATACTGTAAAAATCTCACCGGGAAAATGTAGGTGAAGTGAGTTTAATTTAAAGTGAGCTGTCAATAGTGTCAATCCCTAGCATTAGGTGGAGCCACAGATTACTCCACGCTCACTTCATCTAAGATATCACGGTGTGATTTTTACAGAATCGACCGGCAGTAACGAACATTAAAACTGTACCTCTAGGTAGGAGAAAATTCTGCGATTTTTTGTGCAACAGCAAGGTCGCTAGCGCATCAAGTTATACTAAGCTTTTAAATTTCTGCAAACGATTTCAAACCTTACCGACGTTGACTGTTAAGTTCAAAATCAAATTTCTCCAAACGATTTTAAACCTTACAACGACGTTGACTGTTAAGTTCAAAATCGTGTGAGAAGTTTTGACAGTTTGTGGTAAATTGATGTGCTGGCGACTTTACCCAGTTAAATTTGATTTTTAATACTGTTCTTGGGTTTACATTGCTGTGTTTTTTATTAACTTGAAAAAATATATTATCTACATGATATTCTTTCTGTACAAAGTAAGCCAAAACTTGCAAAATGAAATGAATTTTACCATTTCCTTAAATTAAAATTATATTGGTGTATAAAATACCAAATGTTATTACAAAACAAGATTAATTTATTAAAATATTATTTATACTGGGTGTAACCGAAAGGGTATATACATACAAAAGCATATCCTACAGACCACCAAACTGAACAACTTTTACTATGGGACCAACTCCGAAAGCGTGAAAAAAAATCAGCTGTTCCCTACATTTCGAAGAGTCACGTGACCAAAAATGTATAGAACAGCAGATTTTTTTTTGCCAAAAGCATTTTACCACTTTCAACCCTAAAATAAATTATCAGGTCATGAATATTGATTCCGATTGTGCTATGATTGTGCACATTTTAATAAACAAAAAGTTGACATCAAGTCGGCGTCGAAGATTCAATAATTTAATTAAGCCTAAGTCAGGGGGACGATCAATCGTTTCCCCCGAGATTATGAAACCGGGAAGAAGCCAATTAATTATGTGAAGACGCCGTTTCTGCGAAAACTATTTAACGCTGTACAGGCAAGATTTATTTTTATAGAAAAACTATAGTATGCTGTTACTGATTTTAAAAAGACATAAAAATAGGTAAGTACTTCGGCCAGGGGCTTTTTACTACATGGTCTTTGTATTTGTTGTGGAGGTTAGATAGGCAATTGGTCAATGTAAAATACTGATATTTTATATCCGGTTAGACTGGAAGCTGACCCCAACATATTTGGGAAAAAATAGGTAGAATGGCCTTTAAAACATAACCTAACAACTTATTTTATATTTTTAAAGCATACAGGAATATTATTATTAGCAATAAAGCTATCACAAGTTAAAATTAGTTACAGGTTTTATAAGACCGATTTATAACACAGTAGGACAGCAAGAGGCACCGTCTAGTTCTGTTATGAAGTTACTAGAATCCCCAAGGAGGTCGGGATAAAAGTGACACTATAATAATATAATATAAAGATATTCATGGACATTTCACTCAACGCCATAGGATACATAGTCCCAAGCTAAGCAACCTAATACTTGTGTTATGGTAACGAGATGGCTGATAAACTACTTATAAAGTTTTTTTTTAAATAAAAACATACATATTATAGATAGGTAGACACTGCCTGATTACTCTTACTCTAGCAGAGTATCGTATTAATATTTGCATGGCAGATGTCTTCTGACGACAGAGATGACGTCAACAATTGTCGCACGACGTCCCCACGAACTGCTAACTATATTCCGGCACAATCCTGATGATATTAAAGCTGGTAAACCACAAATGCGATGACCACTTCTGGTAAAGGCTAGGCCGGTCAGATAAATCCGTGCCATAGATACGTGCGGGATAGAATCGCGGGTTGATTAATTAGGAGTGCTAATTGCTCGTCCCACAAATCCGATGATGTACGGTGCGAATTTTGATTGCCCTTACTCTTAATGAACTTTGTGATTGTATACACAATCTTCGTAGGTATGTTATCATTTTCATTAGCGCTAAATCTAATATTCTAGCTGGAACATTTTAGACCCTTCTATTTCTGAAGGGGTTAAATCAAGATTCCTAAGCAAACAATTGAAGCTTACATACGCTGCTCGCGTACATAAACTAAATGCAATAACAATCCCTGTGGATTTTGAAGGCAACTATGATTATACAAGAAGGTTCTTGGGTTCGTGAGATTAGGTAAACTAATTATATTAACGAGAATACAATAATATACGCAGATATTTAGTTGCTTCCGTATAGACTGGAAGCTGACCCCTTATAGTTGGCCTAGCAGCAGATGATGATGAATTATAATAACAAGAAACATGCATTGACATTTACAATGCCTTTCTTTTTGACATTTCCAAAAGATTCGTTATTACGTGAGCAGATCAATTTTTCGAACATATGAAACAATGGATTAGGAATTTCTTCAAAATTCTTTGAATTGTGGAAGAAAATGTGTTACACGATTGGGTTGCAGGCTGCAATTGATAAGAAAAACTAAAAAGCCAATAACCTGAATATCATTATTAATTTGTACCATTTCAATGAATCTTGGCAGGTTTTACCTCCGTTACAGTAATAATGAATCATCGAACATTACACCTAGGAAAAGTACAGAAGCCAGTACAACAACTAATCTCAAACTGTCAAATTTTCCCATTTGATTATAAACCTTATTATTTGGACTTAAAGTTGAAAATATGATTTTTGACAGATAGTTGTAGCTATAATGTGCTGGCCTCCGTACATTACCCTGACATCAATATTGATCCCATATCTTGCCCCAACATACAGCTTTTAACACAGTATCTACATCCATATTTTCCTTTCATTTTCACCCCTTAAAAAGTAAAAAAATAACCATTCTCCTTTATCTTGTAGCAAACATTGTTTCAATTTCGTTACCACACCTCTAACGGGAGATAGGCGGTTCAAACTTCAGCATTACATACGTGATACGCGCCCATACATTGTGAGAGTTATCATAACGTTGTACAAACTTGAACACTGAAAGCAATTTGTCTGTTACATGAATGTTTCTCGTGTTGACAAGGACTCCCATTTCATATTCAAACGGAATGGGCTCTATGTTTGTTGGGCGCCAATTTGTGAGTGAAGATTTTTTAACGTAGGTTTAGTTTTATTGGTTATCTCTTTTCTTTTTTTTCTTATTTCGTTTCAGTAAAAAGTTTTAGATGCAGCTCACGGCATGGTCAAAATACAGAAATTGCGAATAAAAAATGCTCGCATAACTCGTTTAGATGTAGGGAACAGCTGTTTTTTTTTTCGCGATTTCAGATTTGTTCCCATTAGTGGAAGCTGTTCTTAATGATGAATACAATAACCCCTTAAAATAATGCCCATGAATGCAATCCCACCCTGTATATATACCAGCTGGCTACAATACACAACAACTTTTAAGTTTTTTAAGCCCTGTCTGGTAGAGGTCTTAATTTATTGAGGCAGCCACAGACAAATCTGTTTTTTTTTTTAGTTCCTGGGTGTAAAATTACTGTTTAAAAACCACGTTCGTGGTCCATCTCACACCTACGCCGGAAGTCGCGGGAACGTACGATCCTTTCTCTTGAGAGATACCATTCACAAGAAAAAAGTACATACTCATGCTGGCTACTTTAGTGCACCCTTTAATTTTTCTATACTTTCGTTTGACGCAGTGCATTCATGCTTTTGTTAGCAAATAGTCGGCTTCGGAACTCTAAAATCGAATGTATGGGCAAGCCCAAGAAATCGGGTAAACTGATTAACGAAACGAATGTATGGAATGGACAACCAAGAAAATGGGTGAAGTGATTACCGATGCTTTAGTTAATACATGCAGACATTTGTTTAAATATGTTCATAACGTAGACACAGCTGTAATATGTAATTCTAATAGGTAGATACTCTGATCCATTTCACAAAAGGAAGGCATACCACATTACATTTGTTTCTCTAGTAACCCCATATTTAGGCTATACTAAGATAAATATTGGTGCTTGTGTTTTATCTGGATATTGACAGCTTGTATTATTAATATTGGCCAAGAAAACAAAGGTTTGTCGTATCAGCGGAAGATGCGAGAACACCAAATTTGCATAGGTTTTTTGCAATTTGGATTCCGTAGAACTTAGAGTGATCAGTGATTTAAATGATTTCAGCTCTGTAAATACGTAATCGCCGCGAATCATATTTCGATAAACATAAAACCTTATACTGAAAACCTTAAAAATCTAAGAAAATTTGAATTTCGCGGGTTACTCATGGCGTTTACCAACCAAACAAAATATCCCGAGTAACAACCCAACATCAAAAGAGTAGTCAAATTTTAAATAATTCAGCAGCTGTGAAAAGCGAGTCTTCGTTTGCGAGCCAAGAAATAATGAAGCGCATTCCAGCGCTGTCTCCCGTAATGAGTTGTCAAACGTCTGTGCCCCCGAGCTCGCAGTGAAAACGTAATTTGTATCTTATGTTTAATTGAAGTTATGAACTGCTAGACCAATTGAAATTGTCGACTAGAACCTTTTTTGTGTTAGCTACAGTTAAGAGTATAGTGAAGATGTCTTTTTAAAAGCCAGTCTTTATGTTGTTTTTATGGGAGTAAACTTTTTGTCCTCGTTTTGATAAAGGTTTGTTATCTTTCAGAAGGCGTCGGGCATACGTGTGGGAATTAATGTGGGTCACAAGTTTGAAGACTATATTTATACTCGCTACACGATAATGTTTTATTAAAACAACGACATAACTAAAACAGTAACAATATCTTCATTTTTTTTCGTTTTGTTTTGTATTTTTAGTATTATTTTTTATGTTTAAATATTAATAATTACATAAATTACAGTTTAGAGGCAAATTTTTATGTTTGCCTCAACAACAAAATCTCGAATTTTCTATTCAATTCGGACAAAAAAAGATTTACCAAGGGAAAACGCTGCCAAATTGTGTGCCAACAATTTTCATTCGCACCCTTCCGCCAAATCCACGATATTTTAAACAAAAAAGCAAAACATCATAAAGATTTGAATAAATTCGTATTTGTGTGTGTATAGAATTATTGTATGATGAAAATTTGCACGCGGGCGCTAACGTAATAAATTTCATGCTCTCATAATTTTGTGGCATGATTTACAGGGTGATTTTCAGCGACACAGCCCCAACGTTTTTGTACAATATGCCAATTAAACCTCAGCCTGTAGGTATATTATTTAACTGAAAGTCATTTTAAAGAGATAATTATGACGATGTTCATATTGATTAAAATGGTTGTGGTAGCTTGTAAAATTGTCATCTCATGTTGCTTAATTAACTTCGACATTTTTGATGGAGTAAAATTTAATTTAACGCTGTTTTGTTGCAGTTATACTCCATCATATTTGGCAGAAAGTTTGAATAGAATTGTAAAAAAATAACAGTCTCCTCGCCAAGAAAGATACATCATGTTCTATGGTAGATAAAAATTATGTACTTTCTTGGCATGCGACACATAAATAAAAAAGAAACTTTCTTGGCTGTCTCCAAGAGCGCCACGAATGCCCGGGGCGCCCGAGTAAATAAATATGTATGCAAACACTGCAAACTCATCAAATGGAACGAGCCGAAAGTTCAAAAAGCTTTGCAAATGAAGTCTCAACGAAGAATAGTTCTCAAAGGAATATTTTGCTTTGTCCCGCTTCCTATTTCCGATATTTTCTATCGTACGCTTAAAGTTTAATGGTTTGTGTGGAAGATCGATTGCAGCGTCAATATATTTTTATTTCAGCACACAATTTTCAGTTCGTTTGCTTCGTACTGCGGTCTCAAGGAAATAAACAAGTTGGTGGGTAAAGTTTGAATCGCTGATATGTACCATTGTTACTTCACACACGGTGCGCGCTCGATCGAGTGTGAAAGTCAATCTTAGGTTTCATGTGTTACGGTAACCTTTTTAAGTAAATTGTGTAAAAGTGAATATTGGGGCTGATAAAATCAGGGTTCTCCGATAGGGATGAGTATGTATTTGGTTTTTGTAGAAAATATTTTCACTGAATACAAGTAAATGTGCCGCGTTTTTGGGCCTTTGATATTTTTATAAAATATCGGTGCCTACAGAGTTGCTTGATTGCAACGATTTATATTGTCAAACGATTGAACTCGGTTGATTGATAATGGTCGTTGAGCGGCATTTTCGATCAATAAAATCTTGATTGTGATTGATTTTATGAACCAATCACTTTCAACACCATTAAGGCAAGTAAACCTTTAAAATAACTCACACCAAACTTTAGTCTCATAAAATAAAACTCACAAACAGAAAATATTTGTTTACTTATTTATATCATACAAAGTTTTGTTTTAAATACAACAACTGTTGCGGACGTCGACGCTTTAGAATATAAGTGATGATGATTGTATACACCGATTATTAAATCAATAAAAACACAGTTGGTAATAGGGTTAATTAAGACCAATCGTAGGGCTTGTTTTATTCCCCCAACCACAGACGCCACAGAGGCGATGTTGTAAGAAGGGCTAATGCATGGTCTGGACAGGTTCCGACAAGTCGAGACTTGTCGGGCCGCATAACTGCCGCCCTCCGCAATCGCGACTGAATAATGGTAAACAATAGGCGGACGGGCGGCGGACCATGTATTAGTCCCTCCACTACTTGCGCCCTGCTCAAAATGTATATAAGCAGGGCGACCGTGTATTTGAAGAGCCATTCGCTGCCCGACGCTCGCCCCGGACGGACGTGCCGCGCGCTACCTGCTCTCCGCTACCTGCTCGCCGCACCCTGTCTCGCCGCTAGTGTGTTCCGGTCGACGTTCCTGTCGACGCCAGTTTCGTAGTCATCGACTACAAGTGTTTCCTGTATACTACTGCCTTTTTCAAGGAGGTAGTTACAGTCGCTATTTCTTAACAGAAATTGTGTCAAAACGTTATCGTCGGTCTTGGCCCCCTCTGGGTAAAACCACAGTTTCGTGGTCCTCGGTTGAAACCTCACGGTGTCAACGAAGCCGAGTGGGGTGTTGACCCAATCACACCCGCCGATCCCCTTCAGGGTGAGGCAGTCAATTGGAGCCGAGAGCTAGAAGTTTGGCCTTGGGGGATCTCCTAGTCAACTCTAGTTTCTGACTTCGTCCACAGCAACACACCTAGTGTCGGTTGGGAGTGTCTACCCCTTCGCACTAGACCCGGTCAGGGCCCGTTCGCACAATAAGATTGGCGAACGGTTTACAAGCTTAGGGCTCACCATAGGTACACACCTCCCTGTCTGCACCCGACAGGGAGGCTACACATCCCCGGGCCTATCCACCCGGGGAATTAGGATATAGGGCCGATAGGTTGCGAATGCCATGTGTTTTCGCGTCTAGGTTTTAATTTTTCCCTACCGACAATGTCGGACTACGACCCGAGATGGGTCACGTACTTCTTAACGGAATTGCTCCCGGACCCGAACTTTGTGGCCCAGCATTCCGGCCGTGCTTTGCGCGGCAGTCCCACCGCGCCATCGTCGTCAGTCGCTGACTTCAGCGACGTGCTCGACAGCCCGCTCTCGCCCCCGCCGGCCGATCAAGGCCTTATTCAAGCGGCTTGCTCAAAGCCGCTTGCCGGAATTCCGGCTCTATTGTCGTTACCAACAATTGAGCCCGCTTCCGCGAACCCAATTAGCGCGAGACCCATTGTCTCGGCCGCGTCTATTGTTCCGTCCGCAGCTGCATCGGGCCCCATTGTCCCGGTATTAACAAAGGCTGCCCCCACCACACCCGCCCAAGCTCTACCCGAGAGCATGGATACCTCCGCTCCGATCTCGGACGACGATGGCCCCCTCTCTGCCTCTTCCTCCTCCTCGGAAGACGACTACGAGGTCGTCGGAAAAGGAGGGAAGAGGAAGAAAGGGGCTTCGTCCCAGGCCAGCAAGGCCAAAAAGGCCGTAGCGGCCTCTTCCTCCCCCACCCCTGCCCCTTCTCAGGCTCCCCGCCCCTGCGGTAGTAAGGCGAAACCCGCTTCCGCTTCTGGAAAGAAGCAAAAGCCCCCGCCTCCGGTCTTTATTCAAGACAAGGCCAAATGGACCGAAGTGTCCAAGATGTGCGTGGATCGAAAGATCCAGTACACCAGCGCCACTTCAACTCAACAGGGCATCAAGGTGTCCGTTCCCTCGTCCGCGGACTATAGGGAGCTCACCGCTATGCTGCGTACTAGGAACTACTCGTTCCATACCTACGCCCTCCCTGAAGAGACACCGACTCGCGTAGTCATCCGCCGAGTCCCGAAGGAGATCCCTTCGGCCGATATCAAAGATGACCTCTCTGCCCAAGGCATCTCCGTCTCAGCGGTGCACCGCCTTCACAAGGCGCGTCGCGGGCACGCTTACGACATGGTCCTCGTGGTGTGTGACCCTGTAGAAGGGCACCACCCGATCTTCAAGATCAAGTCGGTCTGCTCACTATCGGGGATCTCTATTGAGAAACCCCGCCGCTCCAATATAATTGGCCAGTGCCATCGCTGCCAATTATATGGCCACGCGCAGTCCAACTGCTACGCCACCCCCAGGTGCGTCAAGTGTCTGGGTGACCATGGCACAGCGGACTGTCCCCGCCCCAAGGATCGGGCTTTATGCACCGAACCCCCGAGCTGCGTACTGTGTGGCCAATCTGGCCATCCAGCCAACTACCGTGGCTGCCCGAAAGCCCCCAAGGCTTCCTCCCCCAAACTGGCGAAGCGCGCTAGCGATCGCCAGAAGAGGGAAAGCCCCTCGGCTACAATCAAAGTGCCCTCAGCGCAGTTGCCAGTGCGACTCAGCCCCCAACGACCCATGCCCTGGGCCAACTTATTCCGCAGCGACGCTCCAGTCACCGCGGCCCCCAACTCTCAGCCCCCTGCTACCAACCCCGCGCCCAAGGTTACCGTTAACCCTGGGCCAACCCCCTCCCCCGTGGCCCTTTTGGCAACTCCACCCGCCGCCCCCTCGAAGCCTGTCTCGGCAGCCCCGAAAAAGGTCCCTTCCCCTTCCCCAGCAGGTATCAAGCCCACCACGACGGAGATCCTCGTCCACACCCTCGCGGTTATGAACCAAGTGTTCGAAACCCCGGAGGCGATCGCGATGGCCGATCAGGTCTACGCCGCCAAGGGCGACCCTATCAAAATCCTCATGGCATACCACAGCTACCCCGGGGTACTGCGCGCCATCTCCAACCTCACCTTTTAAATATCAATTATGGATATTACAAAAGGTGCTAGATGTACAAAGCCCCGGTCCCTCAAGTTAGGTTTCTTTAACGCTAACGGCGTTAAAAGTCAACGCGATGAGATCGCCGCCTTCCTCCGCGACCATCAGCTTGACGTCCTATTAGTTCAGGAGACCTTTCTGAAGCCCCATATACGCAACCCGAACATCGCCAACTATCGCATAGTTCGCAATGATCGGTCACGCTGTCACAAGGGCGGAACCCTCATCTATTTCAGAAGGACTCTCCATTGCATCCCGCTAGATCCCCCCCCTCTCCTCTCTCACTTGGAGATCTCTCTCTGTCGGCTCGCCATGACCGGTCATCAACCGATCACCATCATCTCTGGCTATTTCCCACCAGCCAACGGTAGCGAGGATCATATATCCATCGCCGCCGACCTCTCACTCCTCTTCGGCTTGAGCGACTCCGTCATCCTGGCGGGCGACCTCAATGCCAAACATCCCGCCTGGAACAGTAACCTCACCTCTACCAGAGGCAGATTACTGTTCAACTTAGGGGCCTCCCTTAACTTTGACGTCATCGCTCCGATGACTCCCACCCACTATCCCGGCGACCCTAACCAAACTCCCGACGTCCTCGACATAGCGCTCCTCAAGAATGTGAACCTCCGTTTGCAATCTTTAGAGGCGCTACACGAGCTTAACTCTGACCACCGTCCCGTCGTCATGCACCTCACCCCCTACACGGGGGGTCCGCTTGACCCTGACCACCCGCCCCGCACCCAGCTGGTGACCGACTGGAGGAAAGTAAGCGAAAAGCTTAAATCCGACACTCTGTCACCACACCTGGAATCCATCCCTGACCTCATCGTCTCTGTCGATGACATTACTGGCGCGATCGCCTCGTTTACAGAACACGTGCAATCCGTTTTGACGGATTGCTCACGGGAAGTCCCGGTGGTGGAAGACCACCGCTGGAAACTACCCGCTGACGTACGTGAGCTGATAACCGAGAAGAACGCAGCCATCCGTGCCTACGACTCCTTCCCCTGCGATGCGAACAAAGCCCACATGCGCAATTTACAGCGTGCTGTAAAGAAGCGCATTGCGGAAGCTCGTTCGGACAACTGGGACAAGTTACTCGGTGAACTTGAGCCCAATCACCAAGCCTTCTGGAACCTTCAGAGGAAGCTTCGCGCTCCCGAAGAATCTTCCACCCCTCCACTCATCCGTCCCGACAAGAGCATCGCTTTCGATAGCTCTGAAAAAGCCGAGCTCCTAGCCGACAGTCTCGAGTCCCAATGCTCCCCCAGTTCCCTTCCGGTCGACCCAAAGCACCTCGCCAAAGTCGACGCCGAGGTCGAACGTAGAGCCTCTCTCCCGCCCGTCGAAGACCCTGATGATCCTCTGCCCCCCGTCACCCCTGACGAGGTGCAAGACATCATCAAGGGTCTTCAGGCTCGTAAAGCCCCCGGCTCAGATGGAATTACCAATAGGGTATTCAAACTCTTCCCCGCCCAACTGATCATGCTCATGACCGCCATCTTCAATGGCGCCATGAGTAATAACATGTTCCCACAAGCCTGGAAAGAGGCCTCTGTTATAGGTATCCCCAAACCCGGCAAACCCAAATCCGACCCCACCAGCTATCGCCCCATCAGTCTGCTCAACGTGCTCGGCAAAATCTACGAGAGGCTTATTTATAAGCGTCTCAAGGACTATGCTGAGGCGAAGAGCCTGATTCCGGACGAGCAGTTCGGGTTTCGTACCCAACACTCGTGCGTCCAGCAAGCGCACCGCATAGTCGAGCACATCAGTGCCGGCTTCCAGCGTGGCGCTATGACTGGCGCCCTGTTCTTCGACATAGCGAAGGCTTTCGACAAAGTCTGGCACAATGGCTTAATATATAAGCTATACCAGCTCGGCGTGCCCGACCGTCTCGTGCTCATCTTACGGGATTTTTTGTCGAACCGCACCTTCCGCTACCGCATCGAGGGCGCTCTCTCCTCCCCCCACCCGATTCGCGCCGGAGTCCCCCAGGGCTCCGTTCTCTCCCCCCTAATCTTTACCCTGTTCACTAGCGACATCCCTAAGAGTAAAAAGGCCCAATTGGCGTTATTCGCCGATGACACGGCCATTTACTACACGGGGACCAGTCCGCCAGCTATAGCTCAGACTCTCCAGACCTCGGCCAACGTCCTCGGCGCTTGGTTCCGGAAATGGAGAATCGAGGTCAACCCCGATAAAAGCCAGGCTGTTCTCTTTAGGAGAATTCATAGGGCCCTCCCCAACCCCCCTAATCCGATCACCATGTACGGCAAGCCGATCCCTTGGGCGAAGCATGCCAAGTACCTGGGTGTCACTCTCGACCAACACCTCAGTTTCGCAGAGCACATAAAGCAGGTCCGTTCGCGGGCCGCTTTCGCTCTCGGTAGGCTCCAATTCATGCTTACAGAACGCAGCAAATTGTCACTCCGGTGCAAACTGCGTCTCTATAAGGCTGTAATCCGTCCCATTATGACATACGCTTGCGTCGTCTTCGCGCACGCCAAACCCAAGTATCTGCATCGAATGCAGACACTTCAAAACCGGTTCCTCCGTAAGGTCTCAGGAGCTCCCTTTTACGTCCGTAACATGGACCTTCATGTAGATTTTAAACTCCCCACAGTTCAGCAGTTCATGAAACGCCTCTCGAAGCGTTTCTTTGACACTGCCATAAAGCACCGCAATCCCCTGATTGCGGCCGCCTCCCGATACACCCCGTCCCGCATCAGTAAGGTTCGCCGTCCACGGCATACCCTCGTTGCCCCCGACGATGCCACCACTCTCCTCCAGGAGAGCAGCCCGGCTACTAGCACTGTTAGAGTAACATACAGATACAAATTTCCGTCGTTCCGTCCTCGCCGTCGAGGCCCGTCGCGACGACCCTGTCTACTCTCATCCTCCCGACCCTTGCTCGAGCCAGCCCGCGTTGCCGCTGAGCCAGTAGTTTTAAAAACCCCCGATCCAGCTGTCCCTTGCTGTCCCCCCCCCAGCGACGCCCTAAGCCGAGGTCCGAACCCCGCAGGCGGTGCCCTTAGCGTGTAGTCGCTTAGTTTTGTAAGTTAGGTTTAGTTTTTATTAAGCCTTGGCTGGAGGCTACAATTCTTTTGTGGCAGCCACAGGCAAGCCCGGTTAAGCAGTAGACAACCCTTTGGTTGAACTGCGAGATGCCATTAACAAAAAAAAAAAAATATTTGAAGAGTTTTTCACGTTTGGAGTCTTTATGCTAATTTCGTTGTCTATTTGTGTGTCAGTTTAAATTGTTAGAGTCACGTTATTGCTGTTCAAGTTTGTTAAATATTAGTAAATCTGTTACGTTCTAGTGCTATTTGTGTTCCTAAATAATTATATGTGTTAAAGTACGATCGAAGTTTAATTTGAAGAAAAGTATACAGTCCACCCCCGACAGTTGGTCCTTGCGAGCCGGATCATAAGGACAGTTGGTCCTACGATAGCCGGACTATAACGACAGTAGCCAGATTAAGAAGATTAATCCCTCAAGAGTCAGTCATGGAAAGAACCATGAAGACTAGAAGCGTAGCAGCCAAGGAGAACCAGTCCGAGTCGGGATATGATAGCCGACGGCCCCGCGCGTTCGATGAGCCACCCAGGTCACCGTCAACCATAGCGTCCGCGTTCCCGTTCCCACGTACCCCGGTCGGTGCTTCCGCGAGTGTGACCGTTAGTGACCCTCTCGCGATCGCACCCCTCGCCACCGCCGCGGCGTTGAGAGTCGCGCCGCCCGTATGCGAAGACGCGTCCGCCGCACCGACTCCACGCGTTCCACACGCGAGTAGAGACACCGCGACCGCGTTCGACCCCAGGGAACCGTCCGCGACACTATCGGCGTCAGGCTATCCCGGTACGTTACCGATTCGAGACTCGTCGAGTACTGTTAGGTCCAGGAAATCGTACAGCAGCGACGTGGCTAGAGTGAAGAAGGCGGAATATGAGGCGCAGAGAAGAATCGCCGCGCTACGGAACGAGCAGCTAGAGATAGAGAAGGCGCTCGTCAGCAAGCGGTTCGAGTACGAGGTAGCGGCTATTGAGGCTGAGTCGGAAGCCCGTGAAGAGGGTACCGAGCACAGAAGCGAGGACAGGGTGGACGAGTGGCTCCAAAATATGGACCGGAGTCACCCTCCAGCAGCAGACAGGCTGCAGGAGGAGCAGCCCCCGCGTGTCACCACTGTGCCCGCAGCCCCGGCCACTCACGCTGAGCCCGCTACATGTGTAGACGCCGCCACGCCCACCAGACACGACCGACGGAGACAACGCTCGGCCTCACGTTCGCCCACACGGGGTGAACGTCGTATGGGAAGAGGCATAGAGCAATTAGCCGAGACATTAGAGAAGATGGTGCGAGTACGTCCGCCGCCGCGACAAGTGACGGAGCTGCCTACTTTCGCAGGCGCGGCCACCGAGTGGCTACCATTCAAGGCGGCATACGACGACTCGTCGAGTGTGTACCGATTCACCGCAGCCGAGAACCTGGCCAGGCTACGACACTGTGTGAAAGGCGAGGCCCGGGAAGCAGTGTCGGCGCTACTGTACACCGCGTCTGACCCACAGGTGATAATGAAGACGCTGGAGCAGTACTATGGACGGCCAGAGATATTAATGGGCAGGGTTATGGAAGACATAAAGAAATTACCCCGGCTCACAAGTGTGGCTAGCGAAGTGAACACATTCGCCGTGAAACTCCAAAACATAGTGTGTGTGTTGTCAAACATAGACAACCGCGGGTACATATATAACCCCATGTTAGTCAGTGAAGTGGTGGACAAGCTGAGTCCACACATTAAGTCAAGGTGGTGCGACTACGCCACCGAAGCGTCGGAGTCGTCGCGCGAACCCGAGATAATAGTGTTATCAAGATTCTTGATGCGGGAGGCCGACCGAGCGATGAGGTACGCCTTCACAGTAGCGACGCCCGCGCCCGCCCAGAAGAAGGAAATCAGAGGCGGGCCGCCAGCGAACGTGAAGAAGAGGTCAGGCCGGGAAGTAGTGTACGCGACCGCCGACGAGAAGGAAGAGCGAAAGCTAGAGTGTTTGTGTTGCGGCAGTGACCATGAGGTACCTAAGTGCCCTAAGTTTTTAAAACTGAGTGTCGGTGAACGATGGGACTGGGCACGTACCGCGCGTGTGTGTTATAAGTGTGTGACAAGGCGCCACCGCCGCGAGCATTGCCGCGCGAGGCGCTGCGGCAAGGACAATTGTAGCCGCCCACACCACGCGCTGCTACACCAGGCGCCCCAAGGTAACGAGGCGCCACAGGGAGATAAAGGTAAGGAAAACCACGAGATATTATCCCCTAAAGAATCAGTGATGGCCGTCTCAGCGCCTAATAACAATACGTGTCAGCGAGTGTTACTAAAGATATGCCCGGTCACTCTGAAGGGGCCCGGCGGGCAAGTGTCGACGTTTGCCCTCTTAGATGAGGGCTCCACTGTTTCATTGGTCGACGAAGAGCTGACACGCCGCCTGCGAGTAAAGGGGCCAGTGTCCACACTATGTATACAGGGCGTGACCGCGCACCAACGTGAAGAGCAGAGCCAGGCGGTGAAGCTACAGGCGCGCGGTCCAGATGGAAAGTACCATGAGCTGCGGGCTCGGACCATGAAAGACCTGCAACTACATGGACAGGCAATAGATAGGTCGGCCCTGAGACACTACCCCCACCTACGAGACATAGATAGCGACGCATGTTTCGAGACGGCCACACCTAAGATACTGATAGGCTCAGACAATTGGCACCTTATAGTCACACGAGAGCTGCGCATGGGCAGGAAACATGAGCCCGCAGCGTCGCTCACACAACTGGGATGGGTGATCCACGGTACTGCCCCGCGTACTACGTTACAGGAAAAGGCGGGACAGATCGTGCTCCATATTCACGAGGCGTCTGTACGACAACAGACAGATGACGTGCGTCGTGTAGAGGAGCTAGTTAGGTCTCATTTTAAGATAGACGCCCTAGGTGTTTCGTTAGCTAGGAAAACGAAACCTGAAGATCAGAAGGCGATCGACATGGTTCAGGGTACCATGAGGAAGGTCGGTGACCACTATGAGGTCGGCCTACCATGGCGTGATGAAGACGCCCCCATGCCCAATAACCATAGCTGCGCACTCAGGAGACTACGGACGATAGAGAGGAAGATGGACTCATCGTCACAGTTCGCAGCCCAGTATAGCGCTCTGGTCAATAACCTATTGAACAAAGGTTACGCCCAGGAGTGCAACGGAAAGGAAGACACAAGTAGGAAGGTATGGTACCTACCGCACTTCCCGGTCGTGAACCCTAATAAACCGGGAAAGATGCGCATGGTGTTTGACGCGGCTCACCGATATAGTGGAGTGAGTCTGAATGACTGCCTGCTGGAAGGACCTGATCTCCTGAAGTCGCTACCAGGGATACTGTTCAGGTTCAGAGAGCGTCCGGTGGCCGTCACAGCGGATATTGAAGAGATGTTTCTCCAAGTGAAAATAAGGGAGCAGGACCAAGCGGCACAGATGTTCCTATGGCGAGGTGATGATCGAACAAAGCCGCCGAAGAGATACAAAATGACTTCAATGATTTTCGGAGCCTCCTGCTCACCCTTCATCGCGCACTCAGTGAGAGACGCCAACGCGGAGCTGTACGCGCACGAGTACCCTGACGCCGTGCGCGCCATCACGTCGAGCCACTACATGGACGATTATGTCGACAGCTTCGCCACCGAGGAAGAGGCGATTAAGACGGCGCGCGATGTCATGACTATTCACCAGAACGCGCACTTTAACCTACGAGGTTGGTGCTCCAACGAACGTGAGGTCGTGAGAGGCATAACGCCTGAGAAACAGGCGCGCGACCAGGAGGTCAAGCTCGGACGGAGACCTGAGGATACCGACAAGACCTTAGGACTACTGTGGCAGACCGGCTCAGACGAGCTAGGTTTCAACACGGGACTCAGTCGGCTGTCACCGGAAGTCAGAATGAGAGACAGACCGCCGACAAAGAGGGAAGCTCTCGGAGCCGTGATGGCGGTCTACGACCCGCTGGGCCTGATCAGCCACTTTACGGTCACCGGGAAGATACTGCTGCAGAACTTATGGAGACAGAGCGTGGGATGGGACGAAGTTATCCCAGAACAGGACGCGCAGCACTTCAAAGAATGGATGACCAGTCTGGACGCGACGACACAGTTACGCATCCCCAGGTGTTACGGTAGAGGCCCAGACGACGTGGCCGACCTGCACGTGTTCTGCGACGCCAGTGAACAAGCCTACGCCGCGACGGCCTATTGGAGGACCCAAAAGTCTGACGGGTCCGTTGAAGTGAGATTGGTCGCGGCAAAGGCCCGAGTCGCCCCGCTGAAGCCTGTCACCATCCCGCGGCTAGAACTGCAGGCCGCGGTGATTGGCGCGCGACTGGCAGACACGATCAAGAGGGAACACCGAGACAAGCCCAGTAGAGTCACCTACTGGACCGACTCCCAGACGGTCTTACGATGGATAGAGAAGGACGCCATCAAGTATACGGCGTTTGTGGCACACCGCCTCGGCGAGATCGCCGAGCTTACTGACGCCAGCCAATGGAGGTGGGTGCCCACGGATAGTAACGTGGCGGACGACGCCACGCGGCCGAATTACACGGCGAGAATGGAGGCCACGGACCGATGGTTCGTCGGCCCGGAGTTCCTATACATGGACGAGGAGTCCTGGCCGAAGGAGAAGGCCAAGGACAGCGCGACCCGAAAGGAAAGCGAAGAGGTGACGTACACCGCGGCCGAGGTGATGACCAAGCACCCTTCTCACCTGCCAGATATACGCCGCTTTTCGAAGCTTGAGAAGCTACTACGTACGACCGCACTTCTCTTATTGGTCGCGCGAAAGTGCAAGGACAAGGCCAGCACATTGAGTGTCGACCTCATAGAACGGGCAGAACAAGTATGGATGAAACAAGCCCAGTCCGAACACTACTCGGAAGAGATAGAGACGCTGAAGAAAGGGAAACCAGTACCCAGGTCCAGCAGCATCTACAAGCTGGACCCCTACCTGGACGGCGAAGACGTCCTAAGAGTGAGAGGTAGAATAAGTCACGCGGCGGTCCCAGAAACCGGAAAGAATCCAGTGATCTTGCACGGCCGACATAGATACGCACGGCTGATAGTGGAACACGAGCACCGCCGAGCTGGCCACGCCAACAACGAACGCGTGGTCAACGAATTGAGACAGCGCTACTGGGTAGTGAACCTAAGACCGACGGTGCGAGCCACGGCGCGGCAGTGTCAAGTTTGTCGCGTCCGGAAGGCCGCCCCAGTAGTGCCTACAACGGGAGACCTCCCTAAAGAACGCCTGACACCGACTTCCAGGCCCTTCACCCATTGTGGTGTAGATTACTTTGGCCCCATGACAGTGGTCGTCGGAAGGCGCCACGAAAAACGATGGGGGGCCTTATTCACCTGTCTGACGACCAGAGCGGTCCACTTGGAACTGGTGTCGAGTCTGTCCACAGACTCGGCCTTGATGGCCATTAGAAGAATGGCGGCGCGTAGGGGCTGGCCCCATATAATGTTTTCCGACAATGGTACGAATTTCAGGGGAGCTGATGTAGAGCTGCGAGCCGCCTACCGGGAGTGGTCCCCGGAGTTCACCCGCTTCGGCATCGACCACCGTATGAGGTGGAAATTTATTCCGCCAGGGGCTCCGCATATGGGGGGAGCCTGGGAGCGTCTGGTGCGCTCTGTGAAGACCGCACTAGGGGCGACCCTCCACCAGCGGGCCCTCAAGGAGGAGGTCCTGGCAACGCTGCTGACAGAGGCCGAACACGCAGTCAACTCTCGGCCTCTGACCCATGTTTCGGTCGATCCCAGGGATCCCGAAGCCCTCACCCCTAACCATTTTTTGCTCAGAACTTCCTCAGGTTTGCCAGTAGCTGGGCCCTGCGATGAGGCCAGCCGCAAGCAGTGGCGGGCCGCCCAGGCGCTGGCTGACAACTTCTGGCGGCGCTGGGTGGCAGAGTACCTGCCCACCCTGGTGCCCAGAGGGCAGGCCGACGACCACCGCCGCCCTCTCCAAGTCGGCGACTTGGTCGTTATCATCGACCCCTCCCTCCCGCGGGGAACATGGCCCCGGGGGGCTATCGACGCAGTGTACGTCGGTCCCGACGGCAAGGTGCGGTCAGCGGACGTAAAAACAACGGCGGGTGTCCTGCGGCGCCCAGTCACCAAGCTCGCCGTCCTCTGCGTGGAAGAATAGGCTTCGGTAGCCCTGCGCCGGGGGGAGGATGTTGCGGACGTCGACGCTTTAGAATATAAGTGATGATGATTGTATACACCGATTATTAAATCAATAAAAACACAGTTGGTAATAGGGTTAATTAAGACCAATCGTAGGGCTTGTTTTATTCCCCCAACCACAGACGCCACAGAGGCGATGTTGTAAGAAGGGCTAATGCATGGTCTGGACAGGTTCCGACAAGTCGAGACTTGTCGGGCCGCATAACTGCCGCCCTCCGCAATCGCGACTGAATAATGGTAAACAATAGGCGGACGGGCGGCGGACCATGTATTAGTCCCTCCACTACTTGCGCCCTGCTCAAAATGTATATAAGCAGGGCGACCGTGTATTTGAAGAGTTTTTCACGTTTGGAGTCTTTATGCTAATTTCGTTGTCTATTTGTGTGTCAGTTTAAATTGTTAGAGTCACGTTATTGCTGTTCAAGTTTGTTAAATATTAGTAAATCTGTTACGTTCTAGTGCTATTTGTGTTCCTAAATAATTATATGTGTTAAAGTACGATCGAAGTTTAATTTGAAGAAAAGTATACAGTCCACCCCCGACAACAACGATCGTGACAAAACAATAATAATTATGGAAGCTTTGTAGTGAATTCTAGAACTATTTTCTAAGTACTAAACTTGATGAGGTTAGCTTTAGTCAGGACACTGCTAAGCTAGTGAACGGCTTTGATAAATTGTTTCGATGTTATCCTTATAAACTATGCGTGTGCAAGTAGTTGAATACTCTGACTGGAATATTTTGAAAGATCTCTTGGTATAATCCAGAGAGGAGCTCGTGACTAAATAATTACAGCCGCACGGATCCAAGCATCAGGTTAAGCAATGCTAGCCGAGGTTGGTCCGTGGATGGGTGACCGCCTTTATATATCGAGACTCCTCCATGCCTCGAAAAGCACATTAAACTACTAAATAGTTTGAGTTTGAACAAAGTTAAGTTAAGTTTAGTTTGAGTCGTTACGGGTAGTTAGAAGCCCGAAAGAATGACAGCCAGCTTTTCCAAAAGGTATCGTATTGCCTAGTTACTAACTGGGTTGTGGAGGTCAGATAGGCAGTCCCTCCATGTAAAATACTGGTATTAAGCTGCATCCGGTTAGACTGGAAGCCAACCCCAGCATAGTGGGAAAACGCTAGGCAGGTTGATTTTCTATAATTTATTAGCACACATATTTATTTCTGTAACGAATTATGTAACTACTAGAATGGATGAGTAAACGACATTCTCTAACATGAATTATAAACATTGTGTTCACTGCAATCATTTTCGCAGCTACCTAAGTAAAAAAGTAATGTTACAAATAAATCACAACACAGATATTTATTGCAGGTCTGGATAAAAAATATGAATCCGTCTAAGTACTCATATTATTTGTTTTCCAACTTCTTAAGAAAAAGTATCCCGTGGGAAATTATAATAACTCAGCCGCGTTAGGCGATTTAATAATACAAAAGTTTAAGGTGAATGTACACGGACATACAACCAGCGATTTGCTGAAATGGTGAAACACGGCTACCATTGCTTTCAAATCCCTTCATGGTTGGAAATTGACAGCGCCTTGGCATCGAAAGCAACCACGCGTCAACGCGATGTTTCAAATGTTTTGTAACAAATTCTTTATTCTTGTACACAGCAAAAGGAAATGTTGTAGTTCGTAAGTGCAGCTTCAATGCAACACACCAATACTACTGTAATAATGTCACCGAGAAAACTAAGGTGAAGTCGGCTTGAAATGAACTGTCAACAGTGTCAAACCCTAGCATCAAATTGAATGATAGCTCACTTCATCTTAAGTGTTCTACTTCTGACAGAATTATAATCATTATAATTAATAATACAACTCTTTGTATTTACATTTAAAAGCTAAATATTCATAGTAATATATACAGAAATAATAAGTATATAATCAAAGAGCATCAAAAAATTCGTCCACATCGCTGTCAACAGGAAAAGTTCCCAAAAGGCTGGCAGCATTGCCGCGTTGTATGGCAATGCTGATTCTTTGACCAAAAAATAGGCCAGCCCTCTGGTCGCGTGAAGAGTCGATCAGCCGCTTGGCGATGTCTCGGAAAACGTAGTGTGCACTCGGACCCCATGGCCCTAGTGTTTCAACCCCAAACGGCTCGAACATGTGTACATCTTAGTTTTCACGCTGAATCTTTCGCAGAATCGATTGGCTGGGCAAGTGTTTAACTAATGTACCATCATCAAGAGGTGAAAATGATTGTTAACTTTTTTAAACCTTCTGTAGAAGATTGTCCGATGAACAGCAGCCCAGTCCATACTTTTAGCTTTGTGCTGGACAAAAGGCTGATTCAAGATCATCTATATATTTCTCACATATCTGTAGAATTATTGTAAATTGGAGGAGCGGAACCACCTTATACAAGCAAATCTTTGCTTAAAAGGTGACTCGAAACCTAACATAGTTATGTACTGAAGTGAAGAAATAAACATTTTTATTTATTTTGGTGGATTTTATTGCCTGCAACAATAAAAGTAGTACCGCATATACAGTATTAAGATGATACATGAGATTTATTGCTTCAATTGTATTAAATGACATTGTCAAGAAACTTGGATTGTGTAACTGGAGCTTTACAAAATATGTGTTTAAGTTTTAATGCAAAAATTAGTGTTGTAATTTTTAGAAACTTTGTATGTATGGTGGTGGGTGGATATGTAGTGGTTTATTATATTCTTATTCCTCCTTGCGGTCATCGTTGTGAAGGAGGATGATGCTCTCACTTGGCGTAGGGGTGTCGAATATTGGCAGGTTTTCTACCTCACCTGAAAAAAGAATAAGTTTATAGTAAAATAGTTTCTATAGGTTCGCGTGTACATGTTTTAGTGGACGGCATTACAATTGAATTCAATAATAAACCTATATGTGTTCTACTGTGGGGAAAAAGTTTCCTCCATTTTATTTGTACTTATTTAAGTTATCATTTATTTATTTATTTAAGATACGTATACAACGTTTTAACTAATTTAAATAAATCTAACGCTTTTACGGTTATATTAAATAAATCCACACTAATATTATAAATGCGAAAGTAACTCTGTCTGTCTGTCTGTCTGTTACCTTTTCACGCCTAAACCACCCAACCGATTTTGCTGAAATTTGGTATGTAGATAGTTTGCATTCATACTTCGAAACATAAAGAAAAATAAAGGCTCATACTCACATTACTCACTGAGTAAAGCGGTGTAAATAATTTTGAATTTTGCCTCATGTTTCGTTGTGTGTAAACCACCATTTTTCTACAAAACGCATACCTAAATCTGGATTAGTTGTTCTAGACTTTGTATGGTTAGTTACATCATAATGTCACCCATTAAATTCCGCAGTATTTGTTCAATATCCCTTCAATCAGATAGTTTTAGCCAAAACCGATTAGACTAGTATTCGGTTTCAAGATACGCGTAACTGAAAAAAATCCTAGACCTATTTTGAGTCACGCTAATTACGCTAGATTACTACGCCTGTTTTTTTTTATTAGGCACTAACAGCGGATGCCTACGTCATTATAACTAGCTGTATGCCAAATTTCATCCCAAATCGTTCAGTGGTTCGAGCTATGTGTTGATGAAATAATATAAAACGAGACTGACTGAGTGACTGATATACTCACATACTCACTCAGTCTTGGTTTATATCATTTCTACAAAACGGACAATGCTCCTGGAGACATGTGCGACGTGACTCTTGTAGAACAATTTCTATTAGAACCTTCATAGAAATAGTTTTACTAAATCCACGTCACGCCTCTCTGCGGGAGCCTTAACATATCAGACATTGATTGGGTAACATCACTTTTTTATCGATTTTCTTACCAATTCTGACGATGAAGTTGACAGATTCATCTTCGTCTAACATAGAGAATACGTTTTCTACGGGAATGTACACGTTTTGGGTGTGTTCCAGGAAGTCTGCGTCCTTCTCACACTTGCAGGGCCGTCTGGAATGATATACTAATAATTAAACATTTAATATTAAAAAAAAAAAACAGTTTGCCGCGTGAGTCCAGTTGTCACAAGCGCTATTTCGGCTGAGCAAGTGGTTCTGGGTCCGGTTTCCGGGTCTGGCAAAATGTAACTTCTCAGTAGCAGCCCAGATTTGGTTTTTTGTCCGATTAATGGAAATATGTAGGTTTGCCCCTTTTAGGCATCGGCCCAAACTGGCCCCTTCAACTGCTGACATCTCTTTGAGGCGCGCGTGAAACACGAACACGCCTTCTGGCACGGCCTGGCCCTGAACAGACAGTGATCTGCCCATTACTCACAGTCCACAAGCCCGAGTTTTATACGTATGGGAGATGAATCGATAGTTTAATAGTGGAGTAACTCATAGTGTTTCGATATCAATGACGTACCTATCTCAATATTAGTAAACGAAATAGCGGATGTTCGGGCGGTTAATGTGAGTATAACACTTGAAATCGTGCCCAACATAAATGTTTATGATTGTAATAGCATTTGTAGAGAAACACATAGATACGGAATGCATGCTATTGAGAAATTTCTCTCAGACATGCTGGTTTAAGTTCCTTCACAATGTGCCACACCGAAGGGGTGGTCTGAAATGCATCAGCATCAACATTATCAGCTATTACTGTTCCAGCAGCTAGGATACAGGCCTCCTCCCTATGAGAGGAAGTGGGCCGTTATCCATCACTCGAGCCCAGTGCGGAGTGACTGATGTGACATGTCTTCGAATTTTTGGGTCCAGGACATGCCACTTTCCTCACGATATTTTTTAGGTTTTGAGAGCAGTGGTGGATAATATTTACACAGTTTATAGTGCCTGCCTTTTTTTTGTGTGTGGGATATCATCAAATGACTCCGCCCGCTCATGGTGAAGCGGAGGGAGTGTCAGAGTTTTACTGACTAAAACCCATCCATGTTCCTTCCTTAGCCCTTTATGTTCCGGGGTAGCGGTAACCCTTTCGGACAATCCCGCTTACCCGGCAGGCTTATTTATTGCTGACATCTCTTTGAGACACGCGTGGAACAGTGCCTATCTGGGTTTGGACTCCCGACTTACGCAAGACTAGGACATGCCGGTTTCCTCAAGATGTTTTCTTTCATCGTTTTGTGAGAAGTGGAGAAGCTATTAAATAATAAACTCAAAGTAAAGTGCCTGCTTTGACTATTCAAATTCTATAACTCACACGACCTGCAACTCGTAAGTCGCTGATGTTACCACTGGGCTACCTTTAGTTGAGGAACTCCGAAAGCTATCCTAATAAAATAACCCTTTTTACCAAGCCAATAAAGTCTGTAATGCCATATGAATTTGAATAATGGAAGAGTATATTAAGTATGTATCGTTGCGCAAGAATCATTTTCATTATTTAGCCTTTTGCCAAAATGTTTTCCTAAATATAAAGTACGATTTTCTGGAAATCTCATAAGACGTAATATAATACTAGGAAAATTATTTATATTCAACCTGCGCGGTGCAGAAGAAAAATCTCTGAATGTTTTATAACCAGACAAAACAATTTATAACGCTTGTAAGAAACATTTTTTGTACAATAGAATTTTATTTATGCCACATGTATGATAATCTAACAAATTGTGGCGAAACGTAGAATAATTTGAGGTTCACCTTGATTTTTTCTGAACAAAATGTATGAAACTTTCGTAATCATGAACCCTCTCATTTTATCAACGACCGGTCAAAAGAAACTATAATTGAAACAAAATAAAGCCCATTTACACAATGCAAGTTTCTTGCCTACAATAAAATCCTTTGCATCGTTAGAGCAGTAAATAAACGATGCAACATCTATTGTGGCTCCAATTTAATAGTATGCCACAGACAGTTAAATCGCACTGCTTTAATCAGACTCAAGGATAAAATATCATAGAAATTAGTAGCAAAAATCATTTTAATCGTTATTTTTTTCGGAATTAATGAAATGGTCACCCTACACGTCATTCATGTTGCATTGCTTACGGTCACCGAGAAAATGCATTTCTAACAGCTGTCAGTTGGACACGTTTAGGAAGTCATAGCCGCAGTAGAGATAGCCTAGTGGTGTGACCGTCGGACTGCCAAGTCATAGTTCTCGAGTTCGAACCCAAGGCACACACCTCTGTATTTACGTATGCACGTGTGTATTGTATAAATTATGATTTGTTTAAAAATCGGTGAAGGAAAACTTCGTGAGGAGACCAGCTGCAAGTCTGAGATATATTTCTCAACAGCATGTGAAGCTAGGTTCGAGGCCGAGGGTAGCAAACTCTGACAACAGATCAGTCACTAACCATACAAAAAGAAAAAGGAGGAATCATAAGGTTTAAATTCATAAAACACGTATTCTTTTGTAATCAACAGACAGGAGTCAGGAGCGCATTCTGTTATGATAGCGGTTTAACCGCTCCTGTCGGATTAATACGACAAATGTTTTCGTGCCCGTACCGTCTGAGTCGGGTTTATACGACTGAGAATCTATGTTCGATTTTTGTTTTTTATGTAAAAGCAAGACCTTATTAGTTTGAAATAAAGTTTTTTTTTAATGAGCTGTGCGCTGGGAGCACTGCCATTGATATTTATAAAACCAAGCGATCAATACGGCAATTGATATAAACAAAGCGTCAATAGGTTAAAATACTTGCCTGTAAACAATCCTTTTGCTCGGCAAGTTTGGCAGAAATATGTCCACTTCGAAGTAAAACTTCTCCGCATGGTCATCATTCACAAGCACGGTCCACATCATTCTTCCTGAAAGTAAATAATAATAATTAACTCAAAAAGTAAAGTGGCAGAATACAAAAATAAAACTTAGGAAAACAATTGGTAACATATTGTTAGAAATGCCTGCACTAAGATATACCTGTGTCGCAGGCGATATAAATGCAACAATACAATACCTATTTAATATTTTATCAAGTAAAATAAATAGTGACAAAAATTGAAAATTAGTTATCATAAAACTAAATTATAAAAGATCTACTCAAACTTAAACTAACTAACTAATTAAAGTAATGAAAACTAGTAGTACTTGAAATTATTGTATCTATATTTCAAACAGCGAAAGGTCACTCATTCATTCATACATTCACTCACAACTTCCGGACCTACGAAGATAAAAGTTGGCATAGAGGTAGATACTTATAAGTAGGAGACGTCATCTTAGAAAGAATCTCAGAAAACTACCCTTGTTAACGGGTGAAATAGGGGGTGGCAGTATTTATGTTTTTTTTTTCAATATGGACGCGGGCGGAGCCGCGGTCAGCAGCTAGTAGATAATAAATAACAAAACACAATAAAATAAGGCGGATGTTTCCTGAGGCGGTCTTTTATTAAATTAACATTTTTATCTTTTTATCCTCAGATTATCCTGACAATTAAACTGAATGTTCAAATGCGCATTCGACTTTTAAAATTAAAATAATGATAAGTTTATTGAGGACTCAAAAACATTTAAAACACCATTATAATGGTGTTTTTGTTATAGATGAGTCAAATTGAGATAACTAAAATTTACCTCTCCCTCTAGTCAGAGGACCTCGACAAAGAGACATTCTTAACGTGATAACGGTAAGTTTAGTAAAAAATAATGTATTGTTCTGTTGTCAATCAGGTCAATCCTGTTGAAAGTCGTTGTAGAAATGTAAAACGCCTTGAACGGTCGCCTATTGTCTATGCCTCTAGGGCGTACACAATAGGCGACCGCTCTAGACCAGAGTCTAAATCTAGTTGAAAGCTACGAGTACTATTAATATACAGGTAATAACGGGGTATTGCCCATTTAAGCCAATATAAAGAAGCCACAATGTAACGTCTGGTTCCTTGTACAGGGGTTGCAGTCGTTGAAAAAGCAGCTTAGTATAATTGTGTCTGGAATTACAGACAGAGAGAGTCTGAACCTCTGAGAAGAACTCGTGGCTATGTAATAATAGCCGCTCAGGTCAATCCATTTGGTTCAGCTACGCTTGCCGGGGTTGGTCGTGGATGGGTGACCAGCTTTACATACGGAAACTCCTCCATGCCTCGGAAACACGTTAAGCCGTTGGTCCCGGCAATCATTTGTGCACCTTTGCCAGTATTAACGGGTAGTTAGAAGCCCAAAAATCTGTCCATCAGTGTTTCCAAGGGGTACCGTATTACCCAGTTATTAGGTGGTGGAGGTCAGATGGGCAGTCGCTCCATGTAATATTCAGCTATATTCGGTTAGACTGGAAACCAACCCCAACATAGTTGGGAAAAGTCTAGGTAGATTGGCTGTCTAACCAACGGGGCTACTTACCAGCAGTCTTAAAAACAAAGAACGTTCGCTGTTCATAGAGTTATTGGTCACTCTTCAAATGCTACTGTACCTTATGCGTCATTTATCAATCAATTTTTAATGTTTGAGCATTATTCCAGAAGACTTTTGAATGTTTCAGTAAGTACCTATAAAACGGGAACTCTACATACTCAGCTACTGTTCATATATCTTTGTCTAGATCAGTAATGCTAACGGATGGATGTGATTTGCGCTGACCCACTTCGATTGTTCGAGATAACACGATTCCAAACAGTTATCTTCGAAACTGATTTGTTGGCCAAGTGCTTATCAAATCAATTATGCACTTGAAATGTGACTTATATAATTTGCGTGTTATACATGATAACATCACGCATGTGTTTCTCGAAAAGGTAGGCAGGGGTGGTTTAAAAAAATCAGCTGTTTCATACATTATGCTCGCATAACTTGTCAGAATGTAGGGAACAACTTTTTTCGCGTTTTCAGATTTGTTCCCATAGTGAGAGTTGTTCATAATAATGAGTACAATGACCCCTTAAATTAATGCACATACATTCAATTTCACCCTGTATAATGTTTTATAATTCATATATTCATTTTAAAATAGTTACGGTGGAGTTTCTTATGCATTCAAAACTACTTTTTGGATGGGGCGAATCATCCTTGTTCATTCTGACGTTCAAAAATTGCTTTTCTTGTGCCTATTTGAAATAAATGATTTGACTTTTACTTTTTTTTCTATTTAATTGGGTTACTAGCATTTTTTTTTAAGGCTGGGAAATCGTCCAATGACTGCTCCCGCTCTGGGTGGAGCGGAAGGGAGTGTCAGACTCTTACTGACTAAAACCCATCCATGTTCCGGGGTAGCGGTAACCCTTTCGGACAATCCCGCTTAGGGTTACTAGCTATTGGGTTCATTCATACTGGTCGGCGATTAACGCCGTTGGAGGAAGCCCTACTAGGCACGTTAAAGACACTGCTTAATTCATACAATATTTTGTAGACAAGAATATAAAATCAATAATTATGTTGTCATAAAACTATTAAGTGGACGACGATACGTTGTTAGTTTTTGCTAGAAAAACTGGTGTTACTTATTTACGACTTGAGTGTTACTCCGCAGTCGCTCCATGTAAAATACTGGTATTCAGCTGCATCCGGTTAGACTGGAAGCCGACCCCAACATAGTTGGGAAAAGGCTAGGCAGATGATGAGTGTTACTCAGTAGCCATACATAAAGATCACGCTAACACAAACGTATTCAACCTCATACATTTCATCTAACAATAAGCACGTTCCCTCCTTAAAATCTCAAAGAAATTCGTGGTTTATCTTATATTTTATTACAAGAAAATCCTTACCTCCTCTTTTATCATAAATCTGGTACACATTGAATATTCGGTCGTAGCACCGCAGTAGAAAGTAGTTGATTACCGGCTCCGTTCTCTTCGCGTCCCATCGGTTTTTCACCGTGATGAATGGTAGCTCTGTGACCTTCTCACCATGTTCCATGAAACAATGGTCCATCCAGTCTCCAGCCCGCCCTTTCCATTTACAGTCCCCTGGAAATACGAGCTTTTTAGGAAAGGAAAAAGAACAAATTTCATTGTATTCTTGGGGATAGATCGGACTGCCGGTTTTGGTGGACATTGAAGCAAGTGAATGCAGTATCAAGCTTTGTTTATAAACATGCTATTGTGGTTTCCATCTACGAAGAGAGTTCTGGAAACACTTTTTGCACATCGGTATACAGGGTGAAATTGAATTCATGAGCAATATTTAAAGAGATCATTGTACTCATCATTATGCACAACTTTTACTATGGAAACAAATCTGACTTCGCGAAAAAAATCAGCTTTTCCATACATTATGATTGCATAACTCGTCAAAACGTAGGGAACAGCTGATTTTTTTCGCAATTTCAGGTCTATTCTAATAGTAAAAGTTGTTCATAATTATGAGTACAATGACCCCATGAATTCAAATTCACCCTGTATACATACTTTCTTTTTCAGCTACATTAATTAGCCGAATATTAAGTAAGTACGCTTAAAGGTTATTAAAAGCTCACAATATGTATATTATTCGGTCTTTCAGGTATTTATTTCGAAACTAATATTATAATCGCTTATGAAAAAATAAACCCGAAACAGAGAACCCTTTTATTTACGTTAAGTACATCACGCCCAATGACTAATGTGGTGACGTAGTTCGTTTCGCATCCAAGACACGAACCATTTGGAACTCGTCACTAACTTGTAGGGACGTTTTCCCATGACGTTTTCCTTAAAGAAAACTGTATTATACTTACAGAGGAAGGGAGGTAGATAAAATGGTCGTGTTTATGTCACGGGGTTAGCAACCTTAAGGATATTGAGCTTTCCAATGAGAGCATTTTTTGCGATGTAGGAGAAATTCTTTATCGATCCCTTAATACTTGGAATTAATTTTGTTCAAACAATTTATCGAACGACTACGTAACTCCGCGTTAACACTTAGGTATAAAATATTGCATAAAGAATTGCGTCTTCCGTTCTCGTTTACCTATGTTTTACACCTCGAAAAGTTGTAAAGCAAATTTTTGTTTCAAAATATCAATATGATGAACAATATAATAATGTAATTATCAATGATCTAATTGTACAGACGCCAGCACATCAAGCTATCCCTAACTGTCAAATTTTCTCAATTAAAAATGAACCTTATATCTTTGCAATAAAGTTGAAATACTATCAAAGAAATTTGACAGATTGTGGTAACTTGATGTGCTGGCCTCTGTACACGAAATGTTTTTAACAACTCCTACGACAAGTAAGTTCACAACTTGCATTGTGGGTGTGTTAAAGCGGGGGTTTCGTATTCTAAAGTTTTTTAAATCCTTCAAAAAAGTTTTGAATGTTCGCCATACGACGATAATTACTGTAGTAAGTTATTCACGGGTCATGTTTAAGTTTGTACCGACAACAAAAGAAGTAAATAGACAGACAACTAACAGTTTCTTCATTATGCTTGAGTTATTTGTGTCCTCCGGGAGTATAAAGTGTCTGTCAACGCGAGCGAGAAAGTGTAGCCGATCCCTTGGGCGAAGCATGCCAAGTACCTGGGTGTCACTCTCGACCAAAACCTCAGTTTTGCAGAGCACATAAAGCAGGTCCGTTCGCGGGCCGCTTTCGCTCTCGGTAGGCGCAAATTGTCACTCCGGTGCAAACTGCGTCTCTATAAGGCTGTAATCCATCCCATCATGACATACGCTTGCGTCGTCTTCGCGCACGCCAAACCCAAGTATCTGCATCGAATGCAGACACTCCAAAACCGGTTCCTCCGTAGGGTCTCAGGAGCTCCCCTTTACGTCCGTAACAGGGACCTTCATGTAGACTTTAAACTCCCCACAGTTCAGCAGTTCATGAAACGCCTCTCGAAGCGTTTCTTTGACACTGCCATAAAGCACCGCAATCCCCTGATTGCGGCCGCCTCCCGATACACCCCGTCCCGCATCAGTAAGGTTCGCCGTCCACGGCATACCCTCATTGCCCCAGACGATGCCACTACTCTCCTCCAGGAGAGCAGTCCGGCCACCAGCACTGTTAGATTAGCACACACATACAAATTTCCGTCGTTCCGTCCTCGCCGTCGAGGCCCGTCGCGACGACCCTGTCCATTCACATCCCCCCGACCCTTGCTCGAGCCAGCCCACGTTGCCGCTGAGCCAGTAGCTTTAAAAACCCCCGATCCAGCTGTCCCTTGCTGTCCCCCCCCAGCGACGCACTAAGCCGAGGTCCGAACCCCGCAGGGGGTGCCCTTAGCGTGAAGTCGCTTAGTTTTGTAAGTTAGGTTTAGTTTTTATTAAGCCCTGGCTGGAGGCTACAATTCTAGACAGTGTCTAGTCTTGTCTATGGATAGTGAATGACATAATGAAATGTATGGTTTTGTACACAATTATTATCAAAATGGTCGCAAATTGCTACTGTTTTCAAACCGTTCATAAAATATAACAGACGTTTAGAATATTTTTGAGGACTTTTTTTTTTCAAAGTAAAGTGTACATTCAGTCAAAAAAGTATCGGGAATGGATGATTTGTTTATGGTTCCAAATTCAAATTTTTGTTTTTTTTTAGTTGTTAGATTGGCACAACCGTTTTCCATTTTGGCGCGGAGTTTGAGTTGCATCTGTTATTTATATTAAATACAGTGCTGGTTTTAGTAATATCATATATAGTGTGTATTGCGAATTTCATAATGGACAAAAATATCGAACAAAGAGTTTGTCTTAAATTTTGCATCGCCAATAGAATTTCGTGTTCGGAGTCACTGAAAACTGTCACTGTTACAGAAGGCTTACGGTGAATCGACTTTATCAAAAACTCGTGCTTATGAGTGGTTCAAAGCGTTCAAAAGCGGTCGAGATGTGATGGAAGATTTGCCTCGCTCTGGTAGGCCGTCAACGTCTGCAACTGAAGTTAACATCGCAAAAGTGAAGAAAATAGTGACTGAAAATCCCCATTCAACTCTGAGAGAGATAGCCGCCGAACTTTCTGTATCTCACGAGTCGATCCGTACCATTTTAACTAATCATTTGGGTATGAAACATGTTGCTGCTCGGCTAGTCCCAAAAGATCTGAATTTTCTCCAAAAACTCAATCGCATGAAAGTCGCTGAGGACATGCTAAAACGAGTCAGTTCGGACCCAACATTCATGAAACGCATTGTTACTGGTGACGAGACGTGGGTTTACGAGTTTGACATGCAAACTAGTCAACAAGCTTCGGAGTGGCGCCTTCCAACTGAACCGAAACCGAAAAAACCACGCCAAAGTCGATCAAAAGTCAAAGTCATGTTGACTGTTTTCTTTGACTATCGCGGTGTTGTGCACTCTGAATTCTTACCGGAAGGTCTAACGGTAAATAAAGAATATTATTTGAGCGTTATGCGGCGTTTAACAGAGCAAATTCGACGAAAAAGGCCAGATTTGTGGAAAGAAAATTCTTGGATTTTGCACCACGACAATGCGCCTTCGCACAAGGCTATCATTGTGAACGAACTTTTGACCAAACACTCAACAAATACCATCCAGCAACCACCATATTCACCAGATATGGCTCCTGCTGACTTTTTTCTTTTTCCTAAACTCAAATTACCACTTCGTGGCACCCGTTTTCAATCGATAGAAGACATAAAGGAGAATTCGCGGCGAGAACTGAACTCAATTCCGGAAGCAGCGTTTAAAAAATGTTTTGATGAATGGATTACTCGTTGGCGCAAGTGTATCGTTTCTAAAGGAGCATACTTTGAAGGTGATAAAATAAATTTGGATGAATAACAGACATTTTGTGTATTATTGATCTTTTCCCGGTACTTTCTTGACAGAGTAGTATATCACCCAGGTAATGCCAATCCCCCCAAAAATTTCCAGAACGTAGATTAAAAGTTATTTCACATGTGATTAACAGCTTTTTCACTTACCATAAACTCTAGCCATGAAGCAGTTGATGATGCGGAACTGGCAGTGGGCATAGTGTTTGTCGAGCTGCGTGAGGACTGCATGTTTTGGGCAGCCGGCATTTGTGCACGGGAATAGGACCTTGTGGGCCAACGACTCTAGGGCCGTCGATTTGGTAAGAGAAAACTCTTTCTGAAAAAAAAATCATATTAAATACATGTACGCGTCGACTAGAGAAACTCTTTCTTGATTCCATGGGTTAAAAAAATGTTATAAAAATACATCAGTGGGTGCATACTTTGTGATTAGTGTTTTTTTTTTTACTAGAGGATATTGTTTAATATTGTTATACGTTGTTGGTGTTAAAATTAAAAATAATATTTTGAACGAGCTATTTCATTAGCTGTGCCTTTCTTTGCCTTTTTCCTGACACAAAGAACTATAAAGGCGCTTTTTTGCCTTCTCTTGAAATAGTTTTCAATTAGCTTATTAGAAGCTAATGTGTGACACTTCCAAAATTCTACGAAAACCAAAAATAACTGTAACTTATTTTTGTAAAGGCAAAATGAAACACATTTTAAAAGCCGGTATAAAAACCGATACAATTCCTCTTTTGCCAAAAAAGTTACCCCATGATTTGCTGGCTTTGGTTGCCATCCGGTTCGATGTTGGTTTGTGCAACATTTAGGTCAGAATGCAAAGGGATTATGTACACTAATGTTCTAACAAAGTCAGTTGTACAGAAAGAAAGACAGACAGGAAAAGACAAACAAGAAGAAAGACTGCCGTTGCAAAACTCTTTTGTTTTTACCGAATTCTTGTCAGTTATGCAAAAAATTAGAGTATTGCAGTTTCTGGTGTGATATGTAACTACACAGCGTTGAAAAAATCACAAAAAAAGGATTATATATTTCTAACCTACATACATGAAAAGTAGGCAAAGACAAATCAGCCTTTAAAGGCAAGGCCAGAAATTCAACTCCATCCACTGCATTATTCGGTTCTAAAGTTACTTCTAGAACAGATTAGGTACTCACTTTAAATAGCATAAATAGTTTCAAGAGGCAATTAAAATGTTCTGCCATAAATACATAAACAAAATAAATACAAGTCATGCTTATCAAATGCTGAACATTTTATGAAAACAATGCCAGGAATGTATTTTATACAAAGTTAAGTTGCACGAAAGTGAAAGAATGCTTTGGATATTCAATTACTCAACCTTTCAAAGATTTTTATGTATTTTAATTTTCTTCAATATTTATGAAGCCGCGCTAATATTATAAATACAAAATTGAGTTTTCTTGTTTCGCTTTCACGCTAAAACAGCTATACGGATTTGGATGAAATTTGACATAGACCATCATCATCATTGGGGCCATCAGTTGGAGAAAAACTTGCTAGTTTTACTCCTGGATCGCAGACAAAATTGCGGGCTACTCCTGGTTACATTTCCAGGATAAAAATATGGGAAACTTTAGAGACGTCATCGGAATCGATATTAATATTTATACAAAACTAGACGTTTGGTACAGCTTTCATTTTACAGATAGTAATGTATTTTCAAGATGTTCTATCAAACGCTAAAAACTGTGCGAAGTAGGGACGGGTCATAGTAATAAGAGAATTACGCTTGCGCAAATTCTCATTAGCCACTCACATTTAAGTTGAAGAGAAGTGTGTGTGGCTGTCAGTAACACTATAATTATCATGTTTTTTCTTATCTTTGAAACATCTACCTACGTAATTTATTATGTCTTTTTTTTTAAGGGTGGGAATTCATCAAATGACCCTTCCCGCCCTGGGTGGAGTAGAGGGAGTGTCAGACTCTTACTGACTAAAACCCTTCCTTGTTCCTTCCTTAGACCTTTATGTTCCGGGGTAGCGGTAACCCATTCGGACAATCCCGCTGACCCGACTGATTATGTGCTGACAGTACTTAAATCTTCGAAACTTTGAAGAGTAGAAGGATCGCTCATAAACCCATGTGTTCTTTTTTTGCCTCATGATTATTTTGATGCAGACACGCAGTAGGTAGTTCCAAATAAAATGATATATTGCTTAGCAACCACTTTTTTATAAAGGAAAAAGTGTACAAGAGCTTTTGACATGATAATATTGTTGTGTTATCCTCATTTCTCAAAGATTTTCTGTGCTTCGGGTATATCACACAGAAAAACTTATTGGATTCAGAAATAACGCCGTTCTTCCACTTTCTTGTTTACCCATTCCAATTACTTATTTGAACTAACAATCACCTTAATATTTTTTTTTGTAACAACCGTTCTACGTTCTAAATATTATGTGAATCTCATTATGTATAATATACAAATAACGTCACGCTTGTAATCCATGAAAGGTTAGACAGAGGTGCACCCTCACGCACATTTGGGCTATTCCCACGCGCTCAAAAATTTTGTTCCCAACGGCTCCGACGCATCGCCAGTTATGTTATTCCAGACTGGTATTTGATAGTTGCCAGTTTTGTATTGTTTTGTTATGTAACCTACCCGAAACTGTAAAATTTGCCCAATCATTCTTGAACGCAATTATTCTTTTGATAAAGTTGATATCCTATTAAATAAATTTGACAGATTGTAGTAGCTTGATGTCACGTGCGTCTGTACAATTTTGTAAGTAAAATTATTGTTCCATCTGAACCTACTTACACCATCGACAAACTGTTTTTTTTTAATTCAAAAACCAGAAACAAAAAAAAATAAAGCATAGGTACCTACCATCGCGTACATTGGTGGTTGATCACTTATCGACCTTATTGCTTAGGACATATGGGTGCAAAGTCCAGCGCCAATATTCGCGTTTGTGCAGTTACTGCTACGGTTACAGCCTAAGGGTATTTGATTCCAGAGATGAATATACAAAGTGTTGGTAGCAAAAGTATTTATTATTTGTTGTTACAGCGGCAATAGACATACACAATCTTTGAAATTTCAACTGTCTATCTATTATGGTCCATGAGATACAGCCCGCTGACAGACGGACAGCAGAAGCTAAATAACAGGGTTCCGTTTGGCACCCTTCTAAAAAGACTAAAAAGTATCTTTGCAACAATAATAATATTACTCATTACTATCTATGAATATTATCGATAACAATGTCGCATTGTGATAATAGGGCCGAGATTTTCCTTTACATTGACACCTGCGATAACATTATTAAAGGATTAGGTGGAAATAAGTATGTGATTAGTCATCGCACTATCGGAGCGTCCGTCTTTTTTGTTCAAGGGCAAGAAATTAATAACTTGATGAAAGGCTTGTCTTAGCGGGATTGTCCGAAAGGGATACCGCTACACCGGAACATAAAGGGCTAAGGAAGTAACATGGATGGGTTTTAGTCAGTGAGAGTCTGACACTCCCTTCCGCTCCACCCAGAGCGGGAAAAGTCATTGGATAATTTCCCACCCTCAAAAAATAATCCTGTATAGCAAACTAAATAGCTACTTATTAGATAGAAGGCAGACATATTGCTGTTAAACATGCTAGCCTATACTGCTAGTAAAAAGTATCATTTTGCTAATTATAACCAAACTCATTTTTTTATGTCACGTTCTTGATATTCAACACGCCTAAGCACCTAGGTAGGGCAGTAGTTGGACTTAATTTAATAAGTATTAAATTTGTCACTCATTATTTTAGTTCTAATTTTGCATCTATTTCCATTTACAAGGAAATGTTGAAAACTTAGTACAGAGGCCAGCACATCAAGTTACCACAATCTGTCAAATTTCTTTGATAGTATTTTAACTTTATTGCAAAGATATAAGGTTCATTTTTAATGGAGAAAATTTGACAGTTAGGGATAGGTTGATGTGCTGGCGTCTGTACCATAACCACACCACCAACATGGTTGTAGTGTAGGTGGTGGAACCAACGTAAATAACGAATAGGACAAACTAAACCTACTTAACGGAACAGACTATAAGCACCTACTTTCACTAGATGCAACGTTTTGTGTCTTTGCTGTGATTTAAAAGACAAAGACTTTTTTTAATTAGCCTACGTTGTCCCATTCCTGGGCAAAGGCCTCCCTTCACTCCTTCAATCTATCGCAGGCCTACGCGGCCTCCTTCCAGTTTTGACGGATGCTATCCAGCTCATCCCGACATATCCTGCGTGGTCTGCCGTGAACCTGCCCACTGTCTCAGGGCACCAATTCTGTGCTATTCGGTCACTGATTTCAACAATAAAATGATCTCGTAAGCCTTACCTGACAAATATGACACTGGAAGCTCTTCTCGAAGCAACGGCCGCAGAGACTGTGACCATCCACGCAGAGGTGGATGGGCGGCCTCATGTAAGTGTTACATTTGGTACACGTCAGTTCCTTGATCAGGCCCTCGTAGTGATCCGTCTCGAGCAACGTGTTTAAGACTACTGGAAATAAGAGAAATTGTCTTAAAATCAAAGTAGAAAGCTTAGACTGAAAAACATAAGTTATTGGACTGAAAATACTTGTACTTCAACGCTCATGTTCAGAATCACTATATTGTATAAAACAAAGTCGCTTTCTCTGTCCCTGTATCCTTATGTATGCTCAAATCTTTAAAACTATGCAACGGATTTTGATGCGGTTTTCTTGAAATAGATAGAGTGATTCAAGAGGAAGGTTTATGTGTGTATAATTTGTCGACTATTATGCGGGCGAAGCCGCGGGCGGAAGCTAGTTTTAAAATAAAGACGAAATTATTAGTTATATTTAAATCTCTTTATGGGTAAAACTAGTGAGGATATGAAACACAGTAGATAATAATATATAAGAGGTACATAATCAGCCTCTAATGTTCCCACTACTGGGACACAGGCCTCCTCTCAGGAAAGGGAGGGGGCCATAATCCACCACGCGCGCTTAGCGGGTTGGCGGATGTCTCATGTCTTCGAATTTTTGGTTCTAGGACATGCCTGTTTCCTCACGTTGATTCCGTTTATAAGAGGTACATACTCTTAAATACCGTGAAACTAACTTTGATTAAATTTATTAACTCTTCAAAATGTTCCTTCGAATTCGATAAATGTTGCACTCATAGTTGCATAGACAACTAATTTGTTGTTCGACAAGAACAGTATTGGAGCAATGCATATTATCATGCTCATAATTAACAAGCCACTCGCACGAGGTAATTAGCTTTAAGAAATTATTGCCTTTCGAGATATAAACAAAGGTGAACACTGTACTGTTTCCATTACTGCAGTTCTATAAACCCTGTTTGTTAATATTGCATGCAGTGTATACCAGCAGGTTATTGCGTAACGCACTAACAGTAGCAATGGGTTTCATTTTGACAGTTCAACAACGTTCATTGCGCTATTTACGTTGTTAGGCAGGGAAATGTTTCGAACATTATGAAGCAATGGATTAGGAATATCCTTCAAAATCATTCCGATTGTGATTGATAGCGTGTTAGCGAATTAGGGGTCTGTATTTCATAATGCCAGTATCGTCACTATGTGTGTTTTTTGTAGACATTAAAATTTGAATGTATATGTCTTCAATGAGTTTCAATAAACTTGAAATTGTTCATAGAATTGGTCTTTAATTTTACTGCCAACCTTACTATTCATTCAAAACTGATGCTAGTGACGTTGCGTTGAAATAAGTCTAGAATGTATAGACTGAATTAATTGTTCTCTTTTAACCGTAAAATAATCACACTAATATTATAAAGGCGAATGTTTTTGTGTGAGTGTGTGTGTTTGTTTGTACTTCACGTTCAAACGGCTGAACGGATCTGGACGAAACTTGGCACAGAGGTAGTTTATGACCTGGATTAACACATGAGATTTTTCACCCCGGTAGTCTCTTGGGATAATTTCCAACATCCTCGCGAGCGAAGCCGCTGGCAGCCGCTAGTAATATAAAATCTCCCCATAGACCAATCCGTACCTAAACATAGGTAAATTAGGTCATATTGACTATCCAAACAACCAACGCCCGCAATTTAAACCGATTCACTAGAATCCGAAATGATATATTACTGGTTTCCACTGAAAATCCAAAAATAAACATAAGTGGATATCTGCCGATTCCAATAACGGTAACAGAGCAGAAAATTACGACCATTTATTTTATTAGAAAGACACTCCTCTCGCAATGATTTATTAGTCTCGCGATCGCATTATGTGTACAATCATGACATTTTTTTGAGAAATATTGGAATGGTAGCCGAGGGCATAATCATTATAATGAAACGGATAATAGCAGATGAAGAATGTGGAAAATACAAGGTCATCATCTGCCTAGCCTGTTCCCAACTATATGTATGTTGGGGTCGTCTTCCAGTCTTACCGGATGCAGCTGAGTACCAGTATTTTACATGGAGCGACTGCCTATCTGACCTCCACAACCCAGTAACTGGGCAATACGATACCCCTTGGTAGACTGGCTGTCAGATTTTCGGGCTTCTGACGACCCGTAACGACTTTCAAAGATCCACGAATGACAGTCGGGACCAACGGCTTAACGTGCTTTCCAAGGCACGGAGGAATCTCGATATGTAAAGACGGTCACCCATCGACGGCCAACCCCGGCAAGCGTAGCTTAACCTGATAAATTGAACTGTGTGGCTGTTAGTACTTAGCCAAGAGCTCCTCTCCTCAGTGGAAAATATAAGGTATGAAAATGAAATTCCACTCACTAATTATTAACTCACAAACAAAGAATTCATCGTTATTGATCGAAATATGAACGAAACACAGACGGAGTAGGTACATTCAATAGTATTCGAGCTATTTAATACGGTAGAATAGCATTCACCAGGAGAACGGAACCGAATAAAAATATGGATGGAAAAATGTGCATTTACATTTTCATATTTACTTTCATTTGCAGGAAACCAATTGATATTTTAATACCCATATCGACTTATAGGCTTATTTGCCTTTGTTGGATGTGATCAAAATATGATAAAATAATATTTTAAGTAACATTAAGGTGGAAAGCATTTGTAGGAGTTCGTGGTTAAGTAATAACAGCCGCACGGATTAATCCATTATGTGAAGCTACGCTTGCCGGGGTTGGTCCATGGATGGGTGACCATCTTTACATACCAAGACTCCTCTGTGCCTCGGAAAGCACGTTAAGCCGTTGGTCCTGGCTGTCATTCGTGGATCTTTAACAGTCGTTACGGGTAGTCAGAAGCGTGAAAGTCTGACAGCCAGTCTCACCAAGGGGTATCGTATTACCCAGTTAGTGACTGGGTTGTAGAGGTCAGATAGGCAGTCGCTCCAAGTAAAATACTGGTATTCAGTTGAATCCGGTTAGACTGGAAGCCTACCCCAGTATAGCTGGGAAGAGGTTCGGCAAATTGATTGAAGTTCGAAAGCGTTTATTTCCTACATTGTAATGGTAATAGCTGAAGGATAAACGACTTGGGAACTATTAATAAATCACTGTCAAGAAGTTAGTACCCAGAAGTTAATTTAAACTTAATTTACATAATTAAACGACCGCTGACAGACGAAATATTTGTACTAGTTGGTATTAATAGTATCCGAGCGTAACAATTAGAAAGACAGACGCGAGAGTTCGTTAGTTTATTGTTAGAAGTTCAAGGTTTTGAGAGCAGACGAAAAGAATTAGCTCGGAAAATATAGAAAAACTGAAGTGGTACTCTTTACCTTAGTACACAGTGATTGGGAAAGTGATCTACATATCAATGTTGATAGTGACGATATTGCAATGAATAGAGTTTAAGCAAATCCCGTCAAAGTGTAACAAAAATGAACACTTCAATCAACACGCCTCAGATATACGAAATCACTTCACAAATCACAGCAACGTAATCACTAAAGCACATAATTATATCAGCACATAACCACGCTAAAAATAATAAACACTAACTTTTTCTCCCAGCCGGCGACGATGTGGATGACATTATGAAAATAGCGCTGAACGCCACAACAAACGTAACTAGTTCACGTCCAATACAGTTTTATACTTCGTAAACACTTTTTGATTCACGCGGACTGATGTAAACCGATTAGAACGCAATCGTTTAGCCATTTTCTTTGATAAGACAAGTAGTATCTGAAGCGTGATTGTGGTAACTCGGTTTGTTGTTGGCGACACCGAACAAGTCTATATTTATGCGGCAAGGTCGCTACTAAGGGCCGCAGTGGCGAGTACGGCTGACCAACTGCGCTTCGGATAGTCGCCCATCCATAACGATATTATGTGTACCTAGGTGAAAGTTCTACTAAACTAAGTGCTACTTTTGTAAAAATTTTATTTTCTGTTGGAGGGTCTTTTACTATTGAGATTACCTTGCCTGTTGTCGTGATTTCTCTTCAGCTGGTCTTCAAAAACCTAAATATTTTGTTTTACCAAACGCATCTAAACAAGTAAACAGGGCTAGCCTTTGCCGACTCCTTCCAACGAGAGCGATAGGTATCTACAACGTGGCTCTACAATGGTGACATTAATTTAACGGATAGGGCCAATAAATATATTATAAATGATGATAGGTTAAAATAAATCGCAAATTGAAAAAAAAAATGTTCAAACAATATCACTCTCTAGATATATACACGGGATCCTGCCGTTTTGCCGAAAAGATTTTGCCAAATTTTCACTACCCAAACAAATTTTAGCAACCTTTTTTTATACCAATGTAATATTTGGAATAATTTTAGTACGCACATTTGGTCTTTATTCAAATGATTTATTACAGCAAACAATATTTAGACAATAAACGTTTAGTCAAATGATTTGTTATGACTAAAAATATAAAGGCAAAAATAAGATTTGTCTGAAACAAGTCAAATTTATGGTTACTAGACATTAGGTTATTTATGGAACTAGTTACAGTAGGTTATTAATTAAAAAAAAATGGTTAGGTTAGGTTAGGTTAAAACTGTGACCACCTACGCACGAGCCGAGCGAGCGAAGCGAGCGGTGCCGCGGTAGCGGCCGGCGAGTGCCGGAAACGACTAGATTATATAGAAAAAAATATGGAAAAAAGAGATTATTTTTATTAAGCTAATAGAAGCTATAGAAGATTCTGATTGGAAGCAAATCGCGAATTGGTTTGGAGAAAATTTAATTTTGCGTAAAATATGTTATACCAACTGAAATATTTGACTAGATAAAAAATGGTAAAAGTACTAGTTGGTGAACAAGTTATTGTTCAAACGTTCACTTGCCAAACATAGGTTTTCGTAACAATTATTTGTAAAGAGATTTTTTGGTAAGTAATATTTTGGCAAATGAAATTATGCGAAAATTTGTTTGGGAAGTGATAATTTGGCAATTTCTTTTCGGTAAAATAAGGGAGACCCGTATATACACATATACACATGTATGCCCTATATCCTTATGTATGCTTAAATCTTTAAAACTTCACAACGGATTTTGATGCGGTTTTTTTTAATAGATAGAGTGATTATAATTTGTCGACATATTTTGCGGGCGAAGCCGTGGGCGGAAGCTAGTAAATAATAAAATCAATTCGTCTACTTTTTGCAGTTGTTTCACCCTAATAGGATTGCTAATTCCTTTTAACTTCATTGATGCGAATGTTATGATCCATGACCCAAATGACCGCTGCGCTTTAAGTACAGGTTGCTCTAAGATGCTATTTTCTATCATTTGCAATAAAACCGAAAATAATAACGTTTATTGGAAATATGTATACTGTTTTCATGAAACAATCAATCTGCCTAGCCTTTTCCCTACTATGTTGGGGTCGGCTTCCAGTCTAACCGAAAGCAGCTGAATACCAGTGTTTTGCATGGAGCGACTGCCTATCTGACCTCCACAACCCAGTAACTGGGTAATACGATACCCCTTGGTAAGACTGGCTGTCAGAGTTTCGGGCTTCTGATGACCCGTAACGCCTGTCAAAGATGCACAAATGACAGCCGGTACCAACGGCTTAACGTGCTTTCCGAGGCATGGAGGAGTCTTGGTATGTAAAGATGGTCATCCATCCACGGCCAACCCAGGCAAGCGTAGCTTAACCTGATGGATCGACCTGTACGGCTGTCATTATTAAGCCACGCTCCTCATAATGTCTTCATGAAACGAAAATGTGAAAACGTATTAGTGTGTTAAATCAATGTCACCATTGTAGCGCCACGTTGTATATTGCACACGATCGTAACCTATAGTCGTCAGATAGAAAATCGTGTCTTTTTTAACTAATTTTCATAATATTTCACCATAATAGTAATACCCATTATGGCGAAATGTTATGAAATTAGTTTCTAATCATGATTGATTGTTGATTTATAGATTATTGTCCAGAGACCTTTGATTGATTTAATGTTAGCACTTTTTACAATTTAACTTATTTTTTTATTATTAATACGTTCCCCCACCAGAATAAAGTAATAAGTAAATAATAAAGTAATTTCCTAAATTGCCAGTTTCACAACCACTCATACATCAACCCTCATCATTCTCCTGCACTAATCCCAATTTATTTGGAGACGGCGCAACAAATGTCTTTTTCTTCCACACTTCTCTATTAGTCGTCATCACGGTATTCACTCTCTTTCTAGCCATATCATCGTTTCTTTGGTCCCCCTTTACTTGTATAGTCATCCACATTCATACTCACAACTTTCCTGACAACATTTTCCTTATTCCTCCGCATAATAGCCTCAGCAGCCTCATTTCCTCAGCAGTGACAGCCTAGTCGTGTGACCGCCGGACTGCCAAGTCATAGGTCTCGAGTTCGAACACAAGGCACGCACCTCTGATTTTTCGGATTCATGTGCTTATTGTATAATTATTAGTTGCTTAAAATCGGTGAAGGAAAACATCGTGAGGAAACCGGCATGCCCGAGAGATATTTCTCAGCAGCATGTGATGCTAAGTTAAAACTCTGACACCAGGTTAGTCACTAACCACACGAAGAAGAAGAAGAAGAAGAGACCATGACAACCGATTTCCACACAACTTTTTCACAGGTACAGGAATATTAGGGTATTAGGTGTCGCTTTCAGACTTCCTCTTATATACTCATTGCGTATTCTATCCATTCGCGCAACACCACACATTCCTCTTAGCATTCTCATCACAGCTGCATGCAATTGTCTTTCGTTCATTCCTTTCCACTCACACATCGACCATCCATAAAAAATTCTAGCTCATTTCATGTCGTTCGGTATTTGGCTTCATTACCAAAACCAGCGCTTGTCTGGGTTCGATCCTAAGACCTACAACTCCGAAGTCGAGGCCGTTACCACTGGGCCAGCACTGCTACTCCTTTATTTGGTAAACATTGCTCTCACAACGTTTAAGAACCGCACCAACAATACACGGCCATTTGTGACATCTACCAACCCGCGTTGGAACCGCGTGTTAGATTACAGCCCACTGCATTTCAAAGAGAGCCTTGTGAGTGTCACAGGAATGGGAACATCATACGCCGATTTTGCTATGCTATTATGCTACTAAAACCAGACTCGTATGTCTGCCTAGCTTTATTCCAGCTATGTTGGGGTCAGCATCCAGTCTAACCGGATGCAGGTGAATATCAATATTTTACATAAAGCGATGAAATTTACCTTTTTTTTTTTTAATCATGCTCGTACTGAAATCAATTCTCTTCAGTTAAACTAGCATGGATGGGCGACTACGTTTAAATTAACGAAATGGACACGTCAGTTCTGTTCCCAAAACACTTCATTTCCACCGTGTGTCCGCCGTGACGCATGCAATGCTCCAAATTATGTAGTGTTGGTAATGCGCGGGTATCGATAAAACACGGATACCTATGTTCTGATACCCCTTATCGAAAAAAAATACTGCATTGAATGTACGTAAATGTACTATCTGATTACTTACTTGATTATGTATTTGTTTGTTACTATGATTTTTTTAATATTTTAAACACTACACAATTCAAGCACTTTGTTTTGACTATTATTTACTCAGAACGATTTATCTTAAACCGATCATAGGCAACTGTGTTGTTGGACTGATCGCGTAACGAAACTGACTGCCAAAAACGATTTTACGATAGTATTTACCTGTTGTTTCAACGTAGCTTTTTATTTATATTTTTTTTTACAACTGACTTATATTCGCGACCTAGTATTTTTTTAATTTTTTTTATCTACCTATTTCTGCAATGTATTCATTCAATAGACGTTCTTTTTTCTGTTAACGTGCTTTCGAACTCATTTAATAGACCCAATACACATTCTGAGAATAACTTTTCTGCAATTGGACGACACGGTTGGCGCAGTGGTTGAGCGATTGACTGCTGCGCACTATGTCGCGGGTTCGATTCCCGCACGGAACAAATATTTGTACGACCTGCAAGTATTTGTTACGAGTCTGGGTGTTTTTCTATCTATAATATGTATGTATTTACAAAAAAAAAATGTATATAAGTAGTTTATCAGCCATCTCGTTACCATAACACAAGCATTAGGTTGCTTAGCTTGGGACGATATGGCGTTGTGTGAAATGTCCAAGGATATTATTATTATTATATTATAATTTAATGATAATCGAAATCATTTAAATGTCTTTAATTTTAATGAATTGTTTAAGAAATAGAAAAAAGAATGTTGCATTATGAATAAATAAACGATGTGTGGGTACTGCAGAGAAACCTTATGTTGTACAGACGCCATCATATCAAGCTATCCCAAACTGACAAATTTTGCCAATTGAAAATGAACCTAATGCTTTTGGAATAAAGTTGAAAATCTATCAAAGAAATTTGTCAGATTAGGGTAGCTTGATATGCTGGTCTCTGTACCTAGCTGGTTGGTTAGAAAATAACTGGCAGCATTAGAGCTCTCAAAATTTCAAAATGATAGGTTAATTTAAATAAGTTTTTATAAGATGTGTTCTAAAAGTGCCCCGCGTTTTTTACCTATAGTGTATTTTTCTTTAGTTGTCTCATTTGGTAAACAAATGTCGCGACTAATATTAAGATTTCTAGGTAATGTATGTGTCTCTGAAGCATTTTTTTTTAATAATTCATGCCTTAAGTGTATTCAAAAAAAAATTCAATTCAAAGTTCAAGACGTTTATGCTTGTTTGATTGATACGAAAAATCAGAATTTTCGTCCCGTGTTTGTTTACCAAATTGGACACTGTAAAAGAAATACACTATAGAAGGTTTGTGAACCTTACACCAGTACACAGTGAATTACACGAGCTCTCCCCCCTTGTGAGCTCCAGAGTGAATACCCCTCTGGTCTTCACAGAACTCACCTCCGCCTAACTCTTCGGAAAACATAACAGGCGTCATTTTTTAATGTCAAGTGAATAAAATTATTTTATTACTAGCTGTTCCCGCGCGATTTCACCCGCTACTCGGCTCCTATTTGTCGTAGCGTGATGTTACATAGCCTCTAGCCTTCCTCGATAAATGGACTATCCAACACAACAATAATTTTTCAATTCGGACCAGTAATTCCAGAGATTAGCGCGTTCAAACAAACAAACTCTTCACTTTTATACATAATAGTAGTATAGATTATACGTATTATTTTTGTACATATTATTAAGAATATTTACCTTACAAATGGAAATATGATTAGATTATAATAATTTAGTTGCAATAAAGGTTAAAATTCTCACTGAATTAAATAATGATTATTTTATTTACCTGTAAGCTCCAAGTTCTCTCCCATAGTTTTTTACACTTCCAAAAGGTTTATGAGTTGCCTACTTTGACTTATTTGTAAAAATAAAAACTTTAAAATAATGGGTTGACAGGTAGCTGCCTAGTCAGTGTTACCAGCCTACTCACTATTAATAGCAGAGATAAACGTTATACTTTTGTTATATGTCCTCGATTCGTGTAATTAGATGACGCGATTACCGCATTATTATTTAAAGCAATTCTTAGATAACATAAAAAACATATTAATCTTCAATAGAAATCTTATCTGAATATATTGGAACCGTCATACACACTCAAAGATTTGGTGGTGGTTTTTATCAAAACTTTGTGTTAAATATGGTTGAAAAACAGTTTGCAGATTTATCTCAATAATTATTGACAGTATTTATGTACCCCCTATTAAATTACATGGGGCTTAAACAAAACTGGCAAAATGTGGGTATACTCGTTTTACAGCTCACCTTTGTCATCCTTCGGAGAAAACAACCATGTGACGTCATGCTACCCATTGCTGAGTATACGATAGGTCTCCTCCCATTTGTGCCATGCTTCCCTGGTAGCAATAAAGAATTTCCTGGATCCAAAATTCAAAAGATAGGTAAAATCTTCTTCTTTTCGCGTGGTTAATGACTAACCTGGTGTCAGAGTTTTAATGCTGCCCATGGGCCTCTGACTTAGCATCACATACTGTTGAGAAATATTTCTCAGGCATGCTGGTTTCCTCACGATGTTTTCCTTCACCGATTTTTAAGCAAGTGATAATTATACAATACGCACATGAATCTGAAAAGTCAGAGGTGCGTGCCTTGGGTTCGAACTCGAGACCTAAGACTTGGTAGTCCGACGATCATACCACTAGGCTAACACTGCTTACAATAAAAAAGGTATAATAAGATGGAAATACCCTAGCTAATGTAAGTATATAGGTACATATAATAACTTATTGTAAGACAATAAATGACGAATGGGTAATTTTTTATCTATATATTCTGTTTTATTTTCTACTCTTACGCACGTTGTTTACATCTCTTTTTATCTACTTTCCTGTCGCAGGTATGCTAATAGAGATTTCTTTAGTAATAGGTAGCTGAAGCTTATTTCAAAATAATCTATTCCACGGTATAAGGTGATTGTCAGTACAAACGCTAACACATCAAACTATCCCGCTAACTGTACAATGTATATTTGTTGTTCAATTAAAAAATGAACCTTAAAGTTTTGTAATAAAGTTTACAAACCATACCTATAATTATTAGTTTTTCTGTCTTTACTTCTTTTCTGTTCATACGTGTTCACACATGAATACACACGCACATAAAAAATGTTTAGATAAATAATAAGTAATACAATATATCCTAGCCCTATCTTTGGGAAACAAACGTCTTTCTTAGAAAGAACAATTTATAAAATATAGCGTCGTTCTACATGAAATCGAGAGAGAAATAGATTGGCACGTAAAAAACGATCTTATTTTCTAACGTATAACGGTTCAAGAGATAGCGGATCAGCCTAGGCTTTCCATACTAGTCCAGACCCGTATATTTTAGGATGGGTGAATGGATGTTGTGACTGAATGAATGAGTGATTGAATGAAGATCGTGATGAACAGGTTATCGGATCTGCCGACGTATTCTGCAAAAATCTATCCGTGATAATTTAGGTGAAGTGAGCTTAACATAGCTTTTATTTTACCTGCCGATGTATAGGTGAGCTTGAAGTTGACTTTGTCAATAGTGCCAGGTGGAATGGCAGCCCACTTCAGCTAAGTTATCACAGAGGGATTAAAAAACAATAGCGGTACCTACTGTTTCTTTAAAACATGAATGGTTTTGTTTTTGATCTTAGCGGCCGCCAAAGTGTATTTTTGAATTAATTACCTACCTCCATAATCTACAGAGGCCAACACATCAAGCTGCCACAATCTGACAGATTTCTTTAAAAGATTTTCAACTTTATCGCAAAGAAATAAGGTTCATTTTTAATTGAGAATATTTGACAACTTGGGATAGCTGATTTACTGGCGTCTGTATTTTTTGACACAATTCTCATTTCGATTAGTGTCGATACGAGAGAAGAAATAGTAACTCCGTGTTAAATTGTGGAGTTCAGCGGCAACCGTCAGTTAGACTCAAAGCCGACTCTAACATAGTTGGAAAACTAGGCAGCTGATGGTAGATAATCACCTGCCTATATCATCATCTGCCTAGCTCTTTCCCAACTATGTTGGGGTCGGCTTCCAGTCTAACTGGATGCAGCTGAATACCAGTGCTAAACATAAATGCCTCTAAAACTGTAGTAGCAACCTCATACCTAGAATTGTTAAATGTATCAGAGATTAAACTATTTAATTTGAAAACTTTCGATTAATTAAGATCAATATCATAAGATCGTTAGCTTAACTGTAAATGTTAAATTCTAATAGAGTAATCAGATAACTGTAATTGGCTTGGTTAATAAATATTGGTATATTTCGATTAGGTTTACACTAGTACCTAGGCTTATAGCAATAACAATAATTAATGTTCCGAATATTATATTAACTGGGTATTTTATCTTTTGGTTTATGAAATACTGATTGATGATGTACTAAGTTACTTCTTTGCAAAACTTTATTAAGATTTTTTTAGACAGCCCCATTGATCTAGTAGTCACAAGCGGCCATTGCTGAGCATGATAAATGATTATTATTTTTGTAAATATGTTTTATTAGATCCCCGACATTTGTTTTAACTCCCAAGTAATTGAAGAAGACAACGCATCTCCCATTACTTTTTTTTTTTGAGCGTTGTAAGTCATCAAATGACTCCTCCCGCGTTGGGTGGAGCGGAAGGGAATGTCAGATTGTAACTGACTAAAACATGTTCCATCCTTAGCCGTTAATGTTCCGGGGTAGCGGTAACCCTTTCGGACAATCCCGCTGACCCGGCAGGCTTCGACCCTAGCGAATATCTCTTTGAGGCGCCTGTGGAACACGAACGCGCCGTCCGCCACGGGGCTGGTCCTGATCGAACGGTGAGCTACCCATTACGTACTCACCGTAGACAGGACCGCTGAGGGAAATACTCAACTCTCCGTTTATCTAGATTATGCGCAACATGTTGGTCACTTTGTTGGGAGAGTGCTTGTTACGAGTGAAGACGCAGCTTAGTGATTTGAGATTCATCCCAACAATTTTGCAACAAAGTCCCATTCGATACTAACAAAAAAATAGGTTTAAACACTATTCTCAAAATAAACAAACTTTAATTCAGTCACTTAACAGACAACAACGGTGTTACATTTCACATTATAGTCCCGTTCAATTTAGAGAAGATCCCTAATTGGATGGTTGCAACTCCATCAGACGTAAACAGCGTAAATGAACTTACATCGTACATTGCTTATTTTGTTGTAGTAGTACCTAGGTTGCGTATTGATAATGGGTCATGTATCACTACGTGTGTATTGGTTGCTTTAATGTGGATAACTTTGGAGTTTGTGTGTAAATTGTAATAGATTTTTTTTAGGTCTTGTAGTGTGGTGCAATACGTGGTTTTGTTGAGCTAAGTGGCTAAGTAAAAACAGCCGCACAGATCGCTCCATCAGGTTAAGCTACGCTTGCCGGGGTTGGTCCGTGGATCGGTGACCATCTTTACGAGAGACAAGACTCCTCCGCACCTTGGAAAAACGTGTTAAGCCGTTGGTCTCGGCTGTCATTTGTGGATCTTTGACAGTCGTTACGGGAAGTCAGAAGCCTGACAGTCTGACAGCCAGTCTTACCATGGGGTATTGTATTACTATGTAACTGACTGGGTTGTAGAGGTCAGATAGGCACTCCATGTAAAATACTGGTATTCATCTGCGTCCGTTTAGACTGGAAGCCGACCCCTACATAGTTGGGAAAGGCTAGGCAGATTGATTGATTGACATTTGCTTAATGAACACTGTTCGAAATAGCTTAAGTCTATTCTAAATATGAATATGCCCCGGGATTTCTGAGCTCGTGTTACTCTCTAAGATTAATATTTTTTTATCCAATTGAAGGTCAACATTTTCGTTTTTTTAACATAAATAATCAAAAATTTCTTTTCTAATAAAGTAGTCATTAAGTAGGAATAAAAATAGAAAGGAGTGCACATGAACAATAGGTTAAATTATTATTTATTACACTCTAAATCAAAACAGGCTTAAATATATTGGGGGCAGAATTACAGTATTCAAAGTCATATCCTAGTAAAATTACGTAGCGATATCCTCCGAAATTGCACTACCTATTCCCATCTCTGCAGGACGTTACTTAAAAAAAAAAAAAAATAATTGCAACTCGTTCTAGCATATGGTACCAGCTTTCCACGTTTCCACAGCGCCAGCAACTTTATCAAATATTTGGCAGACCTGAAAAACTGCAAAAACAAAAATAGAAACGTACATACATTTTGTTTGTTGTGCTTCGTACAAAAATGGGCGGCCATGTTTATCCCAGGACCGATTGGCGGTGGAGCACACGAGTCCTGGAGTGAAGATCGCGTATCGGCAAGCGTAGGGCCAGTTAGCTTTTTTTTGAGGGTGGGAAATCATCAAATGGCGCGCAGCGGAAGGGAGTGTCAGACTCTTACTGACTAAAACCCATCCATGTTCCTTCCTTAGCCCTTTATGTTCCAAGGTAGCTTTAACCCTTTCGGAAAGTCCCGCTTACCCAGCTGGTGACCTTCACAAAATGGCTAGGACAGACTGGATGCGGCAGGCGGTGGACAGCTATTATGACGCAGCCTGAGAGAGACCTATGTCTAGCAGTGGACAGTGATAGACTGAGTTAAATGATTGAGTATGAAAAAAGTAGAATATAAGTAGGTAGGTACTAATCACACGAAGCAGCACATTACCTTCTAATATTTACAAGAAACCATGGAATACAGTAAAAACCGCGCTGCGATTTAACCTTCCACCTTTTATCCCTAATTTAAATACCAAATTAAGCCATACCCAACTGAATTACAGTTTAACCCTACAATGAATTATTACTTGTAATTCGTGCCTGGCGGTATCAATCAGACAAAGGCCGGTCAGTTCTAATTGGGGTACAAATGTCCAGTCATTCCTCTTATTGGATGCCCTTAACTAATTTCACGGGTATAAACGAAGACGCTCTAAATAGTTTTATCAAATACTCTCTGGTATTTGGGTCAATTAAGTGTCAATCAATCAATGTAGTACCTATTGTTAAGTTGTGGCAATATGGATGGTATTTTCTAATCGTAGTTTATTATTATTGGAGTCAGTATTTACTAATCAATTCTATTTCTTGTTCATTTGACGTTCATAAGTTCTTGTGCCTATTTGAAATAAATAATTTGACTTTGACTTTGACTTCTGTGATTTTATTTATTCTATTTGAAGGTTCATTAATGTAGTTTTTGTCGAACTAAGTATGAAACTGTTAGTTTGTTGTTTTGGTGGGACTATTAGTCACTGTGAGCCCTTGAATAGTGCTGAACTATGAGTACTGGAGCAGTGCTCGCTAAATACTCGTAACTAGCGGACGTAGTCACTTAACCGCTCAACTGTTGAAATGTCAAATATGATTCAAAACAATAGAAAAAGTAATTGTGTCTCATTAGTCACAATTTTATCAAGAAACATGCGTACCAGAGTCGATAATTTTTGAAACCTAAAAAAATATAGTAGAATGTAACCTACCAAGTCAACAAAAATAGTTAAAAATACAATTCCGTTTTTTGTTTAAATGGCCCGGAGGTCAGCACATAAAGTCACCTCAATCTGTAAAAAATCTTTTAAAAGTTTTCAACGTTATTACAAAAGTATAAGGTTCATTTTCAATAGGGAATATTTGACAGTTTGGGATAGCTTGATGTGCTGGCGTCTGTACATGGTTGTTGCAAAACAAAGATCAAGTATTTTGTTGTGTGTGTTTTCATCTTTATTATTCACAGACCTTTTAATCCTACTGCAACATTGGCCCCTTCTTAATTGCTATTTGCCTCGTTTCTGCGCCATTTTTATTCACGTGTATTCATTCTTTAGTCTGTTATATAGCCGGAACAGTAATTTCAGCACTGAAAGGAAAATGAACGATTGAAAATTAAAAAATTAAAGTCAAGCCATCTGTTGGGTTGGCTTTTGATAAAACTTAAAAATCCGATCACACCAGCGGAAATGCGTGAAGTTAGTTTTTCGTCCCAGAAACCGGTTGTATCTCTCCGGTTTCCCTCTTCATGAATGCTTTAATTTAATTATCCTGACCTCATCTACTCAAAAACGTGAACGTCAGTTTAAGTAGTGGTTTTCACGTATAACTTTATAATGCTTGAAGGTTTTTTATAGCATTTTCACACCAAGGTTAATAAAAAATAAAATTTTAAAGTTAATTGACGACAAAGAACCTTTTGCGAGAGTTTCCGCCGTCAAGTTTACTTTTACTGCCTTTTATTTTGTGCCTTCATAAAGTTATTTTGTAACAAAAATATTTTATTAACACATCTTTATGTAGATATTTCCATCATAGTGAAAATGCACTTTAAAAGCATGACTCCTTAACACAAAGAATTTTTATGCAGATTGAATAATTTGTACATAATGCTTTGTTTCCTAGAAGGGTTGAGCAGAGGTGTATGAATACACCCACATTTCACCAAAAAAGTTCCATGTAAAAAATAATGAGCCATCTGTGACTTTATTGATAATATTGTATGTTTTTCCACAAACAAAACGATAAAATATAATTTGATATTCGTTTACGTTTCCTTCTTTTATAGTGTTTTTATTTTTTGGTAACTTGTGCAATCCGGCTCGAAGGACTATTAATTAAGTATGAAATTCATAATCAAAGTTACATTACTATTTTTGTAGTTATAACAAACTTAAAATTCCCAATCTAAATATCTCAGGAGTATCACAGAACATAAAACCAAACTGAATGTAGGTTAAGGAATGCTATCGGCACGGCCGTTAACATCTACATAGGGAGGCAATATGTTGTATATTGGAAATTCTTCCCCTTCGCTAATACCAGTCGATGGTGTAAGCCTCATAAGCCTTGGACAGAATGTTGTGATAAAGTGGAATCGATGTTCCACGCTCCAAATGTTAAGAGGAAAGTCACAGCATGGAGGATAATATAAGTAAGGAAATAAGGAAGGAATTACAATTACAATTCCGCTAGAAAAACACATAATAATTAAAAAAGCTGTGCCCGCGGCTCCGCTTTTGTAGAAAAAACAAATAATTTATACTAAAACAAAGCCAAAGAAAATAATCTTCAGAGAATGTTCATTTATTTTCTCTCATACACTTCACACATTTTACAATTGTGAAATGATTGTCGGGCTTAGTTCATGGACCTTGTTGAGCCGCTGCAAAATACACTAATTGGTTGGTTTCCTGTTGAGTTTGTTCACTAGTGAACTTATTCCCAAGCTTCAATACATGCCACGGTGTGATCTTCTAAAAGATAACCGATGAAACCGTAACAGCTATTCTACCACACTATGTGTAGTACAGTCAGACGAATCAATAGCATTCCATTAGATCAGCACATAGCGGATGCAGTACCGCGTTCGAAACGAACGAACGCGTCAATTTTTTTTTTTTTAATTTACACAACCCACTACGGTTTTGATCGTTAAATAACGTTGAATTCAGATTGGATGCCAATAACAATTTTGCGTAAAAAGCATGTAAATAGCCATGGTAGAATAAATGATAACTATAAAATATTGTGAAAATGCAAAGAACAAATTATTGAATTAAACAAAATAATTTAAGGACTTACTTACATAACAATAGGAGTTTTATGTGCCTCGGGCCTAAACGGATGTCTAATGAGTGACTTAATAACAGATATTAAGTCACTCATTAGACATCCAAACAAAGCTAACACGCGAACAAAGTTTCCAAAATATTTATTTAGGTCCAATGAAGATTGAACAATATTTATTTTATAGGTACGAATAATTCTAAGCTCTTAGATCAAAGTTCGAAAGATGATTTGGAAAGAAAAAAAATAGAATATAATAAGGTTGGCGCAGAAGTCGTTCGGGGGATTTGGAAGATCACCATAAATCATCCGAAAAGACCTTTTTAAAACCCTCATTAAAATGCCAAGTATAAGGGCTGAATCATAAAAACGACTTGAAAATAAATTTTGTCTTGTAAAAAGGCTGTAGACTGAATTTAATGGACGAGTGTCTGACATATCTTGTTGTACCTAAGAAAGAAAATTAGCTTTTAGATTTTTAGTCTGAGTCATAATTGGTTGCATTGGAGATTTTTCAATTCAATATTAAAAAAACCTGGGATGGATTTGAATTAATAATAAAACCAATTTTAGGTTAGGGTTAGCACATACAGCAATAGCAAAATGGCATAAATTGTCTGGTTTTGTAAATTATACGAGTAATTAAAAAGTTGTGTTTACAGGGGCCGTGCACGATATCGACGAGATCTTTATTAAGTAAATCAAAGGCGAAATTAACTATAATTTCCGAGTGCGCAAAAATGATGAAACTTAAACAAATACTGTGATTAAAACGAATAATCGAAAATAAACGAATAATAAGATTAGACTTCTTTTGCCAACTTCTTATTTAATTAGACAAGAAATTGGCAAAAAAGTGTTTCATTCCTTGCTCCTTAATGTCTGAAGAATGCCTAGTGTTCTTTATTTTCGTGTGGTTAGTGACTAACCTGGTTTCAGAGTTTTATGCTGTCCATAGTGCCCATGGGCCTCTGACTTAACTTCACATGCTACTGAGAAATATATGTCAGACATGCTGGTTTCCTTACGATGTTGTCCTTCACCGATTTTTAAGGCAAGTGATAATATAATACGCACATGAATCCGTAAAAGCAGACGTGCGTGCCTTGGGTTCGACCACTAGGCTATCAATGCCTAGTTGATTGTCGAAACAAAGGGCCGTTTCTAATACTAGCATCAAGTAAATCTAAAAGAAAACAGCTTTGTCCGTCGCCTTATTTCCACCAGCTGGGGTGCAACACGTGAAGCTCTTCGCACCAATCAATGACATGTTTTTATTCTTATCCAACAATGATTTTAATCTTACCAATCAATGATATGTTGGTGAATTCACGTGTCTAGTGTAGCACTGAGCCGCCCACGCAAAGCAGGTTGACATTGCTCTCTAAAACCAATTCTGTTTAATGAGCTCTATCCGTTGGCCAGTATTACCCCACCCGTCGCACGAAGGAAAATCGCAAGTGCGCTTGAGATGTATAAGTGAGAAGTTGACTATATCCTTTCTACGAAGATCCAACCATCCCGGGATGACATTTTCGGCCAGGCCATCGCAGACCAGTGAAAAGTGAGGCAGAACAGACAAAGGTGAGTCGGAGAAGCAAAAAAAAGCACCCACCACCAACCAACTTGGTCCAACCCCAGGAGCACCTGGCACCTGGAAGTAACCTGCAGTCGAATATGGAAATCAATCCATCGACTCTGGACCCAAGTAGGCCGCTGCAAGCGCAATCAGCGGAAATGGGGGTTTTTGATCCATCCGACACCCAGTGCGAATGTGCTGTTGACCAAGCCATGCCCCATAATGTTGGAATATCCAGAGTCCATACACTTGTACTTCTGAGAATCTAATCTAAAAACGCTGATGCCGCGATTGGCGTGTCGCTCTATCGGGGCCAACTCATATAACATAATATAATATTTTCACCATAGACTCGAACAGCTTAGACTAAAATCATTCTGGTTTTACAAATTATAATCAGTGAGTAAAACTTTCGGGCACGTTTTGTTTGAATTTTAAGTTTGTTTAGAAATTAACAAAATGTAGGTGAAACAAGTGACAATGACAATAACAAATTCTGTAACTATGTTTGAGTTAGAAGTTTTACAATGTCAGACGGGTTATATTTGATTAAATATTGCAAAATACCCTCCCGGACAACTGAATCGAGCCAACCTTCATAAATATATAAGTACATGTTATTTGTTTAATAATAAAAAAATCTAAAAATTGGTTTTGATGCCAGTCACTCGCTATCATTTCCGTTTGTCATTGTTCTGAATTTGAAATATAACAGAAACCGACATATAAGCTGTTTTTTCTGGGAAACCAGAAAAACAGTTCATATTATGTGCGTTTCTGCAAAACGCGGCAAAAACAGCGTTGATTTTTTGAAGAAAACCATGGTGTAGAATTAACGTTTATTTACTAACTTGTGTTACTTCCATGAGCATATTTTTTTTACGATGGCTGTCATACGGTTTGGTATGAAATCAATGGCTACTATAATGTGCTGTGGAATGTTCATCCACGCTTTAGATGGCAGTTTTCAGCTCCTGCAAAAGCTTCTGGAGCTGATAAGTTAGTTCGAACAAACCTCTTCAGCTTATCCGATCCGAAGTGTTCTATGTAATTCAGATTAAGGCTTTTTGTTGCTTATTACTGCAATAATAATGGCATGCAGACATTCTGTAATAATTATTACACATTGCGCCCTGACATATAAAATAAAATCCTAACCGACTGATGTTTTAGGCCTATAAAAATAAAAGTGCACCGTGTACATTTAGGTGGCCGGGTGTGTAAGTATTGATTTTGACACGTTGTGTAAATCATAAACAACGTGTCAAAATAAGATTTTGTGTATAGAATCATTGTTATTACTTCGTGACAATTAATATTTTGTTTCTTCGTTGTAACTTATGTCCAAATATCACTATAAAATACCAACAAAAAGATTTTTGGCATAATATTTGTCTTGTCAAGATAATTGCTAAAAAGCTACACAGGGTGGCCCGAGAGATTTCAAAGATTTTTTGCAATGTACAAAAATAAAGATATTATTTTTTGATTATAAGGCCCGCAAAATTATTTTTTTTAAGGTTTTTGAAATTTGTAAAAATAAAGATATTATTTTTTTGGATTTCTATGACCTCTTAAAAATCTCTAATCTACTGGGTGACCTAGTAAACTTTGGTAGACAAGGAACCTTCACCTTGTTTTTAAGTACAAATTACCAATTCCCAACCACTCAACCAGCTGACTATCCAAATCCAAGAAATCAAGGCAATCTGGACCTTATCGACCAGAATATTAAGATGCTAATAACAATCTAAATGCTGCATTCGTCAAATATAGTAAGTACTATGTACTTACTATAAAGCTATCATTGGCTGAGTACGTCTTGCATATTCTTTAATGTGCACTGGCGGCTGAGAGCATATGCTCACTATAATGTCTTGCTTATGATGGTGCGTGTGTTGGATCATTTAGCTCCCGTCGAAATAGTTGAGCTAATTGGTGTTAATCCATGCGTCATGTGCATGAACGGGTACCGTCAGTTGAGACAGGTCAGCTGCTAGCTGCCTCGGCTCTTTTAAAAATTATAATTGTTTTTTGGTTATCTTTTAATTATGGATCTTTTTTACGTTCTGCATTGTTCTGACAAGTATCATTAATAGATTTCGTAACCATATTTTGATTTAAAAGAGTGTCCATGGAGTTTCTTGCTCGTTATTCTCCATAGGTACCTACTGCTTTGGAATGGGCAACTAGCTTCATTTTTCTGACTGACCGACACCTTGACTATTCAAAAGGCCATTAATTGGTTTATTTGAAATAAATGCTTTGAGTTTTAGTTTGAGTATATTTAGGAAGTTCAGACCTCAAACTAAATGATCCGTCACAATCTTTGGATATCTTTTTATTACCTTAGGTTTCGGCGGTTATATAGGGGCAGGTCTATGGACATGGTTATTCTGGCAATGGAGGAGGCTAGGGTCACCCAGGTTTTGGTTAGCAAATTAAGCAACCTTTTAACACAACTTCCATGTTCTGGATATTGAATTGCTATCATACAAGTTAAATTCGACATGCACTCTCCAGATTGTGTAAATGTAATGAATATCAGGACATGAACCACTATCTCTTAAACCAGTATTATTTAAATATTGCTTGTTTGGCCAGGGAACGGGTTTTTGCTGATAATGAAATATCTACCAAATATTTAATTAATCACCCTTAGTAAAATATTTGCTAGATATTTTCTGTTTATCTTCTATAATACACTCGAGAGCAATGAATCCGGGTCACTTAAAGAATCCTAAAAATCTCGGAAACTAAAAATGCTAAGTTAATGCAATAAATTGTATTTAATAGACAATGTAATACTCCTTAAATGAAGGTATTAAAACTTCTTAGTTATTGTAAAGTTATATCATAAAAAAATCAAATTTGAAAAAGGGCCACTTTCGAAGATGGAACTACGAAATTACAGCATTTGGTTTTGCTTTTGTTTGTAATCTGTCATTTATGTGGGTACATAAACCATGTTGATAGTGCTCTATATTCATTATTCAAGCTGAAATTATGTCGCATACGCCTGAAGAATGCACCAGAATACTTACAATGCTGGAAACCGGCCGGAGTCAGCGCGATACAGCCAGGACTGTCGGTGTCGCTGTCAACAGTACAAAGAGTTCTCCGACGTTACGAAGAAACTGGTTCTAACCTACGCAGACCAGAAACGGGCAGAACCAGGTGTACCACAGCACGAGAAGACCGATACTTGGTGAACACCATGCTTCGAAATCGCTTTCTCACAGGAACTGAACTCACAAATCAGTTTCGACATCTCGGAGGAAGTAACCCAAGTGCATGGACAGTAAGACGTCGGCTTGCTGAATCTAACTTAAAACCCCTTAGACCTGCAAACGGCCCTAAACTGGAGCGTGGGCATCGTATTTCAAGACTAAGATATGCCCAGGGCCACGTAAATTGGAGTATTGAAGATTGGTCAAAAGTTATGTTCTCCGACGAATCAAAATGTATGCTCTACAAGCACGATGGAAGACACAGAGTGTATCGAAGACCAGGGGAAAGATTCAAGCAAGCATGCATCGAAGAAAAAGTAGCCTACGGTGGTGGGTCTATACTTGTGTGGGCCGGAATTTCTTCTGAAAGTCGCACAGAGCTGGTGATCATAGAAAACGGCTCTTTAAATAGCGTAAGATATGTGGAAGAAATCCTCAATGATCACGTTGGTCCATTTATGGTCAATTTAGGTGAGGATGCTATATTTATGCATGACAATGCCCGACCTCATACAGGTAGGATTGTGAATGACTACCTTCAAGAGATGAACATTACTCGTATGGAGTGGCCAGCGCGCAGCCCGGATATCAACCCGATCGAGCATGCTTGGGACGAGCTAGGCAGATGCGTAAAACAACGAAACCCTTCCCCAATCACGCTTCGTGAGCTCAAAATTGCTCTCACAGAGGAATGGGAGAATATTCCCCAAAATCGTATAAGGAACTTGGTGTACAGCATGCCAAACCGCGTAAACGCAGTAATGGAAGCACGAGGAGGCAATACGAAGTATTAAAATTCAAGAAAATCGTAATAAAGTTCAAAAATTTCATGTTTCCTATTTTTGTTTTAAGGAGAGATCAGCAGTTTTTTTCTTTAAGTAATTTTGTGTTAATAAAATGTATGGTGACTCATATTTTTTTTACTTTCATTTAAGGAGTATTACATTGTCTATTAAATACAATTTATTGCATTAACCTATCATTTTTAGTTTCCGAGATTTTTAACATTCTTTAAGTGACCCGGATTCATTGCTCTCGAGTGTATATAAATATTTTAATCTTGCGGTTTCTACGAACAAAAACCTAACCATGTGCTTACAAGGCAAGTTATTTAATACGTGGTAAGGGAAGCAGTGGTGGTCCAATGATAACGGCGGTGAATTATAAGTTGTAGATCGTAGGTTCGAACCTAGACAGGCGCTTTACTTTGTGTAAACTATTTAATCACCATTGCTCTCAAAACGGTGAAAGAAAACATCGTGAGGAAACCGGCATGTATAGGGAACCAAAAATTCGTAGATATGACATCTGCCAACAGGAGATTTCACGATTTCGGAATTGGTCCCATAGTAAAAGTTGTTCAGTTTTGTGGTAAGTAGCATCTGTTTTTGTATGTATATGTCACCGTAAGATTGTAAACATCGTTATATTACAATCTATCTAAATCTATCTAGTAAGATTGTAAACTATCGATAGATTGTGAACCGTATCATTATGATTGCAATTTAACGCATCATTTTTCGCTTGATTGTAATCTATCGATGGGAAGCGGTCAAATTGTGAACCGGCGTAGGACGTTTAAAAAAATGGTTAGGTTAGGTTAAAATTGTGACCACCTACGAACCAGAAACGACTAGATTATATAGAAAAAAATATGGAAAAAAGAGATTATTTTTATTCAGATTGTAATTTAACGGTTTCACTTCGGTAGATTACAATATAGCGAAGAATAATGAGTCAAAATGCTATCATAATGATACGGTTCACAATCTATCGATAGTTTACAATCTCGCTAGATAGATTGTAATCTAACGATCTTTACAATCTAACGGTGACATATATACTCTTTCGGTTACACCCAGTAGAATAGAAACTTGCGCAGAACTGAATAGAATAGAACTGTGGTGCAGCTTGTGGCGAAGCATGTACGTGTCCTTTTGTATGTATATATGTACCCTTTCGGTTACACCTTTTATACAGTTTTAGCAACTGCACGCACAGTGTTCAGTGTACAAACCGGCTTGCGCAGATAGAACTGTCGATAGAAGAAGCTTGTGCGTGTGGTGGGCCATTACCAAGAGGAGCAGCCAGTGCCCAGCAGTGGTAATATTATAGGCTAATTATTATGAAGTTCAAGCAGAATCGATTTCTAAAAGTCCGGTTTCTATTTTCCTAGCACAGGAACTGGGTAAATGTGGGAAAGGGTCGTAACGGAAAATATACTCAATATAATATCACACCTTATTTCCCCGAAGTGTTAAGCAGAGGTGTAGCCATAGTAGATACACCTATATTTCGCTAGTTATGTCCCAGTCCCATGTTTCCGGAAAATTCAGATTCAGGGCTGCAACTGATAAATCTGACCCGGGAATCGACCCCAGGGCTTCATGCTGCGACCACTACACCATCGAGGCAGTCACTACAATTATTCTCAACAAATAAAGGTGTTAAGTTACATTAAAAAACATAATATGTTTAAGGGCTCTTTAATTCAGAAAACCAATTTTGAATCACATTTCCTAATAATTAATTTAATTGTTAATTTATTTTCATAATATTTGAAAACGGCCAGGTCTAGTTATCTTGTTATTGCACAGAGGGTTCTGATAGTTAGCCAAGGCCAAAATCATAAGGCCGGGAATGCACTTGTGGGGGATTTGGACGATAAATCTCCAAATTGCTTAAAAGAGGGTTACTATTCAGCTCTTGCAACACGTTGTGCAGTTGGCGTCTACTTTGCAGTAGGCTGTGCAGACTGCTAAGATCGCGTCTGCTGAGCAGGCTATTTAGTTGGTGTTGGTCTGCCAGACCGCTTAAGCTGCGCCGAGACTGCTTAGGCTGTTCTGGTGTAGGTTAAGTGGCGTCGCATGACCCACGAGCGCCAAAGCAAAAAAACAGAACTGAAAAATAAATAATTCAATATTAGTATTGACGAAAATAAACATTAAAAGTGTGTGAGATTACTCATTGTTGTGGAATAAATTCATTTCGCTCTATTTTAACAACATTTTTTGAACGTAAATTAATATTTTGTGAATTGGTTGTAATTTCAAATACCTACTTGTATTTCTTTTATTGATATTTTACAGACAGATGTATCTATCCTAATATTATAAAGAGGTATCATTTGTAAGTATGTATGTAGGGGGTAATCTTCGTAACTACTGATCCGATTCTGAAAATTCTTTCACTAATAGGAAGCTTCATTGTACCTGAGTTTGTACTTTTCATCCCGGAAAAATGTACGGTTCCCGTGGGATAATTTCCTACATACACGCGGGCGAAGCCGCTGGCAAAAGCTATTGATAATATATTTAAAGTGATTTGTGGTGAAATGTAAATAAATACTTTTAGTAACACAAGAATTTATCCACGTACCGAAACCAAAGTTTTCATGTTGACGATTGGTGAAAGCGCCCTGAAGAATCGTTTATTTCAGGTCGTTTTATATGTAGCGGATTTAATGGTAGAACTAACTGTAAATTCGTCAAGGTAACACAAACAATGGAATGTCACCAACAGCGAGACAATAAAAACCATGTAATTGGATTTTTTGAAAATGGGATACATGCAAAATTTAATATTTTTATTTCGACCTACCCAGTAATGACATTGAAGTCAAAAAATGCCTCACATTATACTTATTTACCCAACTTACTTAGTATATTATGGTGTCTTTATCATTAATTCTCGAAATAATATTTAGTATAGTTCAGTCGCTAGCCTAAGTTTCCACAAACTGTCAAATTTTCCAAACGATTTTGAACTTAACCATCAACGTTTTTAAGGATTCAAATCATTTGGAGAACTTGGACAGTTTTGTATAAATTGATGTGCTGACAACCGTACATACCTTACTTTGTGCCCCTCCCCCAGCTTATAAGTTCAGTCAAACGAAAAAACAATTTAAGAGACTCCTGGTAAAAAATTATGTAACATTTCCAGTGACTTTGGACCTTCATTTTGCGTTGATTGGAGTCATTCGCAATCTGTGGTTGAGTGCGTTCGCGGCTTCGAATCACAATATGGAAGGGTGCAACCACACTGGTTTCGAATATAAGTTTAATTTAATTTTAGCTGGTGAAGGTAGGGATGATGACAATCTTTTTAGTCTAAAAAATATTGTTTACAAATATTGTAAAAGCAAAAACTGCGAAGTTATAAACGTTTTAAAATTGCTGCTACACAAAGATGACCACGACGGATGTGACGCTGACGTCGCGGCTATTTACAGCGCCAAGCAATGTCTGTACTTCTGTAGGTACCTAACGGGAGCAATTCCTTTCTAGAAACTTTTAAAGCGTGTGGCATATTTCCATCGATAATAGAGATTCTATGTTTTATTTTATCATAATTAAGTATGCCTTCTTTAAATTATTTATTAGTTCGAACCCTTCTAATAATAAATCATCATATTCTCAAACGTGGTCAATGGCTTAGTTTTGCAGTTTTTTTTGAGGTTGCGAAATCATCAAATGACCCTTCCCGCTCTGGGTGGAGCGGAGAGTGGCAGACTCTTACTGACTAAACCCATCCATGTTCCTTCCTTAGCCCTTTATATTCCGAAGTTTCAGATACTTAATAGTCATATATTCATAAATAGTGATATAAGTAGAGATACAGTATCTGCTTAGCTAAATTGAGTAGATCTAAATGAAGACTATAGAAATTTGAATGTTTTTAAATTACTATCGGCATAGTACACAGTATCTGCTTAGCTAAATTGAGTAGATCTAAATGAAGACTATAGAAATTTGAATGTTTTTAAATTACTATCGGCATAGTACACTGAACCGCAAAAAGATAGTTCTAAGAAAATAAAAATAAATCATAAATAATAAAATTAATTAATGTTGTAGATATTATATTTCAAACTTACTCTCAGTTTTCGCAGTAAGATGCTGTGGGGTTAAATTAATTTGGCGAACTCTCCGGTGACTCATTATTAGGCGGGGTTCGCATCGAAGTAAGTTTACTGAAAGGCTTCGTTTAATAAACTGGTACGGAAGATAGAAAAAAAAAAAAAAAAAATTGAAAAATTGGGAGCAGTTTCGCTAGACGGATTGCTAATTTAATTTTAATTACGCAACGTATTCAACAGTTTCTGAAATAATTAGAAAACACGTGCGAACTAACACGCTGAAATGAGCAGTTTAATAACATGCAAAACTGATTAAAACGATAGCATTGCTTTTGTAATTTAATTATTAAGAATTAATTAATTTTAAAAATCCAGTTTGTTTCGTTCGCACACAGTTCTCTGATCAATTATAAAAGTATAAACTGAAAAGCAAAAAGTGCGTCCAACTGTAGTTCACATATTCTAACTAGATGGCGTTGGCGTCGAATTAGAAGTCGCTATGGTTTCGTTACCGCGGAAAGTATAAGTACCCCGCGCGACTATTCAACGTTCAACCTACCTATAACCTACCTATCCAGTCATACTGGATATAATAGGCCTACCTATTATAAATTTTTTAATAGCGATTCGCAGTGATGCGCTTCGCTTCTGTTATTATAATCCCTAGTGCTACTAGATTAGTGCTAGCTATAGTAATTTTTAGTTCACCGCTGTTACCGCTAGGTGAACGGGGGGCGCTGCTGTCTTTTTTAATCAGTGTTATTAATTTTGACGTTGGGTGCGGTGCGGACAGTGTTACCAGATTAAAATTATAAACTACCGTGTTGGAAGGTTAGAATTACGGTGTTTCGGCTCCAAATTACCGTGCATAGATTTAAAAAATACCATGTAAATTACCGTGCAAAATAAAGAGAAAATGCAATGATTTTTCGATATTTTTTATTTAAAATTTAGTCATCTAAAGATTCTAAAGTAACAACTTCTTTTTCAAATATTGCTGCAGTCATTTTTTTTATCATTGCCTTGGATGGCATAAAATCCACACAGCTCGTTCCACTCCGGTGTATGGATTGCTGAGCAAAATACACTGCGCACTTGCCATACATCAAACAGCAACAAACAAATCGAAGAAAAAAAGAGTGAGCAAGCGATTCATTCATTCATTATTATGCAACCAATTTTCATAAACATTGATTGTTTGAATGGACATGTAAACTAACACACTTTTACATTTAAACGTATTGTGATGAATATATGCTGTGGATAACGGTGTGGGTTTCACATTTATATAATATCTTTGTTTATATTGTTTGTGCAGATATAATGTGTTACTGTTTGTTTGTCCGAAATAAATAAATAAAATATTTAGGGATTTCCCCGGTAGTAGTGAAGCGAAATAGCGGCGACTTGATGTTGCCATGACATATAGAGCTGGATTTTCGTTTCGTTCTACGTATCTTTTTATAAAATTAATACTTCTGAATAATTATTTACAAGTTGACTGTCAAGGTAATTCTTAATAAAAATACCGTAGAAAAGTACACGGTAGTGAAACATTACCGTAGACCGTGTTTTAGCCAAAAATACCGTGCATCTACGGTAATTACCGTGTATCTGGTAACACTGGGTGCGGAGGAGACGTTTATGGAAATACATAACGATTGATATCTTGACGCCTGTATTCAATAAAAGGGTAGGCAGAGAGTAATATAAACATAATTTCATCATTTTTTTTGTATTTTAATACATAATTATTTTCTCATATTCATTGCTTTGTGAAGGATAAGCTACTTTAAGGCTAAGATTTTACCATCCATAAACACATAAAGACCCCTTCGATGTTGAAATAAGGTTATGCCTTCAATACGGGTAGTCAAAATTCGGAAGCCCAAACATCTGCTGCCAGTCTTACTAAGGCGTGTGTTGCTCAATAACTGGGTCGTGGAAATCAGATAGACAATCGATCCATGTAATGGTATTCAGGTGCATCCGGTTAAACTAGAAACCGACCACACATAGCTGAAAGCAACATAGATCGTTGGTTTCGCATTATTATTAATTTAACAATTTAATAGTAGTGTGGAAATTAGTCTATCGTTGTTAAACTAAGTTCAGTCTTGCAACAGTTATGTAGCGCTAACTACTTCCGACTGTCTGGGAGGGAAATTGTTAGCTAATCATACTTAACATTAGGTAGGTAAGGGGAACGATAATATCTAATGTGTATATACGATAAACTGGTAGCTGTAGGGTACGTACACATAACATAGATATATAAATCACATTATGTGGACTTTTTTCTATTTGGTTTTGGACACCTATACTGTCTCTCATACCTATGAATAGTGTAATTAGTAAACATTTTTAAAGTCAATAAAAAAAATGGCAATGCTGCCAGGCTTCTGGGCACGTTTCCGGACCACAGCGATGCGGATGAGTACTTTGACGCCAACTGTCCTTTTTTTTAATATTTGTATATAGTTAGTTAGATAGTCATTAAAGAAAACTAAACGTGGAGTATCTTGCCGACTCTTCTCTTTAAGAAAGAATTAACCAATTGAAGCATTGAATACCTAACCTATATAGGTATTTATAAAACGTTAGCTAGACGTTTTATAAATACCTATATCCCCTTTTTTTTTAAGGCTGGAAAATCATCCAATGACTGCTCCCGCTCTGGGTGGAGCGGAAGGGAGTGTCAGACTCTTACTGACTAAAACCCATCCATATTCCTTCCATAGCCCTTCATGTTCCGGGGTAGCGGTAACCCTTTCGGACAATCCCGCTTACCCGGCAGGCTTGGCCCTGAGGGGCCCCTTCATATGCTGACATCTCTTTGAGGCGCGCGTGGAACATATACGCGCCGTACGGCACGGGTCTGGTGCTGATCGGACGGTGAGTCACCCATTACTCACCGTCCGCAGGCCCGCGCCTACGGTGGCCGGGAGTCGTCACGTGGCTCCCGACGCCCGGGGCGTCTCCTGCGGCGGCTGGGACGGGAGGACCTTTCTCTCTCCCATCCCGCCGCCTCCTTCGCGAGCATGACTTTTTCGCAGAAGGAGGTGACTGCCTCCCACTCCCTCTCACCCCGGACCATGGCTTGCACCAGGGCCGGGCGCGAGAGGTCGCCGCCGATCGCCTCTACGAGGACACGGCGGTGCTCCGCCCATGCGGGGCAGGTTTGCACCGTGTGCTCTACCGTGTCCTCTGGGCGATCCTCGTAGTGGTGACACCCGGGCGTTTCCTCCCGCCTGATGATGTGCAGGAACCTCCCGAAACATCCATGTCCGGTGAGGACCTGCGTCAGGCGGTAGGTGAGGGCGCCGTGACGCCTCTCTAGCCACTCCTCAAAGAGGGGCCTTACCGCCACTATCGTGGCGTGCCCTGCGCTGGGTTGCGACAGTCGCTGATTCCAGGCCGCCATGAGATCGCGCCGGAGGTCCGTCCGCTCCGCCGCAATTTGCTGCGGAAACGGAGTTTCTCCCCGGCTTAGTACCTCCGCGCGCCACTCGAACAGGCGCGCGAGGACTATCGCCTCCAGATCCCACGGCGGCAGTCCGGCAAGGAGGCTTGCCGCCTCGCCCGAGATCGTGCGGTACCCCCGGGTAAGCCGTATGGCTACCACCTTTTGGGGCGCGTTCAGATAGTGGGCGCCGCCGCAATGAACGCGCCCACACCGGGGCCCCGTAAAGGGCCATGGACCGCAAGACTCCCGCGTAAAGCCTCCGGCAGGAAGAGATTAAGATTACCCCCTACATTCAAACTTACATTTTACCGCTATACAATATACGTATAAATGAAAAATGCGTAAGTGTAAAGTATTCAAATTTAAATTCAAATCATTTATTGCAATCCATAATGTACATTATAGGTGGTAAAATACAATTGAAGAAACAATCATGGACCCTGTCGGGCACAGCTTTATTTCATTTCAAGATTAAAAATGTGCCCGTAGTACAACTAATATGTCATAGAAAGCACTTACCATTTCAACCAGGCTTCAATAGTTACCGGTTTATCCGGTATTTAATTATAATAAACAATTCTGTACTTAATCAATAACTTCATCCATTCAGTTTAGTCCTATATAATTAAAAAATGCATTACCCGATGTAATTTTTCTAACAGTTTGTAAATTAAATTTACTCCAGCTTGTTACTCTTACTCTGCAAATGTCCCCTGAAACCCTTGAGGTAAGTCAATATGAGCTTAATGCAAACTTCGAAAGGTCATTGATCCTTTTATGAACTATATCAGAAAACAGTAATTTCTCTGAAAGTCGTAAGGTATAGTTAGAATGTGTTGTTGTGTTTTCATCAAGCAAAACTGTCAAGCATAGTTTAAGCAAAATCAACACATAATGTCCTCATTGTTTAGACGCAGGCCTCTGCTTGGTAAGAGGGATTTGGGCGTAATCCACAATGCGGGTTACCGCTACCCCAGAACATAAAGGGCTAAGGAAGGAACATGGATGGGTTTTAGTAAAATTCTTACATTCCCTTCCGCTCCACCCACAGCGAGCGAAGTTATTGCGCGAAGTTACAGTGCGGGTTCGTAAATGTCACGTGTCTTCGAATTTTGGGTTCTTGGATATGCCAGTTTCCTCACGATATTTCTCTTACTCACTTCACTGTTTAGAGTGCAGTCGTGATGAAATTATTTAGGTACACAATGTAAAGCGCCAATCTGAGTTTGAACCTACAACTTACAAACTTGTTAAACGCAGGCGTTACCACTTGGCTACCACTGCTCAAGTTTATCAAGCTTAGGCTTAATTCCATCCATTCTACCATCACTTAGACCAGATTTCACCAATGAAGCTGAACGCGATCAGCGCATAAACTACGTAGAGGTATCAGTATTAATATTCCACAGAAAAGAATGACTCGAGTTTATGCGCTAATGGCGTTCAGTTTAGTAGATTAGTGGGCACATTTATATCGCGAATTACTTTTATAAAGCTAGTGCTTTATAAAAGTAATTCGCGATATAAATGTGCCCACTAATCTACTCGTAAGTTAGTACTTACGAGGGTTTTCTCAGCGTTTGCCACAATATTCCCTAATTTATAGTTTCTTTTATATATATTTTTTTTAAATTAAATCATTCGTTTCAATAATGTTAACGTTGTTATCAAAATCAAATGAAACTGTGTCATTGTAAAGTAATAAAATGCATAGAAATAAACATCGTTTTATATTTAATTAAACATTTGTTAATAACGGTTTGAAAACGGTGTCTTAAAGTTCAATTACTCAGCTTATAACTAACGATAAAATTTTACGAGCCCTATCGTAAACAAACAATTAAGTAGCTTAATCTTCTTTAAACAGTTTCATTATTTTCTTATTAAAACACTGAAGTCTACTTTATCTTACTTTAAGCTGTAAATTTGTGCGAATCGACCAATAAGCCAAATAAATACTATCAATATTTTATAAATACTATTCAATTCAAATAAGGTTACTATTCAATCGTAATACAGAAAGCTCGACGCTCGACGCGACATCGACGGAATTATTTTTAAGCGGAATATGCTTATCTTTATAATCGTGCTTACGAGCTTATTTTGAAAAATAAACTTAAAAATCTGCTTGCCGCTTGAACATCCACTTCTAATATTTCTCATTGATACAATGAAAAAAAAAAACAAAATTATTTTGGAAAGTTAAATTCGAAACATCCATTTTTTTTACATGATATAGTTTGTATAGGACAAGATACAATAAAAACTTATACATACTTAAATTAAAAGACTATCTAACTAACTATATATACAAATAAATAAAAAAAAAGACAAAAAGGACACTTAGGCGTCGAAGTACTCATCCGCATCGCTGTCATCAGGAAACGTGCCCAGAAGACGGGCAGCATTGCCACATTGAATGGCAATGCTAATTCTTTGGCCAAAGATCAATCCAGCCCTCTGGTCACGCGAAGTGTCGACCAATCGGCGAATTAATTTATTTTAGATTGTAGAAATTTAAAGGTCAATAGCAAATAAAATATTTAGGACAAGATTGGATTTATAACTCTGAAGATAGTAACGAGCACTTTTTTAATCCGCAGTTCAGCTACTTTTGATATAGAGGAACTCGTGGCTAAGTACTAACAGCCGCACAGGTCGATCCACCAGGTTAAGCTACGCTTGCCGGGGTTTGCCGTGGATGGGTGACCATCTTTACATACCGAGACTCCTCCGTGCCTCGGCAAGCACGTTAAGGCGTTGGTCCCGGCTGTCATTTGTGCATCTTTGACAGTCGTTACGGGTCGTCCGAAGCCCGAAAATCTGACAGCCATTCTTACCAAGGGGTATCGTATTGCCCAGTTACTGGGTTGTGGAGGTCGGATAATCAGTCGCTCCATGTAAAATAATGGTATTCAACTGCATTCGGTTAGACTGGAAGCCGACCCCAACATAGTTGGGAAAAGGCTAGGCAGGTGATGACTTCAGCTACTTTTGATAGTATAAGTTTACACGCTACGTATTCGAAACAAAATAATGTTCAGTAACTTTTGTTATTTATGATGTTAAGTTATTTTTGGACGTTGCCATGATTACACTAGATAACCAAAACAAGCATTTTATATTGTTCAGTGACTTTTGTAAAACTAAATGTTATGATATTTTCGGATATTATAACGATCAGCAATTTTTGACAAAATGGTGTTCAGTGACCTTTGACGAGTAGTGTTCAGTTAATGTTGAACTTTAATGATGTTCATTCAATACTGACGCCCTTCATGTTGAGCGATTTATGAGTGATATATTGTACAGTGATTTTGAAAATCTGAATGTGGTCATCGACTTTTGATGCTGACTGTACGTACTCTAGGTCGAGCTGTATATTAATTTTTTTTTTTGGTAACAATTTACAATACGAATTTCTCAGTTGAAGTTCAAATTACAAATCACATGAATGATCAGCGTGCCATAGTGAAATTCAGTACAATATCAATGCCCGGTTAGAGTAGAGCAATGAGTTTAAGGTGGCCCCTTACCGGGAGCATTGGCCTGTAATGTAACATTTATGTACATTACGTTACAATACTGCCTCCCTGATTACTACTGACTAATGCTCGGTTCTCCTCCTTCACTTATGTAATGCTCGGATCTGTAACGTTACAGTTACAGGCGAATTATCACGATTTGCTCATTTTATTTGATAACGGCGAGCAGTAGTGCTATTCGGTAAAAATCTCACCGTGACAATGTAGGTGAAGTGAGTTCAAAGTGAGCTCAGTCAATGGGTGACTCACCGTCCGATCAGCACCAGGCCCGTGCCGGACGGCGCGTATATGTTCCACGCGCGCCTCAAAGAGATGTCAGCATATGAAGGGGCCCCTCAGGGCCAAGCCTGCCGGGTAAGCGGGATTGTCCGAAAGGGTTACCGCTACCCCGGAACATAAAGGGCTACGGAAGGAACATGAATGGGTTTGGATGATTTCCCAGCCAAGTCAGAGTCAATAGTGTCAATGCTTAGCACTAGGTGAAATGACAGCTCACTTCACGCTTACTTCACCTAAGTTTTCACAGTGGGATTTTTATAGAATCAACCGGCTGGTAGTGTAAAAATATATTCTTAAGGTTGAAGTAAAAGTATTCGTGGCTAAGTAATAACAGCTGCACGGATCGATCCATCAGGTTAAGCTACGCGTGCCGGGGTTGGCCCGTGGATGGGTGACCATCTTTGGATATCGAGACTCCTCTGTGCTTCGGAAAGCACGTTAAGCCGTAGGTCCCGGCTGTCATTCGTGGATCTTTGGCAGTCGTTTACGGGTAGTCAGGAGCCCGAAAGTCTGACATTTAGTCTTACCAAGGGGTATCGTATTACCTACCCGTCAGATAGGCAGTCGCTCTATGTAAAGTACTGGTATTTAGCTGCATCCAGTAAGACTAAAAGCCGACCCCAATATAGTTGAGAAAAGGCTAGGCAGATTGATATTACGTTTGCAACTAGCCCCTCAACGTGACGAAGTAACCATACACGTATGTAACACTCCGTTTATTCATACTCTATGGACAAAAAGACAGACAGACTGTGAGCAATGCTGTTTTGCTCGTAGTGTTGTGAATGTGCATTTTATTCGCTTAAATCCTAATTTCGTAGACTATTTAAAAACCATTTCAAAAAGCTTAGTGTTGTAGCGTTATATTAAATTTTTGTACCCGCGTTTATTAATTTTGGTCTGCTGCATAATTTTATTGGGTACTTTGTTTCTTTCGAAATTACTGAAATTACACTTCTTGTAAGTATAATATGAAATTGTAGAATAAATTTTCTTTTTGTAGGCAATAATAGGTTTTAAAATGGCATTCAACTTTTCCATTTATCTTTTTCAGATTATTTCGAAACACATCAATAGCGTGGAATGTAATTTGGAAAAATACTCTCAATACATAGTCATTTTACGAACCAATGCTCTCATACCCTAGCCTTAAAAAAGCATTAGTCTGAAAAAGGATTTCAAGGGTCAAGCTGAGGTAAACCCTACTCGTAGGTACTTATCTGTCTGGACAAGAAGTTCATTGATAAGTATTAAGGTTTAAGGCTCGCTGTTACAGCATTTATTGAGAAGAAAAAATATTTAAGAAGTCTCTTTACCTACTTTTTATATGATAAAAGCTGGGAGCTAGTATATTACCACCTTTATTGTCATTTTCAGTGATTGTCCAGTGGTCTCAGCCCGACTAATGAAGATGCAGGCCGTGAATTCGAACCTAGGAAGGCACTTTACACTCTTGCCGTGAGGAGGCCTGAGTCACAGCGGGGGGAAACATTATTATAATGATAATGGTGATTATACTGCATTTTTTTTGAGAAGATTAATCTTTAAAAAACTAAACTAACTTTATTATGAGCGAAAAACCCTCTACGACCAAAGAGTCGTAGAGGGTTTTTCGCTCATAATATTTGTACGCTGAGTTGATCATACTTAATAACCAGTTTGCAAGTCACGTAGCTACATAGGTTCTTTTAAATATTTCCAAACACTGATCGGCCCGTGAACCCATCTTCCCAGAGGCAGTGGGATGAGCCGCTCTGCAGGTTGGTACGGAATAATCTTATTAATACGTCCACCAATACTGCTGAGCGTGCCCGCCTGCTGGCTGTGGGTGAGTGGGAGTCGGGCCTCTGGATTCAGGCACTACCGTCACCCAACATAGGTACCCACCTTCCAAGAAAACCTCCACACCAAAGGCCTACCCAGGCCTGGATGCAACGTGTGTCGACACTCTTGCGCCATCCCACCTTTCTAGTACGGCGGGCTGTGCTGGAGCAGCCGCTGCAGGTGCAGAAAACCTCAAACGGCGCAAATACTCCAACCTTATTGGGACTTATATGTTCGAGCCGTTTGGGGTTGAAACACTAGGGCCATGGGGTCCGAGTGCACACTATGTTTTCCGAGACATCGCCAAGCGGTTGATCGACTCTTCACGTGACCAGAGGGCTGGCCTATTTTTGGTCAAAGAATCAGCATTGCCATACAACGCGGCAATGCTGCCAGCCTTTTGGGAACATTTCCTGTTGACAGCGATATGGACGAATTTTTTGATGCTCTTTGATTATATACTTATTATTTCTGTATATATTACTATGAATATTTAGCTTTCCATTCATCAATATCACTCGTGACTGATAACTTACAACTACAAAACATCAACAACAACAACAAAAACATTAATGAAAGAAAATCAAAGTCTATGAAATTTTATAAATTTATTATTTGTCTCTACAAGTCTGTACGGATTGGACAACGAGGCGCATCCCTTAACAAGATCTGCACCATCCCATAATCTTATTTGTTGGTAGGTACAAACAAATATTTAGCGTCCGTCCGTGATATAACCGTGTCTGCTAGTATTTAATGGACAAACAGTCGCTACTTAGCAACACAGATAACCAGAGCCAATATTATTCCCAAGTTATGCCACTGACAATATTAAAAGTTGACACGTGACAAAATCGTGTGTAATCCGCTTATCACATGTTTTTAAACTCAGATGAGGGGGTTAAGGGGTGTTTCCAACACGCAAAACAAAGTCCGAATGAGTTTTATCCCGCTATGTTGTTCATTAAATGTGTGTGAACTTTGACGTTTTCTTAGAATGTTAATCTATTGAAGTGAAATATAAGCTATTGTTTTGTTATCTCCTATATTGTATAAGATTTACACGTGTTGACAATAAAGTTTTATGTTATGATTCATGTAAGTTCTATCATAATTAATATGATTAAATGTGGCATGTTGATTTCCATGACTTGACGACAGGGAAGTGTACGAATAGGTAGGCTACTATGTAGTACAGACGCCAGCACGTCAAGCTATGCCTAACTATCAAATTTTCTCAATTAAAAATGAACCTTATGCCTTTGCAATAAAGTTGAAATACTATCAAAGAAATTTGACAGATTGTGGTAACTTGATGGGCCAGCACATCATATCTGTACATAGGTTATGTTAATGTTCAACTATTTGAAGACCTTTGAACTAATGTTGATAATATTTCATACTAGCTTCTGCCCGCGGCTTCGCTCGCGTGGAGGTCGGAAATTATCCCACAGGAATGTTCTACCGGGATAAAAAATATCCTATGTGTTAATCCAGGATATAAACCATCTCTGTGTCAAATTTCATCCAAATCTATACAGTAGTTTTTACGTGAAAGAGTAACAAACATCCATACATCCATACTTACAAACTTTCGCCTTTATAATAGTAGTAGGATTGTGCATGGTTCAGCTACCGCAGACTAGATCTTCTCGACAAAAGGTAATAGCATAAGCATAATCAGCCTATAATGTTCCCACTGCTGGGACCCAGGCCTCACATACAAATTTCCGTCGTTCCGTCCTCGCCGTCGAGGCCCGTCGCGACGACCCTGTCCATTCACATCCCCCCGACCCTTGCTCGAGCCAGCCCGCGTTGCCGCTGAGCCAGTAGCTTTAAAAACCCCCGATCCAGCTGTCCCTTGCTGTCCCCCCCCAGCGACGCCCTAAGCCGAGGTCCGAACCCCGCAGGGGGTGCCCTTAGCGTGTAGTCGCTTAGTTTTGTAAGTTAGGTTTAGTTTTTATTAAGCCCTGGCTGGAGGCTACAATTCTTTTGTGGCAGCCACAGGCAAGCCCGGTTAAGCAGTAGACAACCCTTTGGTTGAACTGCGAGATGCCATTCACAAAAAAAAAAGGACCCAGGCCTCCTGTCTTCGAGAGGGAGTGGGCTGTAATTCACTACGCGGACCCAGTGTGAACTCGCGACCTCGTGACTCGTAAGTCGGGCCAGTTACCAATGGGCCACCAGTGCTCTTCCAACGGTGTAAGTAAAAACTTAGACTTCTTTCAGCTCAGGATTATAAACACGCCAACATTTCACGTCTACATTTGACTGGCGTTAATCCACGATTTTAGAAAGGCCTACCTTCTCTTCGTATTTGTACTTTTTTTCTATCTATACATTCATGTAAATAAAAACCAATTGGCACATGTATGACGGAGCATCAGTTGAATGCGGCTCGACCGATTTGCCTTATTTTATTTGTTGTAAAATTCACCGCCAACGTTTTTGAAAAGCCCGTTAGAAAAGTCATATATTGGATGGTATTTTTGTATAAAAATATAAATGAAAAAATCGAGACAGAAACAAGAAAAGCTAGTATTCATTACAAAACATGCCCAGCTGATGACGTCACCTGTAAACATTTTAATTTGGTTCGTGACAGTCATACTAAATAAAGACAGTACTTTCTGTTGCATTCTATAACTACACACATCTTATTATATAAATTAATGATTTAAATGACTATGTAGTGAAACTTCCCTCTAATTTAACTGAGGCTCATTTGCCGGTGACAATGAACTATGACACCGGTCTTCATATCTTCTTCATATTATTACTTGAATGACCATTTAAAAAGTAGTCGGTCTAGTGTAGAATTAATGCCAGACTAGACCGATGGTTTGGTTTCTTTCTTGGTATATATTAATCAATGTAATGTAGAGCCTCAGTGGAACCTCGTGGGACTTAGAGCCTGGCCGGTTAGAATATAACTGACAGCATTCGACTTTTCACAATGATAAAACAGTTTGATAGGTTTTTAAATAAGGAATGGAAATAGGGGTCTTTCTGTAACAGTGCTGCTTGACTCTTTTGTTCGTTAAAAGCAATTTAAGTCAATAGCTGCTGCCCCGTGTATTTGTATTTTTCAGAATAGAAATCCCTACAACACACTGCACGACCTTTACCTCTGAGCTGCCTAAGGGAAGGTCACTCTGGCCTTCACAGCAACATTACGCAGAGAACATGGGTGTTCTATTGCAGATAACTGTATCTAAATCGGGGCTTACACACCAAATGGATAAATTTTTTACATTCCGTCGTGGGTACAATCTAGTCCAACACGTTCTTCATTAGTTAGTTGTCATAGTGATTTATTGCTAAATTGATGTTGGGCTAGTTGTTTATGGAAACTAGTGTCTCCCTTAAAGTGCATGAATGTGATTTGAGCTAGTCACGACTAGTGTCGAACTATAAATGGTCTAGTGCCTTGTGACTAGTCTATCTAGTTTCACGCTGTAACGGCTAGTTCGACACAACACTGAAAGTAGTTCGACACCAGTCCGGCACTAATCCGATACTAGTCCGGTACTAGTCCGGCACTTGTCCGGCACTATTTCTACACTAGTTAAATACTAGTCCGAAACTAGACGTGACTAGTCAAAAACTAGTATGATTATATATTTTATTAGACTATTTACGGATTTAAGATTCATAATTGCGTATTTCTTAAATTTCTTCGTAAAATTTCAGATGACTATCATGTCTCGTAGAGCAAAAGTCAGCCATAATACTCATTCGAATTTGTAAACAAGTGGAATCCCGCTCGTGTATAATAAATGGCTACGTATAGCTATGAAGTATCTTAATGGTGTAATATAATTAGAAATATTACGATAGCGAATATAATGAAGTCTGTTAGTCCGTATTCTTTAACCTGTTAATGGGTCTATACTACACGAACAAACATTGAATCGCAAAAAAACAGCTGATAAATACATTATACTAGCGTCTGCCAGCGGTTTCACACGCTTGGATGTCGAAAATATCCCACGGAAGCGTACCACTGAGATAAAAATCCTATACGCTATTCCAGACTATAATCTATCACTGCGCCAAATTTCATTGAGATCCGTTCTGGCGAGATTGAGTAACATACATACATACACTTACATTCATAATATTAGTAAGATAGTAAGATTCGCAACTTAAAGCGATAAATGTAGGAGGGATCACAAGTTTTTTTCGCAATCATTTGGTTCTATAGAAAAAGACTTTCACTGCGATGAGTACAATGACCCTTTTCAGATTTTCAGTTATTTCAATTATACAGTACTTAAAGACTTACTCTGAACGTCAAAAGGCAACTGGTATAATTCTAACGCAGAAAGCATAATCAGCCATTATGTTCCCACACCTGGGACACAAGCCTCTTCTCTTGCAGAGGGAGTGGGCCGTAACCCACTACTCGGGCCCAGTGCGGGTTGGTGGATGTCACACGTCTTCGAATTCTCACGATGTTTTCTTTCACCGTTTTGAAAGCAATGGTGATTTAAATGAAGTAAAGCGCCTGCCTGGTTTCGACCCCACGACCTACATTTCCTAAGTCGAGGCCTATTCCACTGGGCCAATAAGCACAGCAGAACGGACCACTAAATGTTGTGTTGCAACTCGGAGACGCTCATGTTCAGCAAAGGGCTCTGATGGAAGGCGAAACCGCGAGAATAAATATTATCAACAAAAGTACAAACGCGACTGTTTTTCTATTTTGCTTCGTCTGTATTTCCCCAGTACTAATTAATTAATTTTAATATATTTAGCAATAATGATAATGTGTGTGTACAAGTTCGAGAAAAGGTTTCCACGAGATAATTCTTGAGCTTTCCTTATAGTTTATTTGAAAATTTGTCTTTTCATCGTTTTGATAAATAAAATAAACTTGTAGGTAGTAATCTTATGACTATGTAAGTTTCATATTTCTCCCAGCTATGGTTTTCAGGATGGAGTTGGGGCTCGCCCGCACTCTGCAGAGCAATGACGCAGCAGATTTCTGTCTAATCATGTCATGGAATCCATCAAACTGACTCGGTGCAAAAATTGAAATTATGCCTAAAATCATTACTGGACCTACGAGGAACATTATGTTCAGCTTTGTAAATGAAATTCAAATCAATTAATAAATTGTCTGTATGTATTTTTAATGTACTTCATTTTTGTTATCATCATTCTCCTGCCCTTATAAAGAAATCCTCTTATAATATTTAAATATCTACTGTTTGTTATATTATATTCTACCTATGTAAAAAAAAACCACATGTAGCATCATTTGAGAACGGTTCGACCGATTTAGCTGAATTTTTAAGTTTTCAAGTAATTGTGATTCTCAGGACAAGGATTGTATGAAATATTTTTTTTAATCCTCCGGAAAAGTAGGTAGGTAGGTAAGGTAGGTAAGTAAGGTAAGGTAGGTACAAACGTACAAAACCGGGCTGGATAAAACTACAACTATATAAATGTTAGATTTCCCGAGTTAAATAAAATACTTCTCACTACTACCGTTACCACAAAAAACGACACATCATCTCCTTGGTTTCTGCCACGCAATTCATACCACCCCACCCACTACCTGTACCCTACAACAGCTAGCAATTCCTCATCCCGTCATACGTATCGTATAACGTTTATCTAGGAGGTGCATGTATGTCGGGGTGAATATATTGCCGCTCTACATCAGCGGTTGCCGACATTTTGTGACACTTGCGACACTCGCGACATTCGCGACACTAGACAGGTGATACTAGGTATTAGTTTTGTGTTGTAATTGTTTTAAAAATGCAAGCTGGATGTTTTAGTATTCTTTTTTAAATCGCTTTTGTGGTTGGGATCTGGTAATGTTAAAATAAATCCTTAAAAAGTATTATACCTACTTATCCAGATTAAAAGCGTAGCTTGTTTTAATAATAATTGTAGGTGCACTTGTAGTCCCACATTTGGTTAGTTATTTTTTTATTCCAATTTAATTGGAGGTGAGTCTATTGCCATAAGTCAGGCACAAATCTAGACTTCGGACTGCTACTGAGAAATGCAGGATGGTAAAACCTAATAACACATTAACTGACCCGAGAATCAAAACAAGCTTGCGCCCACTAGACCAAGTAAGCAATCTGTTTAATTGTACATTAATTATATGCACATAAAGCATTGATAATTTCAGCTAACATAGGTAAAGATAAACTACGATAACATGGCGCGCCACTTCAAATTGCTGTTGCAATGTTTATATGTTCCCTTACGAAAGAGTTTGTAAGTAGTTGTAATTATTCGTCTTCAGTAGCAAGTCGGCAGCGACAGACGTTACAGAGTACAGAGTCTTATTAAGTTGTGAGTCTTAGTGGCGCTTTGTAATTACTTTCACAAATACTTTCAAATGTTTGGAACTTTGGAGGGGCAGGCCATGATATCGTAGTTTATCTCTACACCTCAACGACCTCATATTTGAGGTTCGTAAATTGATGTGACGCAAAATTTTCTTGTCGACTGATCAAAAATCTAAGGGGTGCAGGAGATTTATTGGTTCCTCACATTACGTTAGGGGTGAAGGAAGACATGACAGGTGGTTAAATTCCCTCTTTATATGCATATCGTTAGGTATGTTTGTAATGCTTCGACGACATACGTGTGGAATAAAAGGTATAATCTTTGTATTTACAACTGATTTGTATTTTTACGCTATATTTTTGCCCATAGACAATATTTAATTAAAACCATTTAAATGTATTCAACAAATTGCTTGCAGCCGTCACTGCAAAATAGATACAATTACGAGTGGTGTTCACGACCCTATCGGATAATAGCACGACAATAACCCCTTGCCTAAGGCACCTGTCCCACCGCTGACGAAAAAGCATATAATTAGGTTTTTTGAAGTGAAAACTTCTTTAGCGGCGTTATGCACTTTTTTGTGATGGGTAAAAAATGTTAAACTCGCGTCAAGACACGTGACCTGATCGAAAATTCGTAAGACGGCGGGAGAGATAAACTTTTTAATGTAAAATAATTGTAATGTTCTGAAGTGTAAAATTTTTAATGCAATATAAATTGTCATGTTTGTGTACGATAGCGCAATAAACGAATACAAAAATGCACAACGTTAATATTAAAGTTTTTACTTCTGCCGGCACTCCCGGAGTGCAACCCGTTTTTTTTTTTAACAATAGCGAGCCTATTGGCCACTTGGCCACTGTCTTACCTGAAGGTAAGCGATGCTGTGATCGACGGTGAAGCACGCTTGCCTTGAAGAAACCTATTCACTGTTGACTTAAAGACACCTAGATTGTGTATAAACGATAATCACGCTCGCTTAAACTAACTATAGAGCTATAGAGTATCCACTCAGTAACAATAGTTTAATGAGCAAAAAAATCAGCAAATTAAGAGCCTCATGCTTGTACATACAAATACCAAAAAAACTTATACTTTCCTTCTTACATATTTGTAAGTCTTTGTATAAGGACATAAAAAGTATGTACTTAATGCTGGTCAAAGAATCAATATTGCAATGTGACATTTCTGCCAGCTTTTTGGGAACTTTTCCTGGTGACAATGATGTGGACGAATTTTTTGATGCCATTTGCCTATTTTTTTTTTTGTGTTCTTAATAATGTTTGTTCACGCGAAAACTAATGAAGCGATTGCGATGAAACTTGATTTAAGATTATGTATAAGAGATAAATAAATTACTTTTTATCCCGATAATCCCACGGAATCCAAACATACGCGGGTGGAACTGCGGGGCGCAGCTAGTCATTGTATAAAGCAAGCAGGAGTACCTGTTTATAACACTTTTAACAACTTTTATATTGTTTTTTTTTTTGTTTGTGTGTATACTCAACTAAGCTTAATCAGCGAGTTATCGCTTGTCGCCCTCGCGCACTCATTGTTTGTTCCTCGCCAGCAAATTTTTCGTTGCTAGCGGTGATCGCTTCTCGTTAATCGCCGACGGTAACACAAGTGCCATAACTTGATTACTACTTCCGTGAGAAAGTAAGCAACTGCCCTGTCTGCCATTTTTTCCACGAGTGGAAAAAATATTAATACTTTTGTTTGTAAGCAGTAAGTGAAGATAAAAATATTTTTTTATTCTGCTATAAATATTGTTACGACAGTTTATTTTTAGTAAACAAGGAAAAGTTTCCAACTTAAACAGGGTTAAAAAGTTGGTTTTCCCTGAGTTATTATACATTCAGTCAAAAAAGTATCGGGAATGGATGATTTGATTATGGTTCCAAATTCAAATTTTTGTTTTTTTGTAGTTGTTAGATTGGCACAACTGTTTTCCATTTTGGCGCGGACTTTGAGTTGCATCTGTTATTTATATTAAATACAGTGCTGGTTTTAGTAATATCATATATAGTGTGTATTGCGAATTTCATAATGGACAAAAATATCGAACAAAGAGTTTGTCTTAAATTTTGCATCGCCAATGGAATTTCGTGTTCGGAGTCACTGAAAATGTTACAGAAGGCTTACGGTGAATCGACTTTATCAAAAACTCGTGCTTATGAGTTGTTCAAAGCGTTCAAAAGTGGTCGAGATGTGATGGAAGATTTGCCTCGCTCTGGTAGGCCGTCAACGTCTGCAACTGAAGTTAACATAGCAAAAGTGAAGAAAATAGTGACTGAAAATCCCCATTCAACTCTGAGAGAGATAGCCTTCTCCAAAAACTCAATCGCATGAAAGTCGCTGAGGACATGCTAGAACGAGTCAGTTCGGACCCAACATTCATGAAACTTAAATTTCAGACTATTTAAATAGCCAATTTTATTTTAAAACAAAAATTCTATCTGTCTCTGTTTTTTTTTATAGTTAATTTTATCGAGTTACGAGTGCATAAATGTATGGAACAGCTCATATTTTTCCGAGATTTCGGGGTTGATCCCATAGTAAAAGTTGTTCGTAATGATGAGTACTCGTACAATGCTCCCACGTAATTCTTAGAGTTAATTTTTTAACATCTTATATAGCCGTGTATATAGAAGGTTATTGTGGAGGACAGATAGGCAATTACTCCGTAGAAAATACTAGTATTCAGTTGCATGCGGTTAGACTGGATGTCGACCCCAGTTGGTGAAAAGCTAAGCAGATAATGACGCTGTTTAGAACAAAGGAAAGTTACAGTCTGTTTATGCCACATTCCACAATGGCGTGTCAACTCGCAAACTATTCCTGTATGTCCTTCATATCTATTAATTACGTCTGCTAATTATAACGGCTCCCGATTGTGTCGAGTATTGGATAATAATACATTGTTATCTCAACCAGTCTAGACGGCGGGGGATGAATGTATATTTATGACGCGGTTCCGTCCGACTATTTCGATTCCATAGCAATTGTTTTTTGATTTCAAAAAGGATTAAATACTTTTTTGTGCAAAAGCCTTTTTTTTTTTTTTTTTTAAGGCTGGGAAATCATCCAATGACTGCTCCCGCTCTGGGTGGAGCGGAAGGGAGTGTCAGACTCTTACTGACTAAAACCCATCCATGTTCCTTCCGTAGCCCTTTATGTTCCGGGGTAGCGGTAACCCTTTCGGATAATCCCGCTTACCGGAGAGCTAGGCTATTGGTGTACCCTTAGTAGGTAATAATAATAATAATAATATCCTCGGACATTTCACACAACGCCGTATCGTCCCAAGCTAAGCAACTTAATGCTTGTGTTATGGTAACGAGATGGCTGATAAATTACTTATATACATTTTTTTTTTGTAAATACATACATATTATAGATAGAAAAACACCCAGACCCGTAACAAATACTTGCAGATCGTACAAATATTTGTTCCGTGCGGGAATCGAACCCGCGACATGCTGCGCAGCAGTCAATCGCTCAACCACTGCGCCAACTGTGTCGTCAGGTACACCCACATTTCCCCAATTATGTGTAAGTATTATGTAATAAGGAGTGAGTCTATTGCCATCAACTGGGCACAAATCTAGACTCCGGGCTGCTACTGAGAAATCCCTAAAGGAAAAACCCAATAACACTTAGCCAGACCTGGGAAACGAACCCAGTACCTCATGCTCAGCAGCAGTACTTGCGACTACTACAACATAGAGGCAGTACAGATAAACCGTAACGCCTCTGAATGTTTTTTCTATCAGTATTTATTCAACTTTGTGTGTTTATAGTTTTAGTTCGTATAAAGAGAACACGTTCTCTTCAATAATAATTGGACATCATTATTCGGGTAGCAAAAACAAAAACAAATAAGAGTAGATGAGATCGTTTTTAAATAGCCGTCCAAAGCGCACTATCAGGGAGTATGGTATGTCCCGATGTTTAAAAACTTCTAGGAATGTTTCACAAAGGAGAGAGGTGGAATCTACTGCACCAACAAAAGTAGATTGAATTTAGGAGGAAGAAGAAAGCTGTGGTCTAGTTTCTTTTTTACACTGTTATCACATATAAAAGCAACAATAATAATCTACCCAGGATTTTGTAATGATCTTGATTTAAAAGAGTGTGCTTGGAGTTCTTGGCTTGTTCTTCTGGATGGAGCATCTAGCTTCAACTTTCAAACCGTTTCTAACAAACAGACCGACTCATTGACAATTCAAAAGTGCCTGTAATTGGTTTATTTGAAATAAATACTTTGAGTTTGAATATTAACTTTGCTATTAGATTATTGACAGTCCGTTTCCAGATTAGGTACAACTCAATAAATTTTATGAACATGAATTATTATTTATTTTGACATTTTATTAATTTATTAATCGATTTTATTAATTTTGACTTGTTATAATTTTTTTTTTTTTTATAGTGTAATTCTGGTTTCTTTTGTATTTCTATCTGTTGTTGTTTTATATGGGTCTCGGGCCTGAAATAAATGAAATTTATTATTATTATTATAATAATCAAATTACATAACGATTCCTTTGACATTTAGCTCAGCTTAATTTCGTAGGTAGTTATAAAATTTGATATAAACGTCAAAGGCGCTAACGAGTCTTCACCTTTAGCCTGCAAGAAAATAGTCAGAAAGCTAAATATTAAAAAGCTCAGGCAACAGACGCTCATTTCACTAATGACCTAACAATTTGTCAAATCAAGAAAAGTAAATAAACCTATGCTTTGTTGACTCCCTCATACGATACGCGACATAATTTCAAATTAAGTACACAAACAAATCTACTAGCAAACAGTCAGGGTCCGTTGTACCAACCACGAATTTCTAAAAACAACTTGTTATCTTAATTCTATAAATATCAAATCGTTACAGTCACATCGTTGTCTTGACACCGAGGCAGAGCCCTACGACTTGTTGTTTTGAACTTTTGTATGTTCTGTTGTCACCGTTGACACAGGTTATCGAATCTATTTATTCAGAGACATCAACTGTATCGTACTCTAGACGGAAGCGCCAGTTTCTCCCCCGCCAGTCAGCAGATACGACCTAAGCTCCGCTCAAAATGATCCCTCTGAACGTGAAACTCTGCATGGTGATTTACGTTGTATTTTTGTTCACGGAAATTGCTGTCGGAAATGGAAGGAATTTGGGAAACTCCCTTTCCATGGATACGATGATAAGGGACGTGTGCAGCAGATCATTGTCAAGACTGATATTCCAGATTTGTACGGGAAATGTGTTGATTAGTGATTTACCGTCTGACAGACTTACGACAGTGAGGGGAAAGAGAGCGGCTCTGTTATTCAAAGAGAGACTGAAGAGGCAGGTTGCTGACGAGTGTTGCCAAAATTCATGTTCTGTGTCGCAACTGGTGCAATATTGCCCGGATACTTGGTGAGCCAGCGAGGAGACTAAAGACTTATCAGTGAAACGAAAGTGTTAGTGATTGCCAAGCGTCCACGTGGAGTGACGTTAACAGCAAAATCGATAATTTGCGACATGAACATTATCGATAACCCTATATTGTGCAAATTTTCCTCTATGCACAATCAGTAGGGTCATCAGAACAATGTGACTGTAAAGTGTCGTGCTCGTGTCGAGGGGTCCTAACCCTTTGAACATGGAGTTGGAAAGCTTATGTAAAGAAGCGATAATTCTTCGAAAATGCACGTGAAGAGCTTTTAGAGAGCGCTACATCGGAATCGCGCTATTCGAAACACGCGAATCGTGCGGATTTAGCCCGGAGAGGATTTTTGGTACATACGCTTTGAGTTTTAGTGGAAAAGTATACGACTTGTGTTTTTAATCCTGTAGGAGGCTTAGCTGTTTTTTATTACTCTGTTACCTAACTCCGTCCAAAAATAAGCCTCGAAAAGGTTTGTTACATTATTTTAACCTTTCATTAATAATCTTTATTTACTCTGTAAATACATACCTTAGTTTGTACTCGTTTTATATTGCTGTATCCACATGTTCTAGAGAGCAATTTATTTTCTATAAAGTTCTACAAACTTGTTTTCGAATGATTGCAATTTGCTTATTAGCTTTTAAAATACTTTGCGAGGGAAAGTAAAATGTTAAATACTGCTTTTGAGGCATAAAGTACACTTCGATGTGAAATGAGAAAACTTTAGAATTTTCGTTATTTGCATTTCCTATTCTAAATGCTAACGAATAAAAATATGTATTGAAAAATTGTGTTACTTCTAGTTTTATACTATGTATAAAAGAACAAACTTATTTATTATTTACCAAATTTGTAAGTAACATTTAAACAAACAATTTCATAATTGTTTACCTACTATCTATTTATTTGGTCAATTACCAATTTTATTAAAACGCTAATGAGGGTAAGATCTCAGAAAGATTCCACGACAGTATCTTGGAGCTATTAATTTAATAGATAAAACTTGTATAATTACAACAACAATATTATGACTGAACAAATGAATAATTTGTTATGATATAAATCCTTGTACGGCCAGGATAATGAGTCAGTTACACTTGGTTTATTAATGTTCATTCGCCCTACATTTTACGTTTGTCTTGTTTACATCGTTTATAATTATAAAGTCGGCCGAATTTCATTACAGTGTTCTATAAAGAATGAAGAAACACATAATAATAGTACTGTTATTGATAACGATGTGTTAAAAACAGAATTGTTGAGTGATGATGGTCAATTAATAATTAAGATACCAATGTTTTTATGGTTATAGCTAAGAGCAAAAAAAAAATTAAAGTTGTAGAAGGAATAAATGTTGTTCTGCCTTTACTGAAAAGTGGAGGTGTAGTTTGTCTTCTCTCATTCTTCTTCTTCTTTGCGTGTCGATGGCAAAAAAAACACGAAAAAATAATTGGATCCAAAATTCAGCAACGCGAATGCTGTTTGCTGATGCAGCCATTAGGGCCTCACGTGTGGAAGTGACAAGTGAGGTGAGCCATAGTCTATGGAGCCGTCCATGAATTCCCACTGAGGAGGTTGTTCTCACTGCGGCCTACTTGGATACGAAGTATATTTAAGGTTATCCAAGTAGGCCACGGTAGTCTGTGCCCTGATGGGATAGTTGAACAGAGAGAACAACGCTTCATCATTCCTTCCCAAAAAATAAATAATTATGTGTTTGTTACATATCTACAAACAAGAGCCAACGAAAATCAAAATAATTTATTTATTAAACAATATATTGTAACTAATTGTATTTTCTTATCCTATTAACTAAGCTAAAACAAAACAAAAGACTATGAAATATTAAGATTTATTGAACAGTGGGCAACCATGTACGGACCTGTCAATTTCACGCACGCTACTTTGACCTTTATATCGAATACGATATTAAATCGAAAATGGGATACCTAAATCGTCGTAGATAACACACCGTGTGTCTTTGTGTACAGATTTTTATCGCGTCCTATATATTGAAGTCTTGTCCCTATTATTCTCAATCTAGGTCATGCATCGTAGTAGAGAGTCGTCTAATCGGCCTTTAATTTGATTTGCGTGCAGAATGGCCGTCCGATAAAGCGCTTAGCTGAGGCAAAATGGGATTTATGGTATGGATAACTCCAGCAAAAAGGGCCCGAATAAATCTTCGCCCTAACTTAATAAAGTCTCCGTTGACGGCTTTATCTGAAGCTGTGACCACGAACAGAGTTTTTTGAATAAAGTAGTATCGTATTTTTACCGAGAGAAGAGGGATTTTCTGATATCAGCTATTTGGACAGTTTTGCTTTCACTTCAGTTATTTTTCGACACAATGGAAATTTGGAGCTGTATTGTGGCTCAGTTTTAATCTTTCTTTATTTTTCATGTGGTAAGTGACTAACCTGGGTGTCAGAGTTTTATGCTGCCCATGGGCCTCTCACATGCTGTTGAGAAATATCTCTCAGCCAGTTTTCTCACGATGTTTTCCTTCACCGATTTCTTAGGCATGTGACAATTGTACAATACGCACATGAATCCGAAAAATCAGAGACGAACCTCTGTTTTTACTTGCTCAATAATGCTACTACTAAACAAAGACATAATATATCAGCTAATAATGTTCCCACTGCTGGTACACAGGCCTTCTCTCTGTGAGAAGCAGTGGGCCATATCCATCACGCGGGCCCGTGCAGGTTGGCGGATGTCACGTATCTTCGAATTTTCGGTTCTAAGACATGCCAGTATCCTCACGATGTTTTCCTTCACCGTTTTGAGAGCAGTGTTGATGAAATTAAACTTGCAAAGTGAAGTGCCCGCTTGGGTTCGAATTCACGACCCACAACTCGTAAGTCGGGGCCCATACCACTAGGTCATTACTGCAACAAAGCCATTGGCAAAAAATAATAAAAAATAAGGCCTATCTTGTTTGAGACCTAACATTCGCTTTACCGCGACGATGACGTCGCGTCTCTGCGACAAATCGTATGCGATTTTTTGCTCACGGAATCAAATTTAAATGCAATCATAGTATCCCCACGTATTCCTTTCCAATGCGTCTGTGACTGCGTTTGGATATTTCCAATATATGCCTTGAGGCGAGACACAGGAATCTCATATCCTACACGTCAGGTGAGAAAGTCTTTGAAAACGACATCGTTTTACAATTTCTTCATGCTTCAGAAACGTATTACACTCACCTAGACATTTTTTGAATAAAGGAATACATTGTGTAAAAGTCTATTCGTAGAAAAGATAATACAAAAATCAGGTAAACAGTAATGAGTACCTATATTTATCTCGAGATACTTCCAATAATTTATCATGAAAAATATCTCCTTATTTTTTGCTTAGCTACTACCGGGCCTTAATTTTTTCGATTAATGATGTACTAGCTTTTGCCCACGGCTTCACCCGTGTGTTTTTTTTTTTTTAACGCTGGGAAATCATCCAATGACTGCTCCCGCTTTGGGTGGAGCGGAAGGGAGTGTCACTCTTACTGACCAAAACCCATCCATGTTCCTTCCGTAGCCCTTTATGTTACGGGGTAGCGGTAACCCTTTCGGACAATCCCGCTTACGCGGCAGGCTTGGCCCTGAGGGGCCCCTTCATATGCTGACATCTCTTTGAGGCGCGCGTGGAACATATACGCGCCGTCCGGCACGGGGGTTTAAACCCTACGTACCCATTATGTTAATCTAGGTTCCTGTGTGCCAAATTTCATCCATATTCGTGTATTATACCCACATTTCGCCGGTAATGTAAAGTCCCATCTAATTGGGGGCATAATATTGCCATCAATACTAAAAAAACCTAAAAATACATAATGTTTATTTCTGCACCAAATAGTTCACATTAGTTTATGATTGGAGCCTCTTTTTAAGCATGATGGCTTTGTTAGGAGACTCTCTGCTCCTCCACTAATTGGGCTGTTTGTACAATTTACAAAAAAAAAAAATATTATAATAAAAAAAAAATATTATATACTATTATTTACATATATAAATAATTTTGATGAATTCAAAAATTTGCTATCAATGGGGTACAAATCCAGATTCCGGGCTGCTACTCAGAAATTACTAATGGGAAAATCCAATAACACTTTGCCCTTATGCTCAGCAGTAGTGCTTGCGCTTGAAGTACGACTAGACCAACGAAGCGTAATCTAATATTATATTAGTCGCCAATCCATTTCTCTGATGTGATTGACAGAAGAAATATCCAAATGAAACTACCAACGACGAGGATTTTAGCGTATGTCAGTTGTACCATAATTTTATATTAAATCCAAAATAGTTTTGATACAAATTCACAATGAACACGTAACTAAATATTGACCGTTTGTGAAATAAGCAGCAGCTAAAACATAAATTGTTGGTTTGTATATATCATCTCAAGTGTTGATTTTCCATCAGAGAATTTTCTCACTAGCAGCCCGGAACCTTTTGCCTGGTAAGCGGGATTGTCCGAAAGGGTTACCGCTTCCCTGGAACATAAAGGACTAAGGAAGGAACATGGATGGGATTTAGTCAGTAAAAGTCTGACACTCCCTTCCGCTCCACCCAGAGCGGGAGGGGTCATTAGACGATTTCCCACCCTCAAAAAAAAAACCCCGGTGTCTTGATTTGTGCCCGGTTGATGTCGTCGCCCCCTATAACAAGAAACTTAAACATAACTGTAAACTTAAACTATAGGAAAACTTCTGCCTAACGCTTCTGAGACCACATGCGTGATTTTTTATGTGTGAAACGTTGATTTCACTTAATCCAACATCCATCATAATGACTTCATTCACAACGGTTTTTACCGTGAAGTCTCGTCAAAACCCCACCCTGTATGTGTATGCATTTTCTATCTATACCAAAGAAATAATCAGCATATTCACAGAAAACATACATCTCTACATTCACGAAGAGACAAAATTGCGCCGAGACAAAAATAGAAGCTGGAATTAAAATCTGCCTCGTTAAAGGGGACTTGCTAAATTAGTCCCATTCATCCGCATAGTGATAATCTGCGGGCGACGCATAGTTGATGAAGCGATGTACCGAGAATTCATCTCGGTGGATATGGAACTCACCGGTCGGCTGGGATAGAATTTTCATGTATGATTAGTTAGTCCTTTTAGGAGATATGAGTCGGATGTAACTAATTTGGCACTGAAAAAGAGAACGTCAGATCCGGTATTGGATTATTAAAGTAGGCTAATGGAGCCGTCCATTAGCCTCCAAAATCACTCTTATAATGAGAAAAAAAATGGATTTTATAAAAATATTATCTATTTCTGGTTATTTAATTTTGACGGGAGCCTGGCTTCCCTTTTTAGGCCTTTATTAAACAATAGGTTAGTTAGAGCAAAAGTAAGAAAACTCCATTCGAAATGTATTAATTCTTCCTAGCTTTTAAATCCTTTTTTTTAATAATGTAATTATATGTCTATACAAACAAGATGTCAATATAAAAAAAAGAAAAACATAAGTACTTAAAGAGGTTCGAAAAGGTTACCGCTGCCCCGGAACATAAAGGGCTAAGGAAGGAACATGGATGGGTTTTAGTCAGTAAGAGACTGACACTTCCTTCCGCTCCAGCCAGGGGGTCTACTCCCTAAGCACGAAGTCCGTAGTTTCGGCCTTCGTAACGGGCGTTTCCTACTCCCTAGCACCGTCGGACGGATGATTCGTCCGTGGCCCGAACGAAGAATGAACTACAACACGATTTGACATGTGTACCTACTCCCGACGTGTTTTTTCCGTCCTAAAAATTGAACTTGACACTTGTTTCGACGGAGCGTTATGTCAGTTCATACGACATCAAAATAGTTCTCGTGCTGTTGACGAAAATTATAATTTAAAGTGTAATTTCGAACTATGGCTGCTTTTTTGTTGCTAGAATGATCATTACGGGAAGAGCGGAGGTGTCGCCGACGATATTTACGCTAGAACTTTATTTTGGCGAGTATTCCCGACGTCGAGTTCATAGGGAACTATCGGCTCACTCGTGAATTATTCGAGGACCTGTGTAAGGACTATATACCTCTTTTGCCTATACATATACGAGGAAGTGTTGATTCAATAATGAAGGTAAGGATATATCAAAGATTCTGCAACTTATTGACACCAATATTACCAATCCGTCCCACCCATTTACCTACTGTTTTCTTTGTTTACTTTTAGATCCTCGCTGCTCTTAATTTTTATGCCCGGGGGAGCTACCAAGGTGCAGTGAGCCTAAGCAGTGATGAGCCAATGGCACAACAGACAGTGTCACGTTCTCTGCGGCATGTCACAAATGCATTCAACATCCCCTCAATTTTGCAAAAATATGTAAGGTTTCCACAAAATGTTGCTGAGAGGAACCTTATAAAAAAACAGTGTCGGCGAAGAGACCCTATCTGAGTAACGTGGCCCAAGTAATGGGTGGACCGCTACTAAAAGTGAAGTGCAGTGAGTCTAACATGTGAAAAGTGAACATTTCTGGTTAGATTCCAACTAAGCCTTGTTAAGTGCTAATTAGTTTATGTTTGTTGAATTAATCTTAGATTATTGATTATTATATAGGGTTTAAGTCAATAAAACTGATATTATAAGAATTTAAGAGAATTTTTGAATGTATAGGGCAAATTACGTAACTTGAAAACATGTTTTTTTATTTATGGGAATATTTTTGTACCTTAGGGTTTATGGGGTATTTCTAAGCCTAAAAATCAAAATTAACTAAAGGGTTCGGAAGTTATAAGCGAAAATGTATAGTAAACATTGTAACTTCACAAAATCTTGATATTTTGTTTTAAGGTTATTTTATATTACGTAAATACGATAAATATTGGTGTTGAATACTGACTACGACCTTTGCTTTGAAGAGTGTTTACTTATACTCAAAGTGCACTAAAATAGCTATCTATTTTAGTGCACTTTGAGTATAAGTTAAAAATGATACTATTATCATTTTTAACTTTAGTAAGCTGTATATTTACAGATTTTATAACAAATATGCTAGACGTAGTTGACCGCATTGTAGGCAGTCGCTCCATATAACATACTGGTATTCAGCTGTATCCGGTTAGACTGGAAGCCAATCCCAACATAGTTGGGAAAAAGCTAGGCAGATGATGATGATCGTATGTATAAACTATAAAAATATAAACTTTGATTTGACTATGACAAAATGTATTTTATTTTATTTAGCACCAAGCAAATCCGAATAAATTCAACACACAACAATATACTATTGCAATCAAAACATAGATTTCCTTTTATTCTAGTCGTTTTATTTTAAAATGTGCGCTCTTGCATAGGTGTACATCTTCATTCTGATTAAGAAACCGACGATACTATCGGCCCATAAAAAGTCTGTAGTCTGAGGGGGCTCTTAGCCTGAGTCATCCCACTGCTGGGCAAAGGCTCCATGAATGATTCTTCCTAGTGTGTTGGAAATAATGATTGTAGTAGAAAATTTATATAATTTTTTTGTGTAAAATGTCAAAAAATGGACATTTGACATTTCTCATTTGTCATCGCGACGTAAGGAAGCAACCAGACGACTCGGTACTCAATACTCACAATTAATCGATTCAAGTTTGTATGAGTATTTGATCGATTTCATTATATATTCTTAAGTGCATTGGATTAAAGTACTGAGTAACAAAAAAATAACTTAAACTTTAATTTTGTAGGTATTTTGAAATGAAACAGTGGTACAAAAGGTCAATTTGTCTATAACTTAATATTTTTAGTTACAATTACATCCACTCATTCACAAAAAAATCAAGAGAAAGCGAAACTGACTGAATCATCATTCAATCATTTTCTTCGGATGTGGAAAATGAAATAATTATATTTACTACTTATATAATTATTTCATTTTCATTTCTTTTATCAATATGGACGTCTCTCGAATAGCGTTTGCGTCAAATGTGTCAATACCTGTTACAGGCTTGCTTTTCTTTCCCAGTTTAGGAGTACAGTCAACAGCAAAAGAAGATGATCAAAATCAGAAATTCAATACTAAAGAACGGAGTTCGCGTCAGAACTGTGTGGCGTCGGAGTGATTCAAAAGTTTGTGATTGGATATTATAACAAACATTTACTACTAGTACAGCTGCCATATATTCGTGAACTCCGTTTATTAGCATTCAATTTCTGATTTTGATCATCTACTTTTGCTGTTGACTGTACGTAATACATTTTTTTCAGTACCGGAAGGCCCATACTTTTCCTTCAAGATGGTTCGAATAGTTTTTTTGCTGAATTCAAGTGTTTCTGCGACACGATCTTGCACTTGCGTTACGAGCAATAAAGGTTTCGGTTACCTTCACAACTGATTCGCGTGTCTGGCTGTTGATTGTACAGAGGCCAGCACATCAAGTTACCACAATCTGTCAGATTTCTTTGATAGTATTTCAACTTTATTGCAAAGACATAAGGTTCATTTTTAATTGAGAAATTTTGACAGTTAGGGATAGCTTGATGTGCTGGCGTCTGTACGTCCTCTTTTCGACATGTTGAAACAGTTGGTATGATTTACAACAAACACCAAAATCGAGTTCAAATCACTGTTTAAATCAATGTCCAAAATAGAAGAGCCAGGATCAACGTGATAGTAAACAGAAATAGTCCAAAAGCAAAGCCGAGTCGAGATTAAAATCGAATGAAGCTGGTGATATTAAGTAATTAATTGGCTACAACATTAGTATTAAGAAAATAAGGACTGAGCACGTAACTGTTTTGAGACGTTTCGTATTCATTAGAAATTGCATGCTACTATAAAGTTAGCGCAAAAAGCAATATCAGCAATATCTTCCATCATATTATTAAACGCGCCAAAAATATTTATGTATTTTTTAAAACACTTTATGTAATTAATGATTAGTTTATTGCTTTTTTCTGTTTCGTTCCAAGTTACATTCTAGGGTCATTCTCAAATGTCAAAACTGACCTTTTACTTTTTGACAACTCTAAGAACTTTGACATGTCGTTTGATAATTGGCGTTAAAAGAAAAAACGCAAAAGTATCGACAGGATAATGCCTATTGCCGAACCAAAAAAGGCAAAATAATTTAATTCTGTATTTAAAGACATAATAAAAAGTGTATTTTTAATAATGTGGTCATTTTCTTACAACAAAAATAAAAAAAATGTTTAGTATGTTTCGAAACTACAGAATATGTAAACCGGTAAGCGACCGATAAAATGGCGCAACTCTATTGCCATTCGTCGTTCATTCACGAATATTGTCCGTAAGTAGTCTATGATTCCGTCCCGTTCTGATGAATCCGAAATTGTTAGGGAGTAGGGTTCGCCACGACGTAACGGACTACTGTCGGACGGGCCCGTTGCTTCGTTGACGGAGTTAGGGAGTAGACCCCCAGGTCGGGACGGGTCATTTGATGATTTCCCAACCCAAAAAAAAAAGTATTTAAAGACATGGAGTGACACAATAGCGTTTGTATTTCAAATTACTCAAACGTGCCAGAACGGTGCGAATGATCTCTGGCTAACTAGCTTCATCTCTCTGACTGACCGACACCTTGACAATTCAAAAGTGCCTGTAATTGGTTTATTTGAAATAAATACTTTGAGTTTGAGTTTGAGTTTGATCCGGATGAAATTTGGCACAGAGATAGTTTATAACCTAGATTAACACATAAGTTTTAAACCAGGTTAATCCCCATGCCAAATAAAATTAATTCATTTTAACGCCGACGTGGCTCATTATTGGTTGTTGCACAATAAAACGCAAGTTCATAAAACCGATATAAAAACTACTCACGTTATCTCGGTTTTTTAAACTTTTTAAATCTTTTCGTTAACGTATATCTTTGTTTACAACAGGTGAACGCGCCGTTTATCAAATGTATATATGGACTACTGGCATAATTATTATGACCGTGCATATTGTGTTCGTCACTTTGTGAAAAATATGTTTGTGTACCTACTTGTCTTTATATACTTATACGTGACATTATTTATTTGATGCTAAGTCAGAGGTCCATAGGCAGCACAAAAACTCTGACACCAGGTTAATTACTAACTACACGAAAAGAAGAAGATTTATTTGTAGTATTAATTTTATTTTAAGTAATTTTTTTTATCATAATAAAATAAAAAGAATTAATTATATTTATACGCAATATATTGTGTTTATAGTTATGCTGTGTGTGTTTTGCTGTGGACTAACGTTTGAATAAGGGTTTATTTTTAATATATATATTTTTTTTTATGAAGAAATAGACTGAAAAATATAGGGCCGAAGCCTGCCGAGTGCCGGGTAAGCAGGATTGTTCAAGAGGATTACCGTTACTCCGGAACATAAAGACCTAAGGACCGACCATGGATGGATTTTAGTCCGTAAAAGTCCACTCCACCCAGAGCGGGAGGAACTGTAAGATTTCCCACACACAAAAAAAAAAAGATGAAACAAATAGTTCTCAGTCGAATTTCAGTTCCAGTTCAGTTGTCTCTTTGTATTCTGCTGCTATCGATATTGCCTGTTAATTAACATCTTACGCGTTAATTAGTAGTTACAGCTAAATCAAATGATGAGCAAAGCAAAGTTATCCATATCATTCTAAGATTGGAGTTTCTCGAATGTAGTCGAATTGCTAACGTCAGTGTTGATAATCCATTAGATCCTTTGTTCTTGATGTTAGGTATGATCAAATATTAGTAATCTTCATGTACTTATACATACTTGAGATAGTGGAAACTTAGGTGAAACAAGTGTCTCAGTCGGTTTATGGTTCTCAAACAGAAATTATATAAAAAATAAATACATAATTTTACACCTAGTTAGGAAGTGTGCGTTACCCTAGCAAAATCATGTCGAAAATTGCCATTTAAATCTTATAGATAATTAGTTGCCCCATTTCTGTAATTGTTGCGCACATTTTTAAATTTGTTGCACTTATAGTTTTTTAGTTATTTAACAAAAACATTTTCTGCTGGGGTAACGTTACTAACGTTACCGCAGCCAGACCTTTTTCTTTTTAATGGGAATATTGAAATAAATATTAGCTATATAATTAGTTGTCTAGACGAGGTAAATGTTGCACATTATTTTGTATTTGTTCTTCCTTCGGCTGCGAAGTTATTCAAGATCCTGCTGGAGTAACGTTTCTGGTTTTGCTGGATCTCTGAAACGGGTAAGCGGATTCTTATCATCTTTTGTACATGACTTCTTAGGAACTAGTTCTAATTTTTTTTTTTATTTATTTGTACATAAAATTTTAATACATTTAATGTTTTGTACCATTAAACCATGAATGGTTTGTATTGATACTCACATTCGCTTAGGTAACACTCCTTAATCATAACTAAGTAAAAAACAATCATTTAAGCAAATAATGTAGGTACATGCATAATATTTAACTTATTAAACGTAAACATCTATCGGTAAGTACGTGAATCACATGTTATGTTTCAAATCTGAGCTGCTCGCTATTGGGCCGCTCATTAGAAGACCGGTTCTAGTCAAAGTAAAAATTACTATACAGGTTGCTTCAATTATTATTATTTTTTTTTTTAATTTATGATTTTATTGAACTAAATTATTTAAGTAGTTGTAGTAGTATTTTTTGTATTTTTGCTTATAGTTTTTCGAGTTTATTTCATCTTTTATACATTTTGGTATTTCATTAAGTATTGTAGGGACTAAAAATTTTACGGTTCGTCTGCCGTAATAATTTCTAACCTGGGGTACTGTTAGTTGATTTTTGGTGATATTTCTTGTGATTATTTTATGTGATATGGGTATTTGTATGCTTTTGTTATTAAATTGTTCAGTCAAGAGGGCCATGTTGAGTCTAATCTGAACTGGTAGAATTTTACAATATTTAAATAGTTCGATGACGTTATCTCTATATTGGTGTTTTATTTTTCTGGGTACGATGAGTTTTAAAAGTCTGACTTGCAGTTTCGAGATTTTTTCAGTATATGATTTAAAGGTTCGCCCATAACTTGTGATTCCGTATGCTATGAATGATTCCGCTAAAGCAATGTACATGTTGAGCAGGATTTTGAATGGAACTTTAGGTTTCAAAATGTAGAATTTTGCCAACACAGCTCGCAACTTGTCACATACTAAGTCCACGTGAAACGTCCAGCTAAAACGATTGTCAACGACTAAACCAAGGTAGGTGTGGTGCGTTACTTGATCAATTGCCTCACACCGACATGTACCAGACAGAGTGGAGTGAAGACAGTCGTGGCTGTGTGCTATTATCTTAAAAGCGGCAATGTGCTTTAAATGGCTAGAGTGGACGTGAATGATTTTGGTCTTACTTGCGTTAAGAACCAGTCCAGCATCGTGTGCCCATTTTGAAACCCTAGTAAAATCTTCCTGTAACCTTTGAGCTGCAACTGTTATGTCTCTGTGACTAGCTACTAGGCATGTGTCATCTGCATACTGATAAACGGAACAGAGATTGACCACATATTCCATGTCGTTGACATAGGTCAGATAGTGTAAGGGTCCGAGTACTGAACCTTGGGCTGTTCCTTCAGTGACTTCAATGGCACCACTGGTTTCGTTACATATCTTGACACTATATTTGCGATTATTAAGGTAGTCTTTACACCATTTGAGTACGGGTCCTCGAACTCCAGAGTTATCTAGTTTTTTCAGCAACGTGTCATGCCTAAGCGTATCGAACGCCTTGCTGAAGTCAATAAATAGTAAAATTACATTGTTTTTATCATTAAGACATTCGTTGACCTCGTCCGTGAATTTTGATAACAGCTGCGAGGTGGATTTATTGGGTTGAAAACCGTATTGCACGCTAGACAGCACGCCATTTTTTAAATAGAAGTCTTGTATCTGGTTACAAATAAATTTTTCGACAATTTTATCAATAACAGGTAGAATAGTGATCGGTCTATAATTTCCGTAGTCAGTAATACTGCCTTTTTTATGTATTGGGCGCACGACACCACTTTTTAATTCTGCTGGGTATTTTCCTTGCTTGACACTAGAATTGATCAATCTGACAATAACGCCTGTCATCTTGTCACATATAGATTTTATGTCAATACACCTAATGTTATCTATGCCTGGAGCTTTATTTGTGTTAAGGTTTTTAATTATTTTACTGACACTGTTATCTGTAGCTTTCCTGAAGTACATCGATATGTTTTGGGGAAACGTATATTCTGATTCGTTTAATAGAGGGCGGTTACATTTGGGCAAAATCTTCTGAACACTTTTTCTGAATTCTATGGCAAAATTATCAGCTATTGATTTTATTTCAACGTTTTCATTTTTGAAGGCTCTCAAGATGGTTTCATCAACCGACTTATTGTTGCGACCAGACAACTTGTTTAGTATTTGCCAGACCTTGCTGGGGTTAATTTTATTATTATTTATTTCTTCCAAGTAATGCTTATTTCTAGATTTTTCAATGATTTTATGAGTTCTATTTCTTATTTTGTTATATTCCAAACGCAGTATTTTATTTGTTGAATCATTTTTCCATTTTATAAATAAATCGTCCTTTTTTTTACACATGTTATTAATTTTATCATTTATCCAAGGTTGTTTGTTTCTTTTACTGTTTTTATTAATTTTTCTGATATATTTTGATTCTTCGTAACATTTGTGAAATTGTTTTTTTATGTAATCGTAAATTGTATTTGGACACTCAGTATCATCTATTTCATTAAAATTTAAGTTGTTAAGTAAAGATTTTATTTTAATGTTATCAATTTGTTGTATTGTTTTTGTATCACCCTGTATTCGTGTTTGGTCGAGCCCTACGCACGACAATATTAACATGCGGTGGTCAGCCATTACAGTTCCGAGTGCAGCCGAATACAGATCTAACGAGCGCGTTCTTATAAAAATGTGATCTATACAGCTACGTGAAGTGTTATTTCCGCGTGTTTCAATTCTTGTGTAGTCAGATATCGCGCTCGTTAGACCACACTCGGACATGCTACTCACATAGTATTCTCGAATGTTGTCGTATGTCCTTAGGTCTATGTTTACGTCTCCTAGCAAATAAGTGTCGTATGATTTAATAGAAGAATTGGATAAAATACTGATTATTTCCTTTACGAATAGATGTTTACTTTCGCTTGGTGGTCTATAAATTGCACAGATATATGCGTTGTAGTGGTGAGGTGTAGTGATTTGACCAATAATACATTCACAGTGTATTAGCGAGTGATTCATTGGTGTGAAGACGTAGCCATCTCTGACATAAATTATTATTCCACCGCCTTTCCTGTTTTCACGCAACTTACTGTACATTTCATAGCCATCAATGTTGTACATTTGCACAGTAGTTTGATGTATATTGACTTCTGTTAAAATTAGGACATCTATAGTTATGTGAGATGAGCCAATTAATTGTGTTACAAAACCAAAATTTTTGATAATGGATCTAATATTTATGTGAACAATATTAAGATAGATTTTATTACTAGAAGGTATAAGCTTACTATAAGCATTTATGTTTGCACAGTCGCGTAATTCTTGGTGATCGGGAGAGAGATCCGGGATAACTTATTTTAAAACTATTACCGATACTGGTTAGGTCGTCCTGCCTGCGTTGTGCTCGAAAGCCGATCGATGTCCATTTCACTTCTTATGACTGTAGGCTTGTCTTTGTCTTCTTTACGTAGAAGCACCTTACCATCCTGGAACCAGACATATTTATATGCTGGACGCAATTTTTGTTGAGCCGTCCACAGTAGCGCTTTATTAGATTTAGTAAGGGCGCGACGCAAGATCACTTTTGTCTTGGACTTTTCTGCAGGGGCTTCCAAAACAATTTGTTCCAGCAAAACTTCTTCCTTTCTGGATGCACGTACCCACAATTGTGCGTGTTCAGCTCGCTTCAACTCCACCTGGATGTTCCCTTCACGTTCATTTCGGTCTTCCATGCGTTTTACTTTTAGTATCTGTGATTTATCCAATTAGTTGTGCAATAATAAAACCAATATAATGTACTGTTTAAAAGTTATTTAATTAAATATAAAAACCCTTCAATAGGTCCTACCACTCTGAATAAGAGCTCTACAGACTTACTTTAAGCGATATTCTGTAGCTTGTAACTGCCTTCAAATGTATGTGAAGTTTCATTAGTATACTATAAGTAATTAACAAATTATGATGATATTCAGTTCTCCACGTTCGCGGTCACGATGCGCGCGGAGCTATTTGGCCACCGAAAAGCCTGTATATGGATATTTAAACAGAATTTTATACCAATAATTAGTTGCTTACTTCAGTTTTATACCTGTAAAATTTCAGCATCGTACATACAATAATTAACGAGATAATAAAATAAAAGTCATTAGGATGTGTAACCCGACCAAGTTTAATGGTTACAAAAAAGCGACCGCGTAGAACATTAGGCTATCTTCTAAAATGTTTAGTATAATATACCTTATAAGTTCGGTACAGACGCGTACACTGTTAAATACATAACAATAATTTATAATATCCTGTACTATGAAAACATTATTATTATTATCTTTCGGCTACTTATTATTACATAGGCATCTCTTATGTGCATAATAGGGAATATGCAAGTAATTCAAAACTTTTTTATTTTCTAAATATACATTGTATTGGACCATAGAAATAATTTGCTGCATTTGTTTAATTTTTTAATGCATCATATATTTAACAATTCACTATTTTATGTTGCATGTTTTTGTTGAAACTAAACGACGTATGATGCCGGTAGTTAGTAAAATTATTCAATTAAGGACAAAAAATAAGATGTAAACAAAGCGTATCGAGGTTAGTGACGTCAAAGTAAAGCTTTGACTGTCACGAACGTTTGAAGTGTAGTAGAAAATTGTAGGAGTAAATATTTTATAGTTCAATTGCAATGATTATTTTACCTGTAAATAAAAATATTAAAAAAAACATGTATTTTTTTTTAACACTTGTGTACACATCAGTACTAAACTTGGTAACACTATCCTACATATTTAAGCAGATAGCCTAATGTTCTACGCGGTCGCTTTTTTGTAACCATTAAACTTGGTCGGGTTACACATCCTAATGACTTTTATTTTATTATCTCGTTAATTATTGTATGTACGATGCTGAAATTTTACAGGTATAAAACTGAAGTAAGCAACTAATTATTGGTATAAAATTCTGTTTAAATATCCATATACAGGCTTTTCGGTGGCCAAATAGCTCCGCGCGCATCGTGACCGCGAACGTGGAGAACTGAATATCATCATAATTTGTTAATTACTTATAGTATACTAATGAAACTTCACATACATTTGAAGGCAGTTACAAGCTACAGAATATCGCTTAAAGTAAGTCTGTAGAGCTCTTATTCAGAGTGGTAGGACCTATTGAAGGGTTTTTATATTTAATTAAATAACTTTTAAACAGTACATTATATTGGTTTTATTATTGCACAACTAATTAGAACTAGTTCCTAAGAAGTCATGTACAAAAGATGATAAGAATCCGCTTACCCGTTTCAGAGATCCAGCAAAACCAGAAACGTTACTCCAGCAGGATCTTGAATAACTTCGCAGCCGAAGGAAGAACAAATACAAAATAATGTGCAACATTTACCTCGTCTAGACAACTAATTATATAGCTAATATTTATTTCAATATTCCCATTAAAAAGAAAAAGGTCTGGCTGCGGTAACGTTAGTAACGTTACCCCAGCAGAAAATGTTTTTGTTAAATAACTAAAAAACTATAAGTGCAACAAATTTAAAAATGTGCGCAACAATTACAGAAATGGGGCAACTAATTATCTATAAGATTTAAATGGCAATTTTCGACATGATTTTGCTAGGGTAACGCACACAGTTAGGAAGGATTTACATTCATAGTCATCATAATAAGCTTATAATGTTCCCACTGCTGGGTCACAAGCAAGGCAAGGCTCCTCTCTAAGAGAGGGAATGGGCCATAATCCGCCACGTACCTAAGCCCAGTGCGTGCTGGCGGATGTCGCATGTCTTCGAATTTTTGGTTCTAGGGCATGCCAGTTTCCTGTTGATGTTTTGAGAGTAGTGGTGATGAGATTAAATACACAAAGTAATGGATCTGCTTGGTTTCGAACTCACAACCTACATACCCTGCTCCACATAAATAGTATTAAATAGAAAATAAATACAGAATAATAGTCCTCTAGGCTAACGTGACCCACCTAATCCCACTTTAGCTTTGCAGCCTCCTCAAAAGTCCTCCAGACCAAATATCGGCCGTGGCGCCCAATCTCAGCGTAGAATCACCTTGGGCGCGGGGAATATTATAGTGCACAATTAGTGTGTGTGCGACACAGATGCACTCTCTTCTAAAAAAAGTAGGTACCCCATTAGTTTTGGTTTGCCAGTTTAATTGACGAAAAGGGAACATTCTAGAATAGTCACGTAAAACTCGGTACTTCAAGATTTAGCTGGTCCCTTTTTTTTGCACGTTTTGAAACGAGAATAAATAAATAAAACAACGGATTTGCCAAAGCAACTAGTGAAGTAGAATCATTATGTATATCGGCTTGATTGCACCCAAGGTATTTTAAATAATCAATTTATATAAAATCCATTGTAGTGCGTTAATTTCGCACTATCTCGAATATGGCTCAACCGATTGTGATAAAACTTTTGTAAGTTGTTGTGTGCGCGTCGAAGAAGGTTCGTAACCAAAAAAATAAATTAAAAGGCATTGTAACGCATGCTTGCATTAGCTAGTAACATAAATAAAACCACATTTATTATAGATTGGACAATGAGTGTAGAGTCCAGTTAATGGAAACCCGTTAATTTTAGCGTACGTAGTCTGCTACCTATCTGGAATTCGAATGAATTTTATTTAGCCAAAAATAAAGTATAAATAATTATTTACCCTAAAAGTTTTGTTTGTGTACAAAATAATTTATTAAAAGGTTTCCGAGTGAGTAAAATGTGCTTCAAATTGAGTAATTGGAATAATACATGCAGAACAGAATTTTATTGCTGTCTTTTTTTGTATACCCTACTAGTATGTTACCTAAATATTTTAAGTGGAGCGAAAGACCTTCATGCCTAGACATAGATACAACATGCCAAAAAAAAGATAATAAAGAAAGAATTGAGCGATTGCGTGTCAAACACACATTACAGGGCCGAACATATTTCTTATATACCCAAGAATATCCTAGACCGTAAACTTTATTTTAGTCCCTAAATTATAGGCCCGACAGCAGAAGATAGATCGATGAAACGACAGGCTAAAAGAAAAACGGTTTAAAATGAACGGAAAATCGGCAGAGAGACCGAATGAATGAAGGCTGAACGGAAGGAAGCCAAGCCGGGGGACGACGGTGAAATGCAACAGCCAGCTATCCAAGGCGAGGCCGGATATGACAAAATATGGGTAGCGGGAAGCCGTATATTGTTTTTGAGGACAATTTCATAGCACACGAAGCTTTAAAAAAATTAAAATGAAACACGCTAGATTGTGATTTGGTTAAAATAAATACTGTCTTCTAGATTGATGATCTCTCAATACCTCTTATGACAGTATTGACAGCAGTAATAGCCTAGTGGTGTGACCGTCGGACTACCAAGTCACAGGTCCCGAGTTTGAACCCAAGGCACATACCTCTGATCATGCGGATTCATGTGCGTATTGTATAAATTATCACTTGCTTAAAAATCGGTGAAGGAAAATATCGCGAGGAAACCAGCATGAGAGAGTCAGAGGCCCATGGGCAGCATAAAACTCTGTCATTATTTAGTTTGTTAGTCACTAACCACATGAAAGAAAGAAAGAATGGCAGAATTATTGTTTGCTCTATATTGGGAAACAGATGGAGTTATACCTCCTGTATAGCTTCGTCTCTGTCTTACGCTGAAGTAATCTTAATATAATACTTCTTTTTGCGGTGGTGCTAGACCCCTTGATAATTACTAAAGAAGAAACCTTAAAAGTGGAAATTCTGGGAGAATAACGTTATACTTACAAGGCACCTCAGAAAAACATCTATTAATCCTTGGAATGTTCTTCCATAAGCTAAGCTGATTGATTGCCGACTAGTTAGAGAAAAAAACTAAAATATGGTAAAGGAGGTCAATTTAAGATGTTAGTTTCCTTTGAAACAATCTAAAGGTACTTCAGAATTTTACCTACCATAAAATAAAATTGTGTCTAACTTTCTCTTGGAAGTATTTTTGTGACCGTTAATCTTGCTGAGCTAGATCGACCAGTTTGGCAGTACCTAATTTATATGAAATAGGTACATCACTGCCTGGAAGGTAAGGTGGGTAGGTAGGGTAGGAGCTAAATAGGTTAGGTCTTAGCAAACCGTAACGACTAGACGGCAACTTGGCTCTTAGCATGCTAAAGATTGGAATGTGGGCTTTATGTCGTTATTCGCACGCATAGTGGAATTTTAAATATGGAAGTCGTGGACAATACGCTTCCGACGCATACACTTCAGACCAATAGCTAGTAAGCGGGATTGTCAACATAAAGGGCACACAGGAACATAAAGGGCTAAGCAAGGAACATGGTTGGGTTTTAGTAATAAAAGTCTGACACTCCCTTTCGCTACCCAGAGCGGGAGAAGTCATTGACAGATTTCCTACCCTCAAAAAAAAGAAAAGTAGCTGCGGCTGCCATTCGTTTAATCTGCGTTGATGGCTGATGAGGGCTCAGTCAAGAGGCAATCGCATTCAAAGCATTATTTTTTTTGCTTTGAGCTATGTAAACTTTTCACTTTGGCATTGAACTGGGGTTACCTACGTAGAGTTAAATATTATACGGCGGTACGGTACCCTTCTTTATTGTAGGTAGTAAGGCTTATTTACTTTAAAATCTTGTTGAAGTACCAGCTGCTTATCGGCCGTGTAAATTGTGTTGTAATTGAGGAAACTTGCCAACAAAATAGCTGGGTGCAGGGTTATCTGTCTACACCAGACCCAGTGATCTATTGTTATGATGAGCTGATTTTAGGAGGAAAATCAACAACAATTTACAAGTTATAGGTAAGTAAAGTACGAGTACGTAGTTATAAGTTCCATTCTTCCCGAATTGTCAAGGACAAAAAATTGAATTATCCACTCCCTAAAATTCTCAATGGCCGTCTTAAAGTTTATGAGATCAATTTCAATTAGAACCTAATTAACCAAAAATAAAAAAGGGCGTCAGGTAGTTTACCTATGGTACAGGTAAACTACCTGACGCCCTTTTTTATTTTTGAGGGTGGAAAATCATCTAATGGACCGATCTGGATGGATCGGAAAGGAGTCTCACTGACTAAAACCCATTCACGTTCCTTCCTTAGCCCTTTATGTTCCGGGTACCCTTTCGGACAATCCCGCTTACCCGGCAGGCCATCGGGAACCTTCATACGCTGACATTCTTTGAGGCGCGCGTGGAACACGTACGCGCCATCCGGCACGGGCCTCGTCCTGCCGTCCTAAGCCGAGGTCCGTACCCTATAGCGGGCGCCCTTAACGTAGGTACTGTGCTTCTGTACATACTCCTAGTGTTTTAAAAAGTTGGTTACTGCCGCCTGTTCCTCTGTACGCTAAGATCTTTTAAGCTTCACAATGGATTTTAACGCGGATTTCATCAGTAGATAGAGTGATTCAAGAGGAAGATTTATACGCATAGTTCCACTAGCTTTCGCCCGCGTCTTTGCCCACGTGGTATATATCGATAAAAAGTAGCGTACCTATATCCTTCCCCAGGGATTAATTATCCGCTTGTTATATTAACGGGATTGTCCGAAAAGGTTACCGTTACCCCAGATCACAAAGGGCTAAGGAAGGACTAGGACTAGTCAGTAACAGAGGCTGACACTCCCTTCCGCTCGACCTAGAGCGGGAAGGATCATTTGATGTTTTCCATTCTCAAAAAAAGGGTTTAACTCCCAACTTTTATATTAATCCTACAGCACACTAACACCACATTATAAAAAAAGAAAAGTATCACCATTTAAACGGAGGCGGGTCGCTAGTAGTTTATAAATTATACTCCACTAGCTTCCGCCCGCGGCTTCGCCCGCAAAATATGTCGACAAATTATACACATAAACCTTCCTCTTGAATCACTCTGCCTATTACAAAAAACCGCATCAAAATCCGTTGCGTAATTTTAAAGATTTAAGCATACAGACAAACAAACAGACAAAAAGCGACTTTGTTTTATACTATGTAGTGATTAGAAAAGTAACGGTTATAACCCTATCGTTATTTAGTTATTATCGTATATTATACTCCGTTATTTCACGTTAAATACAAATCAATGTAATATATTTATCATTTACATTAAAGAATATTTGTTTAGTGCAGTATTGTCAACAATAGGCACAATAACTGCAGTTATTTTGCCGACGTTTTTTTAAAGCTATTACAAATTGAGTATAAATATTTGTCCAGGATAGAGGCAGTTAAGCAGCCCACAATCTTCGTTTACCTGACTGACACCACAAAGAAAAAAAAACTTAAGGTATCTACTAAGTTTTCTTGCCTAGTTCACCATAGAACAGAACGCTCGAGAACAGAATACTTAGATTAAAAAAATAAGAGTTAAATCATAATTTCATGTATCATATACAATTACCACATATTACATATTAATTATAATACTACAAATAATATTTAAAAATTGATCCAAAAAAAATCATTGTAATTTAGCATTCAAACTATATTTCAGGTAGATACTGTAGAAAAGGGCTCGCAATACTTTAATATTACGAAGCGAGCTAGCCGCAACGCAACGTATTCACCGCGTTTTCGCACTCGCTTGTCTCGCTCGCTCTTGTACACTCACGAAGCAATAGCTATCGTTACGCCAACGCAGGGTACACGTTGCGTGACCGCTACGCATACATATCAAGTTCGTTGAACAATCACGTGGCTGAAAAACTCACTCGCAAATCGCTTGTGAAGACCCTTACGCATAGCGCATGAAAGGCTAGAAGGAATACCTACCCGATAAATATTTTATTTACATAGACGATCAACATTATCGTAACCGTTCTTTCCCCAGTAATAGTGAGAAAATGAAATTCTATTTACACAATAAAGTCCCCATATAAATGTTAAGGTTATTTATCGCAGGAACAGTCGACGGTGTGGCTTAATGTAAAGTTATGGCGCCCATAGGAACTCCCGTTGTAGACATGTGCTGCAAAACACCGTTATTTATTTATGTACGGTTTTTTGTTACGGTACGGTTTTTGGCCCTGGCGCAGTTTTGTTTTGTAAACAAAATACTTTAGTTGGAAATAAAAGGAGGCCGATACATAAAAGAGGAATTACGTATCGTAAGCTAGAATAGATGTGTGGTAGGTATGATGCCTAGTTAATAAAAAGAAGTTAAGTACCTATATAATTTAGTCCGTCAATCAAATAATAAAAAAAATATTTGACACGTATTTTTTGCTTTATCATATTAATAGAAAATGACTTAGATAAAACGCATTAAAGTTGGGGACTGGGGCTCGCTACGTCACAAGTAAGTATAAAAACTACATACTTGTGACGTCATGCCACAGTTTAATTCAATGTATTCGGATTACGTAAAAAATGAAAAAATACGTGTCCAATATTTTTTAATAATCTATTTTACGGACTTATTAAAAAAATGGTCATCATCCCCATTAGGTAAGGAAGCTACAAAAAAGTAAAATAATGATTACATTTTTATGTTTGTTGTATCTACTTATTTAGGTGTCCACATTGAGCTGCAGCCTAATTGTGTAACACATTTGGTAGAACATTGACTGAATCACGGGGTTGCTTGTAACGGACAGTACTTCTTTATGTTTTTTTATTATGGCTAGTGAGTGGACTAGTTCAGTTCGTTACACATAACATTTGTTACACAGATACAAAATCCCCACTTAAAAAAAAAACCATTAATTAGTTTTTATAATTGTTTTAAACAAAACATGGTTTAAAAAAAGCCTTGCAGTGGGTCAGAAATAGTCTAGTATTAAAACAAGATACCTTGCTCAAAACCATGATTAAAAAAAGCTCAGATGCTTCGATCTCATGCCTGGTCTAAAGCTAGTGTATGTAATCTTTTATTAATTTGACCGTAAGTCGACCTCTTATTAATAAGGATTTTGTTGTTCTTCCGCGATCTACATAGGTATGTAAATCAACATCTGCATGAAATTGCTAATTGCTGTTGTTTTGTTCGGATAAGATAATTTTACATACAATTAATTATACCTAACCTTCAACCCAATATTCAACAAAGTGATTTATCTAATTTGTTGTTTTGTAAAGTTATTCTCACTCTATAAGTAATTAATTAATTATCTTCGGCGTGTAGTGGAAGTGCTGAGCAGGAACACCCCTGTTCAGAAAATTTGAAATTGATTCTCCATTTGGGAATTCTCAATTGATCTTTCTCAACTGATCCAGTCTAACCGGATGCATCTGTATACCAGTATTTTACAAGAAGCTACTGCCTATCTGACCTCCACAACCCAGTCCGTAACTGGGTAATACGATACCCCTTGCTAAGACTAGCTGACAGAATTTCGTGCTTCTGACTATACGTAGAATTGGGAATTCTCAATTGGAAAATCTATACCCTAGGCTGATGTCTAGGATATAGATTCGAGCCGGGTTGCCTAACGTAACTGCTGTAATGCGAACGCTGCCTAAAGTGACCATATTCACTACTTATCACTTAGGAGTAGTTGGGAAAACGTGTGGGCGAGGTTTATATTGGAAAAGTTCACCTAGCCGAAAAAATCACAAAGTACCAGTTGCGAGTGCACCATATTCATAGTCATTCAGACCGAATTTCAGCCTTGGCGATCTATCTCAACTATAAGACTAGCCTCCGCGGAGATATAATGTGTAAGTGTATGCGCAGACACAGGTACACTCTCTCTTCCCTTACTTTCATAGTCCGATGGGACGGCAATCCGATACGACCGGAGAGATCAAGTGCAGGGCCGTGGTAACGCATTATATCAGCTTCTCTTCGAGGAAGTTTGCTTCAGCAACTTTACCGCTATTGAAAAATGGCACAGTTAGTAGTGTCTCATCATCTGCCTAGCCTTTTCCCAACTATGTTGGGTTCGGCTTCCAGTCTAACCGGATGCAGCTGAATACCAGTATTTTACATGGAGCGACTGCCTATCTGACCTCCACAACCCAGTAACTGGGCAATACGATACCCCTTGATAAGACTGGCTGTCAGATTTTCGGACTTCTGACGACCCGTAACGACTGTCAAAGATGCCTAAAAGGACAGCCGGGTCCAACGGCTTAACGGAGCACGGAGAAGTATCGGTATGTAAAGATGGTTACCCATCCACGGCCAACCTGACGGATCGACCTGTGCGGCTGTTAGTACTTAGCCACGAGCTCTTCTAGCATCGCTAAAAATATAGTCAAGGTATTAAATTCAGTCAAGGAAAGACTTAAATGTTTAAGTTATTAATTTTGAATATATTGAAAGGTTAGCTTCGCTTCGCATTCTTTCTTACAAAAATTGACACCTCGCCGCTGCAAAGTACCCTAAAAACTTCTTCAAGATATTACCAGTAATTCGTATAGTTTTTCTATTCGATTTCAGGGGCTTTCAATAGTGATTCAGAACTAAACGTTGGAATAAAACAAAGATCATAGTCTCATCACGTCGCGAGGGATTGAAAGTTAAAGCAATAACCTCCAAGAGCACGTTTACATTGTATTTTCAATGCTTGTGTAGGTAAAAAACTTTACGCTGCGAATATTATAGGCGTGGGTAAGAGGATGAGATGATTTATGTATTATGGGGATTAAAGAAAATAGTTAGTCATTCAGTAATAACTGAATTACTAAATATTTTCTTTATTTGATCATATGTGCCTCCATTGTTATTACAACCAATCAACTTAATTGTTAACCAACTTAAAATATTACCTCTAAGTCACAAAGTATTATTTGTCAGTAAACCCCAAACTAGACCGTTAGTTCATATTTTGGGGCTCGGGATTCACAACTGGCGTGAGCGACTCCAGCACCTAGGTATTGTATTGTATTGTATGAACTAAAGTTAACACTAATAAATGCCGTTCAGCCAGCCTAGGAATTCACTTCCTGCTTAGCCATTATCAACTTTGACACGATCCATTCATTTACTTGAGCTGATTATTATCTGGGATGAATAAAAATATATTTTATTATGTACATAATTATTCAAGGTCAGTTGCGAAGTATTCGCAACCGGTGTGCGTTAATGACCTGAAGTAAGAACGTAAATGAAGAAAACAGAGTTTGTACCTAAGGAACATGGCCGATGGCGGACTATAATTTCTACCTAACTTAAAGGGAAGAAACCGTGAGTTTATACGAGTTTATGTACAGCGGCCAGCACATCAAGTTACCCCAATATGTCAAATTTCTTTGACAGTTAGTCAACTTTATGACAAAAGTATAAGGTTCATTTTCGATTAAGAAAATTTGACAGATTGGAATAGCATTATGTTCTGGCTTCTGTATATAAATAATGATTACAGCATCATTATTTATTTATTATTTGACAAGGTCCAGAAAATCCCCACCAACTTTCCCCACATTCACATAAACGCATGAAAAGGTTGGTATGTAAGCTGTTTTACTCCAAGCTTAGCCCACAAAGTCGTAGGCAAAAGTTGGCTACAAATAAATAAAAAACGAGATGTCCAGTGCAAATAAGCCGAGGTTTTAACACACCAGACATGTCCTTTAATTCTAAAGTTTGTGTTTGTTTTGGTAGCCCACAGAGGATTGAGTCTCTGAAACTTTTTACGGGACTTCGTAAAGTTTTTTTTGCGACGTGATCACTCGTCCAGCGGTGAAAACTTATGTGGGTGGTCCAAAAAGAGAATTATTTTAGTTTGAAAAGAACGCGAATTTATAGTGGTGGCAACATTTTCAACCTACCCGGGATTTTTTGCAAATGGAATCGAAAAAAGTTTTTTATAGTATACCTACCTAGTGCCTACTATTTTAGTATGTTGTTTTATTTTTATTCCAATCAACGAGGGGTTCGATCTTCTTCTTTTCGTGTGGTTACTGACTAACCTAAACATACCACCACCATATTACCACCTTATCGAATAAGGTGGTAATAATATGGTGGTGGTATTATTAGAACTCAAGTGTTTGAGGCACTAATCCGGAATCTATTAATTTCTTGAGGCTGCTACCGTTAAAATTCTTAACTTGTACTTATTATCAAAAGACAGAAGAATACACGAAAATAAAAGATCAATTCGTACAACTAAATAGCACAGTAAGCATGACAAATATGATAAATATTATACCTATCTCTTACTTGACATCCTGACTCAACATTTTTCCTGAAACCCAACATGTGTTATTACTTCATTCGCCTCTTTATATTCATTCGACGATCCCGCTTAGGGGGCTACATTATTGGCATCGATATAACACGAAGCATCCCGCATGTCATTTCGCTGCCTCCAGGCGCAAGAAATTGCATGAAATACATCTATGATACTCGACCAGGAACGGAAGACCTGTCGCGTCCCCCTCAAGCAAAGTAAACCGGCTATTTGGCGGAGCGATGAGGTGTGAAATAAGAGGTCTTTTGGTTTTGGTCGTGTTGTGCTATTCGTGTGTGCTTCGTGCATCCCTACAGGGCATATTGGACGCAATCTGTGATACCTAACGTGGCTGGGAATTTCATTATAGTCTATTGGCTGCTCATGACGCGAGCCTAGATTGAAGTGTGACGTTATTGTTTGCTGCAAATAAGAGATGCGTGTCGCAGTGTACGCTTTTGGAGATTATGCTAGTGCTAAGCTTTAAATAACCAAGCTTTGTCGATGTCGAGAGGGCGAAAGAGCACGTTCTGTTACTAAATAAACTGTTTTATGAAAGAATCCTTGGTGATATTATTTCTTCTAGTCGTAATACGATGGCTTTAGTTCAAATTGCTGTTTACTAACGCCATCTATCGGTGGCGCAGTGAAACTTTTTTTTTTTCAAGAATTGTAACAACGTATCATCAAGGTATTGGGTGAAATAAAAACTGACAGGTAGCAAAACAAGGACTGACATTAATTAATATCAACAATTTTGTAAACGTATTTTCAAAAATTATTTGAATCATAAAACATAGATACCAATCCTTTTACTATTTTTATTCCCCTCGAAACATTCATTTGTTGACACACAACAAACAGCACTATTTTTTGACATACCTACCCTCATACGGGCGGGCCCACTGAAACAAACGAACGTGAATCGAACAAAGCAAGTTTCCAAATTACATACTCAGATTATAAACGAAATCCCTCAACAATATCCGGGGAGTCATGTCAACAAACCCACAGTACTATACAGGGTGAACAAATCCGTGTGGATGACCTAGTCTGAGAACGAGAAGAGGAGGAGACTGACAGAAGGAAAGACGAAGGAGGGCAAGGGGTTTTGGTAAAAGGGCATTATCAATCGAAGCCATTGATTTTGAAAAAAGAACATTGCTTGTCTCCTTACACCATCCAATAGTGTCGCTTTTAACAGTCAAACTCTGCGGAGTAATGTGAAACGGCAAACTTGAAATTCATCCTGTATATTTACGTACATCCGTAGGTAGGAAACTGCACCCTAAGGGGACATGAAATAGCATTTTCATTGATTCCCACCGCGGTCATTGTCCCCCAATAGACGACTACCACTAACATTTACCGCTGCATAATTTTACTGTTATTTTATATCTTGCATTTTTATTCTTTGTGGAAATAATAAATCTATGTTTATATGGTTTTTGGGGACGGTGTGTTTGTTTAAATACATTTGGATTCGTAAATCTGTTTCTATTTTCACTGAAAATTATTTGTTGTTTTGACATCAGTCGACTTATTGAAGCTACATAACACCAATAACCACCTTATAGCTTAAAGCTGTCACCGTGAAAACTAGGGTGAAAAGAGCTTGAAGTAAGCTATCATTTCACTGGTTCTAGGTACTGACAGCTCACTTAAAGCTCACTTCAGCTAAGTTTTCACTGTCAGCTGATAATTATCCAAAGTTCTCGTACAGGTCACACTCAAGTCAAAGAAAATGATAATCAAAGACAATGTAATAGCTTGACGACAAAATATTTGGAAGAACACCTCTTCTATAATGTGATGGTGTCATTTCCCGTAGTTATCATCAAGGAACTATAAATTACGGTCGTATTTTCTAATGGGCAATATTTTTCCGGAAAAACCCGAGCAATACCGAGTGGTTTGCTAGTGGTAGATAAATATTTTATGGACAATTTGTGGCTATAAAACTTTATAACAGAAGTCGGGGTTTGTCGTTAAAAGATAGTTGATTTTAAAAACGTTTGTATACTTCTTTCAAACTAAATTGTTTTAGAATGATTGAGTATTTTGCTATTTCAAAAAATAAACATAGAGATGATTGCTGTTCGTAAATGTGTCCACATTATAATTTGATACAATGTGATTTTTTTTTAACCTAGGAGGTTGTCGACTTCTTGTCTGTCTAAGGCTTCCAGCCAGGATTTAAAAACGAACTAAGTGACTTTGGGGTACGGACCTCGACTTAAGGCGTCGCTGGGGGAGGCTAAGCGAAGGCAAAGCTAAAGGCTCAGCGGTGCAAGCTGGCTCGAGCAAGTGTCGAGGCGCCGAATGGACAGGGATGTCGCGTCGGACCTCGGCGGCGAGGAGTTACCGTGCTAGTGGTCGGACTACATACAATGTGACAATGTAGCTACATTTTTTTGTAGTAAAGAGAACAATGTAGGTACCCCACTTCTTCTTCTACGCGAACAAAGTCTACGTCATTATAACTATCTACCTATGTACAGAGGCCAGCACATCAAGTTACTACAATCTGTCAAATTTCTTTGATATTATTTCAACTTTATTGCAAAGATATAGATTCATTTTTAATTGAGAAAATTTGACAGTTAGGGATAGCTTTGATGTGCTGGCGTCTGTATATACCAAATTTCGGCCAAATCAGCCAGCCAGCCAGCCAGCCAGTCCGCCAGTGGTGAGCTGTTTTGATAGATGGTGCAGTCACGGTTTTCTTTCATACTTATATTCATAATCAGTCTATAATGTTCCCACTGCTGGGACACAGGCCTCCTCTCTGTAAGAGGGAGTGGGCCATAATCCACCACGCAAGCCTAGTGGGGGTTGATGGATTTTATATATTATTTATTCTGCACTATACATAACATTTTAGATGACGCAAACATAAATTCTAAAGAGTCTGTAAAAGATTTAGTAGAAATAAATCCTTTGACTTTGACTTTGAGAAGTAGGTACTTATATGAATTTTAGCAATAATACATACCGACGTAGTAAACAATGTTTATTAACGATTCCAATTTATTTCGATAAACAGAGTTCGTATAATTTAATAAATAGCTATTGTGTTTAGTTACCAACCCAATTCCGAAAAGATTTCTCTTCCAAAGATAGAAACACCTAGAAGATTGTTTAATATCCAGGTAATACATAAGCAGGTACGTACAGAGGTCGGACACAAATTAATAAAACAGTCATTATTGGCGTGAAATGTTACCTAAAGTTTGGTTACATTAATGTTAGTTGCCTGTGATGCCGATGAGAGAATGCATTCCTTTTTTGTTTTGAGGGTGGGAGTCATCGCATGACCCCTCGCTCTGGGTGGAGAGGAAGGGAGTGTCAGACTCTTACTGACCAACACCCATTCATGTTCCTTCCTTAGCCCTTTGTATACCGGGCAGTGGTAACCCTTTCGGACAATCCTACTGGGAAAATGGGTTCCTGTCAGGAATTCTAACCTAAGTTAAAACCAACTCCGTGTTATAAGAATGTAAACCTTATTATATCCCAATCGACAGGTGTCAGATATAACGCCGTGGCCTTAATAAAGACAGTCTGTTTCTTGGAGGTTAGAACGTTAACGTATCTCCTCAAATGTCCTGTACATGCTGTGATAGGTTGATAGTCCATTAAATCCATAGATCAGAGCATCAGACGTAGCATAAGCCCCTGAACTGAGCGTATTATAGTCTGATCATCAATCTGTTTGCCGGTCGTAATTACCCCTGGGAAGGTTCGACGTGCCATATATGGAATGGAAGCCGTCTCCAACAACATCCGTCCTTGCTTCAAGTGTGCTTGTGTTGACATTATGCCCTTTTTAAATGAAAATATAACGATTTATGAATAGATCGAATTTTGTTTGTTTTTAGAAATCCCATATCACATGCACAACTCAAGAATTAAAACTGGTCATTCAATAAAAAAAAAACTATCACATCTTACCAATAAAAGTCTGTCCAATGTCACCGAAAGTTTATTTTTAATAGCATAAGCATAATCAGCCTATAATGTTCCCACTTCTAGTACTGTAAAGACCAGATGGGCTTTCACTTAGGGAACTCTCAGAGAGCACAACTCGTGTAGTGAGTGTGTTGTGTTGATTTCTATCCTAAAAATAGAAACACACGGGGCAACACCTATTCTTCTTTTCGTGTGGTTAGTAACTAACCTGGTGTCAGAGTTTTAATGCTGCCCATGGGCCTTTGACTTAGCATCACATGCTGTTGAGAAATGTCTCTCGGGCATGCCGGTTTCCTCACGATGTTTTCCTTCACCGATTTTAAGCAAGTGATAATTATACAATACGCACATGAATCCGAAAAATCAGAGGTGCGTGGCTTGGGTTCGAACTCGAGACCTATGACTTGGCAGTCATAGGTCACACCACCAGGCTATTTAATAACACCTATTGAAATATGCATATAACTTTTAAAGAATACAATGAATAACAGTCTGTCAGTAGCCGTGGTGCTGGCTGTTATTCATTTCTTTAAAAAAAAAACCTATCAAAATATTCTATCATTTTCAAAGGTCGAACGCTGGTAGTTATTTTCTAACCGACCAGCTTGGTTCCACATTACGGTTTCACCAAGGTTCTACAGTACACACTCCCTATGAGAGGGTATGGGCCTTAATCCACCACGTGTAACCAATGCGGGTTATTTTACTGCCATAAACAAAAGCAATTTAAACTGAAAAAAAAGAACTAGAATAGCCAAACGATCGAATGAAAATAAATTAACGTTAATAAACGATTTTTCATTATCTAATTGAAGTAGTTCTTCTAAAACACTCAATAAAGTGTTGAACCACTGCTTTCAACTTTGCTCAATTTATCCTCTCGTCTCAGCTCCCCGAGCTGTTATTACAACTATCAAGTATAAAGAAACTATTGAAACCGTACCTCACTGAAGGAAACTTCCATTCAACATGATTGCTTCCGGCCAAACCGTTGATTGTAAAAATTAATAGTTTGAAACTTCGCCGGTTAAGCGGCCGAGAAGTAAATTAAATTTCAGGTAATTCTGTTATATCTGTCTGCAAATTTTCAACTGACGAACATTTCTCTAAATGTTTGTGATTTTAACATAATATCAGGCCTTGTTGGCCAAGGGGTTGTGCAGAGGTGTACCAATACTAATTAATTACGCCCACTTTTCGCCGGTTTTTAACGCCATTGTCATATATACGTGACAAGCAAGTGCATGCCCTGAACGCCAACGACAGAAATATGTGACAATGCGGTACAGTATCAACACGAAATAAACAATTAAATCATTACTTTTGTGTGTGTTTATATAGATATCTTAAGAATTGAACCTCTCGTACATTATTTAAATGACATGAAACAAATGAAGAACACGATGGATAGTTCGAAATTCATAATAACAAGAAGAAATAAATTTGCTGCGTGGCGTGGAGGATACGCGCGTGCGTTTTCGCGTGAGATTTTTATAGAATCGACTGACAGCCCGTGCCGGACGGCCCGTTCATGTTCTACGCGCGCCTCAAAGAGATCAGCATAAAGATAGAGGAGTAATTTGATAATTTCCCATCTGTAAAAAAAACTTGCGTACGATGGTATCTGCCTACCCCCGTGAGAAAAAGACGTAAGGCGAGGCGTGTGGAATGTATGTATATACTCGTACTATTATTTCTTAACAAATAAATCAAGCTGATTGGTGAATGTCCTATCCCAGTTCAAGAGCCCGCGGCAAACATAATATTTACGAGCATTGTAAACAAACCATTACTGTATCAGTAAATTACCTCCCCGTTACTAGTAGTCTCAATTGGAAGTAGTTTTATTGCATTCGTCTGAGGGGTGCTTTGCAATCTTGGAATTCCAAAACATTTAATCAAGAAGGGAACCGAATCGTTTTAGTATTCCAGTTATACTTCTATCACTATAACATATATATAGGAATGACGTCTTAACAAAAGTTGTCCAGCCTGATGAGTTCTCTCTGTTGACGTATAAAAATTGAAGATCTGGAACAGCTGTTGTGTAATTCCAAGAGCCCAGCTACACTATAACATATACAGGAATGACGTTTTAGTAAAAGTTGTTCAATCTGATGAGTACTTTCTGTTGATTTATAAAAATCGAAGATTTGGAACACCTGTTGTGGAACTCCAAGAGCCCAGCCACACCATAACACATAGGTATAGGAATGACGTCTTAGCAAAAGTTGTTCAATCTGATAGGCATCTCCTGTTGACTTATAAAAATCGAAGATCAGAAACATCTGATGTGGAAATCAAAGCTATCACTAATTTCTCTGTATAATTATAAAATAACATAAGCTTTGAGTACTTTCACGCGGTGAAGGCGGTAACAGTTTAGGACTGATTTTCGATGACGATGGTATATCATTGACAATGTGATTCTACTGACCAAAACTCCCATAATTTTTTTTATGTTATCGAATAAATGAGTCCGGGGCAGTGGTCCGTCCAACTAGTTGGACCATGGGTCTATACTAGGGGCAGTTGTCCAACTTTAAAAATAGTTGGACCACAGCACCTTAAGAGTTATGCCTTCGGGCTTATGTTATTTGAGTTTTTAATTTCTTTTTCCATTTATCTTCGTGACACGTTAGCCTACCCGATAACAGAGAGGAGCAGTCACTTAGATTTTAATTGATCAGCTATCTTCATAATACAACTATTACCATGCCTAGAAAGAGGTCAAATCTTTTCCCATGTTCCAAAGTAGCTAAAAGATTGAAGATCATAAGATCCCAAGAATCTACCACAGAGCGTCAGGAGAAACTTGATGCTGTTCGAAAACATCCGGCTGCAACTCGCACCGTGGAAACCTCTTCGGATTGCGAAACACGCCGCCGGCGTTCTCAGCGTATTTACGCATCGACTTCGAGGTCTCCAGAGACAAGTACTGAACGTGATGCGCGACTGACCGCTGATCGTGATTCAGATCTTGGATTTTGACGACCCAGTTGTCGCTGGCATAAGCAACAGGGTCCGCGTACGAAGTCGCGGGCACATGCTAGTTTTAAATATAGTTTCAAAATGCAGTCATTTCAATAATATTACACAATAACTGTTGTTATTTGTCGGTTATTTTTGTAATGCTATAATAATGGAGTATACCTACATAGTATTGTGATTACTTAGAGCATCCGGCCGGTCCCTTAATTATACCGGAAATTATGACGAATTAAAAAGAAAAACATAAAGCCAATGTCACGTGGTGTATCCAGGTGGTCACCCATCCTAGTACTGACCGCGCCTGATGTTGCTGTACGTCGTTAACGTGAAATAGTTTATTCAACTTAGTATGGGCGTTGGCGATAGCAAGAACGAAATTATCAAAGAGACAAAAAAAAGAAAAAAAGATTGCAGAATTCACAGAAAATTCTTACAAACATTTGGGTATTTATACTTTAGCAAGAGATTACATAAACATCGAAAACACTTTAACACATCAATCACAAGAAAACAAGCTCAGAAAACACACTTCTTCGAACCAGTTATTTTCAAAACAAAGCATTGAAAGATAATCTTCGACCCTCGCGTGAGCTTCATGCCGAGCCTTGATTAAAAGCCTTTGTTTCAAAGAAAGCCGAGCTAAACAAGAAAATGTTTACTTTCCACTCACTGCAGTCTCAAAGAAGTCGCTAATAACTCTATTACTAAGTTTCTAACACCACTCTGCAGTGTTCGTGCCTCGTATTGCTGGACAAAGGAGATTTACAGCTGTAGTGGCTTTGCTTGGCAATGTGTTAACGTGATAAATTTTCGATAATGTGCAAGTGGCCAATAAAGTACACTTGAGGAGCAAAATATACGCCATTTTATCAAAATCTCACCACCTAATGTTAGGGATTGAAACTATTGACAGCAAGAAATAAAAATATAATTAGAAAGAGAATTTAAAGAAGCAACGTCAATAATATTTTAAAACCGACATAATTATTTATTTACACTAATTAAATTAACTTATTTTGAGCAACAAAAATCACGGGTGAGTTGTCTAAATAAAAGAGATCAAGAAGCACAATATTTTGATAAGTCAGTAGTAACCAATGTAAAAAAAAGACGAACATAGAACATCTTTCTTTTTGAAACTCGGTTTAAAATGCCTAACACTGTAATAATGATCGGTGGTAATGTTACAAAATACATCATTCTTGTACTAAAAGTATTCAGATCGACTTTTACGATATTACACATAAAAGTGGCTATTATCATTATCATTATTTCTCGCCCCAAATGTAATGGCGGAGTTTTCTCTGCCAGTTCACTATGTCAAGGTCGCCATTTTTTATTCTCTTGAGATATTTGTAAGTAGAGAGCGAATAAAGTGACTGCTGATGAGTTTTTGCAGTGCAAATAGGCTAGGATATTATTAATCAGCTTCTTCTTCTTGTCGTGTGGTTTGTGACTAACCTGGTATCAGTTTTTAAGCTGCCCATGTGCCTCCGACTTTTTTTTTAAGTCTGGGAAATCATCCAATGACTTTTCCCGCTCTGGGTGTAGCGGAAGGGAGTGTCAAACCCATCCATGTTCCTTCTCTGTATGTTCTGGGGTAGCGGTAACCCTTTCGGACAATCCCGCTTAATGGGCCTCTGACTTAGCTTCTCATGCTGTTGAAAAATATCTCTCAGACATGCTGGTTTCTTCACGATGTTTTCCTTGTATACAACATGCACAATACGCTCACAAATCCGTAAAATTAGAGGTGCTTGCCTTGGGTTCGAACTCGAGACCTATGACTTGGCAGTCCGACGGTCACACCACTAGGCTATCACTGCTAATTAACTGATGACTGATTGATTAATGAGCTAAAGGAGATTGTTCTACGCCCATACATTGTTCGCCCTGGAGCCACCAGCATAGAAAAAATCATTTTCTATTTGTAAAGTGCCCTTATTAGCCCATAAGAACAAAGTTTCTTGACGGACACTTTAGAGAAAAGATTTATTTAAAGAAAAGGAACCGATTTTGAGGTTATTTTTAATAAAAGAAAACGTAAGTAATTCCTTCTAAAATCGTTATTTCTGGTTTCTACAAAGCATTAAACTTCAAATACAGTAAAATATTACCGTACATACAGTTGTATATAATGCCTTTTAGGTACAGTTATTATTTATTGGTTGAAGTTTACTTTAAGCGAAGTCCGTTATCCGTTGCCAAAATGCTAAGGTGTCGTTTAAGCAGATCACAGAATCAGTTATTCGAAGCCAGGTCACGTTGAAAGCAATCCAAATTGTAGTCCGTTAAACAGAAACAAAATCAAAAACGCCAAAAGAAATCGCCAAATAGGTATATAGTCGCAACAACACAACACAGCCACAGGTTCGTCTCGGTGAGACGCTCCGACTGACGTAGTGACGTAGAGATGCTCTCTCGAAGATCAATCATTGTATATCGATTATCAATGACCACCTATTTAATCTGTGGTTTTAATTTAGTAGACCAAAATGACAGATCAATATGTCAAAAGTAAATTAATTTGTTCCGTTTCAAACATAAACACGTTGTTGCTATGATTCTACTTCGATTAAATTAATGCTAAAATAAAATATTTTGTTCCCAACGAACAATGTGTAATGTTTTAGTTTGCGACAAATAAAAATAGAGTTTAAGTACTTAAAAAGTAAAAATATTATTATTTCACTATTGAAGTCGTGAAATGGTTATGAGAACAATTCACTAGAGTTGCGTCGTAAATGACATTTCAGTCGTTAAATGAGAGATTTTCTGATAAGTGAAAAAACATAGTTCAATAGATGGCGTGGGTAAAAAATACGTCTTTGTTTTACTGGCTACTGATAACAAAAACAAGATCCGTAAATAAGAAAGCTTATTTGATGTCAAAAACCTGAGACAGTGACGTATTTTTTACCAACGCCTTTTATTTTTTGGGGCTGGAAAATCATCCAATGACTGCTCCCGCTCTGGGTGGAGCGGAAGGGAGTGTCAGACTCTTACTGACTAAAACCCATCCATGTTCCTTCCGTAGCCCTTTATGTTCCGGGGTAGCGGTAACCCTTTTGGACAATCCCGCTTACCACCTATTGGTTGCTTACGTTGCTCTACCAACGCCTCTTTTGAACTAATATTTTCTCACTTGTGAGAAAATCCCTCATTCGATTAGTAAGTACATTTCGTAAGTTTGTTTTGTTCATTATATTTTCATCATAATCGTGCTAGGCCATATTCATCATAAGTTCCATTAAAATGTTCACGGAACTAATTCCATGAAAAGAATATGCATGAAAAACTTTTATGTTGCAAATTTTCAATGTTTTGAAAGTGATAAATATCGAACATCCATTATTTATCACTAGATATTATGGACATCGTCGTCGATATCGATATTTATGTAATACTAGCTTCTGCCCGCGACTTCGTACGCGGACCCTGTTGCTTATGCCAGCAACAACGGGGTCGCCATTTATGTTATTTTTTATCATTTTTCCCATTTAAATCTTTTATCGCACTGAGCTTTAATTTTATTTCATTCCAACAACCACCAAAACATACAGTCCATTTGTCATCGTTTTGATTTTGGTAACCGCATTATTATATTCCCCACTTGTCTCTAGAGACCTAGAAGTCAATGCGTAGATACGGTTAGAACTCAAGCACAATTTTCTATCCGTGAACGTCTCCGACTCGCGTGACAATACATGACGTTCACGATCAGCGGTCAGTCGCGCATCATATTCTTCACTGGTATCTAGAGACCTAATGAATACGCTGAGAACGCAGGCGTGCTTCGCGACCCGAAGAGGTTTCCACGGAGCGAGTTGCAGCCTAATGTTCACGAACAGCATCAAGTCTCTCCTGACACTCTTCGGTAGATTCTTGGGATCTTATGATCCTCAATCTTTTAGCTCTCTTGGAACATTGGGAAAGATTTGACCTCTTTCTAGGCATGGTCATAGTTTTATTGTGAAGATACCTGATCAATAAAAATCTAAATTAAAATGACTGCTCCTCTGCGTTACCGGATAGGCTACCGTGTCACGAAGATAAATGGAAAAGGAAAAACAACATAAGCCCGAAGGCATATTCATACGATAAAATAAAAAAATAAATAGGAGTTTTGGCCAGTAGAGTCAAATTTTCAATGTTATACCATCGTCATCAAAAATCAGTCCTAAACTGTTACCGCCTTCACCGCGTGCAGGTACTCCCAGTTTATGTTATTTTATAATTACACAGTAAAATTAGTGATAGCTTTGATTTCCACATCAGATGTTTCTGATCTTCGATTTTTATAAGTCAACAGGAAATGCCCATCAGATTGAACAACTTTTGCTTAGACGTCATTCCTATATGTGTTATGTTGTAGCTAGGCTCTTGGAGTTCCACAACAGGTGTTCCAGATCTTCGATTTTTATAAGTCAACAGAGAGTGCTCATCAGATTGAACAACTTGTACTAAGACGTTATTCCTATATGTGTTATGGTGTAGCTAGGCTCTTGGAGTTCCACAACAGGTGTTCCAGATCTTCAATTTTTATACGTCAACAGAGAGTGCTCACCAGGCTGAACAACTTTCGCTAAGACGTCATTCCTATATGTGTTATGGTGTAGCTAGGCTCTTGGAGTTCCACAACAGGTGTTCCAGATCTTCAATTTTTATACGTCAACAGAGAGTGCTCACCAGGCTGAACAACTTTTGCTAAGACGTCATTCCTATATGTGTTATGGTGTAGCTAGGCTCTTGGAGTTCCACAACAGGTGTTCCAAATCTTCGATTTTTAAAAGTCAACAGGAAATGCCCATCAGACCAAACCACTTTTGCTAAGACGTCATTCCTATATGTGTTATGGTGTAGCTAGGCTCTTGGAGTTCCACAACAGGTGTTCCAGATCTTCAATTTTTATACGTCAACAGAGAGTGCTCATCAGGATGAACAACTTTTGCTAAGACGTCATTCCTATATATGTTACAGTGTAGCTGGGCTCTTGGAGTTCCACATCAGGTGTTCCAGATCTTCAAATTTATTCTCTCAGCAGAAAATGCTAATCACGTGGAACAATTTTTGCTAAAGTATCATTTTTGTATCTCTTATAGTTTAACTGGTCTGTTGTGGTTCTGCATCAGGTGTTCAAGTTTCCAAGATAAATTATAGCCTATATGTTGCCCAGACCTTATACCTATACAACAAAAAAAAAACATTCCAATCCGTCTAGTAGTTCCGAAGATTAGCGTGTACAAACAAACAGACAAACAGACAAACAGACATACAGACAAACAGACATACAGACAAACAGACAAAAATTTTTTTTGGATTCGTGCTCTATTACTGTTTCTAAACCCCCCTCAATTATTATTTTTTTAATATATTCAATGTACAGACACAGTTTTTTTACTGTTTTATTATATTAAATATGTATAGATGAGCGAGAGCGACACTGTCAAATCTTTTGTGACATTCACATTGACAATTCCTTGAAAGATGGCGAGTTCAATTGGTAATAAAATCAATGAGGTCACTTTTAAAAACTTATTAAGAATTAAACAGTGTCCGCTTGAATTTATTACTTTTAAAAAGCATATTAAAATATAATTAAAATTAACGTACACGTCAAATGTTTGTTGGTTATAGGGCGGTCTAGAACAATCTCCTTTAAATGGCAAGACGTGAAAAGCTATGTATGCTATGTAAAGTAAATAAATTGTTTATCAATTTAACAACCTACATAGTATAATCATTATCTCAACTGTCTTTCTTTGACAGTTGTATGAAATGGCTTTATCAAATTAGCAAATTATCGTAGTGTGCCAATTTGAAAGTAATGTACATTGGTAGGCCTTGAGTTTGGACTTCTGGATGAAAATCATAGACCACCATAGGTTAAGACGGGAAGAATACACATATCCATGAGCCTGTAATTCAGTACCGTAGGCAGCTACATAGAACTACTGTTCCATGCAGCTGCCTGGAAGAGAGTAGTAGCTCTTCCAGGCAGCTGCATGGAACAGTAGCTTCCAGGCGCTTTTCATCTTGTCATTTCTTTATCTCGACAGAGACTATTTGGGCCAATAAAAGGTGTTTTTTGCTTCCTGATATTTACTGACATTTTCCAAGTAACTTTTCAAGTTAACTTTTCGTTGGTTACAGCATTGCAAACTTACATTTTGTACGTAAAGGTTTAATAAAGAAAAACTAACATTTTTAACTTCATGTTAGTTTTCATCATTTTAACAGTCACTAAGTCCGTCGTCCACCTCTTAATAAAAGGATCCACAAAGTAGACTTCGAAAGAGAGGGTTGGCTGTGACCAAGTTTAACGAAAAACTAACTTTTCGTTGTAAGTCAAATGCGTCCAGAAAATTGAGGCTACAGACAACTAAATTCAGCGGTACGAAAAAGTTTCAAACAAGAATCATTATGTACATAAAATCTAATTTTAACAAGTCCCATTAAAGTTTTCGACGTTTTGTATAATTTTATCATTTTGAAAAGGTCAAAATGATAAAATTATACCAAATACTACTTCGATACTTTAACTTATGACGTGTTTATGTTTCGGTTTAAAGAATTTATTCTCGTAAATAAAACAAAAATAGTCCAAACATATATAAATCATAGCTTAGCAGAACCCGTTTTGCCGGGTAAGCGGAACATAAAGGGCTACGGAAGGAACATGGATGGGTTTTAGTCAGTAAGAGTCTGACACTCCCTTCCGCTCCACCCAGAGCGGGAGCAGTCATTGGATGATTTCCCAGCCTTAAAAAAAAATAAAACAGAACCCGTTTCCACCAGTGCTATTCTGTATGAACCACTGAATATGATTAGTGGATATCAAATACATCCATAGCAAAGTAGCAAAGCATATCTCTGGTGGAAAGGTACCCTAATTGTGGATTACCTGCGATGGATAGACCTAAACCAATTTACCATTGATTGGGAAAATCGATATTTTAACAAGCCTTTTTTATTCTCCATGAATACAAGATAGATACATACTTTCATGGGATCCGATTTCCGGGTCGTTCAAAGTGTTATCTGTTAATGGCAATAGGCTAGCTCCCTATTACATGGGACGTTAACAATGTGCGTGTACTACAGATATACTTCTGCTTAACCTTTCGTGGAAACATAGACGTGAAATGATGTTCGTGATATACTGGGACAACTCCGAAATCGTGAAAAAAAAATCAGCTGGTCATTTCGACGAGTCACGTGACCAAAAATGTATAGAACAGCTGATTTTTATGGGATTTCAGAGTTGGTCCCATATTAAAAATTGTTTTGTTTGGTGGTCTATAGCATATGCTTTTGTATGTATATACCCTTTCGGTTACACCCTGTATAGATTTTTCTCTCAAAAATAGCGATTTACGAAAATGTTACATTTTCTCGTAAAAAAAAACCCTGACGCACTCAAATAGTTTTAATGGTAGTACTAACAATGTACCAAAAGATTTCTCAAGATGTTAACACTTTCGATTCAGTTAGTCAAGGGAGGGTACAATTCACTCCCAGATGGAGAGGAAACTTTGCACTCTCGACTTCCCTCTCTGGCCGTAATGACTGAAGTTTTGTGTTTTTCTTGTCGTTGTCGCTTTTCGACGATTTACTAGCAGCCTGGCTTTTTTTACTGATTTTTTTTAATGATAATGAAGAAAGCATTTATGTTGGTTAATGAGGTCATTATAAATAGGTAGAAATAAAGCGAATGTGAACTATGTCTCTGCGAATATTTTCTTTTTATTAGAGAATATATGTATAGATAAACAATAAAAATCGATTAGGCTCAAATTTCGTTTTTATCGCAACTCGATAATATGTTTGAAACTATTTTCTTTCAAAAAAAAGAATAAAGGGTTTGTAGTTTGTTTGACCTGCATAACGAAACCTAGGATTCTAAAATTCAGTGACAGTGATATACTTTATCCCAAAAAAATAGGTTATGAAAACGTTGCCCGACTTAAATAAACTGCTTTATAAATCTCAGTCAAAAATTAAAGAACCACTATGATGCGATTATTGGCTCTTTTTGCCGACCACATCTAATTATTAAAATATGATTCTCGTGTAAAAGTGTTGTGCAAACCTACTTATGGAAATAAAATCAATTATCATTTTAATTAGGTTAAATGCTCTAAGTTTTAATTTTCTTATGGAAACCGGCAATGTTGCCTTTGCTTTTTTTTTTGGAAAATCAAACGTGTGATCCGAAAGCTACAATAAAAATGTTGGCATTCTCAATTTGAGGATTTTTGGTACGCATACAGTTGGATGAACCCGGGGACCAGCCCTAGCTGTAAATAACTAAACGCAGGGTTCTACGGCAAAAAATTCATGCATGGCCCTAAAGTTTGAACCTTATGCTGTAGTTCCAGTGGAAGCTAAGCTCAAAGTAAAACTAGCTAGAAAATATATTAATCCTTCTCATATTCTAAACGAGAAAGTTTGTGAGGATGGATGGATGTTTGGTACTTTTTCACGCAAAAAACTACCGTATGGATTTGCATGAAATTTGGCAAACAGATAGTTTATAACTTGGATTAACACATAGGATACTACACTACACTTTATCCCGGTAGTACCTACGTTTCTGTGTATAATTTTGCACGCGGGCAAAGCCACGGGCAGAAGCTAGTAAATAATAAAGTTTTAAATGCGAGAATGAGTCTGTTTGTTTGTTACGTCTTCTCGCTAAAATGGCTGAACAGATTTGGAAGAAATTTGGCCCAGAGGTGAACCTGGTTTAGGGCATGAATTATTTTTTATCCGGGTAGTACGTTCCTCCACGTGGATGAAGCCGCGGGCAAGTAACCTTATAAAAATATAATAACATTTTAATGTTGTTCATTAAAGTTGTTGGCATGTAATGAGCTTGTCATACGAAGGAATGAAGAGAATTTTAAGTATGACTGCAGATGGCTATAAAATAAGGAATATGAAGAAAGAAGACATGCAAAATAAATTGGAATAAGCGCATAGATAATTCATTGAAGTGTAGTAGGCATAGATCACCGAAACAAGAAAAACTAATTAAATCAACCACTTCCTAAAACATGCTCTCATACATTTCATAAGGTACAATGAAGTGTAAACTAAAGAAAAGAAAGAAAAAACTATTAACTAATGTTCAATTAGACATTGCTGCTGACAAACTTGCCTAGAACAAACTTTGAAAACTTCCGCAAGTTTTCAAACTTGATTTTAGGCAAGTTCGCTTAAGTTTCATCAAATAATGAACATCACAAGTGAACACGACGTTCTCCAATCTAAAACTGAGGAACACCCCTATCCTCAGTCGCGTCACTTCGCCCGTATCACTCGCCAAAAGTGGAAACTACCCGCTGCCGAGTCAAGTGGAATGGAACTACGCCAAAACGACTTGCTCTCGTTGGAGGCTCGGCCTTAGTGCGGCCTCCCACCGTAGCCAATGCGTTGTGGGATTTGATTTATTCCTATTCAGGCCTCAAGTGGGACTTTTGAACTCTACCGCTTGACCATTGGTTGTGGAAAGGGTACCGTAAATTATGTTCGGCAGTTTGTTGTGCAAGTTGATTATTCAAGGCCCACAGGCTGTGCTGGGACAAGTATTTATTTTTTATTCGTAAATATTTTTACATACCATTTTTTTGGATGATTAACGAGCCTTCCGGGGTTTTAAGTCTCTCTCTAGTTCATTTGGGGTAGCGTATGTTTTGTACGAGTGTAGAAGTCCGATATTTTTCAATATTTACATGCTAAGGCGGAAATTTGTTTGTAAATAAAACGATATTTCAGGCTGCGATTTTTAGTCGCCATAACTCCAGTGGTTTATACACAAAATGTATGATACTGAGGGTGTTACATAAGCACATCTCTACATCATCCAGTGCTACTTAAATGAAATGCGATACGAACATCCCACAAATTGACGTCACGACCCGAATTAACATACTACCTACCAGGCACTTAATAGTTTCATGAGACCCTTTAATCTAATTTTTCATACAGCCAACGATAATGGTCGCTCGGTGAAAGTAGACAGTTATATATTGTTACTTCGACCCCTAATGGACTTAACCAGAGAACTATAAATTCCAACCGCCCCTTTCTAAAAGGATAATCACACAGACAACTCAGAAGCAAATGGGAATTTAGGGCTCCCTGGGCGGAGGCCTAATTGACAAAACATACTCGATTACAGCGCGTCCCTTCAAGTTGGTAGTGAAAACAAATTGGTGTGCCAATGACTTTTGTAACAAAATTAATTAGGGACCGCGTAATCTGAAATGTTTTTTGTGACGGTTCGACGCTGGTGCTCGGGCAGGCGTGACTTGGTATTCGGGAAGTGATTTTGCGGTTGGAAAAATAAGTTTTCGTTTATAAGGGTGGGTTTGGTTAGCGAAATGGTGAATATTTTAAAAAGTATCCTGTTTTACTTCTAATGGTTGCCTTTTTACCCAGTCCTTGAAGTTCTGATGTCAAAAAAATAGATAGTTGCTGCTGACGTGTTTGTTGTAAGGTCGTCAGCGCATCAAGTTATACCAAACTGGCAAATTTCTCCAAATTATTTGAAACTTTGAATCGTTGTCAGTTAATTTCAAAATCGATTGACACTTTGTGGTAATTTTATGTTCTGGCCTCACACTTAACTTATCAACGGCATAAACTGACGTGTAATAAAAAAGTTTACCCATGTGTGATCTGATTTTGTTGTTTTCGGAGTTATTATTACTTTATTAATAACATAAAAAGAGGATATAATAAGGTCCGTCATCGTTGTTATTTTGTCTTACACTTTCACAAATTTTCGGTTTCCAAATGTTTGATATTTTAATGATACACTTCCCAATTTGTTCAGTTAAATAAAAGCATAACAAACCTTTTTTATTATATTACAAAAGTTTAAAAATTATACCAAAATAATCTTAGATTATTTTATACTAGCTTCTGCCCGCGGCTTCGCTCGCGTGGAGGTCGGAAATTATCCCACAGGAATGTTCTACCGGGATAAAAAATATCCTATGTGTTAATCCAGGATATAAACCATCTCTGTGTCAAATTTCATCCAAATCTATACAGTAGTTTTTACGTGAAAGAGTAACAAACATCCATACATCCATACTTACAAACTTTCGCCTTTATAATAGTAGTAGGATAGTAGGATATTTCCTACCAAGTTTATAAATGAAAAATAACTCGGGCAGTGGGTGCCTAAAATGTGTAAAAAATAGTTAGCAGAAATCCTGTTTACCGAAGCCGACACGAGCGCTACGCGATCAATCATAAAAACAGGCGGAAAGTTTTGACATTAACTTTTTTCAGTGACATTATAGCGTACATTAAAGAACTACCTAACTTGTTTATGGTATATACTAGGCATAAGTTTACGCGTAGCTTTGAGGTCGAAATCAACTTACAAATTTTGTTAAAGAAGTAAGAACTTATTTTGACAAATCACTTGTTGGATATTGTGGATTTTTTTGTCAGTTTTTGTAACATTTTAGTTGCACATACTGGTTACAAATTGTTAATATTTTCTCTTCTTTGTTATTAGTCGTGATCTTGTTGAACTGTGTCCAAACGCAGGCGTCGCATTATACTGAGCGATGGCCGTTTTGCGCGGACGTGACGCATATTTTCCCACAACTGGTTTTTTTTTACTGCGTCAAGATTGCCGCAAATAAATGTATTTTCTTTCTTTCTCCACCTGTGTCAGTTAGATGACAGTCTGACCCATTTATTAACAGGCCCGCGATTTCCTTTAATCGGTCCATCGCATCGGTCACCTCTCACATTAATATTTCATTATGATATCTACAAAATGAGTAGTTCTATTCTTCAAAGTCGGAAAAGGCGAGGCGCGAGAGTAACCTTTTTCGCGACTAGGTCACGTAGATACCGACCAGATAGTTATCCTTGTGCGTTTCTGATTACTAACAGCCATTTTGTGTGTAGGTATTTTACAGGAAAAATGTTTTGAAATATATTTGATGCTGAATTTGAGTTTTAATAACCCATCAGATGTTCGCCTAATTAGAAGCCGTTGGCTTATAAGAGCTCAACGAATTTTACAAAACGAAACGACAAAAAATATGACCGGATTTTTTGTCGTTTCTTCAATTTTCACTTATTAACCTATGGAGTTCATACGACATTTGAGAGGTTAACCCGGGTCGCTCTAGCAGAGGCCTACAATTTTGCCCCTATAGTGTAAGTGTTAAATCAAACTTAATCCAATCTAGCTCGTCCCTTGCTGCCCTCTCCCTCCGACGCCCTAAGCTGAGGTCCATACCACACAGGGGCGGCCTTATTGAGTAGTCGCTTGGTTTTAACATTTTAAAATTATACAGGCATCCACAAGTACACCCAGTTAAACAACCAACGTCATAGGTTGAACTTCATATTCAGCCTATAATAATCACACTGCTGGAACACAGGCCTCCTCTCGGAAACAGGGAGAGGGCTAGAGGGAGGTTTTAAAATTTTGGTTCTCGGACATGGCGGCTTCTTCACGAGGTGTTCTCAAAACGGTGGTTTTTGAGAAAACCTTCGCCATTTTGAGAACATTGCAATTAAATAAAGTGCCTGTCAACAACTCGTGAGTCGAGCCAATATCACTGTGCCATCACTGACAGGTCGACCAGCAAGGAGCCAATCTTTAAAAAAAAATATTAAGCCGACCACTTTATACAAAATTGTGGAAAAAGTTGGTACTTAAAGCAATAGGATTATAAATAGAGGTCTTTCTAAGAAATATCTTTCTATTAGCAAATAATCTATACCTACCGAAAAAATAAAAACGCTAAATGTCATACTAATACATTTCTTATATTTTCGCTTGATAAAATGGTTCTTATATCGTAAGTAATATTTCATCGGAAAAGACGTTAAAAATGGTTGTAGGGTGGACTAAGTTTATCGATTCACAAACCTATTTCAATTGTCCGATCTTTTTGTAATCTTTGAAATATGAAGACTGTAATGAGCAAATAAATCTATGTTATCTGAAAAATGGTTGGACGATGTAGTACTTTTTTTTTTAAGAAAGTTTATTTTAAGTTGGTTATTGTCTTTTTAAAAGGCGGTTCTTTTTTGATAGGTGGATTATTATATCGTTGGTAAGCGCATCACTCGACAACGGCTAGGCTGATATGGCTATTTTTATAGTCGTGGGCTTAGGGTGTTTTACCCAAGAAGGTTTAAATAATTTCATCGAAACTATTCTCCAAACGGTGAAGGAAAACATCGTGAGGAAACCAGCACTTCCTAGATCCAAAAAATCGAAGACATGTGATGAATTATGGCCACAAAAAGGAGGCCTGGGAATATACGGTCTTATTGGACAGTTTTAAAATCACAAAAATCAATTAAAACAGTTCTTTACGAAGCCACCAATAATACGGTACCCTCTGAAAACATAACATCATGCTTTGTATCTCCGAAGGGTTAGGATACCCACCCATTGTAGGTACACCTACATTTCGCCAATTATGTTTAAGTCCCATGTAATTATTGCCATCAACCGGGCACAAATCCAAACTGCTACTAAGAAATCTCTTATAGAAAAACCCAACAACAATTACATAAAACAAGAAATGTATTGGTTAATCTATAATCTATAGCAATCGGACATTTTGTCATCAAAAACTTCTATACAAAATGGAAGATTACCCCTACTTTCGATTACCCTACCAAGTTTCAAACGAACTATTTAATAAACATTAATTAAGCACACGAACAAAATGCACCCACATCAACCTGAGTTACAGTACTTCAGGACTATCGTCGCTCCCTACGTAAACTAGTTTCGTTTAATACGGAACTTGGTTAAACTGCAAACTCATACACACTAAACACTCAACTTAATACTGCAAAAGTTTATAAAGCTAACAATGCAGGGCTCAATGTGAGCGAATCGATAAAAAAAGTTATTGTCGATATTAATTATAGAGGAGTTGGTTAATCACACTAATATTATAAAGGCGATAGTGAGTGAGAGTGTGTGTGTGTTTGTATGTTTGTCTCTCCTTCACGCCCAAACGGCTGAACGGATCAGGATGAAACAGGGGCACAGAGGTAGATTATAACCTGGATTAACACATTTATTCCGGTTCTCCGTTCCCTTTTTTTTTTTTTTAAGGCTGGGAAATCATCCAATGACTGCTCCCGCTCTGGGTGGAGCGGAAGGGAGTGTCAGACTCTTACTGACTAAAACCCATCCATGTTCCTTCCGTAGCCCTTTATGTTCCGGGGTAGCGGTAACCCTTTCGGACAATCCCACTTACCCGGCAGGCTTGGCCCTGAGTGGCCCCTTCATATGCTGACATCTCTTTGAGGCGGTTCTCCGTTCCCTTGGGATAATTTGCGACAACCACACGGGAAAAGCCGCTGGCAGCAGCTAATTGTTATATAAAAGCGAAAGGTTATTCATTCACTAAATTATTCATGAAATTTCAAAATCTACTGGACCTACGAAGATGAAATTTGGCACAGAATAAGATTATGAGTAAACTCATAAAGGGTTAAACAAGGAGGTGGACGTTTGTATGAAAAAAAAAATCTGACGCGGGCGGAGCAGCAGGCAGCAGATAGGGGAATAATAATGAACAGTGGGCCTAGAACTGACAAACGGAATACTAATAATACCAACCTATTATTGTCCCACTGTTGAGCAAAGGACTCTTCTCACACAAAGAAGGCACGATCATGGATCACCACAGTTGTTAAAGGGTTGGCGATTTTAGACGTTAGTCTAGGTAAGGACGACGCAGGTCCTCACCGGACATGGATGTTTCGGGAGGTTCCTGCACATCATCAGGCGGGAGGAAACGCCCGGGTGTCACCACTGCGAGGATCGCCCAGAGGACACGGTAGAGCACACGGTGCAAACCTGCCCCGCTTGGGCGGAGCACCGCCGTGTCCTCGTAGAGGCGATCGGCGGCGGCGACCTCTCGCGCCCGGCCCTGGTGCAAGCCATGGTCCGGGGCGAGAGGGAGTGGGAGGCAGTCACCTCCTTCTGCGAAAAAGTTATGCTCGCGAAGGAGGTGGCGGGATGGGAGAGAGAAAGGTCCTCCCGTCCCAGCCGCCGCGGGAGACGCTCCGGGCGTCGGGAGCCACGTGACGACTCCCGGCCACCGTAGGCGCGGGCCTGCGGACGGTGAGTAATGGGTGACTCACCGTCCGATCAGCACCAGACCCGTGCCGTACGGCGCGTATATGTTCCACGCGCGCCTCAAAGAGATGTCAGCATATGAAGGGGCCCCTCAGGGCCAAGCCTGCCGGGTAAGCGGGATTGTCCGAAAGGGTTACCGCTACCCCGGAACATAAAGGGCTACGGAAGGAACATGGATGGGTTTTAGTCAGTAAGAGTCTGACACTCCCTTCCGCTCCACCCAGAGCGGGAGCAGTCATTGGATGATTTCCCAGCCTTAAAAAAAAAAAAAAAAAAAAAAAAAAAAAAAAGTCTAGGTAAGGACGGACTCCTTACGATATTTTGTACGTCCAATATAAACCCTATGCACGTAATAATATGAGCGTATATCCTCAGGTAAAATCTTTCATCTGCATCGTTCTCACATGTATAATATTAATATGAACTATGTAATCAATATTTTGTAACCATATTTTGTTTACAAAGAGTGTCCATGGAGTTTCTTGCCCGTTCTTCTCCATATGATAGGTACCTACTGCTTTGGAATGGGCAACTAGCTTCATCTCTCTGACTGACTGACACCTTGACAATTCAAAAGTGCCTGTAATTGGTTTATTTGAAATAAATACTTTTAGTTTGAGTTTGAGTTTCAAAAGGATTTTGAACTACTTCCTCTTGGTTTTTCAAGTTAAAACTTTGTATAAGTTTTCCGTTGTGGTGACAATAGATATTTTTTTCCCCTTAAACGTTTCTCTAAAATTCTACCTACCAGTTTGTCCATTTATGTTTCTGCTGCATTTGCCTAAATATTCTGATGAAATCAATATTATGGATACATAATGTATAATATTGCGTGTGCCTCGGAAAGCACGTTAAGCCGTTGGGCCCGGCTGTTATTTGTGCGTTTTTGACAGTCGTTACGGGTTGTCAGAAGCCCGAAAATCGGACAGCCAGTCTTCAAAGAGTATCGTATTACCCATTTACTGGATTGTGGAGGTCTTGTAGAGTTTCTATAGACAGCTTTAGCTACCGGCTTTACTCTGCTTTTATGATGGAAATAAAAATGAAAGGATGTTTTACAGTTTTTAATTTAGAGATCGTACAATGGTTCGAAGTGCCAGTCATGTTAGATATTAACTGCCGGAGCATTATGAACTCCGAGGCGTTTACGGCGCTGGGACGATGACTGATAGTCTATTAAGTTCCAAATAGGCGTTCCATGAGTAAATTTTTAGTGAGTTATTAAATGATGATTTATTTGGTTTTTAGAGTATTTAAACAAACGTTGATCCAATCTTAAAGGTCACTTGTGCGTTTGGCATTTCAAAATATTTTTATTCCAGAACTACATGTCATCGCCTGCTTTCGTATGATTCGATCAATATCTGAAGAAATCGATAATATCAGGTTGGAAGACCATTTTAAGAATAATAAAGTAGCGTTTCTAAGAAAGATGCGCTGAGTTAGCCCGTAAATTTAAAATGGTTTACATTTTTTGCAATAGGTACGCAGGTTAGTGTCAGGTTCGTAAAATCATTTAATTTTTACGTGACCCAAGAGCTGGCCTATTTTTTGGTCAAAGAATCAGCATTGCCATACAACGTGGCAATGCTGTCAGCCTTTTGGGAACGTTTTGATGTCCTTTTTCTCTCCCGTTTTATACACTTGTTAAAAGTTATTATTATTATTTTAATTCATCAACTCTCAATTAAATAACTATTTCAAGACATCGTGACATTTGAGGAGAATTCTTAAAAAATGATGACCGACCTGCAAATTAACGAAAACGTAAGAAAAATTCAATTTCGGGGGCTACTCTGTAGCTTACATCTTAAAGACCTGCCTTCTTGCTAAAAAGTTTACCAATTTACTATCTATTTTAGGAGCAGTGATAGCTGAGTGGTGAGACCGTTGGACTGCCAAGACTGAGGTCTCGATTGAGAACCCAAGGCACGATCCTCTAACTTTTCGGATTCATGTGCGTATTGCTTAATTATCACTTGCTTAAGAAACGGTGAAGAAAAACTTCGTGAGGAAACAGGCATGCCTGAGAGATATTTCTCAACAGCATGTGTAGCTAAATCAGAGGCCCATAAAATCTAAAAGAAGGCAGCTAAAGCTAAAAGAGGACAGCATAAACACTCTGACATCAGGTTAGTCACTAACCACACAAGAAAAAAAAGAACTACCAATTCGTTTGTATATTAACATCTGTAATTTTAATGGAAGGATACTCAATAAAAAAAAAAAACTCATCGTATCCCTCAACGCACAACCAGATCAACAGATTCGGTTACTAGATTTATTTAATTCGATATTATATCCAACAAGCTAACCAAAACCCTGAAAATTGATTTATACGCCGGCAACGCAAGAATATTATGATATTCTAAAACTGTAATAACTCTGTAACAATATTCTGAAAAATAAATAAACTATGAACTGCTGCTAAACATTTTATATGCTTTGTCCGCACAAAAATCAATTTAAGACAAAGAACTTAAAAGAAGGGGTCGCTTACTCGCTTATCTCTCGTTGGCAGCTGTGCTGAACAACCCACAAACCTGAGGGACCAATGGTTTCATTATTATAGAATTTTTGTTTCTCCTCGCCTTGTTTTGAAAGCAGGAAGAATATTATTAAGGCATAATAAGTGGAGGAATTATTTACCCACGTTTTTATGAAGAGACTAGCTGCTGCCAGCGGTTTGCATCGGCGGGATGTCGGAAGTTATCCCAAGACAACATACTATCGGTATAAAACTTATTCTATGTGTTAATCCAGGTCATAAACTACCTTTGTGCCAAATTTCATGCAGATCCGTTCAGCCGTTTGAGCGTGAAGGACGGACAAACATACAAACTCACACACACACTCACAAACTTTCCCCTTTTTAATATTAGTGTGATAATTGGAAGCATTTTTGTTTAAAATATCCCAAGAACATAGCAACTTTGCACATAGCAATTGTACTCGAAAAAATCATCTCCCATTAATCAATATAAATTACAGTGAAATTTCAATAACTCTTATAATATTTTAAATTGTTTATTTTGCTTTTTCTATTTAAATAATGATTTTCTAGAACACAGCCTTGATGAACAGCTGCTTTCCAGTATACAGTAACTTATGAAAATAGTTACACACTCATAATTTTAACTGTGCTAACAATAATAATTGTTGATTAGGCATTAAAGAAAAAAAAAACAACTTAAGTGTGAAATTGGAATTGAAATAAAATATTTGTTTATTTGATAAAACTCGATATGTCTCGATACCATGTTTCTTGCCAAACATGATTCAGCGCGTCCCTATATGTTTTGATTTATTTATGAGTAAGTATCAAAATTATGTCGCATAAATAGCGGTATTTTTTATAACATTGACTAAGAATTAAAAGTTCAATTGTTTTAAAGCTCAAAGGGTTGTAGACCTGCGTATTTAATATTAATTTTAACTTGATTTAAAGCGTTCTCGAAAAAGATGTTTTTGACAGACAGACCGACGGACAAATAAATAATCTTACTAGAGTTCCGTTTTTTTTTACATTTTAGGGTAACAAAACCCTAAAAAAAGGATTAAAGAATCAAACTCCTACGCAAACCTTAACAAACTAAAAGATCAGTCATGGCTTCTAATGAGAGACTTTTTTATTTCTTTCTTACTTTATTAACCTTTCAAAAATACATTGAAAGCTTTAACGAACTTTGGTATTTTCTTGTTATAACAAAAAATATTGAAATCTAGAGAAAATACTGTTCTATTTAGGTACCTGACCCATAGGTACAAATTAAAGTGTTTTTTTGTGAATACCTATTTGGAAAAATAAGTTGTTTAGTTTTATTCATCTTTTGCTTTTAGACAGTGGTTATCTGTTAGAAATTTCAGGCGTCTGTTTTATCCAAACAGTTTACAATTTAAGCTAATAGTATTTTAAAACTATTCTCAAACTAGATTAAAAAAGGGATTCACGCTTGAGCATTTCACATACTTCTAAAATAATGCGGTACTTTGTACTTAATGTCACAGTAAAACAGAGTTTTAATACACACCACTACATTATGTATCACAATAATGGTCAGCAATGCAAGCAACATGCGAATTTCCTCGCCTCGCATTTTCTGAAAATCGGATCACTGCTCATCGATTCAGAACTTCGCGATAACTCATTCACTATTCGATTCGAGTCGATACATCCACAATAGTCGCATGGATTACCTAACTAGTGGTAATGTTATTGATGTTGAATCGAATCATGCACAAAGCTTTGTCACGCCCGCAGGCATAACATGGTATAGGATACTAGTATTTTAATGCATCAATAACGTGAATAATTGTAACGTGAACCATGCGAACGATTCGATTTTCTAACTTTGGGTTTTGTCAAAACTGTGGTCTGGTGATCGTCAATAATTTAATCGACTGCAAAAACGGAGGAGGTGTTAACGTTCGTTTGTATGTATTTTGTTTTTTTATGGTTTTTTTTTGTGTATGTGCCAGTATGTTTATCGTTAATTATGGACCGATTTTGAAAATTCTTTTGTTATTTGGCAAAGGAACCTTGCGCGGAGTTATGAAGTTAACTTCAATAATTCCACTTAGTTTAAGTGGAAGATGTTACAATAGCTTTGTCACTTTTTTGGAGTTAGCATGCACCACGACTAAAAAGTGAAATTTCTGTGAATTTTTTTACGAAATAAAAGTAATATTTTTTTTTTTTTAACTCGTTTGTTTTTTTTGTACTAAATAATTTCAGCATTAAGTTTCATTTCTTGTACAATACCTACTTATAAACTACCAATAAATCAAGTTTTTATGGGGCGTGAATGACTATTAATTTATAGCCACTGCCAAATAAATTGCTGGTTCAAAACTCAATCGTATACTAAAGCTTTAAAGGCGTAGTTAGCTTACATAGCTAGGTAACAAACGCCTGCCAACAATGTGATATTACAATAAGAGTAAAACATTGTTATAAAGATATCGACAGGAGCTTTAAAGTTCGACCCCTTAGAACAATAAAACTGAAGATATTGCAGGAATGTTACCTTGGGGAACATTTTTACTGTAAATAGTTGATTATTCAAATCCATAGTTACTTAGTATTTTTACAAGTTTCCTTTTATCTTTCTTTTACAAAGTTGCTATAATATAACGTTTGTTTTTTATTTGTTACATTTCAAAACTTTTAAATTGACTTATTGTGTAGTGGTTTTAACCATGCAGGTTTCAAACGACAGGTTTAAAACATCATTACTTACTAAAAATGCACACAAAATTTGGTTAAAATTTTATACATCAATTTTAAATACGTACAGGTATAATAAATAACCTAAACAAATTGATATAATATTATTTATTATGTACAAGTATTATGAAGAAACAAGAGGAGTTCATTGGACATAAAAAAATCATCCACATCAGCTGGCCGTGTTGCCACAGTTTAATACAAGATATAAATCCTTTACTTTAATCAAACCTTACTCTTACCATTACTATAATTTTTTGGTATTAATCAAATATTTAATGATACATACATATGAGGTCAGTCTAAGTTACTATTAAGGTAATAACTGATATTATCCTACAGAAAAAAACACATAAAAGAGCAGGGCATAAGTATCTTACGTTCGGGGTCGACGTAAATCTTCCTCAATAGTAAGATAGTGGCGTGAAAATATGTCTGCTTCATTTTGTAGTAGGTGAACCTTCGCGGTTTCCCCTCCATTACTTACGCACCTTGAGTCTCGGAAACATTGAGTCCTGAAAGAATAAACTTCAAACTTTTACAATAAAAATGTCTAAGGCCCTAATTTTTACCAAAAAAGTTTTCAACCTACAATAATTCACGATAATAGTACCCAATAAAGTTTGCGTTTCAGACATTAAAACGTCAAAATTAAACTTATACCAACAGTTCGAATTTTAAACGAACGAGACATTATTCCACGTTCACGAATAAACGTTCATGTTGTTGTCCCTAATAATAATAAATACCGAAAACAATTTAATTTTCACTGTCTCGGTTTTCAGACATCGAAAATGACAGTTTAATCGCTGTCATACAACATTGCGGTTTAATTACACGATCCGACCCGCGTCGCAAAGTGTTTAAGTATAGCTGTCACATCCAAATAAAACGCCCTTTCCCACATCCAAGAGGAAAAGCCATTGGGGAAATTCGTGGGGTGCGACGCACCGGCGTGTTTTCACTCCAGCCAGTGCCGCTTTCGCCGACGCCGCGAGAGGGCGCCGTCCGCGCTCCTGGTCCGACCACGTGACTTGTTGCTCGAAACACAACCCCGACCCTCGCACACAAACAAAACATGCATCCCGATGCAACGTGACGTGTTTATTATGATACCGACAACCTACAACTCACGGACATGAATTTCATCACCAAGCCCTTGTACAACCATGCCAGACTCCTCATGCTATTAAGTTTCGTGCTCGCGATATTACTCACCGGCGTATTTCTCCGCACAAAAAATAAGCAATCAAAAATCACGGGTTTGGGCGAAATTCAAGAGCTCGAGGACAGCACTGAATACGAGTCTATGATAAATTCGAGCGCAACGGAGCCAAGGAAAACGCGAAGAAAAGAATACCTGTACCGCCTTTTGACAAATACGACCCGTTCCCTCATACAAATGGAAATAAAAGCTAGGAGACTGGAGGAAAATATGCGTAGAATTAAGGAGAAGACTGCAGATTTATTGTGGAAGAACAAGGACAAAGCTTTGTGGCATATTCTGTTCAAGAATATAAGCAGACATATTTCAATCCGACATGAATTCCACCAGCACGCGAGCCTGAGACGAATTATGCAGGACAGTAATACGCATACACATAACAGAAAGGCGGGCCGGAGAAAAGTTTTGTTGCGTAGACGAAGATAAATGCATCGATAGTTGCGTAGTTTATTGATAGACATTTGTGTACAAGTTACGGGGGAGACATTTTAAATTCAGAACTGACAATAAGCTTATTTTAAGTCGTTTGTGTTTCGAAGTGCGATTGGAAGCGGAGTGCAAGGAGTTTGTATCACAGAGCACGTATGTACGATGATGTGTCTGTTTTATTTGTTCATGTTGCTTTTTATTTTGTGGAGCTATATCTTCGCCTTGCAGGTTCTTAACGATGTTACGCTCACAGAATGATATTATTGCTCACATTTTACTCGCAGGACGGTTCCGTTTTGTCTTATGTTTGGCTCAGGTATCTTGATTAATGGCGTCCTTGATGATTTCGTTGGAGATAGAAAAGAAAATTCGGATGTTTTCCGTGAAGCAGGCTAATTTTACTTTGACAAGATTAATTGGCGGAGTTTTATTTTGTTTTTACTTAATGCTATTTTAAAGAGGTGTTTTAGGAAAACGGTCTGAATTTATTAGTATTGAAAAGCTTGCTCTTTATATTATTTTATCGCCAGAAAGTCGAGTGTGGTTTGTTGTTAAGATGGACAAGACTTTTTAGACAACATCAGGTTTTCTGTAGGTAATACAAAAATGCACGTCTAATCACACTATCAAAAAACTAAATATTTAACACAGCCTACGAGAGATTTATAAGCAATAAAGGATTGAGTAAAAGATAAAGAATTCGATTTTTACTGCCATTTTTAAGCGTTGATAGTTAAGCCCCAATTCTACGACATCCAATAAAAATTATGAAATTCCTAACCCTAAGCTAAAACTCATTAACATCTACACCTAATAAACAGCCATTAAAATAAATATCACAGAAAGATCTAAAGTTATTCACGAAACCATGTTAAACCATTTTTATTTGAATCTCAAAACTTTTCTTATTAAAAACTTAATCTTATTTAACAATTTATTTCACTTCATTGCTGAAGCTTTACAACTTCATTATATTTGCTGTTTGATTTCTTTCATTGTTATAACTCATCGTCTGTTTTTATTAAATTGAAATTACTTTCATGAGTACCTAAAGGCAAAATCCTTTATGTTCACATTACTCGTATGAATAGACACAGTTCTACGCTTTCTCTCAATTTACTCGTTTTTATATTTACTTTGGTTTTATTATAATAAAATGGGTTTTCATTTTATTTTTGTGGTTTTCACATATATTTTTACATTGGCCTGGTTGAATATATAGTTAATAACATAATACAATCCAGCTGTCATTCGTTGATCTTTGACAGTCGTTACAGATAGTCAGAAGCCCGAAAGTCTGACTTTCAGTCTTACCAAGGGGTATTGTATTACCCAGTTACTGAATGGGTTGTGAAGGTCAGATAAGCAGTCGCTCCGTGTAACATACTGGTATTCAGCTGCATCCGGTTAGACTGGAAGCTGACCCCAACATAGTTGGCAAAAGGCTAGGCAGATTTGAGAATGCAATCCTCAATCGAAAATGTTGACTTTTATTTAGGTCTTACTACTTTGTTTTTGTTTCCATAGAACTACGTACTTCATTTAAATAAAAACATTTATTTAGATTTCTGTATTTTAAAATATTTCTAGAACAGTTACCTAATACGTAATTGAGTAAGAGAAGTCTATAAAAATTTTTTGATTGCATTACATTACGTATGATTTGTATTTAGTACTGAAACAAACAATAAATCAGTTTCATCCGTAACAATAACAATACAGTCATTAAATTCATTATCAAATGGCCAGAGTCAAGTTCAATGTTCAAATGAATATTTTATATCCACAAAATACTTTTGACTTACATTCGGTCGACCTAACCGGTACATCTTATTCACAATAATCAAGCAGTTAGAAAGAGACATCAATACCTGTCAGTTATCATCAAGTTTTGTATGCATACTGTATTTACTTCGACTAGTTGTTCCACTATCATCAGTGTAGCCAGCTGTCATTTTAGCGGTGTTTAAAAAAATATGTCGTGCTGTAAGTACATTAAAAAAATATATCTTTTTCTAATATTTCTCAATGTTTGCATCAAAATCTCCTTTAATTTTACCTTTAATATTCTTATGTCGTTCTGTATTCGTTTCGAAACTTTTAATCGTCGTACACATATGTTTCATTGCCAAGGTTATGTTTGTTTAGATTCATATTGTGTTTATTTATAAATACGTGTTCGTCGGTATTTATGCCATCTCGAATATCACTACATACATATATCTATATCTCCATAGAACACTGTTTTCATCTCAATAGATGTTCAAATCTTTGGATTAGTGGGAACACTTCTAGGAAACTCATGATGTGTTTTTTGACACAATGTTTATGAAAGTACTCATATAATTTATCTACACACGTTTGTGTTTGTTTACCAGGTTATAAACAAATTTATGTTTGTGCAAAAATGGACTTAATTATACTCTGCGAAACGGATGTTTTTATCTTTGAACGATAAAAGATGCATCTTTACTCAGCCGTTTAACGTCAGAATAGGTACTAGGGTAAGAAAATATACGAGTTTCACGCTTGCATTCACAATCCTAATGGGAAATAGTGATGCGGGAAATAAAATTGTAGTTAGATATAATAGTTGGGTTAGCAACAGTTCTTAATGAAATACATTATTATTCTTAAATATAAGGTGTTAAAAAATGAACTCTAAGAATTTTGTGGCAGCATTGTACTCAAAAATATGAGCTGTTCCATATATTTTATTGAGTTATGTATGCACAAATGTATGAAACAGCTCATTTTTTTTTCGCGATTTTGGGGTTAATCCCATAATAAACGTTGTTCGTAACGACGAGTACAATGCTCCCACGAATTTCCTACAGTTATTTTTTTAACACCATATAATAATATAAGGCGTATCTGTTCGAACACTAAATATTTTCAGAGCAACATCTAACGGTGGTAAAGATTCCATAAAAAAGAAAATTACCACCGTTAGATGTTGCTCTTAAAATATTTCGTGTTGGAACAGATATAGATACCTTATATATTATATTTTTAATGAATGAACTTTAAGAACAAATAAAACAGTTAATTGACGTTCACGAAACTTACGCCATAATGCCCGCACAAACCAACAGCCTCGAATAAATCCTCACAACAGTAACTACAGCACCTATTTTTATTTCATAGCCAGACCAAAACAAATATAACACGATGCTATACAATTTTTAACCGGCTTTAAAACGGAGGTTTTCAATTCTTCCTTTTAAACCCAATATGCTCCCAATTCGTATTCCACACGGCTGCTCTTGCGTCGTTATTTGTCAGCTCTTTAGTAAACTTATTCGTCCGTATCACATGATAAGCGAAATAAAAGACCGTAAAGGTCATGGTATGAAAAAAGTGTCAGAAACATCAAGCGGGTTGCAATTTATCATTCCTGCCTCGCCCGGGGCGTGCCCTCAAAGCGCCTTAAACGAGCTCCCTCAAACGAACCCTAGTGATTTTAATCTCACTGTTAAGATAAACCTTCTTTTTGTGGATAGAAAAAATCCAAGTAGTCCAGTCCTTTGAATATTAAATTCGGTATGGATTTATGAAACTCAAAGCTACGGAAATAAGTGGAGATTGAGAAGTAGGCACTTGTTTTAATTTCTGAACGGTGTCGATATAATCTTAAGTGGGTCCCTAATAGGATTGAGCCGCTGTTGTTTTAATATCCTTTGTTGCCTTTCACACGAAATTGATTTATTCATAAATCCTTCGAACGATTCTTGTTCGTCACTTAATCCAATATTTGGGCTACAATATTTGAAATTTTTTCCTGAATTTTTTATCGTTACGTGTTTTTAACATGGAAGACAAATTTACATAAACATTATCTGCAATTTAAGTGATTGGTATATTAAAGATACCTAGTTTGCCTAGCAAGAGAACCAAAACTAGTTCCTACATTATGCATTGTCTTACAATGTTGATCATTGCTTTTTATGATCGCCAAGTCTACCAGACAACGTCTACTGCCTCATACTGATGTACGCCATCATAGGTCAGGATCACATCACAGACCATTCTAGAACTTTGCAATACCTACAATGTCTCAAGTACATACTCTCCTATATTATGTATTCCTAGTCCATCGTAACTGAATTAAGCAAACAATGTACCAGACAGTCTTCAAATAGATTTGTATGCGACTAAGCTGTTAATTTCAAGGTCTTTCATAATAGATGCATTTTTTATCGTTAGCACATAATGTAGATCGTGTTTTGTTTGTGACTGCTAAAACCTAGCTCGCAGTTACATAATCGATTGTAAGTTATCAAATCTTACAGATTTCATAACACTAATCTGAAAAACATATTTATCTGTATATGTTTTGTGATTTTTATAGCAACTTTTATCATATATGACACGTATTTTTATCAATCCGGACAACACTGTACTAGTTACGCGTCCCGTAAGCACTGCGCCCGGCAAACTATTAAGTCGTGGATTCGTAACTGGTGATAAGGTTTTCTTTCCAGCGGGAATGCCCGAAAGGGTTACCGCTACCCCGGAACATAAAGGGCTACGGAAGGAACATGTATGGGTCATTGACACGCTCTTTCACTGCACCCAGAGCGGGTCATTTGACGATTTCCCAAACACTAAAAAATTTTTTATGTGTAAGTACTTACATTAATGTTTAAATAAATAAATAAAGTCCCGTATTTTTTTAGAACGTTGTCTATCTAATCTCATTCTAAAATCTTAAAAAAATTAAACCTCTAAAACGACATAATTATATTTAAAAAAATAGATATTTGATGGGTTTTTGACATAGATTTTCACTGAGATGACAAATCAACTTTAATTTGTACGTTATTTAAGTACGTGAATTTGCCTCTCTTCATTCATTATTTCAGATTTAATCTTTTTCTTACTAATCGCGTAACCAAAGGTTTCCAACCCACAAATCGCTGAAAACTCTGGTTTAGACCACTAGACTTGTTTCCTTAACCCAATGAACCGTAATCACAGTAATAGCCCTACTTTTTATCAAGTCAAGCACTAATATAAATTAAAACAAAAAACAGTTAGCTGACGGGTTCTTTATGATCGCGTGACATTGATACCGTCGGACCTGAAAGAAAAATATCTTAATCTGATTAAGGGGAGATAACTTGTTTGTGCAACAGGCAATTAATATGATAAATAAAATGCTGGGGTAGAGAATACACTTTAGACTTGGTGGACCAGTGGTATCGGCCCCAACTTTCGAGTTCGGTCGAAGGTTCGAAACCAAGCAAGCAGTTTACTTTGTTTAATTTATTTCAACAACACTCAGAACTGTGAAGGGAAACATTGTGAGGAATCCTAAAACAAACATTTTAAGACAAATGACTTCCACCAACCTTCACGGGGACCGCGTGATGGGTTACAGCCTACTCCTCACAGAGACGAGACTTTTATTCTAGCTGTGAGCGTATTATTAGTTGATTATGATAAACTTGAGATTATTGGTTCAATTCCAATACTTAAACGAATCTCTTTTAAGTTAATATTAAACATCCGGACTAAGTACCGTCATCCACATCAAGCTACCACAACCTGTCAAATTTTCTCAATCGATTTTGAAAGTTTGGTATATCTTTATGTGCTGGCGACTGTACCTTACATACTTTGTATGAAAAAAATCGTTTAACAATCTCAAACAAAAGGAAGGTGTGACCGATTATAAGATTATACGTAACATTTCAATGATAACCGGTAACAAGATAAAAGTTTATATTAAGTTTTTGTGCTCGTGTCTAAATTAGTTTTTTCGTCATATATGTAATATATATATGACGAAAATTATGTATGTAGGTATATAGAATAAACCTATAGGTACCTATAGGTGTATCTTTATCTAGGTATATTATGGTACATTTTATATTCATACCCGTATGTTTATCTATAACTAAAAAGCTGTGCAATTTGCAGCCAAACAATGGGTTATTGATGGGATTAAACCGAACAAAGGAGTAATTTATATGCAAGCATTACCTGACGTAATTACCAAAATGGCGAGGGGTGGCATCCCTCCATGTTTGTCCGCTACCCTCGTTTACGCAGGAAAAAATAACGTTTTGATGCCTATCGACGATTTATACGAATTGACAGTTCTCTTTTTGAAAGAAAATAGGGCTCCCCAAAGTAAATATTTGGAGGGAAAGCCGGGAAATTGATTTATATTATTTGATTTTTAGATGCATTTGTAATTTCGGGGATCGACATAGGTATAATACCTATAAGTAATTGGGTTCCTTTTGAATGTGTTTCGCATTGAAAAGTATTTGGATTTAAAGTTCGAGCTGCGATTTTTGTGTCGCAAGGAAAATAAACCTCCAGTAGCTGAATGTCGTCTGGCCAATAACTCAAATAAAAGTTCAAGGGGTCTGGCGACTTTTCAGCCTCAAAACGTTATGCATATAAAAAGGCAAGGAGAGCCGCAATTAGTTCCTGCTTGTTACTGAGTATGAAACTAAATATCCGTCCGTGTACCTTTTTGCAGTTTTAAAAACAGCTCTTGTGGTTTATCTGTTTAATAATAATAATAATAATAATATCCTTGGACATTTTACACAGCGCCGTATCGTCCCAAGCTAAGCAACCTAATGCTTGTGTTATGGTAACGAGATGGCTGATATACTACTTATATACATTTTTTTTTTAAATACATACATATTATAGATAGAAAAACACCCATTGTTGTTTAATAAATATGTAAGCACTGTGTCATACACATAAGCATTGTTAGCTGCTGAAACTCTTAGCGGGAAAGGGTTACCACTAACCCGGAAGATAAAGGGCTATGGAAGGAACATGGATGGGTTTTAGTCAGTAAGAGTCTGACACTCCCTTCCGCTCCACCCAGAGCGGGAGAAGTCATTGGCTTTTTTTTGAGCTTTGAAAATCATCAAACGATCCCTCCCGCTCTGGGTAGAGCGGAAAGTATTGTCCAGACTCTTACTGAATAAAACCCATCCATGTTCCTGCCTTAGCCCTTTACGTTCCGGGATAGTGGTAATCCTTTCGGACAATCCCACTGACCTGGTAGCCGCTGGCAAACCTGAAGCATGATTTTCTGCTGAACTACCAGGTTTGTGCGTCGTATGTCAGGATAGGGAGATGCAGATGTCCAATAATTTTGTTTTATGACAAATAGAAAGATCCGCTTTCATAAGAGCTTTCATCTACCAATACCAATAGCTCTTTCAGGCAATGTTGGTCCGGCAAGCAATTCTTGTCTCGCCTGAAAGGAAGCCATTTGCACAATACCATTAGACATACTGTATTGAATCCCATCTGAATTGTAACCCAATTTTTAGATTAGTGGTTTAGTTAAAATTTAATGATATTTTGTAGTCGACTGTATATTTGAAGGAGAAACATCTATTTATATTTTTTATTTCTTCTGTCTTCAATGTTTAGAATATTTAGAAATCAATACAATACAACAGGCTTTTCTATTTGTTCCCAGGTAATCGAGGACCGGGCTACGCGTCTCCTTTAGACGCCTTCAATAATGGGCCCAGAGAGGAACTGCTTTACGTGGTCTGTGTGCAACCGGACCCAACTCAGCAAGACTATTTAGCCACGGTTGACGTGGACCCTAAATCACCGACTTATAGTCAGGTTAGTATTAAAGACTATGTTATGATGATTTTTATGTCAACTATATTTATGTAAGCAGCTAGCACTACTTACCATTTTTCTCAGCGAGACGTATTTTGAATACTCAATTATTTCTTGTACGATTGTCTTGAATGTTTTTTTAATAAAAAAACGCGCGCGCGTATGCTTAAACTATTTAAACAATTTTTGTTTTATCTGCGTCATTGGTGGGGTACTTTGCAGTTCGGTTTTTAAAATTAGTATATAAACAAAAGACAATCTCCTTTCCTTCCGTACTTATCGTAAAAAGCTACTAAGACTTTAGCAAACGCTACTAAGACTTTAGCATACATATAAGCTAATAACAAAACATAACATTCACCAATCCATTAGCTAAGCCTTAGGGCATGACGCTGATAACTTCGAAGCCCAAACTTAAGCCATGACGGCTTAGGTCAAGAGCAAATTGCTACGTCCGTGAATAACGTAGGCGTTCGTACGTACCCATCGTTCGATATTCGAAATGTATCGGAAGGATTTAATTGATTATTTTAATCTCAATACCCAAACCTTGTGATATCTTTGGGAGCAATTTTAATACAGGTAAACCCGAAAGGGCACCGATAATAGGGATGGGAAATTAACCATTCGAAGAAATTCCTAGTTGCATAATTATCATCGATAATTTCCATAATGTGTGGGATGGTTTAAAACCGTCTTCTTCGTGTAATGTTCGCAACTGAATACCAAGTGTAAGATTCTGTAATTTCTAATATAGACTTGGAAAGTAGATATTGAATTGTAAAAGTCATATTCGTCCTTGCCGAGATTCGAAGTCACAACCAATTCATGAGAGGCATGGCCCTAACCACTTGGTCATAATTTGTCATTTACACGAATGCCATGGTGTTACTTCAGCGGGATTGTCCGAACGGGTTACCGCTACCCCGTAACATAAAAGGTTAAGGAAGGAACATGGTTTTAGTCACTATGAGTCGGACACTCCCTTCCGTTCAACCCAGAGAGTGATTTCCAACCATAAAAAATAGCATGACCTTTTTTACTTTTCGGCTGATAGAAAACACATACATAATATCACGCCGGCTTTCCTTGGGGGTAGGCAGAAACTATACAACGTCACCCGCTACGCTCCATAGATACTCCTTGCTGCGTTGACGTTCAAACGAGTGGTCATACACTCACGCCGGTCGCGAGTACTGCGCACTTGACGTTTGTGAAGAACATCTCTAATTAGGTCAATTTATGTCCCCCTAAGGCGTCCCCTCCCGGCGTTTTTTTTACATCTGCATTGTAAATACCTTTTGTTAGTCGTCTTTCTTTTGGCTGATAGAAGCACCCTATTTTAGTTTATAAAGACAGAAGGACAGGTTATAAATTCACTTGGTAAATATTTCCTATTCCACACTAAGAATTTACGATCTAGGAACATAATGGAAGGAAAGGTTCCGGTTTATTGAGGCGTAAATCAGTTTTACTTGTGAATAACAGGTATTTTTCATGTTGACTACACTACGCCAGGAGGTAAATTTATTTGAAGCTATTCTTATCCAGCCTCTAGCTTAGTCTGATTTTTAAAATATAATTTCAAATCGCACAAAAAATACTCCAGTAATCTGTCTAAACCGCTGGATTTATAACAAAAGTTTTAAATATTTCTCGTCCAATATTCGGCTTATCCTATGAGAGTTTCATGTCAATCAGGGTAAAACCTTTTTCTTGTGATTTAGAAGATTGAATAATTAATGTTGCCTTTATTAAATATCCATGTAGGCTTTTAGTTCGATATCAACGACAAAAGTAATCCAAAATCTATCATGATAAGATAAGGTGTTAAAAAATTAACTCTAAGAATTTCGTGGGAGCATTGTAATCATCGTTACGAACAACTTTTTCGCGAAAGAAAATATGAGCTGTTCCATACATTTATGCACACGTAACTCAATAAAATGTATGGAACAGATCATATTTTTTTCGCGATTTCAGGGTTCACTCCATAGTAAAAGTTCTTCGTAACGATGAGCACAATGCTCCCACGAAATTCTTAAAGTTAATTTTTTAACACTGTTAAGTATACGGGTGACAGGAAGGGCGATCGTACACGTCGATCAAACAAGCGAGTCAGTTGCACACTGTTTATTCGCAGGGGGCGCGCGTGGGGAATGGCGCGCGAGTGCGGGCGGCCGAACACATACATATATTATGTTACGTACACAGACAACAAACACCTTATATAAGCGTATCTACTAAATTATTTGTTTTTTTTTTTAAATAGAAACCTACCTAAACCTAAGTTAAACCAACAGTAGATTTTGATGTACAGACGCCAGCACAACAAACAATCCTAAACGGTCAAACATTCTCCCTTGAACATGAACCTTATCCCTTTGTAATAAAGTTGAAAATGTATCAAAGAAATTTGACAGATTGGGGTAGCTTGATGTGCTGGCTTCTGTACCCACTAATGCTCTCTTATTTTCTCTGTATAGATTATTCTATATTGCTTATTTGAACAGTAATTGATACCTATTCTTTCAATTGAACGTAATAAATATATAGGATATTTATTCCACAGACAAACAGTAATAAAAATACATTAATTATAATCACACGATTCAGTTCCCCATCCAAGGAAAATATCTTATTATTCCACATCCCGAATACCAACGAAAATTATCCACGCAAAAACGTTATCTGAACCCATTTCAACAAGCCGTTCGGAAAATAATTACCTCTCCCAAGACTGTCCGCACACGACACAATTTCCCGGAAAAATATACGAGATTCGAGCAATATTCCCGACAAGAAAATAGCAATTACGCACTACTTTTGTATTAGCGAATAAAACCTTACATCCAGCCATTTAGCTGGGCAATGTCGCATGGCAATAACGTACCAGTAATCCCGGGATTTCAGGATTCAGTAGGAAGTATTATTGTGTACTTTGCCATTGCAATACCAGGCAAGACTAAATTAACAAGCGGAATGCAATATATTGCCCGGGATTTGTTGCCCCATAATCCGGTCTTCCTTTTAGATGTTCTAAAGCTTTTTTTTACTCTGTAACTAAAAAAGAAACCGATACTGAGTGTTTATAAGATATATTTTTCTAGATAAAACGTAGAACATTTTAGAATTTAGAATAAATTCCTAAATGTTGTTCTGGTTTGCTTCACAAATAATTTTAAACAAGCATTTTACTTTCGATGAAAATCTTCAGACGATAAACAGTTTTCAGAAAGGCTAGTAGACTGTTGAGTAATACCTAAAATCGTTTCTGAGAACTGTGTTGTTTTGTAAACTATTCTAAAATACATAATATTTACGATTAGCTATTATGCACCTACTAATAGACAGGTTTATTGATATGTAGGTATTTCTTATATATTGAAATACGCAGTTAAAAAACTAGATATTTATTTTTCAAGGACAGCAATTTAGACATCGTAGATTAAATTAAAGCTAGGTTAGGTTCTTATACAATAATACTGAGAAAATCTACTTAAATTGTTTTATTAAAGACTAGCTTCTGCCCGCGACTTCGTCCGCGGAAAATTTCTAGTTTTAACATTAAATATATCCTATGATACTCGGCAATACTGTAGGTTCCCATTAGTGAGAGAATTTTTGGAATCGGATCAGAATTTCCAAAGATTACCGAGGTGATCTTTTCTGCTCAACATAGTCGCCTTTTACGACACCCTTTTTTTTTTTTTTTAAGGCTGGGAAATCATCCAATGACTGCTCCCGCTCTGGGTGGAGCGGAAGGGAGTGTCAGACTCTTACTGACTAAAACCCATCCATGTTCCTTCCTTAGCCCTTTATGTTCCGGGGTAGCGGTAACCCTTTCGGACAATCCTGCTTACCCGGCAGGCTTGGCCCTGAGAGGCCCCTTCATATGCTGACATCTCTTTGAGGCGCGCGTGGAACATATACGCACCGTCCGGCACGGGTCTGGTGCTGATCGGACGGTGAGTCACCCATTACTCACCGCCCGCAGGCCCGCGCCTACGGTGGCCGGGAGTCGTCACGTGGCTCCCGACGCCCGGAGCGTCTCCCGCGGCGGCTGGGACGGGAGGACCTTTCTCTCTCCCATCCCGCCACCTCCTTCGCGAGCGTGACTTTTTCGCAGAAGGAGGTGACTGCCTCCCACTCCCTCTCGCCCCGGACCATGGCTTGCACCAGGGCCGGGCGCGAGAGGTCGCCGCCGTCGATCGGCTCTATGAGGACACGGCGGTGCTCCGCCCAAGCGGGGCAGGTTTGCACCGTATGCTCTACCGTGTCCTCTGGGCGATCCTCGCAATGGTGACACCCGGGCGTTTCCTCCCGCCTGATGATGTGCAGGAACCTCCCGAAACATCCATGCCCGGTGAGGACCTGCGTCAGGCGGTAGGTGAGGGCGCCGTGACGCCTGTCTAGCCACTTCTCAAAGAGGGGTCTTACCGCCACTATCGTGGCGTGCCCTGCGCTGGGTTGCGACAGTCGCTGATTCCAGGCCGCCATGAGATCGCGCCGGAGGTCCGTCCGCTCCGCCGCAATTTGCTGCGGAAACGGAGTTTCCCCCCGGCTTAGTACCTCTGTGCGCCACTCGTACAGGCGCGCGAGGACTATCGCCTCCAGATCCCACGGCGGCAGTCCGGCAAGGAGGCTTGCCGCCTCGCCCGAGATCGTGCGGTACCCCCGGATAAGCCGTATCGCTACCACCTTTTGGGGCGCGTTCAAATAGTGAATGCGCCACCGCAGTGAACGCGCCCACACCGGGGCCCCGTATAGGGCCATGGAGCGCACGACTCCCGCGTAAAGCCTCCGGCAGGAGGCGTTTGGCCCCTCAAATTGGGCAAGAGCCGCTTGAAGGCGGCCCCAGTCCGTTCCAGCTTGGGGGCCAAACGTCGGAAGTGCTCCACGAAATTCCATCGGCTGTCGAGGACCAGACCTAGGCATTTCATCGTGGTCTCGACGCCGATGTGAACCCCTCCTACCGTAAGTTGGGATCCCGATGGTGGCCTATTCCGAGGTCCATGAAAGGACATGGCCTCGGATTTGTGCAGTGCCACCTCGAGACCCAACTGCCGGATCCTCTCAATGACTGTCGCAACCCCGCGTGTCATTGCGTCGGCCGCCGCCTGATGCGACCTTCCCTGCGCCAGGACCAGCGTGTCGTCAGCGTAGCAAACTACGCTGACGCCGTCAGGGAGGTCGGCCCGCAGCACCCAGTCGTAACCGATGTCCCACAGGAGCGGCCCCAGAACCGATCCCTGTGGGACACCGCACGACATCTCCGGCCGGTTCCATTCCCCATCGCGACTGGGGTAGATGACGGTTTACGACACCCTGCCTTGCATTGTAAAGGTGCAAATGCATTATGTATTTTTAACCCAACACGGATAATAACAAAATTATCTTACTACTATTATAAATGTGAACGTTTGGATGGATGGATGGATGTTTGTTACTCAAGCACGCCAAAACGGCTGAACGGATCTGGATGTTTGGCACAGAGATAGATTATAGTCTGGAATAACACATAGGCTAATTTTTATCACGGAAAAACGTACCCGTTCCGGTGGGATAATTTCCAACAACCACGCGGGCGAAGCCGCTGGCAAAAGATATTACACTACCTATATACAAAATACAAACCATCATTTAAAAATGTTAACGTTAAAAATATAAAATTTAAGTGAGGAACCTATTTAATTTAAAGCTTCTCTAAAACGATAAAACGTCCGCACAAAGCACGTAGGAAGTAGGAATGATAGTTGAGCTCGGCGAATGTTTTAGCATTTTGCGTTTAGTAATTTTATATTATCTCGGAAAATATATAACCAATTGACATACTGTAGAGGGCAAATTTTATCTCTTAGATGTCCTTGTGATCATAAAATAATTTTATTTGATAAGAATTGATATTTTGTTGTTTAAATAATCATCCAAACAGAAGTAAGTCAAAAAAATACTTTTTTAAAACATAAAACGAAATATAAAAGTTAAAATACAAAAGATAGAAATGTGGTGTCGCGGACTTTTTTGTAGAAATAATTAAGGCGAACCGGGTTGCCATACATTGCTTTCAATTTTAAACAACTGTTTAGGCAGCGCATGCAAATAATTCTGTTTTCGGAGGTATTTCTTTCCGACTTGCTAGACGAAAAATGCAATAGCTCGGCTAATTTGTATGATATAAATATAATTTATAGCCTATAGCACTCAGGAATATCAGTGAAAAAATTATTGAAATTGGATCATTAGTTCCGGAGATTACCCCCTACATACAAACTTACAAACTTACAAATTTTACCTCTTTATAATATTAGTATAGATAGCACTCAGGAATAATGTAGCTTTCTATCAGTGAAAAAAATATTGAAATTGGATCATTAGTTCCGGAGATTACCCCCTACATACAAACTTACAAACATACAAACTTACAAACTTACAAATTTTACCTCTTTATAATATTAGTATAGATAAAACGATTGCACAGCAGGAACACCGAATCATAGAGAGTGAGACAGACAGTATTGCCGTCTATGCACAAATATGGAAGAACAATGGGTAACGACCACGTGCGTATTCAGCCAAGATCAAAATTTAAACTAAACACGTTAACATTAGGGCCTATGCACACCACGTTTTTTAAACGCGCCGTCGACGCGTTTTGGGAACGCGCGTCGCCGGCGCGTTTTTATCCTGCAGAGCAGTTTGTTGTCGTTTGTATCGATACAAACGCGCGGCACCGGCGCGTCTGTATCGATTCAAACGCGCGACACCGATACGAGCGCTAGCGCGCGCGCCTTCCCTACGGACGGGGTTTCCCCCGCAACGAGGGAAAGGGAAGTGTGAATCTACGCTAGTAGCAATCGAGCGATTTGATGCACCGCACGTCTTTTGAACAAAAAAATGGAGCCTTTCGACACAGAAAACTTCATAACTTCGTTTGCATCGCGTCTGCATAACTACACACGCGCGTTTGCATCTCGTCTGTATCGCTACACACGCGCGTCTGTATCGCTACACACGCGCGTTTGCATCGCGTCTGTATCGCTACACAAGCGCGTCAGGTGTGCAAAGGACTACAGGCTGCGTCTGACTTGCGTGCGTATCGCGTCTGTATCGCTAACAAATGCGCGTCGACGGCGCGTTTAAAAAACGTGGTGTGCATAGGCCCTTAAATATACACGCCTGCTCTAATTTTAAGATTTCACTTCACAATTTATTGTCTCCCTTTACGAAAAAATATGTATGGTTATTGTATCATAACGGGTACCTACACTGGAAGTCCATCTGTACTCCATATAACAGAACACAGAGTGCCTAGCACGAAGGCGTAAAGTAAATGAAACGTTTTTTTAATTATTTTTTAATTAAAATTACCAGTTTCTCAAATAATTTTGATTTATTTTTAAGACTCGTATTCTTAGTTAAGGATAAACTCATTGTGACTGTCGCATTAAAAAAAATGAAATACGAATACAAGAGTTCTATTTTCAAATAAAAAATCGTAATAAACGTAACGTTTACTCCGCGCCTTCATGGCGTCCAGAATATTGTATCCAGCTGGTTTGGTTACAGGTGATAGCACGTACTCACACCGGCAGCACCGGCGACGAGCTCCACCACAGTGGCTGGAACGTTTGCTCCAGTTGCTATGACGACCCCTCACTCAAGAGGGACCTCCTTATTCTGCCTGCTTTGAAATCTTCGAACATTTTCGTCGTAGATGTCGGCTCGGACCCTCGGAAACCAAAGATGCATAAAGTAAGTAGGGATTGGGTACTTTGGATTTTTCAGCTAATATGAAAAAGTTGTTTTCATATAGAAAGTTCTGATTAGCTCAAAAATAAATGTGCCAATCTATTCTGTAAATATCTCACCGTGACAACAGTCATATGAGCTAGGGATTGACACTATTGACAACTCACTTCAATTTCACTTAACCGGTCAACTGTCAAAACAATAGAAAAAGTAATTATTGCGTCTCATTAGTCACAGTTGAGCTAGCTATTAACCTAAGTTTTCATACTGACATTTTTTACAGAATAAGCTATTTGAACGACCAATACTAGAATCTACCGTATTTTTTTTTATTTCCTTCGGCCGTACTAGCCAGTTTATTAAAACAGCGGATATTCAAATTTAGAAGTTGAAGAATTCGATCGTAGTTGGCGTGGTGGTACAACTAAACAACTAGGTACTAAAATAATTAAGTAGGCCGGTTTTTATAATATTTGTTTTAAGAAGAAAATTACTTAGAAGCAAGTGCTTGTCTTTTTTGAGAGGCGTCCAAGCGAAGAAGCCTAAATGGAGATAAAGGTCTTGTCTATGTTAGTTGTTTACTTTTCTATTTTCGTAAGCTCATAAAATTAATTTTATAATTCAGTTCATAAAATTTAATGCATATGAAGAGTTGATACTTGATACTAATTATGTTTATTATTATTTCGCTAACAATCAACAGATTTATTATTTAATCTTAATTGAGTTTGGCTTTGTACCATAAGTTTAAAACCTCTTTACATGTACCTTTTTACTTGCAAAGCTGCTGCTGTAATAATTAAAGTTGTTTCAGCACACCTGAAATTTTCGCTTTCATAATAACTACATAATAATAATTACAAATGTGAATGTTTGTTTGTTGTTACGCTGTCACGCTAAAACGACAGAACGAATTTAGATGAAATTTGGCACAAGGGTAGAACATGACCTAGGTTAGGAAATTGGATACTTTTTATCCCGGAGGTACAGAGGCCAGCAGCACATCGAACTACCCCCATTATGTCAAATTTCTTTGATAGTTTTTAACTTACAAAAACGTAAAGTTCATTTTCAATTGGGAAAATTTGACAGTTTGGTCTAGCTTGATGTGCTGGCGTCTTTACTATGTAATTTCTAACCTCCACACGGGTGAAACCGCGGGCTAAGACTAGTGTTATCATGAAAATATGAACACATCTACAGTCACGAGCAAAAATATGTTTACAGTTAGTTAATTTCAAAAGCAGTTTTCTCCTTAATTATTAATTAAAATAGTATGTTTATGGACACATTGTATTTTCGAATCCATAGGCTTAGCGAACCTATCATATCTCAAAAGTTGAAATAGTTATTTTACGAGAAAATCGCTTGTGAATATTGCTAGGTGTATACATATTGGTGCTCGTGACTGTACGTCTCCTCCTCCACTGCAATATTACTCTAAAGAACATTAAGTCCTCCCAAAGCACTAGTCTCGTCTAAATGTACCAATAAAAGGAGAAAAAGCCAGAAACCACGTGCAGCTAGTTTGCTTCGCCCTCATCTCCATGCACCGTGATGACCTAATTACCTTGATTGATACTTCAACTATCACGGGAAGATTACCAACTGAGTGCTTCATATTAATTTTCGAGTGCTTCGCAAATGTGCGCTTTAAGACCGGGTTTGGTGAGGTGTTCATTAGGTCGTTATTGGCATGCAGTACTTGGAAATATGAACGTACAGTAAAGTTAGCTTGTTGTTTTAAAGTAGGAATGTCAACTTACAGTAAAGTACTGTAAACTATTTCATACCATTGATTTAACTCGTTATTACTATTCAATCTAGCTAAATTTATGTACCTAATTATTTGATAGAGCTAAATTGAAAAATCTCGCCAAGTTTGTCTATTTTTTATTTAGAGTTTTAGAACTACATTTCAAAAAGTCTCGATTGGAGAGTATTCTCAAACGTGCCTTTGTTAACACTGATATGAAAATCATTTATCATCATCATCTACCTTGCCTTATTCCAACTACGGTGGTTTCGGCTGCCAGTCTAACTGTATGCAGCTGAATACCAGTATATTATATAGAACGGCTGTCTATCTGACCTCCACAACTCAGTTACTAAGTAATGAAACCCCTTGGTATATATGGTTGTCAGTTTTTCGGGCTTCTGACGACCCGTAAAGACAGTCAAAGATTCACGAATGACAGCTGGGACCAACGGCTTGTAGTACTTTCCGAGGCACTCTGGGGCCTTGGTATGAAAACATGGTCACCTATTTATGAAGCAACCGCGGCAAGCGTAGGTTAACTTGGTCAATCGACCTGTGCGGTTGTTATTACCTAGCCACGTAAAGACATATACTTTCTCCGTCTCACAAAATAACTCTTACATACTATCCATACGATTTACCCAAACAGGCAGGCGTATAAACAATAGATTTCTATCCGCAAAGAATCCATCTCGCTCCGTAAATAAACTTCCTAGCCAATACCTTGAAAGTACATATACCTTTAACAATGGGTGCAAAGGTACAGAAGAGTTTAAACAACACAAGTGTAGGCAAACAAGTTTGTGGAGCGGGTTTATATGATCGTTATTTTGTATCTACGTGAAGTGATGGATTTGTTTCTCACTGTATTTTTTATGTCTCAATTGAATTCGACGAAATTTGTATGTTTATGTTTGTATGACTGATTTATTTTGATCTGCCTCCCTTAATCAATCTGCCTTATCAAATCGAATGAGTGCCTATCTGACCTCCACAATCCAGCTACTGGGTAGCACGGTACTCCTGGGTAATTCTGCTGTCAAACTTTTGGGCCTCAAACTACCCGTAATAACTGTCTAAGATCTACGAATTACAGCCGTGACCAAGGCACGGAGGGGTTTCGATATGTACTGGACGGTCACCCATCCTAAAACCGACTGTGGCAAGTGTAGCTTAACATTCTATAGACCCGTGCCACTATAATTATTTAGCCACGAGCCCTCCGATAAATAATAAGAGATTTCAGGTTTGAAACTAGAAAACATGACATTCATCGTTTCAATCTTCCGGATCTATTTTTTTGTCATAAAAATAATTATCTTAATACATAATGGGTTTCCACGAACAACATTAATTTATGAAAAGGCTATGTGTAAGGGTGATTAAGGCTTCCATCGATAAATCAATATCGGACCCAATTTACGGTCTTTTCAGCGTTCCTGAACGTTGGGCGATCGCAATTTAAATTCTCACACGGAGCACTTATCCGTATTTTTTCTAGATAGTTTGTTAGATTTATGGTCCAATTTTACGATCGGCTTGGCAACCAAGCGTCCGCACCCAAGATTGAAGAGTAAACAATTTGTTTTGGTCCTTAAAAATGCAGTTGCGGTCGTACGAAGTTGTGGAGTTTGTACGTGCTTCACTGAAATGGTAGAGGCTGGTCATAAAACTGAATTTTTATGTCAACAGATCTGGGAAAGTTTTTTAATTCTTAGCCTTTTTGCTCCGGATTTTCCAGAGCAACTACAACTTTATTGCGAGAGCGTTAAAACTGAAACGAACGGCTGTTCCCGATTTAAATTGTTGTTTTACGCTGAATGCAGATTTACGAATCAGTTTATCGACAGAAATTGATTCAGAAAAAAAGAGGCCGCTGTTTAATCCTATTGATTGTATTTGTTTGATTTTCTTGAGTGATAAACGGAATCGCGTCAAAGCATGACTGCTGAATGCGTATTAACCCCTCAAATGTCGTATGAACCCCAAAACTCATAAGACAAATTCTCTCGAAACGACAATAAAATAACGGTATATAAATCGTTGAGCTTTTATAAGCAAACGGCTTCTAATAGGCGAACAACTAATGGGTTAATTCTGTAATATGTCGATGAAGCAATTTATTTTTTTAATGATAAGCTTAGAACATTTTGACACCGGTGACTGAAAAGTTGTGTGGAAATCGGTTGTAGTGTTATGGGCATGTTATGCGGAGGAATAAGAAATATGTCGTCAGGAAAGTTTTGAGTATGAATGTGGATGGCTGTACAAGTAGAGAAGATCAAAGATACAATGGATGGATTGTGTGAAAGATGATATGGATAGAAGGGGAGTGACTACCGAGATGATGACTAATAGAGAAGTATGAAGAAAAAGATATGTTGCGAGGACCCCAAATAAAGCTTAGCACATTTATAAGAAAAACTTCTAAAAGCTCTTGATACACCACTTTTGTAATGATTTAAGTCTTTATAAATACGATCTCAAACGATAATGAACCTACAACGCATATACTAGAGTTATTTTTGTAAAACATAAATAGAACGATCCAAAAAACCCAAGTTTGCATAAAACTAAGTTAAATAAACAACATAAAAACGAACCTTACACCCGAGCGTCTACTTAACTTTATACAAGATGAAAATACTCCACTGCATTATAAAAATGCAATATTATTTAATATTACCTCGCCCCAAGTAAGCGTTGGGTAAATAAAAACGCCAATTTCTTCATAAATTGCATATTACATAATCTTGCTGGCTTCAAAGGGATTCTTGGTCCCACCAAATACCCTACTTTAAGTAGGTACATATTTTGCTTTTATTAATAATATGTGAAGTCAATATTTATTTTCTTGGAATTGGGTAAATAAATAAATATCTATTTGAAGTCAGTAAACCTTAGGATTTGGGTTATAAAAGTGTAGGAGGGTTGTGAAGCCTCATTTTCAAGATTGGATCTCCGATCGGAAAGGTCTTAAGTCCGAGCTCAACTGTTTAATTTTGTGGGGACCTCATAGTTTACGCAAAGAGGTTTATGAAAATATGAACTTCGTTATTATATTCAGTGCATTTTTTAAAGCTGTTTCTATTATTTAAAGCATTTCATAGCTTGCATGATTTTAGATGAAGCGTTGGGTATACCTTAGGTAAATTTGCTCTTTTGACTCCAAAATGTTTCGAAATTAATTCTTCATTTAATTTTACAACAACCAGGTTTGACAGACCAGAATATCATAAATCAGACACAATCAAATCGATTAAAAACAAGAATGAACACAATTGAACAAGTATAATCAACTAAATAATAAACCCAAATTCGGAGGAAACTATTAGCTTATTTAACTCCAAAGCCCCAAACTATTTCTTACACAAATAATCTTCATCGATCATTACCCATTAACCAAAATAATTATTGCTCGCAAGGTCACATAGTTCGATGGTGAAACTTTCCCCACCAGCTATCTCCAACTTATAACCTGTCCTTAAACTTGCAACATTCCAACTACAGCCAGACAGTTCGCGAACTCGTTATATTAGCTGTTAGACCTTCTCCTTCACACTACACATTGTACCAAGAATTCGGGAACAATAAGCACTAGAAACATAATATTATGATTTCCACGTAGACGCTCAAATTTTATAAATATTTTCAGGGTTCCAACAATAAGAATTTTTAAGCGATTTGGGCATCAAATTTTAATGAATCCATTAATATTTTTGAAATAAATCTTCAGGACTGTTATCTATAAATTAAGAATTCTAGCAAATGGAGTCTGTTAATTGAACGAAATTTTCCTATATAAAACGTAGGTACAAGGCAAATACTAAAAAGGTGCTTCGCCTAAAAGTTTACTCCGAAAAAGCCAACTTAAATGTAAATCCCTTACTATCGGGGTAACTGCTAAAGACCTCATTCTCTCAGCTCCCTTATATAGAGGGTTCATAGCGAAAATCTCATTACCAGGTAATCGACGGCTCCAAGATGAGGTCATTCAACTGCAGTTTCCCGCACACGACGCACTGCCTGGCAACTGGCGAAATCATGATTTCGACGATGGGAGATAAAGACGAAAACGGAAAAGGGGATTTTGTGCTCATCGATTCGAAGACTTTGGAAATGACAGGTGAATTGTGAACGCGCCTTTACACAGTTTCAGCAGAGGGGAGAGACTTAATAGGCGCCATATTGAAAACAAAAAACGTAAATCGTTCGCTTATTTTTTAGGAACGTGGACGAAGGGAAATAAATTTGCTAAGTTTGGCTACGACTTCTGGTATCAGCCACATTACGATGTGATGATTGCTAGTGAGTGGGGTACGCCAAAAAGGTTTAAGACGTAAGTATTCAACTAAATTTCATGGATCTATTAATATCGAATGAAGCATTAATCGAAATTCTTAAAGTGGATTAAATAATGGAGGTATACAGTTCCCAAAATACATAGCAACAGAGTCGCTTTGCCAAAATAATTGGAATTAATTATGTATCTACTCGTCAATAGTGTCCCTTCTAGAATAACAATCCACTTGAAATCTATTATGTTCACGCACAACTAAACCTTTAAAGGCCGTTCCGACAAATACGTTGTTACGCCGAACACTACAGGAGTTATTCATTTGAATATAATCTCGCCCTTTATGAAGATTAGACCTAATAAAATGATTATTGCTAAAGCTTACTGGGCCTAGCATGAACGCACAGAGTATACGTTACGTAAGTTCTAGAACGATTTTAAAATTGAAAATATTAGATTGGGTTATGTAAAGGCTGGCAGTCTTCTAGATACGTTTCCGAATGACAGCGATGCGGATAAGTACTTTGACGCCTAAGTGTTCTTTTGTTTTTGTATTTATTTATACAGTTAGTTAGTTATTTCAGGTATAACATATACTTAGTTTTAAAACTTTTTTCATATGTCTTCGATAATTGCGCTTTTATAAACCCAAACGCTGTGTCATACATGGTTTTATATTCGATTCGAAAATCGCTCGCATTTACATTGCGTTTACGTCCCACGTTCGTGCTAGGGCCTCTGGTAACAGCTTTGAGACTTATTTTATTCAGATCTTCTTTATTACTGATCTCATATAAGGCTGTTTTAAGTGTTTTCTCTTTAGCTAAATATTTTTTATCTCCACCTGGCTCTAACAGTTTACAAAAACCGATAACATCTTTTCTTTGTCATCAGCCATTTCTCCTAGTAAATGAGAATATATAAACAAAGGTTTTATTTTCGTTTCGTAAATTAGAAAGTAGTATGTTTTTTCTGTGTTAAACTCACAAGCTTATAATTGGTCTTCATCACCATCATCTTGTAGCCTATAGCAGACCATTGCTGGACATAGGCCTCCAAACGCACGCCGTTCAGGTCAATTCTTGGCAATTCTGATCCAGTCGCTCAAGTTCGTCGCTCCACCTGGCCTTAGGACGTCCACCTTACATTTGCCAATTCTCGGTTTCCACACAAGAACACGTCTACCCCAACGGGTTTTACGGCTAATACGGCCGACCCTTTGGGTTCCACTTTGGTTCTCTGTCGGATCACCTCGTTCTAGATTCGATCCGTCAGAGAGATTCCCGCATGGCCCGTTTCGTATCTCGCTGAGCGATCTTGAATATTGACCTTTATGGCTCAGCCGCACCGTGAGGAACCACATTAGGTTAACATTATTTAAGCTATTTAACTATTATTTTTACAATATTAAGACGTTATTTTCTTTGAACAAGGTTGTGTTGAATACTAAAGCAAACTCTTCTCCTCAGTGGTTTTCACGAAGAAGACGTAACAAACAAGGATCACTACGGAACCTCGTTGAATATTTATAAATGGTCAACACACGAGCTGCAGCAAGTCATAGATTTGGGCCCCGAAGGCTGCGCACCCCTCGAGATCAGATTTCTTCATGATCCCAAATCCGCACAGGGATTTGTCGGGTGTGGGGTGAACGCTAACGTTTACAGGTACGAGATTTGCAGGGATTTTTGTTATTGCAACCCTGTGAAAGTTTTGAACGTTCGATTTCTTTGCTATTGCCTAATTTTATCTGAGGTTTACATGAAAGGTTCAAGGTAGCCCGGAAAATTGAAATTTTCTTTCGTTTTTTTTTTGCAATTCACAGGTCAGTATCATCAATGCTACTCTCTATTATTGAGGACAATGAATTGTAACTCAGAGATACATAACAACTCTAATTGTGTCATTTTGTAGGGCAACATTATCTTGGAAGATTATATTGATGAATATAATGGTTATAATTCCGTAAAATCTTTCTTGGTACGCGAATAATGTTTTGGTCAACAAACAATGTGACTCTGACCTGCAAATTGCAAAAACGTACGAAAATTTGGCTTTCGCAGGCTACCCAGGCGCATCCACCTTAAAAGATTATTCTTATGTTAAGTTTGTATTTGATTAATATGATTAAAATTAGTTGGTTCCACAACTTGAACTTTACCTACTTCGTTTTAATATAAAAGAAAGGTACTAGGTACAATTTAATGCTTAACAAAAACTAGCTCACAAGATCAAAGTAACCAGAGAAGTAGATCGAAAGCAAACGGAAGATTGTGAATATTTTATAGCTCCTTTAGTAGCTATAAAATATTCACAATCTTCCGCATACTAACTAAAAGCTTCTAATTAACTTTATTTAGATTCTACAAGACATCAGGCGGAACGTGGAAAGCCGATAAAGTCATCGATATACCGGCGAAAAAAGTTATCAAGAATGGTGTTGAGTCCAAGATTAACGGTAACATTTCTGTTTTTTATTTTATTTTCCTCTAGTTACCCTAGTTTTCCTTTGGGGTAAATATTTAGTTTCGCTTCAATAACACATAAGTTTTTAGGTACATTTTTATTTTCCTATCATTCTCTAGCTATTCATAAAATTCAAACTGCTGCAAACTGAGCTTTCCACCGTGCACCGCTTCAAATCATAAATCTAAGTGATCCACACGTACAAATTTTATGAAGTCTAAAACTTTTCTAGCTGCAATTCAGGCTTGATGTTTCAGTGGAATACTAGATTTTTATCATATTTCAGGTTTATTGGCAGACATCATAATATCCATGGATGACAAATATTTGTATGGTTCTTGTTGGTTACATGGTGAACTGAGGCAGTATGATATTTCGAATCCTGAACATCCAAAATTGATTACAAAAGTTCAACTTGGTGGTGTTATCGCCTCAGATCCTGAAACAAAACTGATCGACGACGGAGAGTCGAAGGTTAGAAATTCCTTTCTTCCAATTGTAATAGTTGAAATTAACGCCTCATGACTTCACACAATTACGTTTTCGCCTCGTCATTCTTTTCATTTAGACTTTTTACCCGCTGATGTTTGCTAAATTACTTTTCAGCGTTTGTTCCATTTGTTTAATGTTCTGTCGTCGATATTTCTATAAGTACTTCATTTAGTGATATTGCTATAAATTGCTTTATCATTTCTGTTTACATTTTTATTCAGTTCTTGATAAAAGGCACGTGATGAATTTTGTTGTAGGTACCCATATTGTTACTGATAAATTTATCATTAATGACGGTTAAATTGGTATTAACAGTCTTTTATCTTAAAATATATTTTATTTGTCATTTGGTAATAATCATAATTGACTTTATAGGTAGTTGTACAACCCGAGCTGATAACAGTGAAAGGCAAGAAGCTACAAGGGTCTCCTCAAATGCTACAACTTTCCCTTGATGGAAAACGTTTGTATGTTTCATCATCCATGTTTTCTCCGTGGGACAAAATGTTTTACCCAAAAATGGCAAAAGAGGTAAGACTTCATTTCAACTTTATTACAAGTACATTTGAAGACAGTCACGCCTGCCTTTTATTTTATTAACTTGATGTATTCCTCGAGTAGCACACGTCTTGAAAAGTTAAGACACTTAATCCCTAATATTTAGAATGTTTGAAATAACCTTTTAGCTAAATGTTCTACAGATTCTAACAACAAAATTCTTAAACTCATAGAGGATCCCAAAAATGTGGAGGACGGAGACTTTATTAAAAGTCACACGGTCGAGTATGTGAGGGCTGTAGAGAAAGCATTTTATTGGGTTACGTCCACTTTCACCCCGCTACGGACCGCAATAAACAGCATTTAACTCATATATCAAAACCTTCGACCCCCGTCTTATTTACGTCCTAGCCCTTTATGCAATGTTCTACAAAAATAAAGTTATTTTTGTAAGATACATTTTGTGAGATATGTCACCTGGGATTGATGAATTATTCATGAGCCACGTCGCATATTTTGTCATACAAATAACTGACAGCCGCTGTAATTTTAAACCAAGTTGTACGAACTTTCCTTTTTGCTTAAATATTAACTGAAACAGGCTTGAATCATATTTTATGGGATGAGTATTTTTTCAGACCAACATTGAACAAAGGATGTTATTAATTATGCTGTTCTGATACTACCATTTATTTAATAGAACAAAGTTACAGAGGAGTTTCATTTGCGATTAATTTAAAACTTCAACATTTTATTAAAAATGGAATTTTCTTTTTTTAACTATTCCTTTTGACTGCCTCGTTGGTCTAGTGGTGAGAACATGAGACTTAAACATAACAGGTGAAATGTTTGTGTACTATTGGAACACCTCTGCCCAACCCTTAGAAGAATACTTGCGTGATGTTATTCATCTATCATAAGAATAACATCCACGTACAGGAAAAACATTTCGACAAATATCTTTCACGTACGAAACAAAAACCGGATTTCTCCGGAACGGAACGGAAAATTATTTTTCTGCTAGATCCCGCAAAATTCAAATACATTTGTATTGTATCGCCAGGGTGGGTGGATAGTAAAGTTGGACGTGGACACTGTGAATGGAGGCATGAAGTTGGATCCGGACTTCCTTGTTCACTTTGGAAACGAACCGGACGGACCGGCCTTGCCGCATGAAATGAGGTACGTACGAACTTTTTAACGTTAAATCTGTATGAAATTTTGTATCAATGGAAGCTGTGTATATAGAAATGTTTTCTTTTTGTTTAGTTTTATTTGATTTGATATTTTGTTTTCAGGTTTAAGAAATTCTTTCGTTTTTTCAGTTAAAGCTTTAGTTTAATAAACTTATCTTTATTGGAATTGTTAACAGCTCGTTGGCACTTTCCATGACTATGAAGCTGGCTTTTATATAGACTAATCATTACCTCCTGTGTCTCGAGTACATCATCAGTCGACAGCGATTCTGTGGAATTTTTCGACAGCATAATGTAGTTACCTAGAAGTTTTCGTTAGGTCAGGATAATATTTTTGCAGAATTTTATTAATTAGATATAATATGTTATGACGTGTTGAATAAAAAAATCGTCTGACTTTATATTTGGTGTAGGTTTCCAGCTTTCGTTTTTTTTATCTAAACGTTAACTAGTTCGATATTAATATTCATAGTTTGTTCAACTTTCCTAGGGACACAAAAAAACCTTTCAACTTTTTTGTTTACCGCAAATAAACGTTTTTTTGCTGTTTGTAAATTTTTCTCCCCAAGTGATACAAATAAAACTACCGATGCCTTATTTCACAAAAGTATTGTTGACAGATGTGTCATGACTCATCTATGACTCAGCCATTCATAAAAAAATACCTCAATTTAGTAATTATCTTTCTCAGATATCCTGGAGGAGATTGCACCTCTGACATTTGGCTGGCTGAAAACTAAATACTCTGATATAATTGCTTAATAACATGTGCCAATATTTTTGTATGTGTGTTAAAATAACAATAATATTTCATATAATATTATCTACGATTTTTCATATTAAAATATAGTAGTAAAGCATACTTTTATTCTGTTTAGCAACGAAATATTATTATTAAATGTAAAATTGTATTTTGTATAAGCGAATGTAATGCTTTTAGGTAGGTTTTAATAAAATGTATATCTAATAATACTTGAAGTTTCAATTACTGTGAACTGACATGGTTCCCTTTTTAGGTTTCAGTACCCGAAGGGTGCCATACGGAACCCTGTTACTAAGCCTCCGCTGTTCGTCAGTCCGTCTGTCTGTCAGCGCGCTGTATCTTATGAACCATAATAGGTAGACATTTGAAATTTTTACAGATTGTGAAAAAAGATAATAAAACATAAACTAAAGTGAAATATTAAAGGGGGGTCCCCATGCAAGAAACGTTATTTTTAGATTAACACGAAAGAGAAACTTCACAAATACAAATGAATAAAAAGACCTAATTTAACACTATACCTACAAATGAAAACGTCCTAGTCTGTATTTTGTAAAATAACGGTGATTAACACTTATAATAACAACAATAATTTGTATGTGCCAACAATTAGAATAATTCAGGCCCATTTTCCACTCAATTACACGAATTTCACAACACTGGTACTAGTGCATCGCGGTGGCCGAATTAGCAACTTTTCATGAAATTGCAGGCACGGGTTCCAGGGAATACAGCTCACTGTCCAATCGTGTTTAATGTTCCGGTGCATTTATGCATTCAAACGTGCTGTTTAGTGGCCCGGTTTCGGAATTGCATGCGGAATCAAATTGTACATGCGTAAAAACAAATGAAATTTTAAAAAGTAAACCTTTCCAACTTAACTTTTTTTTTTAATAGCGTTTACGAATGTTTGCGGCCAGTACGCACGATAGTTACTTACAACAGGAGAAATCAAAACTTTTTCGTGCAGAAATAAATATTTAATTTAATTTTGTTAAAAAAATCGTTTAACTGTCTATGCGTGATGATTGAGTAACACGCATTTTGACAAACTTATTTTTTTTGAGATTATAGTAAATAAATTTGCACTGCTCATGGTCATCTGGTCCGTGAGAAGGGCAAATATTATTTTGTCGGAATAAACTGATATTGCTATCTGTTATGTTTATATTAAGAGTATTCGCGACAAACTCATTGATAAGCGCACTGTTGACATTTCGATAAACTGTGTAGATACAGTTATAAAGCTACCCCGATCTACCAAATTTCTTTGATAGATTTTCAACTTTATTCCATAATCATAAGGGTCATGTTCAATTGGGAATATTTGAAAGTTTGGGATAGTTTTATGTCTACCTACATATTTCGAGATTTGTGAAATCTGAAGTTAATAGATTAGCTGATATACTGATTACTGTTTGTTACAGATGTAGTACCAGTGTAAGCTGAGCTTGATTTAAAACTAAGTAGAAACTATCCTAACTAATAGCATAAATACAAAAGTAAGTTCGTTTGTTTCTTTTTCTCGCTAAAACAGTTGACCAGATTTGAATGAAATTTGGCACACGTATAAACTAGGAACTGGTTTAGGACAATTTTTTCTAATTATTCTGGTAGTAAGTTCATGTGGGCGAAGCCACTCTTGAAAGCCAGTGTAATATAAATACTTATTGGAACTGACCATTTTTTAACCTTGACAGAAAACTTTGATACAGAATATTTTACCGAATTATTCATCTAATATATGATAACGATAAACCGATAGGCAAATAACACAAGAAGTAAAAAAAAAGAAATTAAAAATATATTCCTTCAAGACAATCATTATAAACAAGAACAAAGGTTTTCCCTTTACAAGGGGAAAAGCATTTAATTGGGTCGCTAGATATTAACTTGGAAAATGCTTTGCTGTGCTTACCTTTTTAACTTACATAATTTAAAAAGCTAATGTTCTTAAAACAATAATATTAATATATTATTATGACAATGACCACTATTTTTATGTTTTAAAATATATGTTTTTCATTATGAAATGTTTTTTATATGAAAAACAAATTAACAAACTTAATAATAATAATTACATATGTACCTACAAGTATATAAAAAAGGAGGAGAAATAAAAAAATCGTCCACATCACTTAACAGGAAAATGTCCAAAAGGCTGGCAGCAAAGCATTCATTTGTAACTTCATACTTGGATACTTACTTGAACTACTTTAAGATAAAGAAATCCTTACTTAGTATTATAAATGCGAAAATAAGTCACTAAGTTTGTTACCTTTCACGCCTAAACCACTGAACCGAACATCTTGAAAATTTACATATACTTATATAATTTTGTATAAATGGATATAGGGTACCTTTCATCCCGAAAAAAAGAACAGATGAAGGAAAACAACAATAAAGATCTGAAAATAATCGATGGCGCCACGTGTACGTTCCGTTCTGAGCCCATGATTGCAACGGCCAAACAACAAGCACAGTAAAACCCGAATTTCAAATTCTAAATTAACGCGAGGGAAACCAAGGGCAAAAGCTAGTATCACATAAATAAGTTAACACAATAGCTACTATTTTCGTGTGTGTTCGAAAGAGATAAAGCAGGTTATTTATTTTATAGCGAAGCCGTAAAGAGTCGTGCGGTATCATAGTTTACATATTGTCCCCGAAACGACCCGATACGAAATTTATTTCTATCCCTAAACAATATTAGGGCACCTGATCTTGATAGGGTCCCGATATTGAAAAGCCGGTATAAAAATGATGTACTGTAAATCGGTTTTATTTTCCAATAACAACGAAGCTGCCATTTCAAACCAAGGTTGACTATGGAACACGTTTTGAGCTAAACAATCTGTTGCCAAGTTAGAAATAGAATAAAGTATCCAATTTCTTGTCTGGCGTAATTAATTTCATTATTCATTTTCTCTGCTGAGCCGGCCTTCAAGATCCTTAATGACTACTACATTGGTTTATTTTCGAAAACATTCAGCTATTTAAACTCAAGAGATACAACCTTTCGCTTATAACTAGCTATCCGCCCCTGCTTCGCCCTGTTTTCACGATTTGACTAAATGTTAAGATTTCATTATTATACTTATGTTAGTTTGATATTATTGACGAACTTTCCGGAATCAACTATCCAAATGATGGTGAAAGCCGCATCAAAGTCCATTGCGTAGTTAAGAAGAGCAAGGGGATCATACAAACAAACACGAAAAGCGATTTAAATTTGTAATATGTATACAATGTATGTATGTGTATATATCTATACTCACACGCTCTCAAACTTCCCTCTTCATATTGTCACACATATTTTGTTAAAACGAACTCCAGAATATATTCGACACCCCGGGAAAATGGCGGCTGCAACAGCGTCGAAAAATCGGGAGTTTATTACAACGAAATAGTATGGTGTAGGTATATACAGCACACGTGGTGGTACTATCTATACATATAATAAAACAGTAAAAAACTGTGTCTGTACATTGAATTTATTAAAAAAATAATAATTGAGGGGGGTTTAGAAACAGTAATAGAGCACGAATCCAAAAAAAAAAATTGTCTGTTTGTCTGTATGTCTGTTTGTCTGTTTGTTTGTACACGCTAATCTTCGGAACTACTGGACGGATTGGAATGATTTTTTTTTGGGCAACATATAGGCTATAATTTATCTTGGAAACTTGAAAACCTGATGCAGAACCGCAACAGAGCAGCTAAACTATAAGAGATACAAAAATGATACCATAGCAAAAATTGTTCCACGTGATGAGCATTTTTTGCTGAGAGAATAAATTTGAAGATCTGGAACACCTGATGTGGAACTCCAAGAGCCCGGCTACACTATAACATATATAGGAATGACGTCTTAGAGAAAGTTGTGCGGTCTGATGGGTATTTCCTGTTGACTTATAAAAATCGAAGATCTGGAACACCTGTTGTGGAACTCCAAGAGCCTAGCTACACCATAACACATATAGGAATGACGTCTTTGCAAAAGTTGTTCGGTCTGATGGGCATTTCCTGTTGACTTAAAAAAATCGAAGATCTGGAACACCTGTTGTGGAACTCCAAGAGCCTCTAGCTACACCATAACACATATAGGAATGACGTCTTAGCAAAAGTGGTGCGGTCTGATGGGTATTTCCTGTTGACTTATAAAAATCGAAGATCTGGAACACCTGTTGTGGAACTCCAAGAGCCTAGCTACACCATAACACATATAAGAATGACGTCTTTGCAAAAGTTGTTCGGTCTGATGGGCATTTCCTGTTGACTTATAAAAATCGAAGATCTGGAACAACTGTTGTGGAACTCCAAGAGCCTAGCTACACCATAACACATATAGGAATGACGTCTTACCAAAAGTTGTTCGGTCTGATGGGCATTTCCTTTTGACTTATAAAAATCAAAGATCTGGAACACCTGTTGTGGAAATCAAAGCTATCACTAATTTTACTGTGTAATTAAAAAATAACATAAACTGGGAGTACCTGCACGCGGTGAAGGCGGTAACAGTTTAGGACCGATTTTCGATGACGATGGTATATCATTGAAAATTTGACTCTACTGGCCAAAAGTCCTATTTATTTTTTTATTTTATCGTATGAATATGCCTTCGGGCTTTTGTTGTTTGAGTGTTTAATTTCCTTTTCCATTTATCTTCTACCGGGTCTTCGTGACACAGTAGCCACCGTGTCACGAAGACCCGGTAACGCAGGGGAGCAGTCATTTTAATTTAGATTTTTATTGATCAGGTATCTTCACAATAAAACTATGACCATGCCTAAAAAGAGGTCAAATCTTTCTCAATGTTCCAAAAGAGCTAAAAGATTGAGGATCATAAGATCCCAAGAATTACCAAAGAGCGTCAGGAGAGACTTGATGCTGTTTGAGAACATTAGGATGCAACTCGCTCCGTGGAAACCTCTTCGGGTCGCGAAGCACGCCTGCGTTCTCAGCGTATTCATTAGGTCTCAAGAGACCAGTGAAGAATATGATGCGCGACTGACTGATCGTGAACGTCATGAATTGTCTCGCGAGTCAGAGACGTTCACGGAAAGAGAATTACGCTTGAGTTCCAAGCGTATCTACGCATCGACTTCTAGGTCTCTAGAGACAAGTGGGGCACGTGATGTGCGACTGACCGCTGATCGTGAACGTCATGTATTGTCTCGCGAGTCGGAGACGTTCACGGATAGAGAATTGTGCTTGAATTCCAACCGTATCCACGCATTGACTTCTAGGTCTCTAGAGACAAGTGGGGAATATAATAATGCGGTTACCAAAATGAAAACGATGACAAATGGACTGTATGTTTTGGTGGTTGTTGGAATGATATAAAACTAAAGCTCAGTGTGATAAAAGATTTAAATGTGAAAATGATAAAAAATAACATAAATGGCGACCCCGTTGTTGCTGGCATAAGCAACAGGGTCCGCGTACGAAGTCGCGGGCAGAAGCTAGTAAATTAATATGAAGGAAGGCGAACAGTATTCTAAAATTATTATATAACTAACTGATCCCGCGCTTTTTCACCCACTGCTCGGCTCCTATTCGTATATCGTAGTCGTAGCGTGATGTTACATAGCCTTCCTCGATAAATGGACTATCCAACACAAAAATAATTTTTCAATGCGGACCAATAGTTCCAGAGATTAGCGCGTTCAAACAAACTCTTCAGCTTTATAATATTAGTAAAGATTGCAAAGCACGTTTGTGAGTATAATGTACCTACTATAAAGGTAGCTTTGCAAATGGTAGCATTTACTGAGTACGTCTTATATTGACTTTAATGTGCCTTGGCGGCTGAGAGCATGTCATGTACACTCTAATGTCTCGCTGATGGTGGCGCGGGTGTTGGATCATTAAGTTTCCCTCAAAATGGTTGAGCTGAATGGTGCTAATCCATACGTCATGTTAGTGAACGGGCGCCACCAGTAGGGACGGATCATCTTTTAGCTGCCACGGATCTTTTAAAATTTCAACTTAATTTTTGAATTCTTTTTCATTAATTTTTTAAATCTTTTATTACGGACGCTTTTTACGTTCTGCATCGTTCTCATATGTATAATTTCAATTCAAAATCAATGACGTAACCCATATTTTGTAACCATATTCAGATTTAAAAAAATGACCGTGGAGTTTCTTGGTCGGTCTTCTCCACAGGTACCTGCTGCTTTGGAATGGGCAACTAGCTTC